>OY725350.1:17627454-20027454 GCA_963243735.1 Neocrepidodera transversa
GGATGCTATAGGTGTCTGATATTGCCATTTCCTAAAATCAATTTGTTTAAAAAAAAAAACATTTACATACTATTTACCTAATAATTATACCGTATCTATCAATTCTGTATCTGCCACTTCTTCAAATCTCTGAGCATTGCTTGCATCTGAATCCCCAACTACCTAAAATCAATAACATTTAATACAAAATGTTTATAATGGTTAATAAACATACTACTGTAATAAGTTCACAGTCAGATGATGTAGATGCCCCTTCATTGGTTAACCCTATTTCCCGTAATTCAGGATCCCCTTTGGTTGTAATCCTACCTATTAAATTAAGGCACAAGTTTTCTGTGTGCTTCAGCTGGCCCTCCTCCGGTTCCTGTCAACTTATTTTGAATTATCCTTGATTTTGCCTTGACCTTTGATTTGTACTCAATGAAGGTCTAAAATAAATTGCATAATATGCTCAACAAAACCCAATATTATTAATATTCACTGCTGAAGAGGCTTAACACTGCCCTTCAAATTGTTTATATCCTCTGTAAGCTACATCCACAGTTCTCCAACTTTTGTGGACTCAGCTGGAGATACCTTTCCTTTCAACATCAGCTTATGTTCGCCAAGAAAATTCATCATGTATTGGTATTGTTCATTACTGGTTTTTTTCATTCTTTTATGTCTAAAACTATACACGTTTAATTTAAAATGCTGAAAAATTGTCTTGATATTAAATTTTTCTTACTATTCTTCCATGATTCACAGCTTCACATAAACAAGTAACAACCGGCAAAACCACAGATAACAGAATGACCAAAACTAAACATTTGAGGGTTATATTCCCGCCATATACCCGCACATTCGAACTATCTTGCGGTGCTGCCACGTCTATTTTTACGGAAGGTTGTTATGATAACAACAGTTGCCAACCGTTTATTAGAGAATAGTGAAAGTGGTGATCAGTGGTTATAGGAAGTTAACTGATTAACTCTTGAGTCTTTGGATTTATACAGTCAGCCAAGTGAGTTTTCGGTCATTAACTCTAAAACCTTTCTCTGTTCACATGTAAACCTCTGGGAGCCGTTGGGTCATTTATGTGGACCGAAAGGCGCTCTGGTAGCCTTCTTGAAGACTCCTCAGAACACAGAACATCTTCTGGGCCACACTTCACGTGATATTATTCGCAGGCGAACAACCCAGACTGCAAAGACACATACTGCTACTATCGTGCCATAGACGACCCATTCACTTGGACGTATGACGTCTCACTCGCTATTTGAGGACCTCCTGGGTATCATTTACTAAAAAACCCAAGATTAGTGCAAGAAACCACAACTCAAATCATTTTCATTTTTCAACTTCAATCATTAAACTCATTACAATTTATTTTTATCGGTTTCATTTTTGGCACCTTTCCAGAAAATTATTTTTTTGTTTGATTTAACAACTAAGCAATTAATTTATCTAGTGGGGGATCCTTCAGACAGACATAATAGGCAAGTGGCGCTCAGGCATTATATTTATTTTGCAACATTATTAAAAATAATTTTAACTCATCCATCCTGAGTCAAGAATTAGAGCTAGCCATTCATTACCAACGAATTGTGCCTCAGGTCTCGTGCTATTAAAAATTGGTTACAAAAGATAGTTGGTGATTTGACCAAGCTTTTGAAATATTTGGTACCAGGCCCATATACTCATATACCAGTGCCCTCTGCTGTCTTGAACCCATCAGTGTACCATTTAATGGTATCTATGTTGAGGTCAGAAATGTGTCCTCGTCCCATTATGGACGGAGTGCGACGAACTTCAATGTCTTCGTAGTTGGCGCTTACTGTACCCAACTTGTAATAGTGACCCTAAGAGTAGGAACACACGTATCGAATGGATATATCCGATACCGGCCCGATATCCGAACCGCACCCGTCACACGTATCGGACAGATTTGTCCGATATAATAATATAACAATAATAACGTGTTTATTAGCCCAAAATAAATGAATAACTTACTTACTAATAAACAGGGAAAAAGCCACAGAAGTAGTATTTTAAATATTGTGCGTGGCATAATATAAGTCTTATCGGGATTATTTAAGTCGTATCAGGTTTAAGTGTCACATTCGAGTACAATTATGTATGTCGTATATCAAGAAAAATTTGTCACAATCGGGAAATTAGTCTAATCGGGTAAGACGATCTACAACCTATAGATTTATTTATCGGCCGATGCCGAGACAGCACACCAAGTTCTATAGGCAGTGCATTATGCAAAGTGCGTTCTTAGTTATATTGTAATATTTTTATACAAAGATTTATTATAACGTATATTTATAATGAATCGAAAAAAAAGTGATGATGATGAGGCTACTGCACCGGCGGAGTCATCGAAAAATAGGCGTGTATATCGGGTGCACTTAATCATTCAAAGTAGACGTCTTGCTGGTACGTTTTATGTTTTATTCGACGAACTACAAGAACATGAAGATACATTCTTCAACTACTTTCGAATATCTATTCCTTCTTTTCACGAGTTGCACAACAAATCGAAGAACGTTCTTTGCCGCCAAGACACTCTAATGAGACATTGTATTGAACCTATGCAGATGCTTGCAGTAACAAAAAGGTAATAATAGATTACATACCGAGTCGGGAAATGCATCATTACTATCGAGGGCAAATATAGATCACCGAGGCGCTCTATTCTAATCTTTTGTCCCATAAGATGGGTGGAGATTCTACAGCAATTATTAGTAATTCATTGTCAATTTGAATACTAGTTTTAGCCATTGCTAATATAATTAAATAAATAAACTTTGAACATATTGTACGCACAGCAAGGAAATAAACAATAATAGTCTATCACCTCAAAGAGCACCGGATGACTGTCGGCTCAGCATATGTGGCAGCTCCAGTACATTTCCATCTCCCACTAGAATCCATCTGATAACCGATATCGGATGGTCGTAGTGGGAGAGCTGACAGCCGCCTGACACAAAGCAGGCTGTGTTCGTTTTTTACATCTGCGATTAGAGCGATTTTTGGTCACGTAACTCTAGATCAGTCAGATTAAATTTAGAATAAAAAACACATCAAATTTTTTCGGCGATTGACATTGACATTTGACAGAAAATTTTAATTATGTTTTGTTTTGCTGCAAATTTATCTCAAAATTTGTTTTGCAAATGTGTTTTTTTTATTAAGCAACTGTTATTATTGTGTAATAATAAATTTCACACTAAAAGAGGCGATGCTGACTGTGATTCAAGGACATGAATTAATGTTCGATGATGGTGATGAAGAAGAAAAAGTGCAAATTCTAAAAACTGCAAATTTTTCGGAATTTATTGTCCCCAATTTCCCGGATAATCAGTTTAGGCAACATTTTCGAATGTACCTAGAAACATTCGAATTTTTATTCAGAAATTGCAGAGTACGAGTGATAAACCTGTTTCATGTGGGCATCCCGAAATCTCTTCAACCACTTTCTTAAAATAATCATCAGTTACTTGAAAGGACTATTATTTGTCATCTTGATCAATGAGTTCTAGCAAAGGCATTTTGTGTTGTAAAGTCACCCTTTACACCCTCTACGAGGTCTTAACTATTATATCTAGGGTATACTATATTATTATATTGTTTATATTATATTTTATTGTTATAACATTTTTCCACGTGTATTCAATTTCACAATTTAGTTCTCATTGTATTATTTTCTAATTCTCTGAAAAAGCTGACTTTCGGTTTCTAGTTGCAAAGTGCACTATGAAATTGTTGTCTCGTTTTGATTGGTTAAAAGTGGTTACGTACAAGGCGTCAGTCATGTGACTAGGGTCGCTAATAAAACCGAAAGTCAGAGCTAACTCGTGGTCACTTTGGTCACTTTGGTCACTTTTGTCATTTTAGTCATTTTGTTCATGCTTCTTTTATTCGCCGATTTGATCATTTTTATTTTAGTCATTGTTCAGAAATTACATTGTTATCTAACCTAACTCAAAATCCTGTTAGGATATATATATGAAAATACGAAAATAAAGTAGTGAAAAGTGATCTGCTGTGTTAGTTACTCGCCCCTTTAACGCCTCATAAAAATTGGCAATACAACAGTGGTGTCAGGTGTGGGGTGGTTTTTGTGTTTAATCCCAAGCGAAAATCTCCGTGAAAGTATTAAATACATCGAAGTTCGTGTTGGGACACAGCCACCTATATTCAAAAAGCCAAAGGCGTTAAGGTGCTAATAGTAAAGGAGTCAAAACTAACTCAGTATAAAATCCGAAAGGGTGAAAACCCCAACGAGGGATTTAAGTTAAACGTTCCGTCGATTTTTGCCGCTATTTTCAACTGTAGTCCTGTGGAAGTTCCTGCCACGATTTCTCCGAAACCCTGGTTCCTCGGAGGTAGCAGCCCAACCTACTTCAGGATAGCAGAAAATAGTCTAGTGAACAGTGTAGTGTCGTGTCGTGGTTAGTTCACTCTAAAAAGGCGTAACAGTAAGTTTTACTATATTCCCCTCAATTTTTGTTGCATATTTTCTCTCAAATTTTTTTTTTATTTTTCTCTTTTTAAGATTGTTTCTTATTTATATATATATATATATATATATATATATATATATATATATATATATATATATATATATGTAATTTCTGATGTCAGATAGCGATACTGACATCTAATCAGAAACGTTACCAAACCACAGCGCAGACATGTCTTTCACAATAGATTTCGTTTTCAAAATGGTACCCGAATTTGATGGGGACCGAACAAATTTACATAAATTTATTTCTTGCTGCGATGTAGTTTGGGGAACAGCCTCAACAAGAGCCAATCAACAAATGTTTCTTAATATAGTAAAAGCAAAGTTAACAGGTCAAGCATATAACCTATTAAAATATAAAACTGTTGATGATTGGGCCGAGTTGAAATCGATCCTCCAAAATCAGTACTTGGAGCGACGGACGATTGCTCAAATTCAAAAAAAAAAAACTGATAAAAGTAGGCAAAAAATGTCTATTATTCTTCTTTCAGCAACATGAAACACGAATCAGCATAAAGTTTATAAACAAATATAACGTATAAAACTTAACCTCAAATACTTAGATTAATCGCTTACATCTAACAAAACGAACCGAGCAAACAGATTGGCCTCTGTCTGACTAGTCCGATTTTAATAAAAAACGCTCCAGATTTACGACCTCTAAATCTAGACTGAATTAACGAACGATCGCGAGCAGATAGATTAGTCAGGTGTAATAAACGAACACAGCCGCAGTCGGTCCGACGCCGGGTATTCTCACCCGATACGTGTGAATGGTTCCACTTAAACCCATGCAACAAAACCCCTGCACCCGATATCGGACAAATCCATCCGATACGTGTGTCCCAACACTAACAGTAGAAAAAAGAACACTATTTTTTTTTATTTATTCTAATTGTTATTATTAGTGTTCGCTAGCAGAAGAAGATAACTTATATAAGAAAATAAAATGAATGTTGACATTAAATAATTTAGAGATTTAAGACTATTACGTATGTAACTGTATATGAAATCCCATAATTAATATAACGATTACAGGGCATGATGGCCTCTATGGATTTTAGGTCACTAAAACATTAAAATTAAAGTCCGTCCGTGTTAGATGTACAACGCTCGATTTAATCCAGACCAGTTAATTTGACGTACATTATTCAAATGGAATATGCGGTGTGTCACAAATTACAATTTTTTCCAGAAATTTGAAATGTCATTTAGCTCGCTCTGAAATTGGCCTTTCTATGCGGATACATCGCGAAATATAATGCTGAAATTTTTTCATTAATCCCGAGAAACATGTGAACAATGCAACTGAAATAATGCAAAATTACGACCCTATACACTATTTGGAAATATCATGGAATAGATAATACAAAAGAGTCAATTCAAAATAAACGTTCGGTTCAACTATAATAATAGAGAAAAATGGGGAAAATAGGGCAAAAAATAGAGAAAAATAAGTAAATAGCGAAAAATAAGGAAAATAGAAAAAATAATGGAAAACAATTAAAAGTAGGAAAAATAGATAAAATGGGAAAAAATAGAAAAAAATAGAACAAATAGTGGTAAATTAGAGGTAAATAGAGAAAAATAGGGAAAAAATGGGAAAAATATGAAAACTTATTGCAAAATATGGAAAAATATGAAAATTTTCAAAAAAGAGGAAAAATCTGAAAAGATAGAGAAAGTAGGGAAATTAGAAAAAAAAGATACAAAATCAGCAAAATTAGGAAAACATATGAGAAAGGAATGAAAAATCGGAGAAAATAAGGGAAATTAGAGAACAATAGAAAAAAAAACGGAAAAATAGGGCACTTGTAAAAAATAGATAATAATAGGAAAAATAAGAAAAAATCATGATAAACAAGAAAATTAGGAAGAAATAGAAATAATACGAAAATTAGAGAAAGGGGAGAGAAGTAGGTAAAATAGAGAAAAATATAAAAAATTAAAGTAAAATAGATAAAATAGTGATAAATAGGGAAAAATTGAGAAAATAGTTAAAACCGAGAACAATACACAAATTTAACAACAAACCGACATGAATTAGGAAAACAAAGCAACACTGAATTTCTTTACATACGATTTTAAAAAATAGAGCAAGAGTACATTTTTCCATACAGAAATTTAAAAACAAACCAAAAATACTTTTTTTACCCACGAATTTAAAAATCAAGTCACTAATGCATTTTTTCACTTTCCAATTTGGAAAATAAGCAACAACTTCAGTTAAATTGTTAAAAATATCATGAGTCTTTCCACTATTAAATTTAACATGAATTCGTATTTTCTCAATCCAATTACAAAATGTTTTATACTCGACTTCGAAAAAAAAATGAAAATTGAAGCAATAATGCATTTTTCCACTGGTTTTAGGAAAACAAAGAAACAGTGTATATTTTTCACTTGACTTTAAAAGCAAAGTAATAATGCATATTTGAATAAAAAGAAGCAAGAAAGAACGCATTTTGCCACAATCAATAAAAAAATAAGCAGGAATATATTTTTCCACATATATAGATTTAATAAGGAAATAGGAAAAAATTGATAATAATAAAATAAAATAATAATAAAATAAGAAAAAAAGGGCACAATAAGGAAAAGTGGGGAAGTTGTGAAAAATAGGGACAAAGAAATAATAGGAAAAAATAGTAAAAAAATAGGGGAAAACAGGGAATCAAGGAATCATAAGGTGAAATAGTGAAAATTAGGGGGAAACGAGGACAAAAGGTAAAATAATAGAAAATAGGAAAAATTGGGGAAAAAGGAAAAATAGGGAAAAACATAGGGAAAAATAGCGAAAATTGTTAAAAATAGGGAAAAGTGAGGAAAATGGGGCAAAATAGGAAAAAATAATTTAAAATTTTGAAAAACAAGAAAAAAAGGAAAAAATAAGAAATTTTCAAGGACTTTAAAGGGATTTTTGATGGTTTAATATTATTCCAACTCTTTTCTTACTATTTTTTCATTATTTCAAGTATTTTTCAAGGAACTTTCAAGGATTTTTTTTCAATGATAGTTCAAGGATTTTGAAGACTTTACAAGGATTTTTTATCGTTTAATATTATTCCAACTCTTTTTTTTACTGTATTTTCATGATTTTCAATAAGTATTGTTCAGGAATTTTCAAGGTTTTTTTTCCAATTTTCAATGATAGTTCGAGGATTTTGAAGATTATTTTAAGGATTTTTTAAGAAATTTGTTTTTTAAGAATTTTTTAATGATTTTCAAGGAATTTTCAAGGACTTTACAAGGATTTTTTATTGTTTAATATTATTCCAACTCTTTTTTTTACTGTTTTACATGATTTTCAATAAGTATTGTTCAAGGAATTTTGATGTTTTTTTTCCAATTTTCAATGATAAGTATTTTGAAGATTATTAGGTTTTTTTAAGAATTTTGTATTTTAGAAATTGTAAAAATACTAATATTTTAATCCTATACTGGAACTGCACAAAGTTCTAAGAATATACTAATTATTTATTCTTGTTATGGGATTTAACATGCATTTTTGTCTTTAACTTTTTAGTTTTCATATCGTTTAACCCCTGTAACATGAAAACTATCAACGGTATTAAAACTTGCTAACTGTTAATATAAAGAGAAAATACCATTCTATATTTACGAAATTTTTCAAAATTTTAGATCAAAAATTGTGGCCGTCAAAATAAGGCGAGACCATAACTCCAAGGATCCCAGTAAACACACATACGTTGAAAAAACGTTGATTCGACGTTGGTGCCGTTGAAAAAACGTTTTACGTTAAATTTTCAACAGTTGATAAATAGTTGTTCCATAACGATTGAAATGGAAACGTTGAAGAAACGTCGATAAAGCAAAACAATTTATTTTTTTTTGTATATTTAACGTTATATCAACTCGAAAATTAACAGTCTTTTTGAAGTTTACTGTACACCTTTCGGTAACGTTGAATAAAGGATTTTATTCAAAGTTGTTGTAACTTTGGCATTTCAAAGTAAAAAAAAACGTCGGTAAAAACGCAATTGTGACTTCCTCTCATCCTATTAAGGTTATATCAAAGTTAACAAAAAACGTGTTTTTAATTCGTTCTTAAAACGTTGATAATAAGTTGCCAACATATTTCATGGGACGAAAGTGGTATATAAAAATGTTATTTTTCATAGACAATTCTACGTAATTTTAACGTTATATTGAGTTACTATTTTTACGTAGCTGTAGCCAATTAAATTCACGTATAAATAACGTCGATAACCCGTGGCTAATATATTACATCGAGAGGAATCATCATATTGAAATAAACGTTTTTTTGTCAATTTGATAACGTTTAGATAAAATAACGTTTATTAACACGTTACTTCTAACGTTGTTTTGGGCGACAATTCTACGTGACTTGAACGTCCAAATAAACGTTTTCATTGGATGGCTTCTGGTTATAAAAAACGTTAAATCAACGTTGTTGTGTTTACTGGGATTTTTTAATTTTCCCTCCTTTGCTCTCTCAAGGTCACAATTCTTGCTAAAAAATTTTGAAAAAATTCTTATTTATATTATTTTTTATTCCCCGTTCAATGGTATGTATTTCATTTTAATATATTATTTATTTATTTTTGTTATGATATATAAAATGCATTTTTTCTTTAAATTTTTAGTTTTCAAATCGTTTAACCTATGTGACATATAAACTATCAACGTTATTTAAACTTGCCGACTAGTGATAGAAAGAGAAAGCCATACTCTATATTTCGGAATTTTTTCAAAATTTTAGATAAAAAATTGTGGTCATGAGAATAGGGAGAAACCACAACTATAACGATTTTTTAATTTCCCCTCTTTTGGTTTCTCCATTTTCTCAAGGTTACAATTTTTGCTGAAAAATTTTGAAAAAATTCTCATTTATGGTATTTTTTATTCCCTTTTCAGTGGTATTAATTTTATTTTAATATATTATTTATTTATTTTTGTTATGGGATAGAAAATGCATTTTTGTCTTTAAATTTTTAGTTTTCATATCGTTTAACCCTTGTAACATAATAAACTATCGTCGTTATTAAAATGTGCTGACTGTTGATAGAAAGAGAAAGCAATATTCTATATCTACGAAATTTTTCAAAATTTTAGATCAAAAATTGTGGCCGTGAAAATAGGGCGAGACCATAACTCCAAGGAATTTTTGATATTCCCTCCTTTAGTCTCTCCCTTTTCTCAAGGTCAAAATTCTTGCTAAAAAACTTTGAAAAAATTCTTATTTATATTATTTTTTATTCCCCTTTCAATGGTATAAATTTCATTTTAATATATTATTTATTTATTTTTATTATAATATACAATAAAATGCATTTTTTCTTTAAATTTTTAGTTTTCAAATCGTTTAACCCTTGTGACATAAAAACTATCAACGTTATTAAAACTTGCCGACTACTGATAGAAAGAGAAAGCTATACTCTATATTTAAGAATTTTTTCAAAATTTTAGATAAAAAATTGTGGTCGTGAGAATAGGGAGAGACCACAACTGTAACGATTTTTTAATTTCCCCTCTTTTGGTTTCTCCCTTTTCTCAAAGTTACAATTTTTGCTGAAAAATTTTGGAAAAATTCTCATTTATGGTATTTTTTATTCCCTTTTCAGTGGTATTAATTTCATTTTAATATATTATTTATTTATTTTTGTAATGAGATATAAAATGTATTTTTGTCTTTAAATTTTTAGTTTTCATATCGTTTAACCCCTGTAACATAAAAACTATCAACGTTAGGTTGCCGACTGTTGATAAAAAGAGAAAACCTATTCTATATTTAAGATTACCTGACCCTACTAATATGTTTTTGCAGTTCGTGTATTGGATTAATTCAATATTTAAATTCATTTTTGCAGTTCGAGTACCTACTTAAATTCTAGGGATTAAAATTTTTGCACTTCGAGTGCGCTCGGTAAATATGGCCGATACGAACACAACACTGAGTTAACATTGTAACAGCGTAAAGTTTGATGTAAATACCATATATATATAGTTAAAACGAGCACGTACAAACATACATATAAGAAGAATCTTAGCGTCTATAAAATTCTGATTACATTATTTAAAATCTCAACTTTGTCGCAGCACTCAATAGCTATGGCAACGTACTAAAACCGCTGTGTTGCATAAAATACCAAGAATGCAAAATGTTGTTTCTTAGAACTGAAACCCGTCGAGAGTTTGGATCTGCTGTATTTTTCATACGAATAGAGATTTTTACTATTTTGGTTTGCAAATTTAATCCGCACGAGAGAAAATAACCCATGTCCAGTTCGTGAACCAGATGGGCCAATGAATTATTCAATTTATGAGTTGATGGAATGTAGGACAGCTTGAAATAGCTTACGGAATATTGATCACTTTCTAAATAGTATACTAAACACAATTCCTGTTTGGAATTTTAATTAACAAAACTTTAGTCATTTGTTATTAAACACATCAAAATAATCAATAATAGTAAAATATGTTAATAACCATTATTTATTTTGTTAGAATATAAACTTTTACGTCCAGTGTAATTGTTAAGTCGTGGACTTCTTTGTTTATTAGTGCGGTAGCCATCTTCAAGAACATGGACGAAGAACTCTTCACGATATATCAACTAAAACTGAACCCTCCTTCGCTTCTAGTGTGACATTTGTATGCATATCTGCACACGCTTTTTTGGCGCGACTGCTTAATTGTAATGTCTTGACGTTACCATCAGGTCGGTGTTTTCGAAAAGGATTTTGTAATCTGCAGACTTTTCGGTTTGTCCTAAAGCTTCATTTGTGTTCTGTTATTTATGGGCTGATGCTTCTCTTTGTTTGTCCTACGTACACATGAGTAGATAAGCTATGACAGTTCTGACGCAGTCCTTATGGAAATTAACATGGGAAATCGCAAATGTCCATTCTGGTAATTTATTGGTTCATTCAAGATCACTCGTGACGTCATCAGACGAGAGCTGTTGGAGACCTGTTCAAGAGCTGTTTAAAGCTGTTCGAGACCTGTTCAAAAGCTATTCGAGAGCTGTTTGAGAGCTGTTCAAGAACTTTTGACAAGAGAAAAGCCTTCATATTTAGAGAAAAATGCGCCATAGTAAATTGCGCCATTAAATTCGGTTTGTATTCTAACCTAACCTTTGTATGTGTTCATTGTATTTAATATTTAATTATCAGTTATCAGTGGTTATCACACTTCACACTATTTTCAAGAAGCATTGATGATACAGTAGGTTATTGATAATTTGATAGAGGCTGAAGAGGAAGTCATTCGACCCAAACGAATGTTTTTATTCAACGAGGACTCGTTTTCTTTTTCCGATGAAGCGTTCGTGAAAAATGTTCGTTTAACTAAAGTGTTAACACATCAGTTAATAGAACAGTTAGCTCCATATTTAACTGGTCGTTCAAGAACTTCGGCCCTAAGTATTGAGACAAAGGTGTTTTTTATACCCTTAAAAAAGTCATTGTCATATTCTGCTAATATTTTTTTAGATTTTAGTATTTTTACACTTTGCTTGGCATGGCACCTACCAAGAAGATGTTGGAACTTCTTAAATCTGGATGTTTTTTCATGAACTCCACTAGTAGGTCCTTCTGAATTTTATTTATATTGGCAATGGTCGTTTTTTTTTTGGTTGTTTGTTCGGGCGATTGATCTATATTGGAAAAAATTATGAACAAGACAATTTCATAAAAATTAACCAAATCCAATAATAACAAAATGCAAATAATATATAAAAACTCACAACAACCTACAAAAAGTTAGGTTAGGTTAACTATTACGTGGGTTGAATATACAACAAAATTGTGAAAAAGGTTACTAAAATAGTTCTACTTTACCACTTAAATTTGGCAACATTGCTCCACAAACTTATGAAAATAGGATCCTTCAAGAATACCGAATAAAGCAACCGAGAGAAACCGACATAGTGGAACTTCACATCTCTCAACTTGGAGAATAGGGTTCCTGTAGGTATAGTCTAAGGAGTTATGCTAAAGTTTCATCCTAAGTTGATTACTAGTGCTGAATTGTATACCACAATGATTAAATAAGTCCCATGTCATGTTTCGTGGTATGTCTAATGGCATGTTTTTCGGTAAGTATTATTGGTACCGTTAACCAGTAAATTCTGCAAAATTTCTGCTATTGGTTCTGTGAATCCTAAACTTTTTCTTAATTACCTTGAAAGGTCTCGTACATTGTGTGGAGATGGTTACCAAAAGCTGCATAAATATTTGGCCTTGTCCTTGACCTTGCCCTTCACCTTTTGACCTTTCGACAACCATTGACCTTTTCATGATACGGAACCACCGACAATCCCTTATCTAAACCGGATGGAGTAGGAATGGTATAGAATAACTACTCTTGTGCCATTTCCTTTGACGTAGCTGTCTTGGGTTTTCAACAATATTGAAGATTATCCCCACCACTAACCAAAACTATACTCCTGATGATGCTAACATAGTTAGCGAAATATGAGTAGATTGTTAAAAAAATGTAGTTCTAGTTGTTTTTGGATAATTTTTTATCCGAAGTAAAACAAAATAGTTTGTATATCAATTTAGTTGAGATATAACAAATTCTCTTTAGTCAAATATCCAACTATATTCATAATAAAAATATTCATATTCACTCTTTGATCATTTAAATCCCGGGTTTCATTTACACAAAGCCAGAGAAACGAAAGTTCGCGTTATTTTATAATGTCAGTTGGCAAAAAGTTTCGGATTAAAAGGAAGCGCAAAATGGGCCCTCATTGTATTTTAATCTTGTACAACAGTTGATTCAATTTCAAAAGTTTCAGATAAATGAGCCACAGTCAAGTTAAAAAAAACAAGGAGTGTATTAGACAGGTCTTTCAGATAGAAATAAATAATTATTGATGGGTTAGAGAATCGCGATAATTGAAATTTAAATTAAAATTAATACAATCTAAAAGCAATTACTTCACATATAAAATTTGTAATTAATTTGGTGGTACTGCAATATTTAATTAATTTAATACAACTTTAACCTAGTTATGACTTAAACTTATACTTTTTTTGAGTACTTTACATGTTTTGTGTAGTGAATTGAAAACAAAAAATTTTTTGTCTGACGCAAATTACGGAATGAAAGAGGCCATTTTCAAAAATTTTTACAAAATAGAATTTTCTTCATTTACCAAAATCTTTCATATGAGTCATCAGATCAGTTCTGGAGATATTGTGGATGGGAATAAATTCACAAAAGTGACGTGGCGCCTTTAGATTAGGATCTATGGGGAAATGATTACTTAAACTTACATTTTTTTAGTGCTTAGTTGGATCCACCAGAAAACTAAAATATAAAACAAAACAGCCATTAAATATGTTTATGTTATCTTTCAGAAAAGACGAAAATGTTGAAAAAATTTTTAACATATCCGACATAATGGGTATAAAAGTTCAAATTCAACCAATTAGAAAATCTAAATTAGTCCCACAGTGTAAGAGATGTCAAGCTTATGGGCACACTCAAAAATACTGTGCTAAAGAACCTAGATACGTAAGATGCACTGGAAAACATCTCACAGCAAACTGTGATAAACCGAGAAATGCAACTCCAAAATGCATCCACTGTGGTGAAAGTCACCCAGCGAACTATCGAGGATGCCTTATAGCAAAGGAAATCCAGAAAATTAAAAATAAACAACTAAACAAAACAAAATTACCTACCAAACCCCAAAGAAACAGCAAAGAGAGAAAAGTAGAATCACCGAAACAGGAACAGGTAAATAACCAGGTCAGAACTTACATTCAAGTAGCCGCAAAAAATTCAAATAGAGAAAAGATAAACCCGCAACAGCAAAGAGCCACAAAAGCAAATAATAACAATACGCTTAAATAAATCTTAGATACACTAAAAAAAATGGATGAGCGTATCTCACTTCTAGAAAAACGTGCGCAAGGAGCAATCCCTAAAGCTAGAAATGGCTAATCAAATAATAATTCTACAATGGAATGCCAATGGACTGTTACAACACCAACAAGAGTTGCAGACAGTTCTAGATATAGAAAAAATTGACGTGTGTCTTATTTCTGAAACACACTTCACAAAGGAATCATACATCAAATTTAGAGGATTTAAAGTTTATCATACAATCCACCCTGATAATGCGGCGAAAGGTGGAAGTGCAATTATTATAAAAGAATCTTTATAACATCATCAAGAAAAGGGATATCAATCTGAACAAATACAAGCCGCATCTGTAAATATAAAAACTAAAACCTACGAAATTGTAGTAACAGCATTATACTGCCCACCAAGGCACGCACTAAAAAAAGAACAATATTTAGATTTTCTAGAAAGCCAAGGACACAGATTCATAGTAAGAGGTGACTTTAATGCAAAGCACACCTACTGGGGATCTAGATTAACCACAACTAAAGGTAGAGAACTTTTGGCAGCATGCAACTAGATTAAAAGTGAACCAATATCAACTGGGAAGTCAACATATTGGCCCAGTGACCCTAATAAAATTCCTGATCTCATTGATTTCTTTGTGACAAGGAACATATCCAAGAACTACCTGAACATAGAAGAAGCCTGGGATATGAATTCAGATCATTCTCCCATTCTTCTCACCTTAAGTGATATAATTATCCAAAAAGAAAATGCACCTAGACTTGTAAATAGACTGACAGATTGGCAAAGTTTCAAATTACAACTTGAAAAGAACATCAGTGTCCATTAAAACGAAAGAAGAATTAGACAACGAAGTAGAACTACTTGTTAAAAATATACAAAAAGCTGCATGGGATAATACACCAAATATCACACAAAGAACAAAAGGAAATAACTATCCAAAGGAAATAAGAGAACTAATCACTAAAAAAAGAAAGCTAAGACGTAAATGGCAACAGTCGAGTGCTCCAATAGATAAAAGAAATCTAAATAATGCTACCCAGCAATTAAAAAGAGAAATTCGGAAAATAAAAAATGCCTCGATCAGCACTTATTTGAGTGAATTAACAAATGAAAAGAACAGTGACTACTCGCTATGGAAAGCGACTAAACAACTAAAAAGACCTATTCTACATAATCCACCGATTAAGAACACGGACGGAAGCTGGGCAAGAAACAATACCCAAAAAGCTAACAGTTTCGCTGAGCATCTTGAAAAGACATTCATGCCAAATGAAGGAGATGAAATTATAGAGGAAAATTTTACTCCAGAAGAGAGGGATATCATGAATACTTCACCAAAAGAAATAAGTAAAGAAATAAACGAAAACATAAATCCAAAGAAAGCACCTAGGTTTGATCTCATTACGGGAGAAATACTGAAGCAACTTCCTAGGAAAGCTATAGTAAAGCTAACAAATCTGTTTAATTCATCATTCAGAATGAGATACTTTCCATGGATGTGGAAAATATCAGAAGTAATTGAACGATTTACGAATAATAGTATTCATAAATGTTGAAAGAACACTGGACTTGTATTTTCTTTAAATATAAGCAACGAAGGACCAAACTCTTTAGGTAGGAGTTAAACCAAAATAAAAGAGTATTTGAAATAAGAATGTACTTTTTATTCCATTTACTCAAAGTACTAACATGAACAGAAAAATAATTATGAAACCGAAATTAAACAACTCATCACTTCACTCACTGTAAAACTATGTACATTTTTATGTTATTATGAAACCTCAGAAAACTTTTTTGTGTGTGTTTAATTACGCAACATTACAATTGTTTTAAGAAACTTTTACTATTTAAATGCGACTGCATCCTTAGACAGTCGATGAGCGAGTCCCTGATTCTCTCTGAATTTTAGCGGGATGCAGGTGGTATTGGTAGGAGACACGATACGTGGTATCCAAATAACCTTGAATTCAGAATCTTAGCGGGAAGAAATATATTTATATTTTTTGTCTCTTATAATGATGGGATAATATGAGAGAACAATAATATTGCTTGCATAGCAACGATCGATTATGTATTTTGTTTTCGTTAACGGTATTTTGAAAGTAGAAAGAAAAAACGTCTGAGAGAAAGACGGAATGACTCTTGTGTTGAGTTTAAATCTATATATAGAATTTTAAAATATACAATGATAGACATTAGTATGAACTGAAAGATTAATATTATTAATTTTTAATGAAATATGAATTATTTGGTATTTTCTGGATAATATTCCAGTGAAATTTATCCATACTGCCCCGGCAGCAAAGATTTGGGAATGATTCCAGTGAATTCATCGTGAAAGAAGAAACGGGTGAAGAATAACCCTGAAAAAAGTAAGAAAAGACTAAACTCTTCCTTACTATTGAGTTCTCACATAACTATTGAGAAGTAGAAAGTACAGAATACTGTAATGAAAATTCATAAACACAAACATGAAACAATGAAATTAACTTAAGCGAAAAGCTTATAGTAAGACCACAGGTCCTTGTAGAAGGCTGTAGTGCCCTGCTTTGTTAGCAAAGCGTGTAAAGAGCTTCCTTATTAAAAGGAGAAATAAAGGCATGCATGTACTTATACAGTGGCTTCCTTGAAATTAACTTTCCTTCCATAAGGGAAGAGAAAGTGAAAAACCCCGTGGGAAACTTACCAGGGACGAAGTTGCCTTGCGTTTGTGTTCCCACATAACAAAAAAGAATACCCCAAGCAGCCCCCAGGTTCGACTGCTAAAATCGTTAGGTGCATTTCGCCTAGCAAAAACTAAAAATGTTGCTTGTGCATTTGTGACGCATGGCGACCACAACTGACAAGCAACAGGGTGGACAAATTATCAAACAAACACCATTCTGGGAATACAGAATGGGCTTAACAAAGGTCCATAAAGTGGCGAAAAGAAAATTGAATTTATACACATACGCATGTGGTTATTCCCTTAAGTCGGGCCACAGAGGCTTAAAACAAACTTAAAACATATACGCTTGTGTGACGCGCCGTAGAGCGAAACACAGAGGCTTAAAACAAAAGTAAAACTGTCAGGATGCTGCCTATTCAAGGTCAGTCATCATGAGCAGGCAAATGATCAGTTCAGATCTGAAGTAATTAAAAGGTATGTGTGGGTCTTATCTCATGCCCGTGTGTTAATATCTTATTAACCAAAAGTTTTTTAAGAAATATTTTAAATTTTTAACAAATGTTTTGTAACAGCTGCTCGTTGCTCCAAAGTGAATTAATCATTGTATAACAGTGATATGACACTGTAAAAATATTATAATTAATTATAGAAGTAAACAATAATTTATTTTTATTTAGGAAGAATTTTAAAATACTAAATTAAGTGAGTTCGCCACTGCACTTCTGAAATTGTTATCATCATAAAAGACCTAACAATTTATTTTATTTAATTACCATTTTATGTAATTTATAAATCCATCAATAGGATTTATTTTAAATGTGCACCCTTATGTGCGTAACAAAAGGTTAATATTTTTTAAGAAAGTATCATGTAATCAATATGTGTAAAGTTTTGGAACTGTTTATGAATCCTTAATCAAGGATCTAGTTGAGTACGCCTCTGCATTGGGCAATAATTGTATAAACTAATTTATCACAACTAAATTTGTGAAATAGAAATGGAATCAACTTATTTATTGTAAGGAATACGCACGCCACTGAAAATAAGTGACCAGTTTGAGATTAATTTTAATTATATGAATTAATGCACGACATTTTATTGAATGTGTGCGCCACTGGGAAATAATTTCCGCAATAATGTTTAAATATTAAATAATAAACAAAGTAAATTTTAAAATTGAAATATTTTTGACATGTGAGTCAGAAAATATTAGTTGTGTACGCACCTGGATTTTCTCTTATCCGAGATGGTATAAAGAAGAATTGTATTGCATCATGAAATCGTGCAATTTAATTAAATGAAAACTAAATAAATTGTGAACGCCACTGGAATTTGGCATATTGGGAATTAAAACAATAGTTTCGACTAAAATGCGCTGAAAAAGAAAGTGTTGACAAATCCACTTATTTTTTCTGAGTTGGAGGTTGATCAGGTCTCCAATCATTAAAATAAGCGAATGGACATAGAAAAACAATGAAATAGTCATTATCACATTGGTGATAAGGTAGAATAATAAAATACTAGAAAAGAATACGAAGAAAAGATTTGAAATTAAATTCAAATTGTATAAAAATTTCGTGGACGTCACTGAAGTTTTTTGTTCTAACATCAAATAAATTTATTTTTGCTGAGAGCTTATGTTTTTTAAAAATTATTTTATGTAATTGAGTTTGGAGTGTTATTTTTCACGGTCGAAATATTTATGCAATAGAAGCATTATTCATTCCGAATTGGAATATTAAATCATATGTTATGAAGATAAGGAAATTCGCGTATATACGAAGCAAAAAGATTGTGACTGTAATTTTTTTAGTCAATAAACATTTAAAAATTTTATTTTGTCTTGATTAATTTAATGTAAATAGTTTAGTAAAAATATTATTAAAAGTAGAATTACTAAAAAAGTAGAACATTGATTGTGGAATTTTCCACATGAAAAGTTGAGGAAAAAATTTCAGTCAGTGTGATTTCCGTAATAGGATAATCACTAACTAAATCTTTAAAAGATAGATTTGCAAATTAAAAATAGAAAGCGTTTTCCAAGTGACTGATTTCCGTTACGAGGAGAATTAAGTATCAAAAGAATTTTTTTTTTTTTTTTAAATTGACTGATATTAAAATGCAAATCAATTTTTAACATATTGTGACATTAATTTGTCTGAAATATCTAGCTTTTCAGCAGTTTGAAAAATAACACTAGACTAATGAGAGAAATTATTTAAAAAACAGGCAACAGGGCAGGGCCGCTAGCCGTAATAATTTGTGGACCACAGGGTCGCTTATAACATTATGAAAATTTTTGGGCACTTGGCCGCTAGAGGACACGAAAACATATTGGGCATCTTTTTAGCCTTTAGTTGAATCAATAGTATTTTGGGCTTGAATTTTTGCGAACAGCAAATGTCAAAGTAAACCTTTCGTAGAAGGAGTGTAAATAAAAATTTTCCATCGGAGGAAATGTCGTAAAATACCTTTCTTTGTAAGAACGATTTTAGACAGATATATTAATTGTGAAGCTAAGTTCATTGTATTTTGCACCTTCGTTGGTGATAAAATCTAATGAGTATTTCTCAACATTATTAGAATAAAAATTTCCGTGGTAGGAATTGAAACTAAAATACCTTTCGTAGAAGAACGATTTTAGAAGCAAAAAAAAATATTAAAAATACCTTTCCTGCAAGTGGGAACGAT
This sequence comes from Neocrepidodera transversa, assembly GCA_963243735.1. Lineage (NCBI taxonomy): Eukaryota > Metazoa > Arthropoda > Insecta > Coleoptera > Chrysomelidae > Neocrepidodera > Neocrepidodera transversa. Next base: position 17,647,203 of record OY725350.1, read on the forward strand.
TTTTAAACAAAATACTACATATTTTCCGTCATAGGAATTATAAAAAAATACCTTTCCTTATTAGGAACGATTTTATAAACAACATTGAAATAGAAACTGTACTAAAATACCTTTCCTGTTTTTTGGAACGATTTTAGACAAATAATGATAAAATACCTTTCCTGTAAGTAGGAACGATTTTTGACACAAATACTTTTCCATAAGAGGACGTTTTCCGTAAAAGGAACTAATTTATGTATTTCATAAACACATATTATTGTTATTTTGGATTTCCTGTCATGGGATAATCCGATTATGTTTCAATTTGAGCAACGGCAGCTGATATACAAAGTACCTAGTACTTATTTTAAAGATAGATTGTTTAACTTTTGTGGTGGTATTTAAATGAATAATACAAATCAATAAGTCTGTTAAGACAGCAATAGTATGTGCATGTGATTAACTTTATGCATACTAGTGAGAAATATTTATTTTTATAAAATATGTTTATATAAAAAAAATCAAATTGGTGGCTAGTTGCCATTTAAAAATGAAAGCGTCATTTGTTGGACATATTATTATGTTGCTTTTTTATTAAAAGTACAACGAAGTTGGCACTAATTATTAAATTTACTATAAGTTGCATTGAAATGCCATCAATTGCAGATTCAAAACCTGAATAATTAAGTAGGATATACAAGTAGAAAGAATTGTTTTGCAATTGTATAAAAAATATAAGTATTAATTAAATTGAAAAAAGGGTACGCTACTGAGCGTAGAAATCTAAAATTTGTGAATCACACAAATTTATTAGGAATGGATCAACAGCAATTTTTTAACTGTTCCAATATACAATTAAGTAGACAGCTGTGTCTATTATGCTATAAATGCTAAAAGCAATTAAAAAATATTATTATTGAAATATTTTTATTTTAAATTTAATAGTAAATTGCACATTAAAAAAATTTAATTTATATAAATGTGCATGAGGTTAAAAAAAATGGATTGTTGTGACAATGAATTCACAAAAGATTTGATAGTTTTAAATGCAAAATTTGCTTGAATTATTAAGCTAAATAAACAAAGAATATCAGAAGTTAGAAATTATTTATTAGCATTTAGTAATAACTAAAATGCGTGCGAATTTTTTTAGCAATGAAATGTGCGAATCCTCCTAAGGATTTATATTTGAAAATAAAATTTAAAAGTTTAACTTTTTATTGTATTTTATGAATAATTTTCATTTAGGTATGGCAAAGCAAGGAACATTGTTGCCAAATTGTTATTAAGAATTAATTTTTGTTAGTAAAATTTTAAGAAATTTTTTATCGCAAATTTTGAGTGATGAAATACACTTTACATATAATCTTTTATATACAGTGTTTGTGTTCTTTTTTGAATATTTGAAATTTTTATTTAAATTGTTGTAGAGGCTTTCTACAAAAATTATTATGAGAAATTAAATATTTACTTATTTTTATAACCAATGTATTTGGTTTAGTGAGATAAATTAATATCCTGTTTTTGTGAACATATTAGGAAATATTGTTTTCCTTTAGAAGAATTGAATTATTTTCATTTTTGTTATCAAACATTAGGAACTATGTGTTTCCTAAATTGGTGGATTATTTTTATTTTGTAACCCATCTGATCATTTTTTTTTTTTTTTTTTTTTTATGATCATCAAAGAAATTTCTTTTTGCACGGGAAAGATAAACGTTTAAATATGTTCCTCATTATAGAGGGTGATCAAGTTAGATGTTCCATCTGCATTGAGCAGAACTGGAATTCAATAATGGGAAACTTAAGAAAGTTTCAAAACCTTGTTTGGATATTTAATTTAATTATTTCACACTCAAAAAAGAGATACATAAAATAAGACTAAAAGAAAATTATTACATTATTTAATTGAATCATTTCACACTCAAAAAAGAGATACATGAAATTTTCAAAGAAAATTGCAGAGCCTTGTTTGGCTTAATCATTTTTTCACACTCAAAATAAGAGATACGTGAAACAAGAATAAAGAAAATTATTATATAATTAAATCATTTCACACTCATAACAGAGAGATACATGAAATATTCAAAATTAGAAAAATTCACACTCCAAAAAAGAGATACATGAAATATATTGTAAAAATGTTATTAATTGACTCCGCAAGTCTAAACACCAACCCATCTTTCCACGGTAGCGCCCTTTTAACGTCCAGACTAGTCATTGGGATACCATGAAAATTTAGCATTGATGCTTAACCAACATTGTCAAAAAATGAGAAATAATATCGAAAATGTCATTGAAGAGCAGATTATAATTGTCACATTTATTTTGATTTTATGTATGTTCGCTTTTACCACAGTTAAACAATCTTATCTTTTTATTTACTAAAAAAGATTATGCTGGTAGCATACATTTTATATAGTGTTAAAACCTATTAAAATTATTTATGGCACGGCCATGTATTGTAGACGTTTTTAATTACGTCGGAATAAAATCTCAGTGTTTCTGTGATTTTTTTTTTGTAAATATTTTTATTATTAAAGAAATGAATCCTTTATGCATTCATGGGTAATTTTTACCTAATACGCATTTTGTTGAAAGTGTTTATTATTCTTTTATAAGTCCGTGGACTTGAGTATTGATTAAAATTTGATTTATTATTTATGCAAAATATAGAACTTGTGTTTGTTTTATAAGCAAAATTTTATGCTTTTTTCATTAGCAATTATGTTTGAATTTTCTGAGATTTCTGACAATTTTTTTTTTTTTAAAAATAATGGAAGATGTCGAATAGCTGATGGTTTAATTTTTATAATAATTATTTATTACTTGTTTTTATTTATTATTATATTTTTTGTTTAAAATATTTGAATTTTCATAAATCATCATCTATCAACGGGAACAGTTTACAAATAAAAATATCATTTTTCAGCATAGTTTTATGGTTTTGATTATTAATCAAAGTAAATAATTATTTAATTATTAATTTCACACTCAAAAGAGATACATGAAAATTATTGAAAGATTCTGTAAAAGATGTTTTTATTTTTAGAAAAAACATTAAACTTCAGTACACTATTTAAACAATATTAAATGTAATATTATTTATGCAGTAATTATGCAACATAAGCAGTAATTATGCGAAAAACATTCAACTATTTTTCCACACTCCAAAAGAGATACATGAAAATTTTATAAGATTTTGTAAATGTTTTTATTTTTAGAAAAAACATAATGCCTAAATAGGACAACTATTTAAACAATAAAAACAATAATTGTAATTTTTATGTGCAGTAATTATGCAATATAAGCAGTAATTATGCGAGAAACATTAAACTATTTTTCCACACTCTAAGAGAGATACATGAAATTTTAGTAAGATTTATAGCTTTTTTGTTTAAAAGCAAGAAAATTGACTAAACAATTTTTTAAGGTATTTTGTACCTAGAAATATTTTTTTACAACAATAAAAAAAATGAAAAATATTATTGAAATTAAATGTTTGAAATGAAAAATTTTATGAATCAAAAAACTAACCTTTTTTATTCACAACACACTAATGATACCTGACTCTTTTCCTAAAGAGACTACAGGTTGCCTCCAACTATTTGCTACTTGCACAGACTTGCAAGCTGCTGATTTGAAAAATCTCCGCTGGCATACAGATGGCTACAGATGTCCATACAGATGACAACAGCAGGAGAATGTTTGCTGGCACACAAACGTGATGACCACAGCAAGAAAATGCTTGTAAAAAACTGGTTCCAATACATATCCGGCTCGAAGGACCATGAACGATTTACGAATAATAGTATTCATAAATGTTGAAAGAACACTGGACTTGTATTTTCTTTAAATATAAGCAACGAAGGACCAAACTCTTTAGGTAGGAGTTAAACCAAAATAAAAGAGTATTTGAAATAAGAATGTACTTTTTATTCCATTTACTCAAAGTACTAACATGAACAGAAAAATAATTATGAAACCGAAATTAAACAACTCATCACTTCACTCACTGTAAAACTATGTACATTTTTATGTTATTATGAAACCTCAGAAAACTTTTTTGTGTGTGTTTAATTACGCAACATTACAATTGTTTTAAGAAACTTTTACTATTTAAATGCGACTGCATCCTTAGACAGTCGATGAGCGAGTCCCTGATTCTCTCTGAATTTTAGCGGGATGCAGGTGGTATTGGTAGGAGACACGATACGTGGTATCCAAATAACCTTGAATTCAGAATCTTAGCGGGAAGAAATATATTTATATTTTTTGTCTCTTATAATGATGGGATAATATGAGAGAACAATAATATTGCTTGCATAGCAACGATCGATTATGTATTTTGTTTTCGTTAACGGTATTTTGAAAGTAGAAAGAAAAAACGTCTGAGAGAAAGACGGAATGACTCTTGTGTTGAGTTTAAATCTATATATAGAATTTTAAAATATACAATGATAGACATTAGTATGAACTGAAAGATTAATATTATTAATTTTTAATGAAATATGAATTATTTGGTATTTTCTGGATAATATTCCAGTGAAATTTATCCAGTAATCATGATACCAAAACCAGGAAAACCGCCTAATGAAGTTACGTCTTACAGACCCATATCCCTACTTCCAGTAATCTCGAAACTTTATGAAAAAATATTACTAAAAAGACTAAAACCTATTATAGAAGAAAAGAATCTAATTCCAACACATCAATTTGGATTTAGAGAAAATCACTCAACTATAGACCAGGTACATAGATTAACTAGCTTTATTGAAAAATCCTTAGAAGAAAAGAAAGTTAGTGCTACAGTCTTTTTGGATGTAGCACAAGCTTTTGATAAAGTATGGCAAAAAAGGACTCAAATACAAACTGAATCGATTATTGCCAAAACAATATTCAGAACTATTAGAATCGTATATATCAGAAAGATGTTTTAGGGTCAAGCAGGAAGAATCCTACTCTGAAATAAAAGAAATCAAAGCAGGAGTGCCACAACGAAGTGTAATTGGGCCAGTCCTATACCTACTATACACCAGTGATATCCCTGAATTAGAACAAGATACAATCGCCACTTTTGCAGATGACACTGGAATCATGGCTGTAGGAAAAACCCATGAAGAGGCTACAAGAAAATTACAAACATTATTAAATCGAATAACTGATTGGACCAATAGATGGAGAATAAAATTAAATGAAAATAAATCTGTACATGTTAATTATATTAACAAATATAATGAGTATATACCAGTCAGAATAAATAATACACAAATTCCATACGCTAATTCAGCAAAGTATTTGGGTATTACTCTAGACGCAAGACTCCGCTGGAAAGTCCATGTCAAAAAGAAACGTGAAGAACTTAACATCAAATTCAGAAAAATGTACTGGCTGCTAGGAAGAAATTCTAACCTGTCGATATACAACAAATTACTGTTATACAAACAAATTCTGAAACCTGTATGGACATACGGTATTCAGCTCTGGGGTTGTACCAGCCAAAGTAACTTACTCATCATACAAAGATTCCAAAACAAAGTATTAAGGAGCATAGTTAATGCTCCCTGGTATTGCAGAAATAGTGACCTCCACAAGGACTTGGAAATGGACACTGTTGAACAGACAATTAAAAAATTCGCAAGAAGTCACGAACAACGACTTCTCTAACATGTTAATGTCGAGGCTATCCAGCTCCTGGACAATAACGATCTAGTAAGAAGACTCAAAAGGAAGAAGCCTTTCGAGCTAGTGTAATTAAAGTGCTAGAAAAAAGCAGAGCATAGTGCGTGGTAGTGAATACACGGTAAATATAAGTGTAAAAAGTTATCAGAACCTAAGGTATACTAGTGAGTAGATTTTAGTTATCAAATCACAACGTATTAATTTAAGTTTGACAAAAATTACTCATTGACCAAATGGTTATGATCAGATTGTAATATTAATAAATACTCTGTAACGGTGTTTAATTAAAAAAAAAAAAAAAAAAAAGTTGGATCCATGCAAAATATCCCAAAACTATATTTTCAGACTGTATTTAAATACTGATTTACAGTGGTAAAACAGTGAAAACACAAACATTGAATTTGTCAAAGGATACAAAGTATAAACACAATTATGTTTTTTGTTACTCCCCTATAACAACAAACCACTACGAGAGCAAAACAGTATTTTCACGAACCAGTAACCTATCATAAGCGTAATTTAACAAAACAGTACAAATACAATATACTATAAATTCACCCAAACGTAACTTTATACAAATGTACAATTTCAAACCGTACCATAGCGAAACTATATTTTATCCCAAAGAGAAAGTGTGAAAGTGCGCGAAATTTAAATTTTTTTCTAAATACTCCTGTGATTAAAAGTAAGTTACTATTCAGATTTTATAAACGTGAATTTTTAGTTTCACAAGTTCAGAAAATTGAGAATTCACTTATTAAAACCTGCCTCAGTTACGTATTTAAGTACTCAGAGGTATTTAAAATAAAATTTGAATTTCGCGCCGTTTTGTACTTCTTGTTTGGGATGAAATACGGTTTGATTTGTTACTGGTTTGAGAAAATACGGTTATCATTTTCTACTGGTATTGCCGCATTATTTCCTTACAAATACACGCGTTTGAAATTGTTCATTGTCGAAATACATTTGTATGATTTTGTTGTGCTCAAGTACGTTTCGATACGTTATTTTTTGATTATGCTAAATGATTGTGTTGATGAAATAAATTCGGATACATTGTGTGGTACCTTTTAGCTAACCATATAATAATAATAATAATAAATCTTTTATTTTCTGTTTTTTTTTTACATCATGTTATAAATAATACATTTCCAAACAGATAAAAGGCTATAATTGGTTCGGATGTGAAAACTACACCCCCATTCTACCATTAGTGCCTTTAGATTAATACACAATTTTATGAAAATTTAAAAGCAAAGAACAGTGAAATAAAAAAAAGAGAGAAGAGCAAATAAAATGAAATAGGGAATAAATACAGGAAAAAAAATATAGAAATGGAAAAAAAAGTGTGGTCAGTGTTTTGACAACAAAAATGTTTTGAATTTATTTTTATTTTTTGATTTGATTTCAAATGATACATTATTTTCACATTTTTTTTAACTTGGAAAAAATGCGAGTTAGCCGTTCATTTAAAAAAAAAATGCCTGTTAGAATAAATTGACTGTTAATCGTGTTTTTTCCGCCGATAAATTGTGCCACTTTTAAGTTTCCTTTTCATTCAAATCATGCTTTATTTTCACAATTTTTTTTATTGTGGAAAAAATGCCAGTTACTCGTTCATTTTTTTAAAAAAATGCCTGTTAGTAGTCCAATTTTCATAAAAAAACTGACTGTTAATCGTGCATTTTCCGCAGATAAATTGTCCCACTTTTAAGCTTCCTTTTCATTCAAATCATGCTTTATTTTAACAATTTTTTTGTTGTGGAAAAAATGAAAGTTAGCCGTTCATTTTTTTTTTAAAAATGCCTGTTAGTAGCCCAATTTTCATAAAAAAACTGACTGTTAATCGTGCATTTTCCGCAGATAAATTGTCCCACTTTTAAGCTTCCTTTTCATTCAAATCATGCTTTATTTTCACAATTTTTTTTTATTGTGGAAAAAATGCCAGTTACTCGTTCATTTTTTTAAAAAAATGCCTGTTAGTAGTCCAATTTTCATAAAAAAACTGACTGTTAATCGTGCATTTTCCGCAGATAAATTGTCCCACTTTTAAGCTTCCTTTTCATTCAAATCATGCTTTATTTTAACAATTTTTTTGTTGTGGAAAAAATGAAAGTTAGCCGTTCATTTTTTTTTAAAAAATGCCTGTTAGTAGTCCAATTTTCATGAAAATACTGATTGTTAATCGTGCATTTTCCGCCAATAAATTGTCCCACTTTTAAGCTTCCTTTTAATTCAAATTATGCTTTATTTTCACAATTTTTTTTATTTTGAAAAAAATGACAGTTAGACGTTCATTTTTTAAAAAAAATGACTGTTAATCGTGCATTTTCCGCAGATAAATTGTTCCACTTTAAGCTTCCTTTTCACAATTTTTTTTATTGTGGAAAAAATGAAAGTTAGCCGTTCATTTTTTTTAAATGCCTGTTATTAGTCCAATTTTCATGAAAAACTGATTGTTAATCGTTCATTTTCCGCCAATAAATTGTCCCACTTTTAAGCTTCCTTTTCATCTAAATAATGCTTTATTTTCACAATTTTTTTTGTGGGAAAAATGCCATTCATTTTTTAAGAAAACGGCATCTGATAGTTGCATAAAATCTGGCTCTACAATTGTGAGAATATAAATAAAAATAAAAATTCGTTATAAAAAAATTTCAGTAGAATTTATAAGCATATAAATAAAAAATTTGATTATATTTTTGAAAGAAAACTTCAGTAAAACGTGTTGTGATGAACAAAGTAAGTATAAAACATGTAAATAAATATCAAAAACTATGATTCTTAGGTTTGGTTACTCAGTGACATCCAAACAAATAATACATTTTTTTTTAAAAATGCCTGTTAGTAGCCCAATTTTCATGAAAAAACTGACTGTTAATCGTGCATTTTCCGCAGATAAATTGTCCCACTTTTAAGCTTCGTTTTCATTCAAATCATGCTTTATTTTTACAATTTTTATTATTGTAGAAAAAATGCCACAGTTAGCTGTTCATTTTTTTAAAAAAATGCCTGTTAGTAGCCCAATTTTCTTGAAAAAACTGACTGTTAATCGTGCATTTTCCGCCAATAAATTGTCCCACTTTTAAGCTTCCTTTTCATTTAAATAATGCTTTATTTTCACAATTTTTTTTTGTGGAAAAAATGCCATTCATTTTTTAAGAAAACGGCATTTTTTTTAAAATAATTTTTGGGCGATGATGAATGTAATTATTTAATCAAACCGTATTTTAGTCTATTTAATCAAACCCGATTGGAATCAATTACTCATCAAATATCATTTCAACCCCAAACGATGGACAAAGGGAAGCAACTTATCGCGGCTGGTCACGTTAGAGATGTGAAAGAATTGAGTCATAGTGGCAAAAGTTATTTAACCACATCCAATCATTGTAGAATAAAACACACATTCGTCTAGTAAACATACTACTGACTTTTTTCTCCTAACTTCATTTCTTCAGTTCTTTCTTTTCTCTAATTTCCAACTAGCTCTTGAAAATGTGTAAAATTTGTACTGTATTTTTGGAATTAACAACACAACAACTATTATGATCTATTTTTATATTTAATTTTGACATGTTTATTTAAGATAAGAGCCAGATTTCACGAGATTTTGACCACTACGAGCGCTGGGATCGTTTCAGTTGCACTCTGCACCCAGCGAATAGAAAGATTTGGATAACAAAATCTATTTTATCTTATTCATGTACCCTTAAAAAATAGCTACAAAGTTTTCAAAACTAAAAGCAATTAACGTAAACTTTGTATTTAAATTAATAGAACATTTCAAGTCCATCAAATTAACTTTCTTAACAGTGGCAACGAGGCGAAGGTACATAACGTGTATAAGTAATAACGACGATAATAACATTTATCCGGGGCAAACATCTGTTCAGTTCTGTTTAACCCTTATGTTAACATTATTCTGAATTCTATCTACACGCTTGAAACAAATGCGCCACATCGCTGACACCCAATTACATCTTAGCTTCTAGTAGGACGTATTCTGGTAATCTTAGACTTTAATGTTTTACATGTCAGATACTTATGAAGTAGGGGTTAATGTTTTAAGTTACGTGTTTAGGGATTATTTTTATTTCATACGATTTTATTATTAGATAAAAAATTTTACACAACAATGGCAGAAAAGTATTATGTTGGCCACGACTCATATTAGAGTATGGTTTAATTTATTATTTGATATAATGCGTAAATTTTTTCAATTTTCTTAATGCATTATTTTATTGGTACCCCTATGTAGTCCAGTCGAGAAGTAAGTTTTCTGCGAAAAAAAGATAGAAGGGTAAGAAAAATATAAGCGATGACTCATTCGACGCGGATTGCAATTCTGAGAAATGTGTCATGTCGATTTTTTTCTGCAAATAAAAATTGTAAATTGTTAACAAAAAAACGAAAAAAAAAAGCTATTTTATTTTTTTATAATAACTCAAAAACTATACAAGACGGCGGGGAATTGCAAAAAATCGGTTGTGTCGCCCCAAAACTTTCCCGACGAGTATCCACAAATAATTTTTCAGATATTTAATGTTAAAGTTTCAAATTTTGACATCTTTATTTTTGACAGGTGATAGTTGGAAAAATAATTTTGACCATTCTGAATAGAATTATTCAAGGGCTTTCAAATGACATATTGCATGTCAAATTCCATGAGATATTGCATCTGTCATTTTTTGATAGTGACACTTCCGTTAGAGAGATGTCGTACAAAAAATACACACACACACACACTCACGCACGTACGCACGCACGCACGTACGCACGCACCCACGCACGCACGCACTCACGCACGCACGCACTCACGCACGCACGCACCCACACACAGACAGACAGACAGACAGACTTCCATCTGGAAATGGTCTTAATCGTCTCAGGGGGCCCGAAAATGGATATATCCGTTTTTATCTCTAAATTCTTTTTTATGTCGTTCAGAATACTTTACCTTCTAGGAGGTGGGTCGGGAAAGTAAAAAGATCCTTAAAGTGGAGAAAATTAAAAAAAAAAGCTTCTAACTCCCGGACCGCTAGCTCTAATATTTATAATTTTAACTTGTTGGTAAGTAATGCATTTAAAATAATTTTTTTAAAGCACTAAATATTGATTTAAAAATTTGAAAAAATTATGGTATCATTTCAATACTTGAAGAAAGAAAGTGCCGTTGGAAAAAAAGTTTTAAATGCATTTTTCAAAAAGCTAGCCCATTGTTAATTAATTATTTTCTTTCATACCTCTGTCTTAAATAATCATCCTAAAGATTTTTTCGCCTCTTGGAGTATTTTCTATAAGTGTACTCAATAAGATGACGCTATAAAATTATTTAAAATTTGTTTATATTGTTTATAACGAGTTTTATAAGTTAACAAAAAATGAAAAATCGTAAAACTGTTGTTAATTTTTTTTTTCTCATATACTGTGGTATAGCTGTTTTTATATTATAAATAAGGATTAAATTATTGTGGGTAAGATTTTTTAATGTTATTTGTTTATAAATTGTTATAAACAAATGGTTTATTTTTACCATTTTATACATATAATACAATTAAAAAAAAATGTTTTCATGAATAATTTCATTGTTTATTCAGTTCAAAATTTGTTATAAACAATATTGGAGTATCACAGTTATTTTTCTCTAATATCACTGAAAATTACAAACGATATGCAACAATGTGGCGAAAAAAAATTTTCTGTATTTTTTTTGAAAATCCAGTAAAAAAATACAGAAATTTTTTTCTTCTTAACTTAGTTGCAAATGGTTGCTTTTGTAATTTTAGTAGTATTATAAAACAATTATTATGACACTTAAATATTGTTTATAACAAATTGTGAACTAAATAAACAATGAAATTATTACTGAAAAAAAAATTTAATTGTATTATGAGCCATCAATAATGATTTTTAAAGATAAAATTATTTCTGAACTAATCATTTAAATAATGCAAAATAAAGAAAACGATTATTGACAATAAGAAATTTTTTTTTCCTAAAAATCTTCTTTGACCCTTAAACAATAGAATGGTAAAACATTTTTTTTTTAAATATTAAAGTAAGTAAACTATTTATTTATAAACAATTTATAAACAAAGAGCGTTAAAAAATCTTACACACAATAATTAAATCCTTATTTCTAATATAAAAACAGCTATACCATAGTATTTGAGAAATTTAACAACAATTTTACAATTTTTCATTTAATATAAACCAATTTCAAATAATTTTATAGCGTTATCTTATTGAGTATACTCATAGAAAATACTCCAAGAAGCGAAAATTTTTTAGCTTTCAATGATGACAAAGGTATGAAAGAAAATTGTTAATTACCAATAGCCTAGCTTTTTGAAAAATGAATTTAAAATTTTTTGTCCAACGGGACCTTCTTTCTTGAAGTGTTAAAATGATACCATAATTTTTTCAAATTTTTAAATCAGTATTTAGTGCCTTAAAAAAGTTATTTTAGATGCGGTACTCACTATGGAGGCGGCTTACTCATCCCGAAAGGGTCGCGCGGACACCTATTTTCAGCAACAAATTAAAATTATAAATATTAGAGCTAGAGGTCCAGGAGTCAAAAGTTTTTTTTTGGAAATTTCCTCCTCTTTAAGGATCTTTTTTGCAATTGCAGCTACCTTGTGTAGTTTTTGAGTTATAATCAAGAAATAAAATAGCTTTTTTTTCGTTTTTTGTTAATAACAATTACAATTTTTATTCGCAGAAAAAAATCGACATGACACATTTCTCAGAATTGCAATCCGCGTCGAATGAGCCATCGCTCATATTTTTCGTACCCTTCTAACTATTTTTAGCAGAAAACTCACTTATCGACTAGACTAATGGGTTTTAAAACTGTGTGTAACCTTTGTATGCCATTCTGCAAAATTTTAATTGCACCTTCGCGTTTTTACTCACCTGATATATTCGATTTGAATTTTTAGTTTTAATGAGTAGGAAACTTACTTTTTATATAGGATTATATATTAAATTATTCCTTATAATTATTTCAATATTTTAATATTTTTTTTATTAATATTAATAATATTTTCTCTTGATTACGCCTACTAGTCCGGTCAGTATAAACATTTCAAATACCAAAAATTTGCACAGAACTGAAATTTGGTAGAGACCTTAAGTAGACCATTACAAATAAAATATGAAAAGTCCCCATCGATCCTATCCCATGTCTGCTAAAAAAGTTATTAATGGCGAAACGTCAAAAGTTTCGGGTTTTTTTTGGATTTTTAGAAATTCAGAAGCATGAATTCTCCTTTTTCGGCGTGGGTAGAATTTTCTGCGTATATATGACATCAAAATCGATTACAAAATCTGATTTTTCTGGATCTTCTCGTCCCTCCACCGCCGTTTCTTTTGAATGTTGTCTGATTGATGCAAATAGAATGCGTATATCTTGAAATTTCCGAATCGAAGTCTCTTAGCACTATTCTGTCTTATCAAACACTTCTAACTTATGCCGTAGATCGTGAATTAAAACTGCAGCATAAATCCAGTTAGTTTTACTATAATGCTTCGGTTTGTTAATATCTGTATATTTTTTTAAATATTTTTTAAATGACCCCGCACTATTTACATTGAAATCTTGTCTACGGTGAAATGTACAAAGCCCCTCTAGAATTTCTTCTGTTTTGGTAGAGCTTATCTCGTTTGGCTTCAAAAGCTTATAATTTTTTTTAACAGTCATCACGGGCCTTAGACCATAAAACATTTCTTGTTCAGCATGATTTAAACTATATAATCCTAGATTTTCAACATTTCACCGTAGACAAGATTTCAACGTAAATGGTGCGGGGTCATTTGCATTTCACTTAGCTAAAATAGCCAACCAGTAATTTTTCTTTATGATAAACTCAAACTTGAGCACTTAGAACTAAGAATTCACCCAGTGGCATCCCTCTTTTCTGTTCTGGCTGTGGTATGTCAGATGATATAAATAGCAGATACAGTAAGGGTCCTGTTAAAATCACTTTAACTTTTGAAACTCTGCTACGCCACTGTTTAGTTCTCTTTTTTCTCAACAACGGCTTGAACAGTTAACATGCAAATTAATATAGTGCATCGTAATCTACCTGTGTACCTAAAATAAAATGTCTAATGTGTGGAATTTAAGGTAACAGATCTTTTTCATTTTATTACAAATATGCAAAGACCACGGGTCTATTTTATAATTAATCAATCATATGGATCATCGTGCGTGAGAGCGGTGTTGCCAAAACTAATAGAACAATTTAGAATTCCTTAGGACACGGTCCAGGATATACCAACGGAGAGCTCCTCTTATGGACACCCTATTTCTGTAATTATATCTTTTTTTATATGCGCTGTTGTTAAATGTATTATGCTATATTCGGAACTATTTATGTCTTGTACTTCCTTTGATTTAAATGTACTGTATCCAACATTACCTATTTAATTGTTGTCGTTTACTAGTAGAATTTAATTGTTGTTTACTAGTAGATAAATTTCTGTTTAATTGTTGTTGTTTACTATTAGCTGAACTTATATTGTTGTTGTTTACTATTAGATTAACATTGTTTAATTATTGTAAATTTGTGTTAACCTTTAACATTTAAAGCTTGCTGATTAAATCTTATCGTCCCCTAAACGTGTAATAATTATAGGGTGGTCCTTCGAAATATTTATTCAACCACATAGCTTATGTGTGATTTTTTGAACCAAACTTCTATTACAAGTCCACAAATCTACTAAATCCATTCACTCTGATTCACACAGGTCCGTGGACACTTCCTGCTTTTACTTCTCTGAGTTTGGAGTATTCGTCTTCATGTTTCACTCTGAAAATTCTGTCACTTATATAGGACTTGAGAATATCACAATATTGTTTTGACAAGAGTTTTGTTAATTTGTATTCCAAACCTTCCAACCATACCTTGATTAAGGCTTGTGTTACATCTAGAAAGAGTAAAGAACATATCTTCTTTCTTTCTAATGTTTTTTCTACTTCATTCGTTATTCTGTGAATTTGATCTATAGTGGGATGCTTATTCCTAAAGCCAAATTGATGTTCTGGAATTAGGTTTTCGCTTTCTATTATGGGATTTAGTCTTTTTAAGAAAAGTTTTCCAAATTGTTTCAGTATAACTGGTAGCAAAGATATTGGTCTGTAGGATTTTGTTTCATGAGGTGGTTTACCAGGTTTTAATATCATTATTACTTCAACTATTTTCCATATACTTGGTACATATTATAGTCGAATGAATAACTCCAATCTACACTGTGTGTGCATTAAAGTTATTTCCTAACCTTATATGGCGCGTAAAGTCGAATTTAGGTTGTATCTCATAGGGAAAACATAAAGGGTGCCCTTGTATGCTTCGGTGGAGCATTAAAGGGTATCAATGATAGCAGATCGTTGGAGGTAACTGTATTAATTAGTATTTTATAGAGGAAGATCATCATAGCCTGGTCACGTCTAGTGTTTAAAGAAGGCAGCAAAAATTCTTCCCTTAACATTGTTGATCTGATTACTTTGTTCAGCCCAAGTTGGTACTTCTTGAAATAGAGATATCTAAGGAATATATTCTGCAGCTTCTCTAAAGACTACAGATAAACTTGTGGTTCCTGTCCCCATATAAGCGAGGCAAACTCTATTTTAGATGGGGAGTTCAACTTGAAATATTAGTCCATCTTTTTTTGCATTATTTGAGAAAAAAATGAATTTCTTTTTATGAAAAAATCGTTTTCTGTTTCTGTTTTTTTCTTTAATTTAACATGGAAAAATTGATATTTAAAAATTACTGCATCTATGCAATTTGTAGTGCACCTACAGAGTACAAAATACAATAGTGACAATGAAATATGCATTAAGCAGACGCGGACGCGACCTTTCACTTAATCAGGAACGCTTGTGCCCAGCACTTATGTACCAAACACCAAATTATTACCTGATCTCGTTAAAATAGTCGTTTTCTTTATCTAACAGCGGAATCTAATATGTATTTATCTCTCTTGATTTTGAATGCGAATTCACAGTGGATAGGACCAAGTTTTCATCTTTATCCAATTATCATATAATAGTTTTCTCCATCTTTGTCTGCATAAGTGAGACAGCTGTTATTCATGCGTATTCTCTTCTTTACACATTAGCAGTTAATGACTTGACGGTAACTGCATTTCACATAAGTGACGTCACGATCGTAATGGCGGCATATTCAAATAATTAGAAATTTGAATTTTTAAATTAATTTATTCAAAAATCAAGCTCCAACTAAGGTAGATAATTAAACTCAATGGGTTTTATTTGATTAATTCTAACTGTTAATAAAGAAAAAACGTGAGGTTATATTTTTGTTGAACTCCCCATTGGTATTTATAGACTTTCCAGTCATGAAACCGTACTGTTCGTCCACTAGATTACCACGAACGTGACTAAACGAAGTTTTATAAACAATTTGTTCAAACAGCTTCGAAGCGCACATAATTGAAACGCCCCTGTAATTTTTAATATTTTTTTTGTTCCCGGATTTTTGTATGGGGGTATAAGTTGACAACTTCCATTTTGTTGGAAATATAGAGGTATTAATTATCAAATTAAATATGTGTAATAGAGATCTTTCTACCCCTTTCTCTACATCCTTTTAGTATTTAAGGGGGGGTGCCGTCAACACCAGCTGTTTTCTCCTGGTGCTTTTTTAGGATTAATATTTTATTTGATTTCTTCCATTAATTCCTTCAGTGTTACTTTCAGGATATCTTTTAGTATTAAGTTTTGAATATGGGTTCAAATCCTTGCTCTATGTTTGGTTAAAAGATTTCTTCTAGATGATCAGCGAAAGTATCTGCCTTTTCTTTGTTTTAGCGTGTCCAGTTACTGTTCTGTATATTGATACATTAAACCGCCTTAGGTATTTCTTTTTCCGAGTTTTTTGGAAAATATTTGAAAGTTGACTAGTAATTTCTTCTTTTTTCTAATTTTGACACAATACACCAAATCCTTATCTGCTTTTAAGAGTTACTTAAAGTTGGGCCAGCGAATGATTACCCGTCACGGATACACGACGATATCAAAGATATCCGTCTTATATCCTATCAAAGTTCCTTTACAATAGAAAGAAAAGGATAAACTATAAAGTATTGTCTATGCCATCTAAGAAGTACGTCGTTGGAATTTGCTTTAGATCAACTTCACACACTAAAGTGAGACAGAAACTTAAGACGACGTTATTTATTAATTCATTCTGTAATATTTATAGCTTTTCTTTGACTAATTTAGTAGCTGTCAATGCTGTCATTCTTACTTGTTATTGTACTTTTATTTCTGAGTTTTTGTGTCTTTTTTTCGTTTTAAAGTCATATTTCCTAATAAAAAACAGTCCTTTTAAGGGTTAATTTAGTTTTTTGTTATATTTCAGTTTAAAGTAAGTATATTTTTTATCAATGAATACATTAACCTTACATTTAGACATTATGACTAACCTTACGGTTACGAGTCCTTTTAAAATGAATTAGATGAAAGATAATATCAAAACCTAAGCACGCTGAATAATAATACGGTAAAACTGGTATTGCAAAATGTTTTTATCGTTGCTTATTTTTAGAATATGCCTGGAAAAACTCTGAAGACACAAGCGCAGCAGTTTGTCTTAAACTTATGCGAATACTTTGAAATGGAAAAAAGGAATGGAGGAGCTATAGAACCACTGTCATCTGTTCAAGAGGTAAATAAAAAATATTTAACTTATAAAATAAGAAAAATCTAACTCTTTAAATGTATTTTAGTGAGTAGCACCTGCACTTAAAATATCAAGAAAAACAGTGAATGCTATTAGGAAAAGGAAAGAGAATAATCCCACTTTATCTTCCCCTGGAAAAAATAGGCCTCGTTTGAAACTGAAGACTACAGATTTACCTGAAGGAAATAAAATTTCAGTACGAAATACATTATATAACTATGTATGAGGAAAGTTAGTAAACTCACTTAATATTAAATACATAAAACTAAATCAATTTTTTTTAGAAAAACATGTTACTCTCAAAAGTTTAAATAATCAACCAAGGAATAAAGAAATAGTTTCTACTTCAAAATCATCTTTAAGCATCCTATTAAAGGAACTGGGTTTTAAATTTAAAAAGGGTGATAATCGAAGAGCCTTAGTTGAAAGAACTAATACTGCATCACAAAGAGCATGTTTTTTTCGTAAATATATGGAAAACCGTGAAAGTATTTATGCAAAGGAATTAATTTTTTTTAGATGAAACGTGGATCTATTCTAAAGGAAACAAAACAATGTCTTGGCAAGATAATGTCAAAGCGTTCGTAAACCAGAATGTTATAATGGTCAACGATTTATTATTGTTCATGCTGGTTCATCGAAAGGATTTGTTAAAGGAGCAAGTTCAAACTCTTTAACTTTAGATTATCACGGAGAAATGAACAGTGTGCGATTTTTAGCAAATGGATTACTACACAGTTAATTCCCAATTTAGAGGAGCCATCTTTAATAATAATCGACAATGCACCGTACCACAGTGAAATACAAAATAAACAACCTTCGACTTTTACAAAAAAAGCTGAAATAATATCTTGGCTTAATATTAATTTTGATGAAAAATTTAAAAGACCAGAATTACTGCAATTTGCAAAAATGACTTGAAAAGAAAATATATATATATATATACTTGATGAATTGCTACGAGAACATGGCCATGACCATGAAGTATTAAGGTTACCCCCTTAACATTGTGAGTTTAATGCTATCGAGTTAATTTGGGCTGATGCAAAGACATACTTTAACAAATATATTGGCAGAGGCGTATATAGTGATGAAAACGTTCTAAATATGTGGCACGAAGCATGAGAAAAGTATAACGCTGAAGAGTGGGCTAAATGTGTGAGACATACTGACAAACTCATTGAAAAATGGTACGAGCGAGAGCAACATTTAAGTGACACAGATGTTGAACAAATAATTATAAACATAGGTGACCAATCGGATTCTGGAAGTGACGATGAGAATAATTTGTATTTTTTAAGTTGTACATGTAAAAAATATATTTTTTTTTGTATTCAAATATTATGACAAATTATATGAAAGGCTTTATATATTTTAAATAATAAAAATAGTAATAATAACACTTTCTTTATTGAATTGCTAGATGACAGGGTATCGATAAAGTTCTTGAACCCTAAATATTTTTATAATCACCTTGTGTAGCTGCTATTAGCACGCTTTGTTTATTAATAATAAAAATGCAAAATACCAATTATGCATTGTATCTTACATCTTACCAAAACAAAATTCATATTTAAATCTTTTTTTCTTTGATATTTTATTGTAATTGATTGTTAAATCTGAGTTTAGTTCTTATATCTCCTTAAAATCCACATAATTTTTAAATTGCATACTTAAATATCTTCCAAATATGTTGTGGCAATATAACGAAATTAATATAGTAGGTATTTAATAATTTAATGTAAAAACCAATATTTGCACGTACGTGGTGGCAGTAGGCACGTTCATTGTGAACACAAGACAGTTTTTGTTTTGATTAAAACTTTTCGACTAATTTCGTTTGAATATTATTGATGACGCACGGGTAATCATGCGCTGGCCCGACTGTATGCAACATATAATACAACGAGTGGTTTCGTGACTATCGATAAGTAATTTCACGAAACGTGTTGTCAAATATTAATTTCACAAGTCCCCAGGATAAGTAAATTATAATTTGACAACACGTTGAGTGCATTAACTTATGGTATTATCGATAGACACGATACCACTAGTTGTATTCAATAGATTATATCACGAATTAATGACATTTTAAAAATTTGACAGCTCAAAACATTTACATTTACAGTACAAAAGCAATGACAAATATGATATCATACCTACTAGATTTTTAGCATTAAAAGTACAAAGTGTGATTATCAGTTATTAGTCAGTATATGGTGAATGATTATCGATTATTAATCAAGTAACAATATAGGACATTATTACATTATGAGTGATATAATCAGTGGAGTACCAGCATGTAGGTTCATCCAACCCAGTTTATGTGAATTATATATTTTAACAAAGATTAGATATCTGGTTGTTTATTTAAAAAAAATAAATTCCTATAACGTATTTAACTAAATCCTAAACAATTATGAACATTTGTCAAGGTAAATATGTTTTTCTTAAAAGTAGCTGTCATGGTTATTTATTGAAAAGATTTGTCTCTGAAAAGTGATGTATAGACTATTGTTTGGTTCGCAGTTATATCCAAGAACTCGCTTCCCTTAACGTAGCCCTTAACATTTCCATGTGAGATATCCCTCATGTTCTAAATAATTATAAAGCCCGTCAAGGGTAGGTGCCTAGGGCTCTATACATTTTGACACATAATTACATCTAGCAAAAACGTAATTAATGTTGGGACGGTTTCAAAATGGAACGTTATAATTTAATAAGTTTAAATATGAATATAAGGATATGGATAAAATTTCACCAATCTTTATAATAGTATTAATTTTAAGATAATATTGTCTGTAGTATCCAGTTTTGAAGATTTTTTACTATTTTGAGTACGATATATTTGTTAGCAGACAAACAAATTATTTGCAACAATTATAATATCATATTAACTTTTATAAAATTAACAAAAAAAATCGGCTGTGTTACCCCAAAACTTTCCCGGCTCGGCTGTGGAGAATAGGATTATTTCAATTTAAAAATTCCTGGAAAAATGACACAAGTTACTAAAAATGGCAACAAATTATTATAAATAGCAACAAGGTAACGATATATTTAAAAAAAAAAAAAATGTTAAAAATTATAAAGAATTGTTAAATTTCAGCACAAATTAAAACTAATAAAGAGTGAAAATTGGCAAAAAAAAGTAACCAAAAATCATCAAAAGTCCAAAAAATAATCCAAATACGACAAAGTAAAGGGAAAAAAGCAAAAACGCCAAAAATGTCAAAATAAGTAAAAAAGAAAACAAATAAGGCAAAATAGTGGCAAAATGAAGGCAAAAAAGACAAAATAATCCCAAAAAGTCCAAAAAAGTTAAAAAGAATTGAAAAAAAGTTTAAAAACGAACATAAGGTCGAAAAAGGTAATAAAGCAAATAAAAAAGGGCAAATTAGAAGCAAATAAAGGCAAAAAAAGTTCAAAAAAGTAAAAAAAAAATATTAAAAAAAGCAAAAAAAGTAAAAAGGCCAAAAAAAAAGAAAGACAAAGGCAAAAAACACAAAATACGCCAAAAAGTCCAAAAAAGTTAAAAAAAAAATTGAAAAACAGTTTGAGAACGAACAAAACGCCAAAAAAGGTAAAAAAGCAAAAAAAGGGCAAATTAGAAGCAAATAAAGGCAAAAAAAGTTCAAAAAAGTGAAAAAAAAAACAAAAAAAAGTAAAAAGGCCAAAAAAAAAGAAAGGCAAAGGCAAAAAAGATAAAATAGGCCAAAAAAGTCCAAAATAGTTTAAAAAAATTGAAAGAAGTTTGAAAACGAACAAAAGGTCGAAAAAGATAAAAAAAGCGAAAAAAGGGCAAATTAGAAGCAAATAAAAGCAAAAAAAAGTTCAAAAAAGTGAAAAAAATAATATTAAAAAAAAACAAAAAAAAAAGTAAAAAGGGAAAAAAAAGAAAAACAAAGGCAAAAAAGACAAAATAGGCCAAAAAAGTCCAAAAAAGTTAAAACAAATTGAAAAAAGTTTGAAAACGAACAAAAGGTCGAAAAAGGTAAAAAAGCAGAAAAAGGGCAAATTAAAAGCAAATAAAGGCAAAAAAGGTCAAAAAAGTGAAAAAAATATTAAAAAAAAAAAACACAAAAAAAGTAAAAAGGGAAAAAAAAGAAAAACAAAGGCAAAAAATACAAAATAGGCCAAAAATGTCCAAAAACGTTAAAAAAAAAGAAAAAGTTTGAAAACGAACAAAAGGTCGAAAAAGATAAAAAAGCAAAACAAGGGCAAATTAGAAACAAATAAAGGAAATAAAGTAAAAAAAAGTGAAATAAAATATAACAAAAAATCAAAAAATAGTAAAAAGGCCAAAAAAAAGAAAGACAAAGGCCAAAAAAGACAAAATGGGCCAAAAAAGTCCAAAAAAGTTAAAAAAAAATTGAAAAAAAGTTTGAAAACGAACAAAAGGCCGAAAAAGGTAAAAAATCAAAAAAGTTCAAAGAAGTGAAAAAAAATATAAAAAAAACAATAAAAAGCAAAAAGGCCAAAAGAAAAAGAAAAAAGGTAACAAAAAGAAAAAAGGTAACAAAAACAAAAAACCCAAAAAAGATCATAATAAAGGCAAATGAAAGGTAAAAACATGTTAAAAAAGCAAAAGTGGTAAAAAAGGCTTAGTAAAGGCAAAATAGGTCAGAAACTCCAAATCAATTAAATAAAATAGAAGCAAGTAAAAAAAATAGGTTGTGTTGCCATAAAAATTTCCCGATGAGTGTCCACAAATACTTTTTCAGATATTTAATGTTAATGTTTAAAATTTTTACATTTTTGATTTTTGACAGGTGGCAGTTGGAGAAATAATGTTATCTGTTCTGAATAAAGATTTTTAAGGGCTTTTAAAGGACGTATTACAAGTCAAATTCCGTGACATATTGTATCTGTAATTTTTTGATAGTGACACAGATGTCGTACAAAAAAAAATGGATTCTTTCGACGGGTAAACCAAACCCATATACCAAATTTCAGCTCAATCGGATTAAACGTGTGGCCTCTATCGTGGAATAATACACACAGACAGACAGACAGACTTCCATCTGGAAATGGTCTTAATCATCTCAGTTGACATCAAAAATGGATATTTCCATCTTTATCTGGAAATTTTTTTTAGCTCGTTCACAATACTTTCCCTTCTCGGAGGTGGGTCGGGAAAGTAAAAACTCAAAAAATCTCAAATTTCAAAAAATCTCAAATATCAAAAATTTCAAAAATCTCAAAAAGGTAAAATACCTTAAAACTATAAAAAATCTCAAAAATTTTCAAAAAAAATCTCAAAAAATTTTCGACGCTTCAAAAACATATCAAAAATCTCTAAAAATTCTTAAAAAATCTAAAAATTCACAAAGAATCTCAAAACATTTAAAACGTCAATCTCAAAAAATTCTAAATAGTAATTATCTCAAAAACTCGAAAATTTGATCACAAAATCTCTGAAAATTCAAAGAAGTCAAAAAATTTCAAAAACTCAAAAAACCTTAAAAAACTTCAAGAATAAAATCTGGAAATATCCTAAAAACCCAAAAAATTCCATAAAATCTAAAAAAACCTCAAAAAATCTTAAAAACTCAAAAAATCTTAAAAAAAATTAAAAGTCTCGTAAAATCTCTAAAAATTCTCAAAAGAGTCTCAAAAAACCAAAATGAATTTCAAAAAAGCTTAAAAAATATTAAAAAATCTTAAAACACTTCAAAAAAACTCTCAAAAAATCTATAAATTTTTAAAAAATCTAAAAGTCCCAAAGAATCTCAAAAAATCTCAAAAAATCTCAAAAAATCTCGAAAAATCTCAAATAATCTCAGAAGTGGGTCGGGAAAGTAAAACTAGTAACAATAAGTGTTTTAGATGGAATTTTATTCGTGCAGAAATGTTAAGAGAATAAAATGTGTCTAAAACTTTTTATCCCCAATCACCTTCATTTAGAATCAGAATAGCTGAATTTTTTCATCAAAAAATGATTTGACATTTTGTTCTGACAGAGACTGTCACCTCCTCAAAAATCATTGAAATTGCGTACAAAAATATCTGGAGGTGTTGAATAGTTGCTATTTATTTTTCATTGTTTATAGAATTAAACATAAAACAAAACAAAGTAACATTATGACTACAACCCGTATTTCATTATGTTTCCTGGTAAATTTTAACTACAAAGATTGCAGACAACGAAAGAAAGGCAATTACTTTTTTTATGGTCGAAGTTTCTTAGTTTTTTCCGGGAATTTTATAGGTTATTATTGGCAAGGCGCTATCTGAAACCGAACTAGCCGAGGGAATTGGTTAAATTGCTGCAAGATTACAATTCGAAAGTTATTAGAGTTTAATGAAAAAGTATAGCAATAAGTTTTATAAATCTATAATACTAGTGTGTTTAGAAATTAAGTTCTAAAATTATGCATAACGAAACAATTGATAATTATTTGTACTTTGTTTTCTCCCCCTCAGCCTTAACAACTTTGTAGGTCTGATGATGGCAGTATGCCGAAACTAATTGCCAACTTTAATAAATTTGTGGTGTAGAGTTTTTTGGCTTACCAAGTAAATGTAAAGTTGAAACGGCATTTAAAAGGAATCTATATTAAAGTTTGTTTAGTGACCGCTAATCCCTGCGTCATAAAATAACCTAATTTCAAAAATTTGACAAGGTTATGTTTTTTCTTAAGCTAGGTTTTCATAGGGATGGATTGGCCTACAGCGAGATGACAAAATAGCCTTATTATTGAGATTTTTAAAATCCACATCTTTTTGCATCCCATTTGGCGTCTTTGAACCATCTGTGTACAGTACATAAGCTGGAAAGAGGATCTCCCCCTTTTCCCATTCGTCTCTTCTCGAAAGAAGGACGTTGAAGGACTTGTGTATGTGAGTTCTAGGGGAGAGCACATCCGAAACCATTCCAAGAGTGTGGTGAGTACTCATCTCTCGCAGCAGTCCAGAGTGGTCCCATAGCCTCTAACCCTCAATTTGACTGGCCACCGATATGGCTCTGTTGGAGGTCATTCTGGCCTCCTGCTCCAGCAATATATGGAGAGGAGTAAGACCCAGAGATCTTTCCATTGCCGCTGTTGGGGTAGACGACATAGCGCCTGTAATAGCCAAACAAGCTAATCTCTGTAGTCCAGATAATTTAGCTGCCGCAATAGACTGGAGCCCCTTCGTCCACCAGGCCATTGCGCCATATGTGACCATTGGTTTTATCACCGTTTGATAAATCCAGTAAATCTGTTTAGGGTTCATTCCCCACGACTTGCCGCATACCCTTCTAATATTTCACAGGGATGCCCTGGCTTTATTGATTGTTCTTTCCAGATGGGAGTTCCAGGTAAGTTTTCTATCAAGGATAATCCCCAGAAATTTTACCTCCTCCGCAAACAGAATGATTACGCCTTCCAAAATTGGATGACGTAGCTTATCAAGCTTCCTCCTTCTTGTAAAAGGAACTATTACCGTTTTGTTGGGGTTCACAGACATCTGTTCCTCCTCACACCATCTGTATACGATGTTAAGCTTTAGATGTAAGTTGTCTGTCTCATCTGGTTTACATGTGCTACTAAGACAAGCGCTAGTGATGACGCAGGATCAGCGGTCACTGAACAAACTTTAGATCGTGTTTACACCATATATGTAATACTCCTATATCGCCAACGTCCTATATTTGCCTGTAAAAACAAAGCGTTCCGACAGAAGAAGATGGAAGATCGGAATTGAGTGCCAACGCGCATGCCGATATACATAAATTGCATTGGCGTCATGTCCCGTGGTGAAAAAGGAACGTAGAGAAAAGGAAAGTTAAGCAAACGTAGTCATCTGCATATATAGAAGTTGCTGCAGAAGACAAAATAGGTAGCTGGTTTATATAGAGAATAAAAAGAATCGGCCCTAATACTGAGCCTCGTGGTACGCCCATGTTAGTTGGCCTATCTCTTGATAAATGAATGGATTGATATCCATTAGTAAAGTGATTAATTTTTACGTTTTGCGTCCTATCTTTAAGGTAAGAGTGAAACCAATCATTTGCGATTCCTCTAACACCTAGGTTATACATTTTTTTAAGTAAAATATCATGTTGGACGCAATCGAAAGCTCGACTAAGATAGCAGAAGATCCCAGCCGCACATTTGCCTGCGTCCAGAGCATTCAATAATATTTCATAAAAAGATTGAATTGCAGTAATTGGAGAAATTCCCTTACGAAAAACATGTTGACTTGGGTGAATTACATTATTTATATTTAGGAATTTCATTAAAATATCTAGCATCGCATATTCAAAAATTTTTGAAATGGCAGATGCTACCGAGATAGGTCGATAATTCTCAACACATTTTGACTATCGCCTGATTTTAATATTGGCGAAACCACTGATTTTTTTATTCTTTCTGGAAATATTCCGTTTTTAAAGGAGGCGTTAATTATGTGACAAAGAGGTTGTGCTATTCTACTGACAATTTTTTTAATTACGTGACTAGAGATTCCATCAGGACCAAAACAAAACTTCCCAAAGGTGATCGATATAATGTTAATATAATAAAAGATTGACTAGAATTTAATTTCCGCATTACTCCACAAATTTCTATATCTTTAATAACACAATATTTATCAATGTCAATGGGGGTTGTTTCCAAACCTGTCTTAGTCCAAATACTCACACCCCCTCCTTTACATATATATTTCTCGTATAAAAGGCGGATAAATTGAAGTTTGGAATCACGTAGTTTTGTATATTATCAGAATCACACCAAGTTTCAGACAGAAATTTAAATTAGAGTGTACATAATCTATTATTATACTATTAGTTTTGTCATGAGATAAACATTGAGCATTGATTAACACTAAATCGTACATATTCTCTGAAATTATGTTGGTTTTTTCAAGGACTTCTTGAGATCTAAATAACGCTGTATATGTGCTCTTTCTGGCAATTTTGAGGACTGCATTTCTGCATCATAATTTGATGCATATATAGTCACTTTGAAAGATGAATACAAGTTAGGATACTTTGAAGTAATTTTTTGACACACCACTTCGGGAAAATGAATCTTTACTAATTCCGTAAAATCACCCTCTGTCATAGACGGATCCACTCTGTACACATGTAAATTACTTATATTAAGCACCGATCCTACATTTTTACCATTGACTTTAATTGTATTGTTTTTTCCAATAACGAGTTTCCTTCTGAACTTCTTACTGGATACTGTACTCCATTCATTAATCTTGTCATTATTATCGGTATTTTCGTCATTTTTTACCAGATTGATATATTCATTACATTGTTCTTGAGTTTTAACTTCTAAAATTGCTTTCGATAATTGCTGGTTAGAGATCACAAATTTTTTTGAGGAACTGGCACCATTGGTCCATGTATGCTATTGTGTGAATGTTGTTTTGTTTTATCGGTAAACGTATTTCTGGTATTTACATTTTTAACAGGTTCTTCGATTTTTTGTACCGTAATAGTTTTTGTCAATGATTCATTGTTATGGTTTAAGGTATTAAATTGGCCACTTAAAATTTTTATTTTCACTCGTAATTCAAAAATTATAGCATCTTTTTGCTTTATAATATAGGTATTGGAAAATATTAATGTCAATTTTGTTATTGTAATATAATATAGAGTTGGTTGCCTTCTATTTGTACTAGATCTCTGGTATGAGAGGTTGGCAATATTACTCTCCCGATGTCCAAGTGACCGAAAAATGTCAATTGTCGTATGTCGAGCTAAAGGCCGATTAAATCAGAATGAAATCGAGAGAAGAGTTATTGTATTGTTTAATGTTTTGTTAATATTTATTTCTTTCGGAAATAAACATTTGGAGTTCGAGTAATCTTTATTATATCCTGAATATCAAGTTATTACAGTTATCCTGTGATAACGAATCTAATGCATCGAAGAATGCTTGGTCAGTATCTATATCTACTTTACTACTTACAGTTTGCTGGAAATCGCAACAATTCATTTGTTCACTATTAATAACACTTACAGAGTTCCAACTTTTTGCACAGCTAGGATGTATATAGCTATCACATTTAATGCACTTTAACCCATTAATTACATTTTTGTACACTTTTTACATGACTTTAATTTAGGAACATCTTCCGACACGTTCTCTGTATCTCCTGCCATTTTTCCATATCAATGGCAATGATTAACACTTGACCACATTTGAGATATGGATAACTTATTGGATTTGACTTATAAATTTTTACTTATTATTTCTATAATTAAAATTCGACTTCAAAAGGATTTTATCTGCTAAATTTTTTATATGTTTTCCCTCAAAGTAATTTATTTAAGTCCCTTGGTTTTTAGATTGTCGTTTTTTTATAATTTCATTCTTTTTGATTTTAAGAATCAAATTGGTTTTTTAAAGGTTTGGCCAATTGGAATTCATTGAACCTGTAATTGGATGATTTTATTTTATAATCGACTTGTGAAAAAACCTACATCTGGATTTGGATAATTTTATTTTTCTGGGAAAGTTTTTGAATTATTATTTAATAGAATTAGTCATTTTCATAAGTATGTATAATTTTATTTTTATTGCATTTTTAAAATCCATCAAACTGTCATTTGGAATTTTGGTTAGAATAAAATCTAAACTAATATACAGGATGTTTTAATTTAATTTTATAAAAATTTTAAGTATTTTTAAATTATTTGAATTTGCTCTTGGAATGTTAACAAAAAAAATTATTTATTTTATTATTTTGGCTTTTATTGCTTCATAATAGTATTAGTTTAAAAACTGAAAAACTGATTGATATTTATATCATAACAATATATATGACCCTGTATGAATAAGGTACCAAATAGGTCCAGATTAGAAGCATCGTTGCAATCGTTACCTTGTCACGGTCAATTGATGTATGAGACGGGTCAGGATAAAATTTTTGTGTGCTTTTTTATTTTCAAAGGTTATCATGTTTGCAATGAATATTAAAGTGTGATATATCGTCCGGTTTTTGGTTTTGTGTGCCTTTCGCGTTAATCTAGAATAAACATTCTGCTCTATGCTTTGTCGATTTTTTAAATTAAAGGTTTTTCGTTGGGATTGACAGTTAATCAAAGTTTTAAATATTTATGTTACTTTTTTGCGCACAGGTTGAGTAGTTGGTTTTATAATTTAATTTTACATAATGATATGAGTATACATACATATATATTTAACTATAAAATGTTCATATTTTCATTTTTCAATTTAAATACCAGTTCGGTATTAGGTTAAAAGTATTCAGGCCAAATAAAATAAAACAAAGTTAGACAAATTGGAATAAAGAACTAAATACAGCGGATTATGTATGTCGACGAAATATTGATGTAAAGACACGTTCCGAAATTCAGTAAAAATCAACAAAGATCAGCATATTCCGGCATTTGAAACAAAACAGAAAACTAGCACATGGCCATATTTGTCTAAAACGCGCAACCAAACAAAATGGAAGTCGCGAAAAAAGAGTACCTGCAATTAGGGAGGTATTACGACATTAACTGAAGGCTGTACCTCCACGATGTTAATATTTTCCTACTTTTGCTATTAAAACAGTAATGTGAATTATTTAATATTTAATTGTTTACTGTAGCACTGTTGTGTGATTCGGCCCCTCAGTGTGAATAGATTAATACTTATTTTTTACATATTTTTGGAGCGGACTACTCTGCGTGATTCTGCCCTTAGTACTCAGTAGATGTTATATTTCTGAAGCACTTTGCGTGATTCTGGCCCTAGTGCTGGTAGAAGGATATTTAGTGTGGTTCTGCCCCTAATATTCTTGGAATTTAAATGATTAGAGACACTGCTGCGTGATTCTGTCCCTCAGTGTAGGAGTTGATCAATTTCAAGAATTTTGATAAACAATTTCAAGAATTTTAATCAATTTCAAGAATTTTAATCAATTTCATGAATTTTGATAATGAATTTCAATAATTGATCACTTTTTTGAATTTTGATCAATTTCAAGAATTTTAATCAAATATTTCAAGAGTTGACGAATTCGAAGAATTTTGATCAAAAATTTTAAGAATTTGGATCAAAAATTTCAAGAATTTTTGATAAATTTCATGAATTTTGATAGTAAATTTCAAAAATTGTGATCATTTTCTTAAATTCTGATCAATTTCAAGAATTGTAATCAAAGATTTCAAGAGTTGATGAATTTGAAGAACTTTGATCAAAAATTTCAAGAATTTGGATCAAACATTTCAAGAATTTTGAACAATTTCATGAATTTTGATAATCAATTTCAATAATTATGATCAATTTTTTGAATTTTGATCGATTTCTTGAATTTTGATTATAAATTTCAAAAATTGTGATCATTTTCTTGAATTTTGATCAATGTCAAGAATTTTAATCAAATATTTCAAGAGTTGATGAATTCGAAGAATTTTGATCAAAAATTTCAAGAATTTGGATCAAATATTTAAAAGATTTTGATCAATTTCATGAATTTTGATCATAAAATTCAAAAATTGTGATCATGTTCTTGCATTTTTATCGATTTCAAGAATTTTAATCAATGATTTCAAGAGCTGCTGAATTTGAAGAATTTTGATCAAAAATTTCAAAAATTTGGATCAAAAATTTCAAACATTTTGATCAATTTTATAAATTATGATCAATTTTTTGAATTTTGATAATAAATTTCAAAAATTGTGATCATTTTCTTGAATTTTGATCAATTTCAAGAATTTTAATCAATGATTTCAAGAGCTGCTGAATTTGAAGAATTTCGATCAAAATTTCAAGAATTTGGATCATACATTTCAAAAATTTTGATCAATTTCATGAATTTTGATAATAAATTTCAATAATTATGATCAATTTTTTGAATTTTGATCAATTTCATGAATTTTGATAATGAATTTTAAAAATTGTGATCATTTTCTTGAATTTTGATCAACTTCAAGAGTTGATAAATTTGAAGAATTTTGATCAAAAATTTCAAGAATTTGGATCAAACATTTCAAAAATTTTGATCAATTTCATGAATTTTGATAATAAATTTCAATAATTATGATCAATTTTTTAAATATTGATCAATTTCATGAATTTTGATAATACATTTCAATAATTATGATCAATTTTTTGAATTCTGATCAATTTCATCAATTTTAATCATAAATTTCAAAAATTGTGATCATTTTCTTGAAGATTGATCAATTTCAAGAATTTTAATCAAAGATTTCAAGAGCTGCTGAATTTGAAAGATTTTGATCAAAAATTTCAAGAATTTGGATCAAACATTTCAAAAATTTTGATCAATTTCATGAATTTTGATAATAAATTTCAATAATTATGATCAATTTTTTGAATTTTGCAAATTGCATGAATTTTGATAATAAATTTCAAAAATTGTGATCATTTTTTTGAATTTTGATCAATTTCAAGAATTTTAATCAAGGATTTCAAGAGTTGATGAATCTGAAGAATTTTGATCAAAAATTTCAAGATTTTGGATCAAACATTTCAAAAATTTTGATCAATTTCATGAATTTTGACAATAAATTTCAATAATTTTGATCAATTTCATGAATTTTGATCATAAATTTCAAAAATTGTGATCATTTTCTTGAATTTTGATCAATTTCAAGAATTTTAATCAAAGATTTCAAGAGCTGCTAAAATTGAAGAATTAGGATCAAAAATTTCAAGAATTTTGATCAATTTCATGAATTTTAATCAAATATTTTAAGAATTGATGAAATCGAAGAATTTTGATCACAAATTTCAAGAATTTGGATCAAACATTTCAATAATTTTGATCAATTTCATAAATTTCAAACATTGTGATCATTTTCTTGAATTTTGATCAATTTCAAGAATTCTGTCCTTAGTACTCAGTAGATGTTCCATTTGTTAAGCACTTTGAGTGATTCTGCCCCTAGTGCTGGTAGAAGAATATTTTGCGAGATTCTGCCCCTAAGATCCTTGGTATTGAAATAATGAAAACACTGTTGCGTGATTCTGCCCCTCAGTGTATATTGTTTAATATTAATGAATTGAAATAATTCAAAACACTGTTGTGTAATTCTGCCCCTCAGTGTATATTGATTAATATTGATTAATTGACGCCCGTTTAAATTATATTTTATTACGATCTGATTGATTATGATAATAATTGCTCATTATTTTTAGGTGTGTCAAAAAAAATTAAATAAATAAATAAATAACGATTTAAAAAAATATATGTCAAGAACCAAAGAAAAAAAAAATCTTCGGTCGGAGAAATTTTCCCACCGGCGAAAGTAAATAATAATTAAAGGTAATTAAATAAATAATTGAAAAAGTGTGTTATTCCAAAAAATAAATTTAATAAGAGAAACCATTGACGCGAATTAATTCCCGCTACTAGGGAAAAGACTAAAGCAAGTAACTTCCAGGGTAAGCTATTTTTACAATCCATTTGTCTTATTAACATTTTACTATCCAGATATATTGTTATGATTTGAAATCTCAATTTGGAGTGGGTTCTATAAAATTGAAAAAATTAATTACAAGCCAATTATTAAAAAAAATTTTATCTATCCTGTCCAATTTCTATCCTCTTGTGAAGCTTCAAAAGAAAAGGAAATTGATTCTAGGATTGATATTTTCTTTTTTCTATTTTCTTCTTAATCCTCATCTGACCCCATTCCATTCAATTACTTCCATAATCCAGCTTTTAACACCTTTTTGTTTTTTATCTTCTTTAATGTTTATATATATTTTTTTCAAATTTTTATTTTAATAAACCTTAATAAACCAAAATAATAAATTTTATAATCGTAGGTATATAATTAATTCCACTCTATAAACATTTCTATGATAATGTAATTTTTTTTAGTGACATTAAATGAAAATTAATAACGTCTTTCTCTCTATTTATTATTTTTTTTAACTTCATCTGTTTTGCCCTTTACCTAATTATTTAAATTTTCTTCTAATATCATTCCCAAAGTTTATTTTTATTTTTATACTAGTAATAATACTAATGATGTGCCAAAAAATACAATAAGATTCTTCATATTTCACAATTGTTGATTTCTTATATACCAATAAGTCCTTTAAAATCAAAGCTTTTTTAACAAAAAACTCTGTTTATTAAATTCAAACGACATAAAATTATTTAACCTGAACAATTAACTTATTAAAAAAATTCATACAGAGTATTACAGTACAGGTTTAAATTTTGGTTCGTTTTTATAAGTAATAAAAGGGAAAATCTCTGGTTCCCCTTAAAAAGTAGGGATTTATCAACTGAAACTTGCGAAGAATACTTCGTCCACGTCACTGAAGATGGTACCGCAGTTGCAGTCGACCAAAGAAAACCACGGCAGCCTAAATTTTTACGAAAATACAACTTTTTACTAGTACGCTGATAACATTTTTAAGATAAAGCATTTTACGACTTTCAAAACTATTCAATATTTTTATTGTTTGGGTGTGTCTAAGTGCTTCACACGAGAACGATACTCATTTAATTTCACTTTCCCGACGACCCACCTAGAAGGGAAAGTATTGTGAACGAGCTAAAAAAAAATTCGATATAAAAACGGAAATATCCATTTTCGTGTGCCCTGAGACGATTAAGACCATTTCCAGATGGAAGTCTGTCTGTCGGTCTGTGTGTGTGTTTATTCTTCCACGATAGAGGCCACACGTTTAATCCGATGGAGCTGAAATTTGGTATAGGGGTTTGGGCTACCCGTCGGAAGAACCCATTAGTTTTTGTATGACATCTGTCAAACGAAAGTACCACTATCAAAAAATAACAGATGCAATATGTCACGTAATTGGACATGCTATATGTCATTTGAAAGCCCTAGAAAAACTCCATTCAGAACAGTCAAAATTATTTCTCCAACTGTCACCTGTCAAAAATAAAAAATGTCAAACTTTGAAAATTCAGCATTAAATATCTGAAGAAGTATTAATCCGATTAAGCTGAAATTTGGTATATGGGTTTGGGTTATCTGTCTAAAGAATTCATTAGTTTTTGTACAAGATTTTTCAAACGGAAGTATCACTATCAAAAAATGACAGATGGAATATGTCACGGAATTGGACATGCAATATGTCGTTTGAAAGCCATTGAAAAACTCTATTCAGAACAGTCAAAATTATTTCTCCAACTGTCACCTGTCAAAAATAAAAAAATGTCAAAAGTTGAAACTTTCACATTAAATATCTGAAAAAGTATTCGTGGATACTCGTCGGGAAAGTTTTGGGGCTACACAACCGATTTTTTTTTATAATAAAAGAAAAGTCTGCATAGGTTACGATACATTTACGAAATCTAAAATCTGGTAACCATCTGTGAGATATTTTATTTTATATAAAATGATGCTCACTGTAAAAATTTTCGAATTTATTTTTATAAAAATTTGGTGTTATAAAAACTACATATTGGTATATCCCATTATAAAAATATCACACTGAATTTTTAGAGGATCTAAAGTATGTTGTAACTAATTTGCTTGTGATTGGTGGTTTCCATGATGCCAAGGTTTGAAAAAACAACCATTTTTAAATAGAAATCAAAATTTATTGACATTTCGAATACGGTATAAATTTTGTCTTAACCTTAAATCTGCAGATTGCATGTGGAAAAGCACTTCTTCACCCTGATACAATTTTATCAGGCTCGCAGTTTGATCAAATGTCCAACCACTACACATTTTACATAAATATAAAATATCTTTGACAACAAACAAAAACAATAAAAATACAATGAAACGAGACTATATGAAAAATGAGACACAATGCATTAAATACACATTCACTGAACTGACAACAAGGACAACAAGACAAGACGCAGTTAGTACGCATGCTTTCATCAACATCCAATCAGAACATCGCTAGCTTCAACATAAATACAGACCTTCCTATTTACGTAATGTCACATAAAAATATTTTCTCCACGACCATTATTGAATGTATGAATTCCGAAATCATTTTTATTAATAGAATGTAAACATTCACACTCTAGAGTCTGAATATTTATTCTATAATACTTGCCTCTTATGCATTTTGCATGTATTTCCATTCTTTATCAAGGTAAAGAATGGATTTTCTGTAATCGAAATAAACAATATGAATTGCCCTGGATTTCAAAAGTGTCACTGTCAGATATAAAATGGCGACGCTAATAATTATTTTCAAACAAGTTTTAATTTAAACAAAATAATGAGTCAAATCAAGTGAAGTAGATATAGAATTTAATAATATCTGAAATTGCAAATTATGAAAAAACACCAATGCACCAGATTTTAATTTCGGTAAGTGTACCTTAACACTATAAATATTAATACAATGCAACAATACAATATGTCAACAAATAATTTGTGTTCAGATTTAATTTAATTTTGATTCATACTTTTTGATCGTGGAGAAAATATAGTCTGTTACTCGGTTAGAATGAAAAAATTCGACACTCGTGGTTCCTCACGCTCGCTAACGCTCGCGTTCGGAATTTTTCACTCGTCGAATTTTTCATTCTAACCTTGTTACAGAATCTACTATTACGTGACGTCACATAAATACAAGACTCGAAAAAATATTTTTTCTACAACCCTATACAAAAAGACGTCATTTTGTAATAGAATACCTTCAGCGAAAACTTGATTTCCGTCACAAGTGAGAGAAATTCTCATAGCGTTAACTTTCGTCTCTAGTGACGAAAGTTAAATTTATATTTTCAATAATTTCCCGCCCTCGTATTTACTGTTTTGATGAATTTAAATTATTGGTAAACAAAGACAGGAATCATTTCTATAATTAGAATGCATCTTTTTTACATTTGTTTAATTAAAAAGTAAAATAGAACCGTAAAAATACCGTGAAATTTAAAAACAATTTATATCTAGTTGCCTGGTTTTATTATAGTTTGACGTTCCTCGTTAAATGTTTAGACTTATCAGTTTCGACTGAAAACATTGTTAGTTTCTTATTTATCATGATTTGTGATTCAGAAAGTGATAGCAATTTTCCAAATACACCACCAGAAATATATATAATTTCACTCGTCGAAAGCACTTTTTGAAGCTCGTGTTCTCTCGCTTCAAAAATGTTACTTTCGTCACTCGTAAAACAATATACTATTATAAAACCGTAAAACTACATTATCACATTATCAAAATACATATTTACACGACTTTTATAAATATTTTTATGAATAATTTTACAGTGGGATACTGGTTTTAATGTGTTTCGAATTTTTTAGGACATTAGGGTAATAAAATTTTATAACCCAGTTAAGTTTTAGGTATATACACAAAAGGTTGAAACTACATTTGTTGTTGAATTTTGAAGGTATGTGTGCAGAATAAAACATTTTAAATAAAATTTTGAATTCTATTGAAAATAAGAGTAACGAAATCAACATCAATATGCTCTTCAGTTCAAATTCGACAATGGACGATTTTAGTAAGATTTTTGGATTTTTTAATACACCGACACTAATCTTAATCATATTTATTCGACTACAAAACAAAACCCATCAGAAATAAACTTAATTTTTTTAAAAATGAAGATTTTTTAAAATACGTGACGTATTTACTGATATGGGCAGTTTATTTGGTGATTTAACTCATGTTGGTACATATTACATTTCGGTCACTAGAAAAATCGATTCAAATCGAATAGAATGTCCGTATATCTGTTATGATTTCACATTTTTTTTCAGATAAATATCGCTCCATCTGACTTTAGATCTTTAAACTATTATCAATTTTCTAATTTCTGAACTTTCTTAGGTATTATTAATAATTATTGCAAATAACCTATTCATATTTTAACAATTCGATTATCAATGACATATCGAATGATTTCAACGAATGATTGTGTAGATACTCCTTATCGTATCGATACAGTATGTGACGTAGGCAAAGCTTCTGGTATGACGTCATCAAGCCCGCGTAATTTAAATAAGAGGATGTTTTTAGCTAAAGGGTTGTCTTAAAAAAATAAAGTGGTATAAATATTACATTTAGACCTTCCATATTCAAATATCAAATTAAAAAAAAAATGCTAAAATTGTCCATTGTAATTTTTACTTTCCCGGACCCATCAAAGGGAAAGTAAGGTGAACGAGCAAAAAAAAATTGAGATATCCATGGAAATATCCATTTTGAGGTCTGTGTGTCTGTGTGTAATCTTCCACGATAACTGCCGAACCGTTTGACCAATCAAGCTGAAATTTGGTGTGGAGGGTCGGTGTGTGCTTACAATGCGACCATTAGATTTTGGTTTAAATTGGTACAGTAGAAGGTCGTCAAGACCGACATTGATTAAATGCTCATGTAACAATTTTTTACTTTTTTTAAATTTTAAGAACAAACTATACACTTTAGTGCAAAATGTTATAGTACAAAGTTTTAGAGCATAAAATTCCCTACATCTTTTATCTGAAACTTTTTCTATAATTTCCAATAGTTGCGCCACTAGAGGGCGCGTAAAAAATGTGCATGTAGGTTTTCTCTAGTTTTTCTTGATTTTGAGGACAAAGAATGCATTTTAATGCAAAATTTTCTGGTCCAAAGTTGTAAAGCATCAAATTTTCTTTAACTTTTATGTTTAACTTTTTATAGAATTCCTCATAGTTTCGCCGCTAGATGGCGAGAAAAATACACATTTATAATTTTCCATTTTTTAAAAATTGGAGGTAAATTATGCTCTTTACTACAAAATGTTTCGGTGCAAAGTTGTAAAGCATAAAATTCATTGTATGAAAATTTTTCCCGAGTTCCCAATAGTTTTTACACATGATTTTAGGAGATCCTAATTGTAGCAGTGTGATATAAATTATTGTAATGCTTAGTATTTTGTAATTAAAATAATAATAATAAATAACCTATTCTCTATGGTCGAGCCGGGAAAGTTCTGGGGTAACACAGCCGATTTTTTTAAAACGGTCTGGTTATCTCCCATATAAAAAATAATTTATAATAATATATTTTTAAACTAATTAACATTTATAATTAACGAAATGTAAAATGTAAAATGTGTATGAATGAAAAAAGTTGTATTCTAGCAATAACGAGATTTGACGAGACAAACGGTTACGAGGCGAGACTGAAACGAGACTTATTTTTTCTCAACTAACAAGACCGAGACGAGTTTTTGAAATTCTCGCCTTATCTCGTCACGTGTGAAGCCCTAGTCTAAGTGCATTTTCCTCCATTTACATCTTTTTACTTCATTATATAATAACTTGATGAAGTTACTATGATACGAACATTCTAATCAAACAGTTTCCACAATAAAATAAACGTAAAAGTAAAATATCTCATTCCATGTTTAGGATTTCCTCCAACAACCCTGTCTACGGCCATGGCGTCTGATAAGGGTTACAAATAGTTGATAATAGAGTTGTACGCAGTTACCGTTACCAGATTTACTTCTTCCTGTTTGTTTACTCTAATCTCACAGCTCTTATTTACGGCAGCAAAAAGTACGGTACACACAGTGAATAATTTGTTAGAAAAAAAATATTATAAAAAGATGTAATATTTCAACTCAAGTAAAATAAATGAACAGATTTTAATTTAACGTTTATATTATTTTAAATTTTGACAAATATTGGAATAAGAACCTTTCCCATGATAATGCATCTTAATTTTTACATTTTAAATCCTTGTCAAATAAAATAGTGAATAATACTGAGTAAACTCTTCTATATAAATAGTTCGAAATTGTAGATAATTATATGCAAAGTTTTCTTAAAAATTTCCATGAGCCAATTTTAGCTCCAGGCATTGTTATATAATTTCTAACGCGGCCATTAAGAAACTAAATATTGTTTTTAACTAATCAAATTAAGTTTAAATAGTCATGTTAATTTTTTTTTGGTTACTTGAATCTTGCATAAAAAAACATGGTTATCCTTATAAAAATCGACCTATAATATCTGTTATGCTTTCTTCTAATGCTCAGTAGTTGAGAATATCTCAATAACGATTAGATTTACTTCACAAATTTGCATTATTATCCGTAATAATTAAAATATTTAAATTAAATGTAGTAGAATAACTTAAAATTATGTGAAGGGCCAGAAGCTTCAAATATAAGGTCAGTCCCGACAGTCCATGCTTCTTAGACGCCGAAATTCTTTTCGAGTAAGACGATTCAATCTGTTGTCGTTAGTTGCAGTGGTAGTCCCAGCTACAGTACCCGTCCGTTCACTTCAGCGAGATAGGTCAAACTAAAGGGAGCGAAGACGAGCTTAGTTGACCGCCAGCCAGTCGAACCATCAGAGTATACAACCGTATTCAGATCAAGTTCCAGTCCAACGAGCCGATAATAGAGAGCACCAATCGCCGACGTTAATAGCATATCCGGATCATTACACACTTTTCTCTCTCGTCGGTTTTTTGAATATAAATAAAAATTTTCCAGGTACCGTAACGACCCCTGAAGTATTTCTTCTCCACTGACGCTGCCCGTGCAACTACATAATATAAACGGAAGATGGCGCTCGATGCAATGCGAAACCTGAACTTAGGCGCCAAAATATCGCATGACGACGCGAATATCGTTACAAAAATTAAGATGTCTGACGGTTTGAAATATGGTGGATTTTCTCTTCGGTCTGATGTGCTCCTTAGGTTTTCCAAATGAGTGTATTTTAAAGGATTAAGGATTAAGGTTTTGTCTTTTATCTCACAAATCCTGCATTCTTCCTTAGTCATCAAATATTTTCAATCACGAATTAAATACCCTTTTATTGTTCGAAATTTTTATCGCAGAACATAGATATTAAATAGTTATTTCAACAGGTAAAAATTATTTATAATTTTTTTTAAAGAATTGCATATGATTCTTTTTTTGAAATAGTGTCTTTTTTCTCTTCCTTTAATAAGTACCCGATAAAATTTGGGGTGTTCTTAAATTTTCTGGGCTATTAGAGAACACGCTCTGTATAGTCAGTGACTAATCCTATATAGTCATAATGAAATTATCAATTACATATATTTTATAATATAAAAAAATCGGTTGGGTCGCCCCAAAACTTTCCCGACGGATATCCAGAGACGAATGCTAAAGTTTCAAATTTTGATATTTTTTATTTTTGACAGGTGACAGTTGAAGAAATAATTTTAACTGTTTTGAATAGAGTTTTTCAAGGGCTTTTAAATGATATATTGCAAGTTAAATTCCGTGACATATTGCTTCTGTCATTTTTTGACAGTCACACTTCCGTTTGACAGATGTCGTACAAAAACTAATGAGTTCTTGCGATGGATAAACGAACCCCATATACCAAATTTAAGCTTAATCGGATCAGGCGTGTGGCTTCTATCGTGGAAGAATACACACAGACAGACAGACAGACAGACAGACAGACATCTGGAAATGGTCTTAATCGTCTCAGGGGACCTAAAAATGGATATTTCTGTTTATATCCCGAAATTTTTTAGCACATTCTCGGAAGTAGGTCTGGAAAGTAAAAGTAGAAAAGTGGAAAATATAGGGAAAAATTGAAAAAAAAAAACAGTAAATAAACAGGAAAAATGGGAAAAAAATAAAAAAATCTAAAAAAACAAAAAAAAGGAAAACAGAAAAAGTAAGAAAAATCAGAAAAAATAGGAAAAAATACAGAAAAATAAGAAATATGTGAAAAAATATGAAAAAATCGGAAAAACACAAAAAGTAAAACAATAGGAAAAAAATAAAGAAAAAAGTTTAAAAAACGCTAAAAATCGGAAAAACGAAAAAAAGTCGGTAAAAACACGGAAAAATATGGCAAAAAATCGGAATAAAAAATAAAAGGTCAAAAAATTATAAACAAAAGGAACAAAAATCCAAAAAAAAAATTTCAAAGATCTAAAAATAAAAAATCGCAAAAAATTCAAAAAATGTGGAAAAATATTTAAAACAATTGCACTGCAAATAATCGAAAAAAAATTGCAAAAAATGGAAAAAAAGCAACAAAAAAAACCGAAAACAATTGTAACCATCTATGAAATTTTAAAAAAATTGAAAAAATTGAACAGAACTGAAATAAATCAGAGGAATAAGAAAAAATCAGAAAACAAAAAAAATAGAAAAAAAAGAACATTTGAAAAAGATGAAAAAATCAGAAAGTATTGGGAACAATACTTAAAAAAAATTGTAAAAAACGAAAATATTCAAAAAAAAAACGCTAACGATATCGCAAAAATTGCAAAAAAAATGGTAAAAAATTTTAAAAAACCGGAAAGAATTAAAAAAAAATAATTACAAAGAAATCTTAAACAAAAACGGTAAAAAAAGCGTAAAAATTACAAAAAAAATCGGTTGTCTCGCCCCAAAATTTTCCCGACGAGTGCCCATGAATACTTTTTCAGATAATTAATGCTAGAGTTAAAAATTTTGACATTTTTTTATTTGTGAGAAGTGACAGTTGGAGAAATAATTTTGACTGTTCTGAATAAAGTTTTTCAAGG
Source organism: Neocrepidodera transversa (assembly GCA_963243735.1). Lineage (NCBI taxonomy): Eukaryota > Metazoa > Arthropoda > Insecta > Coleoptera > Chrysomelidae > Neocrepidodera > Neocrepidodera transversa. The sequence continues at coordinate 17,687,967 of OY725350.1, forward strand.
ACTCTCAAATGACATATTGCAAGTCAAATTTTGTGACATATTGCGTCTGTCATTTTTTTATAGTGACACTTCCGTTTGACAGATGTCGTACAAAAACTAATGAGTTCTTCCGACGGGTAGCCCAAACCCATATACCAAATTTCAGCTCAATCGCCCTCTATCGTGGAAGAATACACACAGACAGACAGACAAACAGATAGACTTCCATCTGGAAATGGTTTTTATAATCTCAGGCGACCTCAGAATGGATATTTCCATCTTTTTCTCGAAAAATTTTTTAGCTCGTTCACAATACTTTCCCTTCTCGAAGGTGGATCGTGAAAGTAAAATATTTGCTCTTAAATTGATCTGTAGATATAAAAGTTTTTAAAATTATTAATCGCAATCCAGCAACGTAATGATCCATAAACTCTTTTAGACCTGAATTTTTAATATGCCAAACTTATTTTACGGTTAGGAGCACTTTCAAACTGTTGTGGCGACATCAATACTTGAGATATCGTGAATATAAAAGTACTAAACTTGGTTTTAAACTTATATTAAATCAACTTTTAGAGGAAGTTTCTTTCGATTTATCGGTAAGCATCATTAAACCTTTATAAGCCTATTGAAAAGTTATTAATGTTTTGTCAAAAGTTTTTAAAAACTAAATTTAGTTTATATAAAAAATCCACAAGCTACGGCGAGTACAAATTTATAGTTAGAAACTTCCATACTCAAATTTATCATAAAATATATCAAATTATCTAGAATTGTTAAATAATTCAGTTGTGATGAATTTTTTTGTAAGTTTGTTGCAAGTAAAAATAAATAAAATACAGAAAAACCTTCAAATCGTATATTGAGTAACCACGAAACTTTAATTCATTTAACCCCTATTTGTATGTGAAGGTCCTTCATAGCAACCCGCCAATGGAAGAGAAAACATTTTTCTCCTTTTAGTAATTTGTATTTGGTGTTTGTGTATTTACTTTCAGATTTCTTGTTTTATTTGGGTGATTTTAAAGTACGCATATTTAATACGGTCCATAATCGTTCAGATAGGAAAATAAGATGCCCGCGGATCTATAGCCATCCGCAACAAATGGTTTACCTACCCGTGTGCAAATCGAATATGAATTTTCTTCCCCCGATTGATTCAAAAGTGATAAGATCAATATGAATTAGATATACTTATTTTCTTTTTTATTATATAGGGAGTTTTCACCATGTAGGTTAGGGAAATGCCTATAAAAATATTTATTACAGGGATTGTAGTTTGACAGTAGACAAAAATAATTGAACTTTTGATGGATAATTTTCTTTTATTTTTCTCGCTGAAACTGTTTCTTTTTCTTTTTGGCTGGTTTTAATTCACTCTTTCTCGTAGATAACTTAGACGGTGGTAAATTTTAAGAGTGCTTTTATTTCTTATTTTACGATCTGTTTATATTGATTAATTTCAAGAAAATTATTACAAAAAAAAATGAAACATTAATTCATTTAACCCTTATTTGTATGTGAAGGTCCTTCATAGCAACCCGCCACTGGAATGGAAGCGAAAACATTTTCCTCATTTTACCAATTTGTATTTGGTGTTTGTGTATTTATTTTTGGATTTCTTGTTTTATTTGGGTAATTTTAAAGTACGTGTATTTAATTCGGTCAATAATGCCCTAATCGTTCAGATAGGAAGATGAGATACCCGCGGATCTATAGCTGTCCGCAACAAATGGTTTACCTGTCCGATTGCAAATCGAATATGAATTTTCTTCCTTCGATTGAATTCGAGGTGCTTATACTTACAAAAGTGCTAAGATCAATGGGAAATAGATATTTTTCTCTACTTATTTTCTCTTGTGTTATATAGGAAGTTTTTCACTACGTAGGTTAGGCATACAAAAATAATTATTACAGGGATTGTAGTTTGACGATAAACAAAATAATTGAACTTTACGTTGATGGATAATTTTCTTTGTATTTTTCTCGCTGGAACTGTTTCTTTTTCTTTTTGCCTGGTTTTAATTTATTCTTTCTCGTAGATAACTTAGACGTTAGTAAATTTTAAAAGGACTTTTATTTTTTATTTTACGATCTTTTTATATCGAGTAATTTCAAGAAAATTATTACAAAAAAAATGAAACATTAATTCATTTAACCCTTATTTGTATGTGAAGGTCCTTCATAGCTACCCGCCACTGGAATAAAAGCGAAAACATTTTCCTCATTTTACCAATTTGTATTTGGTGTTTGTGTATTTATTTTTAGATTTCTTGTTTTATTTGGGTGATTTTAAAGTACGTGTATTTAATTCGGTCAATAATGCCCTAATCGTTCAGACAGGAAGATGAGATGCCCGCGGATCTATAGCTGTCCGCAACAAATTGTTTACCTGTTCGAGTGCAAACCGAATATGAATTTTCTTCCTCCGATTGAATTCGAGGTGTTTGTGAAATATTTTACTTACAAAAGTGCTACGATCAATGGGAAATAGATATTTTTCTCTACTTATTTTCTCTTGTGTTATACAGGAAGTTTTTCACTATGTAAGTTAGGCAAACAAAAATAATTATTACAGGGATTGTAGTTTGACGGTAGACAAAAATAATTGAATTTTACGTTGATGGATAATTTTCTTTTTATTTGTCTCACTAGAACTGTTTCTTTTTCTTTTTGGCTGGTTTTAATTTATTCTTCCTCGTAGATAACTTAGACGTTGGTAAATTTTAAGAGTGCTTTTATTTCTTATTTTACGATCTTTTTATATCGAGTAATTTCAAGAAAATTATTACAAAAAAAAATGAAACATTAATTTATTTAACCCTTATTTGTATGTGAAGGTCCTTTATAGCTACCCGCCACTGGAATGGAAGCGAAAACTTTTTCCTCATTTTACCAATTTGTATTTGGTGTTTATGTATTTATTTTTAGATTTCTTGTTTTATTTGGGCGATTTTAAAGTACGTGTATTTAATACGGTCAATAATGCCCTAATCGTTCAGATAGGAAGATGAGATGCCCGCGGATCTATAGTTGTTCGCAACAAATGGTTTACCTGTTCGAGTGCAAATCGAATATGAATTTTCTTCCTCCGATTGAATTCGAGGTGTTTGTGAAATATTTTACTTACAAAAGTGCTAAGATCAATGGGAAATAGATATTTTTCTCTATTTATTTTCTCTTGTGTTATATAGGAAGTTTTTCACTATGTAAGTTAGGCATACAAAAATAATTATTACAGGGATTGTAGTTTGACGGTAGACAAAAATAATTGAATTTTACGTTGATGGATAATTTTCTTTTTATTTGTCTCGCTAGAACTGTTTCTTTTTCTTTTTGGCTGGTTTTAATTTATTCTTCCTCGTAGATAACTTAGACGTTGGTAAATTTTAAGAGTGCTTTTATTTCTTATTTTACGATCTTTTTATGCACAGAATTTATATTATTTTGTGACGTAAACAATGCAATTACGTTGTAGACTCGATCTCCCCCTAGAATCGTTATCGCCGATTTATTTATGTTATCGTAGATAAACTCCATTCCAGAAAACGACTTTTTTAACTCTTTTGGGTCTTTTTACGAATTTTAAGTGTAAATTTTATACAAGAAAAAATAAAATTATAGGATAATTCTACAAAGATATAAAAAAAGTAACAATAAAATAGGAATTAATAAGAGATTGAATGACCCAGTGTAGGAGCGTTTCAATACAAAAACAAAAAAAAATCGTACGTTTTTACGAATCCCTCCTATTTCAATTTTTCACGATTACCTGCTGACCATTACCAAAATCCTTTCGCCATCGATAAATCCAATTTTATCCCTACCAGCAAACATTAATGACAGCAATATAATAAAACACGTTTAAGCAATGTCTCGCACAAACCGTGCACGTCATTTCTCACCGCCCTAGCCCAATAAAAATGGCAGAGCTTAGGTTATCCAGCTGCGGTTCGCTACGGGCTTAGAGAGGACCCACCTGAGAGTCATCTGTCGACAAAGTCTCTCATTAAATCTTCGCTCGTTAGGTCGAATGATGATCCAATGTTTTTTTTTGAACATTTCCATCCTTTTCCCATTTATTGGAAGACGTATTCAGTGGCGCACTGTATTAAACTTTTTAATTGACAATGTATTTTACTTGTTAATTCCCAATGTTGTTTTACGATTGGTCAACTCTAAAATAACAACTTACTTATCGTTTTTGTTGTTGTTTTAAGAGGAGTTTAACTTTAAAGTAATTGTTAGCAAAATGAAAGACGAGAAAAATCAGATTACTTATTCTATAACCACCATATTTTCATATTTCATGCCAGACGTTCAGTTATAGTTATATCTAATTGCTGGAGGGCTTCACACGAGACGAGAATTTCAAAAATCTCGTCTCAGTCTCGTTAATTGAGAAAAAATAAGTCTCGTTTTTCTGTCTCTGTCTCGTCTCGTAACCGTTTATCTCGTCTCGTCAAATCTCGTTATTGCTGAAATTTATTTCTAAGACAGTGCAAAACAGGGTAATTATTAACTCTATTGTAATTTATAAATGCGTGATTATTTATTTATTAATGAAAAATGTTAATTAGTTTGAAAATATTATTTTATTATAAATTATTTTTTATGTGGAAGATAACTGACTAACCAGACACCGTTTTAAAAAAATTACAGTTGTCGAATTTAAACTGGAGAGCATGTTGATGTTTATTTCGTTACTATTTTCAATATAATTAAAATTTTATTTAAAATGCTTTATTCTGCATACATACCTTTAACCTGCAACAACAAATGTAGTTTCTACGTACCATTTGGGTACTGTTTGGCAAATATAACTGAAACCGCGAGCTCGATGTGCGCAGTAGTCTGCTAAAAATATTGGGGGCGGACCTTAGAATGCTAAAACCCTTCATAGGGCTCGTATCCTTCTATTTTCATATTGAAGTAGTGCGACGTTGCCAAGTGAATAATTGAATATCTGTTTGATTTTGAGGTTTATCAATAAAGCCAGTAGTGGAACTTGAACTCTTTATTAACGTTTTAACAACAACTTTATTATCTAAGGGCTGATCGTAATCTCCTGTCATCAATCTCGCGCGCAGTCTTCTGCCAGCCCGGCTGACATTGACAGATTGACAGCTGCGTTCGAGATCGAGAACATTTACATGGGTAATGTAAAAGACTAACAGCACAGAATCGCGAGTAAAAAATAGAATTTTAATAGCACAAGCATGGGAAATAATTTATTCTGTTTTAAAGTTCACTAAAGAAGAACGTGATAATAAAACACTGACTAATGCATATATCATCTTTTTTCCTGCATATATATTTGGTTAAAATGCAATGCATATTTTTCCGGTCTCTATGCATATAAATTATTATTACTTAAATAATATATCTGTAACAGCATAAAATCTTAGTTATTAATAATATTGTTCTTTAAGTTGGCGCATGTCGCGGTTTCAGTTATATTTGTAAAACTGTATCTAGGGCCTATCTGGTTCATAAAATTTTATTACCCTCAAACTGTTTGAAAATCCTAAAAAAATCGAAACACTTTGAAAGTGTCATTTTATATAAAATAAAATATTTCACAGATAGTTACCAGATTTTAGATTTCGTAAATTTATCGTAACCTATACAGACCTTTCTTTTCTTATAAAAAAAATCAAATGTTTATATTGCTTGCTAGTTTTTTTTTGGGAAATTTAGAAATAAATTCTGAAGAAATATGAACGATGCACTTTACAAAACAGTTAAAAAAGATTTTTTAATTTTAAATTGCGTTGCAGTTAAATTACCACCCACTTTAAAATTAAAAAATCTTTTTTAATCGTTTTGTACTACGACTGTTTCTTAAAAGTGTTACTCACTCAGCCCGCCTTTATGGAGCGGTGAAAGAAACCATTTTTATTCATTTTTTATTTTTTTTAAATATTAACAAAAAAGTAATTTTTTTTGAATTTTCACCTTTTCGTTTCATTATGAACACAATATTTTTTGTACCATTGTGTTTTGTAAAAACTTGTATGCTGTGCTTGCTTATATGCAATTCTGTAAGTAACCTTTTTACTATGTCTTATTGTGTTCTATATTATAAATTTGTATTATAGGCTTGATGATGGCCATCTAATGGCCGAAACATGTCGCCCATTGTTGAAAACGTAACATCTTTAATTAAATTTGTGGTATGACTTAGAGTTTCATTATTCTCTTAATAATTTTCACCACATTTAAGTATGGATAACCTCCTGTTATCTTTTTCTAATTTTTCCCCATTTTTCACAATTTTTCCCATTTTCCATATTTTTAACTATTTTTCCCTAGTTTACTGTTTCCCCTATATTCCATATTTTTTCCGTTTTCTCTAATTTTTCTATTTGTCCATGTTTGTCCATATTTGATTTTTTTATAACAAAAGAAAGGTCTGCATAGGTTACGATAAATTTACGAAATCTAAAATCTGGGAACCATCTGTGAAATATTTTATTTTATATAAAATGACTCTCTCAATGTGTTTCATATTTTCCTATTTTTCCACATGTTTCTCTATTTTTCTCTATTTTTTTTTCTAATATCCCTATTTTCCATGTTTTTCTTAATTTAAACCCATTTTGCATTTTTTCCTATTTTTCGCTATTTTCCCATGTTTCCCTATTTTGCTCTAGTTTCTCTAATTATTCTATTTCTCCCTACTTTGTTGTATTTTCCTCTCTATTTACCTATTTTTTCCTATTCTATCTATATTTCGCAATTTTCACATATTTTTCCCTGCTTTTCCATATTTTTTTCCTGTTTTGTAGTATTTTTTTGTTTTTCACTATTTTTTCCCTTTTTTGCTCTATTTCTTCCTATTTGCCTGCTTTTCATTATTATCTATTTTTTTCTGTTTTTACTATTTTCAATATTTTTCCTGATTTTTCTATATTTATCTTAAATTTCCTAATTTTATTTATCTTTTTCTATTTTTTTCCTATTTTTCACAATTTTTCCCATTTTAACTATTTTTCCCTAGTTTACTCTTTTCCCCTGTTTTCCAAAATTGTTTCCCTGTTTTCTCTAATTTTTCTATTTGTCCATATTTGTCCCTAGTTTTTCCCATATGTTTCCCTATTTTTCTCTATTTTTTTTTGTAATATTTCTATGTTTTTTTCAATTTTAACCCATTTTGTCCTATTATTCCCTAATTTTCAATATTTTCTCCTAGTTTTCATTATTTTCCCATGTTTCCTTGTTTTGCTCTATTTTTCTCTAATTTTTCTATTTCTTCCTATTTTGTTGTATTTTCCGTTATTTCCCAATATTTTTTCCCTATTATTCCGCATTTTTATCTATATTTCGAAATGTTTCCCTATGTTTCCTATTTTTCCTATTTTACTGCGGCCCGCCCATACTTCACCTTTGGTGAAGTAGGGCAAACCGTAATATTGAAATCGTGCAAAAATCTCAAAAAAATTTTTTTGCTCCAAATGACTTAAAATGTCATCAAACGTGAAAAAAAAAGTCTGTCTGTGTGGATGTGTGGATGTCTGTGCTCACGATAACTCGAGAACGGTACGGCCGATCCAGAAAATTCTTTCGGCCATCGGTTTTTATTCAAAAAAGAAAGGCTCTATCAGAAGATGAGCAATTTCGGGTCAGAGCAAATTTGTCGATACTGATTTCTTTTAAGGTGTGTAAGTCAAAACGAGTCGATTGATATTCATATCGCATCCAGCTCGTTGAAAAAAAAATTGAAAAAAAAACTTCGGAAAATTCCGATTTTTTCGAATCGGACTTTCTTCGCTGACGGAAACGGGCCGTAGTCTTGAAAAATCGCGCTGAGATTATTCCTTCTACTAGTTTTGTATTTCTTTTTATTTATTCCTTTTTTTTCATTGTTTTTTTCCTGTTTTTCTTATTTCCCCATTTTCCTCTATTTTTCATTATTTTTTCCTGTTTTTCCCTTTTTCCCTATTTTTCCTTAATTTTCCGTTATTTCACAAGTTATCCAGATTTTCCTCTATTTTTTGCTGTTTTTATCTGTCCTCCATAATTTCTCTATTTTTCACTATTATTCCTATTTTAATCTAATTTTACTATGTTTACGTATTTTACTCTATTTTCCCTATTTTCCAATATTTTTTCCTTATTTTTCCCATTTGTCTCTTGTAGTCCCTATTTTTGGGTATTTTGACCTATTTTTTCCTCTTTTCTCCATTTTTTCGTATTTTCTCTATTTTTCCCATTTTTTATATTCTTCACGATTTTCCTATTTTTCTAATTTACTTCTTTTCCCCTGTTTTGCTATAGTTTTCTCTATTTTTTTGTATTTTTTTCATTTTTTTTTATTTCTTTTTATTTATTCCTCTTTTTCATTGTTTTTTTTCCTGTTTTCTTTATTTTTCCCCATTTTAGTCTATTTTACACAATTTTTTTCTGATTTTTCCCTTTTCCCTCTATTTTTACTTATTTTTCCGATATTACATAATTTCACAATTTTTCCATATTTTCCCCTATTTATTGCTGTTTTTATCTGTCTTCCATAATTTCCGTATTTTTCACTATTATCCCTATTTTACTCTAAATTTACTTTGTATCCTTATTTTACTCTATTTTTTACTATTTTCCACTGTTTTCCCCATATCTCCTTAGAGTTCACTATATTTCCCTATATCTTTCTAATTTCTCTCTATTCTTTCCTATTTTCCAATATTTTTTCCTTATTATTTCCCATTTGTCCCTTATAGTCCCTATTTTTGCGTATTTTGCCCTATTTTTCCTATTTTCTCCATTTTTTCGTATTATCTCCATTTTTCCCATCTTCCCTTTTATCTTATTTTTCACTATTTTCCCATATGTTTCGCTATTTTTTCTATTTTACCTATTTTCCCAGTTTTGCCCTACTTTTCCCTATTTTTTTGTATTATTCCTATTTTTCTCTATTATTTAATATTGTTTCCGATTTTTTCCTATTTGTCCCTATTTTCCCATATGTTTCCCTATTTTTTCTAATTTACCTCTGTTTCCCTGTTTTGCCCTACTTTTCCCGATTTTTTTGTATTTTTCCAATTTTTTTCTATTAGTCAATATTGTTTCCCATTTTCCCCTCTTTGTCCCTGTTTTACTCTATTTTTTTTGCAATTGTTTTCCTTTTTTCTTTACTTTTCCATATTTCCTCCATTTTCCCCATTTCACTATTTTTTCTATTTTTTCCTATTTTGTATTATTTTTTTCCTATTTTTCCTTATTTTTACTTATTTGTCTCTTACAGTCCGTCCCTATTTTGCGTATTGTTCCCCTATTTGTTCCGGTTGCTTTCGATTGTTCCCCATTTTTTCCTATTTTTCCCCATTTTTTCCTATTTTTCCCTACTGCCTTGCTTAGTGGGTGTCTATGCCAGTCAGTCAGTACTTTGCTGCTTATATTATAGATATGAACGTGGCGGTTGCTATTATCGTGTAAGAGTTCATAAATTTATCTTAACATAGAACAAATCCACCGTAACAAATTTCCAGAATAAAAAATAAAAATAATTTCTCTCTAATCTCATACAAAAAAACGTTGGGAATAAATTTAAAATTTACGTTTCCAATAATTTCTTATAAAATCCGATCTCGAAACACGAACTGGCTACTTTTTACTTTCATTCTAAAACGAAAGTAAATAAAAGTATATCTTTCCGTCGGCGCCTATGGGGAGTATTCCTCTGGTAAATCGCGTGATTTAGTTTATCTTGTTGTTTAAAGTGATTTATGCTGTGTTTCTAGCAGATACAAGGGCTGCACTGTCTAAGTGGAATATTTATGGATAAAAGTCATTAGATAAATTATTGAAAAGATCGGTTTTCTTCGTTTTCCATGAATCTTCGCAAAGAAAATTAAGTGCGTGTCGATATATTCCTCAGGTAACGGACCAATGTACTACGTACTTGTTCCAGTTTTACTTTAATTTTTTTGTTATCAATATATAGGATGATTTTTTTTTAGGGTTGAAAAATCAATAATAAAATATAAGTATTAACTAGTAAAAGGAATAATCTCTTCGCTATTTTTCAAGACTACGGTCCGATTCCGTCAGAGGAAAAAAGTCAAATATTTTTTTTTTACCGAGTCGGTTGCGATATGAATATCAATCAACGCGTCTTGACTTACACAACACCTTAATAGAACACCCCAGATAGCACAGGACGTCCTCGAGACGTCCAGTTTATGGCCATTTTTAATCCAAATGTCCGAGGCTATAAATAGAATGTCTTTAGGACGTCCAACACAGGACGTCCTGGGGACGTCCCGGTTATGACCATTTTTAATCGAAACGTCCGAGGCACTACAAATAGAACATAACCATTTTTAATTCAAACTACGACCACGGGTATTAGGACTACCAGAAGTGAAATTTGCAGCGATACCTGCGTGAATTGGTAGATGTAGGAATGATAATCAGAATAATGTTATGTACCTAATAATCATTCAATAAAACGCGCGTTATTGCGCCAATAAAAAACGTTATTCCAGAGTTTCATTAGCCAATCATCTTATCGTTTCAACAAGGATAGCTTTTGGCAGTGGCTACGACACCGAAGTCTGTTTTTCAACAATGAATTAGGAAAGTTATACTATAGTTCCAAAAATGTAGAATATGATTCATAGCATCCACCTGTTTTCACTGGGTGTCTTAGTGTGGTCAAATTATATTTTTTTATTTGTAGAAGAAAGTTGTATACCAGAGTCAGATTAAAAAAAATGCAATAGGTTTCATGCTAATTAATCAAAAAATGAATAAATTATTGGTCATAATTAATTTACAATATTCCCAGCTAACAACGATTAAAGGTTCAGCAGTATCCCTTTATTGTCTTTTCCACTATCAAGAACAAAATAAACACTTAAAATAAAAGCAATTTTACTCGCCTATTAGGGTTTTCTGCTTATCTAGAAACAGCTCAACGTTGCCTAAATGTACGATTTACCCGAAGATATTATTTATTTTAAGATATTTATAAATGTAAGTTCAGCTTCATCGGTTATGCCGCTCGTCGGAACTCTTAAATACTCTTAAATAATAATTATACTCTTAAATAATAATAACAATATAAATCTTTGTCTAAAAACAGTTGCGAATTAACACTACACTATTTTTTCGCAGTTTATAGAGCGACTTGCGTGGCAACCATGTGCCAACGAAACAGTCTGTCTTCAGTTTCAGCGTCGTGCTATTAGGGGAATGTTATCTTTCTAATATTAATTGTGCCTGATCTTTGTTTTTGCGAAATCTAAAATTGCTGATACAGATAGTTGCGAACATGTAGTTAAAAAACGTCGGCGACATAATTTAATATATGGAGAGAAAGTAATAATAAAAAACGTATTTGAAGGACTATCGGCCCGAGAAAAGACTATGAACAAAGCTGAAATCGTTACCTTGTGCAGTATATTAACGAAAGTTTCTGAAAGTAGTGTTTATAGGGCGATGAAAACAGAAAGTCAGGACTCTGATGTACCACTTGAAACAAGAGGACGAAAAAAAAAAACTGGATGATTCAGTGAAACGAGTGATTCGACGAACAGTACATGAATTCTAGTTAAGAAATGAAATTCCCAATTTGCAAAAAATAGGTGACTCTCTTAAGGCAAATGAAAATATATCTCCAATTTCTAGACGTGTTTTATTGAGAACACTAAAAGAAATGAATTTTCGATATCTTAAAAGAAGCCGAAATAGTGGTCTGATTGAAAAGGACGAAATTATTTCTTGGCGTAGAAAATATTTAAGAGAAATTGGGGAATATCGAAGAGATGGTCGTAAAATATATTACACTGATGAAACGTGGTTGAACGAGGGCCATACAGTAACCAAAGTGTGGCAGGACTTGAATATTCAAAATAAAAGACAAGCATTTATAGAGGGATTGTCTACAGGCTTGAAAAATCCATCTGGCAAGGGAAAAAGGCTTATTATTACGCATATCGGCAGTGAAACGGGTTTTATTGAAGGTGGCTTGAATATGTTTGTGTCTACAACTACGGGAGACTACCACGAGGAGATGGATTCTAAGCACTACGAGAAGTGGTTTGGAGAAATTCTCGAGAAAGTTGCACCTGGTTCTGTTATTGTGATAGATAATGCTCCATATCACTCTCGAAGAACAGAACAGCTACCTACATCTGCCCGGAGAAAACAAAGAATTGCGGACTGGCTGACCAGCAAAAATATTGAGTTTGACGCTAAAATGTTAAAACCAGAGATATTAGAAATTGCAAGACGTCACAAACATAAATTTATTAAACACGTAGTAGATGAACTAGCCCGTGATAAAGGTGTAATTGTGCTTAGGTTACCACCCTATCACTGTGAGCTGAACCCCATTGAATTATTATGGGCGCAAATTAAAAACGAAGTAGCAAGAAAAAACACTATATTTAAATTGAATGATGTTAAAGTTTTATTAAGTGATGCCATACAAAATGTGAATTCGGAATCTTGGTATGGATGTGTTCAACACGTAATAAAAGAAGAAAAGAAAATGTGGGATCTTGACAACAGAATTGAAATTCTTATTGAACCAATAATAATTGAATTAAATAAAGACGATGCAGATTCTGATTCTAATAGTTCACACAGCAGTGATAGCAATACAGACCAATAGGTAAGATCGTCATCTTACCAACATTAAGTTACGTTTCCACCGGAGGAACATTTGTGTTTCTGTTTTTTGTTTCCTAAAATGTTCCTGACAGTTTATTAGTTTCTCTATGTTTCGGCAACAAACGTTGACTGTTTCTACTTGTCACCGGTTTCCATTTTTCCCAATAGGTAAGGGTCTCATATTTTCGTATTATAGGCATGAGCAACGCAATACATCCTACTTTTACTTTTTCACAAAGTATTAACTGTTGCTCTACAAATGTACCTAGCTTTCGACTTGGAAATGCGTGGTAGACGAATGGGCCAACAGCGATTAACTTGATAACAACATTGGGCAGAGTTGGGATAGTTACTTTTAAAAAGTAACTAGTTACTTTTTATAGTTACTTTTATAAAAGTAACTAAAGTTACTTCTAGTAACTAGTTACTTTATGAAGAAAGTAAATATAGTTACAGTTACTAGTAACTAAGTTACTTTTAAAATAGTTACTTTTTATAGTTACTTTAAATATACGGTAGAAAAAATAAATATATTCACTTGAATTAAAACTTGCTTTATAATTTTTCAAAAGTAACTAAATTACAGTAACTTAGTTACTAAAAGTAACTAAGTGACTAAAAGTAACTTAAAGTAAAAGTAACTGCACAACTCTGACATTGGGCTTCTTAATATCTACTACTATACTAAATAAATTCGGAAATGATTAATATGACACAAATAATGTTTTGTATAAGCCACTGAGATTTAATTCCTTTACGTCGCACTCTCCGCGGGCCCGTAGAAACCTTACCTGAGTCATATTCTACATTTTCGTTAAAGCACTATATACAATCTAATTGAGAAAATAAACTCTTTATCAGGGTTTTTTTATTTGTGGAATGTTAACGAATAAATATAATATGTATCTGTTAAACGTCCAACGGAACGGAACGACTTGTCGGCTCTGTAGTCATTACTCAAATTGAAAATGTTTGTAGACTTACTTTCTCTTTTCTCTATACTTTCTCTATGGTTTGGTTTGTACTTGTGTTCTTAATAGCGGGAATGTGTCTGTAAATTATAACTACGTTTTTCTCGACTGTGAAGGCTTATTTTTATTTTAGTTTTGTATGTACTGGTAAAATATTGATGAACAATTCCTTTTTTTTTGTGTTTGTGAAAAACTTATTTAAGAGACAGTGAAGGTAGCAAGTTCAATAGCATCGAGTTCACAACATACTGTGATCGAGTTATTCGAGTACAGCCTCTGTGTGCAAGTGAGATTTTCAAGTTATTAAAAGGAGATTAGGTGAAGATTAATGTTTTTTTTAGATATCAAGAGTTTATTGGTGTATAAGAAGTGGGTGAGTAGAAATAATGAAGGAGCTGGTGATTACTAACAAAGATGAAACCTAACCTTCAAAAACATTATGTTCGCGCCAAAAGGCAAACGGATTTTTGCCCATATTCCATTGAAATTTCCGACTTTCAATAAATAATATCAAGTGTGCATTTTCAAACCTAATTTTTTTCTTCTGCTTTGTTTAAGGTGCTGCAGATAAGGCAGGATTGTCACCTAGTTTTAAATTAACTGAAGTACTCATTCAAAAATGGCTCATGAACGACTAAATGCGACTCAGAACAAAAAGTTAAAAAATATATATTTCAAAGAATTATTGTTATATATGTTAAAGGGTTGTTTAATAAACTTGTTCATTAACTAGTTGTTTATAATTATTTATTTTTGTTTTATCTCTGATTCTAATCCCAAAATAGTCCTGTTCCGACCTAAAATGGACTCAAATCGGACATCCTATGGACCTCTGGTTTTGTAACATCGTATGTCCTATGGACGTCCTGAAGACGTCCGCCGTACTAAAAATGGACGTCTCCGGGACGTCCCGAATATCCGATGCGTACGTCTTAAGGACGTCCATAGGACATACTTGTGCTATCTGGGACCTTAATAGAACGCCTTATAGTCGAAGAGATTGCGAACCATCCGACTAACCCGTTTCCCACAAAGCTAAAAAAATTTTAAATGATGTTTTATTATCAGTCAATTGAGAAAATACCGTTCTGACAGACATCTTGCAGTTGCGTCATTATCCCCTAAATTTTTGAAAATTTAAAAAAAATTTTTTTTTAATCTACTCCCACAAGGCTACAATTTTAATTATGTTGTAATTTACATGTGTTTAGGTGTAAAAAAAATTGACAACCTATTTTGAGGATTGCAAGTATGTGCCAGACGATAGCAAAGTTGTCGTCGGTATAGTAATTCATAACCTGCTCCCACAAGGCTAAAATTTGGAGGGTATGTTCTTTTAATTGTTTCAAAAGTAATATATATTCTCTTTTATTTGTTTCAAATTCGATAATGACAAATTCCCCTATATCCCCTGGTCATATCTCGAGGATAATCTTCTTGTAACATAAACATTTTCTTCAGATATTTCATTCAACCCCTTCTTCGTCATTTTTTTCTATATCTTGTTCCGAGTGGTTGTTATATTCGAGTTGGTCTGGCTCTGGTTCAATTAATGCTGCTTCAAATTCTTTCCTGCTGAAATATAAACTTTTCCCCTCTTTGTGGAACCAGCTCAGCTCCAGATCGCATCTGGTATCTGTCCTTATTTCCATTGCTCTTTCAACATTTTGTTGTTCTTGGACTAAATGGCACGATGTTACAAGCCTTGAATCCTTCTTTAACATTGGCCGTTGTTTTAATCCAACTTTTTTAATGGTTTATGCGAATTATGCGACATGTAAAGGAGGTGTGTAGAGTTTGGTGAGAAGAGAACAAACCTAATGTGATTATTTTCGTATTGCTCAATAACACTGATCGTCAAATGTCAGTCACAAATAATGACCTTGGGATCATCAAGATTGCGCATGAACATGTACAGAAATACGTTGAAGATAATGACAACTACCACTATATCGTGGTTATTATAAATTGTTACTTTGGGATTATTAACATAATTATACGCACATACCTGCTGGGTTTTTTAAACCTCAACCAAAAAGGCTTGTCTGGATAATGAAACCGACGTATCGACCCATACTTTTGATTTGGTGTTGCCTGCGTTAATCCAAGTCTTATCAAAATAATATATTTTTCGATCTTCTTCTCTGTAACGTTTTATTGTTTGTAAATATTCCCTACGCCACAAAACAATTTCATCTTTGTCTAAAAGCAAACTATTTCTTCCTCGAGTTTCAAATTTAGTTCTCTCAAAAGTAGACAACTGTGGATCATCGTTGACTTCTTTTAACACCTTATCGATTGTTAGAATTTAATTTCTAAAGAAGAATTGATGTACTTTGTGCCTTATTTCACTTTTGTCAAAATCATCCACAACGTCGCAAATTTGTTTATAACGTAGCTGTTTTTTTTGTTCAGAAAATTTATGATTCTGCTTGTATTCTTTCACAACATTAAAAACGGTTTTAGCGCACGTCCCTGTTTTATTAGCAACTCTCCTTTCAACGTCATGTAGCAACATATCAGGGTTCTCTAAAATTTCATGTTTATAAATATTAAGAACCATTTCTTTAGTACGGATGTCCAAATGTCCCTTTTTACCTCTCGCCCTTCAGATAAGAGAGGTATAGGAATCATGCTAAAAATTGGGTAGTGAGTTTTCAATGAATAAACACGTTTTAGGGTCCCTAGAATACGATTTTAATATTTTCGCGATGATGTCTGTGTGTGTGTGTGTTAGTGTGTGTGTGTGTTAGTGTGTGTGTGTGTGTTTGGATGGATGTTGTAGTAACGATAACTCAAAAACTACTGAATGAAAAAATTTGAAATTTTGCATACAGGATTCTGATACCCTAGATTAGATCTGATTAGATTTTGGTGCCAATCGCACAACCGGAAGTGGCAGTTGTTATGGGTGATGACGCCATTATTATACAAAACGGCAATAAAGTTTTACACATATATTTTGTATACCCTACAGTTTATTTTCATCTCATTAAAATTTTCGAAACTTTTGCCATTGTTGCCAGATTTACAAAAAAATAATTTTTTTTCATTCTTTTTTGTGTCAACCTGTAAATTTTTGATTCAAAAATGGCGAGAGGTCATGTGTTGGCCACATCAAATTTTTTTAATACGGATCTATCTTTTTTATTACAAAAATTCAAATTCAGTGATATATCATACTTGTCATTTTAATAACGTTTTATCTGAAATAAATAGCATCATCATATGCATTACCAGTGAAATGAAAAAAACTTAAAATAGTAGATATTAAACAAGCACAAGATAATCGACCAGCGTCGTGAATAAAAAATGTTGTTAGAGAATTTAAAGACAAAGTCAGTTACAAAATTGGTTTAAGTATAATAAATTGTTGATAAATATGTACCTAGCAATACTTTAATTAGGAAAATAACTTATTTTTCATAAAAAGTTCTAAAATCTAAAATACAATCATTAGTTATTAATTTTTTCCAGTAGTATACGAAGTTTGTCAAAAAATATGAATTTTACTCAAGAGTAAAGTACCTTTTTTGACAATATCGAAAAATGTTATTTAAAAAAGTTGATCACAACTAAATGTATTAAATGTATTTCTAGGTATAATAACAATGCAAATTTTACTGTGGTTACGTGTTTAAATTGCAAAATTGTTAGAAAACATTAAGAAACTAGAAGATTGTCATGACTTTTAGAGATAAATGTTAATTCGAAATAGAAACAATATTAAACAAGCACATTTGAACTTATTTTTTAGTTCTGATAAACTTTTTTAAATAACATTTTTCGATGTTGTCAAATTTAAAGGTACTTTACTCTTAAGTAAAATTCATATTTTTTGACAAACCTCATTTACTACTTGAAACAATTAATAATCTGATGATTGTATTTTAAATTTTAGAACATGCAGAACTTTTTATTAAGAATAAGTTTTTTTCCTAAAATTAATAATAAAAAAGTTTCTCATACGGTTGCAATTTATTGAGACATACTGTATACGTAAAACATCGTAGAAAATGTAATGCATGATAGAAATTTGTCTTTAAATTCTCTATCTATCTGCTTGTTTAATTTATATTGTGATACTTTTCTTTGTTTCACTGATAATGCAACTTTTTTTATCGAAATTGTTAGGTAATTTTACATATGTTTTGATGAAATTAAAATGAATTTACAAAAAACTACCACAGGACCGTAATTCAAAATTATTATCACTGATGGTCTTAGTTTTAAGTGCTAATTAAAAAAATTTACATAATACGTCCCCATTAATTAATAAAAATGGAGTTTGGTTTTTGCAAATATCTCAAAAACTATTTGACATTTTTCAAATTTGAGAAAAGATTCGAGAAGAGGAGGAAATTTACCAAAAAAAAACTACACCTCCCAGAACTGCAGGACCAATATTTATAATTTTCCCAGAGTGTTGAAAATACGACCGAAAACGGGACTCCGGATTTCATAAGCCTTTAATGAATAAATATTATTTAAACTTATTAAATATACAAATTAAAAATTGAAAAAGTTCAGGCATCTATTGGATAGATTTATGAACAGTAATCCGCGGTCCAAAAATTTTTATCGCGATTTTTTTATTAATTATGCATTAGTTAATTAACAATTTTTTCTTACTTCAACGTGAACATTGTAAGTGCGATAATCGTGAAATAACAAATCTGATTTTTTTTCCGTTTTTAGACCTATTTTTGAAAAGTCTCAGAAGAGATTCCCGTTGGAAAAATTAAATAATTTTTAGTTTTCACTTTGTTATTAACAGTTTACTTAATTTAACCCTTTTTTAATGATTTCTTCCTTTTTCTACTCCGAGCCGAGCGTAGCGAGGTTCGGAGCAATGAAATCAATCAAACTCGCCAGATTCTTCTCCTTTTTCCCTACTTTTTACACTTATCTTTATGTTTCAAACATTTTTTCCATTTTTCTTTACATTTTTTCTTCTACTTTTTTACTAATTTCTTTGTTTCAAACTTTATTCCATTTTCTCCTCTTTTTTTTAGCTGTACTCGGATCGAAGTGGATGGTAGAGGAAATTTCGAATTATTATTAACCCTACCAATTTCAATTTTATCCCAACATCCACTCCGAGCCGAGCGTAGCGAGGTTCGGAGCAATGAAATCAATCAAACTCGCCAACCTCTTCTCCCTTTTTTTAACTTTTTTTTAATGTTTTCTTTGTTCCAATTTTTTTCCACTTTCTCCCTTTGCTTCCCTACATTTTTACTATTTTTTTTTGTTTCAAATTTTTTTCCATTTCACAGAGAGCTTGATTGGTGTGGCTCGGAGTTCATGGTTGAGCAAAGTTTAAATTATTATTTCCCCTACCATCCACCGAGAGTAGCGAGATTCGGAGTAATCAAATCAATCAAGCTCTACAATTCTTCCAATTTTTTTTCTACTTTTTTTACTGTTATCAATTAGATCAACAGTTATAACTAAATGTAACAGGTTATCCATGTCTCAAATGTGGTCAACCAATGAGTAATAAAACACACAAAGTCCAGTACCACAATATATAATTTTTTCAAAGTTGTTTGAGTGAATTTGGCAACTAGTTTCGGCTTACGCGATCATCAGGCCTACAATAGCGCTCATTAATACAACAGGTACAAAATTAATAATAAGAAGTGGCTTACCATTAACATCATGGGGTAATAAGTAGATAAAATTAAGTTCAAGTTAAAGTTAAAATTTACGCATAATGGTACTGATAAAAATAGGACAAACAATTAAGTTAAAACTAAGAAATTTTTTAAACGAATACATTCCTTGTGGGGACACACAGGGTGTCTAGGAATTAAAAGGCATTCGTGACGAAAGTGATAAGGGAATCAGGAAGAACCTGACCCAAAACAGCCAACCTCGTCATAAGAAGTGATGTAGGCACGGGGGCCAGTACAGTATCCCACGTAGGGGTAGGAAAGAACTCCTACGATGGGGGAGCATACCCCTAGGGGCAGCTCGAGAACAATACAAAGTGGGTTTCTCAACTAAGGCCCATTGAAAGGCAATAGTTAGAAAGTATAATAAGAAAACTAGTGTCAGTACCATTAAAATAAACCGTAAGTCTACAAAATGGTGCAGAAAACTGACGTATGACAACATACAGCCAACATAAATTTAAAATATGAATATTTAGAAAACATGATGTGAATGGGAGTTGCCAACCTCCGAAAACAAAGAAAAACCTGAAGGGTAAATATTATTTTGACAGTAATCCAAATCTATGTGGTGAAATGAAATACAAAATTCTTATCTTAATTAATTATTGTGAGACTGGGTAAAGGACAAGGAGAACCAAATCTCAAACTCAGTAACTTGGGAAGGTGTACATAGAGGAAGAATAAGAAAAAGAAGAAGAAATTCGATATCTGTCACTAGTCAATGTCAAGTCAACGTCAATGTCAAAGTGAATGTCTAACGGCCCGAGAGGGGGCGAGGTAGTGGTAGTAGAAATGAACAACAAATTTAAAGGGATGAGGAAATTGTAAAGGGAATATCGGCTGAGGAAGAGTTAATGAAAGAGGAAACAAAATAGTATAGAAACAGCATGGGATGAATGGGAAGAAATTAATAACCTTATATTAAATCCCGGAAGGAATCAGATAAAAATAGGTGATTGTCTAGTTTTGTGGAGCGCGTTCGTGGCCGCGCGCCTTTCGAGCGCTCCACTTGCGTGTCACTCCCTCACATTTTCGTGCGTGAGAAAAAAATCTATTGCTTACATTTTTTATTTTATAAACTTTATTTATATTTTTTGTAAAATTTTCAATTCTTCAAAAATAAATAAGAAAATAAGAATTATTGCACTTAGAATGTTCACGTTCAAGTAGGAAAAAATTGTTAAGTAACTAATGCATAATTAATTTAAAAATCGCGATAAAAATTTTTTAACCGCGGATTATTGTTCATAAATCTATCCAGTAAATGCCTGAGTTTTTCAATTTTTAATTTTTATATTTAATAATTTTAAATAATATTTATTCATTGAAGGCCTAAAGTGGAAGCCGGGGTCCCCGTTTTCGGTCGTATTTTCAATACTCTGAGAAAATTATAATTATTGGTCCTACAATTCCGAGAGGTATAGTTTTTTTAATTCCGAGAGGTATAGTTTTTTTTAGTAAATTTACTCCTCTTTTTGAATCTTTTTTCAAATTTGAAAAATGTCAAATAGTTTCTGAGATATTTGCAAAAAAACAAACCCTAATTTATTTTTCAGTTAATTGTTTATAACTTTTGCAATTTTTGCAAGCGACTCTTGAATTTTTCATATTCATGTTTTTTGGAGGCAGGGAAAAAAGTTTGACAAAAAGCATGTTTTGACGATACTATTTCCGTTTGTTTCCAGTTCCCTGCTTACAAGAAGCCACTAATACTTCTAGTCAAGAAGAGAACTGATTATATGCTCTATGATCCCAAAAAAAGACTTCTCAAGGTTTCAATGTAAAAATTCTAATGAATCGATTTAATCAAGATGAAGTGCTTATGGCTTGATCCCAATGAATGAATTTTAGTCTTATCAATGTGAAATGCTCATATATCTTTATCAATTTCACTAGATAACGAAAGGCACTCAGAACAAAGACCGATGTGTTCACTATAAAGTTAGTTCACCAAAATAGGCCGTTTGCGCCTACTTTTCTTCCAGCTATTATAACGGTCAGGACACATAATCAAAAAGTGGGAGTTATTGGCTTATTTTGGGGCTAAATAGAATAATTTGAATTTATGAAATAGAGCTCGATTATTTTGAGATGAGTACATTTCGTCATAATGTACAGAAACCAATTTAAGTTTGTAGGCGTGGTCAGAGAGATTTAACTGTGGTCCGAGTCGCCTGTCGCTCATGAAATTTGGATTCAGTAGCGTAGTGTTACTTTTTTGTACTTGTTGCATTTATTTAGCTATTTTGAGTTTTCTTGTGTTTTTGTGCTTCGATTTGTGTTTGATTCATTTTGTGTGTATTTTGGTAAGTACATTTAAATACAACTAAATAATAATCTAAGACTGTTCAAAACATAGTGCCATTCTAGTCCCAGTGTTTTTATCTTAGTTGGTACCACTGATCTACAAACACGTCAGTGATCCCTCTACCCTTCCTTGTAGAACGTGGTGTCATGGTGGAAGCATGACGTTGTGTTTTATGGACAGAAAATTATATAAAAAATCATGTTATTAAATGTAAATAAATGTAAATTTTGTAAATAGTAACTTGATGTTTGGTTTTCCCAACAAAGACGAAACCGTACATTCTGAAATATTTTAAATCCCTTCTGAGCCTTTATATAATTTGTATCCTATTTTTATGATATTTTCAAAAATGCTAAAGAAACCTAAATTTTTAGATTGTTGTTCGAAATGGAACAAAAAAAATATTAGACAGAAAGGGCCAAGTTCTTCAATGCCAAGCCAAGGAAATAATTTCATACCTGTTAAACTTTATGAAAAACGAGGCTAAAGAAGGTTCATTAAAAACCATATTTCGTATGATGCCAAAATGACCAAACCAGAACTGTACACAATAATTAAAGCTCACAGACCCCCGCCGAATTTTCTTTTAGATGATCTTCTTTAAGAAAATGGTCACAAAGTATTACGGTTGCCTCCGTATCACCCTGAACTAAATCAGATCGAAAAAATATTGGCCACGGTAAAAAATTGGGTGGGTCAACATAATACAACATTTAAGTTGGATGATGTTGAAAAGTTAGCAAGAAAAAAATTTGAAAGCATAACGTCGGAAGAATGGGGTCATCCGATAAGTGGGATTCCGACCTTTCGGCCTTTGAAGATAGTGATGAAAACAGTTGAAATTATAAACATTTTAATAAAATATAAATTATTTATTTAAACTTTTAGTTGTTTTATTACTTTAAAGTTTAACAGCAATTTAACTAACAAATAGTTAAAATTTTAAATGCTACTTGTTATTTTAAAGTATTTTCAATCTAAAATATTTTTTAAATGTACACACGCCACTGCTAAAATATCAGATACCATTACCGCAGCAGATTTGAACTTGGCGCCATAAAATAAGGTCCACAAAGTTTATGACGTGCTGCGCCAACTGGGGCGTGGCCAAAACTAAATGTACTCATCTCAAAATAATCGAGCTCTACCAAACCAAATTATTGTAATTTAAATTCTGATATTCTAAATAAATTTTTATAAATAATTAATATTTATTAAAAGGAAACGCATATATTGAAATGTAAAATCCTGGGATATTACTGGGTGGATCACATTTTATATCTGAGAACTCTTTCTCACTGGGCTGGTTTCAGAAGGTCTTAAAAAAAAATAAAAAAAATTATAAATATTATTCTAAATATATTCCTCCACTCTCTTCTGTTTACTTCTTCAATTACTTGAATTTCTGTCTTGAATTTTTATTTATTTACCTAATTTCTTCTTATCTATTGGCGATTCCTAGTTTCCTTCAGTCTCTTATGTATGTTTAGTCCTACACAACTATTTGAATTACCATCTTGTTATTTCTTGTTCACCATTATTTTAAATTTATCATCTGCTGTTTAAAAAATTTATTTTATTTTATAAATAAAATCTTTTTTAATTGGTATGTAAGTTTTTATTTATTTTACTCAACTTTACTCAACATTATACACACCTTTTTTCTTGTAAAAAATAACTTCATTCAAATTTTTTTTTTTTTAAGAATCAATAATCACTTTCAATTTTTTTTAACCCAAAATGTTTAACCACTATTTTGTTTAACTATAATTTTGGTTGACACCAACCCAATGACAAATCATTTCACCTGATAGGAAATGTCATCCAACCTGTCACAGGAATTTCATACTTCAAATGGCTTAAGCCCTATTCATAAAAAAAAATCTGATGTGGCCAGCACATAACCTCTCGCCATTTTTGAATCAAAAATTTACAGGTTGACACAAAAAAGTATGAAAAAAAATTATATTTTTGTAAATCTGGCAACAATGGCAAAAGTTTAGAAAATTTTAATAACATGAAAATAAACTATAGGGTATATAAAATATATGTGTAAAACTTTATTGCCGTTTTGTATAATAATGGCGTCATCACCCATAGCAACTGCCACTTCCGGTTGTGCGATTGGCACCAAAATCTAATCAGATCTAATCTAGGGTATCCGAATCCTGTATGCAAAATTTCAAATTTTTTTATTCAGTAGTTTTTGAGTTATCGTTACTACAACATCCATCCAAACACACACACACACACACACACACACACACACACACACACACACACACACACACACACACACACACACACACACACACACACACACACACACACACACACACACACACACACACACACACACACACACACACACACACACACACACACACACACACACACACACACACACACACACACACACACACACACACACACACACACACACACACACACACACACACACACACACACACACACACACACACACACACACACACACACACACACCTATACGGACTTTTGTACTAATACGAGGACCGAGCCCGATCGAGCCCGATTTCCGCTTCTACATCTGCGTTACGAGGACCACCATTTCGAAAGTTATTAGAAGCTTAATTAATATTAGAATCTTTTCCATTGCAATCAAGTAAGCGTCAGTTAAACTAATTTTAATATACACTCCATATTTTGCAAGATATATGTACATAAAACATACACACAATAGATATGTAACATGTCCTATGAGGTCTCCACACAAGTCCATACGTATTAGGACTTGAAGATTTCTTGTTATGAGGACCTAATTAACTTGCATCTCCTATATAACGATTTTATACTGACAGCCAATTTGAGGAAGCTGAATAAATATTTAATCTTTTCTTATTTTATTTAATTTAACTTGGCAAAAATATGACTCTTATTCTATGGTGTATATTTTTAATGTTTTTATTAAATAATGGATGGCTAATTTTAACAGTAATTATGCGCCAACTCCGTTTCTCGGAGTTTCGAGGTCTTTAGTGGAACACAATTTTCTACCAAGGCTCATATATAGCATTTTTTTCACTACTAGCATTTTATGTTTTAAAAATATTCATTTTTGTTCAAATTTGTGATTTGAGTAGCTGACTTAAATGCATCTACAGCGTGATTATGTAGGTAGACAGAGTGTCCAGAAATTCTTTTCAAAGAAAACTGTAAAATCTAGAGCAAATTTTATGTCGATTTGACTTAAATCACCTTATCGAAAAATGCTTGCTAAGGGAACTGGAGCTCTTAAAAGATCGGTTTAATTTAAATAACTTCAAAACGTGCTTTTTAACGCGGAGAGCATAAATTTCTTTTTTAAACTCCGACTAACGAAATTTAATTAATCTTGTTTAAATTTTGTACAAGGTTCATTAAATAATATTAGATCTAGCTTGTTGATTATTTATGTAAGTGTTTGGTACCTCAAAGTATTATATTCTTACATGGTCCTTATAGGGACCGTGTGCGTAGATACTATTTTTTGTGTGTATTTTTCCCAAAAGTATTGTATTATTGCACGGTCCGTATATGAACGGTATACTCAGACAGTTTATTCTTTAGTGTGTATTTGTTCCCATAAGAATTATATTAATAGGCAGGTTCGACATTTTTGTTTTTAACTGAGATCGAGAGATTTTGTTATTTAAAAACGATCAAAAAAAATTGAGCCCAAAATATTAAAATTTACGTCCGCTGTAAGCAGTAACGATCGGCGAGAGGCTGGAAAACGGTAATTGTGCGCGAGACTAGACCGTGTGACGTCATTAGCCATGAAAGGTTCGCCCCTGGTTCACTGCTGAGCTGTATTCACACACATTTTACATTGTTACCGTTTTTAGTAAATTTCCTACTAAATTAGTAGATTTTTAAGAAAAATGAGGGTGTTTGGTAGAATTTTAGTAGAATTGCTACTAAGCACGTTCCACATTTTTTTTAAACTGAAATCAATATTTTTTTATTAAATTGAGCACAAAATATTAATATTTACGTCAGCTGTAAAATTCAGTGGATTTTTCAGATTTGAATTTAAAACTATATTTTATCGCTATCTATCTATGGTATATTTAAGACGAGTGTATCATTGCAGAAAAAATATTTTGTATCATCCAAACGTAACACGTAATTCGCTTAAATAAGTTGTTTGAACAAACGTAAGTATGAGCTCTAGTAGCAGCGTGGATTAGTGCTGGTTACTGGTGTAATAGGTCCGGGATCGAATCCCGCACACAGCAAATCTTTTTTTTTGCTTTTTATCGTTATATTTTACTTTTCAACCTTATTAAATATTTTTCAATAAAGCGTATTCTACCAACATTTCAATAATAAACTACCAAAATCACGACTGTCTCATCGCAGTAAAAATATTTTGTACATACTTTTTACCTACCCGGGAATATGAATTTTTTTATTAAAAGAAGTCTTGACTAACTAAACTAGCCTGTGTATTAAAAAAAATATTTAATAACGTTGAAAAGTAAAATATAACGATAAAAAGCAAAAAAAGGTATTACTTTTATTAAAAGAAGTCTACCTAAACTAGCCTGTGTATTACTTATTATTTAAGCGAATCACGTGTCACATTTGGATGATACAAAATATTTTTACAGCAATGAGACACTCGTCTTAAATATACCATAGATAGATAGCGATAAAATATAGTTTTAAATTCAAATCTAAATATTAGAATTTAATATTAGAAAAATACAACACTAACAAATATAAAGGAGCTGCATAAAATACCGATAAAAAATTATACTAGGTATTACAAAAATACAACACTAAAAATATATAAAATAACGAATAAAAATCCTATTATATTTTTATAATGATTCAAAACTGCTTTAATAAATTGACACCTTCAAAGTGTGTTATTTTTGTATTGTTTTATTAAATTCGTTATGGCGTTTTTTTATAATTCTTGTGATTTTTCATATTGTTTTGTATTAATTATGAGTTTTTTTAATTTGTTTTAGGTATAGTTGAAACATTTTTGTCAAATCATTATTTTTTATTTGGATAAATTAACTCCTATATAAAATGTGTCATTTAATGATGACAGTTTTGTCAGTTTGTCAGCGATAAAAAAGGTGCATCCATTTTTATCGCGATAAAAATGCCTGTTCCTCGCGATAAAAATGCATGTTCCTTATAATCAGACTATATCTAGTAGCTGTGAATCGCGTCGGCACGTCACTTTAACCTTAGTCCGGTCTGTTAAAATTATTTGTTTGGTTGATATTGAAATATAGAAGATGAATAATAAAATAATAAAAATTGTTAAAAAATAGTAATAATGAAATAATTTAATTGTATCAATATAGATAATTATTGTTGTTGTTCATTCTATATTTTGTCGTTAATTTATCTTGCCAAAAACACTCAAGCTTTTTTTTAAGGATAAATTTCATTTAAACTCAAAATGTTTCCATCAGTAATTTTCCTCGAAAAACTAACATTTGGCAAAATCGCTCGACCTCCGGTCTCGCGATTTTTCCATGTCAGTTTTTCTCGTAAAATTGCTGATTGGCAAAATTTTTCGTTACAAAGAGAAATTTATCCGATAAAAAAAGCTCTTGTGTTTTTACTGTTGAGAAAAAAAATTCTTTACTATACAAACCAAACCAAGATTATTTATTTTGAGAAAAAAAAATCTTCACCATTCAAATCAAATAGAGGATATTTATTTAAGAAAAAAAAAATTAAAAAAATCAGTGAAGTTATTCCTATTATTTTTTCTTAAAAATATTACTTTGAACAAATCGGTCACATTTAGGGTTCCGTACCAAATGTAGAATATAAGCCAGCTATGCAGAGGCAGGATTATTAAAGGACTTTAAAATTTTAATCGAACTAATAAGTCAAAAATACTTGCTAAAAAGATGTATAGAAGTGAAAAGAAAAATAACCTGGCTCATGTGTGTTCGACGAAGAAAAAAAAATTATAAGACAAAAAAAATAGCACAGATAAAAATAATAAAATATCGAATATCACAATTCGCATATATACTTAGACATATTAGCAAGTTTTGAAATACAACGAACAAATTTGTTAATATCAGCGTAACCGACAAAGATAGAAAAAAAATTATAAGATGAAAAATGCGTTTTTTGATAGAACTTATACGACTGCACAGATAAAAATAATAAAATATCGAATATCACAATTTGCATAAATACAAAGGTACGAACCCTAAAAATGAGGGAATGGTAATGAAAAACTTATATTTAGTAATATATTGGTATTTGTTGGTAAAATATACATAACAGTAAACATTATCACCAAATTTCAAGTTCATAGGTCAATGGAAAGTTAAAAAATACTTCGGAAAAAAATTTTGTAAAAAATGCTGACTTTGGCGGCTTCTCATGCCTACGTTTTGCAAAATTTTTAAAACATCTACTGAATGAGCTCTAAACAACGATACCTCACTTGATGGGGTAGGCCAAATTTTGCGCCCCACTTTAGCTGTATGGGAGCCCCTTGAAAACATTTAAAAATATTTTTTATAATTTCTATGGCTTTGGGTCAACAAGACGCATATACTGTGAACATTTGAAGACTCTAGATCCAACGGTTTAGCTGCTAGACCGGTGTGACAGACGGACGGACGGACGGACACGCGAGTGAAAGCAATAGTGAAAGAGATTATAACTACATAAAAATACAAAAATGTTTATTCCTTTTGAAAAGGTAGAAAAAGACAAATGGATATATATGCGTTCACACATTTATCGGACATAAAAGCTTTTACTGGGACCGCAGAATTTGCATCTAAGAAAAAGAAAAGCAATATAGGCCTATAACAGACAAAATTTTCTTTAGTTAGTCAATACTACCTTCATAGATCATAACAGTTGCGAATTCTTATAGTCATCTTTCAGTCCAGCCCCCCATTATTTTTTTTCCAAGTTTTTTTTGTTGTACTAAAATTAATTAAAACTTTTTAGAGCTGCCTCCTCATGTTTTTTTCGAAATTTTACTTTACCTACCCACCTCCGAGAAGGGAAATTATTGTGAACGAGATAAAAAAAAAATTCCTAAGATGATTAAGACCATTTCCAGATGGAAGTCTGTCTGTCTGTATTCTTCCACGATAGAGGACACACGTTTAATCCGATTGAGCTAAAATTTGGTATATGGGTTTGGGTTACCCGTCGGAAGAACCCATTAGTTTTTGTAGGACATCTGTCAAGCGGAAGTGTCACTATCAAAAAATGACGGAATTTGACTTGCAAAATGTCGTTTGAACGCGCTTGAAAAACTCTATTCAGAACAGTCAAAACTATTTCTCCAACTGTCACCTGTCAAAAATAAAAAAATGTCAAATTTTAAAACTTTAACATAAATACCTGAAATAGTATTCGTGGATACTCGTCGGGAAAGTTTTGGGGCGACACAACCGATTTTTTTTATTTTTTATTGTATTAGAATATTCTAGTTGTTCTTAGCATTGTTCCAAATTTTTCTGTCATAATAAAAATATTTCAAGCTCAAAATCAATTAAAGCCATTTAGAGCTAGCCCCCATAATTTCTGGATTTTTTTTATTGTACTAGATTGTTCTAGTTGTTACTAGCATTGCTCCATTTCTATCAGATTATACCAATATTGTTCCTTATAGTTTTAATACTAAGGAAAATATTATGATCAAGATTAGGTACGTAATTAAAAAAAAATGATCACGATTCTCATTTGTTTTTGCTGCACTATTTTTTTATTGTATCAATTTATCAAATTTTCAAAAATTTTAAGGTAAGACTACAAAATTTCAAATTTCCCGCTACTTATACCATATATACTGCAGTATATGTATAAGGTATACCCCTATATAAAAATTTATTTCCGTAACTTTAAATTTTCGAAAACTAGAAATTACGGCAAAAGTATTGTTTTTCACTTGTTATTAATATATTTTCGCTGATACTTTTTATCATGTACTTTCCTTACTTTTTTAGAGCATGAAATATTTTTTTATTAAACACGAAAATTTGAAAAAATGTTACGAACAACTAAAACAATCTAATACATCAAAAAAATTACGAAAAAAAAATAATGAAGGGCTAGCTCTAAATGGTTGTAATTGATTTTAAACTAAAAATATTTTTTTAAGACATAAAAATTTGGAACAATGTTAAGACAACTTGAACAATCTAGTACAAAAAAATCGGTTGTGCCGCCCCAAAACTTTCCCGACGAGTATCCACGAATACTTTTTCATATATTTAATGATAAAATTTCAAATTTTGACTTTTTTTTTTGACAGGTGACAGTTGGAAAAATAATTTTGATTGTTATTTTAAATGTTCTGAATAGAGTTTTTCAAGTGCTTTCAAATGACATATTGCAAGTCAAATTCCGTGACATATTGCATTAGTCACTTTTTGATAGTGACACTTCCGTTTCACAGATGTCGTACAAAACTAATGGTTTCTTATGACGGGAAACCCAAACCCATATACCAAATTTCAGCCCAATCGGATTAAACGTGTGGCCTCTATCGTGTATGAATACACACAGACAGACAGACTTCCATCTGGAAGTGGTCTTAATGCTCTCAGGTGACCTCAAAATGACTATTTCCATCTTTATCTTGACAAATTTTTTTGGCTCGTTCACAATACTTTCCCTTCTTGGAGGTGGGTTAGGAAAGTAAAATTTCGAAAAAAAATAATGGAGAAAGGTTTTTATTGATTATGAGCTTGAAATATTGTTTTAAGACGTGAAAATTTGGAAAAATGCTATGAATAACTGGAAAAATATAGTACAACAATAACAAACAAAAAAAAATATTGGGAGCTGGGCCCAAATGGTTTTTATTGATTTTGGCCTGCTAATATTTTTTTAAGACATGAAAATTTGGAACAATATTCAGAACAACTAAAACAATCGATTACAACAACAAATAAAAATCGAAAAAAAAATAATGGGGAGATAGCTCTAAAAAGTTTTAATTGATTATGAGTTTCAAATATTTTTTTAAACACGAAAATTTGAAACAATGTTATTCGTTTAACGTTAAGAACAACTAAAACAATCTGATACAACAAAAAAAATTACGAAAACAAAGATAATGGAGGGCTAGATCTAAATGGTAGTAAATGATCTTGAACTTGAAATATTTTTTTAAGAAATGATAATTTGAAACAATGTTAATAACAACTAGAACAATCTACTACAACAAAATAAAAATCTAAAAAAAGATAATGGAGCTAGTTCTAAAAGGTTTTAATTGATTATGATTATTTTTAAGACGTGAAAATTTGGAACAAGAATAACAGGAACAATCTAGTAAATCAATAATGAAAAAAAAATAATGGGGAGCTGGACCCATATGATTTTTATTGATTTCGGCCTTCAAATATACTTTTAAGACATGAAAATTTGGAACAGTATTCAGAACAACTAGAACAATCTGGTGCAACAAAAAAAAATCAAAAAGAAATAATGGGGGGCTGGCTCTAAAAATGGATTTTTGAGTTTATCGGCCTTTGTACTTAAGTTTAGGAAATAATTTTCTGGAAAATATTGAACGTTGGAGACACTGAGATCAACAGTATGTGAAGTCAAAATCTAAGCAAAAATTAAACACATTGTGAATACATGGTCTTTACAACCAATGCAATATCATTGTCAAATACACAAAAAGTGTATAGATGACGGCGCCCCCTTCAGGTATGTTATAAGAACCTCATCCACCTGACACATTACTTATGGGGACCAAATATTTTAGTAATGTTATAGGTACCATTTGAGTCCAAAAACGACATAGATTACAAAAATCAGGTTAATTTCTTATGAAGACCGGCTCGATGTCCCAATAAGAAAAACGGTCCTCACAACCATAAGCGTTTTTCGGAAATTGTCCTCGTAAGGTCTCAAAAGTCCACACACACACACACACACACACACACACACACACACACACACACACACACACACACACACACACACACACACACACACACACACACACACACACACACACACACACACACACACACACACACACACACACACACACACACACACACACACACACACACACACACACACACACACACACACACACACACACACACACACACACACACACACACACACACACACACACACACACACACACACACACACACACACACACACACACACACACACACACACACACACACACACACACTAACACACACACACACACACACACACACAGACACACACACACACTAACACACACACACACACACTAACACACACACACACACACACACACACACACACACACACAGACATCATCGCGAAAATATTAAAATCGTATTCTAGGGACCCCAAAACGTGTTTATCCATTGAAAACTCACTACCCAATTTTTAGCATGATTCCTATACCTCTCTTATCTGAAGGGCAAGAGGTAAAAATAAAGGAATACTGTTAATTTTAATACCAATTACTATCCATTTTTTTTAACCCAACTAACCCCTACTTACCATAATATTTAATAACAAATCTTATACAAAGTATAACAAATTTCATAACACTTACCCAAAATTACAGGGTATAACAAATTTCATAACAATATCAATCTTGCAATGTAATTACTATGTAGTCTATTCCATCAGGTATATCCTCAATTTTATGCCAGTATATGAATTAAGTCGATTGTATACATAAACATTACTGATAATTTGAACGTAATGGATATATATCGATCCATAATTCAAAACAATCCCCTATTATCCTACCGAGATCCATAATCTGAGACCATGCATCAATTGTGCAAAATTCCCAGTGTTCTAGTTATTGTCATAAAACGGACTTTTGTGTGCATGTTAACTAAATTAATAAGGTGCAGATATACATGAATGACATGGATGAATAGTTTATTGATAAACGCATATCTACAGCTTGGAGCATTTAAGATGAAGACAAAAGAGTGCTATGAAAATTAAAAATTTGACGTATTGTCAATAATTTGTTAGTGCCATGAAAACTAAAATTGTATAACAATAAATATTATTATGATAAAATGTTAGGATTATTGTGTAAAGATCTTATCCGAAAATTAAAACCATAAAAAACAACTAGTGCCCTAGTTTGCGGACACGTTTTCGCTCTCTACAACTCGACGTTTCCCTAAAGGTCGCTAAACAGGTACTGGAGTTAGATCTGAATTTCTGCTCAAACTGAAGAGAATGTATTGGATCGAAGTATATGGTGAGGTTTGATACGTGTTCAAAGTTCGTGAGCGACTGTTTTAAAATGATGCATGGATGAGACCACTGACTGGAACCGGTGCACACAAATTGCAAAAATACTAATACTTTAATCATATTGCTTAATGACAAGCGGCTAATACAAAAAGTAATTAAAGGTAAATTTTAATCTTATACTCGAACTGCACAATGTCGTTATATCGATATTTTCTAAGAATATATTATTTATTTATTTTTGTTATGGGATTTAAAATGTATTTTTGTCTTTAAATTTTTAGTTTTCATATCGTTTAACCCCTGTAACATAAAAACTATTAACGTTATTAAAACTTGCCGACTGTTGATAGAAAGAGAAAACCATATTCTAGATTTAAGAATTTTTTCAAAATTTGAGATAAAAAATTGTGGTTGTGAGAATAGGGAGAGACCACAACTATAACGATTTTTTAGTTTGCCCTCTTTTGGTTTCTCCCTTTTCTCAAGGTCACAATTTTTGCTAAAAAATTTTGAAAAAATTGTCATGTATAGTATTTTTTATTCTCTTTTCAGTAGTTTTAATCTCATTTTAATATATTATTTATTTATTTTTGTTATGGGATTTAAAATTCATTTTTGTCTTTAAATTTTTAGTTTTCATATCGTTTAACCCCTGTAACATAATAAACTATCGTCGTTATTAAAATGTGCTGACTGTTGGTAGAAAGAGCCAACAATATTCTATATTTAAAAAAAATTTTTAAACTTTAGATAAAAATTTTTTTCAATTGTTTCCAAATACATAAAAAAATCAATTTGACTGGCGTCCAAAATTTTTTTATTTTATATTCTACTTCTGATATATTTCAAATTCTATTTGTGGAACTAACCCATAATATAAAAATTTGAGCTTAATCACATTAATTATTTATTATCAACAAAATAAAGTATCGTTTCATATTGACTAACAAATTATACGGACACACAGAAAACTTTGGAGCTAGGACATATTGGAAAAAAATTAACCAAAAAATTTAGGATGACTATTTAGGAAGCATTCGCAACAGTGTTGCCGTTTTAGTACATTTGTACTATTTCTAGTACAATTTCAACAGCAAATTACAAAAGTTCATTTAATCATAAAAAGCGTAATTCTAGTACATTTTTAAATAAAACCAAATTCACATATTTTATGCAATATGTATAGTAAAATATTAGAAAAATAATAGTTTTTTGTTTGTATAAAATATATTGTTATTATTATTATTATTATTATTATTATTAAAAATAGTACCTGGACGACTGAGCTTTTCTTGTTTTTCCTATTTTTTCCTTCTTTTACAGATTTTTCTCTATTTTCTTTCTTATTTTTCCCTATTTTTTTCCTATTTTTCCCAATTATTCGTAATTTTTCTGTTGTTCATCTATCCTGTTTTTTCCTATTTTTTTAGTATTTGTCCCTATTTGTGCTTATTTTTCTCGATTTCGCCCTATTTTCTCTATTTTTTGATTTCATCAGTGCAAAAAATTGGTATATTTTATGAAAAAAAGTAATATAGTTCACTTTATCGTAAATTTTAGTACAATCTAGTACATTTTATAGCTGATGTTCAGTACATTTCAGAAACTCAGCGCGG
Source organism: Neocrepidodera transversa (assembly GCA_963243735.1). Lineage (NCBI taxonomy): Eukaryota > Metazoa > Arthropoda > Insecta > Coleoptera > Chrysomelidae > Neocrepidodera > Neocrepidodera transversa. Next base: position 17,722,363 of record OY725350.1, read on the forward strand.
CAACACTGATTCGCAATAACCTTGTTAAAGAAAGATGGTTGACGTTCGCAAAAAGGAAAATTGATCAGCCATTAAACATAAAATAAAAAATAAGTGACTGAGGATGGTGTACACACTAGATATCAGGTGAAGAGTGAAAACGAGTACATCAGTGTGTAAAATTTAAATTTATTAAAATTAGGCTAAGCGCTTTCGGCATAATATGCCATCATCAGAGCCTTCCTAAAAAGTTGTTAATTTACAATAAAATAAAAGTAAAAAGAAAATAAAGAGTAAGACTTACGTCAAAGCGATACCCCACCGGAAATATTTAAAAGCATGACAAGATTAAAATTTTTTAAAAAATTTTTATAAAAATTAGATTGCAAAATAGCATATCGCTAATGCAGCTACTCCTGATCTAAAGTTGATCCATAATAGCAATAAAATCAATAAATTTAAGGTGGATTCATGCAAGCATAAATTAAAACTTAAATTAATTTAAAACTAAAATTATGATTATAAAACCTTGTGATGTAATGGGGGTATTCATGCAAAAAACTAAGCAATTAAAATTAAAATTAAAACTAAGAAAGATGGCCAACATTCAACTAAGAAATTAATTTCTTCCATAACTCAAAACAGCGCATGCTTGAAACTGTCAAATATCTGCTTGCCGCCTAAATTTAACAACAACAATTTTAGGTTAGGGTTTAGGCACGTGCGTTTTGTTTTGTTTTCTAATCACAGATTGATAGTTTTGACATAAAATCGAACGTAATGCGCATGTCTCTAGTTTCTTAATTTCGTTTAATTATTACTGCATGAACACCAGCATATTATAAGTTTAAAATTCATTAATATCTTAAATTAATTTTAGTTTAGTTAATGTTGCATTAATCTACCTTTAGTCAAATTGATTAACGATCAGACATTGTAGTACCACGGCATGGCCGGGGACAATAGAATATTAGTGACAACTGAAATTTGGCTGACGTTGACAAGTGACAGGGAACAAGAGGGCGTTAATCAGAGTTCCGAATTGCACCAAACCGAGCTGAACTGATCATCATTTATAAGTGTGATTAAAAAGGGAAAAGGGCTATGCTTAGTAACTAGAGACATGATCCATATAGCGGTCCCAAGGAACCAAGCATAGTTGATTGGGAAACTAAACTGTAAATCGAATTTTTTTGTAGAGTAGAGTGAAGGGCTCTGGCGTTAGAAAAACTAGGTCAGAAGCTAGAAGAAACAAATAGACATGACTAGACCAAGATAAAACATGGCAACTAGTCGAAGGGTGAAGGGTAAATTGGAAAAATAGATAAGAAAAGAATTAGATTGTTTTGAAACGTGAAAAGTATAGAAAAGACAAATTACTACCTAGTCCCACACTAGGCAGCAACAAAGGAGAGAACAGATACCTATAGTCCCCTTTTACGACACAGTGTTCGCTGGGGTAGAGCTCGATTATTTTGAGATGAGTACATTTAGTTTTGGCCACGCCCCAGTTGGCGCAGGACGTCATAGACTTTGTGGACCTTATTTTATGGCGCTAAGTTCAAATCTGCTGTTGTAGGGGTATCTGATATTTTAGCAGTGGCGTGTGTACATTAATAAAATATTTTAAATTGAAAATACTTTAAAATAAAAAGTAGCATTTAAAATTTTAATTATTTGTTAGTTAAATTGCTGTTAAACTTTAAAGTAATAAAACAACTAAAAGTTTAAATAAATAATTTATATTTTATTAAAATGTTTATAATTTTAACTGTTTTCATCATTATCTTCGAAGTCCGAAAGGTCGGAATCACACTTATCGGATGACCCCGTATTGACGCAAAATATGAGGGAATCTGTATTTTTTTTGAATATATGCATCCTCATATTTTTCGGAATGGTCCACCACGTTTGCCCATTCTTCCGATGTTATGTTTTCAATTTTTTTTCTTGATAACTTTTCAACATCATCCAACTTAAATGTTGTATTATATTGACCCACCCAATTTTTTACCGTGGCCCATATTTTTTCGATGGGTTTAGTCCAGGATGATATGGAGGCAACCGTAATACTTTGTGACCATTTTCTTCAAGAAGATCATCTAAAAGGAAATTCGGCGGGGGTCTGTGAGCTTAATTTATGTGTACAGTTCCGGTTTGGTCATTTTAGCATCATACGGAATATCGTTTTTAATGAACCATCTTTAGCCTCGTTTTTCATAAACTTTAACAGGCGTGAAATTATTTTCTTGGCTAATTTTTTTGTTCCATTTCGAACAAGCTAAAAATTTAGGTTTCATTGGCATTTTTGAAAATATCATAAAAATAGGATACAAATTAAAGGCTCAGAAGGGATTTAAAATATTTGAGAATGTACGGTTTCGTCTGAGATTATTATTTAGTTGTATTTAAATATACTTAGCAAAATACACACAAAATGAATTAAATTAAAGTTTATATAGACACACAAATCGAAGCACAAAAACACAAGAAATCTCAAAATAGCTAAATAAATGCAACAAGTACAAATAAGTAACACTACGCTACTGAATCCAAATTTCATGAGCGACAGGCGACTCGGACCACAGTTAAAGCTCTCTGACCACGCCTAGAAACTCAAATTGGTTTCTGCACATTATGACGAAATGTCCCAGTAGCACACAATATGGGCCCTATGTTTATGCTACATTGGTCCAATATTGTTTATTGGGCCAATATTGGCACGATTAAATCAACATTGGTTAATTATTGGCAATACAACTTTTTCCAATATTATAATATTACATTTATCCAATATTGGGCTAATATACACAACATACATATTGCGGGTTGCCGGTTAAATCAACATTGGTTATTTGTTGGTAATAGAACTTTTTCCAATATTATAATATTATATTTATCCAATGTTGGGCCAATATACAAACCATGCGTATTGCGTGTTGCGGATCAATATAACGTTGGTTATTTATCGGCCATACAACTTTTTCCAACATTGGAATATTATTTTTATCCAATATTGGGAAAATGTTTATAACACACATATTGCGGGTTGGCGGTTAAGCCAACATTAGTTATTTATTGGCAATACAACTTTTTCCATTATTATAATAGTAGATTTATGAAATGTTGGGCCAATATGCACGTATTACGTATTGCCAGTTAATCCAACGTTGGTTATTTATTGGCAATACAACTTTTTCCAATATTATAATGTAATATTTATTTCATGTTGAGCCAATATGCACAACATACGGGAGTTGCCGGCTTCTGTTTATTAAATTAGATTTTAGTTTGTGATTATCAGTAATACAATTTTGTGTGTCTAGAGATTGTTTTGGCTGTGGTAAGTATACATATAAATATGCATCTAACTAGTTTTAGATGTGTGATTTTACTTAGTTGGTATGCATTTAAGATTATTTATGCAACATATTATTAACATTGGGCAGAATCCTGGAAGCGTGCTTTAGTGTTCATAACCTACAAATTCTTTTCTACGATTTTGATATGGGTAGACTTCACTGGGTGTATTTATACAATATTATTTAGAGAATTCTAATCATAGCTATAGTCACAGTGTTACACTTAATCACAATCACAACTCCAGATGGTTAAAATGAAACATGAATAATGTATATTTGTGTTCTAGCTTCTACACCACAACATGTAACAAATTCAATGTATAAAGAAATCGCAAGTCATACTGTTAAAACTTAAAAAAAATCAGTCTTAATAAAAGAGAAATAGTAGGTTCACCAGATAACCATAGTAATGGCAGTAGTGATGAGAAAGATTTGGTACCACTTTAACTTAAACAAATTGTCCGTAAGTTAAGGTATAAACTATTGAGACCTTTGATTAAGGTTAACTGATTAGTGAATCACATTCTCCGCTGATTTTAATGTACGTACCTGTGCATAAAAATCTAATTTCGTTCTATTCAGCCAAGGGAGGTTACCAATGTCTTCCAATAAATGACCATGATTTTCATAAATGTTACTTGAGATGAAATTGCAGATTTCAGACAAAGCAGCAGGAGATCTTTTAAAAATATTTTCTAAATCAGAAAACCTATTTGGATATGCTAGCCGCCTTAATAATATACAAAGTCCTTCAACAGCTGAAATATGTAATAAAGATATATCAAATTTTTGTTAAGTATAACGCTGCTGATTTAAACACCCATACCTGTTGCTACATAGTTGTCCTGATATTATTAGGAATTCGAAGAACCCTTGCTAATCTAAATATTTCCGGCCTTTCGAACCTGAAATATGGTTTCACAAACTTATCCTCTATAGCATTAAGATCAAATTCTGGGATTTCCACTATCCCAATCTCAGGCACGTGGAAAATATCTCGAAGTATAGCCTGCCTTATTAAATCCGCATTACGATCTCTTCTACTGATAACATTTTCCAAAACATTCTCCATTTCAAAATTAAATATATAAGTATATTCTTTCAATTTTAAAAACACCAGAAATTCTGAGGTTAGAAAAACCAAAACAAAATAACCATCACCTGTCACTTTGTGATGTTTAAAATGTCTTAATTTCATTGCCGTGCTTATTGTTATGGTTAGCAAAAATAACCACAACAGCGCCAAAATAAGGAGATTTTTTAAAGGGCTTAAAATCTCTCTAGTATTACAAGTATTATATCTGGTGTACTAATAACAGTGCTTTGTAGATGATATCGAACGTCACAAGAGACAGCTACTGCTCCTGATAATATGTGTAAGCAAATTATATAATTTATATAAGTGATGATACTTAAAAATGTATAATTGTATTTATTTTTCTACACTCTTATGTACAAGAACGTATGTCTGTGATAAGGGCATTGTCAGTCAAGGCATTAAACATTTAAATACTTGAGATGTGTGCATAAATAATGGTTCTATAGGTTGAGATTATTTCAACTATAATAAAAAAATTGATTCTATATTTAACATAAATATTGGTTAAATATTCAACACATATATCGGAACCAGATTTATGTTATATATTGGGTATATATGTTAAAACTATATTGAAGCATTGCAATATAAAAATATTGGTACTATATTTAAAATTTAAGATGGTGGAATATGTGTTGAGTATATTTTACCTATGTTAAAAAACAGCAATGGTCCTATATCAAAATTAAATAATGGATAAATATTGATCGTATATATTGGGTCAAAATTAATTTTTAATAACGGATATATATTAAAAACATATATTGAACCAATAAAAAAAAATCTGACGTTTGGGATTTTGGGCCAATATTTAAATATAATATTTTACCAATATTGTGTGCTACTGGGTTACTCATCTCAAAATAATCGAGCTCTACCAATTCTTAAGCCGGGCACCCACGGTGAATATGATGAAGAGTTCAGGTCAATAAGGGGCAAATACGTTAACTCGGATGACTGCCAGATAGCAAAAAAAATACATATTATGCAAAGTATAAAATTAACAATAGACTAATAGTGAAAAGTGAATATAAATCTATAAGTGTTTTTTTAAACTAATAATAAATGTTAAAACAAGAACTTGATTAACACTGAACTAATGATTAACTGTTGTGTCAATAACGTTTAATTAAGTTATTGAGATTCCCATAATGTTTTAAATAAAGAGTTGTAATTACGGTTTAAATGGATTTGTGTATTTAAGCAATTTACAAAATTCAGGTTCATCTCACGAAGGATCTCTAAGTCCTCCAGTAGGTCCATTTTCCTAAAGTTGTTAGCTGGAATGCTGTGTAAGATTTTACTACCAGAAGTAGGAGAAAAACTATGATTATTAAATTTGATATGGTGACCAAAGTTAGATTTACTTGGTCTAGAGAGATGCTCTTTAATACGTGTATCTAGAGGTCTAATAGTTTCTACCTATATAGGTCGCCTTACAAGAATTACACTTAAATTTGTAAATATTGATGGCATATTATGCCGAAAGCGCTTAGCCTAATTTTAATAAATTTAAATTTTACACACTGATGTACTCGTTTTCACTCTTCACCTAAAATAAAAAAAATTAATTATGTGAAAATATTTGCTTCATCCTTTAAACAAAAATAAAAATTCCTGCAAATTAAAACGTTTATGGAAGCAGAAATTTACGACATGATCGTAATAAATTAGTAGCATTTTCTTATTGTGTTTGTTCATGTGATTAAGAGGATTTTTTTTTCACCTCAACTATTCCGGAAACAAACTAAAGTATCGTATTAACGATAATGTGTACTTGTGTTTGCGCGTAAACGCTTTTTATCTGTTGATATCATGTTTCATCCTGTCATCAGGAATGCATTAGGTCCTTTTTTACTTCGGTTTTTCTTTCAACTTGCTTCTAGATACAATTTCCTTTATTGGAAGGTGACGACACGCCGTTGACCATAAATTTATTGGCCAGATGCCAGGAAAATCGAATAAAGGACTGGCCACTAGCTTGTCAAAATTGACTTTCTTTGAAAATTAAAAAAAAAAACGATATATGTTTATAGATTTTAACTAGCTGAATACCCTAGGGAAGTGTCTTTAGTACCTGTACGACCGACATTTGCTTGTTTTTTCTGTTTTTCATTATTTTTTTCTGGTTTTCCCTATTTGTTCCTGTTATTATCTATTTTGTTCAATTTTCCATATGTTTGCCTATTTATTCTCTAGTTTCCTTATTTTTCCATATTTTTTTTTATTTTTTCCAAATTTCCCTATTCTTTCCAATTTTTTCCAATTTTTCTATTTTGTCCATTTTTTTTTCTATTTTTCCCAATTTTTAACTATTTTTCCCATATTGTTCTCCTATTTTCTCTATTTTCTGCTATTTTTACCCATTTATTCAATTTTTTCCCCTTTCTATTTTTTCCTGATTTCCATTATTTATCCTATTTTCCTTATTTTTCCTCTTTCCATTTTTTCCTGATTTCCATTATTTATCCTATTTTCCTTATTTTTCTGGTTATTAGTATTTGTACTTTTTTTTTCCTATTTTTCCCTTATTTTTACTATTTATTATATTTTTCCTGTTTTTCATTTATTTATTCAAATTTTTCGTGTTTTTCATTACTTTTTCCTGTTTCTGCTATTTGTCCCTATTATTATCTATTTTTTCCTATTTGTATTATTTTTCCTTATTATCCTCTATTGTTTACTATTTCCCAAATATTTCCCTATTTTTTTACTTTTATCTCTAATTTTCCTATTTTATCTATATTTTTCTAATGTTTTCCTATTATTCGCAATTTGTCCCTATTTTTTCACGTTTTTTTTCCTTCTCTGTTTTTTCCCATTTACGCAAATTTGCTTATTTTCTTTATTTTTCCTCATTTTAGCTATTTTCGCATCTCTTTGTATTTTTTCTTATTTTCCATTATTTTATCTTTTTGTACTTATTTTTCCCCAATTTTCGTTGTTTTCATATTTTTTTCTATTTCTTCATATTTTTCCTATTTTTCATTATTGTTTTTATCCCTATTATTTTCTATTATTTCCTTTTTTCATTTTTTCCTTTTTCATTTTGTACAATATTTCCATATTTTTCACCATTTTCCCATATGTTTCTATGTTTATTCTCTAATTTCTCTATTTTTCCCTCAAATTTCCCAATTTTGTCCTAATTTTTCCCTATTTTTCCCAAATTTCCTTATTTTGCTCAATTTTTTTCTAATTGTTGTTCACTATTTTTCTCTATTTTTTCCCCATTTTTCACTATTTTGTAACTTTGTTCATATTTTTCCATGTTTTCCTCAATGAAAAAATAATAAAAAATGAAATTGTAAATACGAAAAAAATTAAAAAAATAAAAAAAAAACTGAAAAAACGAAAAAATCGCCAAAGAACGAAAAGCAACCAAAAACCGGAAATAATTGTAATTGTAAAATCCCAAAAAATCGTTAAACAAAATCGCAAAAAAATCTCCAAAAAATCGTAAATAATCGCAAAAAATCAGAATAAGAAAAAATTAAAAACAAAAGAAGGAAATAGGGTAAAACAGAACAATAAGGATAATTAGCAGAGTCGAAAAATCAGAAAAAATCTGGAAAAAAAACAGAAAGCAGTGGAAAAAATTGAAAGAAAAATCAGAAAATATTGAAAAAAAATCAAACATGAAATTGTAATATGCGGAAAAACACAAAAACGAAAAAAAATTGAAAAAAACCAAAAAAACGAAAAAAAAAGTTGCAGGAAATCCAAAAAAATCGCAAAAAAATCGTCAAAAAATCATCAAATATTGCAAAAAATCACCAAAGAAGAGTAACCAAAAACCGAAAACAATTGTACCCATAAAAAATTTTTTTAATGAAAAAATTCGAAATTGAAATAAACCGCAACAAAATTGTAAAAAAAAAATCGCAAAAAAATCTCAAAAAAAACGCAATAAAATCACAAAAAATCGCAACAAAATCCCAAAAAAATGGCAAAAAATTCGCAAATAGTCAAAACCAGAAGAATAAGAAAAAATACAGAACAATGAGAAAAAAATGATGAAAAATTATAAAAAATCAGAAAAAAATACAAAACAAAAATAAAAAATCACAAAAATGAGAAAAATAGAAAAATGAGAAAAAACTCTCTCTCTCTCTCTCTCTCTCTCTATAAAATAATTATAAATGATATAAAAAAAAATAAGAAAATATTTATATTGTAGAAGGAGACAGAGAGTAAGAGAAAGAGAGCGAAGGTCGCCTGAAGGGGGTATAACGCTTTTTTATAACGTAACGCTTTCTATCAGTTATATTAGTACACCAATAAAATTAACAATTACTAATGATAATAATGGTAATGAAAGAAGTTTTATGTACAATTTGTAAAAACTGATTCGTTCTTAAAAACATAACTTGAAAAGGAGTCCGTATTTTATGACACGAAAAGTAATATCGTGTCTAGGCTGCATTCATACACATACACGTGCCAACCAATGTTAGAACCTTAATCACGATATACCCGTACAATGTACGTCCTCAGAATGCTTCGACTCCCGCCGCACAATAGACGTTCATGAAAAGAAAGTATAGTGAGAGCTTGGAAATTCAATACTTCAACTGGAGTTTATAGTGTCCGACACATATCTCGGGACTGGATATAAACACGATCGTCCTTTGCGTTTTCTACCGAAACGATATTAGTTTATGAGCTGCTGGCTCTCAATTTTGTGTCCATTGTATACGGAACGACGCGACGCCGCCCATAAAAAAGGAGTTTACATTTTGCTAAGCCGATTATTTTTGGGTCCGGAAAATTTTGATACGCTAGCGGTCGTCTTATGGAATTCGTCAAAAGATTGAATTTTTAATATAGTAAGTTCCAGAAGGAAAAAAGACATTTAAATATTGGAACGTAAAAACTAATGAACTCAAAATGAAATTCCACAAACTGTGTTTACAGTAAAATTTTTATGCGACAAAGCAACAGAGAAATAGGCAGTCGTTGGAGATAAGGCCGAATCCGACGAACAACATCTGATCCTTAGAGTAAACAGTGATTTCTTAATACCTTAAGAGGCATGGGAAGCGCGTCAGCACCTTCGAATTCCCTCCCGCTTCCTATCACTTCAGGTCACACCGAATCGGTATCTAATAAACAATCGTTTACACATGACAACACCGCTTAAATTCTGAAGGGGCATTGAAAATTACAATTTTATTGCTATTGGGATATTCTAACCAGTGTTGACAGGTGGAAAAAAGTTTTAGTACCACAAAATGGATAAAAATGTTTGTAAATTTTGCCTCAGTTAATATTCTGTCGAAAGACACCGCGTTACTTATTTTTTATTTAACAAAATTGTGTTTTATTTTATTATTTTCTTTGAATATGGATTATGTTACGCTCGACTGCGAGCATCACCCTTTGGCTGACTCATGAACCAGTCGCCACCTCCCCATAAAAAGACAATTCCCTTCCATATGAAAGAAAAAACACATTATTTCAATATATATTTGCTAAGGCCGAAGAACCTGCCCAATGCCCCAGAAGAATGATTGGTGTGTGCGCCGAATAGAAGCAAAAGTCAAATAACATAAGACACCCTAAAGTGGACACCGTAGAAAATCTAACCAGAGAGTAACACTTTTATTACAAATTTTTGGAAGCGTGCTTCTCTCTCTTTTCATAGTCATCTGTAATGAACATTTTGATTTCTTGTTTGAATAAATCGGTAAAAAAGTTGATAATTTTCATTGTACCCAAAATTGATTTAGGTACCACATTTATTAAAGGAGTACCACCGTACTTTTTTACATGTGGTACTATAGTACCACTCTGGCAACACTGATTTTAACCATTGTAATAAATTTACAACTAACTAACCGGCAGTTTGTATTTTTGGCTTTACTGGTGGTTGCTTCGTGGTCGAAATTCGACCGTAATTCATTAAAAGTTTACCTCTATACCTATTGTTTTCTATCTTTTAATTTTTCCTGTTTTACATGTTTTATTTTTACAATTTTTTCCTATTCTTTTCTATTTTTTCATTTTCTTTTTCTATTTTTTTTTATTTTTTTACTAATTTTCTATTTTTTTCTATATTTCCCTGGTTCTTTTTTTACTTTTTTTTTGTTTCGCCCGTTTTTTTCCTATTTTCCTCATTTTCTCTATTTCTTCCAATTTTTTTACGTTTTCCTAATTTGCCTATTTTTTTAATTATATTCTCTATTTTTCCCTCTTATTTCATTTTTTTCCTTTTTTTCACCTAGTTTTTCCTGTTTTTCTCTATATTTTCTACTTTTTCAATTATTTTCTATTTTTTTTCTTATTTTTTCCTTATTTTTTCCTTATTTTTTCCTTATTTTTTCCTATTTTTCCCATTTTCCCATTGTTTTCTATTTTTTCCTTGTTTTTACCATTTTGGCTGGATTTCTCTAGTTTCCCTTATTTTTCCTATTTGATAATAATTTTTTGTTCTATTTTTTTTTACTATTTTTCACTGTTTTTTACTAATTTTTCTATTTCTTTCTTATTTTATCTATTTTTTCCCATTTTCGTAATGTTTTCCCATTTCTTTATTGCTTCCTATATTTTCCTGTTTTTTACCATGTTCTCTGGTTTTTTATTTTCCTGTTTTATACTATTTTTTCTTATTTTTTTTTCTGTTTTTTACTTAAATATTTTTTACTAATTTTTCAATTTTTTTCTATATTTCCCGGTTTCTTTTTTTCCTGTTTTTTTCTATTTTGCGTTTTTTTGCCCATTTTCCCATTTTATCCATGTCCCCAATTTTTTTTATGTTTTCCGATTTCTCTGTATTTTGCCTGTTTTTTTATTTTTTCAATTTTTTCCTCTACTCATTTCATTTCAAAACCACTAAAATCAACTGACTTGTTGTGTTGTTCAGTTGAAGTGGCGTGGTTGTCAAAAGAATATAATCGATGTTGCCAAAGTTACAAATTGTTTCTGCTGTCTTTGGTAAAATCGAAGAGGGCCACATGTCTCTTCAAACTAAAACTAATTTCGTTAATTATTAAGCCCGTAAAACGAAACCCCGTTTTGTATCATAATGGCGACGATTCCCAAGGCTCTTAAAGGAACTAGATTTAAACCCTATTTAAGGATGGATCGGTTAACCTTTAAGGTTTTGGCTGTGATGGGGAAAGATGGGGGTGAATTTAACCTTTATCGAGTTAAAGTGGTAACTACTTCCATCAAAAGACCTACGGGAACCTTGGTTTAAATCTGAAGGGAATGCTCTGGTGTAGGACCGGAGCAGTAGTGCAATTTCCGACTTGTACTTTTTTCCTTTAAGGCATAAAAATCGATTCAATAACTTACTTCTTGGTTCTTTTAGCTTGATCAAGAGTGTTGAACGGTGCTAGAATAGAAAACCGGACCGAAACCTAAATTTTTTTCTGGACCCGAACCGTAACCGAACCCATATTTTCGTCCAAACCCGAACCCTTTAAAAAATACCGGTTCTTTCTAAGTTCCTTGTATCAACGAATTTAATTTATGAAATAAATAAAATTAAAAGTTATGGAATTACTATATATTTTAAGTTTTAACGTATGGCACGGATCCAGGAGCTTGAATTGTGGGGGGAGGCGATTTTGGGTCATTTGTAATGAAAAAGGGGATACTCTTCCAGGGAAATTGTAATGTACATGCGTAACAGTGTGCTATATAGTTGTAAAAAGGGCGAAGTTTAATGAGTTTACGTGAAGTTTTTTCAAAATTTGTTATCTATTTGGGGGGAATGATCGCACCCACCGCCCCCCCTTTAATTCTTGCTTGTGGCTAATCATTTTGATTCAATGAATAATTGAATAATCTGCAATGGAATAAGCTATGAATTGACGATGTCATTAAACTACACAAGACTATCTTAAAAAAAATTGTTTTGTCAAAAAATCCTTCGGACCTAAAAACTGGACCGGACCCAACCGAACCGGACCGAAATATTTTTTACAGAACCTGAACCGGAGCGGAACCGAAAATTTTTCAAATTATGTTCAACCCGAACCGGACTGGAACCCTTATTTCATTATTGTTTAATATCTTTGTCACTTGGAGCGCTACAGTCGCGTGCCGTACTGGATTGACCGCCTCGTATTGTAGTCCTGTGGCTGTTTAGGCCATACCACAATAATTTAATGAACAAATTTTAATACGGGGCGGCGACATGTTTCGGCCAATCATTGGCCATCCTCAGGCCTATAATACAAATTGACACTAGTTAGAATTGCAATAAAAATCACTCTTAAATATGATTACTTACAAATTGGTTATTTCATAAGAAAATAATTATGAAGCTGGATGATTATAAATGGTATAAAGTTTGAAAAACCAATAAAAAATTTTTTTAACAAATACTTAATTACGTTAAATTAAACCAACTTAGAGAAACTAACAAACAGTGTTACGTCTCCATTATGGAGGTTAAATTATGATATACATCATACGATGCACTATCAAAATTATTTTGAATTAGAATTTTTAAATTACTAACTGTGTAATTCTACTATGCGGCTAATGGCTGATGAGAACTGACAATTTAATGTCGACAAATGACAGATTGAAATTTGACATATTGAACTGAAGAACCACAAGGAAGGGGCATCGGACAAGAAACTGAAAAAAGGAGTAGAGGAAAAAGAAGAAAGGAACAAGATAAAAATTGTAACCTAAGTACTGTCAAGTGGATAACAACAAAACATTAGAAGAGTAAATTTAGAAATAAATAATTTTCAGTTGGATGGAGCTGTTCATTTAGACAAGAAGCATTATTATTAGAAAGGGATTTCTTGATTTCATATCAAATAGATTTAACTTAGTACCTTTCATGCAATGATGTAAAAGAGAAGAGTTAATGTTAGAGTGTTAGATTATAGAATGTGATTTGCATAGGCTGATGAAAAATTTACGATATTGCGTGCGTTACATTATGCGTTCACAACGCTCAAAATGTTCTTTCAGCCGTTCCACATGACGACCACGGTCGTTGTGGTTGCGGCGAAAACGTCACTCATGATGTCATTATTTTCGCTCACGCCAAACTCACAACGACCCATCTGAAACGGTGAGTCGGAGTGGACGTCGGCCTGGAGCAATTTTTAAAAGTTAAAGATGGCGACAGAAAAAATTACTTTATATGATTTGGAAATAAATATTGTTGTTGAAGCTTATGTTTCTCCAGCAGATCCTTAGAGCGCTGAATCAGGTAAACATAATGATGTTAAATAAGTTTAGTAAAATTAATTTTAGTTTATATTCAACAGTCATTTATACATTTTTCCTCATATGTCAATAACATAATCTAACTTAACTAGAAGATATAAAATCTGAAAGAAAGAGCAGAGCTGTTGGAATGGTGTGAGAATCTCAATTTTATCCTATTTTCTCTATTTTAATCAATTTTTTCCTATATTTTAAATTTTTTTCCATTTTCTGCTTTATCTTTTCAAACTCGCCATTTTTAATGTTTACATAAACGCTTGAAACGAGAAACGACCCATACTCTTCCACTTGAGTCTCCATGATTGTAACGTTCGCAAGCAAGTGGAACGGGAAAAACCGTGGTCGTGAGCGTGATTGTTGTGAGTGCTTAGTGGAACGTACCCATTGGTATGCCAAAAATTATCTATGTGATACACGGATCGGAAAAATCATGTCACTGTCGTCATATCTTTTAGTCAAATGTCAAATCACTGTCATTACTCTCGAGAGAAAGAGACAGCGCTAGACCGAACCTATTCCTCACTCTTTTTAGTAAAAAAATACACGATATACGGTACCAAATACAACGGTAATAAAATAATAATGATAGTATTTTGTTACTAGATTATTTGCGTTTGAGAATTATTTTAAAATTATTTTTTGTTTATTTAATAAGTTATAATATAGCATATACATATTATGTTTGTTCGACTTGTGACTAGAGCTGGTACAAAATAGTATGGAGTTTGCTCAGTATATAATATGGCATTCGTGTTGTATTGTGAACAGACAGTTCTTCGCAGTTTGCAAATAATTTATAACCGTTTTGAACTTCGCAAGTCGTACAAACCTATTGTCTACTTATTTCCATCATTTTCGAACTGACGATTACCGGTATTACATTTAGCTCACTTTTAAACACAAGCGGGTAAAATTGAGTATTTTCAGCTGCGAATGTCGGTAAAACCTGATACAACTGTTGGCAACATTGCTGGTGTCCTAGTTGGTAGTCGGGCACTCTCGGCGGTAGACTGGTTGCTTGGCTGTATCATAAAAAAAAAATAAACTGAATTTAATTTTTCGATTGAATACCCTCTCACCAGCAATGTCCTGTCCGCAAAGGTCCTTGTGTGTGAGTGAACTAAATATTTTTTTTATAAATAAGCATAAGGTTTAAAATAAATTTTCTATTCATTTTAATCTAGTTTGTTCCACCAATTAATTAAAACAAGGTAAAATGGTATTAAAGAGATAATTAAATTTCGACTTATTAATTTATTCATTTTGTAATTATGAACCAAATTGCACTGTACGTTAGAAGCAAGATTCTCACTTAATTTGAAGTTGCAAATTGAGTTTGTCAAATTGCTTGGGAAGATACTTCAATAAGTAGAGTGCTAACAAATTATATGAGTCTAGTAGGAAAGCATTATTATTCTCTGAGGCTAAGAAATCTGATTGGATTTATGTTTTAAAGTATATAAGAATATCTCAATTTTCTAAATGAGAATATTGTATTACATTTATTATTTACTTATACAGGGTGATTTATTGGGAAACAGATATACATCACTGAGATGATTCTAAAATACACCTATTACAATTTTCAAAACCGATATAGTTTGTTTAATCTACCTAGTAGATGTTTGTGATTTTTGGCTTATGCGACCTCCATATCTTGCTCAATATACAATTTTATTAAAATGTAAAGAAATCCAGATCAAGCTTGACCAATTATTCTCATGATTTATCACCCTGTATATCTTAATTTTTTAAATTGATTTCTATATTTGAAAAGCCCACAAAAAACTGAATTTAATTATCGAAAACATATAATTGTACCAAAACAAACAAAATAATAATAAGGTAAACACTAACTCCATATACATATCTATGCCTACACTAATAAAATAACCGATAGACCGCGGATGAAGTCGACTATTTGGAGTATTTCTTTCATGAACTGAAATCTAAAGAACACCAGACAGAGTCAGGAAACGTGCCTCCACCCTTTTATCCCTCGGTGGGCGCCTCGCGAGATTTAATCCTCAAACTCTACTGCACACCTACAATACTCACATTCATTCCATTCTCGATTACAGAGCTTGTTACGTTTTTTTGTGTCACCCTGTATTTTTATTATTCCTTTACTCGGTCTATCTGATTTCAGCTCGCTTCATATCCCTTCTCTAGATCTCCCTCTCTTTTAGGTATTACTATAAAATGTCCTTCCCATGTTACCAACTCTCTTTCTTTGTCTTTTCAGTCAAAACAATTGACTGTGCTGTGCTGTAAATTGAAAATTTTCTTTCTTCCCCTCTTTATATAGAAGTTTTTCCCTTGGACTACATTTTTTCCCTTGGACTACATTTTTTTTCCTTGGACTACTATTTTTCCTTTGGACTTTGTTTTTCCTTATGAACAGTTTTTCCTTTGGAACAGTTTTTCCGGGCCTACGTTTTTCTTGGACTACGTTTTTTTTGGACAAAGCTTGTGTTTCTTGGACTACATTGTTTTCTTGGACTACGTTTTCCCTGGACTACATGGATCACCATAGTCTAATTCTTCGGACCAAGCCATCTACGTTTCCTTTGGAGAAGGAAGACAAGAAAAAAAACCTCAAGAAAAGTTAAGTTTTTTTTTTAAAAAAAAAAAGTAAAAAATAAATCTCTGGAACCTTATTTTTCAGAAATAAACAAATATAACGTTTAATTTGAGTTTATTTCCCTTAACCCGAAAAAAAGAAACGACGGATTTTGAAATATATCATATTTTTGTCAATTGTTTCTAATTATGTCAAAAAATCAATTAGGCTGACGTCCAAAATTTTTTTATTTAATATTCTACTTCTGATACATTTCAAATTCTATTCGTGAGACGAAGCCATAAATAAAAGATTTAAGCTTAAATCAGATTAATTATTTATTATCAACAACTTTAAATATCGTTTGAAGCTCTTACGTTCTCCACCCTTCCACTTGCCATTGCCACAACTGAAAGAACCTACTATAATACCACTAACACCAATCCCAGAAGTTCCAGACTCAAGGATCTACAGGGACGTTACGTCAAGAGGATCCTTGGGACCCGCAACACACACGCACAAGAAACACTCCAAACCAAATGGATAGTTGAAAGGAAAAGAAGAGCCCTTAGAATGAGACAAAAGACGAAATTCCCCAAAAATTACCTAAAAAGAAACCAAGAGGACCATTGGGACACGCAACGCATACTCCCAAGAAACAGTCCAAACTAATTGGATAGTTGAAAGGAACAGAAAAGCCCTTGGCATGAGACAAAAGACGAAATTCCCCCA
Organism: Neocrepidodera transversa; assembly: GCA_963243735.1. Classification (NCBI taxonomy): domain Eukaryota; kingdom Metazoa; phylum Arthropoda; class Insecta; order Coleoptera; family Chrysomelidae; genus Neocrepidodera; species Neocrepidodera transversa. The sequence continues at coordinate 17,739,299 of OY725350.1, forward strand.
AAATTCCCTCAAAAGAAACCAAGAGGAACCTTGGGACCCGCAACACACACGCCCAAGAAACACTTCAAACCAAATTGATAGTTGAAAGGAACAGAAGAGCTCTTAGCATGAATCAAAAGACGAAATTCCCTCAAAAAAAAAACAAGAGAATCCTTGGGACCCGCAACATACACGCCCAAGAAACACTCCAAACTAAATGTACAGTTGAAAGGAACAGAAGAGCCCTTTGCATGAGATAAAAGACGAAATTCCCCTAAATTCCCTGAAAATAAATCAAGAGGACCCTTGAGACCCGCAACACACACACCCAAGAACCACTCCAAACCAAATGGATAGTTGAATGGAAAAGAAGAGCCCTTAGAATGAGACAAAAGACGAAATTACCCCAAAAGAAACCAAGAGGAACCTTGGGTCCCGCAACACACACGCCCAAGAAACACTCCAAACCAAATGGATAGTTGAAAGAAACAGAAGAGCCCTTAGAATGAGACAAAAGACGAAATTCCCCCAAAAGAAACCAAGAGGACCCTTGGGTCCCGCAACACACACGCCCAAGAAATACTCTAAACCAAATGGATAGTTAAAAGGAACAGAAGAGCCCTTAGCATGAGACAAAAGACGAAATTCCCCCAAAATTCCCTCAAAAGAAACCAAGAGGAACCTTGGGACCTGCAACACACACACCCAAGAACCACTCCAAACCAAATGGATAGTTGAAAGGAAAAGAAGAGCCCTTAGAATGAGACAAAAGACGAAATTACCCCAAAAGAAACCAAGAGAACCCTTGGGTCCCGCAACACACACGCCCAAGAAATACTCCAAACCAAATGGATAGTTGAAAGAAACAGAAGAGCCCTTAGAATGAGACAAAAGACGAAATTCCCCCAAAAGAAACCAAGAGGACCCTTGGGTCCCGCAACACACACGCCCAAGAAATACTCCAAACCAAATGGATAGTTAAAAGGAACAGAAGAGCCCTTAGCATGAGACAAAAGACGAAATTCCCCCAAAATTCCCTTAAAAGAAACCAAGAGGAACCTTGGGACCTGCAACACACACGCCCAAGAAACACTTCAAACCAAATGGATAGTTGAAAGTAACAGAAGAGCTCTTAGCATGAGACAAGAGACGAAATTCCCCCAAAATTCCCTGAAAAGAAACCAAGAGGACCCTTGGGACCTGCAACATACACGCCCAAGAAACACTTCAAACCAAATGGATAGTTGAAAGGAACAGAAGAGCCCTTAACATGAGACAAAAGACAAAATTCCCCCAAAATTCCCTGAAAAGAAACCAAGAGGACCCTTGGGACCTGCAACACACACGCCCAAGAAACACTTCAAACCAAATTAATAGTTGAAAGGAACAGAAGAGCCCTTAGCATGAGACAAAAGACGAAATTCCCCCAAAATTCCCTGAAAAGAAACCAAGAGGATCCTTGGGACCTGCAACACACACGCTCAAGAAATACTTCAAACCAAATGGATTGTTGAAAGGAAAAGAAGAGCCCTTAGAATGAGACAAAAGACGAAATTCCCCAAAATTACCTAAAAAGAAGCCAAGAGGACAATTGGGACACGCAACGCATACTCCCAAGAAACACTCCAAACTAAATGGATAGTTGAAAGGAACAGAAGAGCCCTTGACATGAGACAAAAGACGAAATTCCCCCAAAATTCCCTCAAAAGAAACCAAGAGGAACCTTGGGACCCGCAACACACACGCCCAAGAAACACTTCAAACCAAATGGATAGTTGAAAGGAACAGAAGAGCCCTTAACATGAGACAAAAGACAAAATTCCCCCAAAATTCCCTGAAAAGAAACCAAGAGGACCCTTGGGACCTGCAACACACACGCCCAAGAAACACTTCAAACCAAATGGATAGTTGAAAGGAACAGAAGAGCCCTTAGCATGAGACAAAAGACGAAATTCCCCCAAAATTCCCGGAAAAGAAACCAAGAGGAACCTTGGGACCTGCAACACATACGCCCAAGAAACACTTCAAACCAAATGGATAGTTGAAAGGAACAGAAGAGCCCTTAGCATGAGACAAAAGACGAAATTCCCCCAAAATTCCCGGAAAAGAAACCAAGAGGAACCTTGGGACCTGCAACACATACGCCCAAGAAACACTTCAAACCAAATGGATAGTTGAAAGGAACAGAAGAGCCCTTAGCATGAGACAAAAGACGAAATTCCCCCAAAATTCCCTCAAAAGAAACCAAGAGGAACCTTGGGACCCGCAACACACACGCCCAAGAAACACTTCAAACCAAATTGATAGTTGAAAGGAACAGAAGAGCCCTTAGCATGAGACAAAAGACGAAATTACCTGAAAATAAACCAAGAGGACCCTTGAGACCTGCAACACACACGCCCAAGAAACACTTCAAACCAAATGGATAGTTGAAAGGAACAGAAGAGCCCTTAGCATGAGACAAAAGACGAAATTCCCCCAAAATTCCCTGAAAAGAAACCAAGAGGAACCTTGGGACCTGCAACACATACGCCCAAGAAACACTTCAAACCAAATGGATAGTTGAAAGTAACAGAAGAGCTTTTAGCATGAGATAAAAGACGAAATTCTCCAAAAATTCCATCAAAAATAATTTTCTACTCATTCTTTCACTTAAAGAGTATCGTACTTCAGTGCATATTGAAACAGAATGCTTCCTAGTTTCATTTTTCATAAAATTTTCCACTGAGATATTGACATGAATTTTCTTTTGAAGTTTACCTCTCAAAATTTAAACCGGTTACAGGTAGAAACAGTCAACATTTGTTGCCGAAACATAAAATAAATTATAGGAAATAAACAACAGCAACAAAATTGTTTCTCAATGGAAACCTAGCTTAAGAATAACGTAATACACAAAAACAAGATATTTTTAAAAGAAAACCTATTTTATTTATTTATTGTGTTTCCAGATCCGTTAATTCCAGATTAGTCTTCACGAATTTCCCTTCTCATAACCTTTTCGAAACGTTCTAACCTCCAAATTCGACCTCCACTAATTGCTATTAAATTATTCCTGAAGTGTCCCGCGGCCAGAGCTTCCCTATCTCTTAGTAAGCCTTTGTTCAACAAATGTCAACAATTATTAGCCACCGGCTACAATTGCATTAGTATTTATATTAGAATAGAATCTATCAATTGATTATATCTAAGGAATATATAAGATGCTTCATAGTAATATTTAAATTTAATTACACGGGTCTGCAAAAAAATTTTTTATGTGAGACTATTTCAATAATATTTATTTATTTATTTATTTATTTATTTATTTATTTATTTATTAACTCTAATTTACAGTTTCCCATTAACAAATTAGAGACATGATGTATATATAACCTAACACAAAAATAAAATTATTAAACAAATCAGAAAAAAAATATGAAAGTATGTAAACACAAAAACAAAAATTATACATAAAAGCTACATAAAGGTGTACTTTATGCCCATGCGGGCCATAAAGTGAGTTTATGGCCCGCGCGGGCATAAAGTGCACTTAACAGCCCGCAAAGTGTACCTTATAGACCGCAAAGTGCACTTTATGGCCCTCGATTTTTTAAAATATTCATATTGTGTACGCAATCTTGAACTAGTATGACATAAAAGTTTGTATGCATCGCGGGTATAAACAGATGATTATGCCCTCGGGCGACTTACAAGATCGTCGCCCTCAGGGCAAAAAGATCTATTTATACCCTTGGTACATAAATAACTATTTAAGTTGTTTGCATCTTTCTATATATTTTCCAGTGCTGATTTAAAAAATAAAATCTATTTTTTGTGATATCTCAAAAAACAGGGTTGTACTTAAAATAAAAATAATTTTAATGCTGACCATGCACTTTTCTTATGGCGCTTTTTTTTAAAATTTGGTACACATATATCTGAAGTAATATGGATCATTTTTGCTTATTGCACCATTACTATAAAATTACAGGGTGGCGCAAAAAATTACTTTCAACACATTGACTCGCTTAATTAAATTAGTAATTTTCTGTTCATAAATATTATTATATTTATTATTAAGTATTATTTAGTATTTTTCATTATTTTTATCAATATTTTTTATTATTTTTTCCATATTTTTTATTATTTTTTCTAAATTTTTCCTTATTTTTCTCCATATTTTTCAATATTTTTATCCATATTTTTCATTATTTTTTTAACTATTTTTTATTCATTTTCCGATTTCACTCATTTTCTATTAAAATGTAGTAGTCGTGGGTCTTAAAAAAATGGTGAAAATTTTAAGTCGATGCATTAAAGCATTCAAAAGTTATTCCATTTTTAAGCTTTGCGGACGACAACCAGATATACAGACAGACAGACATACAGACCACAGAAAAAAATTTATTTATTCAGAATTCGATGCGGATCATTTGCTATTTTTTATCGTTACCTATACTAGTCTACTTAAGACTCACAAAAAAAGTTTGTGCGGTCAGGATAACTAAATTTCTTACGTGAAAAAATACAAAATATCAAAGTTGTAGAACAGAAAATTTTCTACACATTTTATCGTTACTCTTTTTTCGAATTTCACATAGTTTCGCCTCTAGAGGGAGTGAAAGAGATATATATATATATAGACTTCGCCTTTTTTAAGATTTTGAGAAAAAATTATGATTTTTATGAAAAGTTACAAAAAAATTAAAATTGTTGAACATACAAATTTTATCTTTATCTTGTTTTCGAATTCCGCATAGTTTCGCAGCTAGTTTCTATTTTAATTTTTATCTTCTTAAATTATTTTTTTTTAGATAAATTTTAATGTTAAAAATTTAAATAAAATACCATTAAATTTGTAGTAAAAAACTCTATAAATGTTGAAGAATGTCGTCACCACTATAACCAAAACTACACTTTTTTTAAAACACTCTGTAAATGTGATTTTTTTTTAATTTATTCAAAAAATTATGGAATTCGCAAAAAAAGTACCGAAAAATTTTGAAATTTAATATAAATTTTAAGAAAAATTGAATAACTTTAAAAATATTAAAATTGGATTTGTACCATTCGAAAGCCAATATAAAACTATGAAAATTATGATTATATTTTAGTTCCTTCGAATTTAAAATTGAAATTGTTATAACCAAAAAAATCAAAAAAAAATTCGTTTTATTCAAAATGAGAAAACAAATGAAAAAAGTAAATAGATCCGAAAAGGATAAAAAAGTACATTAGGTGTAAAATATTTTATAATTTAAAAATAATACTTGTAGAATTCAAAATTATGAAAAGTTAAAAAAAATTTGACAAAAAATTTAATTTTTTTTAATTGATGTATTTTGATACAGAAAAACTAAAATATTTGATTATACTATTACTTTACTAAGAGTGTTCGGAAAATTGGGTGGAAGATTACCCCCTCATTTTTTAATATAATATTGATTTAATATGTAAAAAAACCCTTCTAATTTTAATGTAATTGATGCATAGACCAGGGCCAACCCCATTTTAAATACCGGCGTTCATGGAAAATTCTTAACAGTATGTGGATGGTCGGAAAAAAAGATATAAGGGTGTTTGTCTCCTTAAAACAAAACACCTAATAACTACAACTTTTTTTATCCCTTTCTTAATTTTTTTAATTGGCTTAATTTTGTTCCTTTAAAACAAATTTTACTAATTCTGATTACACAAATAAAGCGGTTTCTCAAATTTTCTCGGATTTACACCATCTTAAACTAACTACGGAAAATGTAGTTAAAAGGTTAGAGTTAAAGATTAGAAGAGAAGTTTGTAAGTTTGGGCATTCTTGGAACTCTAATTAGAAGGCGTTATGGAAACGATTCATTGTTTCCCAAATTGGACAGACAGTAGGCTGTGATTACACTTCAGATATTTTCAGCATGTACAAACCTAATGAAATTCGAGATTGCTGTAAACGGGAAACGCCGTTTGGTGTATAAGTTTTAAATCGTTTAAAAACGATAATAAAATTAATTAAAATATTTAATTTTACAAAAAATAACCTATTAAATTAATATCATTATGGTTGGGTTCTCTACTTGGTTAATTGTATTTTAAACACCTTTTTTCAACTTTTTTATCATTCCCTTTGAACGTTTCGTATACCCTTAAACAATTTTTTCCCTCCCCAAAAATTTTTCAACCACCTTTTCTGATGCGCATCAACTTTATGCATTTTTGCAAATTTGTAATTCAAATACTTCATTTTACTTATATGGTAAGTTAGTTTGTTTTGTAAATTATATATTATCTGCCTTATTCATAAAAACTTACAAACCTCTTACATTAGACTTATAGCACAGTCACCAAAAATTATTATTCATAAACGTATATTAGCTCTAGGTTTGTTTTGGTTTCGTATTTACAACTGTTCACAAATTATTTGAGAACTGCGCAGAACAAGTTGCGTAGTGGTACATATTTATTAAACCAATTCCGAACTGATTCTACGAACCGAAAACTAAAACCCTAATTAAAATCTTCTTTTTTATTATCTGGCCTCTGTTGAGTTAGTTTATTTTATATTACAAAAATAGAAGAATATTTTATATTTATAGGTTATCCAGCATTTAAAGCATAAAATTCTCTATTATTTTAGCATATAAAAAAATACTAATTTAATATGGAAACCGGGAAGTTATTCAGAATGTTAATATTTTGGAAAAATACAATTGGTTTAAAAAACAATGGTTTAATTCCCAATTATTTGATTTTTATATTTGTTTGATAATTTATAAATATATATTTTAATAATTTATAGTTATATATTTAAAGAGTTTTTAAATATCAGTTTTTGCGCGGTAGTATATTTCATAATCACAATCACAATACGCATGTGCGAGTTAAAAATCCTAAAAATATTCTTATCGTCGACCAAGTACTGTTTGTATGATTCGATAACCGTTCTGGAATAAATTTACACACGAACCAAAACACAAAATTATTTGTAATGACTGGTTCCGAATCGATTTTCATAAAACCAAAACACTCCGAACTTAATGCGCATGGTCGAACTGTTCTTAAGTTAGAACCAAAACAAACCTATTACACACCTATTTTAAAGGCTTTGTAACTTTGCTAAATTTACAACAGGCTGTTCCCTACTTTAACCGTATTCTAACCTAACTTTTTCAAATAACTTTTATTCAGTTTTATTTTGAAATCGTTTAATTTAGTTATCAATATACATGCAACTAATTTGATAAATGCAATTAATTTAATTCCTGTTCGTCGGAGTAAAAACTATAAAACAAATTGACCTATGTGAGACATTGAATTTAAAAAGAAGTATAGATTCAATAAACCCCCGATAAGGCATATATCATGGAATTGGTGAGTGAAGATCTAGTTGTTCATAGTAGGGGTCGTAAAATTTCTCTAGAATTGCAAGGGCTCACTGCATTACGCTGTTGGAGCAGAAAAGAAGTAATAAAAAATTTAAATAGCTTTCAGTATGTAATATTTTACAAAATTTAAGGTACAAGACAATACTAGGGATCTACATAGTCTTAGCTAACCCTCGGTCAGCAGAATATGTACAAAATTGGCTAGAGCACAAATTTGTTGGGCAACCACAATGGGATGTTTTCTGCTTTGCAGTTAGTTAGAGCTGGTAGAGCCTCGTCCAGTCCGAAAAATTTCACGCTGTTGTATCGCTTTCTCCTTCTACACCTGCATTTTTTGCATACCCTATTATGTTTTTAGTTGGACAATTGTGCGCTTTGTTCCCGTACATGAATTAAAACTGAAAATAAGGCACAAATTGTGTAATTCAAAAGCCTAAAACAATAACTACAAACAAAATTCAGTAAATTATTTGAATAAATTCACCTGTTGTGAATATCTTCCCATGCACTCTCTTCTTTTATAAAACAATAAACAAACAAGTGAAAAACGACAATATTTTTGCCATAATTTCGATATTTTCGATAATTTAAAGCCACGATATAAATTTCTATATTATATCGTATAAGTAGCGAGAAAGTAAAAATACGTAAAACTGAATTATCTCAGAAACTAAAAGAACTAGAGCAGAATGGATACTTTTTTTGGAATCTACGCCCCTTGAAACATCCTCACACCATTTATTTTTCAAATCTAAATTTTGAAAAATTTTGAAGATTTTCGAAGGCTAACCTAACCTTGCCATTTTTTTCGGGTCAAATATTTTTTACACCGATTTAAATGACATGAATATTTCTAGATAGAGAAAGATGATTCGAATTGAGAACAGCTGTTTGTTTTGTTCAAATTTGTTTTTTTTTACATTTTACTTTCCCGGACCCATCAAAGGGAAAGTAAGGTGAACGAGCAAAAAAAAATCGAGATATCGATGGAAATATCCATTTTGAGGTCCCCCAAGAAGATTGAAACCATTTCCCGCGCATGGTCTGTCTGTGTGTCTGTGTGTCTGTGTGTAATCTTCCACGATAACTGCCGAACCGTTTGACCAATCAAGCTGAAATTTGGTATGGAGGGTCGGTGTGTACCTAGAATACGACCATTAGATTTTGGTTTAAATTGGTACAGTAGAAGGTCCTCAAGACCGACATTGTATAAATGCACATGGTACAATTTTTTACTTTTTTTAAATTTTAAGGACAAACTATACACTTTAGTTCAAAATGTTATAGTACAAAGTTTTATAGCATAAAATTCCCTACAACTTTTGTTTCAAACATTTTCCAGAATTTCCAATATTTTCGTCACTAGAGGGCGCGTAAAAAATGTGCATGTATGTTTTCTCTAGTTTTTCTTGATTTTGAGGACAAATAATTCTTTTTAGTGCAAAATGTTGTAGTACAAAGTTTTAGAGCATAAAATTTCCTACAACTCTTGTATGAAACTTTTTCTAGAATTTCCAATAGTTGCGCCACTAGAGGGCGCGTAAAAAATGTGCGTGTAGGTTTTCTCTAGTTCTTCTTGATTTTTAGAACAAACAATTCATTTTAGTGCAAAATTTTCTGGTTCAAAGTTGTAAAGCATCAAATTTTCTTTAACTTTTATATTTAACTCTTTATGGCGAGAAAAATACACATTTATAATTTTCTATTTTTTTTTAAATTATAGATAAATTATGCTCTTTAGTGCAAAGTTGTAAAGCATAAAATTCCCTACAACTACTGTATGAGAATTTTTTCCCGAATTCCCAATAGTTTTCACAGCAGTGTAATATACAACGTGCGCATGCGCAGCTTATGTCATCAACAGTGAAATATCAATTCGGTAGACGTATTCACCATCGGCTCCCTGTTTTTAATGTGTTCCATAAATTATTGTAATGCTTAGTATTTTATAATTAAAATAATAATAATAATAATTAACATATTCTCTACGGTCGAGCCGGGAAAGTTATGGGGTGACACAGCCGATTTTTTCAACGAATTATTGAGAAGTGTCGCTTTCACCATTTTTTAAAAAAACTGAATTATCTCAGAAACTAAAAGAGCTTGAGTAGAATGGATACTTTTTTTGGAATCTACGCCCCTTGAAATACCCCCACACCATTTATTTTTCAAATCTAAGTTGTGAAAAATTTTGAAGATTTTTGAGGGGCTAACAACCTAACCTTGCCATTTTTTTCGGGTCAGATATTTTTTTACTCCGATTTAAATGAAATTCTAGATAGAGAAAGATGATTCGAATTAAGAACAGCTGTTGGTTTTGTTAAAACAATTTTTTTTACATTTTTTCAACGAATTATTGAGAAGTGGCGCTTTCACCATTTAAAAAAAAACTGAATTCTCTCAGAAACTAAAAGAGGTAGAGCATAATGGATACTTTTATTGGAAGCTACGCCCCTTGAAACACCATCTATTTTTCAAATCTAAAATTTATATTATAGCCTTCAAAAGATTTTTGAACTTAATATAAAATCACGTTTATGCATACCTTATCTTCATCAAACCAATTTTGTCCCCTCTTCTTGGAAATACTTTTCAAATTGTCCACTTGCGTTACAATAAATCTTTATGTGCACACAAAAACGTTTGAATTGTGACGTTTGGTGAGGTTATGAAAATTTTGACACTCACAAATTAACATAACTTCACTAAAATCCCTAAAAAATGCATTTTATCTGTATATTAGTTACTTACCTGTTTTACTACACATTTATGAATAGCACAAACTTTAAAGCGTATCGCAAGCTTACAGAGCGTTTTAACTAATACACGTTTAAAACATGAATTAAAATATTTTTCCTACGATCACTACCCAAAGTAGGCTTTTGCACACTCAAATCTAACCACAAAGTTGATGTTTTCCGTGATCTGTAATAATTTGACATTATTGTAGCTCTAGCGCGTACTTTTCCGCTCGCCTGTTTTCATTTACAAGAAACTAAAGAAAGGTAGTAAATAATAGGTATATTAAAACAAAATGTAGGGAAGTCTGAATATTTTAGTTGAAATATTTATATTTGAAGATATTTCGAATGAAATTAAACTTTATTTTATAAAATTTATCTAGTAAAAATTAAACAGTCAGAAGGTACACCTAGATACACCTAGGTACACCTATATGCAATAGTGATTGCAAATTTAAGTGCCTACTTACTATTTTGTACAAATAGTAGACTATGAAATTAATGAAACGTCATTATTTCATTTTTAGTTTATGAAAAAGCTATTCGAAAAATGGAGAGTGAGAGTGAATGTGAATTTTCAAGTACACCTCCAGATGTAGCAGATTTTGCTAAAAATATTTCTCTGAATTTTCTGCCTACTAAATCCAGAGATAAATATGAAAAAATGTATTTTTCATGTTTTTTTTTTAATTATTTGTCTAAAAATAATGTGATCGTAGAAAAAATCTTGTGTGCAATTCGAGCAGAAAGTGCTTTGCCGCTTTCGGCAGATTCGCGCGGGCAACTCTCTGCCTCAAGCGGCAAAGTGTCACTTTCCGCTCTTAATACACAAATAGCTATTATGAATAAGACTGGTAGAATTGTAACATTTTTAGGCCTGATGATGGCTAATTAGCCGAAACTAGTTGCTGTTTTTTTATTAAATTTATGACTTTGAGTTTCATTACTTTTATTGAACACTTGACCACATTTGGAATATGGATAACCTGTTACATTTAATCTCAAAGTTTACATGAATACACGTTCGAAGGACCACGCAGTTGTTACAGATCTGCGATACTTGTTTATATTTAAATTATAAACTTTACCAAAAATTACAGATACTAATAACATTGAAACGACCAAAAAAAGAGATTGGGACATGTTAACGAAATCAGAACTTATTTTACTGACACTGGATGTGTTCAATTTAGAAATCATTTTAATATAATTGCAATAACCCAACTTATTGAATAAATCACAATGGTACAATTTAATTACATTTTTGTCTTAGAATGTTACTATACATTTTTCTCAATTGAGCAGATAAATTAAATTTTTAGTCGCGTTATAGTACTAATCGCCACTTCTAAAAAAACCGTTGAAGGTCTGGCGATATGTTAACTTAATTCGATTGGCCAACAAAAAGTGATGTGATATGATGTTTATTAAGATTCGTAATAAGCACAATAATCAATATATTTGTTGCAGCGTGCAAGAGGGAAAGAGATAAAATATTACATAATCATTCTATAAATTTTACAATGATATATAACATACAAATCAAGACATGTATTTTTAGTATGATATCTGTCTGTGTGTGTGTCTGTGTGGGTGTGTGAACACGATAGCATCTAAACGGCTGAACCGATTTACATGAAATTGTATATACATATTTAAGGTAGCAAGGAGACTGCCTGTATCGATTTTTTTATTAATCTGACAACCGGAAGTGACAGTTACTATAAGTTATGACGTCATTACTAAACAAGATGGAAATAAAGTTTTACACATATATTTTGTATACATTATAGTTTAATTTCGCATGATTAAAATTTTGGCCGGATTTATCAAAAAGTTGATTTTTTCATATTTTTTTTGAATTGTTAAAATTATCCATTTTTTTTTAAATTACAGGATATCAAAGTTGTAGAACATAAAATTTATCGTTACTGTTTTTTCTAATTCCTCATAGTTTTGCAGCTAGAGGACTTGAAAGAAATATATATAGACCGGGCCTGTTTTTTAGAGAAAATTAAAAATTAATTTAATATTAAAATTTAACTAAAAGTAATTATTTATTAGTTTAAAAACAAAAAAATAAGCTGTGTTAAAAAGTTCAGAAGAATAACTGATTAAACAATTATTTTACTAGGAGTGTTTGGAAAGTTGGGTGGGAGTACCCCCTCTTTATTAATATTAAAATTTACCTAAAAAAAATTTATTTCATAAGAACATTTATTATAAAATTAAAATAAAATCTAGCGGCGAAACTATGCGGTTTTCGAAAAAAAAAGTAAAAATAAAATTTGTAGGAAATTTTATGTTCTACTATTTTGATTTCTTGTAATTTTTCATAAAAATGCATAATTTTAGCTCAAAATCTAAAAATAAACGGCGCAAAAGTCTAAATATATATTTCTTTCACACCCTCTAACTTCGTAACTATGAGGAATTCGAAAAAACAGTAACGATAACTTTGATATCCTGTAATTTTTCAAAATTATGCATAATTTTGGCAATATAAAAAAATATGAAAAGAAAATCAACTTTTTGATAAATCTGACAACAATGGCAAAAGTTTTGAAAATTTTAATCATGCGAAATTAAACTATATTATAATGATGTCATCACTCATAACAACTGCCACTTCCGGTTATCCGATTAACACCAAAATATATATACAGCTCGTCTTCTTACTATTCTAAATATGTATATAGAATTTCATGTAAATCGGTTCAACCGTTTAGACGCTATCCTGTTCACACACACAGACACACAGACATACATACATACACACACACAGACATACATACACACAGAGACAGACATCATGGTAAAAATGATATAAATTCATTTAGGTGATCTTTCATTCTATACAACTTTGTTGGGTTCAGAAAGTAAAAATGAAAAAAAAATTCCATTTTTTTCAAAATTGTATTAAAAAATTGTGGAATTTTTAAAAAAATAAAAAAAAAATTGAAATTTTATTACGATTTTGAACTAAATATTAAAGATATTAAAATAGGATTTGCACTTTTCGAAATGTTATCAAAAAGTATAAAACAAATGAAAAAAAAGTAAACACAAAATTTTTAGAATATTTTATGTTCTACAATTTTGATTTTCTGTAATTTTTCATAAAAATCCATAATTTTTTCTCAAAATCTAAAAAAATGTCGCAAATGTCTATAATAATTTTTTTCACGCCCTCTAGCAGCGAAACAATGAGGCATTAAAACAACCGGTAATGACAAAATGTGTAGAAAATTTTATGTTCTACAACTTTTATATCTAATTTTTCATAAAAATGCATTATTTTGCAAATTTAAAAAAAAATATGAAAAAAATTACATTTTGATAAATCTGGCAACAATGGCAAAAGTTTTTGAAAAAGTTTTTTATGAAAAATTACAGGATATGAAAGTTGTAAAACATAATTTTGTCATTACCGTTTTTTTGAATTCGCTCCGGTTTCGCCACTAGAGGGCGTGAAAAAAGTATGTATAGACATTTGCGACTTTTTTTAGATTTTGAGCCAAAATTATGGATATTTATGAAAAATTACAGAAAATCAAAATTGTTGAAAATAAAATTTTCAACCAATTTTGTCTTTACTTTTTTTTCGAGTTCCGCATAGTTTTGCCGCTGCATGGTTTTTATTTTAATTTTTAAGCAATTTTTATCTTTATTAAATTATTTGTTTTTAGTTAAATTTAAATACTAAAAATTTTAAAAAAATATTTTTAAATTTGTAATAACTAATTTTATAATTATACTTTTTTTTAAATTTTATTTAAAAATTGGAAGAAACATTTAAACTTATATTACTATTTTAAACTAAATTGAATAACCTCTAAAATATTAAAGATTTTGAAATGGGATTTGCACTATTGGAAAGACAATATAAAACTCTAAATTTAAAATGTATTTTAGTTTTTTTAAAATTTAGTATTGTAATTATTATAGCCAAAATAAAGATTTTTTTTTAATTTTTTGTAATTTCATTTTATCAAAAAGTATAAAATAAATAAAAAAAGAAAATAGCATATCCGAAAGGGATTCAACAGTACTATGTGTGTTTGATTTTTTTTAATTATTTAAACTAACTTTTTAATGCATTTTGATCCAGAACGCCTAAAAAAAAGGTCTGTTTTCCATTTTGAATAAAATTTAATGAGATATTAATTATTTATTGACGATAAAATTATTCAAAAAAAGGTTTTATTTTTTTTAAGGTTGATATTAATATTAAAAATTAAAAAAAAACCGTTTAAATTTGAAGTAAAAAACTTTATAATTATGATTTTTTTAAAAATTTTATTCAAAAAGTTTAGAATTCGTAAAAATATTAAAGATAGTAAAATGGGATTTATACTATTCAATAGGTAATATGAAACTCTAAATTTAGAATATATTTTAGTCTCTTCGAATTTAACGTTGTAATTGTTATAAGCAAAATAAAATTTTTATTTAAATTTTTTTGTCCTTTTGTTTAATCGAAAATGGTAAAACAAATGAAAAAAGTAAATAGTACATCCAAAAGGAATTAAAAAATGCATTATGTGTGAAATATTTCATAATTTTAAAATAATACTTGTAGAAGTTATACAAAATTATAAAAAGTTAAAAAAATTTTTACAAAAAATTAAATTTTCTATTAATGTATTTTGTTGCAGAAAAACTAAAATAATCGATTAAACAATTACTTTACTATGAGTGTTCGGAAAGTTGGGTGGGATTACCCCCTAATTTTTTCTTAATAACTTTTAAACGACGAAAAAAAAGAAAAATAAACGCTAAAAATAGCTAAAAAAACAAAAAAAAGAGCATCAAAAAAACGCAAGGAATCGAAAAATATCACAAAAAATCGCAAAAAAACCTCAACAAAATCACAAAAAAATCGCAATATATCACAAAAATCAATGAAATAAAAAAAATAGAAAACAAAAAAAAAATAGAAAAACAGAACAATAAGAAAAAAATGAAGAAAAATTGGAAAAAATCATCGCAAAAACCATAGAACAACCAAAAAATCGGAAACAACTGTAACTATAAAAAAATGAAAAATTGAGAACTAAATTGCAAAAAATCGCAAAGAAATCCCAAAATAGTCGCAAATAATTGCATAAAATCAGAAACAAAAAATGAGAAAAAATTGAAAAACAAAAAAACCGAATAGAAAAACAGAACACTGGGAAAAAAATGAGGAAAGATAGAAAAAATTGACAAAAATAAAAAAAACTAAAATTATAAAAACGAAAGAAAAAAAGGAAAAACAAATTAAAATAAAAAATCAGAAAAAAGTGGAAAAAAATAAAAAAAAAACAAAAAACTTAAAAAAAAATTGAAAGAGAAATTATAAAATATTAGGAAAAAAGGAATACAAAATTGGGAAAAACGCAAGAAATCAAAAAATATCAGAAAAAATCGTAAAACAACCGCAAAAAACGCAACAAAACCACAGATCAAAGGAATAAGAAAAAATGAGTAAAAATTAGAAAACGAAAAAAATAGAAACAGAAAAAAATGAGGAAAAAATCGAAAATGAAAGGAAAAAAAATCAGAAAAATTGGAAAAAACGAGAAAAATCTAAAAACATCGCAAAAACCAACGAACAACCAAAAAACCAGAAACAACTGTATCCATAAAAAAATCAAAAAATTCAAAAAAATTGAAATAAATTGCAAAAAATCGTAAAGAATCCCAAAAAAAAGTCGCAAATTTCAAAAAATCAGAAGAATAAGAAAAAACGAGAAAATTAAAAAACGAAAGAAAAACATAGCAATGATGATAAATTAGAAAAAATTGAAAAAGTCAAAAAAACAAAAAAGTAGAAAAAACCCGAAAACCCCAGAAAAAACAAAAAATCAGAAAAGTGAGAAAAAACTAGAAAAAATAAAAAAACTGTCTATAAAATAATTATAAATGATATATAAAAAAAAATCTAAATAAGAAAAAATTCATACTGTAAAAAGAGTAAGGGAAAGAGAAGGAAGGAAACATACAGAGTTTTCCATTTAAAATAACATAAATATGGTGCAGATCATTTTATTGAGGTAACCTGTATAAATCAAAATAATTTAAAATTGTACCTGTAGTAAACATTTTTACACAATCTTACCATTTTTCATATAAAGACCAACGCAACGCATTTATGGTGCTCCGCCCTGTATATTTTATTATATGGTTTTAAATAGAGATTAACAAAATATAATTATTTTTTAAATATTTTTCTAATTTTGGTTGGTGTATTTATATCGATATTGAAGCTCAAAAGTAATCTGTTCTTTCCATATAAATGAGACATCCTGTACTAAAACAGTATTAATTTTAACACTCTGTAGAAGCTAAACCAGTCATAGCAGAAATTTAAACTTGACATTTTTTTTTACTTTTAGTAACATAAACAATATATAAAAATTTCATTAACTTTCAGCGATAGGGCCAATTTCTTAACATTATGTGCGGGGTTCTTTATTTTGTCATCGACAAAAGTTGGGTATAAATCTATTTACCCACTCGGTATACGACCATAATAACAATAACAATTAAATAATTTTTTTGCAAAAAAAAATATTAAAAATGGCATCTCGAATTTCGAACTTTAAAATTAAAATTAAAATCAGAAAAAAATGAAAAATTGGTAAAGTAAGTAATTAATTTTGAAACAACATTTTAATTTTATTTTTTGGATCTTTACATTTTAACCCTTTTTGGTGATTAGTTCTGAAATAAGAAAAGAATTTTAAAAAAATTGTTTACTACACAAATCCGGTATAGATTTTCACAAATTAGCAAATTAGGATTAACAAATGCATACATTCGGTACGCTTATGCCGACATGAAAGAAAAATTCCAAAAACTGAAATCCGAATCTAAGTAAAAATAGGCAAATAAAACTAAAAGATCTTTTTTCATTTTCCAAGATGGTTTAAAACACGGGTGTCATGATATCGTTCCTAATTTTTACATAATAAAATGCCGGTATTGGTAGATAATTTTTTGGTTTTATAGAAATGCGCCTTTAAGGCCTTGACGCCCTGCCCATATGGACGGTATTTGTTGGCCTCTGAATCAAACACTTTTTTGGGCCATATTTTTTATACCTTTCTCTTATGCGCAGTACCTAATGTCCCCAGCTAGATCTAGCCAACACATCTATCCAGTGTAGATATTACAGAAAATTTCAAAATGCTTCAAACACTTCATAAAACGTGATTCACTAACTCTTGATTGAACTCTGATTTATGTTAAACCAAGTTTTAATTTGTACTAATTTATAATTTGAAAAACATGCTGACCTACCTTTGACCTTGGCAGCTTACATGAGTCCAGTAATTATATTTTAAAAGTCCACAAATTGTTCACCAAATCCACAAATTTATTAAAACGAAAATTTTTATAAACGTATTAAACGCGTTTGTCTTTTAAAATCACTAAACCGATTAATGTTAATATGATAATACGTAAAATATTATAAAATAGAAAACACACACGCACAAAATATCAGATAAAAGAACTACTAGATATTTAATGTCATTTAAAAAAATTAAGTCAACATCTTACCCCCTCTCTCAGGTGGACCTATTAGACGGAAAGTGCTCCACGTTGTGCGCATGCGTTGTTAATGTTAGATTATGTTTGTTCTGATTATTTAGAATAAAAATAAAAAAAAACAAAACTACTATCGGAATCTAGCCGGGGTTAATCATTAATAAAAAATTGCATTTATTTTTACATTTATTTCTAAAAAAAAAATTATTGTTATGGCGCAATTTCCGCCCAATAGCTCTTTCTCTCTCGGCAAAGTTTGTAGGCGAGGGACGTAAGACGCGCAGAAAAATCTCGCACAGAGTACAGAAAAAAAAACAATAAAAATTGACGTGATGTAAACAAACGATATTAGACAGTGGCGACGCGAAGAATTATAAAATTTTACTTATAAAAAATATAACATTAAAATTGGGTGTTGATTATTACTGATTGTAGTAACTTAAAAGTGCCATTTAGGGACAAAAAATATAATATTCTATTATTTTATAGTTACTTGAGGTTACTACAAATGGTAGAAAATTATAATTTTAGAGGTTTTTCGGGAAGCTGCATGAACAGATTTATAGCGCGTCATAGCTTTGTCAGCAATTATTTAGGCCTTCAAATTGGTAATTTCTACTCATTTTAGTTGCATGGGAATAACATTTCAAGATAGAAAATAGTATATTGTTCAATTTTACATAAGTTTTAAGTAACTACAAGTGGTAGAAAATTGTTTTTTTGCGTTTTTCTTAACATGCGTTATCCCTAATAACACAAAGTAGTCCTACAGATATCCATAGGACGTCCTCTTCGGACATTCCGGACATCCTTAGGACATCCTTTTCTGGTACACTGGACGTTCTATGGACGTCCGAGGGACGCACTAATGTCACAACTTTGAACTGAATTCGAACGTCCGCCGCGGACATCCATTGGATATCCCCCTGGGACATTCACAGAACGTCCTATTTTGGTACAGTGGACGTCAGAGAAATTGATTTTTTTTGTTATATTATTCACACCAGTTCAATTGTAATTGTGAAATTGTTATTTCAACACCTGCTCGTGTCGGAAACTTCATCTACGTGAATAATAGCCACCGTTTATACTCGTTGAGCGAGCTCGGAGCAGACTTAATAGGATGTTTTAAATCGCGATATACCATACTATTCGTGGTGTCTAAGCAGCATCAGCGCAAGTGTCTCCATCTTTCAGGCGGAGCTTTACTTTTGGTCCATATTATGTCGAGTGAGGACCACTCTTAGGTGTCTGTCCCGGACATGTTTTGGACATTGCCTGTATTAAGTCGGCGAGGGACTGTTTTAAGACTATGGTATGGATATGTTATATTATATCCATCACGGACAACTACTGGATATCCGGTATGGACATTGTACATAAATTGTACAAATAATGGATATATATCGTGGACGTCTTAATACTGTCCAAAAACAAACATCCACAGGACATACATATTAAGTCCATGGACGTTCCGACATTAAATGGACATAAATTGTACGTCCCAAGGACGTTGTGTGCTATTAGGGATGCGCGCTTTAATGATATGGAATTCATAAACAGCGTCAGCAAGCATCAATCATAGGAGGCTGTAATCATTGTATTTTGACACTTCAAAACATAAAAAAAAACTCACAATAAATAGTGAGTTCGTTTTAGTCGTCGGACGCCACTGATGCCTCTACTCTGCGTTCGTTTATTGTTTTTGATGAGTCTGAGGAAAATATATT
Source organism: Neocrepidodera transversa (assembly GCA_963243735.1). Lineage (NCBI taxonomy): Eukaryota > Metazoa > Arthropoda > Insecta > Coleoptera > Chrysomelidae > Neocrepidodera > Neocrepidodera transversa. The sequence continues at coordinate 17,758,640 of OY725350.1, forward strand.
TTGCGTTCGTTTTAGTCATCGGGGTGTTTTAGAGCATCCTCGTTTTCGTCGGACCTTTTTGATCGAGCGTTCAGATAACAGTATGACAGTTGCAAAAAGTCATAAGTATAACATTAACATAACCACAAATTTTGTTTATTGGAGGGAAAGGTTAGGTAGTAAGTTCTTAAATGAAAAATACAGAAAGTCGACAGTTAGTGGAGATTGTCCACAGAAATTCAGCAACCTCCATTTTATATGAAACTAATAACGAATTTATTTTTTGTTTAAAACAGATAACTCTAAACCGTTCGGATATTATCGAGCAACCAGATGACTCTAAGGTCACGTGATCAAAAAATCTGTCTGCTCTCATCCGCTCCGCGATAGCTAAAACGAACTCACAAAATGAATATTGCACAGCCAGTATAACCAATAAAATTCTTTTTTTTAAAAACGAATAGATTTGAAAATCATACTATAGTACATTTAAAATAACGGTAAAAGGTCGGGAAACGCCGCACTTGACGAGATCACTTGTCCTCTACGTATTTTGGGGCGCTAATTACAAAAATGAGGGTTAAAACTAGCAGCAATGGTTGGAACATCCATAAAATTGCAAAAAAACACCCCTTAATTGGGGTGTTTTTCGACTGTACTTGTTGTTTTGCAAACTAACTCATCTGGTATGTTTTTTGGGTCGCTGGTTTCGAAAATCGGGGTGTCCAGACTGGAAAATTTGTGTGACACCCCCACATGCCAGAAACACCCCTCCCAACCGGTGGATTTTGGTGAAAAATGAAATATAAAATACAAAAACTAAAAATGGAATATATTTTTATTAACAGATATGAAATATGAGAAGTATCAAACTTCTTACAAGATATCACTATTCAGTTGTATTGAAATCTAGTCTTGGTATTTTGCATAGATCAATTTCTTCATCCTCCAATCAACTTCTGAACTTATCCGTGAATCGCAAAAATCGCTCGTATCCCATTGATTTTCAGTTTTCTCAATCAATATTTCTGACTCAAGTTCTAATTATATTTCCTCTTCAAAATCTTCGTCTTCATCAAAGTCTTGGATAGTCAACATGTTTTAGCTATTCTCGCAGTCTCTGCCTTTACATCCTTTGCAGAATTGGGTGCAACGCAATCCCACTTTTTTGCAAGAACATTTGTGTTTTTTGCAATTTTAGGGGTGGTTCAACCATTGTTGCTAGTTTTAACCCCCATTTTCGTAATCAGCGCCCCAAAAAACATATAAGACGGCTTAGTTTGCAAAACAACAAGTACAGTCAAAAAACACCCTCAAAGGCAGCCTTGCATACCAGGTTCTAGAAGCCAGCTTCTAAATTATAACCAATCACATTGCTCAATTTCTTTCCGCTATTTTTCAAGGTCATGCCGCTAAATGTTGGGTGAAGTTTATCTTTTAAGCGGCTTTTTTACATTTTTTCTCCCCTTTTATTGGTATACCTCTCTTTATATCTATGCTTATTTCATAACCAAACTTCTTTGTTTGTTCCTAGGCTCCTAGGCTGTGTTTACTGTAGTATATTAAAAATGTAAAGCAAAATTATTACAAAAACGACAAGCCTAAAATTCGAAGTAAACGGATGTATTTACAATTTTATATGGGATAACGATATAGCATTATTATTGTACATTTGGGGCTAAAAGAAGTTTGTGTGCAAAAAATTAGCTTTTAATTAAAAAGAAGTCAACTTGTAGAAGCTGCAGGGTTATTCTACTAAATTTATAGGCCGACTACAAGTTGGATTTTGGACTTGAACTTGATGTGTTGCTAACTTCAAAGCGGAGTTGTAGCTTTTTCGAATGGGAGAGTTCCCTCAATGTTGCCAACCTAGAAAAAGGTCTACCAACGGAGAAGGATTATTTTTGGACAAAATCTACTTCATTATTTTCGCAATGATAAAATATGTGTACAAAATTCTATTGAGCTTTCTAGAATACATCGTTAGCGAAATATAATGATTTTATTAAAATCTTACTTCTGATTGGTTGAAATTTCGTTGTCAAATGTCATTCGTCATAGAATTAATATAACAGAACGACATGTTTCATTTTCAGCGACTGACCTACAGCCTTGGAGAATTGCTGGAACTAAGCTGAATTTGGCGAGTAGTTTGAATATTGTATAATCTGAAAATGAAACATGTCTCTCTGGTATACTGATTATGTGAGGAATGACATTTGACAACGAAATTCCAACCAATCAGAAGTAAGATTTTATTAAAATCATTATATTTCGCTAACGATATATTCTGGAAAGCTCAATAGAATTTTTTACACATATTTTATCATTGCGAAAATAATGAAGTAGATTTTGACCAAAAATAATCCTTCCCCGTTGGTAGACCTTTTTCTAGGTTGGCAACGTTGGCTCTTTATATATATTTTTATAAGATTGGTACACCTTACTATTAACGTCACTTTGAAAATGGGACTGTCTATGAGACCAAAATTTGTTTACGTCTTTATCTTTATGTCTTATCGATTGTGATTTTTTATTTGTGATTGTGGGAGTGTACTGAAAAATGGAGAATGAATATATAAAAGCTACATCAAATAATCTACCTAATGTGGATTATTTTATGATACACGATTATAAAAATCGAAATTTAGGTAAGCCTGCAGTTTAAGTATGTAAGAAGTGTGTTAAATTGCTAACGCACAGTCACATTAAACGAAATTCTTCTGGTTTTGGATGTTATTTCTTATTAACTTTTAACGAAAGCCTTTCAAAATCGATATACCGATTATTTTAGTTGTACGACCAAATATAATATGTGGTCGAGTAGACACTTCCAAACTAAATCTGCAAAAGGGGAGGAGTTACAGGTAGTACGTCATAGCCCGCGAGATTTGAAAATAGAAGTCAGTAGAGCCCAAAAGCATTAAGATTTAAAATTATTAATCAGTGTATATAATACATTTTGACCTTATATATTTAAAAGTAATTTTAAAAAAAATCACAAAAGTAGCCCATTTTTATCTCTTCAAAAAATTATTTAGTATTAAGACTATTCAAATATACTATTTGGCTTCTACGTCTGTTATTTTTTAGGGAACAAATTAAAAGTGGCATATTTTACATTTGGGTATTTTTATTTTGATTTACCATAAAGTTTATAAAAACAAAATAAAATTTTTCCGCAGAATTGTTTTACATTATGTTTCTGAGTATAAGGGAAAACTTTTGACTCATTATACACTAAGTTTCTAGGAGTTTCGAAAGCTCGCAGCAAAATTGTGCTGAAAAGTTTCTTAATGGCACATCAAAATATCCGTTACTAGACTAGCGAAAATACATCAAATTCTACATTATTAAGACAAGCTGCAAGTAAAGTTTTCAAAATCTATAGATGTACACTATAATCTTACTTATTTCGTATGTTATTAATAAAACATAAAATATATTTTGATTTATACTAATCTAGGCCATAATTTTAATCTTTATTGGCACATGATGGAAAGGTAACATTTCCGAAATAAAAAATCAGATGTTTACGCCAGGAAAAAAATAACATTTAATCGCAAGTTGAAAATTTCAATTTCATGATAATGCAAAACGAATTTTTCATGTTCACCACCGAAACACATCTGTTTGTTTTACGACCCATACGTTATGGTTTTACAAAAATATTGTCTTTATCAGAACTACTTGATAAAATCAATGTTTGTGTTCATTTTCCGTTTGTCACACCTACAGGGTAATATTCAATTTCAGATAATTGTTTAAAAAATTGCCTAGATCGTGAAAGATATACAATAAACACTATTTTACTTAATTGAAGAAAGTTATCCATAATCGCAATGAAGAAATAAAACACCAAAGTCTAGTACCACAGAATAATTTAATAGTAGATTTATAAGAAACTGGCAACTAGTTTCGGCACGCATATGCCATCATCAAGCCAACTTAAATTACATAAGTTTTGGAAATTATATTGAAGTTATACAATAAGTATTAACATGGTTACAAAAAGTGCACTTAAAATTAAGAGGGGTGGAAAAAAAAGAAAACCTGGGATTTAAATGAAGTACAGGAAAGCTTCTTTTATACTGGTTCTAATTTAAAGAGTTTTAAATTTACCTATGTTTAATATCATATAATTTTGTTGTACCATATTTAACTCCCAAGTTTTCTTTTCTTTACCCCCCTATTAATTTTAAGTGCACTTTTTGTAACCATGTTTCCACAACTTATAGAATTTTAGTTGGCCTGATGATGGCACATGTGTGCCGAAACTAGTTACTAGTTCGACTGTTAAATTATTCCTGTGGTACTAGACTCTTTTGTTTTAAATTATTTCATCACTATTTTACTTAGTTGTATAAAATATGCATTAATTATCTCAAACACCGGCATTATGCCGCGTTGCCGGCGATTATACGGCAACAGGGTATATTGTTCTATTGTAACGCTCTTTCGTCATTACATATCACTTTGGCCCTTGGTTCAGATCTCGCTAGCCACCTTCCGTTTATATTGTATACCACAATTTATTTCATAAAAGCAGATTTTTTATAATCATGATTCTTTTATCATAACCATATTCTAAATCGACGTTATTGGTTTTTTTTTTATTCAAAAGGTCTAAAAAATAAATTCAGTTCAAATTAAAGCGAGAAATATGATAGACAACTATCGATAATAAATAGTCTATTATACAACTAGAGTGGAAAGCGATTTATTTCGCACAAGTAGACAATTAGCACGAGCCTGAGGCAATTTAATAAAAATAATAAATATTATACAAAAATCGATTTTTTAATGGATTCTTAATAGTAATTTAACGTATCAAGTGAGTTTGCAATCGAGTTCTGATTTTACGATCAAGGCGAATTCAGAATTGCTTTGGGGCTATAAATGGCAAACATATCGCTATTAAAAAACCAGCAGGATCAATGTACTTTAATTATGAAGGGTTATTCAGCATTATTTTAATAACTGTGATCGATACGAACCAAATTTTATACTGATAGATGTAGATATTCATGGTAAAATCTCACATTGTGGAGTGCTGTTCATATAAAATAACGAGCACAATTTATCCGTATGGAGCTTTCTCGCTATACCTAGTAGTGGAATAACAAGTACTGACAGCAATTCTACAGGTTGGGTATAAACGGTATGGGATGAGAACTTTCAAGAAAAGGTTATCATTCCATGATCGCAGAAAAACTAAGAGAAAATCCGGATCTAACTATACCATCGGACAGAATGCCTGTCAGCCACAATTTTATAAAACCTTTGACGTAAACATAACTGAGAAAGGCAAAAAAGTGAGTGCAGGACTCAAAAAAATCGGTCAGTCCCCAAGTAATACAGATTTCTCCACGATATCTCTGAGAGGATATAATTAGGATCTTATGCGAACTCTTATTGCGAGGTCTCGGTGACCGCTATTTGCTGTAACTTACCGAAATTCTCACTGGTGTCCTCAGGAGAAATCTTGGAGACCTCACATTTAATTTGCCATGTTCCATCTTTTTGCGAATTCCCAAATTTATCCCGAACGTATCATTGATAAGAAATTCTTATTGCGAGTTCGTAAAGTTATCTCGAACGTATCTTAAAAGTTAAACACAGAGAGAAATTCAATAACCAGAGCACTATATTGTGTGAATTTGAAATATTGTAACCAAAATCTCATTTGAGGTGGGTTATAAAAGAAAAACCTAATATATGTGACATATAAATAAAAAATTATATAAATCTCTCAGCCCCTATTCAAATCTAACTTCTTCACCACTTGATCTTTCACTTCTTCCTAGAAGATCTTCCCACCTTGCTTTCTTTATTGCCTTAAAAAACTTCCTTAATTTTATCCTTGTCTATGACTATTCCTTCTTCTGTATTATAACATTTTTTAATTTACATTTTATTTAAAAATTTTAATTAAAATATATAGATTTGTTTCACTGGTATATAACTGTATACCTTCAATTCCATCTTTATAAAAAATCTCATTTATTAACCCTTTTACAAATTTTACAAATTGGCATTAAAAAATTCATAATGATCAAAAAAAAATGTTTACTATTTTCTTTTTTAATCGCAAACAAAATTTAAAAATTCATGTCCTACTTTGTTTTTTATGTTTCTTTTCAAATTATTGTTAAAATCAAATAGACTATTGAATATGTTCATAATTAAATGGTAGAAAGGGACAATCGCATTCAATAATCTACACCTTTAATCAAAATTTCAACAAATTATAATAACATCAGTTGTTCAAAATTAAAAATGAACTAACATTATTTTTTCTATCGATAGAGGCGATGATCAAATAAAATATCAATCAGAATTGTTACGTTAGTAGACGTAGAGTAGTATGTTGATGGGATAGATGGCGATACTTGTGCCGACGACGGTCAGGTGCAACAATGCATATTATATAAATATTGTACAACTCGCAATGAAAACGACCACGCCAGAAGCACTGCATACGAGTCTCACATAGATCTCAACAAAAGCAGTTGACGTGAATTTCCTAAAGAACTCGCCAAAAGGCTTCGCCAGAGGCACTGACTGCGATGATCACACAGTTAGCTTTCATGTGAGCTCACAGAGACCTCGAAATGAACGATAAATGAGAATTTCCCAAAGTACTCGCCACAAAATTTCATAGAGAAGTCGCCACAATATTTCGCAGAGAACTCGCCAGAAAGTATTGTTCGAGAATTTCCACGTGAGCTATCTCTAAGACCTCGCTTAGAATATTCCGGCGGCGGACATTTGCAGGAGATATAGAGCTCTCGATAACATCTCAGAGAAGTAAAAAAAGTTGTCACAATTTCCTAAAAACAGCTCGCCGAGCTATCTTTAGGCAGTCTTTGTGTTCTCTGGGTCTAGTATACAAAATAGAAGATAGCAGTTATGCTGGGATCTATGGTAATGGTCTTTCAAGCGTAAATAACTGCAAAAAATGCTTGTATAGAACTATAAGAGCCCAAACTAGTATTAGACTGCCCCGACAGAATATAACAAGATAAATTTTTAATGAAAACCTGGGCATGAAGGCGTAGAAGGAAATGAAGAGGCAGACCGCCAGGCTGATAAAGAAGCCAAAAAACCTTTATTTGGACCGCAACTTACAAGTGGTATTTCCAAATAACATGTAAAGGGTATTCTTGAGAAACAATGAAAGGACACACACAGGGAATAATGGATGGAATTTCCGGGACTAAGATATTCTAAAGCACTTATAGAAGATCCACCCAATAACAGAGACAATCTGCTGTTATGTGTAAATAAACAGAAACTTAAAACTACACTAGGTGTCCTGGCCGGGCAATAATAATAATAATAATAATAATATGTATTTAACCATAACCACAATCAATACAAGTTTTTTATTTAATTAGCATAAATTTCAAATAATGGTTCTAATGTTAAATAAATGAAAAGAAATCCCCACAAGAAGATAACTTGAACGTGGAGTGTGCGTATTTCATTAATTTATCAATAGTTACCTATTTAGCACATGGTTATTTTACTATCCTAGCCTACAAGCCTTCACATACAATAAATTCATATAATTATAAACTATAGTATTAAAAAAGAAAAGAAATGTGTGTACTATATATTTAATTTTCCTTTTGAACATATAGAGTGAGTTAATTTTTTTTAGGTCTGTCGGGAGTTCATTATATAATTTAGGACCTAAAGTAGTTAAAACACTTTAGACCTATTGTTTTTTCAGCTCGATGTATAACCACCGCTTCGATTTTATATCTTTTATTATAGAGATGATTGATAGGGACTGAACTGTTTTTTTTTTGTTCCTATACTGATATATTAGTAAAGATTTAGCATACAATTGATACATGTTCGTTACTCCGGATTCACGATAGATGGCTTCAGATGGGTACGTTTTTGGTTTTTTGTAAATGGTTTTCAGTATACACTTCTGAATTTTATGTAGGTTATTAAGCAGAAGTGAGCCCGCGGATCCCCAAGCAAGAAGGCAATAGTTAAGATGTGGTTCCACTAAAGCGTAATATAAAGTATTTAAATGCACTGTATCAAGAAATTTAGAAATATTTTTGAAGTTATATACAATATATCGGATTTTTTTAATTATAAAATTTATATATTCATCCCATTTTAAATGAAAATCAATAAATATTCACAAGTAGTTTATTTTATTGACTGGTTTGATTACAATTTGTGTATTAGAATAGATGTTTATATTGATCTCTTTATATGTAGGTAAATTACTAGCATAAGACGTAAATGGGACGTAATAAGTTTTATCAAAATTTATGGTTAAGAGCTTAATTTCGAAAAATTTCATTATTGTTCCAAAATCGTTTGAAATATTTTATTTTAGCGACTTGAAACGAAATAAAATGGTAAAAGATAATTAAATGTGGTTAAGCTCAAATTATATTATGGGTTCGTTCCACGAATAGAATTTGGAATATATCAGAAGTAAAATATTAAATAAAAAAATTTTGGACGCCAGTCAGTTGATTTTTTGGTGTGATTAGAAACAATTGACAAAAAAACTATGATATATTTCAAAATCCGTCCTTTTTTTCATTTTTGGGTTAAGGAAAATAAACTCAAATGAAACGTTATTTGTTTATTTGACGAGAGAACTATTCAGAGATATTTTTTTTCTTTTTTCCATAAAAAAACTTAAGCTTCATTCAGGTAGAGGGTCTTGGTGTTGTAGGCTTTAGCTGTCCTGTTCCTATATAGCTGTGCCGTCTCAGTTGTCCAGAAAAAACTTATTGGACCCGGCAAACTTGACCGTCAGACGTGGGAACCAGCGAAAAATCGACAATAACCAAAAAAAAAATCCCTATAAATAAAGGGGAGACAAGAAAGAAATCTTCAGTAGAAAACACTGGCAATATAAAGATATACAAAGTCTATTTTTCGTATTAAATAGATAAAGAAAATAGGAGGTTCTTAGCACGGGAAGACAATTTATAATAATGCCAAGAGAAGAAGGGGGGACATGACGCGAATAGGAAAGGGAACATCAAGCGAATATGAAACTATAAAATATACGGAGTAGAGGAAGAATGAAAATACAGGGTGGCACAAGAAAACGTAACAGACTAATAAATAATGTCACTTCCCCATTTAGTTCTTGTTCATAAAGATCATTCAAATATAAATTAAAAAGTATATGGCCTAAGACAGTACCTTGTGGTACTCCGTATCTGACCTGTTGGAAACTAAGTTCGCCATTTATATTTACACATTGTTTTCTACCTTGTAGATAACTTTTTATTAAGCCATATAGCAACTCCTTTAAGACCAATATTATTTAATGAGCTGAGTAATTGTTCGTAATCCACTGTATCAAATTCCTTCGCCAGGTCCACAAATATACATGCAGATGGTTTTTTCTTATCTATAGAATTGTTTATCATTTTTGTTAACCTAGCGACAGCATCGGAAGTTGAGCTATTTTCTCGAAAACCATATTGTCTATCTGAGAGTATTTTCTGTTTATTTAGGAAGGGATTTTTTTTTTGGCAATAATTTTTCGAATAATTTGCTAATGCAAGAGGTTAGCGAAATTGGCCGATAATTTGTAACATTTAATTTATCTTTATTTTTATGTATGTGTTATCACAGTATGTATTAATGGTTCGGGAAAGATACCATCTTTTAATGCGGGCTCAAAAGACGCCTGAACCTCGTAAAGGTATCGGGAAATTCCCTATGTAAGGAAGAGGACGAAACTCCTCTTCGTGTATTATGCTATTGGCGAGACCTGAACAGGGAAATTAAATGGAACTTTCGGGAACAATATCCTGATCCCGAAGCGAAAGCTGGCTTCATAACTATTCTAGACTTTGTCAAGAGTACTGGGCGATGTGAAAACTAGAGCCTAGAATTCTATCGTAGGTTGTCAGCCACTCGAGTGAATGTGTAAAACACTTCTGGGGTATTTACGAGAAAGCCGTATACAATTTGCTCAAAAAAAGCTAGGATTATAAAGTTAACATGTTGTTATTTGCACAATTTTATATCAAAAGAAGTTTCAAGTTATTCTTAACTGAACGAAAAAGAAAATACACCTTATCGTCCATTACAATCTATAAAACAGTAAAATATATATTGATATAGACCACCCGCTATTTCAGATGTCCTATCTACGATTCTCAATCCGGGTTGGGTTCATTCTTAAATAAATTTTAAAAATCATAAAAATTATACAATTTATTTAAATTTTTAATGTCCTGGTACTTCTTTTACTTCTGTCGGTTTTTCCCTTTCACTAATGTCGTCTTCTATATATTATTAACCGAATTAAAATTGTTGTTCCTCAATTATCAATAATATTTTCTTAGAAATTAATAATAAAAAGTTTTCTATTGTCTCTCTCTCTGTATATGGGGACAACCTGTATATTTTAAACTAATTTTAAAATTGGCATTTTTTTTGTTAAGATTTGTTAGTTTAAAACAAAAGAAACCACAACTACAAGGATTTTTTTAATATTCTCATTTTGGTCTCTCCCTTTTCTCAAGTACACAATTCTTTCTTAAAATTTTTTAAAAAATTACCACTTATAGCATTTTTTATTTTCTTTTCGACAGCCTTAAGTTATTATTATAATTTTACGGATATTTCTTTTTTTGTAGGTTTATTAAAATTTCTAGTTACTTATTGTTTAGTCCCTGTAACAAAAAAACTAGCAACGTTATTAAAAAGTGCTGACAGCAGATAGAAAGAGAAAAGAATATTCTACATATACTATTATTTTTTAAATTTTAGATTAAAAATTGTGAATATGAGAATAGGGAGAGACCATCAATGTAAGTTTTGTTTAAGTTTTCCTCATTTTGGTCTCTCCCGTTTCTCAAGTATACAAATCTAGATTAAAAATTTTGAAAAAATTCCCACTTTTAGTACGTTTCATTCTCTTTTCAATGGTATTAAAATTAATTTTAATATATTATTTAGTTTTCTTATTATGGGATATAAAAGGTATTATAACAACATGTTAAATATTTCTTCGAGTTGGTGTAAATTTTTAATCGAAATGGAAATTAGTTTAAAAAATAAATAGTTAAGGAGTTTAGAAAAAGCAAATTTGAATCAAATTTTAATAGATTAAAAAAAATATGCTAGAAAAAATTATTCTTAAAAACAAAAAATGAAAATGCGCAATATTCGCAGTTAATGTGTTAAAGACACCTCCTCTAACGTGTTTTTTAAGGAACTGAAATCAGTCCTTATACATTTTTTAAAAATATTTTAATCAACCTGTTGCGTTGTGCTGCCCTTGGAGCGCCTACTTTATATTTGTTTGTAAATGTATCTTCAAATTAATTTATTTTCCCTCTGTTTCTATCTCTTCATATTTAATTTATCAAAAATTGACAAGATTTTTTCTTTTTATTTTACTTGATAAATTATTTTTTAAATTGGAAAATAAGTCAACCAGGACTGATTGTGACATCTGAAATGACCTGACATCTTTATATTTAAATTTTTTATCAATATATTGCCATCCTATCACTTTTAAAACTTTATATAGACATCAAATATCTTTAATAAAAAAACTATATTCACTGCAAAAAAAATTAGAAGTTTCTTTTAAATAAAAACTAAAAAAAATCCGCACTCGTTAAAAGTTAGTAAATACATTTCCAACCCTGCATGATTAAGTGAGCTTGAAATTTCAACTTTATTTGGAACTTTTAATTATGTTATTTAAATTTTACACAAGCCGGAACGGTTGTTTTGTGTCGAATTACAAGTTTCCAAATCCTCAAAGTTTAGTTGTAAAAAATTAATCAAGTTGTTCTAAAAATAAGTCATAATAAAATAATTTTTAGTATTATTCATATGTAAACAGTTAAAACAGCCAGAACTGATTTTTTTTAACAATTTTAATTTTATAGATAGCAAATCACTTTTGGTTGAAATAAACTTCTATAAAACCCAGTTTCTATGGTACAAAACATACTCGTATTGAAATTATATATATACAATTTTGTTCAAGTTCTACCATCTCTCAATACTATGTCAAACTCTAAAGTAACTGGTAAAAGTTAAATTTAAATCAATACTAACAGTTTCAAACTTCGTTGCTTTTAGGGAATTCGAGTTTAAACGTGGACCAGAATTAAGAAGTTTATTTAAAAGAAAACTTAGTTTAAAACTCCCGAAAGAATCATGTTGCAGGTAAAAAGGTGACCTACTAAATTGTTTACGACAAAGTAAAAATCAAGATACTAAATTCGTAGATGAAAATTGAAGTTAAGTGGAAGTCGAAATCATTTATTATAATTTTAAGCAAAATTTAAGTGTCCGTTTTGGAACCTGGTGAAAGTAGCTGAATGATTATGGTTTAGCTCGATACTTATAAGAAAACTTATTAATCACGATTGTGCAAAATTGTGTATATTTCGTGCTAGTCGGGATTTTTACTGGATATTGTTTTATTTCTAAATTCAATAAAGTAAAAACATTTCTCTCATCTGATGGAACGAACAGCTCATGCTTCAATTAAATTTTTTATTAATCATTACGTATTACAACCGTAGTACAGTTGAAAATACCCAATTACAATCTCAAATATTTATTCTCCCCCAATGAATTTTTTAGCAATAGATTGGAACGCGGGGATCAAAACTAATCACACCAAAAGGCTATTTCAATCCATCCACCAAAATAATCTAAATTATCTTTCTGCAGAACAACTCATGAAAGGTATTTTCGAAATTCACTCCAAAATTGAATCAAGCTTTGATTTAAGTTCAGATCATAATGCTGTAATAATTACTCTAGTTCTATATTTTACTATATGAATTCAAGACGCAGCTTGGAAGGCAACACCCATAAATAAAAAAAATGTGACATGCCATTACACGTAAGAGAAATAACTGAAAAAGAAGAACACGAGCTAAATGGTAAAGATTAAGAAATCCCATGAAAGTTCTACTAACCAGATTATCAACTTCACAAAACACAAGTATCGCCCAGTGACGAGATTTTGTCGCCCAGTAACTGATGCCTGAATATTTCTTTTACTAAAATTCTATTGATATCACATATTCATAGTAAAAAATCTCAAAATGTTCCCGAAGGACCCCCGGACATGTTTTCAGGACCCCGGACACGTTTTCAGGACCACGGACGTTTTCAGGATCTCCAGACACGTTTTCTGAGTTAAAAACCTCAAAATTTTGCCGAAGGGCCCCCGGACTTGTTTTCAGGACCCCGTACACGTTTTCAGGACTCCCGGACACGTTTTCAAGATCCCGGGATACGTTTTCTGGGTTAAAAATGTCAAAATTTTTTCCGGAGTAATAACCACGGATTTCCCGCTTCATTTATTTTTTTTTTACTTAAATTCCAAGAAATTAAGGTTAAAATCACGTTTTTAGGGTTAGGCTAGATTCTCAAAATTTTCCCGGGATGGACCTCCGGACACGTTTTCATAACCCCCGGAAACGTTTTCAGGGCTAAAAATCTCAAAATTTTCTCGGGGGAGGAACCCGGACCTAACTGATTTTTTTTATACGCACAAGGACCCCCGGACATGTTTTCAGGACTCCGGACACGTTTTCACTACCCCAGACACGTTTTCACGATCCCCGGACACGTTTTCAAGATCCCCGGACACGTTTTCTGGGTTAAAAATCCCAAAGTTTTTTCCGGAGGAAGAACCACTGATTTCTGGCTTCACTGAATTTTTTTTTACTGAAATTCCAAGAAATTAAGTTTAAAATCACGTTTTCAGGGTTTAGGCTAGATAGTCAAAATTTTCCCGGGAGGGACCTCCGGACACGTTTTTCATGACCCCCGGAAACGTTTTCACGACTAAAAATCTCAAAATTTTGTCGGGGGAAGAACCCGGATCATTCGCTTAGCTAATATTCAGGACCCCCGGACACGTTTTTGCTGTATTTGTAGGGTTGCACGATAACAGTACTACTCAAGTGAACAATCTTATATTACCGTTAAGGTTAATTATTACATATGTTGCATACATTAATTCCTGCAAGAGGAGTTCATCTACCATGGGCTGCAGGGTTGGTTGGTTGTAACCGACAACTGGCCGCTCATGCGCATGACCCATGACAGTGTTGCCAACACAACACCCTCACACTTAGCTTAAAAACTCAAACAATAAAAAGAATAAACAAACTCAAACAATAAACAATTTTTATATATAGATGTGCATTTCTTTCTTTAACAAAATAAAAATAAAATGAACTATTAAACATTCAGAAATGTTCACAACCTTATGTACTTTCCAACATTGTACCTATAATATATTCTTTTAAATAGGTAGGTGGCTTGACCTGTCTACGGGATCTTTTATTACTTGTACCATCATCAATAATGAGGTAACTGGGTAACTGAATTAGAACCTGGTATTTCCTCAGATATCATAGTTTGATTAGTTTTTTGGACTTGGATAAATTCATTGTTGTAGTCTGGTGCGAAATCATCCGGATCTTCTTTGTTCCTTAATATTATTTGATTCGTGTGCCGTTTCCACAACTGATCTGAATCAAGTCTGCAAAGGTATGTTGTCTTTCCAATTCTCCTCTCCACTACAGCTTCAGTCCACCGTTCTTTGATTGGTTCTCGATAATCCTTTACCATTATCAAATCTCCTTTTTGAAACTCCCGTGCTCTACCTGTCCTTTAAATCTTTATCTCTTGACTTAGTATCCGATTGTTCTCTTAAAATATGTAATCTTGATCTTAATTTTCTTTTGAAAACAGCTTCAGCTGGAGGTTTCCCTGTTGTTGAATGCGTTGTATTGCGATAAGTAAGCAAAAATCTGGAAATTATTGTTGATACCGACTCTCCCATGTTTCTTTTATCTTTCACTGCCGTTTTAATGGCATTTTTAACTGATCAGCTTGTCCATTTGACATAGGGTGGTAGGGTGGACTTGTCATATGTTTGATGCCATTTTTGTGGAAAAATAACTCCATCTGTCTTGATGTAAAGGGAGGTCCATTATCAGAGACGCATAATTTGGGTAGCCCAAACCTCGCGAATACTTCCCGTAATTTTTCTTCAGTGTGTGTTGTAGTTGTAGTTACCATGGGCATCACTTCTATCCACTTGGTGCTGGCGTCAACTACAATCAAAAACTTCCTTCTGTGAAGTTCGAAGAAATCAATACGTATCCGATCCATCATTTCTTGTACTTCAGGCCACTGCGATTTCGTCACTAGGGGGGGGGGGCTTGCCTATTTTTGAGACATGGAATACAACTTTTAACTTGTTCTTCTATCTATTTATCGATTCCAGGCCAATACATTAGAGATCTTGCTAAAGCTTTTGTTTTTACCATGCCCATGTGCTCTGCATGTAAGTCTTGAAGTAATCTTTGTCTTTTTTTTGTTTCTCGATTTCTTTCCATTTTTGGCCATTTTTTTCGGTTTTTTTTTTCGATTTCTTTCGTTTTTTGTCGATTTTTTTTTTCATTTCTTGTATATCTTTTTCAATTTCTTTTGATTCCATTCCATATCTTTCGACTTTTGTCGTTTTTTTAGATTCTAAGACGCTATAGCAAACTGATCTATTACAGAGCAGTGTCTTTGTGAAGTAAATTACATACTGCTGTGTTTGTAGGGTTGCACGATAACAGTACTACTCAAGTGAACAATCTTATATTACCGTTAAGGTTAATTATTACATATGTTGTGTTGGGTAATGTTTAACTAACGTAACTGAGTTTAAACAAAACTTTATTTTATTTTTATTTTACAAGATTGATTTATAAGCACTTTGTCTCTAATATTGCGACTGCTCTCAGCAGTGTCGAGTGAGTCAGTGATCTTTTCGAGATGTGATCCGCTAAAACTATGAACAGGGGCGTACTCGCTCGTAGGGCCCGAACATGCCCCCGCCTTGAAAGACCTGGCTTTCAAACAGGTAGTGGTAATGGGCACAACCTTTTAACTACACGTTTGATCATGCCAGAAGACGTGTGGATTGTGGCAACCCTGGAAACACCATCAGCTCCTGGATGCAGAGTAACAATGCGTCCTAGTGGCCAGTGATTTGGCTTGCTGCGGTCATCTTTTATGATAACCAAAGTCCCCTCTGTTAGGATATCGTTGCCTTGTTTCCACTTGACGCGCTGCTGAAGTTCAGACAGATACTCTAGTTTCCATCTCTGCCAGAAGTGCTGGCACATTTGTTGAACCAGTTGGAATCGGCTGAGACGGTTCATGTTTATGTCTGTGACATTTTCATCTGGAACGGTTACTAGTGCTCGACCAATAATGAAATGAGCAGGAGTGAGTGGATTAAGATCGTTAGGATCGTTGCTAATAGGATATAATAGTATAGAATTCCTCAAAGACTAATGGAGTTGTGGATAAAACTCTTTTTAGGTGAGATTTACAACTTTTGACCCCAGCTTCCCACAAGCCACCAAAATGGGGCGAATAAGGTGGGATGAACTGCCAATCGATTAACTCTAAATTAGTGAAACCTTGAATACTATCTGTTAAGTTTTTAGAATTTAAGAAATTAGTCAGTTCGCGTTGGGCACCAACGAAGTTCGTCCCATTGTCCGAGAGTATTTTAGAAGGTTTTCCTCGTCTAGATACGAAGCGACGCAATGCTTGTATAAACGCTTCGGAGGAAAGGCTGGAAACTAACTCTAGATGTATAGCTTTAGTCGCGAAGCAAATGAATAAAGCGATATAACATTTGGTTGTTTTGCATCCGCGACCTCTTTTATCTTTAATGAGAAAAGGTCCTGCATAGTCCACCCCTACTACTGAGAATGGACCGGAAGGTATTATTCTTTCGCTAGGCAAATTGCCCATTATAGTTTGAGTAGCTTTGGCGTTAAATCGAAAACAGCGAACGCATTTTTGCACAGTGGCACGAGCTAAATTACGACCTGAAAGAGGCCAATAAGTATTTCTAATAGTGCTGAGCAGTAACTGAGGCCCAGCATGGAGTAACCGATTGTGCTCTTCTTGAAATATCATCCTAGTAAAATGATGCTTGCCATGCAATAATATGGGATGTTTCTTATTGAATTCGTAATCCGAGTGCTTAAGTCTACCACCAACACGCAAAATATTGTCTTTGTCTAGAAAAGGAGTAAGGCCGGAAATTCTATTTTTTAATTTCAGTGATTTGTTGGTTTGTAAGTTTTCGATTTCGCGAGAGAATGTTTGCTGTTGGCAAAGCCTAATTAAAGTTTGAGAAGATTGATTTAATTCCGAAATCGTAAGTCTATTGAATATCCTATCGGATTTAGACTTTAAACAGTTATGTTTGAAGCGTAAAATGTAGGCGACGACATTTCGCATTTTAGAGAATTTTGAATATCGCGTAAAGGGAAAGTCTGACACGCTGAAATTCTCATTAGTCATTAACGTTTGGGTTTTTAATTCTGGTAGGTTATCTATATCAGGTCGCTCTGCAGGCCAATTGGATAAATCTGAGCTAAGCCATGTGGGACCACTCCACCACAGTTTGGAACTGAGTATCTGACTAGGATACAAACCCCTTGAAACAATATCAGCAGGGTTTTCGGCTGTGGATATATATCTCCACTGGCAATTTTTCGTCAAAGATTGAATCTGAGAGACTCTATTAGCTGTAAAGGTCTTCAATAAATTTGGGCTAGTTCTGATCCAAGCTAAGGCTATTGCAGAGTCTGACCAGAGAATAGTACTTTTAAATTTTATGTTTATCGAACTTGTTACCTCATAAAATAACCGAGCTAGTAGAAGTGCTCCACACAATTCAAGTCTGGGTACACTTATAGTTTTGAGAGGCGCTACCTTGGATTTTGCGCACAATAAGCTCACTTGGATAACATTATGGGTATTTATGCTGCGTAAATATACGCAAGCACCATACGCTTGCTCCGAGGAGTCTGCAAATACATGTAGCTCGATTTCATCGGCGTTTGCAATTATAGCATGCCGATTTATTGATAGTTTATTGAGCATTGGAATCTCACTTTCGAAATTAATCCATATTGTATGGAGATGATGCGGCAAAGGTTCATCCCACGAGACATTTTCAGACCACAGTTTTTGCATAACAATTTTAGCTAGGATTGTACATGGACTTAATAATCCTAACGGATCAAATATTTTGGCAGTTTTGGACAAGACTGATCTTTTGGTAACTTTGCTGTCAGCAACGTTAATATTGTAAGCCAACTTATCATTTTGACAAGCCCACGTCAAACCTAGAGTTTGCATTTTATCGTCAGCCAAAAATTCTAAAGTATCATATGCCAAACTAGAATGCTCAATATCATTTAGTACCTCGGGTTTATTTGAGCACCACTTACGAAGTTCAAAGCAACCACTCTTTAGGACTTCAGAGACCTCGCGGCAAATGTTTTGTGCCTCGCTTAAACTATTAGCTCCGGTAAGCATATCGTCGACATAAAAGTCATGCTTGATAACCTTAGCTATATTTGGTTTGTTAGCCTGAATTTCATTGGCTGAACTAAATAGGGATCTTATAGATAGAAAACTTGCTGAAGCTTGACCATAGGTCACCGTATTGAGCTCATAAGTTTTTAAAGGTTCACTAGGATCATTGCGCCACAGTATTCGTTGCAATGATCGTTGATTGGGATTTATCAAAACCTGGCGATACATCTGTGCGATGTCCGCTGAAATAACATAAGTGTGTTGTCGAAATCTCAGAATTATAGATAACAAGTCGTCTTGAAGTACTGGACCTATAAGCTGAATATTATTGAGGGACAGACCGTTACTAGTTGGCGCAGAAACGTCAAAGACTACCCTAAGCTTGGTCGTAAGACTTGATTCCTTGAGTACCCCATGATGAGGCATATAATATTCGTGTTGTTCGAGATCAGTGTTGACGTCTGACATGTGATTTAAATTGTCATATTCAGTCATAAAATTATTGTATCGTGTTCGTAAATTGTCATTTTTAAGTAAACGTCTTTCTAGTGCGTAAAATCTATTTTCCGCCTGTCGTCTCGATTCTCCTAAATTTCGTGGATCTTGCTTAAATGGTATGTTAACTACGAAACGCCCGTCAGGTTGCCGTGTTGTAGTTTCTGAGAAGATACTCTCGCATGCAATTTCATCTTGGGAAAGAGCCTTAGTGTCAGTTAGCTCCTCCACTTCCCAGAATTTGGTAAGAACTTGAAGCAGTTCTTGGTTAACACTTAAGCTACATGAAGCTGTATTTGATTTGAAAATACCTAATTGACCTGATACAATCCAACCTAACTCAGTGCTTTGAAGAACTGGCAGATTTTTACCTAAATTAATTTTGTCAGTGCCTAGAATTTGCCAAAAGAGGTCAGCACCAATAAGCATTTCTATAGGTCCTGGAGTATTGAATGTAGAATCGGCAAGTTTGATATCTTTTGGAAAACTAAGTTGAGTTATGTCAATCTTAAACCCCGGCATTATGTTGGATATTGTGGGCAAGATATAACAAATAAGGTCTGTCTGAAATTCTGAATGCATGGATTGTATACTGACTTTGCACGCTTTGTTTATTTGCGATTTAATGTTTGACACACCAAATATTGTTAGATTGGCATCCCTTGTAGAAAGTCCTAATTTACTTACAGTCGCTGAGGAGATGAACGAAGTTTGTGAACCGCAGTCAAGCAACGCCCGAATCAGTTGATATTTGTTATATCTGTCTAAAATATAGATATTTGCGGTAGACAGTAAAACATGACCTGATTGACAACTGTTACTCATCACATTTGCACTAGGAGCGACTTGCGTATTGATATCTGTACGTGTGTCAGTATTGTCATTGTGTAGGAGTGTGTTATGTCGCAATTTGCATTTTTTACAAGGACCAATTTTGCATTTAAAAAGTGTATGCCCCTCTCGTAGGCAATTAGTGCAAAATGAAGGAGTCCTTTTTACAAACTGATTTCTATCATGAACTGATAATTTTAGAAATTCCTCGCAGGAATATATGGAGTGCTCTCCTTTGCAAAAAGAGCACGTGTAGTGACCAGATACTAATACTCTGGAAGTATCTTGTCTCGTAGCCCTGAAAGGTTCCTTGCCTAGCTTATTGACAGATTTTTCGCGATGTCGCTTTGATTTATAGTCAAGTCGATGAACAAACTTGGCTCGTTCGCGAAGAAAATGTAGAAACTGGTCAATTGTAGGCGATTCTGTGGAACTTCTTGTTTGTCTTTCCCAATCACCTAATGTTGCATTATCTAGCTTTTGTGACAACCAAAATATTAATAAACAATCCCAATTGTCAATAGATTGCCCTAGCTGGATGATAGCTCCTAGATGACTTGAAATATCATCAGCTAATTGTTGGAGCTTATCGTAAGAACCCTTTTGTATTGTTTCAAGGAAAAACAAAGCACCTACATGGTCATATAATAATTTTTTAGTATCGTTAAATCTTTCGCGTAATGTATCCCACGCCACTGTGTAATTTGCTGCGTTATATTGTATCTTTTTTATTGATGCCGCAGCGGTACCTTCTAGAGCACCCCTTAGATAAAAGAACTTTTGAATGTCAGTTAAAGCATTATTTTCATGAATTAAACTCTCAAAAATATCGCGAAATTCCAACCAATCCTCGAAGTTACCATTGAACTTAGGTAGTGAAATTTCCGGTAGTTTAATCGCGTTTGCTTGGATACTAACATTACTACATTCGGAGCCGAAATCATCCCGTTGTTTTAATAAAAGTTTTGCTTTGCTTGTAGCTGAATAAAAATGTTCTAAAAAACTTTCTTGATATAATTCTTGATCTGGTAATGATTCAGACTCGCAATTAATTTCGATTTCATATTGAATACTGTTAAATTCATCTAGCAAACTCAAAATATTGTCTAACCTATCTTGTAATTCAATTATTTGAATATTTTCCAGTTTGTCTCGTGTATTTACGTTTTCTAGATGTTTAATGAAAGAAGTTATTGAAGATTTAAGATAACCCCTTTTTCTCATTAATGTTGGTAGATCAGCCATTTTATAATTGTATTAAAATGAGTACTAACCCAAACCTTGTTTAATAAAATATTTATAGAAAATATTCTCTAGATTTTATTAACTATTGTAGTTATATTGTGATTGAATAGAGTACTATAAAATTTCTTTGATGGAATTCTACACCACAGCGTTCAATATAAGCAAATTTATTTGTTTATAATATAGGAAGGTTAAAAATAGGAAAGCTCACCCGCTCTTGAAATGACAAATATTGTTTTGCTTCTTTGACGGCGACGAGATCTCAAACCTTTTTTCTCTGGCCGCTTGTAGACGCACACCTGCACTTCGCCAAAATTGATGACACTCCAATTTTGACTGCCGGTTAATTATCAAACAGCACAATAGTTTATAGTTTTTATTGTTTATTGACACCATTCACTGGCAAATATCCGCTGGAAGGACCAATTTTATGTTGGGTAATGTTTAACTAACGTAACTGAGTTTAAACAAAACTTTATTTTATTTTTATTTTACAAGATTGATTTATAAGCACTTTGTCTCTAATATTGCGACTGCTCTCAGCAGTGTCGAGTGAGTCAGTGATCTTTTCGAGATGTGATCCGCTAAAACTATGAACAGGGGCGCACTCGCTCGTAGGGCCCGAACATGTTGCATACATTAATTCCTGCAAGAGGAGTTCATCTACCATGGGCTGCAGGGTTGGTTGGTTGTAACCGACAACTGGCCCCTCATACGCATGACCCATGACAGTGTTGCCAACACAACAGTTTTCAAGATCCCAGACACGTTTTCTCGGTTAAAAATTTCAAAATTATTCCGGAGGAACCACGGATTTCCCGCTTCATTAAATTTTTTTTTACTAAAATTCCAAGAAATTAAGTTCAAAATCACGTTTTCAGGGTTAGGCTAGATACTCAAAATTTTCAAGGGAAGGACCTCCCAACACATTTTCATGATCCCCGGAAACGTTTTCAGGGTTAAAAATCTCAAAATTATCTCGGGGTAGGAACCCGGATCATTCGCTTAACTGATTTTATTTTATCCACAAGACTTGGATTTTTCATTAAAACCCATTTCTTAATCCCCCTTTTCACGCCTAACTTCTTTTATCCCATTGACTGGAATAATACATTGGCAAGTTAAATAAATATAATATTACCTTGTTTTTTTATGTCTCATTCCCTAATTTCGTGAAATATAATATCCTGATCTATGTTACGAAATTTGGTAATTATCTATTTTTTTTTAGATAGAGCACGTGTTGAAGTAGGAAAAAAACAAAAAAAAGCAGCATAATTTTAAATGATTGTAATGTGTTTTACAAGAATAATATCTGTACATTAAAATTTTTCACTAAGTTGCTCGATGTGGCTTTATCAAATTGACTATCTAAGACACAATCTAATCAATATTTGACATATAACTTAATAAAAGATTTAATTTTGATACATGTCAAAAATGTTTATAAACACTGGTTTATTCAACCTTTTATTAAGATATATTTCAAAAATGACTTTTGCAACAAATTATATAAAATCTGAACATGCAGATTTAAAATGGACGTGTGATTTTTGAGCAAAAAATATTGATAATAAATGTGCATTCACATGACTTCTAGATAAATAATGAGAATATGTATGATTACAAATAACTACATTTTTATTACATGAACACTGTGCAGAAATTATCTAACAAACCAATCGCACGAACGTCAATTGAGGTTCCTGCAACTCGGTATTATAAAAAAAATATAATTGTTGCACTAAAACAACTCTACTATATTTATCAACAATTTACACAGAGATCATGTTTCTTACTATATAAAAAAGTACAAATTTCTCTTTCCCAAGTTACAACTTGGCACATATTGCAATTTTTTTTGTCACAAATTAAATTACCTTGGTAACATTCGATAGTTACCAAATAACATTACGTATTAATGTAAAAAGTAATAGTAGATTACATAACGAGGCGAGAAATGCATCATTGATGTCTAGGGCAAATATAGAAACACAGAACTATTATCTATTGCTCGAGACCGGAATGATAATTTCCGCCAAGGTTTGTATATTATTTTATTCACAATCATTTTATTTTAACTAAAACACTTTGACATTTAGATCACTATAACAAATAAAATAGATTTTAGAAATACATAAAGTTTAATGGTATATATGGTGGAAAGTAACATATAAATGTCACTTCCCACACTTGGACTGAAAATAAAGTTCGTAATAGCCTACTTTCTGGCCTTTAAATTGACTTGTTACATATATGATTGTGAATAAAAAAGTAAAGAGCATTCTATCGACTAACAGATACTAAATTCCTAATAACTTTTTTAAGAAGTTACAAATTTAATTGTGGTTTTCACTAAAATATTGAGAAGAAAATCTATTATTGTGGCTACAAATTACATTTTTTTTATATAAACCTCCTTTTTTTTCAGACAGTTTATTTTTTTTTGTAAAAATTTTAAGCTTTCCACAATTCGCCATAATATTTTAAAATCCATAGGCGGCGGACGCTCGCGTTAGTTACGATAGTGAATTTTTATTTAAGTGCGGATTTGTGTTGCCGTTAGTTTTTAGTTTTTAAAGCGTATTTCGATTATTTTTTCACCTAATTTTGCCGATATTTTTTTAAACTGCTACTTTAAACTCTCTTAACATTGTAAATTCGCTAAAATACCTTTGGATATAAATAATATTAAACTTATCACGACTGTGCAAGATTAATTGTAACGTAAAATATAAAAGATATGAGATCCCTAATAGCACAAAAGGTCCGATTGACGTTTTTTATGGTCCATTTAACGTCAGAACGTCCGAGGACCAAAATAAAACGTTTTATAAACGTTTGTGCAAGAACGTTTTTAAAATGAACCTAAAGAAACGTCCAAAATATGTCGTCAAAACGTCCGAAGTGATAAATAAAAAAAAACGTTATCTAAGCTCCACTACTCAGACGTTTTTAAAACCTACGATAAAAAAACACCTAGTACTTAAATGGTTTTTTAACGTTCATATCAAAAGGTTTTTTATAAAGTCACAATAGGGACGCTTTTAAAACGTTTTATATGAGTCGTTTTTAAAACCACCCGTAAAAACGTTCAAAAAACGTTTTGTTTCGGTCCTCAAAAGCATGTTTTGAGAAAAAGGTAAAAAGTTACGTTTTTTAGACGTTTTTGTAAGTTGTTTTTATAACCACTATAAAAAACGTCCAAAAACGTTGTTTTTAGGTCTGCAAGAGTATGTTTTGAGAAAAAATCATAAATGGGACATTTTTTAAACGATTTATTTCAGTCGTTTTTAAAACCACCAGTATAAACGTTCATAAAACTTTTTGTTTGGGTCCTCAAAAGAATTTTTTGAGAAAAGTCAGAAAGTTACGTTTTTTAAACGTTTTTGTAAGTTGTTTTTATTACCACTTCATAAACATCCAAAAGACGTTGATTTTGGGTCTGCAAAAGTATGTTATTTTGGGAAATAATCATAAAAGGGACGTTTTCTAAACGTTTTATTTTAGTCGTTTTTACAACCACAAGTAAAAACGTTTTCGTTGGGTTCCCAAAAGTATGTTTCCATAAAAAGTCCTAAAAAGGACGTTTTTTAAACGTCTTTGTTAGTCGTTTTCATAACTAGTGTAAAAAAACGTTCAAAAGACGTTTTGTTTGCTCTCTCTGTCTGTGTCTGATTCCAACCAATCACGAATTTAGCTCGCTAACGGTCGGTTTGGGAGAGAGACCGCGCACTCGCACTGCGTGGTTGTTGTTTAGTCTACAGTTGTTGCATAGTGGACGATAAAAACATGGCGTGACTCTCGGTAATTTCATGTTTATTTTCTCTGCAACTAGTGAAGATAAACCTAGCAAATCTTATATCTCTAAAATTATCATCTATTTTGCTGATGATTCCAGTCTCATGCTTATGAGACTGGAATCATCAGAAATACTCCTACATATTTCGTTGAAGACACCTGCTCAGCACCAACCGAAATGATGGCTAACTTGTTTATGTGTGACCAACTGTATATATTAGTTACAGAAATGAATATTATTTTATTTTTGGTATATATTTTCATACTTAGAAAATTATTTTTTTTTAACTTGACTTATTGTGTAAATGAAAATTATTTTATTGTACAGTATCAATATTTTATTAATAAATATGTATATTTTTTTTGCTTGTATGAATGTTTTTTGTCGAACAATTTATTTAGTCCGTTTTGAAACGTTTTTAAAACATCCTTTTTCGACGTCTATATGACGTTAGAAGTTGTGACATTTGCACTATAAAAAAACGTTTTATAAACGTTCTTAGGTACTTTAAAGGACGTCCAGTGGACGTTTTAAAAGACGTCCAAAAAACGTCCTTTGTCGAACCATTTATTTAGTGAAACGTCTTTAAAACGTCCTTTTTCGACGTCTGTATGACGTTGAAAGTTGTGACATTTGCACTATAGAAAAACGTCTTATAAACGTTCTCGGGTACTTTAAAGGACGTCCAGTGAACGTTTTAAAAGACGTCCAAGAAACGTCCTTTGTCGAACCATTTATTTAGTGAAACGTCTTTAAAACGTCCTTTTTCGACGTCTGTATGTCGTTGGAAGTTGTGACATTTGCACTATAGAAAAACGCCTTATAAACGTTCTCGGGTACTTTAACGAACGTTTTTAAAACGACCCGATGGTCGGTCGTGTACGTTTTTAAGATGTTTTTTAAACGTTTTTGTGCTATTAGGGATAATATGAAAGTAGAGGATTGTTATTTAAATATAAAAGAATAATTCTATTTTAGGTGCTTCTTAGCATTCTTATTTCATTAAACGGATTATTTTATGGGTCGATTCTGATTTTTCTCCTGTAAGCTACAGAATCTGTACGTTACAGAAACTGTAACTCTCTTCCTCACGAAATTACAAAAATCGCTATTCTGAGAATATCACTATAAGATCCCGTCTTACAGATTCTTCTTTGTAAATTGCTAACTTTATGTTTATATAAATGTGAGATTACTCATAACTATTTTGAGGTTATTTGACAGCCGCATATTAATTCTTTTTGTTTAGTGCTATTGATATTTTCTACTTACTAATTGCTTTTTTTCTAATTTACAACTAATAAACTATGACGTAAGTGTCTTTTTTATTTGTAAATAATGTGCATACAAATTTATAAAATATAATTTTAGAACCCCAGCGAAAAAAAGGAAAAGAACAAAAAATATGTCAAACGATCAGCTTGGAATTTATTTAAAATTTATGGAAGATGATTATATATTCAGGAGCGGTACTCTAAACCCCACTGTAAGCCCTGCATATATTAGTAATAAATGGGAAGAAATTTAAAATAAGTTAAATTCTGTTGGCGATGGGCCACAACTTTCCTCAGAAGAATCAAAAAAGGTATATAAGAATTTAAAAAACCATTCCTTATCGGATTAATAATCAATTTTGTATATTTTTTAACGATTTTAGATTGGAAATATACGACGAAAGCAAAGTACAGAAAAATGCAGTCGCATTGCATTCAGACGGGATCTGGACCTCCCAGTAATTTATCTTTAAGTTCATTGGAAGAAAGGAGTTTATCTGTTTGGGATAAAATAACAGTTGGAGGTGCTCCAGGTGTTACCCTATATGAAGGGATTGAGACTGTTGTAGAGTCAAATCTGAGCACGGCTGAGGAAAACTTTGAGTTTAATCAAAATGGTCAACATAATGAAGTGAATGAAAGTGTAGAAATAATTTATTTCTAACCAACAGAAGTAGCTGCAGAAACATCAATTAATTTACAAAAAAAAACCCAAAGAGAGTAAAACCGAAGCCACTATCGACTTTGGCAGAAAATTTAATCGAGAATAGTAAAAATTGGGAGGGTTATTGCAAAGATCTCAATGTCAACATAGACAAATTTGTAAATAGATATGAAACCATCGATAGAGAAAAATTAGACTTAGAAAAGAAAAAATTAAATTTTGAAATTTGTGAATTCAATAAAGTATTAAATTGTTCCTCAGCTTGATTCGCCGTCTGCAGAAATGGAGTGAATAGCCAAGGTTCTAAGAGGTACTCACTAAGTCCAATAAGTCTTGAAGATCCATCCCCTTGAAAATAATTTCGTGACAAATGGACTCTAATGCCACTTATTTGCCAAATAGCCGAATCGTGGGTAGATCCAGGAAACCTGGCCGAGCAGGCAAGGATTTTACATGACGAGTCTGATATTAACATCACGTTAATGGAAAGTTTCCCCTTTCTATTTATGTAAACAAAGGGCGGAAAATTTTCATCTATTTCTAGAGGTGCCAATATGTCAACGTGGGTACCGTCGATGGCACCCATTATTCCTCTTAAATTATGCTTCTCATAAAAACCGTCTTTTATAACATTTTTTCCTCAGGTGTTGTGGGAAATTTTACCCATTGTCGCAATAAATTAGTTACAATCAGTTTACATACATAATTAATGCTTCTACTTATAGAAGTTTGCGACAGAGAGATCCATGAATTGCAGCCCACATAATTTTGGTAAGATCCTGTCAAAATGAAATTTAGCGTTGGGAAAACTTTTGTCGGGACAGGAATCCCAGACAACATATGTCTTTCAGCGGCGTGAGGTACTAAACTGTTTATTAATTGATAAACCGAGTTTTTATCAAGACGAAACATTTGCCGAAACGCATTGTCTGTTAAATCAAATGGGTTTGGCTCGTCCCTTAATCTTCTCCGTTGGATTGTCATAAAATTTCTAATAAACAAATAAATATATTATAATTAACCTACATGTTTTCATCTTCTTCTAAAAGACTACCAACAAATATGTTCACTTGTGGAACGTTCATTTTTATTTTTGTCAAAAGCAGTAAAATAATTTTTTTTCAAAAACAAATACCGAATTTTTAGGTTAAATACTTTCTGTGATTGCATACGGTTAGGTTTAATACGCCTGTAAATATTTACAAATCTATAACGAAATCTGTAACTAATAGGTAGCGCAGAATTGCAATCTCTGTAACTTTTATAGATTTTTGCTTACAGATCTTATAGATTGTCTCAGAATCGACCCATTATAATTCCTTAAATACTTTATAATTAACGAATTAGTGTCCATAAACATTTTAGGGTTAAGAATTATACTGAGAACAAATTGTTTTGAAAATCCCAATATTAGTCTAAATTCTCGGTAGTTATGCTGATAAATTAAAATAAATACCATTAAATTTGTAATAAAAACCTTTATAATTGTAATTTTTTTCAAAATTTTATTCCAAAAATTATGGAATTTTTAAAAAATGTCTCAAAACAATTTTAAATTTTATTTACGACTTTACACTAAATTGAAGTAATTATTATAGCCAAAACAAGAATTTTTGTTTAATTTTTTATAATTTTGTTTTATCAAAAAAATTTAAAACAAATGAAAAAAGGAAAAGGACTATCCGAAAAGCATCAAAAGTACTATATGTGTGAATTATTTCATAATTTTATAATAATATTTGTAGAAGTTATAGGCAAAAATGTAAAAGTTAAAAAAATTCAAAGGGTTATGAATTTTTGATTTTTTTTAACTAACTGTATTAATGCATTTTGGTCCAGAAAGACTATAAAAAGCTCTACTTCTCATTTGGAATAAAATAGAATGAATTATTTATTGATTTTAAAATTAACCAAATAATTTTTTTATTTTGTTTATGGTAAATAAAAATTTTAAAAATATACCATTGTATTTGTAATAAAAAAATTTATAAATGTGATTTTTTCAATATTACAAAAATTGTTTAATACAAAAATGGCTCAAAAAACAATGAATTTTTATTACGATTTAAAACAAAATTTTGAAAAACTTTAAAAATATTAAGTAAACATTAAAATGGGATTTGTACCATTCCAACGATTCAAATTTAGAATTGTAATCGTTATAACCAAAATATAGAATTTTCTTTAATTTTTTTGTAATTTTGTTTAATGGGAAATTATAAAACAAATGAAAAAAGAAAATTGAATATCCGAAAGGAACCAAAAAGAACATATGATTATAAAATAACTTTTTTGTTTGCACATCTTGTACTATTAATTTTTAAATTTTAAGCCAAAAATTATAGGAAATCAAAATTGTAGAACATAAAATTTCCTCCAAAGTTTGCCTCTACTTTTTTTCGAATTCCGCGTAGTTTCAGAAGAATAATTTGATTAAATAATTCAAAAACAAAAGATTATCCATTCTCAAATGTGGTAAAATTATTCAAAGAATAATACAAAAACTCCCTAGTCATCACACATGAATCTGGTTGAACAAATGGGCAGCGATCTAACATTTTGTAAGTAACTTAATTTGTGATTTTTTATTGTATTTCTAACAATTTTTATAATTTTTATTGTAGGATGATGGCCATTGTTTGGCCGAAACATGTTGCCCATTTGTTCAAACAGATGCAATAAATTTCATGTGGTTTAACTAAGAGTTTTTCTATCATTCTTTGATTAAATAATTACTTACTAGGAGTGTTCGGAAAGTTGGGTTGGATTACCACCTCATTTTTTAATTATTTCTTTTTTCTGTTCTTGTATATTTATATAAAATGACGACTCTGTGTTCCAGCCGTTGATTTAAAAAAAAATTGACGTTTTTGAAATATTCTGTTTTTGAGTTTATACCGTTATAATTTTAAAACTAATTGATATATCTACTTTGAGTTAAAGTATAGAGAAAACTAGTTCTAACTGTGCTAATTTTGTTGCCAAATGTTGATTACTAATTTATATAATTAATTAATAAAATATCAATTACAAAAAATGTATGGAAATTGTCTGTAATCGACAAGTTTTATTTCTAAAATTTTTTAATCAAGTTAAATAAGCGACTTTATATAAAATAATTTCGCTCCACTAATATTAAAAATGTTCTACGTTTATGGTTTTTACCGAGAGATAAAGATGAATAAACATACGATTTAGAAAAGACGTACGCAATAACAAAGGAGCAGAGCAAGTTGATACTATATCAGACAAAATTATGACGTAGATAGAGTCAGTAGTATTCTCTAATACCCGCCCACCCTTTCGGTGAGAAAATAGAAGGGGAAATGCAACTAGAATTTAGTTTGCAGCGATAGAACGCTCTTAATACCTTACCCTATATTTCACTATATACAGACAAAAGATATAAAATACTATTATGCATTAAGTAACATCACATAGGTATATATCTTTTTATTCCAAGTTTTTTTTTTACTATCATGTGCATCAAACAAAATAAATTATCACAAAAAGTTTGCACTAATACGCACATTTATTTAGAAAATTCTCTTAGTAAAACTTTCTTGAAATGAATCTATATTCTTAAATATCACATAAAATTACCGAAATATTTTTTACAAATATAATTTATCGAAGATAATTTAACACTCTATGGTTATCAGAATGGTTTTATTGTCTTCTGTAAAATTACTGTAATTGTGATTTTAAAATCCGACCGTCAAGTAAACCAAAAAAAATGACAGTTGGATTGGAGTACAAAATCTATTGATATGTTGCAAGTATTAATTATTTATATTTTGAGATTTGTCTCATTTCAACAAAGTTTTTCTTCAAAAAATTGATTTCCATTAAATATAAAGAAAAAACAATGACTTTTCTGACACTTCCTTTATAACAGTCATTTTTGAGTGGCGAAATAAAAAAGGACAGTGTTAGTTTCCGGATAATTAACAATGATAACTAAAGAATCCAAAATAGATTTACAAAACCTAATGAAAGATAAAAAAGATCAGCCAAACATGAATGTATTAAAAATAGAGAAAATATTTAATGATTGAATCTTAATGATAGGAAAAAAAGAGCAAAATAATATGAAAGAAATCAACTTTTCAAAATATAACTTTCCCTCTCTTGTATAAAAAAATCTGGCAGTTAAATTCATCTCATTCATTCATTCTTTCATTCATAACTCACGTGTTAACATTAATAAGTTTAGTCTTTTGTGGATCTTCATATTTACAAATCTCGAAGGAGTTAATACTCGACATCGACGTGTATGAGTTGTTGACGATGTGCGGCGCTTCGTTAAATTCATCAAGCTCTTCGAGATCGGCCGAAGACGGTCCTTTCAGTAAGAAATATTGCTCAGATCGTGTAGGCCATAGTAAGTGGGCCATTACGCAATAGGCGAAGCAGTCCGCCGAATAAGTTATACCTTAAAAAAATAATAATCAAAAATTAACACAAACCATAGTTTTTTTGTCTAAAAATGAAAGTGGATAATAAAAATTATCAAACTTACCCAATAGGAGTTTGAATCTCCACAATGGAGACACATGTAAAGCTATAAGTGCTAAAATTGGTAAATATATAAACCATACCAAACTGGATGCTCCGAAATGGAGTAAAAAGTTTAACTTTTGTGTATTATGTTCGTATAACATGGTAGTACGTAGTTCGTATAAGAACCAAATCATTATTAGCGATCTGAAGACAATTATAAGCCAACCGGGCCAAGTTTGGTATTCATCTATGTCTTCTACAATGTCCACTTCAGTCTAAAAAAAAATATTGTATGGTTTTAAAATACTCATTCTAATAATTAGCATCAAAATATTATTCTTTTTACAATACATGAAAATTGCAGAGAATTACATGGAATTGTAGAAAATTGGAAAAGATGCAAATTAGAAAAAATTAAAAATAATTGTCTTTTTTTTAAAGAATTATTATATCAAAAATGATAAAAAAATGATGATTAATATCAAAAGAATTTAAGAACTTTATAAATACTGCTACAACTATTAAGAATTGCATAACATTACAAAAAATTGTATAGAATTCTAAAAAAGTGCAAAGATTATGAAAATTGTAAAAAAAAACTATACTTTTTAGAGAACTACAAAGAATTGTAAAAAAATGACAATGAAAATCAAAATTGCATAAAATTACGAAGATTTGTATAAAAATTACAGAAAAATAGAGGAAATCACTCTAAAATTACAGCACAAAATTGAAAAAGTTGTAAAGAATTAGAAAACATTAAAAATAATTGCCATTTTTTAGAGAATTAAAAATATTCATATAAAAAAGATAAAAAATTGTATAGAATTCTAAAAAAGTGCAAAGATTATGAAAATTGTAAAAAAAACTATACTTTCTAGAAAACTACAAAGAATTGTAAAAAAAAATGACAATGAAAATCAAAATTGCATAAAATTACGAAGATTTGTATAAAAATTACAAAAAAATAGAGGAAATCACTCTAAAATTACAACACAAAATTGAAAAAGTTGTAAAGAATTAGAAGACATTAAAAATAATTGCCATTTTTTAGAGAACTACAAAGAATTGCAAAAAAATTACAACATAAATCAGAATTGCATAAAATTACAAAGAATCATATAAAAATTACCAAAAAAACATGAAGAAAATATAAAATGACAAAAAAATATGTAAAATCAAGAAATCTTAATATTTAATATAACAAGTAAACGTAATTTTTAATTTAAATTATAATTATTACCACATTTTAAAATATAATAATTTAATCACATTTACCAAGTTCCAGACGTAAAGTAGTATATGTACGATACCATAACATAACCATATGGCAAAAACTAGAGGTTTCCATGATAATTCTAGTCGTGTAACAGCCCATCCTTTAGCTAATAGAAGCAATAACAGCATAAAAGATGTCTGAAAAAAATTAAAATCGTACAATTCATAGATTTCTCGAAAATTATAAAATAATAAGTCCATTTTAATAAAGTTTTACAAGTTGATTGATTAATTTTAAAACATCCAATTTAGTACCAGGTTTTACTTTGTTCCTTTTTGGCAAACTTCTATCGTTTCTTAGCAAGTTCTAAAAATAAAAGTCAATTCTACCACGCTTTTAGCGATATTTAGAATTTTAAAACTAAAAACACCTTTTTTACTGAGCTTGTAATGGTTTTTATTATAATCTAAGTCTTTTTTCACATAACGGGTTTTAATCATGTTATAAAGTAGTTCTAATGCATCCAAATTTTAATCACTTTTAGATTTTGGATTATGACTTCATTATATGAACACCAGATAGAAAATGAAACTTTTACGTAACTTTTATGTAATTCATATCATGCACTTACCCTTGATAATATGTCAAATATATCTCCTGTCATAGCTAATTTGGGATACCCTTCTCCATCTAAGGCATATCTCAAAGTATGTACAAGAATTAGACATAGAGCCACAAAGTCCAAAATTAAACTAGCTGTAAACAACCTAAAAAAAAAGTATTTTGAAATCACGAAATCAAATGTAAGTCTACATCTTTCCCAATTTCACACTTTGTTTTTTACAATTAAACATTAAAAATTGTACATACATGTTTATATAAATAAAAAAAATAATTATGTAACCTTGTTACAGGATGTTTTTGAGTTTTGACGGCATGGCACTGCAGGGGCACCAACACCATATAACACAACCAAAATAACAAGTACAGTTCCAATGTATTTTGCCTATCAAACGAAAACTGGTAACTTAGACTGCTGTAAGATGAACTGTTGGGGTTCCCGTTTACCAGCCAAATGTCATAGTCTATTTCAAAATCAGAGTACGTGTCGTAGTGATGCCATTCGCAAGATGTCGTGTTGAGGTAACAGGCTACCATAGATAAATACCAAAAACTGAAATAAAAATATTTTATTTATTAATGAGCATACATTATAGGAAGTATAAATCCTAAATAGTAAGTTGAGTTAAAAACAATATATTTGGTAATTTAACTGTTTCTAGATGGGGCAATTATTAGTTTTTTACATGTTTACATTTTTCTAAAAAAGAGTCAATCTTTATACCACATATTTATTCTTACATTAGTGTGTATTAATTGGTATTTCTTGAAATAATCAGCCCAAGAAAACAATTTTTTGCTTATGTCAATTAAGTGAGGTTTTTTCAAATCGAACAAATGAGTAAATGATTTTTTACAAATATTACATGTGTAGTTCTTTTTAGCAACCTTTGAACTATACTTACTGTCTTCTCGGCTTTCTTTATCAACATTTTAAAATCTTTAGTTTCTTGTATCTTTAATATAAAATTCTTCATTTCTGTATTCATACTGAAATTATTAATGAAATCTCTTAATATCTGACTGAACCTCTGTATATTCTTTTTTTAAATCAATGTTTTCGTCTTCAGTTTTATCTTACAGTGTCTAAATTTTCTAATTCTTATTTTAAAAGTTAAATCTGATTTATTTTTAAAAAAAGACATTTTTTTATTTTTCTAGTTTTAATCATAGGTTATGTTCGGTCGTTTGACAGTTTTGACACTGTTACTAGTTAGAGATGGGATATTTTTTAGGAACGTAAAAAAATTGTGACAACAGTCACGTTAACGTGCCGATATTTAATGCACGAAAAGTACGTTCTTTGCGTATTATTAACACAGGGAGTAGTTTTCAATGATTGTGTGAATCGTTAAAACTCATATGTAAAGAAATTAAGCGTTAAGGTTCAAAGGAACAATAATTTTTAAATGGCCATATTTTTTTGAATAAATTGGTAAATAGTTCAATATGACATATATTACACTTGGAGGGGTAATGTTTACAGCGTACTATCCTATGAAACGGATACTGATTTGTCATTGGTCAAACTACGTCGATACTGATTTCTCATTGGTCAAACTATGTCGGAATTTGAAAACTACCAATCACGAACACAAGATATTACCAATAGACGAGGAAAGTGTGTCGTCACAAATTCCATTCTTGTCAAAAATTGATTCCAAACAAAGAATTTGAGGTAACGTTCTCTGTTGATGCTTTACCGTCTCCGTTGATGCTTTACAGATTACCTTTTTAATACCTTTAACAGAGTCTTTAATAGAGTTGTAAAACCAAAGAAAACAGAAATATTTTATATATAACACGATGTTTGTTTAGCAAAAATGACATTTGTGATATCATATATATATAGTTAGTAGGAAGGAACATTTACCATCAAATATTCGTGTGTAATGTGCGAACAGTCGGCCATTACGAAGAACCACGCATCCGCCATTTGCAAGGTCCATCGCGTCCAGCGAGCGAAAGCGAAATGCTCCTTCCTACCTCAGATAAAGGAACTACTAGATATGCCCTGTATATCTAATGTCATTTACAAAATTTAAGCCAACATCTAGCCCTCTCTCTCGGCAAAGTTTGTGGGCGAGGGACATGAGACGCGCAGAAAAATCTCGTGCAGAGGACGAAATCAACAATAAAAATTGACGTGAAGTATTAGACAGTGGCGACGCGAAGAATTATAACTTTTTATTTATTATAGCAAAAAATAGAAAATTAAAATTGGGTATTTTACATGTTATTAATATATCACATTTGAATTAAATATGTCGTGAGAAGTTATATAATTTCGATAAAGTTGTATTTTCTTTAATACTGATAAATATATTAACATTAAAACATAGCAAATGCTTGTAAATTTATATTAAATGTACGTATTTAATAATGGAATCAAATAAATAATATTTTTTATTGTTTCTAAAACCTTGTTTACAGTAAGGAGTAAATGCGAATAACATAAAAAAATGTGAATGGTATATATAACTACTTTCCTAACTTACTTGTGAAGTGTAAGATTGATTATCTAATGGCTTGAGAAAAGCACCACATTTTTCACATTTCTTTCTCATGGTTAACAACCTCTCAAGAAAATCACTTAAAATAGTTCAAAATGTTTACAAAAATATTTAGTACAACCGTTGTCTGAATATACAGACAACGGTACAACCTATAACACTAAAAAATAATACAAATCAATTCACAAACTGTAAACTATTTAATGTATGATTTTAAATTATCCTGCTTGAAAGTACGCTTATGGAATCTCTAGAGGACGATGTCAACAAAAGTTAACTAGATGTTGGCTTAATAAAAAATCTGATGTGGCCAGCACATGACCTCTCGCCATTTTTGAATCAAAAATTTACAGGTTGACACAAAAAAGTATGAAAAAAAATTATATTTTTGTAAATCTGGCAACAATGGCAAAAGTTTAGAAAATTTTAATGAGATGAAAATAAACTATAGGGTATACAAAATATATGTGTAAAACTTTATTGCCGTTTTCTATAATAATGGCGTCATCACCCATAGCAACTGCCACTTCCGGTTGTGCGATTGGCACCAAAATCTAATCAGATCTAATCTAGGGTATCAGAATCCTGTATGCAAAATTTCAAAATTTTTTATTCACTAGTTTTTGAGTTATCGTTACTACAACATCCATCCAAACACACACACACACACACACACACACTAACACACACACACACACACACTAACACACACACACACAGACATCATCGCGAAAATATTAAAATCGTATTCTAGGGACCCCAAAACGTGTTTATCCATTGAAAACTCACTACCCAATTTTTAGCATGATTCCTATACCTCTCTTATCTGAAGGGCGAGAGGTAAAAAGGATAGAATGCCCTCTCTATATATATTTACTCTGAGCTTCCTACTTATATATTCAAAGCACAGATATGGTAGGGTAGATGTAACATAAACCCTAAATGTTTACATTAGGACTCATAACGAACCTCTGAAATCGGTGTTGACTGATTTAATGTATATAATATATTCGCATTTTATCATTTTTTAAAGTACATATCAGCGAACTGTTATAAAAATTCACTGTCACTGAAAGTTTGATAATTAGGTAAAAAAATGATGAACAAAATTAAAATATGGTTTTTATATTTCAATTTCGAAATATTACTACGCCCCTGAACCAACGACGCTAATGCATTTTTATGAGTCCTAATCAAAACAAAAGGTGATTTTCGAGTCGAGATGTTGAGAACATCGGCGTTACATTGAATAACCATAAGTCTGTCTCTTTCATACTACCTCTAAAATTTCCTATCTTTGCACTTGGATCAGTTCAGTTCAGTTCTAGATCACTTGCTTCACTGTTTTATTTGCAACTGATGTGAATCAAAAATAACCTGGATCACCTCTCCTCTCCCGATGCTGCGCCAGCCACTAAAATGGTTTAAAAGTGATCCGAAACAGATGGCGGGGTTTTTAAAATTATTTGACAGTAATTAACGGCGTTACAATAACCTAAAAAAAGTGGACTTATCAAGAGCAAATTAAAAATCTAGATATTAATAAAATGGAAGGCGACACTTCGTCTAGTGAGGAAGATAATATGATTTTGGTAAATATTTCGTAAGAAAAGACGTCTACATATACGGTGTAATGTTTAATGTTCAATTTTAGGAATACATTTTCTCCGAGATCCATTCGTCATCTGAGGAAGAAAATTATAGGTGTTGATTATCTTTTTTTGGTTCTTTGATGCTAGTCGCAGATGATAATTGACAGGAACGGAACGACGTCAGTTGCTTTGGTTAGGCGCGTTTTATTTGTACTTTTGCGTGGTCAGTTATGACCGATTCAAAATGATCCAAGTGAACTGATCCTAGTGCAAAATAAATAATGTTAGGTTTCAAAATGATCCAAGTGAACTGATCCTAGTGCAAAATAAATAATGTTAGGTATGTTGTCAAAATTGTTGATGCGACAATTGATTTTTTATTAATTCAATTAATTACCTGTTTTACTACTTTAGAACCTGATTAATTTTTAAACAAACTGAATTACCATTTCATTTTAAAATTTTGGACAAATATTACCCTATACAGGTTAGTGATGTTATAAAATAATTTATACTATGACTAGTTTCTCATCTCTAGTAATTTATGACAATTGACGTGGTAAATCTTAACCTTAAATTTTAGCATTTTAAATTCAAAAAAGATTTATGTAAAATCGAAATGGATTTATATTTGGAATCTACTGTAAAAAATGAAAAAAATATTAATGTTGGAGAAATTGTTATAAAACAAGAATGTACAGATGATCTGACAGAGAATAACACTTATTTCCTTATGGGGATAGAAATAGATGATTTGGAGATTAAATATGAAGAACCAAATATCAATATAAACACAAATAATGAATATAATGCAAAAGTTACCAATAATAATTATATACGTAATTATTGTGAACAAACCGTAATTAATAAGAGTCAAACATGTATAAAGAATCTGCCGGGTAGTTACGAAGAATTGGATAACATATCGAATGAAAATATTTATAAGCTTTTATGTAACCC
The DNA here is from genome assembly GCA_963243735.1 of Neocrepidodera transversa. Lineage (NCBI taxonomy): Eukaryota > Metazoa > Arthropoda > Insecta > Coleoptera > Chrysomelidae > Neocrepidodera > Neocrepidodera transversa. Next base: position 17,796,740 of record OY725350.1, read on the forward strand.
TCAAGAATATAATATAACTGCGACAAACATTAATAATGATAATTTAAAAAAACAATATTTAGTTCATAGTGATGAGAAAAATTCTCAATGTGATCCACACAAAAATACAGGTTTCATGAGTAAAATTTGTGGAAAACAAATCACCAAATTGAAAAAACATAAATTTATTCACACCGATGAAAAACACTACAAATGTAATGTATGTAAAAAATCATTTGCTAATAAAGCTGGTTTGAAACAACATTCCTTAATCCATACTGGCGAAAAAAAATACAAGTGTGACATTTGCGAAAAACCGTTTAGACAACTTTCTCATTTGCAACAACATCATTTAATTCACGCATGCGAAAAAAACTACATATGTGATATTTGTGAGAAAGCGTTTACTCAACTTTCTCATGTTCAACAACATTACTTAATTCACACAGGCGAAAAAAATTACAAGTGTGATATTTGTGAGAAAAATTTTAGGCAACTTTCTCATTTAAACAAACATAGTTTATTCCACACAGGCAAAAGATAAATACCAATGCAATATGTGAAAAAAATTCACAACAAAACAATTTTTATTTCATTTTTGTCAACTGTAATATTTAATTAGTATAGTTTATGACAATTGATGTAATCATGCAGGGTGGTTTTATGTTGTTAGTATATTATAGAATTAAAGTTATGTTATTACTGAAAAAAAAGGGAAATAAATTGTATAAGAGAAACATAGAATTTATTATTTTTATTACAGTCCTGAAGTAAATTGTACCTACTGAAATTTTTAAAGACGTTAATCATTGAAGTGATATTAATGTCACAATAATTAATGTATAAATTAATAAAAAATAACAGGATTAACTGTTACATAAGGAAAAGTTTATGATTTGTATTTCGAAATAATACAATTTGTTTTTTCCCTCATTTTCTCTTAGATTTTTGGATATTTTATGTAATTAAATGAAATGTAGTGAAAATAATCTATTTTTATTCCTCAATTTTCTATATGATTGGTTTTTATATATGCAGTATTTTTCCAAGTGTGTTTATGAAATAAAACTTTGTTAGTTTCTATCTATCCAAAACAAAAAAAAATATGGATAACATTACTCATAAAAATAAATAATATTTATACTTTGAGTAATAGTGTTTAATTAAATGACAAATTTAGATTACTCAACATTATTCAATAATAAAATATAGAACAGTTAAGAGAAAGTAATTTAAATTATGTAACTAATTTTATGCAATTTACTGATGAAAAGTAAACCACTGTTTAAACTTTCAATATTTTTTTCCTTATATTACAGGTTTATATTGTTACTTTATATTGTAATGATTTACTAAATTTGGGTTGGGTTCTATAAAACATTAAAAAAATAATAAGTAAACATTACTAAAAAAAAATTAAACAAAATAAATTTTCTATTCCTGTCAACATTTTCTTCCGGGAAAATTTGTTTATTATTTGAAAAATCAAAATAATGTAGTCAAGACAAAAGAAAATCGAAAAAAATAAGAAAATATTTAATTATACAAAAATGAGTCAAGGGAAAGTTTATTTTTTGGAAAATCTAAAATTACTAAAAAAAAACTTGTTTATTAGTTGGAAAATCAAAATCCAATAATGTAGTCAAAACAAAAGAAAATTGAGAAAAAATAAAAAATTATTTAATTTGCCAAAAATATAAGTGAAGGGATAGTTTATTTTTTGTAAAATCTAAAATAAAAAAAAACTTGGTAAAACTAATGGAAAATTACAAAAAAAATAAGAATTTAGCAATTCCATTAAAATATAGACGAGGGAAATCTAAAACCTAAAATTACTGAAAAAAATCTTTTTTAAAACTAGACGAAAATTACAAAAAAAAGAAATTACCAATTTTTTTTTTAATTTAGCTGAGGAATATTTGTTTATTAGTTGGGAAATCAAAATGTTGTCCAATATGTAGTCAAAACATAAGAAAATTGAGAAAAAATAAGAAATTATTTAATTTGCCAAAAATATGAGTGAAGGGAAAGTTTATTTTTTGGAAAATCTAAAATAACAAAAAAAAACTTGGTAAAACTAATGAAAAATTACGAAAAAATAAGAATTTCCCAATTTTATTAAAATATAGACGACGGAAAACTAAAATCTAAAATTACTGAAAAAAATCTTTTTAAAACTAGACGAAAATTACAAAAAGAAAAGAGAAATAAAGACATTTTTTTTTTAATTTAGCCCGGGAATATGTGTTTATTAGTTGGAAAATCAAAATCCAATAATGTAGTCAAAACAAAACAAAATTTAGAAAAAATAAAAAATTTAATTTGCCAAAAATATAAGTGAAGGGAAAGTTTATTTTTTGGAAAATCTAAAATAACAACAAAAAAAACTTGATAAAACTAATGGAAAATTACAAAAAAATAAGAATTTAGCAATTTTATTAAAATATAGGACGAGGGAAATGTAAAACCTAAAATTACTGAAAAAAATCTTTTTTAAAACTAGACGAAAATTACAAAAAAAGAGAAATTACTAATTTTTTTTTAATTTAGCCCGGGAATATTTGTTTAGAACTAGACAAAAATTACAAAAAAAAAAACGAAATTACTATTTTTTTTTAATTTAGCTAGGGAATATTTGTTTATTAGTTGGAAAATCAAAATGTTATCCAATAATGTAGTCAAAACATAAGAAAATTGAGAAAAAATAAGAAATTATTTAATTTGCCAAAAATATGAGTGAAGGGAAAATTTATTTTTTGGAAAATCTAAAATAACAAAAAAATACTTGGTAAAACTAATGGAAAATTACGAAAAATAAGAATTTCAGAATTTTATTAAAATATAGACGAGGGAAATCTAAAATATAAAATTACTGAAAAAAATCTTTTTAAAACTACTTAGACGAAAATTACAAAAAAAAAGAGAAATTGCTAAAAAAATTTTTTAATTAGCCCAGGAATATTTGTCTATTAGTTGGAAAATCAAAATGTTATCCAATAATGTAGTCAAAACATAACAAAAATTGAGAAAAAATAAAAAATTATTTAATTTGCCAAAAATATGAGTGAAGGGAAAGTTTATTTTATGGAAAATCTAAAATAACAAAAAAAAACTTGGTAAAACTAATGGAAAATTACAAAAAAAATAAGAATTTAGCAATTTTATTAAAATATAGACGAGGGAAATCAAAAATCTAAAATTACTGAAAAAATTTTTTTTAAAACTAGACGAAAATTACAAAAATAAGAAAAATTATTCAATTTATTTTAAATCTTTATATTATCTTCTTATTCCAATTTTCCTCTGATACTATTCCATCTATATTTTCTCCATAATCCTAAATATATCTGCATATTTGAAAAATGTCTTTTTTTATACCTTTTCATTTTTTTTTAAATAAATTAAACTATAAATATTTTAACTTTGTATATAATACCTTATTCTCCTTTAAATCCATTCTATATACATTTTTACAAATTATAATATGACAATTTTCTTAAAAAATTTGAAGGACAAACCTCTTTGTTTATTATTTTTCATTTGCCTTTTTTTAATTTTTCTTTATCATTTAAAAAAAAAAATTAAATCACTTTTGATTATCTCTTATCATTTACTTATTCCTTAAATTTCCAAAATTATATTGTCTTGAAAAAAAACTCATACAGAGTACTTATGTCATTACAATATATAGGGTAAAGGGAACGTATAGTAAAAAATAAATATCAAAATTTTGACTTGTATTCAGGTCACTCGAGTCCAGAAAAAAAAATTACTTAATGAGAATAATGAATACATTTTCTTTTTTATGGTATTGATTTTTATTAATAAAATTTACTTCAATTTCTATGCAAATAAGTCAAAAATATCAATAAAGCGACTAAAGAAAATATGGTTTTTTAGGTTACTTATTGTTTTATCACATATAAACATAACTCATTTATCATTATTTTTAATTTACATATTTCACAAATAGAAAGATATATCATGAGATTGCCAACTGATTGTATAGAGAAAAATATTAACAATAGGAATAATTTAATTAAATACAATGCCTCCTTATAGTATAAGAAAAACATATAGTTTATTTCCAAGGAAAATGAAATATATATAGGGACTTCCAAAAAACCAAATTTTAAAATTAATTTAGGAATATACATTCAATAAATAAGTTCTTACCTTGGTTGTTTATAATCTTGTATAACATATGTGAACTGATGATTCTTCACAACATTCCATGGATTATCTTCATCATCACATAATTTATTTTTCGTACACGGAATCTTTCTTAAATAGTCTTTACCATCTTTACTACACTTGCTATCATAAGCCCTTTTTTTAAGGGTCGCGAACATTCTTTTACAAGCCTCATCTTTGTTCATTATCACCCTATTTTTGTAGTATTCTAAAAAATACGATCTATCCAAGACCGCGAAAGTAATAAGCATTGGGAACTGTTGTCGCGAAGTAATATTTCCGAAAATATATCCATGAGAAGCTTCCGATTGATGTTGATCAGTTTTTTGAAACCCGAATTTTATTAGAAATTTGAAAAAATCAACGGATTTAAAAGTTCCTTTTAGATGGGTGCATTGTCCTTTGTCCACTATTGTAAAACTATGAAATAATATCACTATAAATATTTTGTTCCAATGCATTTTTGTTTAAAAATACAAATTTTTGACATGGTACCTCCAGCTTGTCACTGTCAAATGGGTTTTAAACTGACAGCTTATTTATATACAAAAACTGCTACCAACTTAAGATAATTTAACAGGGTCACTAAAGGAGTGAGTTCAATTTTAATCTGTCATAGGATAAGTTTATAATATTTCATAATCCAGAAAGGGCTCAGATTAAAATTAGTCGAAAGTTAATAAAAACATTAGAAATATCCAGAGTCAAACAAACACCAACTGGGTACACTTGGCAGCTTTCTACTTTTGTAACACCTGTCGCCTAGACTCAAATAAAAAGAAAAGAATCATGACACTCATCGACATTTATTTTCCTATCTCAATGGCCGCATTCAGTAGAAGAGATTGCAGCGCTCATGCGGTGACAATTTGAACCCTGTTAAGGAGTAATAATTTGTTTACCACGTGTTTTTATATTGTATTTTACGTGCTTATATTTTGAGTTTTTTCTTCAATTATTTCAAAGTGTAAGTTTTGTGTTGTGTTTTTATTAAGTGTTTAGTGGAACATTCATTTTATTTTACAAACTATACATAATAAACATTTATCTAATATTTTTTAAAGTGAAACATTTTCAGTTGTATTTAGCTGAGTGGTTAATTATATCGTATTCGTTAGGACGAGAAACGTATTATCAAATGATGACTTATCGATTAGTGAATCTTGCTGAATGAGCTTTAGGCACTTGACATGTTCTTTCATTATTGACAGAAATGTGACATATGCCCAAGTAAACAAAAGTAAAGTGATAATAAGTTGTTTATATTTTGAAAAGTCTAAAGTTTTTAGCAGAAGCATATTGCCTTTTATAAACATATATCACTTCAAAGTCTTCCATTTCAGTGAAAAATTCACACATGCGGTGTAAAAAATGTAAAAATTGATTCAAAATAAACATAAAACAAGGTTATGAGTTATGATCACCACCACAAAACATTTACTTCAGTTGGTATGAGTTCTAAATCTGATCACGATGTGCTAACTAATCGTATTTCAAATTCGATGTTTTAAATGGCGGCCGATAACTCATCATTTGATTACTAATCGCTCTTTTATATATCATTTAACAGAAAATAATAAATCGATTGTTTCTGAATGCGGCCAATGATTAGGGCCTTAGATCATATAACGGGTACTGATTTGTCATTGGTCAAACTACGTCTATACTGATTTCTCATTGGTCCAGCGTAGCGTATATGATTCAAGATTAGGACTCATAAAAATGCATTAGCGTCGTTAATTCTGAGGCGTAGTAATATTTCGAAATTGAAATATAAAAACCGTATAATTTTTGTTCATCATTTTTTTTACTTAATTATCAAACTTTCAGTGGCAATGAATTTTTATAACAGATATGTACTTAAAAAAATGATAAAATGCGAATATATTATATAAATTAAATCTGTCAACACCGCGTTCAGAGGTTCATTACGAGTCCTAATGTAAACATTTAGGGTTTATGTTGGATACAACTTCACTCTGTGATGCTACATCTAATATTTTTCAGAGTTTAGAATACATTATCTATGGTTTTTTTTATGTTAAATTCAGACAGTCGAGTCAGTAAAGAATAATATTCTTTGGTTTGGAGTCAAGTGGATATAGTATATTAACGATAAATTGAAGAGTAGTGATGGAAGATAAATAAAAAAGCCCAAACACAAAAAAAATGGAGATAAAACAAGAATGCGTTCAAACAAATTTGGTAGAAATTAAACCTGAGCCTCTATCACTTTCTGAAGTAGAAATCCAGAAAGTTGAAGAAACTTATCGTTTGATGCTCCAAGAATATAGTGACAAAAAAGAGAAATGTAAAATTAAAACTGATATTCTGGATATTAATAATGAACAAATTGAGATTAAAGAAGAAAATTTAATAGAAGCTAAGTTTGAACCTTTAATGTCTGAAATAGAAATTCAGAAAGAAGAAGCATATTGTTCAATGGTCCAAGAAGATAGTTACGAAAAAGAGAAATGTAATACTGAAACTGAAATTCTGAATACTGAAACAGATTTGGATTTTGGGACAGAAAATCTAAAGATTTTTAAGAAAAAAAATTATCATTGCCCAGTTTGTCAAAAACGTAAGTTTTTTTTTAATTTTTATAGTTATAAAAAAGGCTGTGGATAAATGTCCGACAGTCGGACGTTTATCTCAATTACTAAACGTCTGACAGTCGGAGTTCTTTAATATTAAGTTTTAAGATATGTATTCAAGAGCTTCAGTAGCTGCGTAGTATAGTGGTCCATTTTTTTAACACAGGTTATATTTAGACTTTTTTTAATACACAGGCTAGCTTTGGACGGTCAAGACTTCTTTTAATAAAATAAATATTTTTTTATTTTAGATTTCAGGACTGTCGGACGTTTAGTAATTGAGATAAACGTCCGACTGTCGGACGTTTATCCACGGCCTATAAAAAATTGTTGTATTTTAGATTTCCCATCTTTAAAATCAAGATTAAAACATTTCAATGAGCACTTTAAAAAACGTTCTGTAACTTGTATTTTTTGTGGAAAAGAATTGAATGGAAAATTCCAATTCTGGAACCATTATATGGTTCATTTTGTAAAAATTAAATGGAAAAAATTTCAAGATTTAGGGTCTGAGACTATCAAATTTGCTACAAGAATTTATAGTGGTAGAAAAATTCACTCTGGAGAAAGAGAAAACTTTTTGAATTTGACAAATAATTTTAGTAACAAAATGCTTTATAAGTGTAATATTTGTTTTAAAGAATTTTCTTGTAAATGTATTTTTAACAGTCATTTAAAAATTCACACTGGTGAGAAATCTTTTAAATGTCAAATTTGTCAAAAACAATTCATTCGGAAAGATAATTTGAAGACACATTTAAAAATTCACACTGGTGATAAATCTTTTAAATGTCAAATTTGTCAAAAACAATTCATTCGGAAAGGTAATTTGAAGACACATTTAAAAATTCACACTGGTGAGAAATCTTTTAAATGTCAAATTTGTCAAAAACAATTCATTCAGAAAGATAATTTGAAGAGACATTTAAAAATTCACACTGGTGAGAAATCTTTTGAATGTCAAATTTGTCAAAAACAATTTACTCAGAAAATTAATTTGAAATATCATTTAAAAATTCACACTGGCGAGAAATCTTTTAAATGTGAAATTTGTCAAAAACAATTCATTCGGAAAAGTAATTTGAAATATCATGTAAAAATTCATACTGGTGAGAAATCTTTTACATGTCAAATTTGTCAAAAACAATTCTTTTGGAAAAGCAATTTGAAAAATCATTTAATAATTCACACTGGTAAGAAAGCTTTTAAATGTCAAATTTGTCAAAAACAATTCAGTCTGAAAAGTCATTTGAAAATCCATTTAAAAATTCACACTGGTGAGAAATCTTTTAAATGTGAAATTTGTCAAAAACAATTCGTTCATAAAAGTTATTTGAAAATCCATTTAAAAATTCACACTGGTGAGAAACCTTTTAAATGTGAAATTTGTCAAAAACAATTCTTTTGGAAAAGTAATTTGAAAAATCATTTAAAAATTCACACTGGTGAGAAATCTTTTAAATGTGAAATTTGTCAAAAACAATTCTTTTGGAAAAGTAATTTCAAAAATCATTTAAAAATTCACACTGGTGAGAAAGCTTTTAAATGTCAAATTTGTCAAAAACAATTCATTCGGAAAAGTCATTTGAAAAATCATTTAAAAATTCACACTGGTGAGAAATCTTTTAAATGTGAAATTTGTCAAAAACAATTCATTCAGATAGGTTATTTGAAAATCCATTTAAAAATTCACTCTGGTGAGAAATCTTTGAAATGTGAAATTTGTCAAAAACAATTCATTCGGAAAAGTCATTTGAAAAATCATTTAAAAATTCACACTGGCGAGAAATCTTTTAAATGTGAAATTTGTCAAAAACAATTTATTCACAAACATAATTTGGAAAGCCATTTAAAAATTCACACTGGTGAAAAATCTTTTAAATGTGAAATTTGTCAAAAACAATTCTTTCGGAAAGATAATTTGAACAAACATTTAAAAATCGATACCGAGGATAAATCTTTTAAATGTGAAATTTGTCAAAAACAATTCATTCGGAAAAGTTGTTTGAAAATTCATTTCAAAATTCATACTGGTGAGAAATGTTTTAAATGTGAAATTTGTCAAAAACAATTCATTCAGAAACGTTATTTGAAAATCCATTTAAAAATTCACACTGGTGAAAAATCTTTTAAATGTGAAATTTGTCAAAAACAATTTAGTCAGAAAAATCATTTGAAACGACATTTAAAAATTCACACTGGTGAGAAAAATTTTAAATGTTAAATTTGTCAAAAAATTCATTTGGAAGTAATTTGAAAATATTATTATTATTATAGTAGCAAAAATAAACACTTTAGTTATGCTTTTCTAAAAAAAAGATTATAATAAATAAAATTAAATCTTAGACGTAATACTGTATTATTATTAAGCTCAAAAAATATATTTTTTCTACCGTTATAATACAAAACTGCTCTTTCTTAACTGTTCTTGATAGATCAATGAGGTACATTGTATGTCTCCAATTTCATTTCCGTATCTGATAACACAATAATTTATTGTGTAATTATTTCAATAAATCAGGTCTTTCATGGAATGTCAATTTCAAGTAATGACAGTTCTATTTTCGTATATTTATATAGCTAAACGTTTAAAATCAGGCATGTTTAAGTTTAATTCCAGAATTATCTAAGGAAAAATATGAAAAGTCATACAAATCATTTTTCAAAACTTCTCATTTATACTAAAGTGTAATTGATATTTTAATTGTACCTAAATAGAAATTTTGAATATCGTTAAATTTGAAATTCATGTTATTTGTTAAATCATTTCGCTATTATCTATTACAGCTGTAGAAAAAGTATAGTGTTTAACTCGCATGGAATGCTAATTTCCCACTCGTATGATAATTATTTTATTTATCCATTTTCAATAATAGGGCGTTCCTATACCTATACTTCCTATTTAAATTTATTGAAATGAATGTTCAACTCGATAAAGGCATTAACATGTTTTTTTACCAAGAAACAGCAGAACAATTGAAAGGTAAAATAAGAAATTACATTTTTTTGGAGCTAATTTGTTGTTTGAAGTTATTTGAGATTTGCACCAATCAAATTTTAAGTTTACTTAAGGTAAAACTGAGCTTGAATCAAAAATTCGATTGCACCAGCATCAACTGCAGATCTAAACTTGGCTTTACAAAGATATCTCGGCTTTGTTGAATTTTTAACTGAACATAACCTCAATTTGTTTATGGAATTTATGTTTTTACACGGAAATTACTTCTTCGAGTTTCTTGAAATGGAAGACTATCTGGAAATTCTAGATTTCTATTCGGCATAATATAAGAAAAAATTATTATCAGGAACTGGGTAAAACTTTCCACATGCGAGGTTTTACTTTATAAAGCACAGCATACCCCCACTTCTCTTTGAGAAACTGAAAAACTTCATTCCAAGCGATTTGTTTCATAAACATAGTTTTTGCTACACCTCTAGCCGAATGGTGCCGTCAATCATCAGTAAGTCCCCGGATCGCCACGCCAAATAACAATAATAGCCGTCCCTTCTCCGCACAATCCTTTGGATTCTGGAATTCACTGGTTATAGGAGGTAAAATATAGGCAGAGTATTATTATTATGATTAATATTTTATAACATGTATTTCTCGCAACACTGTTTAAATCGTACTAAAAAAATTGGACTTCTTAAAAAAAACCTGATAAATATTTAATTTTCTTTTTCATATTTTGTAATACAATACATATTTGAAACACTGCTAAATAAATTGCTACTATAAACAGCTAATAGCAGGGGTGTTTTGAATCATAGGCGCATAAGGCCAACATGCTACTGCGCGTCTTACCGCGCATGGGGTCGCCACTTTCGCGAACTATGAGACTGTTTTACAATAACAAATTGTTTAAATTTAAAAAATATAAATTGTAGCAAATAAAACGATTAATAACAACTCATAAACTTTCTCAACAAAGTATATTATAACTTCTCATAAGTGTAGGAGAACATTTAATAAAGAAATAAACATTTATTGTGTTATTACCCTATTGTAAATCAGGCTTTATAAATTATTAGGTTAGTTTCATAAAATGTCAACAGTTAACTGTGTACCGTTAAAATTATTTCTTTATATCTAAAATGCATATAACGACGTTGGAAAAAATGAAATAGAGATTGTCCAACTACTAAACCGACACCTAGAGAGTCCCCACTAAAATTTCTCCCTTCCGGTTTCCTACAGTCGATTATCGCCGAACAGTGAACAGTGGCGTCGTCAACTTTGAACTGCTTCCTGTATTGTTTGTTTTGGCGGCAAATTTAAAATATCTGATGTTTTAAAGGTGTATATAAGCGTTAAAATGAATATATCCAACATTAAACAAAGAAGTTGATTTAAATTGATGAATACGTTTAAATAGAGGATAATTATAATTTAAGGTTTTTTGCTCATTTTAGCAAATGTTTTTAAATTGTTCATCCTCCAGTTATCCTAGGAGGAGAAAATGAGGGACGATTACCTATTTTAATTTCTTCTGTCTCTTAAATTTTTTTTTCAAAAAGTGTTCTTTTTAAATCCTGTTGCTGCTAATACTCTTATCCTGTGACGTTGTAAAGAAATTCGGATGTCATTTTTTTGCCTGATTTTTTATAAACTTAATAACTTTGGATATTATTTGTTGTGTTTGGTCAGAATACTTACCATTTTGATAATAAGAAATAATCTAATTAGTCTATATCAATAACAACTTTAAGCACGACACTGGTATTGGCCTGTTTGCCATGTACTTTGCGTTTGCCCATGCGCAACCGATTTCGGAGATCCTCGGGCCTCGTTCCCCACTTCTCTAATTTTTAACGTAGCGGTCGTTTTAGTAGTTGGACAATCTATACAAGTAAGTATTTTTTAGTTTTAAGTTGTTAGTGAATAGTTTAGCAATAAATATTGTGATCCTCTAAAATATTTTCAACGGGACTGTCCGTTTAAAATGCAATGGAATGGACAATGGTATGTAATGGTACCTAGTATTTGGTAGTTGGGAAATTAGTTACCTATGATGTGAAAATTGTTGTAAAAATGATTGAAATCATTGAGCTAAATTTCAATCAGCTGTTTTAAAACATCATTTCATCAATATTAAATGAAGTAGTCATAAAAAATCTCTAATTTATGTTCAACGGGAGTTAAATTTATAGTTTTACGTGGTAAAAAACATAAAACATGGGTCTTATTTTCTTAATTATTAAAACTTCTCGTGCCATTTATCATTATAAAATAGGTACCAGGAAACGGACAAGGCTGTGGTAATGTCTACAAGACAAAACAAAGGATGAAAATAATCTTAGTTTCTACCAATCTTTTATTTATGTTTCAGATCAAATTCCCGCATTCCTGTAGCTGGCTCTTTGTTTATTTATACCTATATTAAAATATTAGTTATTATTTTTATGATTTTTATCAGTATTAATATATTATGTTAATATTTCTAAACTTATGTATTTGAATAAAATTGTTTTATATTATGTGTTGCTAATTATATACTTTTCCTAATTTTTTTTGTTAACCTTTATTAGCATTTTACTGTTAACACCTAAAATGTGATGTAAAAATTACATTTTAGGTGGTACAAAAAATGCTAATAATATACGAAATATGAGAATTTGATTAGGGAATATTCAAATTAACCGCCAAATCAGTTTAGTTCATCATACTCTCCAAGGCTGCAGGTCAGTCGCACATGTTGCCACTTTTACTCAAGGAAACGGCAACTCTTCTTTATACTTTCTCTATGGCTAATAGTGTGAACGCCTGCATAAACATACATGATTTTCTACTATTGACACAATATGATATCGCATAATTCCGTAGAACATATTGCACGTCATTGCGATAGAAAAATATTGCTGCTAGAAATTTATCGCATCGCGTTGCATGTGAAAATGATTCATTTAAATGCATGTATTTTAGGTGCAAAGCGATATTGCAACTTTTTATTGCTGCAGCATATTGCTCCGTGTGAAAACGCTCTAACTTTTCCTATGATAATTTAATAGACGGAGTAACCAGTGTTGCCAATCTGCGGGTAATTACCCGATTTTCGGGTATTTTCCTGCTTTGCGGCTATTCTTGCGGCGATTTCAATTTTGCGGGTAAAATTCGGGTATTTCCTTCCATCTTCATCTCATGTCAATTATTCACTGTTTTGATGTTTTGTGGGACTGAGGCCACTTCAACTAAACATAAATATTACCGCTACAGCTACAGCTATCTTATCAAAAAATACATAAAAATAGTAATTGGTTTACATTAAACACACTTGGCAACACTTCCACATAATTCTCGTCAAATTCCAATAGAAAATAGCTCTGGCAGCTGTGGCCTCAAAAAGGAAAAATAAGAAGAAGATTATTTATTCTCTATTTAAGCTCTTGTTTGTGTTGCGTTTGGCATGTTGAAATTTGTGATGTAATCTGTTGTATACAATAACAAAACCTTTATAACGAACTGACAAACACTTCAAATTGTAAGTGAGTAAAATGAGGGTATTTTGGAATTTGATGCGGGTAAAATCGGGTATTTTGGGGCAAAGTTGCGGGTATTTTGGTGATTTGTCATTGGCAACACTGGGAGTAACCCAGACAGTTGAGGCCTCAAAAGAAGAGGAAAAAGAAGAAGAAACATTTACAACTATAATTTGACTTTGAATTTATAGTTGAGCCCAATGCAACGGTTTTTTTTGTAATTAAAAAGTTGTAATATTTCCTTCCGAAAATGTATAAAATAATGTTTGTATTAAATATTAATGTTTAGACTTATTTATTTTCAATATCTTAAGTGTTTTGTCTATTAAATTGTTAAATCATTAACAATAATATCTAACCTTACTTTTCACATGCTGAAACTTATTTAATAAGGAAAAATGGCAAATAAAAGAACCCGTCAAAGTAGCACACCTGACAAAAGTGATGTACTGAAAGCTAAAAGAGCTAAATGTAAGTATAATATTTATTTAAATTGTGACTACACATTGTAGGTTAGCATTTATGGACTCTTTCAGAGCATAATTTCGAATATTTTAGTTACTCTCGATAATGTCCAATTGCCTGAAGTGAATGTTGATGGAGTTGTATTAGTAACAGGAGCAGGAGATGTTGGTCAATTAGGATTAGGACCAGATGTTTTGGAAAAAAGTCGGGCCGCTATGGTCAAATTAGAACAACCAATTGTTGATATTTGTGCCGGAGGAATGCATACAGTTTGTTTAACTAAAGATGGAAAGGTAGGTAGAATCTAGTTTCTATTGAAACATTAATAATTTCAGTTTTTATTATAATTAGGTCTTAACATTTGGTTGTAATGATGAAGGAGCTCTAGGTAGAGTAACGGAAGGTAAAGAAGATGCAGAATTCGAAGCTGGTGAAGTAGATTTACCGGATAAAGTCGTTCAGATATCTGCTGGTGATTCACATACGGCTGCTCTCTTGGATGATGGAAGGGTTTTTGCATGGGGAACTTTTCGCGTAAGAAAATTAATTATTTACATAAATTGTGCAACTCATGAGTGTATGTCAAGTAGAAATCTACCTTTTCCTTATTTTATTTACAGTAAATAATTTGTTACTTACAATTTTACTGTTATTCATCAAAATTTTTTAAATTTAATGGTTTTTTTAGGATTCGCATGGTAATATGGGTATGACATTGAACGGCAACGAAAAGTTTCCTTTTGAAATACTAAAAGATGTAAAAATAAAGAAAATCGCTTCGGGTGCTGATCACATCGTTTTTTTGACCAACCACGGTGATGTATATACTTGTGGGTGTGCAGAACAAGGTCAGTTGGGGAGGACGAGCGAAAGGGGGAGCAGTAGAACCGCCAGAAGTGGAATCGGTAAGAGACAAATTGGTACGAAATTCGATTTATTTTATTTTAATTGGTGGAAGTAGTTATTTTGCTTATTAATCTAAAAATGTCTCAATTTTGATAAGTAATGTCAGAATAAGTGGTGTTAACCAAAGGACTTATTTATTCAATATCACTAACGATTTTTAATGTTCCTAATTAAATTTTTTTTAGCAAAACTTCTGGAGCCACTACCTATAAGCTTAAAACCTAGTTTGAGACTCCATTTTGATAACATTTGGGCATCGAATTATGGGACATTCTGTAAAGTAGCAAAGAGTAACAACATTTATGTTTGCGGACTCAATAATTATAATCAAATAGGTACAAACATGATTTTTTTGAACTAGCTTTTACATTTAAAACAATTTATTATATATTTTAGGTTTAAAAGAGCTTGTGCCCTATTTTACTCCGACTTTATCCAAAGATTTTTCCAAGTACCAATGGCGGATCATAAGTAGCGGTCAGCATCATACCATAGGGCTAGATTGGAATGGTCACGTATATGCTATAGGCAGAAAAGATTACGGCAGACTGGGTTTAGGAAAAGAATGCGAAGATGCTGCAGAAATACAGAGTGTCAATCATTTGATTGATAAGAATATTATAAACGTGGCTTGTGGGACTGCGACATCGTTCGCTGTCACTGATGATGGTAAAATATATTTCTAAATCTAATAAATAATTTAAAAAAGATCACTTTTAATAATAAATTTTTTCCATAAAGACTTTTTTGAAGTGGGTTTATCTTTTAGGTGATTTATATGGTTGGGGAATGGGCACGAATGGTCAATTAGGTACGGGAAAGGAGGATGATTGTGAATTACCGACATTAATACAGAGTAAACAACTTCAAGAAAAAAAAGTATTTAGAGTTAGCAGCGGAGGGCAACATACTGTCATTTTAGCTGTTCAAAACGTACAAAACAGTCACGGAGATGCATGAAATGTTATATAAAATAATTTTTTATAGTTAATGTAATACGGAGTATTACTGATTTCGGTGGTAAGGTTTAATGCTGTTTTTGTTTTTTTTTTTAATAAAATTAAATACTACTAAGTAATAAACCACTGATTATATATTATTTTCTTAATATAAATAAAAATATTGACTGATGTTTAAGTAAAAAATATTTTTCGAAAATGTATTTTGGAATAAAATTTAAACTATCAAAATAATTATTTTATTACAAAAAAATTGAATTTAATAAAAAAATATTTTTCTACTTTACAAAAGTATTAGTAGTAGTAAAAACTGAATGATCATATGTAAAGTTTTTTACAGACATGTACAAATTTAGTATTATTAAATAGGTACGTTGTTTTTACAAATATTAAAAAAAAAGTTTTCACAGATAGGACTTTGACATATATCTGTTCTTTTGGAAATGTGTAATTTTTTTAAAAGGGTTCCAATTTCTTTGGAAAAATTTCTCAATAAACAACATTTTGTTCAACATAAATAAGTATTTTTCTTTATTGGAATTATGTTCATTCTTTGAAAATATTTCAAATTTGCTTTTTTTCTGAAAATTTTCCATTTTCTTATAAACCTTTTTCTTTATAAATGCCATTTAATGAAAAAAGTTTCCTTAACCCATTATTGGCCAAACAATGAAAAAATAGGTTAAACACTGAAATATTTGTTTAAAATTATAACGGCCGAAAAGCAACGGTCACTTTCAAAATTCACATTTCTACAATACGAAGCTAAGAGTGTTATTATTTTTTATTAAACCCAGTATTAATTTTTAAATTAACAAATACATACTTATATTATTCAAGATAAATATTAATTGTAATTTTACAGTTTGTATTATTACTTGTATTTACTCTAGAAGTTGGAGTAACAAGATACTAAAATATCACTATCAATGTCAGACATATTTGCGTTTTGTCAAGAACTGTCAAAATATTTTGTATATTCAAACACTGTCATTTCCATAGCAGCTGTGATTTTGTTAATGAAATTGAGCTGCTGTTGATTTTCAAGCAATAATATACAGGGTGTTTCAGAACTATGGGATCAAACTTCTAGGGGTTATTCAGTGCAACAGTAGAAAACATTTGAGTATAGGGACCCATGTCCGGAAAAATGTCACTACATCACTACGACCCTAAGACGCGGTAAAATTTAGAAAGACGATGAATTGCCTAAATATTATTTAATGCATTTAATTTTTGCCTTTTGTACATGATATTATCACAGCAATTGTTCAAAATGTCAATGTCAATGATTAAAAATTTTATAGCTTATGATTTTAAACAATTTACCGGCGCTTATGTGTGTTACGATAACAAAGATTGTTTTTTTGTAGCTGCATTCCATATCGCCTTAGTCGTGCTATCGTATTTGTGAAGTTTGCAAGAATTTAACAAAAATGAATTTTTGCTAATGAAAAACTTTACCAATCAAGAATTCGCGGATATGCATTTGGCATACGGAGCAACAAGCTGCAATGCACGAGCAGCAGCACGGTTGTATCAAGAACGTTATCCCGAAAGAAAGCATCCGGCATACAAAAAGTTTATTGCTATTCATCGGCGGCTCTCCAGTTCTAAGGATATGAATACGAGTAACGCTTCCGTCTGGCAGGTGCTACACGAGCAACAACTTTATCTATCCTTACCACTTCCAGAAAGTTCAAGGATTAACCTCAGCCGATTATCTTCCTAGAATTCAATTTTGTCAATGAGCCTCTTTCACAGGAGACGGTATTTTTATTAGTAGGAATAGCCATGTTTTGGACGAAGAAAATCCCCATGCAATTTTTCCTAGAAAACATCAGCAACGTTGGTCTGTCAACGCATGGGCAGGCATTGTTGATGATTATTTTATTGGGCCATACCTTCTACCGGAACGGTTAACAGGACCTATTTACCGTTTTTTGGAGGAAGTTCTTCCAGAACTTCTTGAAAATGATCCAATAAACGTTCGACAATAAATGTGGTTTCAGCATGATGGAGCGCCGGCTCACTTTGCTGTACAAGTACGTAAGGATTTGGCTCAGCGGTTTGGGCACCATTGGATTGCCAGAGGTGGATCAGTTTCTTGGCGTCCTAGGTCACCCGATTTAACGTCGCTAGATTTTTTCCTGTGGGGCCATGTAAAGTCTTTTGTCTACGAAAATCCAGTAGAAAAAGAGCAAGACTTAATTGGACAAATTACAGCAGCATTTCAAATCATTCAAAACGAGTATCAAATTTTTAGTCAATTCCGCCGAAATCATGTGCGAAGTTTAAATCCGTGTATTCAGGTTGGAGGAAGACATTTTGAATAATTTTTATGATGATTTCATGTCCAAATGGCAAAAATTAAATGCATTAAATCCTATTTAGGAAATTCATCGTCTTTCTAAATTTTAACGCGTCTTAGGGCCGTAGTGCCGTAATGACACTTTTCCGGACATGGGTCCCTATACTCAAATATTTTATACTGTTGCACTGAATAACCCCTAGAAGTTCGATCCCATAGTTCTGAAACACCCTGTATTTATTGCCAATGATCTAATTTCATAATTTTAACGATTGCACGAAAAATAGTGTGTATACCATGGCCGTGAAACTTTTTGTCGACCTCAAGATTATCTTGCCTCGGCCGCAAGCGGTCTCGGCGATAATCTTTCTTTCGGTCCGCCAAAAAGGTATTTCGCGGCCTAGGCATACTAATAACTATATTAGTACTTCAAATAAAAGTAAATAATACAATTTTTTTTATTATAATACAGAAACATACAAAAATTTACTGTTGCGTGAGCGCAACGTTGGCTGAAACACTTAATTTAAATGGTATTCTTCAAAACAATCAGGGTGTATATGAACATTACAACTTTTACACATATATACTATATGACTGTGACAAAATCTGCATCTTCTTGTATGCTGTTTAAACATTAAATGACTTTATTGGTCCCGACGAATATCATTTGGTACGATGCTAGGAAATGAAGCTGAATCTCTGGAGGAATTCATTTTCAGCAAGCATAAAGCCACATTTGATTTAAAATCTATTTGCGGCACATTTGTGTTGTTCACGATGTTATATAATTTCCACCAATCCTGTAATTAGTATCGTCTAGATCGACGCCACCCATGTAAGAATTGTATTGGGATATTACAAAAGGTTGTGTTTCATTCATTACCCGTTTTCCTTTCTGTTGTAAAGTTTTGCTGTTTTTATAGGCTTTACATGATAATGTGTACTTATGAAGGTAACGACAGAATTATCACACCATCTAGCCAAAGAAATATAAATATCCTCGTCAAAACAACTATCGTACGATCCTCGTTCTCTGTCTTTTTTCATTATTTTAGATGATTCTAACGGAGCATGTTGAGTTCTATCTTCTCGAATTGTTACCAGCGTTGCCAACCGTACTATAATTATAGTATTTGTACGATAATTACAACTTCATGTACTATAAAATTTCAAAGTAAATATAGTACGCACTTTGTACTATAATTTTATATTTTCACAAATCATAACAATATTACAAAGGTTTTTGCAATATAGTGATCAATCACTGACAAATTTCAAAATCAGATTTGATTAATCTGGAATAGCACTTGCAGCGCGAAGCATCTACGATTTTTAAGAATTTTTTGGATTTTTTTAAGGATTTTGAAGAATTTTTGAGAATTTTTAAGGATTTTCAAGGACTTTTTAGGATTTATAAGGATTTTTAGGTATTTTTAAGAATTGTAAACCATGTTTAGGGATTTTAATGTTATTTAAGGATTATTTTAGGACCTTTAAGAATTGCTTAAGGGTTTTAAGTAATTTTAAGTATTCTTAAGGGTTTTTAGAGATTTCTAAGGATTTTTTAAGAATTTTTTAAGGATTTTTTAAGAATTATTTAAAGATTTTTTAAGAATTTTAAGGATTTTTAAGATCTGCGTAAGATTTTAAGGATTTTTAGAATTATTTAAGAATTCTAAGGGTTTTAAAAGGAGTTTTACGGATTTTTAAGGATTTTCAAGGACTTTTAACGATTTTTAGGGATTTTTAAGAATTGTAAATCATGTTTAGGGATTTTAATGTTTTTTTTTAAGGATTATTTTAGGATCTTTAATAATTGCTTAAGGTTTTTAAGTATTTTTAAGGGTTCTTTTAGGGATTTAATTTTAGGGTTTTTTACTAATTTAGTAAGAATTTTAAGGGACTTTTAACGATTTTTAAGGATTTTTGAGAATTGTAAACCATGTTTAAGGATTTTAATGTTTTTGAAGGATTATTTTAGGATCTTTAAGAATTGCTTAAGGTTTTTGAGTAATTTTAAGCCTATTTAAGTATTTTTAAGGGCTTTTAGGGATTACTAAGGATTTTTTTAAGATTATTTTTTAAGGATTTTAAAGTATTTTTAAGATTTGCCTAAGATTTTTCAAGAATTTTAAGGGTTTTAAAAGATTTTTAAGGATTTTTACGTATTTTTAAGGTTTTTAAAGATTTTTAGGGATTTTTTCAAGGATTTTTTTAGGATTCTTCAGGATTATTATGGATTATTAAGGATTTTGAAGGATTTTCGAGGACTTTTAAGGATTTTTACGGATTTTTAAGAATTGTAAACCGTGTTTAGGGATTTTAATGGTTTTTGAGGATTATTTTAGGATGTTTAAGAATTGCTTAAGGTTTTTAAGTATTTTTAAGGGTTTTTACGGATTTCTAAGGATTTTTTAAGGATTTTAAAGTATTTAGAAGAATTTTTTAAGAATTTTAAGGGTTTTTAAAGATTTTTATAGTTTTTAACGATTTTTAACAATTTTTAAAGATTTTTAAGGATTTTTAAGGATTTATTATTAACCAAGAGCAGAGGAAGTATAATTTATAATCCAGAAAGAATTGATTGAACTCAGATACCTAATTTAAATAATAGTAGTTGTTATTTTTGGTGCAGTTATATGTTATTGTTGGTGCCGTTACATATTTCTCGTTTCTTCTTTATTGTACTATATTTTTCTCCAATGTACTATAATAATTTAAGTGGTGCCCGTACTCTAACAGCCTATAATACAATTGGCAACGTTGATTGTTGCAGTAGCAAAAAATCATTCAGTTTTTAATTGTTTGAATAAGTTGTAGAAGGAGAAAAAATTGTCGAAGAAAACGTCATGATTATTCTTATTCTCGAGAACTGACAACAACTCTAAAACAACCAGAGCATGTTTTACTTTTTAGGTGATGCTCCTGCATAAAGAATAAATTTAAATATATAACCATCACTTTCCCTTTATAAACATTTAACAGGAATGTCTACCAAAATAGGGTACCATTTCCTCATCCAACTGCTAACTTGTCTGAAAAGGTACTAAACTGCATATTGATAATGTCAAAAAGGGGCCTGATTTTAGAATACTTGTCATCTTTGTCCAACTGTGTGTTATCATTGAATGTAAATTCTGTTTTATACTCCTAAATTTATTCCGGCTCTTACACTGTTTTACCATTTCAACACCTTAGCAATTTAACAGTTCTGAACGTGTCTAAAAAGCTGAATCATAATGTTTACTTTATAGGCCAACGTTGCGTTCACGCAACGCAGAACTTTACAATTAGAAAGGCAATTTATTACAAATAAAGTAAAGATTGTTTTTGTAGAGAACTTTTATTTCAAGTTTTTTTTAATTGTCTATCAAAAATAACCACAGCAGCCAGTTATAACTCAGAATGTAATATTGATACGAAAACTATCTCGCTCATAAAAGAGAAAATTTGCCCGTTTTCAAATAAACAAAATTTTAATTATTTATTTATAATAAAAGTCTAATTTTTTTTTACAGTTTTATGTAACATTGCTATTCACAAAAACATAAATATATTTTATTTGAAATTTTTTAATTACACGAAAAAAAATAAAGACTGTGATGTTGCTAGTACGCAACGGTGGCAGGTAATGGGTTAACGATCAGTTTTGTGGTTCTTTATTGCAATTTTACTTTAGCTTTGGCTTATTCTTTAAAAATGGAACACTTTCAAAATATGCTTTTTTTTCTGAAAATTTGCCATTTTCTTATAAACCTTTTTGGGTCTATGACAAATCGCCGAATGGACAAAACGCCGAATGGACAAATCGCCGAAAGGCTGGTCAAAACGCCGAAAGTAGTCTTTGGACAAATCGCCGAAAGTGGTCAAAACGCCGAATGGACAAATCGAGTCGTGTGAAACGTTATCAGATTTATTTCGAAATTTCCCAGAAACTGTCGAGATCAGGTTTCACTTAAACGGAGGAGTAATTGCACATAAAAAAATTTCTGGACCTTTATTTTTCGCAAAGAAGACTAAATTGAACCATTTATACTGATATGTTGAAACAATTTTTTTACCCACAATTAGAACACGATGGCGCTCCTGCTCATTATTCCTTAATTGCGAGAAAGTCTGTGTCAGATAAAGGTGGCAATAATTGGATATGAAGAGGAGGTCCAATAAAATGAGCAGATCATTCACCGGATTTAACCATTATAGATTTTTTTAATTTAGGGCCACGTTAAAAGCTTGGCCTACTCTATTTAAAACCCTATAATGAAATATACAGGGAGGAGCACTATAAACGCGTCGTGTTGGTCGTTATATGGTTAACGGTAAGATTGTGTAAAAAATGTTTACTGCAGGTACAATTTTCATTTATTTTGACTTATACAGGTTGCCTCAATAAAAAGATCTGCACCATAGTTATATTATTTTAAATGGAACATTCTGTATTTTTCCTTCCCTTTCTTGTCTTTTTCTACTGTATGCATTTTTTCTTATTTAGAGTTATTTTTATTTCTAATTATTTTACAGAGAAATTTTTTTTATTTTTTCTAGTTTTTTTACATTTTCTTTTTTGTTTTTTTTTTTGATTTTTTCTACTTTTTATTTTTGTGATTTTTTCGATTTTTTCCAATTTTTCATCATGTTCTGTTTTTCTTTTTCTATTTTTTCTTTTGTTTTTTTATTTTTTTCTCATTTTTTCTTCTGATTTTTTGCAATTATTTGCCACTTTTTTGGGGTTTCTTTGCAATTTTTTGGAATTTATTTTCATTTTTTTTATGGTTACAGTTATTTACGTTTTTGTTGTTGTTCTTTTTGGTTTTGCGATGTTTTTCGATTTTTCTCGCTTTTTTCTCATTTTACTGATTTTTTCTGTTTTTTTTTCGATTTTTTCTAATTTTTCCTCATTTATTTCTCATTGTTCTGTTTTTTTTTATATTTTTTCGTTTTGTTTTTTTTGTTTTTTCTGTTTTTTGTTGTGATTTATTCGATTTATTCTAATTTTTCATCATTCTGTTTTTCTTTTTGAATTTTTTTCCTTTGTTTTTTAATTATTTCTAATTCTTCTGATTTTTTGCAATTACTTGCGACTTTTTTGGGTTTTCTTTGCGATTTTTTGCAATTTATTTCAATTTGTTTTAATTTTTTAATTTTTTTTTTATGGTTACAGTTGTTTCCGGTTTATATAGTCATTTTTCTGATTTCTTTTTCTGTTTTTTTTTTTAATTTTTTTTCCATTTTTTCTTATTTTTTCTTATTTCCTTCTCATTCTGTTTTTTTTTAATGTATTTTTCTCTTTTTTAATTTTTTCTCATTTTTTCTTATTTGCGATTTTTTTGTCCTTTTTTTTTGATTGTTTTGCATTTTTTATCCCATGACAAAAGTAAATAAATAACATATTAAATTGAAATTACTACCACTGAAAAGGAAATAAAAATACTATAAATGAGAAGTTTTTCAAAAATTTTTTAGCAAAAATTGTGACCTTGAAAAAAAGGGAGAAACCAAAAGAGGGGAAACTAAAAAATCGTTATAGTTGTGGTCTCTCCCTATTCTCACAACCACAATTTTTTATCTAAAATTTTGAAAAAATTCTTAAATATAGAATATGGTTTTCTCTTTCTATCAACAGTCGGCAAGTTTTAATAACGTTGACAGTTTTTATGTCATAGGGGTTAAACGATTTGAAAACTAAAAACTTAAAGAAAAAAACGCATTTTATATCTCATAACAAAAATAAATAAATAATATATTAAAATGAAATTTATACCATTGAAAGGGAAATAAAAAATAATATAAATAAGAATTTTTTCAATTTTTTTTTAGCAAGAATTGTGACCTTGAGAAAAGGGAGAGACCAAAGGAGGGAAAATTAAAAAATCCTTGGAGTTATGATCTCGCCCTATTTTTACGGCCACAATTTTTGATCTAAAATTTTGAAAAATTTCGTAAATATAGAATATTGTTTTCTCTTTCTATCAACAGTCAGCAAGTTTTAATAACGTTGATAGTTTTTATGTTACAGGGGTTAAACTATAAATTTATAGACAAAAATGCATTTTTTATCCCATGACAAAAGTAAATAAATAACATATTAAATTGAAATTAATACCACTGAAAATGGAATAAAATACTATAAATGAGAATTTTTTCAAAATTTTTCAGCAAAAATTGTGACTTTGAAAAAAGGGAGAAACCAAAAGAGGGGAAACTAAAAAATCGTTATAGTTGTGGTCTCTCCCTATTCTCACAGCCACAATTTTTTATCTAAAATTTTGAAAAAATTTTTAAATATAGAATATGGTTTTCTCTTTCTATCAACAGTCGGAAAATTTTAATAACGTTGATAGTTTTTATGTCGCAGGGGTTAATTTTGATTTGAAAAATAAAATTTTAAAGAAAAAAATGCATTTTATATCTCTTAACAAAAATAAATAAATAATATATTAAAATGAAATTTATACCATTTAAAGGATAATAAAAAATAATATAAATAAGAATTTTTTCAAAATTTTTTAGCAAGAATTGTGACCTTGAGAAAAGGGAGAGACCAAAGGAGGGAAAATTAAAAAATCCTTGGAGTTATGGTCTCGCCCTATTTTCACGGCCACAATTTTTGATCTAAAATTTTGAAAATTTTCGTAAATATAGAATATTGTTTTCTCTTTCTATCAACAGTCAGCAAGTTTTAATAACGTCGATAGTTTTTATGTTACAGGGGTTAAACGATATGAAAACTAAAAATTTAAAGACAAAAATGCATTTTAAATCCCATAACAAAAATAAATAAAAAATAGATTAGAAAATTTGGATATAACGCAATAGGATTAAAGTATTAGTATTTTTGCAATTCGTATGCACCGAATTTTGTATACCTCGATTTTAAACGTTCAGTAACATTTATTTCAACTATTTTGCTGCCTTTTTGTATTTACTTTTATTTTCTATTGTTTTGGTTA
The DNA here is from genome assembly GCA_963243735.1 of Neocrepidodera transversa. Taxonomy (NCBI): domain Eukaryota; kingdom Metazoa; phylum Arthropoda; class Insecta; order Coleoptera; family Chrysomelidae; genus Neocrepidodera; species Neocrepidodera transversa. The sequence continues at coordinate 17,821,581 of OY725350.1, forward strand.
GTTGCCATTTTTTTCTCTGTTAGCTTTTATTTGATAGTATTAGGTAACTGTTCCTTTATTTGAGTGTTTTGATGAGTTTTTCTAACCTAACCAAACATAAAGGACAATATTTTACTACTTAGTTTTGGTCATACAAATCATATACCTTTTTTTACTTTTTATTTGTTTTTTTATTACTGAGGACCTAAAACCTCAGTATTTATTTCGTGATGGTGAGAAAAAAATCTTACCTCCACTTTTTATCACAGTCAGAAAATGCAAAAAAAATCATGTCCGGACGTCTGTCTATTTGGATGTAAACTCTGGACTGAAAGATCTGATCGAGTTCCGGTTTTCACTTTATTAGCTAGATTTCTCCAGGAAAGATCCCTATTGGATTTTGAGTAGGATCGCCATGAAAATTATGTGTTTTGTAAAGGAAAACTCTTTCCACGTCACATCATGTATTATATTCATCTGAAAATTTTGGCCAGAATCGCACAAACCATTCTGGTAATCGATATTAACCGGGAAACGGTGCACCAGCATTCGAGCGTCTCTAGAATTTTTAATTTTTATTTAGGAATTAAATAATTGAGTTAAAGCATATAAAGCCAAATATTCATATTTTCTAAATTAACTCTTCTTTTTACAACCAGCGTTTCATAACTAAAATTTTACCTATATCTAGATAAATATCTAATATTTCATAATAATAGTTAATACCCAGATATGTATATAAATCAAGAAACGGGAATTAACAATTCCCATTAAACTTTCAAGTACTCTTCGGCTGATTTAAAGCCGATTCTGGTAGACATAATATTGGGCGTGGAACTTTCGAGTGGTTTTCAAATTGAACATACTAATAGAGGGAACGAAAGATATTTAGGAGGTCATTTGTCAAAAATTATTAGTAGAATTAATCGATTAATTGGATAAATTATAAAATAATAAATATGAGGCTGGCAATTGCTATACTTATTTATTTATAAAATAGAAACGACACATGGTAGATGCTGCAAAACATTTACGGTATATAACGTTTTCTTTAGACCTTTTTTTTATCGTTATTTTGCCGAGGCAACTGTAAAAAATGCCAACAGAGGACAAAGTTTGCATAAAAAAACCGAATTTAGGGTGTTGCAACACGCCTTTACGCTATTTATTGCTCATATTAAGGGGATAATGGTAGGGATCCTTCTTTTATCGGAATTTTAAATCGAGAAACGAGACATCGAAATTGCCAAGATGTATTATCTAGAATTTTTTTCGCTTTCCTTTCAGCGCAAGTAAAAATAGAAATTAAGTATATGAAGATTTAGTTTTTTCACTGTTTATTGAAAATATATATAAATTTTTCATTCAAAAGTTATACATTGGGTTTTCTACAAATTAATTAAAAAAATTCCTGTCGGTAGGGTCGACAGGGGAGGTAGATTTCTATTGTCTAAATTTGAGCATCCTTCCCCCACTCCACGATATGGTCAGATCGAAAAAAGTTTGAAACAAATAAATTTTATGATAATTAGGACATGAAAAAAGTCTAATGACCTATTTCAATATTTTTAAAAATAGCGGAGATATGAATTTTTTGAAATTTCAACCCCCTCCAGTTCCATCCCCTTAGGTCCGGTTAAAAAAAGTTTCAGACAAATTAATTTTATAATAATTAGAACATAAAAAAAGTTTTATGAACTGTTTCAATATTTTTGAAAATAGCGGAGATATAAATTTTTTGAAATTTCAACCTCTTTCAGTTCCATCCCCGTGGGTCGGATGAAAAAAAGTTTCAGGCAAATTAATTTTATAATAATTAGAACACAAAAAAAGTCTTGTGACTTGTTTCAATATTTTTGAAAATGGCGGAGATATAAATTTTTTGAAATTTCAACCCCCTCCAGGTCCATCCCCTTAGGTCAGATTAAAAAAAGTTACAGACAAATTACTTTTATAATAATCAGAGCATAAAAAAAGTCTAATGGCCTTTTTTAATATTTTCAAAAATGGCGGAGATCTAATTTTTTTGAGATTTCAACCCCCTGCAATTCTCACCCCCTTAGAGGTAGAATGTCCATTTGCAATTCGCAACGAATTACTGCCCCAAAGAATTTTTGTACCAAATTTGGTGTCGATTGGACCAAAAATTGCGAACGGAATGTCTACACATACATACATACATACATATACAGTGCGGTGGAATAAGTGTTACCCTCCCCCCTATTAACTACTCTATTTTTATATCTTAAGAAAAAACCTCAAACAGGTCAATTTTTATATTAAACGTAGTATGTTATGACATAAAAGTTTCGAACCTGACATAATCCCTCTTCATGCGGGTGTCACCCCTTCGATTTTTTTAAATGAGAAAGTGCATCATGCGACACCTCATTTGAAACTTATTGAAACACTGATTTCAAAAATGTATAACACTTTGGTTCAAAAATTAACGGAGTCTGAGTTATTCGTGAGTTTTAATCTTACCTTGCAAGAATTCAATGAATTCTGTTGGCTGGACGGTACGTTTTTCATTGGAGGGTTGGAAGTGTTTTGTCTTTAAATAAATCTTTCTTACATTGTAAATGTTAGTAACTGAATTAAATCATTTAATGTAATAAATGACAAGTAACAACTAAGGGTGTACTGAAAACTAAATAAATTTTAAACTTTAACAGTAACATTTTTGAAATCAGTGTTTCAATAGGTTTCAAATGAGGTGTCGCATGATGCACTTTCTCATTTAAAAAAATCGAAGGGGTGACACCCCCATGCAGAGGGATTATGTCAGGTTCGAAACTTTTATATCATAACATACTACGTTTAATATAAAAATTGACCTGTTTGAGCTTTTTTCTTAAGATATAAAAATAGAGTAGTTAATAGGGGGGGGGGGTAACACTTATTCCACCGCACTGTATATAAATATATATAGGTATATACATGGTATATACCGATAATTTTTTTTTTTTTACTGATTCTTATTCAGAAGGTCACAAACGGCGTAGCGCCCCTATTCCCAGTTCTGGGTCCCGTCATTGAATCGATTACAATAGGTAGATTCCATATATGGAAATCTACCTAAAAGACTATAAGAGAAGTATAGCTAAGTCTAGCAAAGACAGAATCAAAGGAACAAAAAGTCGTCAACAGTGCTGCCAATGCAAAAATAAAAATTATCTTAATGTCGAACTCAAATTATCCGACTGAACGTCAAAATAAACACAATCATGAATACATGGAAAAAGAAGAGTATAATCATTACTAATGACAGTAATGACATGACAGAATGGGGGAGTTCCCTCAATGTTGCCAACCTAGAAAAAGGTCTACCAACGGGGAAGGATTATTTTTGGTCAAAATCTACTTCATTATTTTCACAATGATAAAATATGTGTACAAAATTCTATTGAGCTTTCCAGAATATATCGTTAGCGAAATATAATGATTTTAATAAAATCTTACTTCTAATTGGTTGAAATTTGGTTGTCAAATGTCATTCGTCATAGAGTAAGTATACCAGAGCGACATGGCGAATTTGGCGAGTAGTTTGAATATTCTATAATTTGAAAATGAAACATGTCACTCTGTTATACTTACTCTATGACGAATGACATTTGACAACCAAATTTCAACCAATTAGAAGTAAGATTTTATTAAAATCATTATATTTCTCCAACAATATATTCTGGAAAGCTCAATAGAATTTTGTACACATATTTTATTATTGTGAAAATAATGAAGTAGATTTTGACCAAAAATAATCTTTCAACGTTGGTAGACCTTTTTCTAGGTTGGCAACATTGACAATTTGACAAATGACAATAAGACAAGAAAACATACAAAATATGATTAGTTAAACAATATTTAAATAAAAAAAAAACCATTCAATACAAATACAAAAAAACTTTTATATTAAAATTAAACGACTAAAATGTCATTGTTTGTTATCAAAATCTGGAAAGTCTGGAAAACCTACATGTACATTTTTGCGTGCCCTCTAGTGGCAAAACTTTTAGGAATTGTGGCACAAGTTTGAGACAAAAGTTGTAGGAAATTTTATTTTCTAATCCCCCCCATTTTATGTTATTAATTAGAACAAAGAATATATGTGAAATATGATCAATAATAAAAATATAACAAATTAGCATTATTATTGTGGAAACGTATTCAAGAATGAAGAATCCGAAAGGTATTTTATCGTCATTAAATATTAGACAAAAAAAAGGTTGTTTTGCTTAGACGAAAAAGCGGTTGGGATCGGTTTGAAGAAACTGATAAGAGAGTATAGAATATATATGTTAGCGACAGGTTGAATTAAAATATTGAAATGTGTTTAAAGTGTTAATAAATAAATTACTTATGTAGAGTAGTTAATATAGTGTTTTTGTGAATAAAAAGTTGTTTGATTTGTTACATACCAGTTGAAGGCAGCACAATTATACAAAATTAAAAATATATTTATTGGGACCTATTGCATATATGTTTAATTTATGACACAATATTATTTATTTGATTCTATTGTTAAATGCGTTAAATTTACAAGCATATGCCATATTTTAATCTTGGTATTAGTATTACATAAAAAATTTAATCAAAATTATATTTCTACTCACGACACATTTTAATTCAAATGTGATATATTAATAAAATGTAAAATACCTAATTTTAATTTTTTATTTTTTGCTAAAATAAGTAAAATACTTCGCGTCGCTACTGACTAATACCGTTTGTTTACATCACGTCAATTTTTATTGTTGATTTCGTTCTCTGTGCGAGATTTTTTGCGCGTCTTAGAGAGGGGGCTAGATGTTGGCTTAATTTTTTTAAATGACATTAAATATCTAGTAGTTCTTTTATCTGAGATTTTGTGCGTGTGTGTTTTCTATTTTTTAATATCTTACGTATTATCCTAAAAACATTTAATCGGTTTAGTGATTTTAAAAGACAAACGCGTTTAATACGTTTATAAAAATTTTCGTTTTAACAAATTTGTGGACTTTTGAAATATAATTAGTGGACTCATGTAAGCTGCCAAGGTCAAAGGTAGGTCAGCATGTTTTTCAAATTATAAATTGGTACAATTTAAAACTTGTTTTAACATAAATCAAAGTTCAATCAAGAGTTTAGTGAAGCACGTTTCATGAAGTGTTTGAAGCATTTTGAAATGATATTAGATATACATGGCATATAATAGTGCTTTATTAAAGACAACTAGTTTTTTACAATATAATTTAACATTAAAACAGTAAAAAGCCAAAAGCCGATAAGTATAATACTTGTTACGGCGTAGAAAATATAAATATGATAATATTAATATATATAAATAAAAAATACATAAATACAAAGATAGAGAATTAAAATATAGAAATAAAAAAAAACAATACTAAAGATCAATTGTGATGGTGCATTTACAACAAATTTTAGATTGTAATAACGTGTAATAATATTTTTATTTACATTTAGATTTTTATCGCGGTGCATTTATATTCTTGATTTTAGTAGTTTTTATTAAAAAAGCTAATAGTGGAGTCATTCTACGGAAAAATAAGGCGTGGTTCGTAAAAATTTGATATAGCTAAGCCACAAAGACAAAAAGTTTCGTAATTATACCAAAAATAAGATGTCGCGATTTTTGCCAGGATTGGTTTGGGTGAACCACCCCTAAAAACCGAAAATCAAGTTTTTGAGATATTTTTTAGGTCGATTTACTAGTTTTATTTTTTTGAGCCCTTTAGACTTCTAGCTAAGATTTGGGATTTGAACCCTTTTATTGTCAATGATTGAAGAACCTTCAGTCCAAATTTGAAGTGGGTGCAATCATTTCTTCCCCTTGAATAGATACATTTATACGTTTTTTTGGGCTAAAAATTGAAATATGGATAATATGGTCAAATCTCTGCCGAATCGGATGAAATTTGATGAAAAAGTAGGTCATGATGACCACATTAGGTGGACCAAAGATGAAATCAAAATATACAATATTTTTGGTTAAAATCTAAATTTGGCCGATTCACCCCTTAATTCTGAAGTGGACCCCATTATAACCAACGAGTCGTAGAGTACTCTGCTTGAGCTTAAATTAAAGCTTATTTTATATAGTTTCATATGGTTTAGATCCGTATAACATGGCTTTTCAGTTTCGCCCATTATTTGGGCATATTACGGTATATATATTTACAGGCCGTTTCTTTTATCATGTCATTGCCATCTTCTAAACCCTAAGAGATACAAAGATGATTAAATAAGCAAAAAGTTAAATATTTTAAAGAACATTACACTGGTCGAAAAAAATCTACAGTTACTCTCGCCCTTCTCGAGTTATACAGGGAAAACTAAAAATGCAATATTTGATTTTCTGCGCATAAAATTTTTATTTAAAAAAATATCAAAAAATAGAAAAGGAAAGTTTTATTGTATCTGAAATTTTCTACAAAAGCACACTAATAAGTCTTTGATACGACGCTTCGTGTCTTAACAGCCACCGTCAAGTTTTTTTTTAAATGCGGACCTGTCTTTTTTATTACAAATATGTATAAACCGTTAAATTCCAAATTCAGTGATATATCACACTTGCCATTTTACCGACGTTTTATCTAAAATAACTAACATCATCAGTGATAATTTTTATTTAAGGTCATGTCGTAGTTATTTTTTAAATTTGTTTTAATTTTGTCAAAATGAATTTAACATTACCTTACAATTTCAAAAGGAATACGACAATGGGCATATACAGATAATAAAACAACGAATATTTAAGATTTTAAATCTGATATTACCTGAATCCAATTTTTAATGTTAATTTTTATTAAAAATTCTTTTCATAATTCTCAAATCCTTATTGTAGTAAATACCAATTTTACTGAAAAAAACGATTTCTATTTCATTTGGAGCAATTACATAGCATCTCAGTTCTTTTACCGTTTTTTTTAACAAAATTGGTATTTACTACAACAAATTTAAAAAATAACTACGACAGGACCGTAAATAAAAATTATCACTGATGATGTTAGTTATTTTAGATAAAACGTCGTTAAAATGGCAAGGGTGATATATCACTAAATTTAGAATTTAACGGTTTATCAATATTTGCAATAAAAAAAAACTTGATGGTGGCTGTTAAGACACGAAACGTCGTATAAAAGATTTATGAGTGCACTTTTGTAGAAAATTTCAGATACAATAAAACTTTCCTTTTCTATTTTTTGATATTTTTTTAAATAAAAATTTTATGCGCAGAAAACCAAATATCGCATTTTTAGTTTTCTGTATAACACGATAAGGGCGAGAGTAACTGTAGTTTTTTTTCGACCAGTGTAATGTTCTTTAAAATAAATTGAATAAAACTCGAAGTCATGTACCACAAAATTTAATTGAATTGTTTAGGTTTAAAAGGCGACTAGTTTCGGCTTAATAGCCATCATCAGGCCACATAAATAACAAAAATTCGTTGAATTACAAAAAATTTTGCATATTGCAAGGGATCTATCTTATCGATAAGGTAAAAGAAGGGAGTGGGAGAAAAAACTTTAAGGATAATAAATCATTGGTACATGAAATGTAAAAACATCAATAAGGGTAAAAAATGGGGGGGGGGGAAGGGATGAAAGGTAGCGGAAAAACAGGACGAAGTTATTAAAATTTAAATTAAATATTGGGGCCTGAGCTGGGCCCCATTTTCAGCGAGTGTTGACACACTGTCCGCTCGACACCCCCGGACGGTCTCCGGAGCGTAAAATAAGTTTTACAATAAAAATATTGTTTGTCCCCCCTGGGACTAGTCGAAAAAGGGGTCTAAAAGACCGGCCAAACCGTAAAAACGATAAAAAAGGCACAATAAAAATGTGACACCGTCAACCCTAGTTGACGGCCACAGCACCATGATGCTAGGCCGTCAACTAGGGTTGACGGTGTCACATTTTTATTGTGCCTTTTTTATCGTTTTTACGGTTTGGCCGGTCTTTTAGACCCCTTTTTCGACTAGTCCCAGGGGGGACAAACAATATTTTTATTAACTTATTTTACGCTCCGGAGACCGTCCGGGGGCGTCGAACGGACAGTGTGTCAACACTCGCTGAAAATGGGGCCCAGCTCAGGCCCCAATATTTAATTTAAATTTTAACAACTTCGTCCCTTTTTTCCGCTACCTTTCATCCCTTCCCCCCATTTTTTACCCTTATTGATGTTTTTACATTTCATGTACCAATGATTTATTATCCTTAAAGTTTTTTCTCCCACTCCCTTCTTTTACCTTATCGATAAGATAGAGCCCTTGCAATATGCAAAATTTTTTGTAATTCTACGAATTTTTGTTATTTATGTGGCCTGATGATGGCTATTAAGCCGAAACTAGTCGCCTTTTAAACCTAAACAATTCAATTAAATTTTGTGGTACATGACTTCGAGTTTTATTCAATTTATTTTAAAGAACATTACACTGGTCGAAAAAAACTACAGTTACTCTCGCCCTTATCGTTTTATACAGGAAAACTAAAAATGCGATATTTGGTTTTCTGCGCATAAAATTTTTATTTAAAAAAATATCAAAAAATAGAAAAGGAAATTTTTATTGTATCTGAAATTTTCTACAAAAGTGCACTCATAAATCTTTTATACGACGTTTCGTGTCTTAACAGCCACCATCAAGTTTTTTTTTTATTGCAAATATTGATAAACCGTTAAATTCTAAATTTAGTGATATATCACCCTTGCCATTTTAACGACGTTTTATCTAAAATAACTAACATCATCAGTGATAATTTTTATTTACGGTCCTGTCGTAGTTATTTTTTAAATTTGTTGTAGTAAATACCAATTTTGTTAAAAAAAACGGTAAAAGAACTGAGATGCTATGTAATTGCTCCAAATGAAATAGAAATCGTTTTTTTCAATAAAATTGGTATTTACTACAATAAGGATTTGAGAATTATGAAAAGAATTTTTAATAAAAATTAACATTAAAAATTGGATTCAGGTAATATCAGATTTAAAATCTTAAATATTCGTTGTTTTATTATCTTTATATGCCCATTGTCGTATTCCTTTTGAAATTGTAAGGTAATGTTAAATTCATTTTGACAAAATTAAAACAAATTTAAAAAATAACTACGACATCGCCTTAAATAAAAATTATTATCACTGATGATGTTAGTTATTTTAGATAAAACGTCGGTAAAATGGCAAGTGTGATATATCACTGAATTTAGAATTTAACGGTTTATACATATTTGTAATAAAAAAGGCAGGTCCGCATTTAAAAAAAAACTTGACGGTGGCTGTTAAGACACGAAGCGTCGTATCAAAGACTTATTAGTGTGCTTTTGTAGAAAATTTCAGATACAATAAAACTTTCCTTTTCTATTTTTTGATATTTTTTTAAATAAAAATTTTATGCGCGGGAAATCAAATATCGCATTTTTAGTTTTCCCTGTATAACTCGAGAAGGGCGAGAGTAACTGTAGATTTTTTTCGACCAGTGTAATGTTTTTTAAAATATTTAACTTTTTGCTTATTTAATCATCTTTGTATCTCTTAGGGTTTAGAAGATGGCAATGACATGATAAAAGAAACGGCCTGTAAATATATATACCGTAATATGCCCAAATAATGGGCGAAACTGAAAAGCCATGTTATACGGATCTAAACCATATGAAACTATATAAAATAAGCTTTAATTTAAGCTCAAGCAGAGTACTCTACAACTCGTTGGTTATAATGGGGTCCACTTCAGAATTAAGGGGTGAATCGGCCAAATTTAGATTTTAACCAAAAATATTGCATATTTTGATTTCGTCTTTGGTCCACCTAATGTGGTCATCATGACCTACTTTTTCATCAAATTTCATCCGATTCGGCAGAGATTTGACCATATTATCCATATTTCAATTTTTAGCCAAAAAAAACTTATAAATGTATCTATTCAAGGGGAAGAAATGATTGCACCCACTCCAAATTTTGACTGAAGGTTCTTCAATCATTGACAATAAAAGGGTTCAAATCCCAAATCTTAGCTAGAAGTCTAAAGTGCTCAAAAAAATAAAACTAGTAAATCGACCTAAAAAATACCTCAAAAACTTGATTTTCGGTTTTTAGGGGTGGTTCACCCAAACCAATCCTGGCAAAAATCTTATTTTTAGTACAATTACGAAACTTTTTGTGCTTGTGGCTTAGCTATATCAAAAATTTTGCGAACCTCGCCTTATTTTTTCGTAGAATGACTCCACGATTTGTAACTTTGGTAAAATTTAGAACAGGCTGTTCCCTACTTTAACCGAATTTTAACCCAACTTTTTCAAATAACGTTTTAGTCAGTTTTATTTTGAAATCGTTCAACTTAGTTATCAATATAGATGCAATTAATTTGATAAATGCAATTAATTTAATTCCTGTTGGAGCAGAAAAGAGATAATAAAAAATTTAAATAGCTTTCAGTATGTAATATTTTACAAAATTTAAGGTACAAGACAATGCTGGGAATCTACATAGTCTTAGCTAACCCTCGGTCAGCATAATATGTACAAAATTGGCTAGAGCACAAATTCGTTCGTCAACCACAATGCGATGTCTTCTGCTTTGCAGTTCGGTAGATCTGGTGGAGCGCATCGTCCAGTCCGAAAAATTTCACGCTGTTGCATCGCTTTCTCCTTCTTCACCTGCATTTTTTGAATACCCTATTATGTTTTTAGTTGGGCAATTGTGCGCTTTGTTCCCGTACACGAATTAAAACTGAAAATAAGGCACAAATCGTGTAATTCAAAAACCTAAAACAATAAACCGGTGTGAAGTTAGTAGACAAAATCTGGTAGACAATTTTCCGAACATTGCCGAACATACAGTGGCGCCTTAAAATGGGATATTTTATAATAGTAATTTTTTATTTATATTGCTCTGGATGTATCATATACCTGGTACTGGCAATAGTAAAAATAACAATATTTAAATCAAATTAAATAGTTTTAAAGGGGTCGTTTCTACTATAAATTATCAAAAATCCTTATTTTACAATGTTAAAAAATGAGGAAATTTGACCGATTTAAAAATGAGGGATCAACTTGAGATTTTCACAGAACCTTTAATAAAATACAAGGAACAACTATGGAAAAAGAGAATCACTTGCTTAACCTCGAAGGGGTAGTTTCTACCCCGCGAAACAATAAATCTTTGATTTGACCGATTTAAAAATGAGGGATCAACTTGAGATTTTCACAGAACCTTTAATAAAATACAAGGAACAACTATGGAAAAAGAGAATCACTTGCTTAACCTCGAAGGGGTAGTTTCTACCCCGCGAAACAATAAATCTTTGATTTGACCGATTTAAAAATGAGGGATCAACTTGAGATTTTCACAGAACCTTTATTAAAATACAAGAAACAACTATGGAAAAAGAGAATCACTTGCTTAACCTCGAAGGGGTAGTTTCTACCCCGCGAAACAATAAATCTTTGATTTGACCGACTTAAAAACAAGGGATCAACTTGAGATTTTCACAGAACCTTTATTAAAATACAAGAAACAACTATGGAAAAGGAGAATCACTTGCTTAACCTCGAAGGGGTAGTTTCTACCCCGCGAAATAATAATCCTTTTATTTGACTGACTTAAAAATGAGGGATCAACTTGAGATTTTCACAGAACCTTTATTAAAATACAAGAAACAACTATGGAAAAGGAGAATCACTTGCTTAACCTCGAAGGGGTAGTTTCTACCCCGCGAAATAATAATCCTTTTATTTGACTGACTTAAAAATGAGGGATCAACTTGAGATTTTCACAGAACCTTTATTAAAATACAAGAAACAACTATGGAAAAGGAGAATCACTTGCTTAACCTCGAAGGGGTAGTTTCTACCCCGCGAAATAATAATCCTTTTATTTGACCGACTTAAAAATGAGGGATCAACTTGAGATTTTCACAGAACCTTTATTAAAATACAAGAAACAACTATGGAAAAGGAGAATCACTTGCTTGACCTCGAAGGGGTAGTTTCTACCCCGCGAAATAATAAACCTTTTATTTGACCGATTTAAAAATGAGGGATCAACTTGAGATTTTCACAGAATTTTAATAAAGGTTCTGTGAAAATCTCAAGTTGATCCCTCATTTTTAAATCGGTCAAATTTGCCTCATTTTTACCTCTCGCCCTTCAGATAAGAGAGGTATAGGAATCATGCTAAAAATTGGGTAGTGAGTTTTCAATTGATAAACACGTTTTGGGGTCCCTAGAATACGATTTTAATATTTTCGCGATGATGTCTGTGTGTGTGTGTTAGTGTGTGTGTGTGTGTTAGTGTGTGTGTTTGGATGGATGTTGTAGTAACGATAACTCAAAAACTACTGAATAAAAAAATTTGAAATTCTGATACCCTAGATTAGATCTGATTAGATTTTGGTGCCAATCGCACAACCGGAAGTGGCAGTTGCTATGGGTGATGACGCCATTATTATACAAAACGGCAATAAAGTTTTACACATATATTTTGTATACCCTATAGTTTATTTTCATCTCATTAAAATTTTCGAAACTTTTGCCATTGTTGCCAGCTTTACAAAAATATAATTTTTTTTCATACTTTCTTGTGTCAACCTGTAAATTTTTGATTCAAAAATGGCGAGAGGTCATGTGCTGGCCACATCAGATTTTTTAACATTGTAAAATAAGGATTTTTGATAATTTATAGTAGAAACGACCCCTTCGAGGTTAAGCAAGTGATTCTCCTTTTCCATAGTTGTTTCTTGTATTTTAATAAAGGTTCTGTGAAAATCTCAAGTTGATCCCTCATTTTTAAATCGGTCAAATTTTCTCATTTTTTAACATTGTAAAATAAGGATTTTTGATAATTTATAGTAGAAACGACCCCTTTAAAACTATTTAATTTGATTTAAATATTGTTATTTTTACTATTGCCAGTACCAGGTATATGATACATCCAGAGCAATATAAATAAAAAATTACTATTATAAAATATCCCATTTTAAGGCGCCACTGTATGTTCGGCAATGTTCGGAAAATTGTCTACCAGATTTTGTCTACTAACTTCACACCGGTAAACAATAACTACAAACAAAATTTAGTAAATTATTTGAATGAATTCACCTGTTGTGAATGTCTTCCCATGCACTCTTTTTCTTTTTATTGGTGTTTGTATTTTTATTTTCAATTATTGTTACTCTTTCCCTCACTAAATCTTATAAAAGATGCTAGAAGATTCAAAATATAAAGGAATAAACAAACAAGTGGAAAACGACAATATTTTTGCCATAATTTCGATATTTTCGAAAATTTAAAGCCACGATATAAATTTCTATATTATATTGTATAAGTGCGGGAAAGTAAAAATACGTGAAACTGAATTATCTCCGAATCTAAAAGAACCAGAGCATATGTGGTTTTCGGAGATTCGCAATCGATCTAAAATATTTAGAACAACCAGCTACTTCCGGTTATACCGGAAGTGAACATCAACTTTGTTATTTTAAATAGAACACCCTATATTTTCTTACATTTTTAGATTTGTCCTGAGAAGCTGATTTCAAAAACCTATTACAATTATAATGTAAATTGATTAGTTTTGAAGTTATAGACAATTGAAAATCGCATTTTTTCAATTTAAATGATTGCCATGGTCAAACAACATAAACTCGGATAAAATGGTTTACATGTCCCTATCTTAACTTTTTGAGTTCTACTTGGTGACATAAGAATTAAATGTATACAGGGTGATCAAAAGTACACACAAAAAGTTAAGATAGGGACATGTAAACCATTTTATCCGCTTTTATGTCGTTTGACCATAGCAATCATTTAAAGTTTAAAAAAAGCCATTTTCAATTGTCTATAACTTCAAAACTAATCAGTTTACATTATAATTGTAATAGGTTTTTGAAATCAGCTTCTCAGGGCAAATCTAAAAATGTAAGAAAATATAGGGTGTTATATTTAAAATAACAAAGTTGATGTTCACTTCCGGTATAACTGGAAGTAGCTGGTTGCTCTAAATATTTTAGATCGCTTGTGCATCCCCAAAAACTTCATATTCCAACTTTTCAGATTTTAATTCTGCCTACTTCTCTTGAAACCTCTAATTAGCCCTCTAAAAGAATCACCCTGTATAATCTTGGCGTTTTTTTCGGATCAGATATTTTTTTACTTCGATTTAAATGAAGTTTTATTTCTAGATAGAGAAAGATGATTCGAATTGAGGACAGCTGTTGGTTTCGTTCAAATTTGTTTTTTTACATTTTTTCTACGAATTATTGAGAAGTTGCCCTTTCACCATTTTTTAAAAAACTGAATTATCTCAGAAACTAAGAGCTAGAGCAGAATGGATACTTTTTTTTGGAATCCAAGCCCCTTGAAACACCCCCACCCTATTTATTTTTCCAATCTAAATTTTGAAAAATTTTGAAGATTTTTGAAGGCTCATTTTTTATTTTTCATAACCTCCCAACCAAACTTATTACTTGATTTTTCAATCTTATCCAAAAATTTTATACGGAATGATTTTTAATTTTCAAAGTTAAATTTTAAATAATTTTCTAAATATAAAACAAATTTTATTTCTATTAACATTTCATAAGATCCTCCCAATTATTTTAAATTAAATCATTATATTCAACTATAAAAACTTTCGAATATAATTTTATAATACAAAATTCTTTATACTAATAACAATAATAAATTAACTTCTATAACTCATACAAAATGATTTCATTATAATATATATAAAAAAAAAACAAAAACTCCTTTAATTAAAAGTATCAAATATAAAAAATGGAAATTATTGAAAAAGGGCAAAAAAATCGTGATTTCTTTTTATTTCTTATTTTTTAAAAGAAATAATATATTAATTAATTAAATTTGGTAGCCCTTTTTGACCCTGTTTTTTTTCTTAATTTTGTGGCGTTTAAAGACAGTTAATAGATTTTTTGCAATAATTTGGTAAAATTTTGTAAAAATTTCATAAATTTATTAGAAAATGGCCATTATTTTTATTACTATTTGGGGATTTCACATTATTTTGCTTTTTTTTAAAAATGAAAAAAACGGATTGATTAATTTTATACAAAAAATTAATTATATATTAGGCTTAAAATTTTTAAAAATTTTTGTGTGATTTGGCTTTAAGTCTTTAATTTTTAATTAATTTTCTTATAAATTATATTTATGGCAATTTTTATTTAATTAGTTAAATTTACTTTATTTATATGGTATTTTGTTATTTTTCATAAATTTTGGTTTTATTAGAAAATTTTGGAGAATTTTATAATAAATTTTATTTAAAAATTAGTTATTTTTTATTTTTTAATTAATTAACTACTATTTTTGTATGGAATATTTAAATTTAAAATTATTTGTTAATGTTAAAAAGTTTTTTTTACTTGGAATATTACGTATTATTTAGGTATTATTTTTAATTAAATGTAAAATTTTTTTAAAGAGTTATTAGCAATAATTAGTATTATATATTTAAGAAATTAAGAAATAAAAATAATATTAAATATAAACAAAATTTGTGCCAGCAGTTGCGGTTATACAAATTATATAAATTAATATTTTTAATTTTAATAAACTTATTTTTAAAAAAATTTTAAATAAAATTTATTGGATGAAATCTTGTATAAATTTATTTTTAGATAATGAGGTAAAAGAAATTTTTTATGGACTAAGATTAGATACTCTATCATTAATAATATAATTAATAAAATTAAATTAGTATTAGTTATGCTCTTGAAAATTAAAAAAATTGGCTTTATTTTAGTCTTTTCAGAGGAAACTGTTCTATAAATCATAATCCACGATTTAATTTACTTTTTTTTTGCTTACATATCGTCGTAGTTAAAATATTTTTTAAGAATTTAAATATTTAATATTTTTAATAAAAAATTAAATCAGATCAAGTTGTAGTTTATGAAAAAGAAGAAATGACTTACATTAAATTTATTTAAGGCTTAGCATTATTATTTAAGGCTTAGCATTATTAGGATTAATATGGATTTGAAAGTAATATTATTTAATTTAATAATATGATTTTAGCTCTAAAATATGTACATATTGCTCGTCGCTTTCTAGATATACATCACAAAGACTTGCATTCACAAAAAATCAAAATACATTTTCTTTTAATGCTCTCCTTGTTCATTTGCAATAAAGCAATTGCGTGTGTAATTCCGTCGAAGACGACGATCTAGCGCATGCGTTCGTCGCCAGGACGCTGGACGATTTTTCGTCCTTTCTCTAGGCGAAAAGCGTAGCTTTTCAGTAGCGCGCGTGTTTCTCTTCGGCTGCACTTTTCCCGCATTTCCTGCTCTCGCTCTCGCTTTTTCCGACGGTCGTCCTCGTGGATTTTAAACGCTTCTAACATGGGAAAGAAAAATTCCAAGCTAAAACAAGACACCATAGATAGATTGACCACGGCGACATACTGTAAGTTTGTTGGTTATTTTTTATTAAAATTTTTTTATAAGCTTCGATTTGGAAAGTTTTTGATTGTGGTCGAAAGGAACGCGAAGCTATTAGAAAGTTTATTTCAAATAGTTTGATCCAAATAAGAATCACATATCATAACAAAACTGTACTTAAAAGAAGATAACAAGTTGTAAATTTAAATTGTAGGCACCACAGCAAAAATAATTTTATATATCGAATTTTTTGAAACATTATATTAAAAATTACCCAAAATATGCAAATTTTATTTACGATATTTGAAATAACATAAAAACTCATATAAGTGTGATTGTTTTCAAGAGTTTAAAAATAATAAACGAGGTTCGCACTTATTTTTTGTTATTTTTGACAACTGTTTTTTAAAGAGTCAATTTCGTGTTTACTTTTTAGTAAAAAGACATTTTTCATTTATTTCATATGAGCGTCAACTCGGGTTTCTTTTAATCCTTTAACTGCGGGTAAAATTTTACATGGGCATTATTTGAATTTTGAGTTAATTTAAATAAAACATTAATAAACGTGATTCTAATAATTTTTGCAAATTAAAAAAAAACTAAATTTGAAGAAATTTATATTTTCAAAAATTTCAAAAATATATGAAAAAATTTGAAAATTTCAAAAATTTAAAAAATAAATAAATAAAAATGGTTGAAAATTTAAAAATTTTGATAATATAACGGAAATTTCAAAATATATTAATGTCAAATTCCAAAAATTCCGAGAATTTTGGTTTAAAAATTCCGATAATTTTAGAAATTTAAAAAATTCTAACTATAAAAATATTGACTGGTTTAAGAACTTCAAAAATTTATCAAACATTTCAAAAAAAAATCGATAATTTAATAAAAAACCGAATGTTAATAAATTTTCCAAAATATATCAAAAATTTCAAAAATCATTTTAAAAATTATCAGAAATTTTCAAAAATTGCAAAAATATCAAAAAATCAGAAAATTCTAAACATTTCAAATATGCCAGGAAAGCAAAAAATTGCAAAAATTACAAAAATTGTAAGAATTTGTAAAAATATATAAATTTTTTTAAAGAAATAACAAAATATTCAATATTGTTTATTTACCATGCCCACATAATAGTAAATCACTTATATACGACACCCGAAGTTAAAGGGTTAATATATTAGTTTTTTTTTCATCAGTTAAAGGAAACAATTGTTTTTCTCGTTTAGAATCTGTACTACAACATATTTCACTAACAAACCCGTACCAATTTTTTATTACACTACAGGAGAGGAATAAGTAGATTAAAAATTTCATACTGGGTTCTGGAACATAGGATGATGAACGAAAATTATTTCTTGGTGAAAGGAAAGAGGTTTGTACTAACTGAACTGTTCAAATTCCATTCTTCATCAGTTTTATGCAAACTTTCTTCATTTTAATATAGTATTTTTTTCTTGGTGTTACCTCATTTAGTAATTTAAAAATACCTTCTGGGTCATTTTTTTATCGTTTCATTGATCGCTCTCTGTGTCTTTTCTTTTTTCCTCTTCAGATATTGTAGTAATCAAAATACAATTTAAGTTTATCCATTATCAATTGAAAAATATAAATACTCGTTCGGAACCCTTCCCGACAATTTTGTTCGATCTGCCATAGGCGGAGATAACTCATTTTATTACAATAATACACTTTAGTGCAAAATTTTGTGATGCAAAGAATTAGAGCATAAAATTTCTTACAATTTTTGTATCAAACTTTTTTCAGAATTTCCAACAATTGCCCCCAGGTGCGTAAATTTTGAGGACAAACAATGCATTTTAGTGCAAAATTTTAGAGTGCAAAGTTGTAGAGCATCAAATTTTAGTTAACTTTTATATTAAACTTTTTTTCGAATTGCCCATAGTTTCGCCGCTAGAGGGCGAAAAATATAAACATTTATACTTTTTGCCTTTTTTTTTTTAATTTTGAAGACAAACAATTGACTTTTAGTGTAAAATGATCTAGTGAAAAGTTGTAGAGCATAAAATTCCTTACAACTTTTGTATTAAACTTTTTCCCGAATTTTAAATAGTTTTCACCCTTGATTTTGGGATATCCTAATTGTGGCAGTGTGCTATAATAATGTGCGCATGCGCCCGCTTATATCATTATCAACATTGTGAAACGTTATTGAGAAAAAAATGAAACGCAAAAACGCTAAAAATCGCAAAAAATTCAAGAAATCGAAAAATTCCGCAAAAAAAATAAAGAACTACCAAAAAACTGGAAACAATTGTATCCATAAAAAATTAAAGAATGAAAAAATTTGAGAGAATTTATATAAATCTCAAAAAATCGCAACAAGTTTCCAAAAAGATCGCAAAAAATCAAAAAATTAGAAAACAAAAGAAAGAAATAGAAAAAAACAACAATGAGGAAAAATTAGAGAAGATCGAAAAAAATTAATAAAGTTTGTACGTTCGTGTTTTTTAATATCCCTCTCTCACTATCTTTTCCCTTTTTTCTGTGTTTCTTGATTTTCATATTTTTTCCTATTTTTTATTTGTTGATAAAGTGATTTAGTAATAAATGCGATTTAAGCTCAATTCTTTTTATTATGGGTTCG
Source organism: Neocrepidodera transversa (assembly GCA_963243735.1). Classification (NCBI taxonomy): domain Eukaryota; kingdom Metazoa; phylum Arthropoda; class Insecta; order Coleoptera; family Chrysomelidae; genus Neocrepidodera; species Neocrepidodera transversa. The sequence goes on from OY725350.1 coordinate 17,840,570, forward strand.
TTCTACGAATAGAATTTGAGATATATCAAAAAGTAAAATATTAAATAAAAAAAATTGGACGCCAGTCTAATTGATTTTTTGATGTATTTAGAAATAATTGACAAAAAAACTATGATATATTTCAAAATCCGTCCTTTCTTTCATTTTGTGGGTTTAAGGGAATTAAACTCAAATTAAACGTTATATTTGTTTTATTTAATTTTAATAATGCTTCAGAGACTTTTCCTTTTATTTTTTTTGGAAAATGTGACTTAGCATAAGAAAATAGGACTTGTTCCAAATAAAGGCGTTCAGTCAAAAACGAGAAAAAAACTTGCTCGTTCCAAAAAAGACGTTCAGTCCCAGAAAAAAAAATGTTCTGTCCAAAAAAGTCCCAGAAAAATGTAATGTCCAAAACCCTAAAAGTTCAAAAAAGATTACCAGATATCGTGGTCTTTGTTTAAAAAAAATTTATATAGTTTATTCCTAACCTTACTTTTTTCTTCCTCCTTACAGTCTCTGTAACTTCTGCTACCTTCTTACTTTTTTTTTTTTTTTTGCTTTACTTTTTTCTTCCTCCTTACAGTCTCTGTAACTTCTGCTACCTTCTTACTTTTTTTTTTTTTTTTTTTTTTTTTTTTTTTTTTTTTTTTTTTTTTTTTTTTTTTTTTTTTTTTTTCTTCCTCCTTACAGTCTCTGTAACTTCTGCTACCTTCTTACTTTTTTTTTTTTTTCTTTACTTTTTTCTTCCTCCTTACAGTCTCTGTAACTTCTGCTACCCTCCTAATTTTTTTTTTTTTTTTTTTTTTTTTTTTTTTTTTTTTTTTTTTTTTTTACACAGCCCCACAAAAAAAGTTCTCATATATTTCTCGACGCTGAATCCGATTCCGAGCTCAGAATTGGGCCTACACGTCTGGAATTGGCTCGAAAAGTTTATGGCCAACTGAAATTCCGGATTTGGGTTCGGGAAAATGGCCCATTGGGGCCGGAAAGTGATATATATCAGACGTACCAGTCGCAAAAGTGGGATTTTCATGTATTTTTCAATCCTGGTGCTTGGAGTATGCTCAAAAAGTTTTTGGACAGCTGAAATTCCCAGTTTAGGTCCGGGAAAATAGCCCATTGGGGCCGTAAAATCATATTTCGGATATACCAGTTGCAACAGTGGTATTTTCGTGTTTTTCAATTCTGGACTTGAGGGACCCGAACAGGGAATTTCACATGGCCATAAACTTGTCAAGCACAGTCTAAGCTACAGCAATTAGTACATAAAAATCCCACTGTTCCGACTGGTACGTCCGAAATATGATTTTCCGGCCCCAGTGGGCCATTTTACCGGACCCAAACTGGAAATTTCAGCTGACCAAACACTTTTCACACCCAGGCTTAGCTCCAGAATTGGAAAGTCCATGAAAATACCACAGTCGCGACCGGGACGTCCAAAACAGGTTTTTCCCGCCCCAAGGAGTAATTTTCCCGGACCCAAACCGTGAATTTCAGTTGGCCATAAACTTTTTGAGCACAAATCCGGCTTTAGTTCCAAAATTCAGCGTCGACTTCACCTTATCCCGGGAACCGCATTTCAGGCCATTTTCGGCCCCTGAGGCCAATTCCAGGCGTGTAGGCCTAATTCTGAGCTCGGAATCGGATTCAGCGTCGAAAAATACATAGGAATACATATGTAACTCTCTTGTGTATGAACTTTTTTTTGTGGGGCTGTGTTATTTGTTTGGTAAGTTAATTTCCTTATGTTAACCCCTATAAGCTTTACATTGTACTTAATCTTTTACGCCTGATGATGGTCATTTAGCCGAAACTAGTTGCATGTTGTTATCAACCTATTTTTATACTATTACACGTTGTGGTACTGACCTGGCGTTTTATTTAAACAGAAAAAAAAAGATAATACTACTAAGCAATACATGAATCAAAGTGCATTAAATTTTAAGACAATCTGTAAAAACAAATTAAAAATAGATTCTCTTTTTGTAATTGAGACGGAAAGAGTACCACAAACATCAGATTATTTATATCACTATAAATAATGAACTTTTCAGTAAATATAACACAAAATATACCGGCATAAAAATGAATTAAATACAGCAGTAAATAAAAGTTAAAGCGTCGAAATAATTAAAAATGATAAGAGGAGACATAAGTGAATATATAATATAATATAATAAAAATTTACACAATCGATATAAAAGTCAATTATTCGGACTGAGAAAGAGAATTGTTAACATGGCAAACATTTTATAGTAATAGCAAGAGGAGACCGAAATATTAAGAAGGGATATCAAGCGAGTCTGAAATTAAGATACACTGAGCAGCGGAATAATGAAAATACTACAGAAAAAAAACGTAACAATTGAAATATCAATTCGGTAGACATATTCACCATCGGTTTCCTATTTTGTATTTAAAATATTCCTATTCTCTACAGCCGAGCCGAGAAAGTTCTGAGGTGACGCAGCTGATATTTTATTTATGTTTCTGTATTAGTATAAAAAATTCTGAGTGTTTTGACAAATTGGTTGATTACATAATCTTGTTAAACTTTTAGAATGGATATGAAATATGTGAACTTTGAGTGGTTGATTTTATATCCATTCTATAATGACATTATATCCATTCAGTAGACTGATATTGCCTACATATTCATGTGTGTGCGTAGAATAGAAAATATCCATATTTTTCTTACTTTAGCCATATTAATTTAGGTAAAATATCGTCCAAATTTAAATTTTGAATTTGAATCAATACATCAGATATGAATCATTATAAATTATCTGTGAAGTGTGTAATTTTTTTTAACTTTCTTTAATAATCATTTTTATTTTCCCGATACACCTCCTAGAAGGGAAAGTATTGTGAACGAGCTAAAAACAAATTTCGAGATAAAGATGGAAATATCTATTTTGAGGTCACCTGAGATGATTAAGACCATTTCAAGATATTAGTCTGTCTATCTGTCTGTGTGTATTCTTCCACGATAGAGGCCACACCTTTAATCCGATTGAGCTGAAATTTGGTATATGGGTTTGGGTTACGACATCTGTTAAAGGAAAGTGTCACTATCAAAAAATGACAGATGCAATATGTCACGAAATTTGACTTGAAATATGTCATTTGAAAGCCCCTGAAAAACTATTCAAAACAGTCAAAATTATTTCTCCAACTATCACCTGTCAAAAATAAAAAAACTGTCAAAATTTGAAACTTTAACATTAAATGAAAAAGTATTCGGAGATTTTTCAATTTTTTACAATCTTTTCCAATTTTTTTTTTAATTTTTCTTTGACTTTTTAATAGCTTTTGAGATATTTCAGTTTTTTGACATTTTTGAGATTTTTTGAGATTTCTTGAGATTATTTGAGTTTTTTGAAATTCTTAGAGGTTTTTTTGAGATTTTTTGTGATTGTTTTAAGATTTTTTAATATTTTTTAAGCTTTGTTGAAATTCATTTTAGTTTTTTGAGGCTCTTTGAATCTTTTGAGATTCTTTGAGAATTTTTGTAGATTTTATGAGATTTCTAATTTTTTTGGAGTTTTTTTGAGTTTTTGGAGATTTTTTGAGGTTTTTTGAGATTTCTCCAATTTTGTCCAATTTTTTTTTTCAAATTTTCTTCGACTTTTTAATAGTTTTTGGAGTTTTTTGAGTTTGTTGAAATTTTTGAGGGTTTGTGAGATTTCTTGAGATTATTTGAGATTTTTTGAGATTTTTTAGGATTTTTTGAGATTTCTTGAGATGATTTGGGATTTTTTGAGATTTTTAGAGGATTTTTGAAATTCTTTCGTACTTTTTAGATTTTTTAAGAATTTATAGAATTTTTGAGAATTTTTTGAAGTGTTTTAAGATTTTTTGAGATTTTTTAATGTTTTTTAATCTTTTTTAAAATTTTTTTGAAATTCATTTTAGTTTTTTCAGATTCTTTTGAGATTTTTTGAGAATTTTTAGAGGTTTTATAAGAATTTTTAATTTTTATAAGATTATTTGAGTTTTTTGAGTTTGTTGGGATTTTTTGAGGTTTTTTGAGATTTTTTGGTATTTTTTGAGGTTTTTTGAGATTTTTTGGTATTTTTTGAGGTTTTTTAAGATTTTTTGAAATTTTTTAAGGCTTTTTGAGTTTTTGAGATTTTTTGACTTCTTTGAATTTTTAGAGAAATTTTGATCAAATTTTTGAGTTTTGGAGATATTTACTATTTAGAATTTTTTGAAATTTGAAAGTTTTAAATTTTGTGAGATTTTTTGTGAGATTCTTTTTAGATTTTTTAAGAATTTTTAGAGATTTTTGAGATGTTTTTGAAGCGTATAAAATTTTTTTGAGATTTTTTTTGAAAATTTTTGAGATTTTTTGATTTTTTTGATTTTGAGATTTTTTATGGTTTTAAGGTATTTTACCTTTTTGAGATTTTTGATTTTTGAGATTTTTTGAAATTTTTTGAGATTTGAGATTTTTTGACATTTGAGATTTTTGGAGTTTTTACTTTCCCGACCCATCTCCGAGAACAGAAAGTATTGTGAACGAGCTCAAAAAAATTCGAGATAAAGATGGAAATGTCCATTTTGAGGTCACCTAAGATGATTAAGACCATTTCCAGATGCAAGTGTGTCTATCTGTCTGTCTGTGTGTATTCTTCCACGATAGAGGCCACACGGTTAAGCCGATTGAGCTGAAATTTGGAATATGGGTTTGGATTACCCGTCGGAAGAACCCATTAGTTTTTGTACGACATCTGTCAAACGGAATTCGACTTGCAATATGTCATTTGAAAGCCCTTGAAAAACTATTAAGAACAGTCAAAACTATTTCTCCAACTATCACCTGTCAAAAATAAAAATATCAAAAATATTCGTGGATACTCGTTGGGAATGTTTTGAGGCGACACAACCGATTTTTTTAATTGCTTATAGAATCAGATGAAAAAAAAAAAGAATGAATTAAATTTAAAACTCTTTGTACACCCTGAAAACATTTTTTGAATAATAAATATCTATAGAAAACAATTTTCATCGGTTTAGCTTTGGTTTATTCAGATGAACTCTTGCGTTCTCTATTTTCATAAATTCATTATTTTCTGCTAACCAACATTTGCGAATCTTGGAACTGGAATAATCCCTTTATCATTAGGATTTATGTAATATTATTATGTCTTCGCTGCGCTTACAACTTTCTAACAATTGTAGATACCATATACTATGATTATTTTCATATCTTATGCACGAAGTTGAAATTAAATTGGAACACTAGATTTCTGGTTTTACTCGATAGATCTCACAAAGAGTTTATTTATTAAAATAATTTTATTAAAAACAAAACTTCTATTAGCCTAAAGTAAATATTCATCAGACTGTTTGATTTGAACACATTGAGAAATTGCTGTGAATAATACAATTATTAAACAATATTTTCTTAGCAACGGATTTTGAAATCCCATAACGTACTCTGGGACGAGTAATATTGCATTGTATTTCACTTTTCATTATTTAACCCTAACATTTAATTTCCATCTGGTATTTCTGTTAAATTTTTTTAAATCTTTTCAACGTCAGCATAATAATAAAATCCGAACCCGAGAGACTCTTCACTTGCCTCCCTACCGGACACGGTGGCCGAGTTGGTTAGGGCACTGGCCTTTATACTTGGTCATTGTTCGGGTCGTGGGTTCGAGCCCCATGAATCTCAAGTGGAATTAAAGTCAGATAAGACTTTGGCAAGTGCAAAAAGGTATTTGTGTCATGCGCAGCTTCATTCACGCCGGTAACCAGGCCGGATGAGATCGGATATCTCGTGGAACTGATAGGGGTTGGTGGCACAATTACACACTTGCTAGTCGGTAGATCACCTGAATGACAAAGGCATAGTCCTGGGTTTAGGGTGATTGAGGACCGTGGTTCGGAGTCCACGATAAGCTGTAGGTCCCGTCCAGATTAGCCTTAGTAGCAGAAAAGAGACGTTAAAATCACAAGCAAGCAGCAAGCACTTGCCTCCCAATTTTGTTGTGTACGTCTTGTATGCAAATGAAACCGCACTTCCTGTCGAAAACACTTTCTGTAAATCCACCGATTTAAATCATTTTTATTTATTGTATGTTTTATCTTTTGTATTGATAAATGTTGAATAGATTTTTTATTTTTATCAGAAATAAAAAAAAATCAGGAATCAAGAAGTTGGCATACAGATATCCAAATTAAAAGTAGTCCAAATCTGAAAACAGCATCGGCTCTGCAGCCGGATTCTCTTTGCTATCGAGTAACTCGATACTAATCGGACGATACGAAAGTCAATTACGAAGGGGAAATCGTATCGACTTGGTCGAATTCTGAAGTGCCTTCGTATACAAATCGCTGTACTTGGTCGTAGCATTCGTAGCTTAAGTATCATATGCTTTATTTTTTTTAGACATATCTTTGTTATTGTTGATAAAAATTAATTTTACATATTATTTTCAGGTTACACAAGTTGCTTATATTTATCTAGGTCTGTAGCGCAATTTAATTTTCCTTTTAGGAAATCGTTAAAATTAACACCAACTTTGAAAACAATGCTTTATTTAATATTAAAATTATGATCCTTACATGATGTCACCAATTATATTAGAATAAAATGAAATACTGTATGCAACATAGTATCTGTGAATCTTACTAAAAAGAGCCATCAGTGTGTTAAAAAAGGATAAATATATAAAAATGGTGGAAACGAGACCTTCAGGGGTACCGAGTAAAATTGAAACTTCCAGACGAAATCACGTGACTTCTTATTCGATTCGATAGGAATGAGAATCGCACATTCTCGGAAAATGGCGTAAACGTTTCGTATCGGACGATACGATACCAAAGAGAATTCGCCTGCTGGTCTACAGGTACTTCAGCTCCGTCAGCTCTGGGTTGTTCGAAAAGTACGCTCCGATAGATCATTTTCATTCTATTTCGTGACGTTTGGGCGATTAGGTTGTCTCGCTCGGGTGACTTCTTTTCAAACCGGTAGAGTGTTGTGGTCGGTCAAAGTCAAGTAAACTAACCTAAAAACGAAAAGTAAACAAAAACAAAGCACTAGATAGTATTTATTATACGATATGAATCCTAAACGTAAAGTTGTTGCGGTTTTGGAAATTTTGCAATTGGCCCAAAAGGACTCTTAAATATTGAATGAGAATCAGAGAGTAGTGATGATGACGACGAATTTATTTTATATATGAAAAAAAAAAGGCAGGGAAAAGCCAGTAGGGTGACCTAACGTCCCGTAAAAACGGGATTATCAGGTTTTTTAATCATCGTACACGGGATCCCGAAAAAGTCTCCCGGGAGGCCTGAATGTCCCGTATTTACGTTAGGTTGATGATACACTTTTGTCGAGCCTCTCCTCGGGCCGTCTTCCCTTCTCTTCGACAGTTGAACTCGCCAATTCAACCGGAGTCAGACAAGTCAGTGTGGACGTGGGTGTTTGTCTTGTTACAAGTGTTTGTTTAATGCATCTCTTATTGTTATTAATTACTAATTATGCCCAAGCGTCAGTGCAATTTTAAGGAGGAGTACTCTAAAGAATGGAAGTACATTAAAAAGGGAAAAAGGGACAATGAAGGAGAGTGCACAGTTTGCAATACTGTTTTTAGTATTGCTCATTGTGGACGTTCAGATGTAAAACAACACATCGCATCAGTGACACATACGAACAGTGCCCCAAGTAGCAGTAAGTCTATTGAAAATTATTTTATAAAAGACGATTCAGATGAGAAAACGAAAGTTAGAGCTGCTGAGTTAACTCAGGCCTTTCATACGATCAAGCACCACTACAGCTTCAGGTTAAATGACTGTATCAGTTAGTTAAATAGCGTTATATTTAGTGACTCTGCAATTGCATCTAAATTTAGCTCTGCTGGAACAAAGCAGTCAGCTATGATAACTGGTATTTTAGCTCCATTCATCTTGAAAATTAATATTGAAGAGATGAATAAATCCCCTTTTTATGGCATTTGACCTAATGCAAGTAATCACAAGGCTGTAAAAATATTTCTTTTTGTGGTTCAGTTTTTTGACATAAATGAAGGGATACAGTCAAAGTCATTTAAAGTAGCTTCTTTGCCGTGTGAAACATCAGATGAGATATCTAGTTTCTGCTTAAATTGCATTGATGAGTTCAAGTTAAATAAAAACAGTTGCATTGCATTTTGTGGCGATAATACAAATACAAATTTTGGTGGTTTGAACAGAGTGGGACAAAACAACGTATTTAAATAATTAAAAACTACTTTACATGGTGGTATTACATAATTCCATTTGTACAGCAGCAGATAGATTAAGCTAAAAGAATTTTGTGAAATTTTTGACGTCGAATATGGCACTATTTTAGCACAATCAAAAACTCGTTGGCTGTCTTTGATGCCTGCGATAGAACGAATTTTAAAACTGTTTGATGCTCTAAAGGATTTCATTTTAAACGAGAAAAAGCTCGAAACATTTTTTAACAATCTTTTAAGTTATGGTTATGGTTATGGTTACCATCTATATTTGAAATATAGATTTTGCTATCGTCACTTACGATGGGTTGCCCATTTTCTCCCACACATAAAATAAATTTGTACAAATTCAACTCCATTTTGGTTTCAAAAACGGACCATTTTTTTACAAAATGTAAATAATGAAGAGCTGGAAATTTGAAGGTTGTTGCTCTTGTCAGTCAAAAGTGTAAAATGCGCATGTCGTGTGAATCTCAACCGGCTAAATACTCTGTTGGAAAAAGCAAGATCAGAGAATGTATTTTTCCTAGAGATTTCGAACGGCTGGTGCCAATCGAGCGTCCTTTTAGAACTCAGCTCTGGTCTTCAGGTACTTCAGCTCCGTCTGGTCTAGTCTTCAGCCTGATATCAGACCAGATGGAGCTGAAGTACCTGTAACCCAGAATAATTTTGACCAATAGTAACGGAGATAGATGCGTTCTCTCTCTCTAACACTTTGGATTCCCTATACTTGCAGTAGGACCAACGTAGACTATCTACTATTAAAATTAGTTTATTTCAATTTTTTTTGTCCAGATTTGTAATTTAAGTTGTGAGTAAAAATCTAGGACATCCGGTTTGTTCCAAAAACGTAATTTAATTCCTTTTACACGTTCAGAACTTTTCGCAATGTTACATTTTTCACAGATGTCTAACAATTACAAAAGAAGATTGATGACTGGTTGTTAGTATTTAGTTAAGAGTTTCTTGAAGTTGTTTAAAGGAAATTACAACCCCTATTTAGCGCAGAATAAACTATAAACTTACTCCAATCTTAAATTACTTTAACGAAAATGATGTAAATATAAGAATATACAGTGTATTCTAAAATAATAGATTTTTACTACGTTCTTTTGTCTAAAGTTATAAATAAAGTAAAACTTAAAGTGTACCTCATCCATCTTCTTTTCTAATTTTAGCCGCACTTAATGCAACAGAAAGGTTAAAAATGTCGTGAAAAGTTGAGAACGCGGGAAAGGACTAAATCACGTCGAATTTATTTACAAAACTTTATCTTCACGTCCTCACAACCATGTTAGATTCATGAGGGAATTTTTGGCACTACGTAAGACCTTACACAATCCATCTCCGAGATTTTGCCGCAGTTGATAAGTCCTTTAAAGCGAAGAGATTGTTTTTAATTTAATATATTCAGTGGGTTTCCTGTGAAAAATTGGTTTTGAGTATTAGTAATTTAAATAACTATTATTTATACCTAGAAAGTCTATCAAAACCTACAGAAATGAAATGCATATAAATTGTTATACATATTCACTTTTTTTTGCAATAAAAAAAGTAGGTTTATTTTTAATTAATTGTCAATCAGACTTTTTGGTGTGAAGTAATAGTATTTATGTATGCCCGGAAAATACTATTTTTTTGGGCAAGTAGACAAAATTTTAGGACGAGCCGTAGGCGAGTCCGTCTGTAAATCCTTATAACCTGTTTTCGAACATGTTCTGGAATAGACTTTTGTGACCCTTTTACAATGACTCATTCCAAAATTCGCGGAGCCAAGACATATAAGGCATATATTTCCGTTTTTGTGTGTTTTGCATATCTTGAATTATGTTCCGAATTATCTTCTGAAGCATTTATTGCCGCGTTACGAAGGTTTATTGGTAGACGAAGTCGTTGTTCAGTCTTACACTCTGATTGTTGAACTAACTTTCAGGGTGCTAATAAGTATATTCGTGAAATATTTCAGAATGCTGTGGATACAGAACATATAGAGTGGCGATTTAATCCACCTTCCAGTCCACACTTTGGTGGACTCTGGGAATCTGGGGTAAAATCTGTAAAGGGAAACAAGGCTCGAAGGACCAAATGATGATTTATATATGAATATTGGAATTCTAGGACCCACCAATCGACAGACACGTGTTTTGTTTTTTGGGACCCAGCTTAACCGGCGATTCTATAGGCACTGTTTTCACCCAGGTATCAAATATTTATGGTGACGGGTATCGAAAGTATTTAAATTAATATTAGGGCCACAAATAGACAACCAGAAATATACGAATATTCCCAAAATAAAAATAATAATTAATATATTTTCTAATTAAATTTAAAACACAAATATGTTCCATGTACTTTTTTATTTTCAACCGTGTAGAATAACAAGTGAATGAGAGATATTTTTTTATTATTGCGATAATTGCGACCAAAAACCATGCAAATTTTCAAAAATCAAAATGTCAACAAATTTCATGTCAAATAGCTGTCAGTCGTTATTTCGCTGTAATGGTAATGATCAAATGCATTTATCAAAACCATACCTACCAATAGGGCGAGTGTTATTATTATTATTATTATTATTATTATTATTATAATATTTTCATATTTACAATGATATAACAACGATGTGATCTTCCCATCCTAGTTCGGGAAGTACGTATTTCCCGGAATAGGCCGGAAATATGCTACTTTCTCCAAGAAAAAGCGTCCGGGAAGTGGGCACTTTATGCGGTTCACAATCATTGAACCGGACCTAAATGAAATAAGGGTTCCGGTCCGGTTTGGAGTATATATAATTTGAAAAATTTCGGTTCCAATCCGGTTCGGCTTCTGTAAAAATTATTTCAGTTCAGTTTGGTTCGGTCCGGCCCGGTTTGTTCGTAGCTCATTCCACTGCAGATTATTCAATTATTCATTAAATAAAAATGCCACAAGCACGGATTTAAGGGGAGGCGGTGGTTTTAAAATTTTTTAAAAAACTTGTCGAAAATAAAAAAAATTAAAACTCATCAAACTATGTTCTTTTTATAACTTTATAGCACTTTTTGTAGTCAACACTGTTACGCATGTGCTTTACAATTTCCCGGGAGGGGTATCCCCTTTTTCATTAAAAATTACCCAAAATCGCCCCTCCAGAAATCAAGCTCCTAGATCGGTACCTGACTAACACGTGAAAAACAATTAACATAAAATATGAAGGTAGTAATTTTTTTTACACGTGAGGAAAGTCATGTTCCACCAAACCTCACCTCTTCCCAAGTACACCTGGAACTGTCTTCCGACTTACCTCAGGCGTTCCCGGAATCTTGCATCACTCCCGATATATCCTCTCCTCTTCTTCCGTTTCTTTCAAAATTCCTGTGACCAGCTGATAGCCAAGGTTCCAGTTAGCATATTTCTGCCTCATCCATGTCAGTATCTTATCCGGATATACACGTACACCACTTTTGTTCTCAAAGTCAACTCTATACCTCGCCCACCTCCCGCAGTTAAAGATTGTGCGTTCCGCGTCATCTACTACACCACAATATATGTAGGATTCATCTCACACCTTTTTTGTTTTAAAGGTGTGTTTCCTAAAGCTCCCGTGACCCGTCAGGAAATGCGTGAACCAATAATTTGTATTTCAAAATTTGCAATCTATCCATGCTCCCACGTCTGCGATTAAAGGCTTCATCCATTGCCCTGTCTCTGTTGTCTCTTCCCATCTTCGCTGCCAACTATTCAAGGTCTCCTCTCTTTCATGCCTCCTTTTCCTATCTTCAACCAATAGGTCAATTGGTACTGTCCCGGCGATCACCAGGACAGCCTCTAGGGATACGGTCTTATACGCCCGTACCACCCTCAGCAAAAAACTCCTCTGGGTGGATAGAAGCATCTTCTTGTATTTATCAATTCTTATCACGTCTCCCCAGATCGGAGCCACGTATAATAAGACAGAAGAAACAACCCTGTACAGGAACCTGGATTTTTGTAGACCTGAGCCTCCCATGTTTTGGTAACAACTTACTTAGGGATGCAGGTTGTCTTTTTGCTTGTAACTAACTAACTTTTAATTTTATTTATTTTATAAATTAAATTCGCCAAGACGAAAATATGGATACGGTTACGATTCGGGTCCAGAAAAAAAATCGGTTCCGGTCCGGTTTTCGGTTCTAAAGGGTCCGGTCCGGGCCCCTGTTCACAACATTTAGTGACCGTGACTGTATAATTTGGAGCAATTATAATGTACTTTTATTCCTTAAATTTATAATAAGAGAACTATGTTCAGCCAATGTACTGGGGATGTCCAGATTAGGTACCGACGCCCCAAGTGCGTGTTGGGGGACGTCCAATTGCCGCAGATTCGTATATCCCCAGTACGTCCGTTTTGAGTTCTCAAGTACCTAAACAGGACGTTTTGAATATGTAACCAAAACGTTTCGACTTTTATAAAGTCATCCTCAGGGCAATGTATAGTAGGTTCCTTGTCTTATTAAATATATATTAAAAGGAACATTTACATATACTTGAATTCCTCTTGTTTGTATAGTATAAATGACAAAAAAATGTATCAATAACGGGAAGAGAGTTTGTTTCTCCCGTTACTATTAGTAAAAAATATTACGAGTGTATTCACAAGACAAATCTGCAAGGGTGTATTCTTGTAGAGATTCATCTATCCCAATTTGTTTCTTGCGCAAGATTTAAATATTATACAAATGACGAGATAAATCAAATTATACAAATAACGAACAAAAGAAAAAAAATTGTTTCAAGTGTTATATCAATCAAAAGTAAATAACGTCCAAAGATGGACGAACCTGGTACATCGAATTCTTATGTACTGGGCACGTCAAATGTTTTCAGTACGTCCTGAAATGATCCAGGACGTTCAGATCTAAATTGGACGTCCCAAGATGTCTCGTGCTATTTGGGTAACTAAAAGGAAACACTAAAATTAGTACCCCACTCTTTTAAATTCTTAACCGTCAAAGCTGGCAGTTAATCATATGATCTTTTACGCTGAAATAGCGCCAAATTCCACTGCAACATTGGATCTCAAGTAAGCAGATCGTCCCGGTGTGTGAAGTAACGCTCTAACGGCATACATCTTTTTTTATGTTAGGCAATAAGCAATCCTCTCATATAAGTAAAATTGTACCAAGTAAGAGCGTTGCTTATGGTTCAATATGGCATTTTAATTGCTAAATCACGGAAAAAATGGGAAACTACCCCTTAGGAAGTCCCCTAGATCCACTGAGTCATCGAATAGCAGAAAAACGGTGCAAACGAAGCAACTGTTAAACTAGAATTGTTCCTGGTTCCTGTTTGCTGCTCGTTTTTCTACAGTGACTTGGGAAAAATAGTTCCAGTTTGATGGTTCCGTAGACAGATCAGGAAAATTAGATTTTAACAGGTCGCTAAGGTCGCTACGACCCCTTTCACACTATAAACAGACAAAATACCGCTTGATGACGCAAAGAGCGTTACAATTTCACTACGACATTTTAAATAATAATAAACTTAAATACAACGTCAGCTGGTCTGGGAAGTACCCATAGAAAGAAAATGTGATACTTAATATAGCCGAAGGAGCAGTTTTATATCCCTCGTTATGAAAAACGGGAATTCGCTAATGTTTCTTCATGAGATAGTAATTTTTTAATGATTATGTTTTTCGGGGAACTTTTAGTCTCCGTTACGTCTATACTTCCGGGTTTTTATGTTATTACTGGTAGTAGAGGCACGTTTTTATATTTACCCTAATGATTTTTCCTTTTAATGGGAAATTAATCTTGTAAATGACGTTATTGAGGTTTAATTATACACAGTGGATAATTATTATTTGTTAGTATTATAAATACCGTAAAATATTTTTATAATAAATTATTATTACTAAATTGTATAAAAACGGCTGAAAATCAAGCAATACATATACAATTTTTTTTAAAGGTTTAAAAATATTTAATGATGCTAATATTCGTTTAATTGAATATTAACAATTTTATTTACACACATACTTCACCTTAGGTGAAGTAGGGCAAACCGTAGTATTGAAATCGTGCAAAAATCTCAAATTTTTTTTTGATCCAAATGACTTCAAATGTAATGAAACGTGGAGAAAATTGATTTTCCGCGAAAAAAAGTCTGTCTGTGTGGATGTCTGTGCGCACGATAACTCGAGAATGGTACGGCCGATGCGGAAAATTCTTTTGGCTATCTGTTTTTTTCGAATTTAAAAACCATTTGTTAGTATTTTAATTATTCATTTAGCGACACTATGTCCTTTACAGACACAGCGGATAAAATCTCAAAAAATATTTTTCCTCCTCCTAAAAAGCATCCGAAAAAATCTGATGTGGCCAGCACATGACCTCTCGCCATTTTTGAATCAAAAATTTACAGGTTGACACAAAAAAGTATGAAAAAAAATTATTTTTTTGTAAATCTGGCAACAATGGCAAAAGTTTAGAAAATTTTAATGAGATGAAAATAAACTATAGGGTATACAAAATATATGTGTAAAACTTTATTGCCGTTTTGTATAATAATGGCGTCATCACCCATAGCAACTGCCACTTCCGGTTGTGCGATTGGCACCAAAATCTAATCAGATCTAATCTAGGGTATGCAAAATTTGAAATTTTTTTATTTAGTAGTTTTTGAGTTATCGTTACTACAACATCCATCCAAACACACACACACACTAACACACACACAGACATCATCGCGAAAATATTAAAATCGTATTCTAGGGACCCTAAAACGTGTTTATTCATTGAAAACTCACTACCCAATTTTTAGCATGATTCCTATTCCTCTCTTATCTGAAGGGCGAGAGGTAAAAAGGGATATTTGGACATCCGTACTAAAGAAATGGTTCTTAATATTTATAAACATGAAATTTTAGAGAACCCTGATATGTTGCTACATGACGTTGAAAGGAGAGTTGCTGATAAAACAGGGACGTACGCTAAAACCATTTTTAATGTTGTGAAAGAATACAAGAGGAATTATAAATTTTCTGAACCAAAAAAACAGCTCCGCTTAAACAAATTTGCGACTTTCTGGATGGTTTTGACAAAAGTGCAATAAGGCACAAAGTATATCAATTCTTCTTTAGAAATGAACTTCTAACAATTGATAAGGTGTTAAAAGAAGTCAACGATGATCCACAGTTGTCTACTTTTAAGAGAACTACATTTTAGCTATTGAAAACCCTTAATTTTAAATTTAAAACTCGAAGAAGAAATAGTTTCCTTCTAGACAAAGATGAAATTGTTTTGCGGCGTAGGGAATATTTACAAAAAATAAAACGATATAGAGGAGAAGATCGAAAAATTTATTATTTTGATGAGACTTGGATTAATGCAGGCCACATGAAATCAATAGTATGGGTCGATACGTCGGTTTCATCATCCAGACAAGCCTTTTTGGTTGAGGTTTAAAAAACCCAGCAGGTATGTGCGTATAATTATGTTAATAATCCCAAAGTAACAATTTATAATAACCACGATATAGTGGTAGTTGTCATTATCTTCAGCGTATTTCTGTACATGTTCATGCGCAATCTTGATGATCCCAAGGTCATTATTGGTGACATTTGACTATCAGTATTATTGAGCAATACGAAAATAATCACATTAGGTTTGTTCTCTTCTCACCAAATTCTACACACCTCCTTTACATGTCGCATAATTCGCTTAAACCATTAAAAAAGTTGGATTAAAACAACGGCAAATTTTTAAGAAGGATTTAGTCCAAGAACAACAAAATGTTGAAAGAGCAATGGAAATAAGGTCAGATACCAGATTCGATCTGGAGCTGAGCTGGTTCCACAAAGAGGGGAAAAGTTTATATTTCAGCAGGAAAGAACTTGAAGCAGCATTAATTGAACCAGAGCCAGACCAACTAGAATATGACAACCACTCGGAACAAGATATAGAAAAAAATGACGAAGAAGGGTTGAATGGAATATCTGAAGAAAATGTTTATATTAAAAGAAGATTATCCTCGAGATATGACCAGGGGATATAAGGGGAATTTGTCATTATCAAATTTGAAACAAATAAAAGAGAATATGTATTAGTAAAATTAACAAAGGTAATATGATAGAAAAAGAAAATGTATCTTTAACGTCAAAAGAATCAATATATGACCAGAACTATAAGCGTTAGGGGTTATTTCCATATATTCGCATTCGCATTGCTACAAGTCATATATGGTTTTTCTTTTTAAAAAAATTCGTCTAGCCGGCTTGTGCAATTCATTTATGGTACCAATCTTCGAAGCGTTCATTTTTTCTCTCTACCAAGCGCTAGGCTATTCTTCAATGTAGTTATATCAAGCTGAACAATGAATATTTGATACAGAGGCTGCTTTTAACAATTTATTGTCTCAAATACCCAATGTCTGATAGATATTATTTAGCTCCCTCCTATAATGGGATATAATTTTTTTATCGCCGCTATATATTTTATTCCAAGATTTTTCTTTACTTCACTTATTACACCTTCCAAAAATTTCCGGTTACATGTTATTTTGTTGCTGAAAGCTTGATGGCTACCTAAAACATCCTTAATCATCGTCAATACCGTCTGCATCGTGATATCCATTTGCGTATTCAGATAGCTCAACATTACAGAATCAGAATCGACCTCAGGTTGCGCAACGTTAGTTAATCGTTTGAGCTCTAAGTCATATTGCCCAATTGCATTTAATTTAAACCCAATACCGCTTCTATATAAATCAATATATTATTCCTTCTTCACATAACTCTTCTACTATAGATATAATCTCATTGGTATGCCCACTGTTTAGATGCATGCAGCAAGCGCAGGCGGTTAATCAATTCTTCCGGATCGTGCCAGTAAATATAATTGGGTCGCATTTTAGTTATTACTTTATGCGTTGGTATGCTCGACAAACTGACGTCTACTTTTTTTCCCTCCATTAATGGACCATTAATATTTTTAATTTTTTTCAAATTGCAAACATTAAGCGCAGATGATTTACGGTATCGCAGGTAGGGCGACTTTGTGATTAATAATATTTGTCGGTATGCGACTAAATCTTTCTGCTTCGGATTGGCGATTTTCTTTTAAGAGAATGAAACACTATTATTCGCTGGGTGCAGAGTGCATGAAGGGGACAACTGAAACGATCCCAGCGCTCGTAGTAGTCATGCTCCTGTCATAAGTAAACACGTCAAAATTAAATATAAAAATCTGATGTGGCCAGCACATGACCTCTCGCCATTTTTGAATCAAAAATTTACAGGTTGACACAAAAAAGTATGAAAAAAAATTATTTTTTTGTAAATCTGGCAACAATGGCAAAAGTTTCGAAAATTTTAATGAGATGAAAATAAACTATAGGGTATACAAAATATATGTGTCAAACTTTATTGCCGTTTTGTATAATAATGGCGTTATCACCCATAGCAACTGCCACTTCCGGTTGTGCGATTGGCACCAAAATCTAATCAGATCTAATCTAGGGTATAAGAATTCTGTGATAAATGCAGTTAGGAGAAAAAGTTAGTAATATATAACCTAATTCTGTAGTATGCTTACTTATAACGAATTCCATTGGTAAAACTAGTTTTGCACTGGTTTTGCACCAGTGTTGCATTGGCACCTAAAGAAGTTCATGAAAAATGTGTACTAGTTTAATTTTTAAGTTAAACTTTTGTAATTTGACATATGATTTTCATAATAGTTTCAAATTAGGTTTTTGATTATTATTTTGAATTGATTAAATCTATTATTTATATTAAATAATAAATTAAAGAAATTCTTGAAGTGGTCGACATTTGTTTAGAAAGAAAATGTAAATAATAAGTTTAAACGATTTATGAATAATAGTATTCATAACTGTTGAAAGAACACTAGACTGCGAGCGTTATTAACTAAATTCTTTAGATTTTCTCGAAGGATCAAACTTTTTAGGTAGGAGTTAAAAACCAATATGAATGTTAAATAAAAACAGTATTTGAAACAAGAATGTAATTTTTATTCTATTTTTTCCAAGTACGAACATGAACAGAAAAATCATAAAGCGGCACATTAATTTAAATTAGAAAACCGAAACATAGATATTTAAATAGTACTCATTACTTCACATGAAAACTCAGAAAATTTTTTGGGTGCGCTTAATTACGCACCATTTTACTTAGTTGAAGAAACTTTTTTGCTCTATTGAATGCAACTGCATCTAGTCACAGTCAGGATGCGAGAGAATGATTGTGCTCTGAATTTTAACGGAGAGTAGGGTTGGTTTTTTATTGGCAGGAGACATATGACGTGGTATGTACATAGCCTTAAATTAAGCATCGTAGCGGGAAGAAACATATCTATATTTTTTGTCTCTTATAATGATGGGATAATATGAGAGAAAGATAAGCTTGCATAGCAACAGTCGCTTATGTATTTTATTTTTATTAACTGTATTTTGCAAGTAGACATAAAAAAGTCTGAGAGACAGAGGGAATAATATTGTGTTGATTTTAAATCTATTTTTAGATTCTAAAATATTAAAATATGCAGTAATAGACATTAGTATGAACTAAAAGATTAATATTATTAATTTTAAAAGAAATATGAATTATTTTGTATTTTCTGGATAATATTCCAGTGAAATTTATCCAAAGTTGGAGACAAAAAATAACTGAAATCATATGAAGTCCTTCTTACTTACTGATGTAATGCTAGGTTAAAGCTTATGAGTAAATTAAACACAAGAACTATACGCACCACGAAATTTATTGTATCAAAAAGAATATAAACAACATTTAATTTCTTTAGCAAATTTAATAAAAACTAACAAAACAATATATCAAATCAAAATATATAAAATTGAATGTACTTCATTCCTAATACCATAATGTATAATGAAAGTCAAATATTGGCTTCCTATTACCCAATAATTTATCCTCTATCACGACTATTAATATTTTCTGAAAGATTTAGTAATAGTTCGGAACGTGCCAAATTGCCGTTTACCAAATGCGCATTTGACCAGTTTTCAAGTTGATATAGAGCCTAATTCCGTTTTCATACCTGGTCGCAATCAACTTCTCCGCTAAATTACCGCTTTATTTCATAAACCCATCTGATATCTGTCTGATTTCTAGTTTAATTATACCCTCGTCACAATGGCAATGAAGCGGTGCAATGGCTACCATCGCCAGTGGCTAATGAAACTTTTTCAGATAATAGCTCGTTTGGATTAAGCAGACAGAGATTTACTTTGTAATCACTGTTAGAATTTAGAAACATCATAGTAAATTATTTTATATACGTACCTGCTTTTTTAGTAAAATGTCTGTCATTATTTTAACTCTATGTCAAACCATTCAGTGACGTAAAATTTAATGCTTACTCTTGATCTAACCATATAAAAAATCGTATATTATGATTTTAGGAATGTCTAAAATTGATAATCCATCGTATAAAGGTTTATCGTCCATTATTTAAACGGATTGCAACCAAATTTTCAGTAAACACTGAACAGATTTTAAATCCTGGTTTGGCTATGTTTTTTGCATCCTGTGATCCTTTAATATTTTCCGAGTGGGATGACAGTTTTATATTTTTTCTTTTTTAACATTCTCCATAGTTTTCCCAAATATTACGTTAAATAAGCGGGTTTGATTCAATATACTTTTTACAACAAAGGTAATTGAGAAAACTCCCAACATTCTGTGAATTTTTTTATGTTTTAATCCGAATTTTAAATACTGGTTCGCTGTTTTATCATATAAATTTGGAATTAACTTTGAATATTTGTTTTTTGGTGATATCAGAATGGTAAAATTATTAATTAATAATAAAATCCTTGAAAATTCTTTTTTACATAAAAAGTCATGGGAAAAAATGAATCAATCCTGAAAAATTATTGACAAAATTCACAAAACTTCTATATTAACGTCAAAAGTGAAAAAATCTTAAAAAATTATTGAAAATTCCCAAAAAAAATCATTAATTAATTATAAAATCTTTAAAAAAATCCATTTCAGTTAAAAAATCCTGAAAAAAAAAATCTGATGTGGCCAGCACATGACCTCTCGCCATTTTTGAATCAAAAATTTACAGGTTGACACAAAAAAGTATGAAAAAAAATTATTTTTTTGTAAATCTGGCAACAATGGCAAAACTTTAGAAAATTTTAATGAGATGAAATTAAACTATAGGGTATACAAAATATATGTGTAAAACTTTATTGCCGTTTTGTATAATAATGGCGTCATCACCAGTAGCAAATGCCACTTCCGGTTATCCGATTGGCACCAAAATCTAATCAGATCTAATCTAGGGTATTAGAATTCTGTATGCAAAATTTCAAATTTTGTTATTCTGTATTTTTTGAGTTATCGTTACTACAACATCCATCCAAACACACACACACACACTAACACACACACAGACATCATCGCGAAAATATTAAAATCGTATTCTAGGGACCCTAAAACGTGTTTATCCATTGAAAACTCACTACCCAATTTTTAGCATGATTCCTATACCTCTCTTATCTGAAGGTCGAGAGGTAAAAAATCAGAAAAGTGAGAAAAAAAATCTGATGTGGCCAACACATGACCTCTCGCCATTTTTGAATCAAAAATTTACACGGTGGCACAAAAAAGTATGGAAAAAATTTACTTTTTTGTAAATCTGGCAACAATGGCAAAAGTTTTGAAAATTTTAATGATACGAAAATAAACTATAGTGTATACAAAATATATGTTTAAAACCTAATTGCCATTTTGTTTAGTAATGACGTCATCACTCATAGCAACTGTCACTTCCGGTTGTCCGATTGCCACCCAAATCTAATCAGATCTAATCTAGGGTATTAGAATTCTGTATGCAAAATTTCAAATTTTGTTATTCTGTATTTTTTGAGTTATCGTTACTACAACATCCATCCAAACACACACACACACTAACACACACACACAGACATCATCGCGAAAATATTAAAATCGTATTCTAGGGACCCTAAAACGTGTTTATCCATTGAAAACTCACTACCCAATTTTTAGCATGATTCCTATACCTCTCTTATCTGAAGGTCGAGAGGTAAAAATGAATCAAATCCTGAAAAATTCTTGAAAAAATAAACAAACTTCTTTATTAATATCAAAAGTGAAAAAATCTTAAAAAATCCTTGAAAATCCCTTAAAATAATTATTAATTATTTATAAAATCCTTGAAAATTCCTTTTCACTTAATCCTAGAAAAAATAAATCAATCCTGAAAAATTCTTGAACAAAATAAACAAATTTCTTCAAAAGTGAAAAAATCCTTGAAAATTCCTTAAAATAATCATTAATTAATTATAACATTATTGGAAATTGCTTTTACTTAAAAAATCCTGGAAATAATGAACCAATCCTGAAAAATTCTTGACAAAGTTCACAAAACTTCTTTGATAATCTCAAAAGTGAAAAAATCGTTGAAAATTCCTTAACAAAATCATTCATTAATTAAATTTTTGAAAATTTCTTATTACTTAATAAATCCTGGAAAAAAATTAATCAATCCTGAAAAATTCTTGACAAAGTCCGCAAAACTTCTTTGGTAACCTGAAAAGTGAAAAAATCTGGAAAAATGAATTAATCTTGAAAAATTATTGACAAAATTCACAAAATTTCTTTGATGACCCCTAAAGTAAACAAATCATAAAAAATCCTTGAAAATGTCTTAAAGAAATTAACAATTAATTATAAAATCCTTGAAAATTCCTTTTTATTTGAAAAATCCTAAAAAAAATGAATCAATCCTGAAAAATTATTGAAAACATTCATAAAACTTCTGTGGTAGCCTGAAAAGTGAAAAAATCTTAAAAAATCCTTGAAAAATCCTTGAAAATTCCTAATAAAAATTCCTTATAAAAATCATTAATTATAAAATCCTTGTAAATTATATTTTACTTGAAAAATCCTTTAAAAATGAATTAATCTTGAAAAATTCTTGACAAAAATTCACAAAAATTCTTTGATAACCCCAATAGTAAAAAAACCTTAAAAAATTCTTGAAAATTTCCTAAAAAAATCATTAATTAATTATAAAATCCTTGAAAATTCCCTACAGAAATCATTAATTAATTATGAAATCCTTGAAACCCTTTTCACTTGAAAAATCCTGGAAAAAATGAATCATCCTGAAAAATTATTGACAAAATTCACGAAACCTCTTTGACAACCTCAAAAGTGAAAAAATCTTAAAAAATCGATCCATTTAAAATCATCATAAGGAAGGTACTCACTCATCGCTGCACCATACATATTTGTTGCTTCTAGATACATAACTCCCTGGTTTTGATAGATCGAAATTTGGTATGGATTTGTTATTTGCTACAATTTTTTTTACTACATTGGGCCATTCCACCTCTAAACCCTTTTTTGAAAAACTATAACATATCCACATTAGTTAAAAGTTGAAGCTGTTACGTATTGAGTCTTATCCAAATTTTCGAAAATCTGCTAATAGAAGGACATAAGTCTTCAAATAGAGCATTGAATAAATATTGAGTATTTTAAAATGGAAAGTACTCCACACTTCCTTGGCTCTTTCATACTCTTTATCAGAAATGGATTCTCCTCTTAATTTATCAAAGAAACTTTCCTTAGAAGCCAACTACTCTTTCTTCAATTTTTCAGTTGAATAAATGTATGAATATGTATATATAACTTTGATTTTTTTCAAATTACCTCCATAATTTTTGTGCGTTTTTTCTTTGGTTTTATATTATCAATAATTTTTTCCAGTTGATATATCTATCAAACCATCTGTCAAAAAAAATTAGAGCGTGTTCAGCTAGCAGACCATTTCTGCATAAAAAATAAAGTAATTGCTCATGCAAGCACCTACAAAAAGGATTTTTAGCGATAAATCTGCAAGGATAAAGTGATTTATATTTTTTTTGTGGACGTGAGTGACGTCATAGTTTATTTATGGTTTTACAAAAATAAGCGCGTATTTGGTATTCTATCAGTGGCGCGACCGGCCGAGTCTTTTAAGAGGCGTCAAGATCATATGTTTTAGACGGGCGCTCCTTTTATATGAAATATAAGAAGCTGTTATTTTTAATTTTTATTTGTGACGATAGGGAGAGCATAAATTACATTATAAAATTCTGTGATGTTTTTTAGAACCTGTATTAAACCGTTTGACGATCTTGTGCTATGAATATTTTTACGAATTCGCTCTATGTCCTTACTTGTTATGGAATATATGCGTCTGTGTTTTTTATTAGTAGATAGTCTATGTTTGTTCTAACCTAGGTATAGGGAATTCAGCGTGTTAGAGAGAGAGAGGTATAGAAAATTCAGCGTATCAGAAAGAGAGCTATGATGTCACTACGCAACCGGTCTTCAGATCCCTCATTTGCATCAGGTCCGACAGTTCCACTAGAGATTATTGTCAGACCTGAAGCATCTGAGAGACCTGAAGATCGGTTGCGTAGTACTTTAGGTCTGTCAGGCCCTTCTGATCTGGCAGCACCCTCTGATGGAGCTGTCGGACCTGACGCACCTGAGGGACCTGAAGACCGGTTACGTAGTGATGTCATACCGCTCTCTCTTTCTGACACGCTGAATTTAATATACCTCTCTTTCTAACACGTTGAATTCCCTATACCTAGGGTAGAACAAACGTAAACTATCTACTTTTATTTCTTTTCGAATCAGTTTGATTAGTTTTTCGCACATAACCTTCACAGTAGTATTAAGTAAACGTGACAACGCTGTCGGTTATTATCACAAAATATATTAGTTTTGTTGCTAAAATTAAAGTGGGAAAATGGATGTAATCCGGATGGTCGTGGGATGCAACTCGGATGGTAAAAAATCTACCTACTTCACCGTGGATACAATTCGGATGCTCCGACTATCATAACGTAATATAACGATATTACAAAAACAATAAGGTTCCCATGTAGTGAAATGCGCCAATGAAAAACAGGTACTGGTAGAATAGCTATGATAGTTCTGGCGCACTCCTTATGAAAAATAACATGGGAAATCGCTAAGGTCCCTTCTGTAAATTTTTTGTTACACTGAAAGACACTGCTGATTCTGGACCACATCATCTCGAACAGCTTTCAAACAGGTCTGGAAAACCTTTGGAATGGATCTGAAACAGTTTTCGAACGGATCTCGAACAGATCTCGAACAGCTTTTGTACAGGTCTGGAACAGCCCTCGAACAGGTTTCGAACGTGGACCAATTCTAATAAAAGCTGTTCGAGACCTGTTTAAAGCTAATCCAGACCTGTTCGAAAGCTGTTCCAGACTTGTTCAGACCTGTTCGAGACGATGTGGTCCAGAACCGGCAGTGTCCTTGGGTATAACAAAAAGTAATAGAAGGGATCTTAGCGATTTTCCATGTTATTTTCCATAAGGAGTGCGCCAGAACTGTTATAGCTATTCTACTGGCGCTCAACTACTGAAAATCTAGTTTTTCACTTCACTATTGGCAATACTTTTATTCTGGTCCATATTTAATTCCATAGGAGGAATCTAATGGGTTTATGTTGTACTCCCAAGTCGCCAGTATTTTCTGTCAAACTGTCAAATTCACAATACCGAGTTATACTCGAACAAATAAATTTATTGATTAATATTAAAAATGGATTTCTCGTTCAATAAAACCAGCCAGGCGTGGAATATCACCTGTTACTCTACTTTAGCACACGCGAGGTAATAAATTATTAGTTAGATAAAATAAATACTGTTTAGGTTATTAAAAAATAACTTAATAGTCATTGTCGTGCCAAGTATAACTATCGAAAAACTATGATTTCACTTTTTTAGAATTATTTTTTCGAATATATTTCCATCAAAAGTTCCTCTCATCGTGTAATCCTAAACAACATTTTTTATTGTAGTCTGTCGATTTCCTTTCTCAATATGAGCTTGACTCAAAAAGTTATGTCGAGGAAAACTTTGTGAGAAATTCTTTTGAAGTGCTCGGCACAACTGAAATCGGAATTTACAAGAAAAAAGTGAAGAAAATGGATAAAACGGATACACACTAGAAAATAAGATCTTGGTGTTCGTGAAAACGCTTCAATAAAAATCCCAAGAGTGTATAAAATTGAAACAGGTTTAAAATTAGGATTTAGAATAGTAAACTTTTATTATTTGCAATGAAGTAAATTATTTACTAAAACTGAATAATAAATATAATAAATTGGTAGATGGCGTTAGCTGTTTACCATCATTTACATTATTTTTACTCAATATTGCACTATTGTGTTCCAAGTGAGATTTGAATTCAATGAATCTGTGAACATTGCCGCTGATGACTCCTTAAGGGACGAAACAGCTGTCCGGTATACGGCTTGATGTATAGAAATCAAATTTTCAGAACTTAAAAGTATTTAACACAAATAATAATAATATTTAAAATTAACCCTAAAAAAATTCCTTCATTTATTTTTACTTCGCTTTTCTGTTACTTTTTCCTATCTTAACAATGTAAAGTAAATCTTCTTTCAACCAAAAATTCCTGGCCTTATCAGGATCAAGGCGTACTTAGCGTCGCTTGAGGTCCTTTGTTCCCCCTACAAGCGATACTAAGCCCTGTAACTCTGAATTATGGTCATTCCTGCTTGAAATGTATTAGCACACTTTATTAGCTTTAGGAGACAGTGACGCCGTCACAGTGTTTTATAGAAAGCATAAAAACTGTTAAAAAGGCAATATCGAAAAAAAAGTTATAGTAAATAAAAACAATTAAATACGGATGGATTAAATGTAAAAAATGAAGGTGAATCGAATAAGAAATTTACACCAAGAAAGACACAATAAAAGTTTTTTGGATTTTTTATATTTTAATCCTTTGTTCACATGTTTGCAATTAAGATTGTATTATGCGAAAAACATGTTTTTGTCCCCATTTAAAAAAATAACTTGTAACACAAATATATTGATATGGACCACTCGGTATTTCTGATGTCCTATCTATCAATCTCAATCCGGGTTGGGTTCAATACACTATAAATTTTACAAAATTTAGTAAAAAAAAAAATTCAATTTTATTAATTTTACTATTTCTTCCCGGCTTCACTTCCCATAAAATTACATATTTTCACTTATTCCATTTCTAGTCTCATATTTCAGCTTCTAATAATATAATTTAAATCTTCTGTTATCGAATATCTGTCCCTGTCTGAACTTGTTCTTACTATTTCTATCTGTCTCACTTGCCATCTTTTCTATCTTCTTATTAACCTTCCAGTATGAAACTTTGTGTTTCTTTATAGATTATTTCTTTATTTATCCATTTTCAAAAATAGGCTCACCTTGTACATATTTTTTTTTTATTTTTATTCAAACATTTCATATAATATTCAATACTATCCTAACTATTTCAATACAATCTTTTTTTTTGACAATTTAAAAAATTATTTTCCAAAATTGACAAAAGTCCTAATAATTTTCTTTTATTTCTTACTTGATTATTTTTTTTTTTTTTAAATTGCCATATTGTTAGTCAACCAGGACTGATCATCATAGATATGACATCTTAAATGACCTGGTATCATTCTATTTTAAATTTTCATATCAATATATAATCCTAAACTAAAACGCATAAAAATATATAAAACCATGGAGTTACATTTTTTGCACATTGTACGGATTGTGAGCACCTTTTTACCTCTCGCCCTTCAGATAAGAGAGGTATAGGAATCATGCTAAAAATTGGGTAGTGAGTTTTCAATTGATAAACACGTTTTGGGGTCCCTAGAATACGATTTTAATATTTTCGCGATGATGTCTGTGTGTGTGTGTGTTAGTGTGTGTGTGTGTGTGTTAGTGTGTTAGTGTGTGTGTGTGTGTGTGTTTGGATGGATGTTGTAGTAACGATAACTCAAAAACTACTGAATAAAAAAATTTGAAATTTTGCATACAGGATTCTGATACCCTAGATTAGATCTGATTAGATTTTGGTGCCAATCGCACAACCGGAAGTGGCAGTTGCTATGGGTAATGACTCCATTATTATACAAAACGGCAATAAAGTTTTACACATATATTTTGTATACCATATAGTTTATTTTCATCTTATTAAAATTTTCGAAACTTTTGCCATTGTTGCCAGATTTACAAAAAAATAATTTTTTTTCATACTTTTTTGTGTCAACCTGTAAATTTTTGATTCAAAAATGGCGAGAGGTCATGTGCTGGCCACATCAGATTATTTTTATCCGGGGTTTTAAGAACTAAATGGTTCATTCCATTATATCTTACATGGTGTGAAATTCTATTCAACATCAGACTGGTTTTTGAAGTTTTAGGTCATCCAGCAGGCTTAGAGATATTTCCATAACTTTTTAAGTAGCACGTTGTAATTTCCCTTCGAAATTTGAGTTGCATCACTCTTTCACCATACTTTCTATGTATTTTTCAGTCAACGTCAACAAACCAAGTAAAAATATTCTACCACCATTTCTTGCTGCGAATATCTATCCTATACATTCTCCCATGAGATCTGTACCTACCATATGTGCGTTATATTCACCAGACAAGGAGGAGGTACCATAATAATTCTTTATTTGGGCATGTAATGTAATGGTCTAGGATCGCTTATGTGATGTGGGTTAGTAAGGTAGCTGATACATTCCACAAATAATTTGATTAGTGGAGATGTACAAATAAAAATGCTGGTATAAGAAGATATTATTTTACTATATATCAATTAATGAACAGGTAAATCACAACTGATTGTTTTAAGAGTATCTCAATGTCTAGAAGATAAACAGTAGATACTTTCAACAACAAATTTATTCACTGGTACATGTTTACTACAATATAATAAATCGATAACTCGTCGATAATGAATCAAGAATGAATAACGAATCAAGAATCAATAATGACTGAATCCTCTCAAAGAGATAAACTGTATATGCAAACCCAACAATAAACAGTTCCTGACCTATGGACAACGACCGGCGTTCAACCTGTCGGTGTTACCTTGCTATATCACGTTACGTATTTATTTAAGGTTATTCTGTCCAGCCTAAAAGGCACCTCAGGCTAGAACTATAGCGTTTTACCTGAAATACCGTGACATGTTGATGGAACACTAAGAACGTTGTTGTCTAGCCAAAGAACTAACATACTACCAGTTTTTCTTCTAATGTGCTTTCTTTTAAATGTTCTAGAAGATTTAAACCAAAATCTTTTTCATATATTTCATTGAAAAATCTACGGGATATATGATCTTCTCAATATTTTCTTCCTCTGCTACTTCTTCAGCTCTTCTAATATTTTTTTTCACGTTTTTTTTTACTTCTGCTCGTCATTCACTTTTGAAACTGCTTGTTGGATCCTTCCGAATAATCACCTTTTTATTTTTTTTTAATCTTTGTTCTCCAACTTGCATGAATAATATTGATTACTGTTTTATTTTAAAAATTTTTATTCCTTCATTCAATATACCATTCTTTTCATAAATACAACATTCCCCCTTTAAATATAATATTAGTTTTTACAGATTTATTTCCCTTTATGCTTTTTTACAAACTATCTGACAACCTTCAAACTTTTTTGATTAATTATTTCTTTCTTTAATTTTTTTGTAAACAAAACTTTTACATACCATTTTTTTATTACCTCTCGACCTTCAGATAAGAGAGGTATAGGAAT
This sequence comes from Neocrepidodera transversa, assembly GCA_963243735.1. Lineage (NCBI taxonomy): Eukaryota > Metazoa > Arthropoda > Insecta > Coleoptera > Chrysomelidae > Neocrepidodera > Neocrepidodera transversa. The sequence goes on from OY725350.1 coordinate 17,869,420, forward strand.
CATGCTAAAAATTGGGTAGTGAGTTTTCAATGGATAAATACGTTTTAGGGTCTCTAGAATACGATTTTAATATTTTCGCGATGATGTCTGTGTGTGTGTGTTAGTGTGTGTGTGTGTGTGTGTGTGTCAGTGTGTGTGTGTGTGTGTGTGTGTGTGTGTGTGTGTGTTAGTGTGTGTGTGTGTGTGTGTGTGTGTGTGTGTGTGTGTGTGTGTGTGTGTGTGTGTGTGTTAGTGTGTGTGTGTGTGTTTTAATGGATGTTGTAGTAACGATAACTCAAAAACTACTGAATAAAAAAATTTGAAATTTTGCATACAGGATTCTGATACCCTAGATTAGATCTGATTAGATTTTGGTGCCAATCGCACAACCGGAAGTGGCAGTTGCTATGGGTGATGACGCCATTATTATACAAAACGGCAATAAAGTTTTACACATATATTTTGTATACCCTATAGTTTATTTTCATCTCATTAAAATTTTTGAAACTTTTGCCATTGTTGCCAGATTTACAAAAAAAATAATTTTTTTTCCTACTTTTTTGTGTCAACCTGTAAATTTTTGATTCAAAAATGGCGAGAGATCATGTGCTGGCCACATCAGATTTTTTTTTTCTAATTTTTTTCAATTATTCTAATGTTTCCCCATTTGTTTTTCTCATTGTCCTGCGTTTTTTCCATTTATTACTTTTATTTTACGATTTTTTCTCATTTTTTTTTCGATTTATTTCATTTCTTTCGAATTTTTTATATTTTTTTTATTGGTTATATGGTTTTTTTGTTTTTTTTTTGTGATTTTTTGTGATTTTTTGCTATTTTTGAGTTCTTTTTACAATTTTTTTGATTTTTTCGTTTTATCCGAATTTTACAAATTTATTTTTCCTATATTTTCTGACGTTTTCCAATGTTTTCTGTTCTTTTCTTATTTTTTTCCCGATTTTTCTATTCTAATTTTTTCTCGTTTTTTTGCTTTTTTTGTTTTTTCCGCCTTTTACAAATTCATTTTTAATTTTTTTTCCTATATTTTCTGACTTTATCTAATGATTTCTGTTCTTTCCTCATCTTACTTTCCCGATCCACCTCCTAGAAGGGAAAGTATTGTGAACGAGCTAAAAAAAAATTTCGAGATAAAAACGGAAATATCCATTTTCGGGTGCCCCGAGACGATTAAGACCATTTCCAGATGGAAGTCTGTCTGTCGGTCTGTGTGTGTGTGTATTCTTCCACGATAGAGGCCACACGTTTAATTAGATTGAGCTGAAATTTGGTATTTACCCGTCGGAAGAACCCATTAGTTTTTGTACGACATCTGTCAAACGGAAGTATCACTATCTAAAAATGACAGATGCAATATGTCACAGAATTGGACATGCAATATGTCGTTTGAAAGCCCTTGAAAAACTCTATTCAGAACAGTCAAAATTTTTTCTCCAACTGTCACCTGTCAAAAATAAAAAAATGTTAAAAGTTGAAACTTTAACATTAAATATCTGAAAAAGTATTCGTGGATACTCGTCGGGAAAGTTTTGGGGCGACACAACCGATTTTTTTCTCATTGATCTGTTTTTTTTATCATTTTTTCTTTTGTTTTCTATTTGTTTTTAATTTTGAAACAACAAAATAAACTAAATACAGTGGAAGTTCGCACTTTTTGTTAGGTTTGATGGAGTCCTTGCTCTCAAATTGTTAAAACATGTGATATTGATCACACTGCCGAAAATATATGACGTCCAGTCACTGCCGTTCCAGATTTTAACTTTCCAAATTATAACCAAGCTATAAGAGGATACATTTATTGACTAGTCCACAACAAGGCAAAAATATTAATAGCATAAAGAAATAAAAGCTGTTGCCACTCCAATTCCAATCCCAGTTCAGCGCATACATTTTGGCACTTGTTATTGATGCACCCTCGGCACATTTATGATTCTCGTCTGGAACAGAAAAATCTAAACAAAAAAAATATAGTTCACCCTTTTCTGCTCGGATATACTGAATTTGTCCGATGCAAACCAGAATTTAAATTTGAAATATGAGATGTAGTTGATTTTATGTCATATCAGTTCGTTTTTCCTTTGTGTTAAAAAAAATAAAAGTAGACATGATATAGAAAACGTTAATTAATTGTTGTAGTTAGGGAATGTAAAGGACGTAATTAAAATCACAAAAATTAATCTGAAATGATGATCGAACCAATAAATTTAAGTCGTTATTCCAATTTCAGTTTCCTTTCAGCTCTGTAATGATCACAGTATCATCCAAAATCATTATTTAGTGATTAAAATAAATGAAACATCTGGACGGTTCATATTTAAAAATAAAAACTTGACCACCTTTAGTTTAATGTTTGTAGTAATAAATATAAGTTGGCGCTTAACGTTGTGATGACCGTAAATTTTCTGGTAAGATGCGAAGCTATTATTTACTTTTTAATATGTATTAATTAATTTGCTGTAAAAAATAATCCAGATCCAATGTATTAAATTATATTAGCCAGTGCTGGTAGATAAATTTTTGATAAAATTTAAAATTGCAAATGTATATACTAAAATTAGAACGAGTCACTTTTCGATTCTATTTTGTTAGCTACGTTGATTTTAGTATTTTAGGTATTTTTTTAATGTAACTGAAAACTAAACTTTTATGTTTAGTTTAAATATACTTTGTGAAACAATCGTGAAAAAAACAGTAGCGGTTCATCGAAAATTACAGAATATATACATTTTCTTAATCATTAAACTTGTATTATTTAATGTATGTGTGAATAATCAACTCCCGGTATATCATTTTATTAATTTTTCCAGTAATTTTATAGACACATTATTAAAATGCCATATTTTTAATGGTATTTTGTTTTATCTCATTTAATTTCATTTTTTGAGACAAATTACCAACACCACCATCGAAAATTCAGAATTTAACGTCGCGACGCCAATTTCCATAATTTTTTCTCTTTTCTATTTTCACAAATTAAACCAACAACACCATCAGAAGAAGTTGCAAAATTCAACGTCGCGACGCTCTTCATACCGACGTCCAAGATTTCAGCGTCTGTACATGTTTTGCATAAACGATAATTTCTTGACATCGTTTGGCCTCATTTTGTTTTAAATATTAAAATTAATTATTACTATTATGATTATTAAACACGATTTTTCTTTATTTTCCGCGTTCAATTTGGACCATTAGTAATGGATATAGACGCTAGTGCTCTTTTGTCGTTGGTTCTGCACATGATTTTTCACTACGTATTTATTATACGTCATACTTATAATATAACACCATTTAGCTCCATCTGTTAGCACACTGAAAATCTACGTCATCTCTCTCTCTTACTACTACTACTACTTTTGTTAAATACATTTAAGCCAACTTAGAGTAAGTATTAAAATTGTAATTATTTTCTTAGTAAATATAAAATTGGTAAATCAAATGCCTTTATTGTTTAAAATAGATTTAAAAAATAATGATTATCAAAATCTGTTAATAGAATAGTACCAAGAGACTAAGTTTTGAAAATTAAAATTTCAAAAAAAAAACAATATTCAGCTCTAAATTGTGATGGTAACAGTTTAAAAATCACAAAAATATTGCAGGTATTCCACAAGGATCGACTTTATGTCCAACACTATCCATAGTGTCACACCCTTAACTTTTTAATGTACATGGATTTTTACCAAAATATTTGAGGGGCACTGTGTCATGTGTCATTATTATTTTTCGATTTCAGTTTGTAAAAAAAAGAAGATTATCCATAGCTCAAATGTGGTAAACTAAAAAAAAGAAGATTATCCATAGCTCAAATGTGGAAAAATTATTCAACGAATAATTAAAACTCCAAGACATACCACAAAATTTATTAAAAGGTTTAAAAGTGAATTAAATTGGCGACATGTTTCGGCCAAACGATGGCCATCATCAGGCCTACAATACAACCCATTTTGAGTATGTTTTTTATTGTAATCCAATTTGGCCGAAATATGTCGCTAATTTAATTCGCTTTTAAACCTTTTTTTAAATCTTGTGGTATGACTTGGAGTTTTAATTATTTGTTATTTAGTCTTATTTCAAAATATATAAACACAATAAAACCACACTTTGGAATCTGTGTCAAGTGAAACTAATTTTGCAAAAACCTCATACACAAAAGCGCATCCCAATAAATTCAATTTTAAGTAATAGATTGTGTTAGTCAATTAAATTGGATAAAACAAACCTCTTAAAATGGAAAACAAACATTCTAGGAAAGTTTTGGAGGACCATTAAATCCAATCCATCTTCCAAGTTGTTTTCATTAGGAAACAATAGAGAGACGAATGAGAATAGTCACGATTTCAAGTATTGCCAATGGATCTATAATTTCCTCTCTCTCTCTAAATTACTACTATTTGTTTAGTAAGAGAAATGTGTTAGAAGTATCAAACAAAAATATTATTTCTTGAAAATTGTGATCGACGCTTATTTTTGATTGATTGTCATTAAGTACATAATTGATTTATAATAGGCCCAAGTTTTTTTGTAATTGGTTTATATTTTATGATACCTTAATCGATCTGGTTTTGGATGATTTGTTCTATTTTATAAAACCCAATCATATTTACCGTAAAAAACTAATTTTTAAGAATTTGAGATGAAAAATATAGTATTCACTTTATTTTTAATTACGTAGTTTTTGATAAAACTATATAAATTTTCTATTTTAGATTTATTTAAACAATGTAGTATAAATAGGATTAAATGATTAAATAATTTCGTTTACATAACCCGAAATTGATATTTTAAAAGCGACCGAATCCCTCAAGCAAGGTGTATATGTACATCCGCTCGAGACCTTGATTTACTCCTTCCTTTCACTATTCCGATGTCCCAGTTTCGCTGAAACCTGTTTCGGTTCCCGGCGACGGTCAAGGGAAAGCCTAGCCGCTCGCGATGTTTGTCGCAACTAGCGGTATCGGCGTCTGGATAGGCGCCGCGACGCCTGGCGCCTTTGCCGTCTTTCCCGGATTATCCCCGTGCCGAAAACAATTCGTTGATATTGAATGATATGTTTGTATATTTACCTGAGACTTGATTTTTAAAATGGAAAAAGAAAATTCTTAGCTTACTATATAAAATATTTTATTATTCAACATATTCTTCTTTTAATATAATATATTTATTACACCGAACCTGCAACGCCTCTAGACCTTTCAAAAAGTTTTTGGGGTCTGATTTTTTTACTAAGATTGAAATGATTTTTTTTTTAAAGATACACAGAGATGATTCGAATTGTGAATTGTTATTGGTTTCCTTCAAATTTTCTTTTTTTATCATTTTTTATCGAATTAAGTAGAAGTTGCGCTCACACCTTTTTTTCTTATTAAAACTCAATTATCTCAGAAACTAAAAGAGCCAGAGCAGAATCGACACTTTCTTTGGAATCTACGACCCTTTAACCACCCCTGTACAATTTTTTTCAATTCTAAATTTAAAAAAAAAATGAAGAGTTTTGAAGGCCCTTTTTTTTGGGTCTGATATTTTTTTACTCCGATTGAAATGATTTTTTTTAAGATACACAAAGATGATTCGAATTCAGAATTGTTATTGGTTTCCTTCAAATTTTCTTTTTTTATCATTTTTTATCGAATTAAGTAGAAGTTGCGCTCACACCTTTTTTTCGTATTAAAACTCAATTATCTCAGAAACTAAAAGAGCCAGAGTAGAATCGATACTTTTTTTGGAATCTACGGCCCTTAAACCACCCCTGTCCAATTTTTTTTCAATTCTAAATTTAAAAAAAAATGAAGATTTTTGAAGGCCCTTTAATTTTTTTGGGTCTGATATTTTTTTACTCCGATTGAAATGATTTTTTTTTTTAAGATACACAAAGATGATTCGAATTCAGAATTGCTATTGGTTTCCTTCAAATTTTTTTTTTTTTTTTATCATTTTTTATCGAATTAAGTAGAAGTTGCGCTCACAACTTTTTTTCATATTAAAACTCAATTATCTCAGAAACTAAAAGAGCCAGAGCAGAATGGATACTTTTTTTGGAACCTACGACCCTTAAACCACCCCTGTACAATTTTTTTTTAATTCTAAGTTTTAAAAAAAATTGAAGATTTTTGAAGGCTATATAACCTCGCCTTTTTTTTGGGGTCTGATATTTTTTTACTCCGATTGAAATGATTTTTTTTTAATAGATACACAAAGATGATTCGAATTCAGAATTGTTATTGGTTTCCTTCAAATTTTCTTTTTTTATCATTTTTTATCGAATTAAGTAGAAGTTGCGCTCACACCTTTTTTTCTTATTAAAACTCAATTATCTCAGAAACTAAAAGAGCCAGAGCAGAATGGATACTTTTTTTTCGAATCTACGGCCCTCAAACCACCTCTGTACAATTTTTTTTTTAATTCTAAATTTTAAAAAAAAATTGAAGATTTTTGAAGGCTATAAACCTTGCCCTTTTTTTGTTCTGCAATTTTTTTACTCCGATTGAAATGATTTTTTTTTAAAGATACACAAAGATGATTCGAATTCAGAATTGTTATTGGTTTCCTTCAAATTTTCTTTTTTTATCATTTTTTATCGAATTAAGTAGAAGTTGCGCTCACACCTGTTTTTTGGATGTCTATCTGTCTGTCTGTCTTTATGTAAACACTGTAACTTTTGAGCGAAAACTTCGATCGAGTTCCATTTTTCGAGTTTCGAAATGGATGCAGAAAATATTGACACGTTGTTTGATTTTAACGACTTTTTTTTCGTTGTTTTTTTTTTGGCTTTTTTACAATTTTTTTTTTTGATTATTTTCGTTTTTTTTCATTTTTTATCTATTATTTTTCCTCTTTTCTCATTATTTTGATGTTTTGTTCTTTTTTCAGGTTTTCTGTTTTTTTTTCTCTTTTCCCATTTTTTCTCATTGTTCTTTTTTTATTTCTTTTTCTTTCGTTTTTCAATTTTTCATAATTGTATAATTATTTTATAGAAAGAGACTTTGCTGATTTTTTTCTCATTTTTCTGCTTTTTTGTTTTTTCTGTTTCTTTTTCAGATTTTTTCGAAATTTTATAATTTTATCTCTTTTTGTCATTGTTTTGTCTTTTTTCCATTTCTTTTCTGTTTTTTAATGTTTTTCTTATTCCTTTGATTTTTTCCGATTTTCTTACGATTTTTTTGCCATTTTTTTTGTGATTTTGTTGAGATTTATTTCAATTCTACTGATGTTTTTCATTTATTTTATATTTCTTGCTTTTGTTCTCAATTGTTGCGGGTTTTGGTTGTTTTTAACGATTTTTTCCAACTTTTACCGGTTTTTTGCAATTTTTTTTCCATATTTTACAATTTTATTCTTCATTTGTTTCCAATATTTTTCAATAAGGTATGTTTCTCGTTCGATTATTTCCAATTCTTTCTTATTTTTTCGGTACTTTTAATTTTTTCCCGTTTTTCACTAAATTTTTTGATTTTTATCATATTTTATTCTGATTTTTTCAATATTTTTTATTTCTTTTTTTCTTCCAATTTCTCTTTCGAGTTTTGTCGATTTATTTTCGATCTCGTTCTATTTTTTCGATCTCTTTCGATTTTGTCGATTTCTTTTGATTTTTGTCGATTTCGTAGGAATTTTTTTTGTAATTTTTTATTTCTATTGATTTTTCTTTCAAATTTGGTTGATCCTTTTCGATTTTTGTCGTTTTTTTTTTCGATTTCTTTTGATTTTTTTTTTGGTTTTTTATTCGATTTCTTTTGATTTTTTTTATATTTTTTACGATTTCTTTAATATATTTTTCGATTTCTTTGAATCCTTCATCTCTTTCAATTTGATTTTTTTTCCATTTTTTTATATTTTTTTCAATTTATTTTGAAACTTTTCAGATTTAAGTTTTCTTATTTTAAAATTTCAAATAATGGAAAAATAAATCGAAAAAAATATAAAAAAAATGGGAAAAAAATCAAATTGAAAAAGATGGAAAGGACTCAAAAGAAATCGAAAAATATATAAAAGAAATCGAAAAAAATATAAAAAAATCAAAAGAAATCGAAAAAAAAAATCAACAAAAATCGAAAGAAATCGAAAAAAAAAACGACAAAAATCGAAAAAGATTAACAAAAGGCGAAAGAAATCTAAAAAATCAATAGGAATAAAAAATAATAAAAAAAAACAAATCGGCAAAATCGAAATAAATCTACAAAACTCAAAAAAGAAATTACAAAAGAAAAGAAAGAAATAGAAAAAAAAATAGAATGAGAAAAAAACTTATTTCCTCCAGGGGTTCCCCAGAACGCACAATAATATATTTACGGTAATTTTAATTTAAGTTATTCTTTAGATGGTTTATAATAATTTTTGTTCTCCATTTTTATTATTTTTTTTTTATTCTTAACAAATAATTATAATTTTTTCATATTTGTAACCAATTGCTTTCGTGACGACGAAAAAAAATTCCTACCCCAACTTTTTATCACTTTTCTCGGCGTGTCCAAGCTCCCTGAGTCCGATAATGCAAAAAATACCCTCTTTGGACTTCGGGATGTCTGTCTGTCTGTCTGTATGTAAACACTGTATCTTTTGAACGAAAGCTGCGATCGAGTTTCGGTTTTCACTTTACAGTTAGTTTTGTCAAAGGAAGAACCCTATTGAATTTGAACAGGATCGGACCGGCCCTTCCGGTATCCGCCACATAAATTAAAGTGGCATGCATGGGAAAACTTTTTTCAATTCAAATTTTTAGAACTTTTTACACTTCACATCATGTATAATATCTTTAAGACTTTTTGAAGAGCTAAAACAAGATAATCCAGAAACATATATAAATATTTTAAAAATGACGGACCTTCAATTTCAAGAATTATTCGATTTAGTTGAATTAAAAAAACAAGATACCATATTTAGTCAGGCAATTCTGTGTGAGAATAAGATATCTCGCAATTTGAGGTAGTTTAGGTCTCTGACTTGGTACTTAATTAGGTACTTTACTCGCTGTTGCTATGATAGTAGCAATAGTGGCCATAGGATCTATTAGTCACCGCTGCCTACTACCAAAATGTTCAACTTTATCAGTCGCTGGCAATTAATTACCGGTTGGCGATGCCAGCGGCGAATTTTTTGGCTGATTGACAGCTGACAGCAGAGGCTACATGCTGTACCAAGAAAATATTCTCAGCTTTCTTTTTACTAAACTTTATTCTAAACTTCCAGTCCATTTAAAGGAACGGTAAAAGGGGTAGAAATACTCCGCATGAAGAGACCCCCTATCCCTTATGTTTTTGGGGTCGCTGATTACGAAAATGAAGGTTAAAACTGCTAGCAAGGGGCGGAACACCCTTAAAATTGCAAAAAACACCTGTAAATAGGGGTGTTTTTCGGCTGAACTCGTTGTTTCGCGAAACTAAGCCATCTTATAAGTTTTTGTTGTTGTACCTATTTAGGGATGTTTTTTTTGCAATTTTAAGGGTGTTCCAACCCTTACAGGTAGCTTTAACCCTTATTTTCGTAATCAGCGCCCCAAAAAACATATAATATGGCTTAGTTGAGCAAAACAACAGGTACAGTCGAAAAACACCCCTATTTACAGGTGTTTTTTGCAATTTTAAGGGTGTTCCGCCCCTTGCTGGTAGTTTTAACCTTCATTTTCGTAGTCAGCGACCCCATAAACATAAGGGATATGGGGTCTCTTCATGCGGAGTATTTCTACCTCTTTTACCGTTCCTTTAAATGGACCATTCCGGCAAAAACACAAATTAACAATTGGTTGGTGAATCCACCATTTTTTTAACCGCATTCATCACAATTAAATGGTGCATTCACCAAAATTTTAAAAACTACATAAAACAATACAACAAATGGCTATTGTTTCACAAAGTATTATACGAAAACTTGAATTTCTGTAACAATTTTACTTTATTTCCTTAATTAACCTGTTTTGTAATAATTCCTGTAAAGCCTTCATTCCAGAAATTGCTTTTCTAAAAACCAAACAGAGCGAAATTAAATCACACACCCTTACCCTCATCTGGATTATACGGGCAAAGCCTTTTTTCCGCATAATAAAAACAAAAACCCTTAAACCCCTAGAAAACAATAGAGCAACTAGCTAATAGTCAGTTGTTCACTTAACAGATTAAGGTGAAAATATATGTTGGAGTGTTGGAAACAAATTTTTTACCACTTCAATTAATTGTGCTTAAATTAATAGAAATTGTATACAAAATTTTTATTATGTATTATTATTATTATTTTTTGGAATATAAAAAATTTTTTGATAGATGAAATTAATCAAGTAGGAGGTTGTTTAAAAAAATGAAGATAGACAGAAAAAAAAAGTCTGTCAATATTTTTTTGAATTGTCATAATAGAAAATTATAAAAAAAATTATTGAATGTATTATAATATAATGTAAAGATGGAATTACCTAAAAAAAAATAATAAAATTTATAATCAATAAAGGAAAGATTTATTAATGAAATTTTTTTATAAAATTTAGAGAAAAAGAACTGAGATGAGATTGAGATAAATTATTTCCAAGTTTTTTTATTTTATAAACATTTTTTTCTATTTTTTCCTTTTCTTTCGATTTTGTCCCATTTTTTTTTCAATTTGTTCCAATTTTTTTCAACTTTTTCCATTTTTTTAGATTTTATTAGGGTTTTTCCATCGTATTTGATTTTTATCAATTTTGTCAGAATTTATTTGGGTTTTTACGCATGTTCGAACTCACTGAATTTGATTTTTTCAATTTTTCTCGATTTTATTTGTTTTTGTTTTTTTTTTTTCGATTTTTATCGATTTTGTCGATTTTATTTGTTTTTTTTACAATTTTGGTCGATTCTATTTGATTTTTCCGATTTTATTGATTTTGTTTACGTTTTTGACGATTTTATTTGTTTTTTTACCATTTTGGTCGATTGTATTTGATTTTTTCGATTTTATTGATTTTGTTTAGATTTTTTTTCGATGTTATATGATTTTATTCGGTTTTTGTCAATTTTGTCGCTTTTATTTGGTGTTTTAAGATTTTTGTCAATTTTAACAATACTTTTTCAGTTTTTTTTCGGATTTTTTCGTATTTATTTTTTCTCCATTTTTTAAATTTTTATCCATTTTATTTGGTTTTTTACGATTTTTCTCGATTGCATTTAGTTTTATTCAATTTTTATCGATTTTTATCGATTTTGTCGCTATTTTTTGGGTTTTTAAAATTCTTGTCAATTTTATTCAATTGTATTCGATTATCTCCCTAGACGTCGTTTAATCGCGATTAAACGAAGTCTAGCTTTGACAAATATGCATGTTAATAAACAATAAAGATAAAATGTAAATACTACATTCCCAATTTGGGAAATAATCTTAACATATACCCCTCGATCTGTAAATTTAATCCCATAAACTGCGGCTAGTCAATTTTTTTCAAAATTTTGCTTTGAAGCAAATGTTTTCGACTGAATAATCCACCTAAAAAGCCCTCGACCTTCGGTCTCGGGCTTTTAATGGTGGATTATTCAGTCTCAAACATTTTCTAATCAAAATTTTTCAAAAAAAGCTAGCCGTAGTTTATCCGGTTAAATTTGCAGTTCTCGGGATATAACCTTTGAGTAAACACACAAAATAGTCAATTTATAGAATGTAACAAAAATAATGAAAATTCTAATAACTAAATTTATCGGACAAATAATACCAAATTAGATCATACCACAATAATTAAATGGAAAAAATAAATTTTAATACGGGCCGGCGACATATTTCGACCAATCATTAGACATCCTCAGGTCTATAATACAAATTGACACTAGTTAGAAATACAATAAAAATCACTTTCAAATATGATTAATTAAAAATGGTTATATCACAACAAATAATTATGAAACTGGATGAATTTATAAATGGTATGAAGCTGAATATATATATAAAAATAAGTAACATATTAAGAAACTAAATTTATATATTTTTTTAAATTTTTATTTAAATTATAATGTCTATCTATTTCTTTTATAGTATAAACCACCCCTAAATAGAGATTACCTTTTGTAAGTTACATTAAAATTTATACAATATTTTATTTTCAGTTTCCCCTTTTTTCATTTTTATATTTATCTTTTAACCTATCTTATCAGATGCGTTTTGCATGTCAAATTTCTTTAACGTTTTAACGTCGTGTAAATTCAGAAGAAGAAAAAATTAGATTAAAGAAACTCAAATAAATTAACAAAGTTTTTTGAAATGACATAATGCGTATTAAAAAAGTTTTTAAATGGGTAAAGTGGTAAATGTCGACTAAGATTTAACGTTTGGTAAAACGATGCTACATTTTTTTGATTTTTCAAAAATTCAAAATGTCGAAAAGATTGTTTTTCTATTTAATATTTATATTCTTGTCATCAAAAATTAAAATAAGTATTAAGTAACGACATATAATAATAAGAAAAAATCAATTTTATAACTATTAAGAATAATTTTTACCATTCAAAAATTAATACGTTCTTTTCAAATCGATTTTATCGTCATATCGCTTAACGACTGAAAAATAGATGGAAACTGTTAGTAGAAATCTAAAACCCGTTTAATTATTTATTAATAAACGTGATTCAGACGGTTTTTCCAATCCGATTGCCATTCGATGATAGTGAACTTTCACGAACGGAAAATCTGAAAGTCATGAATTTCAGCGTTCGCAATTTTTAACTACGTGATTGGAAATGAAATCAGTTTAACCAATTAAGAAACATTTTGTTTGTTTCAAGATAAATTAAACATTAAACACGTAAATACGCGGAAGTTCCATTAAATATTTTCTACCGATCCAATATCCGGTTCTTTAAGAAATAGCGTGGATAATATTATACTCTTAAAAAAATGTATTTCCTGAAGAGCACTTTTAAATATTAAAATTTAAAATAATTTAATAAGAAACATATTAAAAACATTCTTTGTTCACAATCTTCAATAGGGTTTCATACAAGAACGATACTTTTCTCGTCTCGTATCGTCTCGTCTAGTAAAACCGAGACGAGACCTTTTTGAAAATAATTTAGACGATACCGAGACTACATACGGCGTGAGTCTCGCCTATATTTGTTCAGAATTTGTTTCTGAATTTCGGAGAAAAATAAACTAGCAAGCAGTATAAATATTTAATTTTTTTTTATAATAGATTAAAGGTCTGCATAGGTTACGATAAATTTACGAAATCTAAAATCTGTGTACCATCTGTGGGATATTTTATTTTATAAAAAAATGATACTCTTAATATGAATCCGGGACAAATGCTCCCTCGTACATTTGCTCCCCCGATACATTTGCTCTCCTGTCTTAATTTTTCGAATAATGATAAAATTTAAGTGATACAGTTGTTCTCCTACCTTAATTAATGGGTTACCTACTTGCTATTGCCTAGTAGTAATGCAATAGACGTCGAATAATAAAAAAAATTCAAAGATTTTTTGGTTTACTAACATATAAATACTTATAACTTTCCTTCACCCTTTTTACAGATATATCTAGTAGATATCGTCATGTATTTTTAATATTTAGAGGGAAGATCATTTTTTATTTTTTATATTATTTTATATTTTAATTGTTTATATAATTCTACACAAAATATAAAAAATTATGCGAATTACTGTGTGCTTTGAATTTAATTAAAAAAAAAATGATAAGAGGGTTGCCACCCAAATTTTTGATGTTTGGTGTAGAATTGTATAAACAATTAAAATGTAAAATAAAATAAAAATATTAAAAATATATGACGATATCTACTAGATATATATGTCAGTAAACCAAAAAATCTTTAATTTTTTTATTATACGATGTCTATGGTTATGCAATATTAGTAGGCAATAGCAGGTATGTAACCCATTAATTGAGGTAGGGGACACCCTAGAAACTACATTTGTTGTTGAAGGTTGAAGGTATGTGTGCAGAATAAAACATTTTAAATAAAATTTGACGAGATTTGACGAGACGAGACAAACGGTTACGAGACGAGACCAAGACTGAAACGAGACTTATTTTTTTTCTCAATTAACGAGACCGAGATGAGGCCTTAATCTTCAAGATAATTGTGGATTAAAAAACCATAATGAGCGGACTGTATCTTCTTCATTATTGATTGTAATGGTTACTTGCAAGGTCAAAGTCGAAGTCAAAGCTGCTAGTGTGTCGTAAGGATATAAGTTTAAGTTTTGGATGAATAAATCTCGGAGATACGTTGTTGTTTTTCGCCAGGTTGTAAGTTGGTGATTATATGACACTTGATATTGCTCATAGAGGTACATTATCTTTGTGAATTTTTATTAGTCCATATAATCTAGGTGGTAGAGCTTCAGTACTACATATTTTCTTCTATATGTGAGTGGTCGAAATTTGGAAGTAATAACCAAAGAAGACCAGGGCATAACAGCCCGGTCATAAACTTCTTTTGCTGTAGAGCAAATAGTTTTTAAATATCAAGATCACGTGACCTTCTATAGGTCTAAGGTCAATTTTTACTTTCCCGGATCCATCAAAGGTGAACGAGCAAAAAAAAAATCGAGATATCGATAGAAATATCCATTTTGAGGTCCCCCCCGAAGATTTAAACCATTTCCAGCGCATGGTCTGTCTGTGTGTCTGTGTGTAATCTTCCACGATAACTGCCGAACCGTTTGACCAACTAAGCTGAAATTTGGTATGGAGGGTCGGTGTATACCTAGAATGCGAACATTAGATTTGCACATGTAACAATTTTTTACTTTTTTTAAATTTTAAGGACAATTTATACATTTTAGTGCAAAATGTTGTAGTACAAAGTTTTTTAGCATAAAATTCCCTACAACTTTTGTTTTAAACTTTTTCCAGAATTTTGAATAGTTACGCCACTAGAGGGCGGGTAAAAAATGAGCATGTAGGTTTTCACTAGTTTTTCTTGATTTTGAGGACAAATAATACACTTTAGTGCAAAATGTTGTCGTATAAAGTTTTAGAACATAAAATTCCCTACAACTTTTGTCTGAAACTTTTTCTAGAATTTCCAACAGTTGCGCCACTAGAGGGCGCGTAAAAATTTGCATGAAGGTTTTCTCTAGTTTTTCTTGATTTTGAGGGCAAACAATGCATTTTTAGTGCAAAATTTTCTTGGTCAAAGTTGTAAAGCATCAAATTTTCTTGAACTTTTATGTTTAACTTTTTATCGAATTCCTCATAGTTTCGCCGCTAGATGGCGAGAAAAATACACATTTATAATTTTCCGTTTTTTTAAAATTGGAGGTAAATTATGCTCTTTAGTGCAAAATGTTTCAGTGCAAAGTTGTAAAGCAAAAAATTTCCTACAACTATTGTATGAAAATTTTTCAAGAATTCCCTATAGTTTTCACACATGATTTTAGGAGTTCCTAATTGTAGCAGTGTGATATACAACGTGCGCATGCACATATTATGTCATTATCAACATTGAAATATCAATTCGGTAGACATATTCACCATCGGCTCGCTGTTTTTAATGTGTTCCATAAATTATTGTTATGCTAAGTATTTTGTAATTAAAATAATAATAATAAATAACATATTCTCTACGGTAGGGCCGGGAAAGTTCTGGGGTGACACAGCCAATTTTTTTTTATTGTAGATGTTTCCGATCATGCTAAATCTAATGCCGTTGTCTGCTTAGCTCTAGCTCTTACCGTTTGTCCGCTGAATGTCGCTAGATTCTAACAACTTTGTCGTTGACTTCATCGAAGTTTATTTAGAAGTTTATAATTAGGTATCTTTGTTGTTTCCATTTTTCAATAGAAATGACGATTATTTAACGCAATACGAGCTGAAATCAGTCAAATAAAAACCTTCTTGTGCAAACTTCTCTAAAACTCATAAAATATACAAAATATCAGACGACCTAGATAACTTTGGCGTTAATGCTACTTCATGGTGCTATAAAACATTACAACGCGTAGGCCGGGAAAACAATGGTGAAACGTGAGGGAGAGGGAGATGGAGGAGTTTAAAATTGGTTTTACTCTAATTATAATTAAAACGGAGGGACGGCTTTCAGGCATACAATGATCTAAATTATTGTAAATGTTTTTTATAAAGATTTTTTTTTACTTCTGTTAGGTAATATCGTTATTTATGCAAGAAAATGTAAAATATTTCGTTGGAATAATCCACATTTTTGGTGACCCTGATTTAATTTCATATAACTAACAATTATTAACACATTCGGTGCTAAGGTAAATTTTCATATTCATATCACTGGGCCATGTTACTGTTTTTCTTCTGTGTCTCTGTATTTCCATTATTCATTTGTTCAGTATATATTAATTTCAGACTCGCTTGATATCCCTACTTAATTTCTCCCTTAATTTGAGATGCAAAATATAATCCGTCTTACAAAGAACCTTATTCTGGTCCAGAGTATATGGAGTATTCTCTTCACCAGAATTTAAATTCTGATATATAATAATAATAATACTCGCCCGGGACGGTCTATTATTATTATTTGCGTGGCGCTCCGAGGCGACTTACTGAGGATTGATGGCGCCATTTGGCTATAGGTGATGAAAGCAATTCTGACGAACATCAAACAGATTATGAACATCAAGATGACAATAAAAAAATTGAAGGGAAAATGTTGAAAATAGACCGATAGATACTGATCAGTTTGGGTTTGGCCCAATAACAGGAGGACAAAAACGTTTCAAATGTACTGTCATTGGGGGCGTTAATGAAGCAATAATTGCACTACTTACTGATGATGAAACACCGTTCGATTTTTTTTCTATTTTCATTGATGACAGAATATGGGATAAAATCGTAGATGCAACAAATTTATTTCCAACGCAACATGAATATTTAGATATTTCTCAAAAGTCACGAAAGGCCACTTCAGAAACAAAAGTAAAAAATTATTTGGCTTACTGGGATACAAGGGCATAGTAAAAAATCGATCCATGAGATCATACTGGTCTAAAGATATATTTACTATATACTATGTCACGCAATAGATTTGAATTATTACTTATGGTGTTGTATTTTTCAAACAATAAAAATCACACAAAAATTAGTAGACTTGATAAGATTCAACCCATCTATTTAACCAAAATTGTCAAGCTCCCGTTACACCTGAAGATTGCTTTTATATTGATGAGTCTAATACCATTCAGAGGCCGAATTATTATGCATCAGTAAATTCCTCAAAAGGCACAGAAATACGGAATAAAAGTTTTTAAAATATGTTGCAATAAGGGTTGGAATATTAAAATCTATTCCTGCAGACGCGGATAAACGAGAATCTGTACCAATGAACATAGTGATGCAACTAAGTCAACAAGTATTAAATGCTGTTTACTGATAATTATTATACCAGCATTAATCTTGCCAATCTGCCATTTAGTAGGGACGCTCAGGAAAAGAATTCCAAAGAGTGTTCTTGAGGCAAAAAGATAGCAGTACAAAATGTAGATGGTATTACAATTTTAAAATGGAGGGATAAGAGAGATGTTTTAATGTTATCAACAAAACATTCAGACGAATTGGTAACTATAAAGGAGAGAGGTAAAGAAGTGATTAAATCAAAAATAGTCATAGACAATAATTAAGTCCTGCCGATCTTTCAGATCAATTTTCTAGCTATCATAGCAAAAATATTATGTGGAAAAATAAAGTAGCAACAGAGATAATACTCGAAACAGCTATTGTCAATATACACTATTGTTGCTAACCTGTCACAGGAGATAAAATTGGGAGGACACAATTTAGCAGAATTTAAAAGATCAAACAGATACTTTTTCAAAACGTTATTATATCAAATTAATAAAAAATCAAACATCTATCCTAGCAAAATAATATTTTATCAAAACCGTAAAAAATCGAATCGTATTAAAACAAATATTAAAGAATCAGATGGATATTTTATCAAATTAATAAAATATCAAAAATCTAAAAAACCAGAATGTTAAAACTTCAAATAGTTAATACATCAAAAACGTAAAATATAATAAAATCAAAATACCAATAGATCGAACTTTTATAAACTCAGAATAATATTAAAACAGAAGGCTATATTATCGTAATCCCAATTTATCGAAGCGCCAATCGATGAAACCTACAACGTCAGAAAATAGTGAGATAGAATTTAAAGAATCAGAACCAGAAAGAGACAGAATAGTAAATCATCAAAACCGTAAAAAATCAAACGGATGTTGCCAAATCTGAATTATCGCCTTATATGTGGGGATACAATTTAACAAGCTTATTTATCGTTATGCAACATACATTACATATGTTTTTCATCATTTTGATAGTGTCCATTCTGCTTTATTAAATTCTGAACAAGTAAGATTTTGTAGTTATGATGGTTTGAAATATTAAATTTTGTTAAATAGACTGTTTGATATAATACGATTTTGGTAAAATGTATGGAGCCAAATTGGGAGGGCACAATTTAGCAGAATTTAAAAAATCAAACAGATACTTTTTCAAAACGTTATTATATCAAATTAATAAAAAATCAAACATCTATTCTAGCAAAATGATATTTTATCAAAACGGTAAAAAATCGAGTTGTATTAAAACAAATTAATAAAATATCAAAAACCTAAAAACCAGAACGTTAAAACTTCAAATAATTAATACATTAAAAACGTAAAATATGATGACACTAATTTATCAAAATACTAATAGATCAAACTGTTATAAAACCGAAATAGTATTAAAACAGAAGGCTATATTATCGTAATCCCAATTTATCGAAGCGTCAATTCCAATGAAATTTAGAGAGTCAGTTGTGAAGAAACTATTAGAAGAACCAGATATTACTCAAAAAGCTTCAGCATCATCCTCCTTGCATCATGAACGAATGGGTCGTCATTCCTTCAAGAACATACATGGAAGCACGAGGGAGGGGACAAAATATTGCAAATGTTGTTCCTCTGCTCAGTATATCTTAATTTCAGACTCCCTTGATGTCCCTTCTTAATTTAGTCGCGTCGTATCCTTTCTCCTCTTGGTATTACTATAAAATTCTTTCCCTCGTTATATACGTTTGTTTTTTCTTTGACTGAACGTTTTTACTTGGAATTAGTCCTTTTTTTTTGGAACAACTTTTTCCTTACAACGTGATATCTTTTACTGCCGGATCCAGGAAATTTTAGAAGAAACTCGAAGACAAGCCCAAAACCAAGCTAAGTCACATTTTCCAAAGAAATAACAGAACAAGTATCTGAAGAATTATTAAATTTTCTTATAAAATAAAACAAATATAAAGTTTAATTTGAGATTAATTTCATTAAACCGACAAAAAAGAAATAATGGATTTTGAAATATATTACAGTTTTTTTTGTCAATTGTTTCTAACTACATCAAAAAATCAATTAGACTGGCGTCCAAAATTTTTTTTACCTAATATTTTACTTTTCGATACATCTCAAATTCTAGTTATGGAACGAACCCATAATAAAAGAATTGATCTTAAATCACATTAATTATTAAATCACTTTTATCAACGAATAAAAAATAACGGTTCACACTCAAAGCAGTTTAATTTGGCGTACGAAGTTTTCAATCCGAGCCACGATAAAGAAAGCTCACCTACGGTTCGCTTTGATAAATAAGAAATTTGTTCAAATGTGATTGATCGTTAATACAAGCACTTTATTCTCATTTCTCGAATTCGGAAGAGACGGAAGTGCGTGTTACGTTAAAATTTAGATGGAATTACCATTACCTACATTGATAAATTTGTCTTGATTAATATATAAATCTGAAGGGGGAACAAACATTAACGCGATTATAGATATTTCGAGCCATTGATAAGGAAAATAAATCACCTGTCTTTTCTTATAAACCTCGTCAATCAACACGGATAATTCTGAATCAAATTCGTTGGAGAATTTCGCATTTTTTTTAATAGCTCGCTATGTAAATTTTATTCCATCAATGATTAATGAATGATTACAGAGGCGGACAGGGAAATTTTATTAAGAAAACTGAAATGAAAAACATAAATTGAAAATTTAATCTTAAACCCTAACTTATCCTGCTTATCCATCTTTTAATTTTATGAATGCTCTTTTGCTGCTGCTATTGTGGGAGATACAGTAGCTAATTTAAACTCAACCAAAACAAATTGTTTTGCAACAGTATTCAAGTATGCTTAATAACGTAAAGCAGCTAAAGTTTGATTTTTTTGCTTTGTATATCGCAAGAAAAATTTTGTTGCCAACATTAGCAACATTATCAGCATGATCATTTGAGACATTGAAAATAAGTAATTTCTTTCTCAATTTTATATCGCCTTGAACTTTCATTAAAGGAGAAGTTTTGTATGTCCTATATATCATAACTGCATAGACAGGCAATAAAACTGCTTTCATTTTTCCTAACTCGTGCTGCAACGCTGGAATGTTGTAAACTTTTTGTGGTTCGTTGCTTTTATCGTTCACGAGCATAGTTAAGCTGGATTTTGTGGGTGCTAGAGCAATTAACAAGACTAATAAGTCACTATTGTCACCTACTACTCTGGTAGCGAAACAATCAGAGTGTCTGTATCCCTAGGAGCCTGAAGCACACTACATTTTTTTACTTTTAAGTGAAATATTAGGAGATATATCAGTTGTTCCTTGTTTCTCGCATTTACTAAGAATTCACTTGATCCGAATGCAACTTGGAACGAGTCTTTTACTTTCACGTCTACGTTAACAGCTGAGCAAGACCTCATATTTTGTATTGAGCTCCTCACTGTAGCCATCAAACATGACATAAGCTTTGTCATAATGAGTCAATACATAATCACAGTACTGGAGGCATATCATCTTGAACGTTGAAAAAGCACACGGTGAAGGACGTGCTCCCATCGACAATATACAATTTCCCCTGTATCATCACATTGTCAGATTGATTGGTTGCATCACAAGTTAACAATTTCTGATTTAAATTTAAAAAGTTATCCATTATCTCAAATAGTAATTAAACTCAAAGTCGAGTACCATAAATTTTATTATAAATAATCTGATGTGGCCAGCACATGACCTCTCGCCATTTTTGAATCAAAAATTTACAGGTTGACACAAAAAAGTATGAAAAAAAATTATTTTTTTGTAAATCTGGCAACAATGGCAAAAGTTTCGAAAATTTTAATAAGATGAAAATAAACTATATGGTATACAAAATATATGTGTAAAACTTTATTGCCGTTTTGTATAATAATGGAGTCATTACCCATAGCAACTGCCACTTCCGGTTGTGCGATTGGCACCAAAATCTAATCAGATCTAATCTAGGGTATCAGAATCCTGTATGCAAAATTTCAAATTTTTTTATTCAGTAGTTTTTGAGTTATCGTTACTACAACATCCATCCAAACACACACACACACACACTAACACACTAACACACACACACACACACACTAACACACACACACACAGACATCATCGCGAAAATATTAAAATCGTATTCTAGGGACCCCAAAACGTGTTTATCAATTGAAAACTCACTACCCAATTTTTAGCATGATTCCTATACCTCTCTTATCTGAAGGGCGAGAGGTAAAAACAGAAGATAGGCGATTAGTTTCGGCTACAAGCCATCATCAAGCCTAGAATATACAGAGTACAGAGATAGGATATGAACATTTTAAAAAATTTTTACACTTACCAGAGAAATCGAATATATTAAATAATATTTATTAAAAAATTTGACAACAGAATTGCCCATTTAAAAAATTTAATGAAATTGCGTGAGTGCACTGAGGGAAAAAGAGGACAGGTAAAGGTAAAGTTGTGGTACAAGAAGGGGATTAAAATTAAAATTGTAAGGAATGGAGGAACATATTAACGGTGAACTGATATTACATCCAGAAGTTGGAGGCGTATAGAATAATGACGGTCAATGAAATGATTAGAAACTTGTGGTGTAGGAAAATTATAGGTAAGTGCCCGAGACAACACCAATTTCGAATTTATCAGTAAATTTGTCAGAAAGTAGAATATAATTCTGGGTGGACGTCTAAGAAGTCCAACCATGAGTTTAAGTTGTCCAATAGTGGTCAATCTGACAGGCTCATGGCCAAGTTTGCCATGAAGGGGCATCAGCCCTTCGCGATCTATTCCAAGTGAGTTTGTGAAGGTAATCCAAATTATGGTATCAATTAATAGGCTCGATGTACACCAAAAAAGTTGTGGCCTTTTTGGTAGAGATAATATCTAAATAATATGGTGAAACGTGAACAATTGTACAATTGTAAGAGATTGGATGATGATTTGATGATTTCTTTCGTCAAAAAGTGATGGAGGGATACATACAGAGTTCATAGCCAAATATATGCTGGCCTCATGTACAAACTATGCGGTGAAGCAGCTGCTGGAGTTGCTTGTCACAACACATCGTATTATTGCCTTCCATTTTAAAATACAGCCAATCCAAGGGTTGTTGTATCTAAATATTTTGACTACAAATTAGTTATTTTGTCTTAATTTATCTTTTTAAAGATAAATCTGAGAATAAGTATTTTTGTAATATTAAATTACCAAAGTCGATGAACCAGTGTTTAAATATATATTGACGGAAACAGTTTAGAAGATTTCCACCGTTCCACGAGGGGATGGCGTTTATTAAATAATTGTACCACCATAAAAAACAAATTTATAAGAAGCGCTAGTACCAGATGTGAAAGTTGAACTTTCGCCATACCATTATATCATTTTTGAATTACCCCGTTCGCCACCTTCCATTTATGATATGAAGGCCACTTGCACGGGCAGCTTCAGTAGAGAAAAAATACTCCAGGGATCGTATGGATACCTGGATATTTGCTGCTTAACAAAATTTATTAAATCAAAATAATTGATTTTGTTATTAGCAAATCTGGAGAGGTACAGACACGGCTTATAGGCTGGTGGTGCGGTTACATGGACAGTTCTAGGTTCCGGTTATTATTGAACTTGACTTTAGCTTGACCTGTCTTTAAAGGTCGCCGATTGGTTCTTGGACTGGTTCTCGGCACGAACACGGATTAACACTAGAACTGCAACTCCAATTGCGACTACCACAGCAATTGACTAGATCGAAACAAGTATATGAGTGACTCCATCTTTCGGCTGGGATTATAACTGTCATTACTAACCATATATTCGAAGTTAATTCTAGTCTAGTACTGTGTGCGATTTATTTAAATATTTTAATTATTAGGGAAATTAAAATAACTTTGTTATATCACTAAAATTATGAATCTATGTATGATTTATATAAAGCTTGCCTTGAAATGGTAAGTAATTTTTTAAACATTATAATTAAATTGATTTAAAGAATGAATTAAAATATATGTTTATCTAATTAATATCAATTTACGATAAATCTGGTATATTTTTGACCTTTGATATAGTTTAAAAACATTTAACCTGTTGGATGATTAATAATGGCGTGCCAAAACTGAAAGAAATTAACTTTAACTTTAGCGGAACTCACGTTGCTCCCCTAAAAACCTCGATGATTAATTATTTTAACAGAACTTTTCGTTTTTAGTCCGGGGGCACACATGCACAACTATAGAAATTTAAATTGAGGATAAAGTTTATTTGAAATTGACTCTAAAGCTTATAAAAGACAAGTTTAACCGGACACGGTGGAGAGGTTGGTTAAGGTATCGGCCTTTATACTTGGTCATTGTGCGTGGATTTGATTCCCATGAATTTCAAGTGGAATTAAAGTCAGATAAGACTTTGGGCAAATGCAAAAAGGTATTTGTGCCATGCGCAGTTTCATTCACGCCGGTAACCAAGTCAGATGAGATCGGATATCTCGTGGAACTCATAGGGATTGGTGGCACAATTAAACACTTGCTAGTCGGTAGATAACCTGAATGACAAAGCCATAGTGCTGGATTTAGGGTGATTGAGAACCGTGGTTAAAATTAATAGCAAGCAAGCAAAGACAAGTTTACGTTTCTGCTTGGCTCAAGTTTCTGCTTGGTTCAGATTCAAGTTTATATTTACGTTTCCGTTTGGTTCACGTTCAAGTTTTGTTTGGTTTGTCTGGATAGTCAGTTCAAATGATAAATAGGTTATCATTCATGTGATCAGCTCACCGAAAAGTCAGCTTACTAATAACTATGGTGGTTACACCCAGTCACCTGTAGCTATTTTTTTTTCTGGGTGGAAAACTACTGGTGACATACATTTAAATTTTTCATTTTATGTACTTTGTGAAAAAAATGGCATTAAATATATAATTATCGTTAACGTCTAAATCAATATCACAGGATAAAGGAACAATTTTTAAATAAATCTATATTTTACTTAATGTTTATGTTTATTTTGGCGAGAGAGTATATTTGAAAATTCAATAAAATAAATTCATAAGCATTAAACTTAAAGTAACTTCGTTCCATTCTTTTTAATCACAAGTCTATTTTTGTTTCTTTTTTGGGATTTTTTAAATATTCAAAAATAAATTAGCGCGCATAAAAATAACCGTTATTTGAAACATATCCTACACAACCCTTAAATGAACATAAACTGTATTATAGCAATATAAGTACAGATATTTATTATTATTTTTTTTACCTAATTTCGCAACAAAAAGAGTTGTTTACCAGTTGCCCCTTCTGTATGTCACAGCAATAACTCGAAAAACGTTTTGAATTTTGGAACTTTAACCCACCTATTATTTTCAGTGACCTAATGCCCAGTTTCACCAACGATAAATAAGACCTTATTCGATGAATAAATTTAACTGTCGAAAAAAAATGCGCAATTTTGTTTCACCAACGTCAAATAGCGTTATTTGACGATTAAATTGACGTTTAAATTAACCAACGAAATTTGGACAGTTAAAAGTTTAGTTGATGTTTTCCTACCTCAAATAATGTAATATTCTTGCGCGTGTTTTTCTGATTGTAAATTTTTATTTTATTATTTGTCTGTATTTATAGTTTGTTTGATTTCGAATAATGGATAACAGGTAAGATATACATTATATACTTCTTAATTTATATTTCAAAATTATTTATTTATTAACTATTACAGATTGTCATTTGCAACATCATCATATGATGAAGATTTGCCTTATAGACGACCTCGAATTGTTTTAGAAAGAAGAAATCCCATTACTCAATATGATGATGCTGACTTTCAAATTAAATTTAGACTATCCAGAAGATTTGTCGAGAAAGTTGTAAATTTAATTGGATATCATCTAGGTCATTTAAGTAATCGAAATTAACCAATTAGTCCTATGAATTAATTACTTATTGCCTTAAGGTTTTATGCTACAGGGTCATTTCAGATATGCATGGGAGATAATTTTTATATATCGAAAGCAACAGTATGTCGTGTTGTACAAAAAGTAACACACCACATTGCTATGCTTCGTCAGCAGTTTGTGAGAATGCCACAAAATGCTAATGAGCTTATTCAAGTTCAAAGTGGTTTTTATGAAATAAGCGGATTTCGTAGAGTTACTGGAGCTATTGATTGCACACATATTCGTATTCAGTCACCAGGTGATCATGGATCATGGTATGGTATGGATCATGGTATTAATGTTCAAGTGACATGTGATGCTAGACAAATAATAAGAGATGTTGTTGCATGATGCTATGATTTTATCAATGATTCTTTAATACGAGCTCGATTTGAAAGTACCCAGGAGACCTTTTAGAAGACAATGGCTATGGATGCAGAAAATATTTACTAACTCCACCATTAAATTCTCAAACGAGGTCAAAACAGGCTTACAATACAGCACATATAAGGACTGGCAACGTTATTGAAAGAACTTTTGGAGTTCTAAAGAGACGTTTTCCTTGCCTAACTTTGGGGCTTAAAATAAAGATAGAAACTGTTTTAAGTATAATTATAACAAGTACTGTTTTACACAATATTGCCACTGAACTTGCTGATAATGGCAATAATACGTCAGTAAGAACTGCGTTAATAAATATAGTTTTTGCAAGATATATTTTATTAATAAATTTTTACAACTATTATTTAATTTGTTTTTGTTCAAATTCAAACTTTTTTAATTCTTAATTCTAATTCTTCCCTTTCTTTAATTATTTCTAATATTTCCATTTTTTTAATATGTTTGTCTTTTTTCATTTTTAAAATTTCTTTTTGTTATTCTGTCAGTTCTGCCTTTTTACCTCTCGCCCTTCAGATAAGAGAGGTATAGGAATCATGCTAAAAATTGGGTAGTGAGTTTTCAATGGATAAACACGTTTTGGGGTCCCTAGAATACGATTTTGATATTTTCGCAATGATGTCTGTGTGTGTGTGTGTGTTAGTGTGTGTGTGTGTTAGTGTGTGTGTGTGTGTGTGTGTGTGTGTGTGTGTGTGTGTGTGTGTGTGTGTGTGTGTGTGTGTGTGTGTGTTTGGATGGATGTTGTAGTAACGATAACTCAAAAACTACTGAATTAAAAAACTTGAAATTTTGCATACACGATTCTTATACCCTAGATTAGATCTGATTAGATTTTGGTGTCAATCGGACAACCGGAAGTGACAGTTGCTATGAGTCATGACGCCATTACTAAACAAAATGGCAATTAGGTTTTACACATATATTTTGTATACACTATAGTTTATTTTCGTATCATTAAAATTTTCAAAACTTTTGCCATTGTTACCAGATTTACAAAAAAGTAAATTTTTTCCATACTTTTTTGTGCCACCGTGTAAATTTTTGATTAAAAAATGGCGAGAGGTCATGTGCTGGCCACATCAGATTTTTTCTATTACAATTCTTGTAAAAATACTTTGCATTATTTTGATTAGTCCCTGAACAGCTAGGGACTGGTTGCTGTTGTAGGGGTTGTGGGACTTGTGAGAAAAGTACCCAATATGTGAGTAGTAGGGATAAGACCTTTCACTTGGCTTCCCAATATATTAAGTACCATTGTATCAAAGGTACTTAAATTTGAAGAGCACTTCCTCCGCCAGTCTTATATACCTCAACCTAAAATCATGTAGAAAAATGGTCTACATTTTTAGGGATCCGTACCCCAAAGGGTCAAAACGGAACCCTGTTGCTCTCACTCGCGTGTCCGTCCGTCTGTCCGTCCGCCTGTCACACCGGTCTAGCAGCTAAACCGTTGGAGCTAGAGACTTCAAATTTTCATAGTTTATGCGTCTTGTTGACCCAAAGCCATATAAACTGTAAAAATTATTTTTGAAAGTTTTCAAGGAGGCTCCCATACAACTAAAGGGGGGCGTTGAAAAAAATTTTGGCCTACCCCCATCGAGTGAGGTATCGTTGAATAGAGCTCATGGAGTAGATAAAAGATATATTTTTTGTTTTAAAAAATATTGCAAAATGTAGGCATGAGAAGCCGCCAAAGTCAGCATTTTTTACAAAATTTTGTTCCGAACTTCCCATTTACCTATAAACTTAAAATTTGTTGATAATGTTTATTGTTACGTATATTTTACCAACAAATACCAATATATTAATAAATATGATTTTTTCATTACCATTCCCTCATTTTTAGGGTAAATTCTGATACTCGATATTTAATTATTTTTATGTGTGTAATCGTATTAGTTCTATTAAAAAATGCATTTTTAATCTTATTATTTTTTTTCTATCTTTGTCGGTTACGCTGATATTAACAAATTTGTTCGTAGTATTTCAAAATTGGTTAAATATATCTAAGTATATATGCGGATTGTGATATTCGATATTTTATTATTTTTATCTGTGCTATTATTAATTTTGTTAGGAAATGCATTTTTCGTCTCATAATTTTGTTTTCTTCGTCGAACGCCCATGTGCCTGGTTATTTTTCTTTTTAGTTATTGACCGATTTATTTTAAATAAATTTACCACCTTTTTATTTGCTTTGTGTTTTACTGTTGTATACTTGGGCTATTTCTTCCCAAGCTGTCGCTTTTGATTTTGATGAAATAGCATCAGTTTTTTTATTTTCAATAATATGTTAAAATTCTTCAACAATCGGTTATTAAGTTTTGTTTTTCCTCTTCCAAGTAATTTTTACTTCGTTCCCATTTACATACACATACATTAAGATGTCTAAAAATTCATGGTATTTCCACTTATACCTGTAAAAGTTTGGGTCAAACTGGGAGATCTCTACCTACTTGATTTTGACTAATTTGTGAGAGATTACTAAAGTTTCACATTAGAAATTTCAGATGGCGCAAATATCGCTCATAGTAAACTGTAATCACAGATCACACAGGGTGTATTTATAATCTGGGCTGCTATTTTCTAACTTTTGCGAAAATTTTAGTATACGAGTACTCGTATACGAATTTTTTTCGGATGACAAAAGTTTTTGGTATTTTGGATGACATGCGAAAAACAATTCGTCTCGTATAGCTTTAATACGAATGACTGGAGCCGGCAACACTGTCTAAATCCATTTATACCACACAAATAAAATGACAAATTACAAATCATAAGGAACGCTTTTAATATCAAACATTTTATATATTATTGACACTAGTGGCAATTACTGATGCAACTCATTGGTTATCTGTCCAAATTTTGAACCCTAGAAAATGTATCTACATTGCCCTTTATTTTTTAACCTAATTTTATTTATACTTTCATTACTTTCCCTCTATGCCTAATTTTGAGAAGGCCAGAGATTTTTAATTAAAACTTTAATTTTTGATGCGAAAATGAGTGACAAAAAAAGAACAGGGAATATGATATCTAGCCAAAAAACAGAATTAATTAATTTTTTAGATAAAAATCGTCTTCTCTTTGGTCTATTTGCCAATATTTCGGCTTCTTCCAACGCTGCTAAACCCGCCAAATTAATTATATTATTGAACATGTTTAATAATAATCACTTGTTTTTATTCTATATTTTATATGACATGGAAGTTTTGATTACTGATCAACAGTTGAATTTAGTATGCGGATTCATTAATACGCATCCCTTTGACCATGCGATGTATTTCCACAAAACAAATTCGCCTACGGATATTTTTCAATTCCTTCAAAATACGGTTTATTGCAATTTATACGAAAATGCCAAAATTCCGTATGCGAAAGTCCCTCGTACGAGTTAGAAAATAGCAGCCCTGGTACTGAATACAGACGAATGCTCGAATCTACAGCTTTACACTGTCTATACAAAATGTGACAAACTCAGCGAGAACTCGAATTCTGAACAGCGCTATCTTTCAGAATTTTGGGTATGTTCTATTGAACACGTCCTCCAGGCTGGCGTGCTCAGATTGACGGTTCCGATTCTGGTACAATGGAACCTTGCTTCGGTCCCTTCAGCTTGTCCTATCTCTAAAAGTCGAGAGACTGCCACAGCAACTCGGACTTCGGGCTGCCACCGCAACTGATTAATGCGAAACTAGTACGCGAGTGACTCCATCTTTCGGAGAGGGTTACTACTAATACGGCTTGGTCTCACAGACCGTACAAATTAATTAACCCCCAAATAGTTAGTGGAACCTACTTTACAAAAAATTCATGTGAGGACATTTAAACAACAATAAATGAATAAGAAAAGGTAAATGCAGTAAAAATTACTAATTTCTCCAGATATACCACGGATTTAAAAAAAAACGTGTTTTTTTTGTAAATACTGCACTTTATTTAAACAATATACAAAAATACAAAAACTAAAAGAAAAAAAAATAACTCTTTTACAATTGAAAAAATGTTAAACAAACATATTTCAAGTTAGTGAAGGGCATTTTCTCGACCGTCCTGGCAAAGGGCATTTTCTCGGCACTCCTGACAAATAGCAATAATGTGTTCAAAGCACATATATGGTACTCCCAAAAAGTTCGAAACAAAATCAAATCAGTAGATAGGTTTTTAAACATCTTAACTTATACATATACCAAAAAATAAGGTTGTAAAGTTCTTCTCCTTCTTTTTGACGATTCGACCCCCAAAAAAAATTTACCAGTTCAAATTCTTCTTTTCTTGTAAATAATTCAGTTTTAAAGGTTGGTTTGCAGACATATTTGCTTTAATTATTAAACAGCTAACTTAAGATTAAAAGTATTGGTGAAACGTCAAAATATTTAACGGGAGGTTAAAAGTTATTCATCGATTAATTATTTAGAGATTTATTTATCGTTGGTGAAACCGGCCGTAAGTCAACTAAAACCATCTGTCTGTCCGTAGCTGAGCTACTTCAATACTGATAGCTTGCTCGGTTTATTATAATTTTATTTCCTTAAAAAATTTGCGAATTAAAAGACCAAAACATTTGACTTTATGAAAGTTTTAACATTTTTTATAAATTTATTTTTTT
The DNA here is from genome assembly GCA_963243735.1 of Neocrepidodera transversa. Taxonomy (NCBI): domain Eukaryota; kingdom Metazoa; phylum Arthropoda; class Insecta; order Coleoptera; family Chrysomelidae; genus Neocrepidodera; species Neocrepidodera transversa. Next base: position 17,899,616 of record OY725350.1, read on the forward strand.
AAACATCCACTTGTGTTATCTCTGTTCCGATTCTTTTTTTTTGTTATGGAATTTTGTTCTAAATAATAATTCTGACTTGCGGTTAGATGATATTTTGTAATGATGGTGAACAAAGTCCCTTCTTATAAATTTTAAAATATAAAATTAATGAGTTGCTTTTCTTGCTGTTAATCTCCATGGATTAGGTTTGATTTCATAACTTTGTATATTTATAATCTTACGGTATTACTAATATTTAAATTATATTCACAAAAGAAAACCCTTGTAGAATGGTGAATTTGGTTATATTTGCAGGTGTAATTTTTTATTTTCCAAAAATATTTTTTTTCTGAAAAATTGATTGTAAAGAACATTTTTAAACTATTTCTTATGCGCAATAATAGTTCTCAATGTGGTAACAAAACTTCAAAATTGTTCTAGCGACTTACGACATTGAGATTCGCGGTGAGGATAATGTAACTACAAAGTTTCGATGCCATTCAAGAAAATTACTCGAAACGTTCGCTTTTCTTGCTATTTCAGGGAATATTTCACCGCTTAGGTACACCATTCTAGAAAATTACAAGGATTATATAAGTGCACGTTTATACCAGTTTAAATTACTATTTATATAAGAGGATTTAATCAGAGAATTGTTTGTTCTTTTGCAGTTATTTTTTGTTTTTATTTACTTGATTTTTGCTCATATTTAATAAAGTAAATTTAATAATTAGTAGTCCTCTTAGCAACAGCCTTTGTTATTAGTGACATGTAGTCCATTTATCAAACTATAAAATAACGGCTGACAGTTAATCTACACGTAAAAACTAAGGAGAAACACAAAGAAAATTACCCCCAATATCTCTACAACAAGTGCACGAGATTTTCGTTAGCAAACTTCTAGATTTAATCAGAAAGTTTTTGGGTAAAAACGTGGCGTTAGTCTTGCATGCCTTTTTAACGAGTTTTTTTTTACTAAAATTAATGGGTATTGAAAAACTGTAAATAAACCAAAAATGATTCTATTAACTTGATTAATTTTTTTTTGGTAGTAGAAGTGGTATCATTAATTTAATCCTTAGACGTTACCAAAAAAATATGACTAAAATAAAAACACGAGTTATAAATAACATAACACTTTCCCCCTATTTATGTGTGATATTTTATTTTCTGTTAAGAAAGAATTATTATAAACTTTGTTATAAAATTGTATAATTGAATGCCCTGAAATCTGCTTTGTATAAAACGATAAAAATAATGATGTGCAATTAAAACAAATTCAGCCACTTAAAATACTTATATCTCATGTCTTTTTTGACCCACAGAGCTGAAAATCTGAGATACTGACTTAAGATGTCTACTCACCAAATTTGATATGAATTGAACATCTAAAATGGAAGTTATAGTGCCCAAAGACTAACAAACAGAAACACATAAAACCAATCAAATAATAAAAGAAAAATTTAATTTGTTAATTTAAAGATGCATTGACAAGATGCGAATTGACAGAAATGGCAGTTGTCATACTCATATAAAGAAAGCCATTTTACTAGAAGGACTTAATATTGTAGCGGATCTGCTGATTAGTGATTTGAATAAGAAAACTAATAAGAAAAGAAAATGTAAAAAATGAGTAGGTAAATGGATAGTAAAAAGAAACTGTCTAGGTACCTCTGCGACTTTTTAAAGGAAGCAATTTGACTAACTGTATCCCCATTTGATGAATTAAAAGGTTTTTAGTTGGCGTCATCTTGAATCACTACTCGCAGGGCAAAAAGAAGTAGACACCGAAGGATAACTCGTTGAAAACCCCATTAAACTTTAGAAGCAAATATTGGTGACCTTGCGCCATTTTTTTGGCTACACTCTCAGGACTGGCTTTGCCCATATGTACTGTCCAGTCTGCTTAAGTCCGTTGGTTTGTTTTAATGAAATTTGGTATTGTTTACAGCGATATTTCAGAAATTGGTTTTACAGAAACTAAGTTATGTGTTAATTGAATATTTTAAAATGACTTATTGATATAATCCGGTAAATAGTTCTCTATAAACCCGACTTTAAAATTACAGCGAATTAAAATATAGTCGATGGTTCATTCGATTCGAAATGATGTTTAGACAAATGTGCTAAATTTCCTATTTGCATATAAACAATTGCATAAACAAAGATTTGAAAAGAACTAGATCCCTTTTTTTAGAATGATTATTTCTTTATAACTTTTGCAATTGTTTACGTGCGTATTTAAATCTTTCACACATTTTTCATCTGGATTCGAATTAACCCTCGACTTTAATTAACATATTTTAAACCTGTGAACTAGCCTATAGAGGGTACAATGCACAATATATTCCAATGAAATGAAAGAAATATATTTAATAAAAGTATTTAATAAAATGAATTTATCATTAAAATGTAATAAAAGGTATAAAAAGTTAAAGGAAGATGTATAAAAGCGCATAGCGGAAACTACTCTATTTTTAATACATATAAGTCCAAACAACAAATCCGACCGGTCACTTTCCAATAAAGAATTTCTCTAAGCTCAGCTGCGAGTTACAAACAAAGATAAATCATTTGTGTTTCCAAAACTAAATAACAAAATTAGTAATTTTTGTAAAACACTATTTTGAAATGAAATTTGTTCACAATACTATTAGAAAAAAATCTGTAAATGCTTTAAACAGCACAACTTGCCAACTGTGGCTCAAACTAAAATGCAGCAACGGCTGAAATGTAGCCTAAAAAATGGCGATTTGCTATACACAACTCGGATGCGCCAACCTTTCACGCTAACGTGAGTTACTCTTTGGGTTGTAGATCATCCGAGTCCATTCGCTCCAGTCTTCACACTGGTTCACTGATTCCAGTCAACTCGCATCGTGTCAACATACCTTACGACACTCTGGGGATCCTAAGAGGGCCGATTAGACCTTCCTAGTAACTCGGTCAATCTCGGATTCTAGTAGTACCCACTGCTTCCACACAATGGTCCGATACCTCAAGCGCTGATTCCGAATACCAAATAGACATGGAAGGTTCGATTCTTTTTAGTGATTCGTTCTTTTTGATTCGGTCCTAAATGATTCACTTAAACATGCGCAAAAGAGTTGATTTGATTCCTGACTCGACTAGAGCCGTGTACTTATGTACGGTTCCAACTCGTTCGACTCGACTTTCGACTCCGATTCCAGTAAGTGAGGCTTCGAGTTTGAGTTTTCGAGTTCCAGTGAATCAATGAATCAATTCAGCCTAGGCAGTGAATTGATTCTTTTGATTATTTGCAATGAGTCTAATACCTCAAGCGATTGTCAATGTTTCTTAAAGTCGACGACGGCGCGCAGTCGGGTATCCCAGTACTTCACCATGGTTAGGCCTCTCCTCTGTTACAGTACTGGATTCCCCAGTTACAGCACTTACCCTTTGAGATATTTCAGAATCGCAGGGTCTTCACCGATAATTTAAGCAATCGCCTGGTGTAGTGACAGAGTTGGGGGCAGGATCTGTTGTTCCTGGGCCACTAGGGACTTGCATGAACAGGTATTACCAACTTGCGCGCGGACAAGTACTTCCACTGAGCAAGGGAGGGCTCATTAGCGTAGAGTACCGGTTGGATTAGTGTTTTCCTTATCCGACTCGACCTTGTTAGAACCAATCCAGAGGTCAGTGTACTACCGACACCAAGCAATGCTTTCCTGCACGTAGAACAGATTACTGAGAAAGCCCCCAGGGCTCTTGGATTCCCTAGTTCACAGGTTCCTCCGCCTTCTAATGTCAAATTGGTTCCTGAGCGTTGTCCAGCTAGGATATCTATAAGCGCATCTCCAATGAAGGAAGATTCGCGCCGCCACCTTGCGTAGGGGTCTCCCGTTCTCCTTAGCACCAGAAATAATAGGCTGAAGCCAACCGAGACTGGTCGCGGTTCGTGAGCACTTGATGCAGGCCAATATTGGACTTGCCGATCATCGGTGCGCCTTCCGTTTAACCAGGACAGTCGACTGGAATTGGATCGCTTTCCAATGGTCCTGCCCAACATGCATCCCTTAAATTCGCATGAAGGGGTACAGGTATGGTAAAATTACGCTTAATCCGATACCTCAAACGCCTGCTTCCACTCGGCTCGGATAATAAACCCATCGAATGGTAACCGTACTAATGTCTACTGCACATTTTTGCCAATCATCGGCAGAACTTTTCAGCCTCACCCGCGGATTCTGTAAGGGTGACGGAGATATCAGGTTGTCCTAATTAGCTCCCATCTCGCACTTACTTAAATTTTAAATAATTATCAATACCGATGAAATAAATTCAGAAAATAAAATAGTTTTGTGACGAATATTCTGATGGCCTGCTAACGCACATTTGTCTTGTAACAAAATTACTTGTTTCCGAAATAATTAAATTATATAACTTAAATCGCGCACGGCACTGGAGTAGAATTAACTAAAAATTATGAGAGAAGCTTCGAATAAAAGGCCAGTCGTACCACTTGAACCTTCGCCCGACAGATGGATACACTCTCGTATGTGCTTCTTAGTTCATATCGAGTAGGGCAATTCAAATCGTTGTCGGTAGCTGCAGTGGCAGCCAGAGGTACGAGTTGCTGTAGCCGTCCCAATTGGAATAGCAGTGGCCGTGCGACCTTTAGAGACAGGTCAAGCTGAAGACAAGTTCGATTATAACCGGAGTCCAGAACCGTCATCGACCGCCACACCAGCCCGGAATACGTGCCTGTACTATTCGAGAAAAGAACCATTGCACACCTTTTTCTTCGCCGGAATTTTGGTAACAATAAAAGTTTTATTTATTGAATTTTATTTGTTTTTGAGTTTAAACATCCCAGCAGCTAATACCCAGGTACTCAAGCCCAGTAGGGTAAGAAAGACCGCTCTTCTAGCTGCCACTGATTTTGGTCGATACCATAACGACCTATGGAGTATTTTCTTTCGTCACTGAAGCTGCCCGTGCAGTGGCCTTCACACTATAAACGGAAGGTGGCTCCCGAGACAATCCAAAATCTGGACTAAGGTGCCAAAGTGACCCGTAACGACAAAACAAACAGTATTGTATAATTGGGTCCGATTGATTTTCGATTTCGGCTAGAAAATTCAGTCCAGTGATTAGTCGACTAAAGAGAGAGCAGAAAGAACAAGTGCCGAGGATTTTCCGACCGACGCGGACTACAATCTTGTGAAATATTATATTGGTAAACAAATTGGAGTAATATAAATTCATAATAAATTCGTGGTTTTTGACTAATTAATAAAACCCGAAATAAATCAATATCATTTAATTTTGATCTTGACATACAAAAGTATTGGGTGATTTTATTTTACTTTTATTTTCTACAATAATAATAATAATAATAAAGAACTATCTTGATTGTCAAGTAATTTTGTTCATACTATAACGACCCCTGGAGTATTTATTTCTTTACTGATGTTGCCCGGAGCAAACGGCCTTCACACTATAAATCTAAGTTGGCACTCAAGGCAATCCGAATCAGCAGCGTTACAGTTTGTAAAAAAATTAAGCTTTCTCATATTGAAGCTGTTGTAAGGTAATAAATGAGTAATAAAAAAATGCTGATATGTATAAAGCATTAAATGTGACTAATGCACATAATAATGATTTATATTTTTGTTTACGGACTTGGTTACTAATTGAGTCAATCGATAGCGTGTATACAATCAAAAGATCTCTAGACAGAAGTGGTTGACTGTCATTTTCACGTTATCTATTCATTATCCGTTTGAATGTGAAGTGAAAGCAAGCGTCATGCAATAGGTTCATTCCGCCTCTATGTCTGTTACATTCCCAAACCATAAATTATTGCACAATCTAGTGACGGAGTGATTTGAGTGAAATGCAATGCCGCTAGAATGGGAAATGTCTGATCCAATAGTGAACAGTGCACTATCAACCGGTTGCTTGGTTTATCAGTGATTTACGAGTGTTAAAGTTCAAGAGTACGAATGGATAAAAAAAAAGAAAAATAGAATTGTTCGGCCCATTTTAGTAGATTACGTTAGCCCGAAGTAGTTTTGAATAAATTGTATACTTGATTTGTATGTTTTTAATATACAATCAAATAGTTATAAATTTAAATTTTTTTACAGTTTAGCATTGCATAAAAATAAATTGTTACGTTAACTATAATTCATTTTTCTTTTCGCCCTGTATATTTTAAATTCCGAATTTGTTTCTTTTCTGACTCTATTGAATTTTTAACTATTAAAAGTTAAATCTTATTTTTACAGATTTTCTTAATTACTTACTTTCACTTTAATTATTTTTTTAACTTTTTGTTTTATATCTTGCTTTAAAATTCTGTGTAATGGACTTATCCAGTAAGAACGAATTTATTGGTTTTATATTAATGAATGAATAGCTTAAAGAACCTAGTTGCCTATATTCATTTTCATCGTTCTTATAATATTCATTAATTAATAAAAATCAATAAGAAGTAATTAATATATTTTGAAAATGGCGCTGCTGCTTGACCAATATTTTATTTTCTAGAGCATTGCCAAGATTCTAGCTTTGTTCGTTTGTAGAAAAATTTGACATAATTCTTTCCTTCTTTTAATCATATAACAAATGAGAACGAGAGTTGCTAGTTTTATCGATATGACAACATAGCCAAATATAATCTATTTCAATTGGGCCACGTCACAAGCCACTATAGCCTCGATATTCAAATTTTAAGAATTAACTACAGCCGCAGGATCGGTCTCAGAAGGGCTGGACCCAGTGCAATGTATTATGAGAGGCCGAAATTATAAAACGAAAATGTAAAAAAAAATCACTGGATGAGTTCATTATGTTAATTAATATTCCATATTATTTATTATATATTCTTTTATTATAATTTATAAGTTCTCTTATTTACACAATCTGAACTTAATAGGGTTTCACGACACGGTTACCTTTCACGGCACAAACATTTTCACGGCATGTGCTATATTGTTACATCAACTGAAGATACGTGTTATGTTCACGGCACACGCATTTTTTACAACACATGCTACATCTGTTATTATAACTGCAACTGCAGCTACTTCACGAGAATAGCTGTATACATATACACCGATATCTTCAATTAAGAAGCTTTCAGAAGGACCTTCAGAAAATACTCTCTCTCTATCTGTCTCCAGTTAACAGTTAAGCTAAGTGATCACTTCGATAATATTACTTTCCCGACCCATCTCCGATAAGGGAAAGTATTGTGAACGAGTTAAAAAAAATTTTCGAGATAAAGATGGAAATATCCATTTTGGGGTCACCTGAGATGATTAAGACCATTTCCAAATGGAAGCCTGTCTGTCTGTCTATGTGTATTATTCCACGATAGAGGCCACATGTTTAATCCGATTGAGCTGAAATTTGGTAATTGGGTTTGGGTTATCCGTCAGAAGAACCCATTAGTTTTTGTACGACAGCTGTCAAATTGTCAAAAAGACAGATGTTACGCAATTCGACTTGCAATATGTCATTTGAAGGTCCGTGAAAACTCTATTCAGAACAATCAAAATTATTTATCCAACTGTTACCTGTCAAATAAAAATATCAAAATTTGAAACTTTAACATTAAATATCTGATTTTTTTAAATTTTTCTAGGTCTTGCTTCAAATTTCCTTAATTTTCCTCAATTTTTGTGAATTTTTCTTAATTTTTTTTTTAATGTTTCTCAATTTTTTTCAAATTATCTCAATTTTTATCAATCTCACTCAATTTTTATCAAGTTTTCTCTATTTTTAAAAATTCTTCATAGTTTATCTCAACTTTAATCAATTTTTTTTAATTTTTCGTAATTTTTCAAAAAGTTTTTTTATTTTTCCGATTTTTTCTATGTTTCTCAGTTTTTCTCAATTTTCCCCACTTTTTCTCGTTTTTTCTATTTTTTCAGTTTTGCTCAATTTTTTTAAATTTTTCTGTTTTTTCAATTGTTCATAATGTTTCTCGCTTTTTCTCAATTTTTTTAATTTTTTCTCAGTTTTCCTCAATTTCTCTCAATTATACTCAATTTTTTTTTATTCATCTAATTGGTTATCAATTTTCTTAACTTTTATTAATTTTTCTTAAATTTTCTCATTTTTTTTAAATGTTTCTCAGTTTAGCTCAATTTTTCCCAGTTTTTCTCAATATTCCTTAGTTTTTCTTAATTTTTTTCAAATTTTTTCAATTTTTATCAATTTGTATCAATTTTTCACATTTTTTTCAATCTTTTTAAATTTCTCTTTTTTGAATTTTTCTCAATATTTTGGCAAATTTTCACAATTTTTTAAATTCTTTCCTAATTTTTCTCAAATTTTGTATTTTTGTCTCAATTTGTCTCATTTTTTCTCAATTTTTTTCATTTTTCTCATTTTTTTTTTTAAACTCTTCTGTTTTTCTGTTTTTTCAATTGTTCTTAATTTTTCTCAATTTTTTCAATGTATTTAGTTTTTCTTAATTTTTTTAAAATTCCTCTCAGTTTCCTCCATTTCTCTTAATTTTCCTCAATTTTTCTAAATTTTTCTGAATTTTCCTTAAATTATCTTAATTTTTCTTAAATTTTCTCAAATTTTACTTTCCCGACTCACTTCCGAGAAGGGAAAGTATTGTGAACGAGCTAAAAAAAAATTCGAGATAAAAATGGAAAGATGGTTACCTGAGATGATTAAGACTATTTCCGGATAGAAGTCTGTTTGTCTGTCTGTCTGTCTGTCTGTCTATCTGTTTGTGTGTATTCTTCCACGATAGAGGCCACACGTTTAATCCGATTGAGTTGAAATTTGGTATACAGGTTTATGTTACCCGTCGGAAAAACCCATTAGAATTTATACGACATCTGTCAAACGGAAGTGTCACTATCAATAAATTACTGAATTTTACTTGCTATGTGTCATTTGAAAGCTCTTGAAAATCTTTATTCAGAACAGTCAAAATTATTTCTCCAACTGTCACCTGTTAAAAAAAATGTTAAAATTTGTAACTTTAAGATTAAATATCTGAAAAAGTATTCGTGGATACTCGTCGGAAAAATTTTAGGGTGACACAACCGATTTTTTTTCTTTCTTCTTTAATAATAAATAATCTCATTTATAAAAAATTGTAATAATCGTTGTTTACGTTTTCGAAAGATTTCGTTTTTAATAAATTCAGTTTAATTTTCATTTCAGTTTATTTTTCCTCTAACATTAAAAAAAAGACAGATTTTGTAATATACCAAAGTTTTTTGTCAATTATTTCTAATTTGTACAAAAAACTAATTGACTAATTTAATTAATTTACTTCCTGTTATATTTAAAAATTGTACCGAAGTTACTTTAAATTCCATAATAAATAAAAAGAGTAAATAAAATCGCTTACAGCACTGGAATAGAACTAACTTAAAATTATTGGGAAAGGGTAGAAGTTTCGAATATAAGGTACCGGTTGAACCCCCGCCAGACAGATGGAGACACTCGCATCCGTGTTCCTTAAAAGATGAAGTTCTTATCGAGTAGGACGACTCAATTCATTATCGACAGTAACAGAGTTGCTGTGGCAGTCCCAATTGGAGTTCCAGTGGCAGTCTGTTCACTTCAGCAACATTTACCGGAACCGTCAATCCGATCACACTATGCAAGCCAAGCAGTGCCTATACCGTCAGATACAGCGTCACACACTCTTCCTTGCCGGATTTGGTTTGGTATTATTATTATTATTATTATTTATAATCTAGAACAAGTAAATACCGGCCTATGAGGGTCTTATCGATGCCGCACGACTCCTAGAGTATTTTTCCTTTACTGACGCTGCCCGTACAAGTGGCCTTCACACTTTAAACGAAAGATGGCGTCCTAAGCAATCCGAAATCTAGACTAAGAGGCCAAAATACCGCAAAGAGCCTTACAAGATCTTTTCGTGGAAATGAATCGATATAAACATTTAAGCTAAACCACAAAAAAATAAAACAAGAAAACATTCATTAATTTTTTTTCATCTACATCATTCTACTCCACCTTTTTTATCTACATCAATCTACTCACACTGTAGGTTGGGATCTTATGAATACGCCCACTGGTATATTATGCCAAACCAAGTGGTAAAAATCCTATAAAGTTCAGATTGTGTAAATATAAACGTCTTATATTTACACAATAGATCTAATTTTTGATGGAAGTGGAATTTTGCGATAAGGAGCCAGAAAAGAATCAAATTTGTAGTTTAAAATATACAGGACGGGTAGAAAAATGAATTATAATGTGGCCCAAAGAAAAAAGAAACCTAACAAAAATACAAAATGAGAATTATAATTAAATGTATAACAGTAAAACCAGTTGATATTTTTTTTGTACCTGTATGTAAAATTTTTATTAAGAATAAAGTTACATACAATTAATTAACCCCTAATTTCTTTGTATTATACTGTGAAATATAATAAAATAGAAATATTTTCATAATAAATTAATATATTCTCTAAACCCCCAACTTCTGGTTATAAAAAATCTTACGAATATTAAACATAACGTTCTCATTTTTTCTATTCTTCAATCTACATTGACAGTTATTGGATTTTTATATATTTCATTAACTTTCATTCTGCGTGACAGAATTTTATATTCCAGAAAAATCTTTATTGCTTTAGTAAATTCTTAGTGATTGATGATGATTTCTATCGAGTCAGACTGGGTAATCCTTTGATATGAGTTTTTTTTCTAAACTCATCAATATTTTTTAACATCATTGACGTCATATATCATCGGGGATATAAAGTATAAAAGTATCTAAAAAAAATCTACGTTGATTATTCACTTGCGTGCAGTGGTTGAATAACAGATAAGCAAGGGAGTGATATGACGTCATTGACTCAAATAATTTACATATAAGGGTTAATCGTAAATAAAAATAACAAATACATTATTTATTTCAGACACAAACTCTAAAACCCTGTCGTGTTTTATAAAACAAAATCATTTGGAAGTCTGTCAAAAAGTTTACGTCGTCTTTTTTCTCCAGTTGCTTTCCCCATTGTAAAAGATAAATGCGGCTTTAACGGCAATCTAAAAGTTTTCTGACCTAGAAAACATAAACGTAAATCCAATTGCATCTATTATTAGGAAAGTCGAGTGCATTTTTGCCCTGCATTTATTTGGACAGACTTTTTATGGCTAGCCTTGAATATTAAATCAAAATGCATAGAAAAGTATTAGAAAATTAATTTCGTTGAAAATATATTATTATAGTTTTTTATAATTCTTATAAATATCTTATCAGGGAGAAAGAGAGAGCGCTATGACATCACTCTTCAGGTCCCTCAGATGCGTCAGGTCTGACAGCTCCACCAGAGGGTGATGACAGAGCAGGGGGACTGTCAGGTCTGACAGCTCCACCAGAGGGTGATGACAGAGCAGGGGGACTGTCAGGTCTGACAGCTTCACCAAAGGGTTCTGCATATCTGTACCAACGTACTTCCGGTCTGTCAGGCTCCTCTGCTCTGTCAGCACCCTCTGGTGGAGGTGTCAGACCTGATGCATCTGAGGAATCTGAAGAGTGACGTCATAGCGCTCTCTCTTTCTGACACGCTGAATTTCCTATACCTCTCACTCTAAAAAGGTTTTGGGCAGTTAGAAACTATGAAGATGATAGGAAATGCTATTTTCGAAGGACCACATCTTAAGAAAACGATGAAATTTGATTTTATATTAAAAAACTCATAATAGGATTTCTAAAAAGCTTTTTCCAAGCTCGTTTATTTGTATTAAACACAAGAATAATTTAACTACATTATACAAATTTAGAAAATGGGACATTGTTACAGGGACGCTGCAAGTACTCTTCAGCGCTGTAGTCCAGGGCATTTAGAGCAAAATCGGCCAGATTAAATGAATTTGGAGGTGAAGCAGATATCGAAATGCGGTTTTCTGCATTGTGTTCAGGAAGTTCACAGAAAACGAGGCTACATGGTCTGGTTAATCCGTTTTTGGAAAAATGCCTTCTGGGCCGGAAAATGCAATTTCCAATTGCATCACTACTTGCACTATTATAGGAACGACTGGAAACTCAGCAAAATCGTTCGGAAATTATTACTCGGGGGTTTCGATTCTGGCATGAGAATTACCCGGTGGCGCACGGTGTGGCTCTGTGGGGGGTGCGGGGGTGGTTAATTGCGGGAGAAATTGCAGCGTGCATGGAAATCGCTTCTAAGTCGTTACTCGAGGGTTTTCGGGAATGAAGAATTCAATTCTGGAATTGGAATTACCCGGAGGAGCAAGGGGGCGGCTCTGCGGGGGTGTGTGGGGGTGGTTAATTGGGTCACAAGGTCAAGACGAAACCTTAGATCCGTTGGAATGGGACTAGGAAATGGTGGATGGAGATCTCAGTCCTGTCACCATGGCCCAGGAAGCCGGTCCCGAGGAAATTTTGAGCAAAATTTCTTGTTTTTGTCAAACCGACTGTGGCCCGAGGCGCGGGTGTCGCCGAAGTGGGTTGGAGTGCTCACTTGCATGCAAGCATTGCGATGGCAATTGCTCAAACCCAAAAAAAATGTTTCCAATGAGGCCGAGAGTAGTGACGAGGAAGAAGATGAAGGAGAGGAAGAAAATTCAGGAGGGAGAGAAGTTGAAGAACGGGAAGAAGACGAAGAAGAGTTTGAACAAGATGTTTAGTATTTTAGTTAAAAATTGAAGTTTATAATGAATAATTCCAGATTAATAAAAACTCTGTTATTTGAATAAAGTATTATTTTCATAATTTATGATTTTTCACCTTCTCCTTTACCATTGGTGGACGCTGCCACCCCCCCAATCACTCCCAGACAACATCACAGTGGGGCCCCCAAGAAATCTAATGCCAGAATTGAATTCAGCAACCCCGAAAACCCCCGAGTAACGGGTCTGGAGCGCTTCCCATGGACTTTGCAATTACCCCCCCCCAGAATGACCCTCTGGATAACCCCGTAGAGCCGCCCCCGTGCTCCCCCGGGCAATTTCAATGTCGGGATTGAATTCGGCATTTTCGAAAACCCCCGAGTAACGAGTTTGGAGCGAATTCCATGCACGCTGCAATTTCTCTCCCAATTAACCACCCCCGCACCCCCCGTAGAGACGCCCAGGGTAATTCCAAAGCCTGAATTGAATTCGTCATCCCCGAAAACCCCTTAGTAACGAGTTTGGAGCGATTTCCATGCACGTTGCAATTTCTCCCCCCATTAACCACCGCCGCAACCCCCGAAGAGCCGCCCCCGTGTGTCCCTGGATAATTCTAATACCAGAATCGAGTTCGGCGGGCCTGAAAGCCCCCGAGTAACAATGGGCTTTAGTCATGAACTGAGATAAAATTCAGGGCTATAATATACGATCAAATAAACACTTTAGGGAAAAAATTACTTTGTTTAAGTCCCAAATCAAGAAGAAAAAAAATATTGAAATTTGAAAAAGTGTGGTCAAAATGGTGACGTAACACCAATAGGATTGCTTAATCTGCTGCTATGTTGTAGGATTATCAGTCTATTCCGGTGGTACTCATATAACACGAGATTATATTGTTATCTTTTTCTATCCCACTAGAAAATATTTGAACATCTTTATCCTCTTTCTACAACATAACTAACAATAACATTGACAGACGTGACAGTTAACGTAACCTAACTTATTATATCCAATTCAATCTGGTAATTGGTTAGAGCTGAGTTCTGGTTTATTAGCGAATTTTGTGAAAGAACTTTTATATTTTGAAAATTTATTTGGGAGCCTTATAATTATTGATTAGGTACGTCTAAAATATATTTCTTTAAATATTTCAAAACTTTATTTCAGTAAAACTATGCTTCTTCAACTTTTAGTTCCCCAATTAGTACTTCCTCCGTTGTAATCAGTATGACAAAGAGCACATCAGATGATGAACTTTCGAAGACACAAGAAGATACATTTTCATTAATAATACAGTATATGCCTTTTTGTGAACTTTATGTTCTGGTGTTATTTTTGCTCTGTTAATGAAGACATCATGTTCTCGCTTTAACTGCATATAAATTATTGCATTATCTCCATAATTCGTGAAAGATTAGTAGAATATGCTTTATAAAATTCTACATTCATTTTAAATAATTTTGACACTTTAGCAAATGAAAAAAATAATTTTAACACAGAACGTCACACAAATACGACTAAAGACGTTTACCAAACGAAAAGAGAAGTCAAATGAACGCAACTTGATTGATTAGACTTGGCAACGTGGCACTGCCGCGCTTTTCCTTGATTGGATATTGAGGAGGGCGGGAATTTAAATATTTTAAAAGTAAAAAGGCATTATTTTGAAATACGATTGTTATTAGCAGTAACGGAAATAATTATTAGTAAATATGCTCTTCTTTTAATGAGTTTTATATGCCATTATGTTAAAATTCCGACCTGTGAATGTAGCCCATTTCCGAGCTATTTTTCCGAGTTTCCAGTCGTTCCTTTAATGGTGCAATTGGAAAATGCATAGAAGGCATTTTTCCAAAAACGGATTAACCAGACCATGTAGCCTCGTTTTCTGTGACCTTCCTGAACACAATGCAGAAAACCGCATCTCGATATCTGCTTCACCTCCAAATTCATTTAATTTTCTCTATCTGCCCTGGACTACTGTCGCGCGAAATACCGACAAAATTACCACCCAATCAAATTATGCGGATTTTACGAGAAATCCAAAAAAAATTAAAATAGCTTCAAATTTCAGGGACGTAAAAAATAGGAGAAGAAAGGTGACAAATTCTTCCTAACGCACACTCCTGGATCAAGAATTGAAACATTTTTTGGATTAAAACAAACCTGAAAAATTTTAAATCAATATATTCATTCATTTTAAAGTTATCAAACAAAATCATTTAATTTTTTTATACTTTTAACCATTTAACTGCGGCTGTCGTATATAAATGATTTGTCAAAAACCATGTTGTGATGTCATATCGTAAATAAACTTTATAAATCTTACAAATTTTTATATTTTTACAAATTTTACAATTTTTTAAATTTTTACAATTTTTTTAAATTGTTGACATTTTTCAAATGTTAAAAATTCTTATTTTTTTAAATTTCCGGGTTTTCTAAAATTTTTAGAATTTGTGAAAATTTTTGATATATTTTTAATATTATTAATTTTTTTTGATGTTTTTTGAAATTTTTTATATACTGAAATTTTTGAATTTCGTAAAATTCAGATTTTTTTTAAAAGTTTTTAAATTTTTTTAAAATGCTTCTAAAGTTCTTAAAATTCATGAAGTTTTGAAATTTTTATTTAGTAATTTTTAAAATTTTCGAAATATTTAATATAATTTTATATTTTCGATATATTTTACACTTTTTCGAAATTTCTGAATTTCTAGACATTTTTATTTTGATTTTTTTAATTTTCGAATTTTTGATATATTTTTTAAATTTTCATAATTTTAAATTTCTTAAAATTTAGTTTGTTTTTTAATTTTTGAAAATTAATAGAATCATGTTTATTGGTGTATTATTTAAATTAACTCAAAATTCCGCTGATGCCAAAAAAAATTAAGTATATTTTTCAATATTTTTTGTCTCTAAAGCGTTCAGCACTGCAAAATTTTGCCCGCAGTTAAAGGGTTAACACCCTGTATTTCAAAAAGTAAATATGTTGGACCCGTCATTCCTTATATCATTTTGTGTAATTTTATCTATGGTCAAACATTGTAAGCGTCATTCGGAAACACCCTGTATAAAGCTGAATTCACTTAATCACTTTTTTATTTATTTTTCACGAATCACTATATTAATAAATCAGGACTTATAGTCTATGCGAAGTCAATTCCAACGGCATAAAAATTAGACCGTCGGCAGCTTGTTTGTAAAGCATGGGCGGCGTGATATAATTTATTTTCAAAATTAATTTTATATTTCATATACCTACACGGATATTATTAGTAATATAGAGTAATTCTAATGAGATTTTAATAAAAAGTTAAGATTCATTATCTGAATTTTAAGAGCTTGAATCTGAATTTGGGGTTATAATAATGGGGTCAATGGACGGTAAAATACAATATTTTATTTAATATTGTCCGTTTCATTATCAGAAGCATCAATAAGAGGTCTCCACAACGCCATCTTGATTAAATAATGACAAAGAAGAAAACAATTTTAGACCGTTTTTGTACAATTTGAAACTATTTTGGACAATTTTAGACTGTTTTAGATTATATTTAATAATGTTCTGATCAATTTAGGTGACTTTAGACCGTTTTATTATTATTTTAATCCATTTTTGGATAATTTTAGATTATTTTGAAAAATGCTCTGATCAATTTAGGTAACTTAAGATCATTTTTGGGGAATTTTAGACCATTTTGATCAATTTTAGGCCATTTTACATTATTTTAAACAATTGTTTGATCAACGTAGGTAGCTTTAGACCGTTTTATTATCATTTTAGAGAATTGTTGGATCATTTTAGACTATTTAGTACAATTTTAGACTATTTTCCACAATTTTAGATTTTCGATTATTTTCAATAATTCTTTGATTAATTTAAATTATTTTAGACCGTTTTATTACTATTTTATATTGTTTTTGGACAACTTTAGACCATTTTAGATTATTTTGAACTACTCTTTGATCAATTTAGGTAACTTATTATTATTTTAGAAAATTTTGAGAAGATTTTGGACATTCTTGGGCCATTGAAGGTTATTATGAACAATTCTCTGATCAGTTTAAGTAACTTCAGACCATTTTATTATTAATTGAGACAATTTTCAAAATATTTTGTGCAATTTTAGACCATTTTAGATTATTTATAATAATTCTCAGATCATTTTAGGCAACTTTAGACAGTTTCATTACTATTTTAGACAATTTTTAGACCATTTTTGACAATTTTAGACCATTGTAGATTATTTTGCACAATTCTCTGATCAATTTAAATAACTTGACACCTTTTTATTATTACTTTAGACAATTTTTATAAGATTTTGGACAATTTTAGATTATTTTGAACAATATAATATATCAATTTGAGTTCGAGTAACTTCAGACCATTATATTATTAATTTAGACAATTTTTAGAAGGTTTTGGACAATTTTAGACCATTTTGGCATATTTTGAACAATTATCAGATCAATTTAGGTAACTTCAGACCGTTTTATTATTAAGTTAGAAAACTTTAGATCATTTTACATTATTTTGAACAATACGATTGTTCAATTTGAGTTTGAGTAACTTTAGACAGTTTTGCTATTATTTTAGACAATTTTAGACCATTATAGATTATTCTGAACAATTCTCTGATCGATTTTAGTAACTTAAGATAGTTTTAGACAATTTTTAGAAGATTTTGGACAATTTTAGTTTATTTTGAACAATTCTCAGATGAATTTACGTAACTTTGGACTGTTTTTTTATTATTTTAGACATTTTTTATAAGATTTTGGACAATTTCAGAGCATTTTAGACTATTTTGAAAAATTCTTTAATCAATTTGAGTAACTTTAGACAGTTTTATTACTATTTTAGACAATTTTGGACAATTTTAGAGCATTTTAGATTATTGTGTACAATTTAAGTAACTTTAGACCGTTTTATTATTAATTTAGACAATTTAAGATTATTTTGAACAATTTTAGTTAACTTTAGATCGTTTTATTATTAATTTAGAAAACTTTAAATCATTTTACATTATTTTGAACAATACGATTGATCAATTTGAGTTTGAGTAACTTTAGACAGTTTTGCTATTATTTTAGACAATTTTAGACCATTGTAGATTGTTCTGAACAATTCTCTGATCGATTTTAGTAACTTAAGATCGTTTTAGACAATTTTTAGAAGATTTTGGACATTTTAAGACTATTTTGAACAATTTTCTGATCTACTTTAGGTACCTTTAGATCGTTTTATTATTAATTTAGATAATTTTTAGATTTTGGACAATTTTAGGTTATTTTGAACAATTCTCAGATCAATTTACGTAACTTTGGACTGTTTTTTATTATTTAAATATTTTTATAAGATTTTGGACATTTCAGAGCATTTTAGACTATTTTGAAAAATTCTTTAATCAATTTAAGTAATTTCAGATTATTTTGAACAATACAATTGATCAATTTGGGTTTGAGTAACTTCAGACTGTTTTAGACAATTTGTAGAATATTTTGGAAAATTTTAGATTAGTTTGAACAATCTTCAGATCCATTTTAGGTAACTTTAGACCGTTTTATTATTATTTTAGACCATTTTGGACAATTTTAGACGATTTTAGATTATTGTGAACAATTTTAGTAACTTTAGACCGTTTTTTTATTAATTTAGACAATTTTTAGACGATTTTGGACAATTTAAGATTATTTTGAACAATTTTAGGTAACTTTAGATGGTTTTATTATTAATTTAGAAAATTTTAAACCATTTTACATTATTTTGAACAATACGATTGATCAACTTGAGTTTGAGTAACTTCAGACAGTTTTGCTATTATTTTAGACAATTTTAAGACCATTTTAGAGAATTTTAGACCATTGTAGATTACTCTGATCGATTTTAGTAACTTAAGATCGTTTTAGACAATTTTTAGAAGATTTTGGACAATTTTAGTTTATTTTGAACAATTCTCAGATCAATTTATGTAACTTTGGACTGTTTTTTATTATTTTAGATATTTTTTATAAGATTTTGAACAATTTTAGAACATTTTAGACTGAAAAATTCTTTAATCAATTTAAGTAATTTTAGACCATTTCAAATTATTTTGAACAATACAATTGATCAATTTGAGTATGAGTAACTTCAGACTCTTTTAGACAATTTGTAGAATATTTTGGACAATTTTAGATTAGTTTGAACAATCTTTATTAATTTAGACAATTTTTAGAAGATTTTGGACAATTTAAGATTATTTTGAACAATTTTAGGTAACTTTAGATCGTTTTATTATTAATTTAGATAATTTTTAGATTTTGGACAATTTTAGGTTATTTTGAACAATTCTCAGATTAATTTACGTAACTTTGGACTGTTTTCTATTATTTTAGACATTTTTATAAGATTTTGGATAATTTTAGAGCATTTTAGTCTATTTTGAAAAATTCTTTAATCGATTTAAGTAATTTCAGATTATTTTGAACAATGCAATTGAGCAATTTGAGTTTCAGTAACTTCAGACTGTTTTAGACAATTTGTAGAATATTTTGGACAATTTTAGATTAGTTTGAACAATCATCAGATCCATTTTAGGTAACTTTAGACCGTTTTATTATTATTTTAGACCATTTTGGACAATTTTAGACCATTTTAGATTATTGTCAACAATTTTAGTAACTTTAGACCGTTGTATTATTAATTTAGACAATTTTTAGATTTTGGACAATTATTTTGAGCACTGATCAAAAATGCAAAAACAGTTGTTCACAGTGGGCCCAACAATATTTTGCTTGTGTGTCCACGCAGTATTATTTGTTCGACTAGATGCGGCTGGCATACAACAGGCCGAATTTTAGTGAGTGATAAGAAATTTAAATGAGATCTAATCATCAATTTTATATGGAAGGTTTTATATGGTATTAACTAGTAAATTTATCAGACCCGGTACATGAGTCTTTTATTTAGCTGTTCGTATAGACTTTACGAATGCGTATATTCAGTATGCTCATACGGCTCACGGCATGAAAGAAAAATTTCATAAACTGAATCCGAATCCGAGTAAAAATAAAATTTATAAATATTAAAAAATAAATCATGATTATAAGCTTTAAAATAGTTTCTCTTCTTTCTTCTAGGCCCATTTGTTTTGCAGATGTTTTAAAAGTTTATGGAATGGACCTTTTTATGAACAATGAGGGAATACTGTAATTAGAAAGTATATGAGCTGATAGTACTCGGGGATTTTTTTTTGAATTTTCTGATAGATAATTTTTTCATAATCAGGAAAAAAGTGCATTCGTGATGTCACGTTCATTAAAATTAGATATGGCATCGTTGTATAACTTGGGCACTATAGAACATCAACTGTGACGTATCACATTTGTCATTTAATACTTGATAGGCTTCACAGAGCAGAATATTTTCGTTTTTCTCTCTTCAGATCTTTTTCTAGCAAATACGAGATTGGAAGTTAGATCTACTGTAAACGAACAAAGCCTTTTGTGAAAATATTTTGTTTGGAAATTACCATTCAGTGTCAATATAAAATACCTAATATAGAGATATTCAACTTAATATACAAGAAAAAGGCAAGACGTTAAATATTAATTCTTGAAAACAAACATTTCATTCATAGATCATAGCCCAATAAAAGACCAAAGAAAAATAAGATGGTCAAAACAAACATTAACCTCAAATATCATAACTGTCACTATCTTTGAGATTTGCGGTGTTGCCAAAAATTGCTCTTCATCAAAACGAAGGTGCGTTCAGAAACTTTGAATGTTTTAAGTAAAGAAAACAAGAGCTAACATGTAATTTTTGTTTGAATAAATCGATCAAATGACAGAGTTCAATTATATATCAAAGGCGTATATCTTGTACTGATCTACATTTCGGGAAAGAACAGTAATGCGTGTTTCTGAACGTGAATTATTATATTGGGTGTTTCCGATGAACGTGACGTTATGGATATACTTTCAAACGCGATATTTTATCGAAACAAAAAATATATGATCAAATTATAAGTTGAAAGAACGTTTCATACGATATACAATCGACAGAAATAAGTTTTTGTAGATAGGCAAATAAAACTATAATAGTTATTTTCTATTTTTTAAGATGGTTTAAAATGCGGGTTTCATGATATTGTTAATAATATTGATATATTAAAATTTCACCGCTGGTAGTGGTAGATAATTTTTTGGTTTTATGTAAATGTGCCTTTAAGGCCTTGGCGCCATCATGCGCCGCACGACTTTGCCCATATGGACGGCGCGTCCCTGCATTATTAAGATAATAATGCCGGACTGGACGTATTCACTTATCAAACGCACTAATCATCACTTTTTAGAAAACAATAATTATTTCACTCATTTTTATGTACAGTAATCTTATATAAAAAATTACTTGTCCTCGTCCGAGATGGTGCATAAAAGAGTGTTCACGTGAAACAATAAAAAATCACATTGTTTGTGCCTTGTTAAACACTCATAGTAAACGATTGTTTACTACGAGTATTTGTGAGACAATAAAAATTTGGCGGGGTAGCGTTTTTGACGAATATAACTTGACCTAATTTGATTGGCTGACAATTTGTGGCATGATATTTTGTAACGGTCGGTGTAGAACAAAATAGTAAAACAATATTTTTTGTTTCCTATGACAGCGACAGAGAGAAAAGAGTTAGAAATAAGACAGAGATTATTGTGAAAGAATGTTGGATCTTTTCAGATATTTTAGATATACAATTAATTTTCTTTGTGGTAGAAATACAATGATTTGAATTTAAAAACGAACAAAATAATAAGCAATTTATTTTATCGAAATAATTGTAATTCCTGCTCTGTATAACGATATCGATCATCTCATTTAATCGATAGCACGGATACCTCATTATATAATTATCATCAATGGCAGTCCAACCTATTCCTATAATTTGTAAGGATGTCTCTGGCAAAAGACATTTAAAACCACTTTTCAATGGTTAAGGGTAAAACCATTCAGCGAGCGGAGATGGCGGTCGGAAAGGTCCATTTAACTTGACGAAACGTTAAAGTCATAAAGGAGGTAAAAAGGTTTTTTACGAAATTTCACGATGAATAATATAAAGGACACTTAAAGAAACTTGGGTAAAAAAGGAATATGTAAAGCTAAATATCAATTTATCAAATATACATATAAAGGATGCGTATTTTTTATTTATTTATAGAATTTTTTTTTGTATTTTGTATTATATGTGGGATTTTAAATTTATATCAGTCGTATATAATTTGTCTAGTTATCAAGTCCCGACACGTATATGAATGGATGTACGATGGAAAACTTGGCTGCCTGATTTTCCACAATGTAATTCACTTTGACGGAAGAGTGGAAGAGGCGCACTCGTGAGTGAAATTAATGCAACACGTCAGCATTTTAATCTGGCCACCCATCAACCGAAGGTATGTGTGTCGAGCACGCTATTCATTATTTACTCTTGGAATGCCAAAGTCGTAGAGAGGATTGTTTGTCTCTGGTTGGAATCGAAACTAATAAAACACTGTAGCAGAATCAAATTTTACTAGTTTCCATTTTTTCCAAGATTCCACTCATTTGTTCTGTTTCACGACCGATATAAATGTCATAAGTATAATTAACTGAGAGTTAAATCTTAGTTACATTTTTTTTTCTCGTTTCACGTATTTGTTTTAGGATTGAATTTGGTCATCGACTCATCTGTGTGGAATCGTTGAAATCCATTTCTTTAGATAACATGCGATAATGTTTTGCTAGAATCAATTGGTTTTTTTGAAGCAGAAGAGTACACTTAAGAAAAGAACATAACACATTTTTATAAAAAAAGTCCGGACTATTTGACCGGACCATGGTATTCCTAGGTATTTTGGCGTCCTGAATCCGATCCCATAGTCAGTGTTACACCATCACGTTAGAAAATCCAGATTTCAAGATTATTTAGAGTTAAAAATGGTGCTTTTTGAAACAGTCCCCGGGATAATTTCTCAAGCGAACTGTTAAGTTAAGTAAGGATTTACTGTCTAGGTCGTGAATACCTTCCAAACATTGGACAGGGACCATGAATCTCGACCAGGACCAGTGCAGGGACAGCCCAGTGGATAAAATGTTACCATGATCATTGTATCTCGCGAATTTCGATCCCTCTGCCAAGGTGTTCAATTTCTGGGATCCATTTGCTGTGAGATAATGAAAGTAGATCCAGTACTGACCCAAATGGCCCTAGAACCTTGCTAGAAAATTGGAGTTATCCTTCGTGTCCTGCTCAGGTCTGGGTCAAGGTGAAGAACTCGCTGTAAGTCATAGTCGCAAAGATTGTATCATAGCCATAACAATTCACTTGCTGGAATGTGACGTCTTATCAGTGAGATTAAATTCCAATGGCCTGCCTCAGCAGAACAAAGGTGCGGGTTGGGACCCTCGGGCCATTTTCTGCAACCTTAGTTTGCTCCAGACAGTATACTCAGCTCGACCCAATTTTTGGACGATGTTCTAGGAGATCTTTGAGAAGTGCTGGCATTAACTAATGATAACTCAATCGCCAAAATTCTACATATTGGCAAGGGAAGCTCAAATACCTTGAACCACTTGAGCATAACTCAAAAGTTCTGGCAAGGTTGTAGGGCCACTTGTGTCTATGCTCGGTCTCCTATAATTAACTCAGAGCAAACGGATTGCCGAAATTGAACGCCTTCCAGAGGAGATTGAAATTCGCGAGATACGACGATCTTGACAACATTTTATCCACTTGGCTGGCCTTGCGTTAGTCCTGGTCGAGATTTGGGGACTGTTTCCAATGTTTGGAAAGTATTCAAGACCTACACAGTTGTTCCTCAACTTAACAGATCGCTTGAGAAATTCTCACAGGGCCAGTTCCAAAAAATCACCATTTTGATCTCTACATGACCTTGAAATCTGGTTTTTATGACGAGATTGGGTAAAAGTGACCCCGGGATCGGATTCAGGACTCCTAGGAATACCATAGTCCGGACTTTTTTTTTATAAACCTGTGAATGGGTCCTGGGAAAGTACCTTTTTGATAGATGGATTTGCCAAAGAAGGATAAATTGACCAATAATTTTTCGAAGGTAGAACGTGATTCTAATCTAAAACCCATAACTATTTTGATTTCTCCAGAACTAATGAGGTGTATTCTCTTCCTCTTCTTATTTTCTTTCTTTTCCTCAATGAGAATCTCAAGTCGTTCATAGGGCATTTTTAATATCTGGTTGGAACATGAAGCTTGCAGAGGTACCCAGGAAGACGGTTTTTGTTTGGGTAAATTTATTAATGAAAATGTTAAAATACCTGTTAAAAAATTGAATTTGTAGTCGGATTCTTGTGGTGGACAGAACCGAAGCATTAGGCTTAAGTTGCACGAAATCACCTTAAAAAAAGAAAATCCTACACTGTTATTTATGAAAACCTGTACATCAGACTCATATACAGAAGTTAATATTGAAAAAGGAGGAAAAGGCCGAAAACCAGTTTTAAAAGAGGTAGATCTTCCTTCTCTGTGGCCAGTAGGCAAAGCGTTGTCTGTGGAAAAAAATAAGGATCTGAAAGAAATTCTTAAGCTGGTTCCACAAGATACAAAACCTTTTTTTTAATTTTTTAAGAACTGTGGAAGGGCAAGATTTTAGTGAAGATATTGAAGGACTTGGTGCCGATGTAGATTTTGAATATAATATGTAAACATTTTTTATTTTATTATTTTATTTTTATTGCTTATTGCAAAACTAACAACTATTTATAATAAGTTTTTATAAAGCGTCTAACACTCTTTGACATTGTTTTTTTCTGTCAAAAACTACTTTTTCTACAAGCGTGCGGAAAGTTGTACTTTTCCGCACTGATTTTATAAATGCTAAAATGATTAAAAATTAATTCTTGCTTGGTTACTATGATTACTTTCAGCCTAATGTTTTATTTATTAAGAAGTACTAAGAAAATGTTTGTTTAATGACAAAAAATATTTTTGCTAAAATTTTTTTTTAATTCTAGGCGCTTGTAGAAAATATATTGTTCCTAACACTTGCGTAAAGCATCTTTTCCCCACTTAATTGCAACTGCAATTGCGTGCGGAAAAGTATAACTTTTCGCACTTGTTAGGAAAATAACTATTATGTTTATTGCTTTATACATTTAGTTTTTGTGTTTATTTCTATAAGGATAAAAATAAAAATCAAAGGTATTTCTCGCCATGTGTGTTTTTTTATATGTGTTTAATATTAAATGCTAATTATCTCATAAAAACAAAACTGTTGGTTAGCTCACTGTTGCATAACACCGTCCATATTATATCTTATTATTTTATTATTTTCCAGAATCAATAAATTCATAATTAATTACATATTTTTCTCTATCATTATTAGTTTACAATTAATTATAAAACATATTTCAATAAACTAATAATGGTAAAAAAAAATCATAACCTAACAATCCAATAACTTTGGCAAAAATAATCCCATTTTCTTCCCTTATGAAATATATCAAAAAATATTTACTGGCAAGATTGCCGAAATCCGAGCACATATCCATATAAAGAGGAAATGAAAAATGAAAAATTACTGTTATGACAAGCACCCCAATTCTTGACTCAGGGCAGGGATAATCTACGGTTCATCCATTTACGAGAAAAATTACATTTATATAGAAAATTTCCAATATCCTGTGAAAATTCCGAACGTTCTATTCATCTAATCGTTCTGCACTTAGAATTTTAATAGAACTGTAGATGGTCTAGAATTGAAAGTAGCTGGCCAAAAATTATATAATTTTTTAAAGATATTTATCCCTATTTTGCTAGTTGCTTTCGATTGAAATATTAATTTTATTAATGTGTATTAATTTTAGCCCCCCTTTTAAAAAAAGTAGTGAATACACAGTAATTAAATTTTACGTTTCTAAATATTTATTAAACTGAGATAATTCTAACAAAAAAATGTTTTCCTTATTAGTCCTCTAATGAGCCACGAACGTTAAATTGAGGCACTCAAAGTGATTAAAGCGTTTCTAGATATTTAAAATGGGAGATGAAGCAAACGTTTTTTAACGGTTGAAGGATTCCATTCTGGTACTAATCTCTTGTTCTACACTGCTTCTGTATTGTCCTTCACTAAGGTCGGGGTTAAGGATAATCGCCTAAGTGAGGAATTAGCCCGCTGATAAAGTTCCAGCGTTTCTTTCTTTTTTATTGCATAGCACAGTGGATAGGATTATTTGATTAAAAAGTTTTTAATGAATATTTTTTTGGAAATTTGATATTGAATATTTATGTGTTAATAATTATTTTAATAACTAAGTTCTTCTATATTTCCCATGTTAAATCTCTTATACAAAGATAAAGGTACGTTGACATGATGAGCGTAGCACATGAAGAAGACAGTGTGAAGACAGTCACTTTTTGCTGACTAGTAATTAAAGATGGCGCCAATTAAGAAAACTTTTAATTCTTCAAATTGGGATACAGTCTTAAATTATTTTTATACCGGGTGATTTATTAAGGATGGCGACCGGCCAACCGGAAACCAATTGTACTAGAATTTTGAGAAAAAAATTCTTATTACAAAATCGGCCTTAAAAAAATGCTTAAAAATATTTTTAAGCCAGTGAATTTCCGCTAGGTGGCGCTTTCTATCACTTATAAAATATAATTGGGGTTTTTAAAAAATATTCCCTAATTAAGGTTGGTAAAAAATATTAACCATATAAACTGCTGTTCTTAATCTACAACTTTTGTCAAAGTCATTTTTCCGTATCACCTTTTCTTAAGGGGTGGGGGAAGTGTACTTTCGTTGACATCAAAAGGACTGTAACTTCCATATTCCTAAACCGATTTTCACAAACGTAAATGGAGATTTCAGGAACAAAAAACAACATCACATTTAATCTTTCAATCGCCAACTACAGGGCGTTATGTGACATCTAGCTCTATTTATAATTTTTTCTGAGAAATCTGAAATACAATGCTATAACTATAACCAAGAAATTAGGAATTAGTAAAAAAATCAACTACTTGATAATTATTTTAAAAAGTCAAATGCACAAATTCAGTCTTTTTATAGTTGAATTAACACTTATTTTTATTAAGTATTTTAATAAATATTTTTATAATTCCTTTTTCTTGTTATTTTGTTATCAAAATAATTTTAACAACATAATTTCTCTTACAACTTACAGGGTGAGCCAACACTCATCAAAAATTAAACAAAAATGTCAAAATATTTCGAATGATACGACATATCAGTTTGCGGTTTTGACAGGTCAATAAGTCATCCTTTTTGCCTCTTTATAAAATGATTATAGTTAAAGCATTGCATTTGAAATTTCACAGAAAAAATTATAAATAGAGCTAGATGTCACATAACGCCCTGTGGTTGGCGATTGAAAGATTAAATGTGATGTTTTTTGTTTATGAAATCTCCCTTTCATGCTCTTTAAATGGAGTTTACGTTTGTGAAAATCGGTTCAGGCAAATGGAAGTTACAGTCCTTTGGATGTCAACGAAAGTACACTTCCCCCACCACTTAAGAATAGCTGATACAAAAAATGACTTGGACAAAAGTTGTAGAATAAGGAGAGCAGTTTCTAAAGTTAATTTTTTTACTAACCTTAATTAGGGAATATTTTGTAAAAACCCCAATTATATTTTATAAGAGTAGTGATACTATACCGGTTCTAGCTCACATTATCCCGATTTGGGTCCACTACTTCGGCCGCTAGATGTCGCATTTTGACGTGTGAGGTGTCAAACGATTCGGCATGAAATTAGGATATACGGGGTATGTCTAAAAGTTGAGAGTTATGGTATTACCAATAGGGCATTAATGAATATCTTGGCCGTTAGATGTCGGATTTTGACGTGAGAGCTGTCTATAAGAATATAGAGGGCGGATTGAAAAGTAAATGTTTCAGTTGTTAAATATTAGATTTTAGTAAGTAGTCCATCATTAACAATTTCCCCAACTTAACTAAATTCAATACACAAGTTGTCGTTGTACACAAAATACATTTGACCGCTGCTTGTTTGAAATAGGGATTTTGGATCTGTGCATTATTTTTCTTCACGAATTTATTCTATATCACATTTCAAATACCATGTCGTTTTCCACGTTCAAATCCGACTAGTAATAACGAAGATAGATACTAATGTCCTTTTGGAAATAGCGTGACTCAACTTTTCAATCCGCCCTCTATATTCTTATAAACACCTCAATGTCAAAATCTGATATCTAACGGCCAATATATTCATTAAAGCCCTATTGGTAATACCATGACTCACTTTTTAGACATTCCCCGAATATCCTAATGTCATTACGAATCGTTTGACACCTCACACGCCAAAATCCGACATCTAACGGTCAATATATTTACTACTGCCCTATTGGCAATACCGTGCCTCAACTTTTAGACATTCCCCGTATATCCTTATATCATTACGAATCGTTTGACACATCACACGTCACAATCCGACATATAACGGCCGAGATATTCACTAATGCCCTATTGCCAATACCCTAACTCAACTTTTAGACATTCCCCGTATATCTTTATGTCATACCGAATCGTTTGACACCTCACACGTCAAAATGCGACATCTAGCGGCCAAAATAGTGGACCCAAATCGTAATAATGTGGCGGCTGAGCTACAATCGGCATAGTATTACTACTTATAAGTGATAGAAAGCGCCACATAGCGGAAATTCACGAGCGTAAAAATGTTTTTAGACAATTTTTTGTGGCCGATTTTTTTTAAGAATTTTTTTGACCAAATTCTAGGACAAAAGGTTTCTGAGATACGGATGGTCGCCACCTATAATGAATCACCCGGTATGTATCTATATCTTTAACTGCAAGTTGCTTTAAAAAAGTCATCGAGGCAATTAGACAGTTTCTTTTTGCTATCCACTCTCTTACCCATTTTCGACGTTTGTTGTTTTCCTCATTCAAGTAACTAATCAACAGATCCGCTACAATATTAATTTTTTTTATAAAATTGACATTTTCGAGAAGGTGTCAATTGTTTTCAAGGATAAGGATAACAAAATTGCGCGAGGGAAGACATTTGACCATCTTTTGACATATCATGGACGTGCCCAACCCCAATATTATTGTAATATTTTTTTGCTGAAAAGAGTAAAGCAATGGCGTATAGGTTCGGTCTAGTATTTTGACAAAGCATCGTTTCATCTCTTTCTCTTGAAATAGCACTGCTAGGCAAGTCCATCAGTATAGGCTTATTTACACATGCTAGTGTACTCAGCTGAGTAAATTGCGCGCGCATCACTAGCAGGATATTTCGTGTTTACACATGCTAGCTTTTTTTCTATGCGAGTTCAGATTTGAATGTAGCTATTTCCTAGATCGATCTTAGAGTTAATAAAGGGCATTTATTTGAAAACAAGATATAAGTAATCAGGTTCTAAAGCGTTTCATAGAAAAAATAACAATGGTTTTAAGTTACAAATTAGAAGACAATAAACAAATTAAACTAATTACAAGGTATAAAAATATAAGCGGCGCCCGCTGGTTAGCAGGCAAATGAGACTTCTAAAAAATCTTAGATCTTATAATTCTCCACTTTTAAAAGAGGAAGTCGCAGAAACTTGAAACTAGCTTGGGCACATATTCAAGGTATACTGAGTCCATTGCCGTCGTCTGTTTGTCTCTATTCATTGTGGTTCCTGATTTATAGCGAGGACCGACAGATGGATAGACAGACATATGGACAGAGCCGTATCATAAGACTTTTTTTAGTCTCAAGTCTCAAAAACAACGCCCCGCTAAGAGAAGTGCCTTTAGGTTATCCAGAGACGTTCAAAAATCACCTAAGGTTAACGATAAATCAGTTTGAAGAAATATTGTCAATGGTGGAAACATGCATTAAAAAATAAGATACGTTAATGAGAGCTGCTTTGGAGCTCAGAATAAAATTGCAAATTACTCTGCGTTACTTCATTAAG
This sequence comes from Neocrepidodera transversa, assembly GCA_963243735.1. Lineage (NCBI taxonomy): Eukaryota > Metazoa > Arthropoda > Insecta > Coleoptera > Chrysomelidae > Neocrepidodera > Neocrepidodera transversa. Next base: position 17,929,181 of record OY725350.1, read on the forward strand.
AACAGTTGAACATATGTATAGAATTCCAAAGAGCACCATATCGAAGTTCTTATATACTAGAAGTCTTATTTCTGTCCATCTTTTGTTTGCCATGTTTAGTACTAGCATGGAACTCGAACGCTGAAAGTTAGCAGACGACGGAGTAACTCGTACGACAAAAAATAACTTGCTAGTGTACTCTCCTATCTTTATGCTCGGCCGAGCACACTAGCACCGTGTCAACGCACCTTAAAAGACACGAAACTGCAGTAATAAACGTGCTAGTATAGATTTACACTTACAAGTGCGCTGGTGCTTTCGGACCCCCACTCTTTACTAGCATTAGCTGTGTCCGACTGCACTCGCAAGCAAGTGCACTAGCACTAGTGACTGTTCATACATAGTATTTTAATACTAGTTAGTGGCTTGGTAGTAGAGTTCTCGGCCAAGTACACTGCCATTATTATTTATATATAGGTACGTAATTTAAATTAAATTAAAGACTACATTTTTGCGTTGGTTCGATGGTTATGCGGTTTAAGACAAGGATTTGAAAGCAAAGGTTCGTCGGTTCAAATCCCCCAAATGCTTGTTAATTTTTTTTCAACAAGTAACTTTTTAATTTTTTTGTTATAATTTTGGATAATTTTTATTTAGAAAACCTATAAAATCTGTAAAGACCCAGTTAAAAGCTTAGAACACAAAATAGTAAATGTATTCGATTGTGTTAGTGTTACAGCACGTTTGGCCGTATGAAGCTCAACACAAACTGATAATAGAAAATTTCTTTCCACTATTTATCTACTATAGAACTATTGACATAGTGACTTACAGTTACAGGGTTTTTAGACATCTTACATGCGAGTTGACTCGTATGCCAGCTGTCATTCTTTAAAGTCCGTTTTGGTTTGTAAGCTTATTGTATTAAATTAAATTGTTTACTATATTAATAAAGGCATTTTATTATTATAAATATTTATGTGTTGTATAAATTCCATACAATATTTATTACCACTTAAAATTTTTTTCCATTTAATGATATAGAAGTAAGTCTCTTTATAAAATTCGTTTTTCCTAAATAGCTATTTGAACTTGTTCCATTCATCGTGCTTTAAAACTTTTAAGTTTCAACTATAAAACTATTCAAAAGTTTAACTATTGTTCTTTATTATCATACTAATGGTCTTCCACAATGGCGTTAATTAATAAAATATGCGCAATAAATTCAAGTTATCTTTAGCCATTTTCGTAGTAGACGGCGGACTACGAAAGCTGCACTTGAATATTTAAATTGGCGTTGTCAGTAGCGTTGACTCAGGGGACTTAACCATAAAAATCATAACCTAATTTAAATAGAAACAAATACTGGATCAAAAAATCTTTAAAAAAATATACCGAGCAACCGCAAGATGGCTCCATCATCTCAATCGTCTTGCGGTTTCTCGGAGCTTCTTACTTTAAGACGGATAGTTTCCTTCGAAAGTTTGTTATTACTGTGTCCCATCACATACAGATGGCGTTTTGTTGATTTGTTATCTATATTTGACAGTGAGATTTGGAAAGTATGCATTATAGGCATATTGCCACTGATGAGTCCTTAAGGGACGAAACAGTTATCTGGTAAATGGCCGGATATATAATTTTCAAAACTAACACATACAAATTAGAAATACCTTATTTATTTTTAATTGTACTTGATGGATTTCATTCACTTTGCAGATAAAGATCATGACCTTCAGCCTGATCGATCTGCAGATGGAGATTGTGATAATCATGCAAGTGGAAATAAAGATAAATGTATAGTAGAACCAAAGTACTACTATTTTATGAATTCTTGATGATATGGTAGCACAAGTACTTCATTGGACAAAATAGAAGATTAGAAGTTTTAATTTAATGTGAAAATCTGGTCAATTGTAGATCTTCCAGTCCTAAACCTCCCTTCTTCAAGAACTTTTACTTAAATCTAACCATGAAGATATACGATTACTATTTACAATAGATGGGACTGGTCTAATGTATTTAGATTTTCTATATTTGTAAAACGATTTGTCATGATTTTGAATTATTTGAGATTTAACAATCCAGATGACCGAGAAGAACGGAAGCTCATTGATCCATATCTGAACTTTTATAAAAATTTAAAGCACGTTCATAAGCCACATTATCTTTTGGATCACAAGCAACAGTAGATGAAGTGCTAGTAGCATTTCATGGCAAAAACACTCAAGCAGTTATAAGATTGTCTATATTGTACAAACCGTAATATAACAACCGATAAATGGTACACATCACTGGATTTAGTAAAAGTACTTGGAGAAGGCTGGTTTAGGACTAGAAGATTTTCATGTAAAAAAGTATTCAAAATAATAGCTATGAACAGAATTTATGGTTATACTTGCTATTTATAGATTTTAAACAAGCTTATGACACTATCATTCGAGAAAAAATATACAAAGCATTAATGGAATTGGAAATTCTAATGAAATTGATTAACCTAATAAAAATGACACTTTCGGAAACAAAAATAGAATTTTATTAGAAAATACGTCAAATCAATTCGTAGCAAAAAGATGCCTAAGACAAGAAGATCCAATAGCCACAGTCTTATTCAATCTAGTACTGGAACAAAAAATCAGAAAAAGCAAAATAAACAGATCTGGATTCATTTTTGAACATAAAGAACAGTGCATTGCATACACCGATGATGACGTACTACTTTTCCGAATTTTAGATTACTACTACTAGCAGAAAGCCCCATGGACCAAGTATCGGTGGCAAATCCTGTCGATACTGTGGAACAGAAGGGCGAGGTTGCCATGGAGCTTATGGAACCTGATAAACTAGCATTTCTCTTCAAGTCCGGATCCGTAGTCGGAGGTGGTGCAGGGAAAAGAAAAGGGACCGCGGACTACGAATTTTTTTCTTTCAATGGAAGTAACCCCAGAGCATGCATCGTTGCTAAGAAAAGCCTGAAGGTATTTCCACTGTGGTCCCTCACTTCAAGGGACTTGGTGGTAAAATCCCTCAAGCTTGAAGGAGGGAACCAACTGACAATTGGTTCTGCCTATCTTCCTTATGATCAGCAAGGACCTCCTTCTACTGATGAAGTGAAGAAACTTGTTGACTACTACAATAGAAATAGAATGGAACTCCTCTCAGGCTGTGATGCCAATGCTCACCACACAATGTAGGGGAGCACAGGCATCAACGGCAGAGGGGAGGCACTTCTAGAGTTTGTTGCAGAAAACAATCTAGAGATTGCAAATAGAGGCAATGAACGGACCTTCGTTACTACGACAAGAAGGGTGGTCATTGACATTACACTAGGCACTGCGAAGACGTGCTTCGTGGTTGAGAGAGTGGCAAGTCTCACGGGAGGAGTCGCTCTCTGACCACAGGCACATTACATTCAAGCTGCGTAGGAAAATCACGGAGGAGAGGACATACCGCAACCCTAGGACCTGCGACTGGGAAGCTTTTAAAGAGGATCTCAACCAGGCACTGGTGGAATTTTCCCCGAAACCGAAAAATTATTGTGAAGTTGAGATGGTGGCGGAATTTCTGACACACTCCTTAAGTAAAACGTATGAAAAAAACTGTCCTTTGAAGCTAAAGAAAGAGAACCGAGACACCGAATGGTGAAATAGGGACGTTTCCAAGAAAAGAGCAGACTCTTTAACCAGTCCAAAAGAACTGGGAACTGGGAAGCCTATAAGGTATCCAGAAGAGAATACGGCTACTCCGTAAGGAATTCAAAGCTTAATTCCTGGAAAAAATTCTGTATGAACATAGAGAATATTCCTGAGTGCTCCAGAATGAGTAAAATACTGCAAAAGAAAAAACAAGGATACATTGGGCCTTTGAAAAATGAAAATTTAGTCTATGCCAGCACTGTGGAGGAGACTTTAGAATTGTTACTAAACTCACACTTCCCGGGTTGCTTACTTAACCAAAGTCAAGAGAATGGTACTGTGGTGGCCCAAGTTGCCGGGGCCACAAAGCAGGACTGGACCTTGGCAAACAAAGTTGAGTTGTAAACAGAACCAAAACGGGTATAAACGGCATGGGATGGGAACTTTAAAAAAAAGGTTATCATTCCATGATCGCAGAAAATCTAAGAGAAATGCCGGCTCTAACTATGCCATCGGACAAAATCCCTGTCAGACACAACTTTGTGAAACCTTTCATAGTAAAAATAAATGAAAGGGACAGAAAGAGTGAGAAAAATCAATCAGTCTGGTATACGGACGAGTCTAAAACAGAAGACAGCACAGGTGCTGGATTCTATCATATGAACTCAGGGAGAACTTGCATTCTAAACCTGGGCTCTATGGCAGCGGTCTTTCAAATGGAAATGACTGCGATAAACGCTTGCTTAAACGTAATGTTGTGCGAAGATTTTAGAAATAAGAGAATCCGTATACTCACAGATAGTCAAGCATCCCTTAAAGCAATACAAAGGCTGGAAATAGAGTTCAAACTAGTATTGGACTGCCATAACAACCTAAATGCCCTGACAGAACACAACAAGATAACTCTTGAATGGGTGTCGGGCATGAGGGCATAGAAGGAAATGAAGAGGCAGACCAACACGTAAAGGGTATGCTGGAAAAATAATTAAGGGAATACTGGTTGGAACTTCCGGGACTAAGACAGTCCAAAACACTTATAGAAGGTCCACACAAAAGCAGAGACAATCCGCTACTATTCCTAAAAAGACGGGAACTCAAACTAGGTGTCCTGACAGGACACTGCGGGCTCAGAAGACACCTGAACCTCATAGGAGTTTCGGAAGATTCCCTATGTAGGAAATGTGAGGAAGAGGACGAAACTCGAAGAGATAGCGAATGCTAACATGAGGGCTATTCTTGATTTTGTCAAGAGTACTGGACTGATTGGCCCGATTCAGGAAGAATGCATACATTATGCACCAATCACTTCGCGACAGACAACTTATGACAAAATTGGAATTTATGAAAACATTATGATAAGATTGGAATTTATGAAAATTCTAGCCCTACTTGAGACTTTGCTTCCACAATAATAGACTACCTCGTGTACTATATATATATAATGCAAAAAAAGAAGAAATACTGCTTACTTATGTTTTTTATGCAAATGTTTATGTAGAAAAAAATTGTGTGAACACAGTTGAAGAAATATTAATGTTTAGCTTCCAGTTTCGTAAATTTTTGTTTACATTATTAGTAAATAAACTCAATTTTTCTACCCCCATAGATCAATCAGTTTTAGTTGAAATATAAAATTTTCTATAAAAAACAAGATAACAAATATTTTTTTTCCATCCTGTGTTACGTTACTGACTTCGAGGAACTTTATAACTAAAATTGCTGTTGAAAGGTTTTTGTGTTAAGTTATTCGAAACTGAAAGAGAAGTTGTATTTTCTTATGTAATTAGAGAAGAAGTATGGCAAGTGTGGTAAGTGGGTGGAGTTCAATTCAGAAAGTTTAAAGTTTCCAAACCGTGTGGCAGATGAAATGCTATTCTAACTTACTGCAAAATATCCAAATTATATTTTAGATCAAAAAGGATTTGTCTACGGTGTGGTTTGTTGACATAGGCGGTACATATTTTATTATTTATTTTGATTTTTTACATTGACAATTTATTACTATTTTTCTTTTCAGGTAAGTGTTTTCAAAACTTTCTAAATGTAAGTAAAAGTCAATTTCCAACATATTTAATTCAATAATACGGTCCTGCCTTTAAAGCTTTCCAAGTTCTAACTCTATTTCCTTTAGATATTTGTTTGAATAGGAGAAACTTTAATTCAATTATAGATAAATTAGATCAAAGGTTAAAATAGATCAAATCTTTCATAGAGAAAACCGAATATGCAATCTTGATCAAATCTAAATAAAGCAAAAATAAATTCAATGTAAATACAAAAGATTTTTGGAACTAAGTTCCTTGACGCGGCTTACGGTAGAAAATACCTGGCAAAAATTGTAACATAACAAAAAAGCGCCTAGAAGCAAAGTTTACGTATTGACCGTGTCTACGAGCAAGTTTTACGTGTGTGTATCACTCTATGGCAACCTTAAAGAAAATAACGAAAAATAGGAAAAAATTGGAAATATAAAGAAATTAGGGTAAAATAGGGAAAAATATAGAAATATAAAGGAAAGCAAATGAAAAATAAATGAAATGGGAAAAAAATTGAAAAATAGGGAAAAATATGAAAAATAGAGAAAATGGGTAAAAATGGGGAAATCAAAGTGAAATAGATAAAAATTAATGAAACGTCGTAAAAATATGGAAAAATGAAAAAATAGGGAATAATAGAAAAAATAGGATAATACGTAAAAAGACAAAAGAGGAAAGAGAGATAAAATGAGAGAGTGAGGGGGATTGAGGGAGAGTGAAGGAGAGTGAGGGAGAGTGAGGGAGAGTGTGGGAGAGTGAGGGAGAGTGAGGGAGAGTGAGGGAGAGTAAGGGACAGTTAGTGAGAGTGAGTGAGATTGAGGGAGAGTGAGGAAGAGTGAGAGACAGAGAGTGAGAGAGAGAAAAAGAATGATAGAAAGAGAGATCGAAAGAGAAAGAGAGGAGGAGGAGAGAGAGAGAAAGATTTAATTATATTTATAAATAAAAAAACGTAAGGAACTTCGTGAGTGAGGGAGAGTGAGGGAGAGTGAGGGAGAGTGAGGAAGAGTGAGGGAGAGTGAGTGAGAGTGAGGGAGAGTGAGGGAGACTGAGGAAGAGTGAGAGACAGAGAGACAGAGAGTGAGAGAGAGTGGGAGATAATTAATTATATTTATAAATAAAAAAATAACGTAAGGAACTTCGTTCCTGACCGCACGAACTATTTTTTTAATTTGGTTCCATTCATATTACCAGTTTATACTCTATTTCATGTCAGCGTTAGACTCTTCTGCTTTGTACAAACACAATTACTTTTCAACAATTAAATTAAGTAGGTTAGAATAAGGCAGAGAAAGTAAATTGAAACCCGAAAGCAACAATATTCTTTTGAATTCGGCACCCTCGTCGTCGTTTCGAAGCCAATCCTAGGGTTTTTCATTCCGCTTCTCGTATTATTCACTGTCCAAATTAAGAAACTTGGCCAACATTCTAAATGATTTCCCGGAGTGGTACATAAAGACGCAACTTTCTCCGTTAAGAATTAAACGGAATTTTTGAATGTTATTGCTAATGAATATTCTTGTATAAAAGAGAAAAAGTTAAAATTGTCTTTGAAATAGACTGAAATGTGATCCAAAATTTTTATGACTAAAATTAAAAGCGTGGGACGATCATTATAATTCATTTCTCTTCGACACGTGGTTATTTAATTTTTGCAGCTCTGTAATCGACATTTTCCTGTATATATTGATAATAAAATTATTAAGATCATGTCAGATGTCGTATCTAAGATGATAAATCCCGGGTAAATTACTATTTGGCAATTTCAATAAAAAATTTAATCAAGTAGAAATGATAAAAATTTTGGATAATTTTAATTTTGGAAAGTGTCAGATAAATTAAAATAGGAAATATAATTGAAATTGGAATATTGAGGGTTATTCAGGAATGCATTTATGATTTTTTAATAAAAACAAATTAAAAAAATAGAATAAATCATTTCATATCAAAAACATATACAAGACAACGGAGAAAGGTGAGACAGAACGAGTCAAAGAAATTTACAGAAACAGAAGACACACTTTTGAATGGCAGATCAGAAGCAAATTGAGGATGTTACGATTTTTTTCTGAGCCGACCCTGTATTTTCAATATTTCTCTACTCAGCATATTTTAATTTCAGACTCGCTTGATATCCCTACTTAATTTCTACCTCTCTTCTAGGTATTAAAATAAAATGTCTTTCCCATGTTAACAATTCTCTCTTTGTCTCTTCTATGTCGTCTGTGTCGCTTGTTGAAAATTTCTTTTCTTCCCCTCGTTATGTAGCGTAAGTTTTATTTATATTATATTATATTTTTACTTAGGTCCCCTGTTATCATTTATTTCGATGCATTAACATTTATTTACTGTTATTTTTAATTCTTTTTTTTAAAGTTCATATTTTATCTTTTATAACAATATAAATTATCTGATGTTTGTGGTGCTCTTTCAGTCTCGATTACAAAAAGAGAATCTATTTTTAATTTTTTTTACAGATTGTCTTAAAATTTAATTCACTTTGATTACTTTTATATTTCATATTTTGATCTAAAAATTTATGTGTTTCATATTAATATTATCATTGTTTTATATTCTTTTTTAAAAACAGAGACCACGAAATCTGGTAATTTATCAGATTTTTGTCTTAAATTTACTTTATGTGAACTTTTAGGGTTTTCTGGAACGAGTCCTTTTTGGCACAAATTTATTTTTCTCGTACAAGTTTTTTTGAACAGAACATTTTATTTTTGCAACAAATTTTTTGTACAAGTCTCTTTGGGACTACAATTTTTTGGACTCAACAAAAACGGAAAAGTCTCTAAAAGATTTAATTTTTTCGTATAAAAAAAAATCTGATGTGGCCACCACATGACCTCTCGCCATGTTTGAATCAAAAATTTACACGGTGGCACAAAAAAGTATGAAAAAAAGTTACTTTTTTGTAAATCTGGCAACAATGGCAAAAGTTTCTAAAATTTTAATGGGATGAAAATAAACTATAGGGTATACAAAATATATGTGTAAAACTTTATTGCCATTTTGTATAATAATGGCGTCATCACCCATAGCAACTGCCACTTCCGGTTGTGCGATTGGCACCAAAATCTAATCAGATCTAATCTAGGGTATCAGAATCCTGTATGCAAAATTTCAAATTTTTTTATTCAGTAGTTTTTGAGTTATCGTTACTACAACATCCATCCAAACACACACACTAACACACACACACACACACTAACACACACACACACACACACACACTAACACACACACACACAGACATCATCGCGAAAATATTAAAATCGTATTCTAGGGACCCCAAAACGTGTTTATCAATTGAAAACTCACTTCCCAATTTTTAGCATGATTCCTATACCTCTCTTATCTGAAGGGCGAGAGGTAAAAATATAACGTTTAATTTGAGTTTAAACCCACAAAACGGAAGAAAGAACGGATTTTGAAATATATTATAGTTTTTTTTGTCAATTATTTGTAAATACATCAAAAAATCAATTAGACTGGCGTCCACAATTTTTTGTTTAATATTTTACTTTTTGATATATTTCAAATTCTATTCGTAGAATGAACCCATAATAAAAAGAATTGAGCTTAAATCACATTTATTACTAATTATCAACAAATTAAAATAAACGTTTTAAAACGTTTAAAAAATGTTAATAAATAATATTTTTTTATATTATTTATAAATTCGTTGTAGATAGAACCCAGCCCAGATTGAGAATCGTAGATAGGACATCTGATATATCGGGTGGTCCATATCAATATATTTTTGGAAAAATAGAATTTGACAATTTTTGTTTTGTTTGGTTTTTTAATTTTCTGGACCTTGATCAGCTTTTTAAGACTTTCTGTAAAAGAAAAAATTATAGTTGAAACAAATATTTCAAGCCATTTTTTCAACTGATTACTTAATAAAAACAGAAGATTATCCATAACTCAAATGTGGTAAATTATTCAACGAATAATAAAACTATAAGTCAAACCGCAAAATTTATTCAATGGTTAAAACTTGATTAACTTGGTGACATGTTTCGGCCAATGATGGCCATCATCAGGCAAAAATAACGAAGACATTAGCTGCCAGATGGTATTACGCAGTACCAGTTAATTTTTAAAACTTTAATTTTAGAGATTCACATTGGTTTAAGTTTTCAACTATCTGTTGGATTTTAAATAATTTTTTGAAATTTTTTAACTTGTTACTGTTTAATTTTCATACCAAATTTTAAGACCATTTAGAATTTCTTCGTTATTTTTGCCTGATGATGGCCATCATTGGCCGAAACATGTCGTCAAGTTAATCAAGTTTTAACCATTGAATACATTTTGTGGTATGACTTAGAGTTTTATTATTCGGTGATTACTTAACGTTTTCATAGATAGATTTAGATAGCAGTGGCGGATCCAAGAGAGCAATTGCCTCCTACCGAGACGATTTATTCTAACCTGATATTAATCATAGTGTTTGTAAAAAATCTGAAGTTTGTTAAAAGCGAAGTAGTCAAAATTTCTAAATTTTCCCCGGACCCCCTTTTCTTTGGGGATATTCCTTATCCCCAAACCCCTTGGTATTTACATATCTAGGAAGGATTGCTCTCCCCCCGTAGTTAGGTCCTGAATCCGCCACTGTTAGATAGTTACCATATCGTTTTCAAATATGTCTAAAACCCCCATTTAGTGAGGTTCGTATATAAAACGAATTTTTGCGTGCTGTATTTGATGGTAGGACTGCCAGCTTATTATTTCTTCATCGATGACGTGCAACGGTTTTTGTTTTGAATAGACTATACATGAATTATGATGATCATCCCACGCTTTTATTTCTAGTCAAAACTTTTGGACCACATTAGGTACAGGAAAAAAATTATTTTCTACTATGTAGCATATTGTCTGATGTATTGATATCTAGTTTGCCTAGACCGGTTCCATGGATAAACAAAATATTGAGATACCATATCATTGAACAATAACTAATTAGACGTATTAGTGTAAAATTTCACGTCAAAATGTCAAACCAGTGTTGTGCAATAAAATTTGAAAAAAAGGATGTTGACCGAAATTGAGAAAATCGAAAAATTGGAGAATTGAAACATTATCAAGTACTTGTATCTAAAGGGGTTAAGCAATCAATGTTCATCGTGTACAACCTTGAAAATTGGATTGCAAGCTTCAAAAGTGGTAAATTTTCCACTGAAGATGAAGAGCAAGCGGGAAGGCCAGAATCTATGTCAGTCTCTGAAAATATCGATGCAGTTCATGACATGATTTTATCAGACTAAAATGAATATATCAGGTACTGAAAATTTAATACGAACACGTCTGCATATGAGAAAAAATTCTGCAAAATGGATCCTTAAATGTCTGAATGCTTCGCGTTCGATCTGTCCTCGGTTTGAAAAATAATTTTTTTGCTGTGTTGTTACTATGGATGAAACTTGGGTACATTTTTTCAACCCAGAAATAAAGCAGCAATCGACGGATTGGAGACACCCTGATTCTCTAATGCCTAAGAAGTTTCAGGTTCAAAGATCTGCTGGAAAAGTTCTTGCTTCAGTTGTTTGGGATTACCATTGAGTAATCATGATTGATTAGGCTAGAATAATAACTGGGGATTACTAATAGACGTTACTGACCACTCTACGAGAAAAAATTAAGGAGAAAAGACATGGAAAAGTATCCAAAGATGTTTTGTTTTTGTACAAAAATCGCATGTTGCAAACAATTCGTGATTTGTGATTCGACTTACTGGAACACTCCATTTATTCACCACATCTGGCTCCGTCCGACTATCATGTCTTCTCTCAACTGAAAAAAATTAAAAGGGGTAAATTTTCTCCCAAAGAAGAGGTAATAGATCTGTGGAGGCCTGGAGCAGAATATGTTGAATAATAAAATATTTTGATTTACAATTTTGTTTGCTTTTATAGCATCATTACTATTTTTTAGTGCACTATAATTTCATTCTCAGATTTTTCATAACTGAATTCTTTGACAAATTGTTTAATTTAATCAGTTTGAGATATTTCTTTTTGTGGTCACTTTTTGAAATTCAAATTTTTATAAATCATGTTCGTGAAAAAAATACTGGAACGAAATTTTCTTTACTATGTTAATACAATTAAATTCAGAACTAAAGTTAAATTAATAAATAATTATAATAAAAAATAAGCGTGCTTTAGGAGGGCATGTCAAATCTATAAAGAAAAGACAACCTTATGAGAATTTACATTAAAAATAAAAAAAACAAAATAGCTTACCCTTAATTATAAAGAAGCCCTCGATAAGACATTAAAACGGTATACACTAACACGTGTAAAATACAAAATTTCGCTATTACAAGTGATACGAAGGACCTTTGCTTTAGCAGATCAGAACAGAAAAGAACCAATCTCGTCTTGAAACAAAATCGTAGCCTTATTACCGACATCCGCAAGGTGGCGTATCGACAAATTAATAACAACTAGATAGCTAAATGTCTTGGCAACCCCTATATGTAATATGGGTTGCATATAGTCAAGTACTATAAACGACTATTCAGAGCATGTCTAGCATAAGCGAAGCAGTTTACTACTTAAAAATTCTTTTGAGTTATGATTTACCTTGAAATTAAAAAAAACTTTTTAATTGGAGTCATGAGGTAATTCGTTTATCATGTTGTGAAATACTTACAAAAGAAAAATATTTACAAATGGCTTTTTATACTTTAATTATGAGAGAGATGTAAAAACATAAAACCTTATATATGCTACAGGATGTCATGTATGATGTAAAAATCGTAGACAAAAATAATATCGATGCATAGAGAGAAAAATTGTCCATTTACCTGTTACATTAAACACTTTTGTAATATATTTAAAACATAATCTGATTAAAATTCGAGTTTTGAAATTTTTCTTCCTACCAGAAGAGCAGAAATGACGTAGCGTGTGTTTTCATTCAATTTTGTTCGAAACGAATTGTAAAATTTTTTGATAAAAAAAGATAAATGATTGACGTTGGATTTTCTCATATATTTTATTATATTTTTTATTCTCAAGTAATAAGTTTTAGTTGATCGTTCTCCATTTTTTTTACAAACAAAAATTTCATCCATTGCCCAATTTCAAGTTAATCTGACGTCTGTAAATGGTCGAAAAATCGATTACAGTTAAATAAAAGTGTGTAAAAGATTAGAAAATCGATCGTAACAATTGATTGAAAAAAATCATTAAACAATTAATTAAAAAAATCAATTTTTATCATCAATTGTTTATTCTGCGTTTTTGACTCCCACATCCTCTTACCACCCCAAGACAAATAGATTTTTTTAATAGATTTTTTTATGTAATTAGAAACAATTGACAAAAAAACTAACCTAACCGTTATATTTGTTTATTTCATAAAAAAATGGGGTTCCAGAGATTTTTTTTTACTTTTTCTTTAAAAAAAACTTAGCTTTTCCTGAAGGTTTTTTCTTGTCTTCCTTCTCTAAATGAAAATGTAGTCCAAGAAACTTGGTCCAAAGGAGAAACTGAAGGAACTGTAGTCCAGAGAAAAATATTGGGTCCCAAAGGAAAAATGAAGTCCAGAGGAAAAATAAAATAATTCCCAGAAAAAAAACTTCTTGGCCTAGGAAAAAACCCTAAAAGTTCACATAAAGTAAATATAAGATAAAAATCTTATAAATTACCAGATTTCGTGGTCTCTGTTTTCGAAGAAGACAATCTGTAAAAACAAATAAAAAAATAGATTCTCTTTTTGTATGAGACACACAGACATGAGATTATTTGTATTGTTATAAATGATAAGATATGAACCTTTAAGTAAATAAAAAAATATACCGGCATTAAAAGAAAATAACAGTAAATAAAAGTTAAAAGCGTCGAAATAATTAATAATTATATCACAAATAATATAATAAAAACTTACCCTATAAGATGATGGGGAGAAGAAAAAGAAATCTTCAGTAAGCAATACGAACAAAAAGAAGAACATTATTAGTATAGGAAAGACATTTTATAGGAATACCAAGAGAAGAGAGGGACATGACGCGACGAAATAAGAAGGGGAGATTAAAATATATTGAGTATAGGAATAATGAAAATAGAGGATGGCACAAAAAAAACGTAACAAGATTTTTTAATTGGAATTTTAACCTGCCGAAACCCCTCACTCACCATCCAACCTTGACCTAAGGTATCTGTATAACAAGTTTAGTATCAATCAGCTAATTAGTACTGTATAAAATTATGATAGAAAAAATATTTATTAATATAATAATAATTTAAGTTAGTTAAATAATCTATTAAATTAACTAAATTTTAATTCATTAGAAAATTATTTTCATAGCACCTCGACAGCTCGAAATTAACGACTTTCAATTTAAACCCTTCGTCAGTAAAATCTTTATTTTCCTTTCCCGAAAAGCGGATTAAACGAGTAAAATAAATGAAAGGTGAGGGCAACTTCGTCCCTTTAATCAAAGCTATTAATCGTTCTTTGGTTAATGACACGATCTGCAGGGCGTTCGCCAAAAAAGCAAAAGCTTTGGTCCTAATTTAAAAGTTATCTCTCCTTCCGTTCGACAAGCGCTTTAAAAGGAACTGGCCAAGTGCTGATGGGATCGTTTTTTATTTTCTTGAAAATCTTGTTAAGAATGATTAATAGGAGAATATTCAAATTTTAATTAACATAAAATTACTAAAAATGTAGATATATACTCAGTATACAGGGTCCAGCAAACAGCTGTCGTAGTTTTATAAAGTTTATTGCATAAAACTTACAAATATTCTAAAATTATTGTCATGTATACAGGGTGGTCGAGTAGTAAACTAGGTAAATGACTTTTTTTTTCGAATAAAATACCATATTCCTTTTAACATTTTTAGAACTTTAATAGTCAGTATTACATACCCCAATTTTTTTTCCAGCCATCTCGGAGAAAACAAGCTTTTTCCCAAAAATATTTGAATTTCAGATCCCTTTTTAAAATATACATTTTTTTCAGATTTAACGCTACAGCTTTAAAATTTATTAACGTACAAAGGCAAAGGATTGAAAATTTTTTTGGGGTCAGTTTGAAATTTTTGTGTGTTACAGGGAGGTCTAAAATAAATTTTACATTCCAAAAATTTTTACTTTTTTCAAATTTGATAATTATTTACCAATGTATATTGAATTTTATTTCCTTCAACTTTGCTATTTACTCTCTACCTATTTTTCGTCGTTTAGAAGTTTTGAAAGAAAAAACATTTTTGATAAAAATCTAAATAGGAAAAATAGTAAAAATAGTAAAAAATAATAAAAAACAGAAAAATATATACAAATAGGGAAAATTAGATAAAATAGGTTAAAATATGGAAAAAGGGGTAAATATAAGGACAAATAGGAAAAAAATGGGAAGTACAAAATTGAAAAAATAGTGATTTATTTCAATTCTTTCGAATTTTTTCATTATTTTTATGGTTACAATTGTTTCCGGTTTTTTAGTTGTTCTTTGTTTTTCGCGATTTGTTAGCAAATTTTTTGCGATTCTTTTACGATTTCTTGCGTTTTTTGCAACGTCTTTTTCGTTATTTTTTGAATTTTTCGTTTTTTACGTATTTCACAAATTTATTTTTTATTTATCATTTTTTTCCCATATTTTCTGTTTTTTTTAAATTTTTTGCAATGTTTTCTGTTTTTTCTTATTTTTCTGATTTTTTTTTATTTATTCGATTCTTCTAATTTTTTCTCGTTTTTTCTCAGTTTTCTGTTTTTGCGTTTTTTTCTAATCTTTTTCATTTTTTTCTCATTGTCCTGTTTTTTTTTCTAATTCTTTCATTTGTTTTCTAGTTGGAACAAATACGGAACAAATAAGGAAAAATAGGGGAAAAATAATAAGAAAAATAGAAAAAAATCGGTTGTGTCACCCCAAAACCACGAATACTTTTTCAGATATTTAATGTCAAAGTATCAAATTTTGACATTTTTTATTTTGACAGGCGACAGTTGGAGAAATAATTTTGATTCTTCAAAAAATCTCAAATTTTAAATCTCAAAAAATTTCAAAAAATCTCAAGAATCAAAAATCTCATAATAGGTAAAATACTTCAAAACCATAAAAAATCTCAAAACTCAAATATCTTCAAAAAATCTCAAAAATTTTCAAAAAAGATCTCAAAAAATTTTTAGACGCTTCAAAAACATCTCAAAAATCTCTAAAAATTTTTAAAAAATCTAAAAATTCACAAAGAATCTCAAAAAAATTTAAATCGTCAAATCTCAAAAAATTCGAAATAGTAGGTAAATGTTTCAGAAACTTAAAAATTTGATGAAAAAATCTCTAAAAATTCAAAGATGTCAAAAAATCTCAAAAACTTAAAAAACCTTAAAAAAAATTCAAAAACAAAATCTGAAAAAATCTTAAAAAACCTCAAACATCTCAAAAAACTCAACAAAACTCAAAAAATCATTAAAAACCTCAAAAAAATTAAATAAATCTTAAAAAAAATTTAATAATCTCATAAAATCTCTAAATATTCTCAAAGAATCTCAAAAGATTCAAAGAGTCTTAAAAAACTCAAATGAATTTCAAAAAAATTTCAAAGAACAATAAAAAAACTCAAGAAATCTCAAAAAATTTTAAAATACTTCACAAAATTCTTAAAAAAATCTATAAATTCTTAAAAAATCTAAAAAGTCCAAAAGAATCTCAGACAATCTCAAAAAACCTCTAATAATCTAAAAAAATCTTAAAAAATCTCAAAAAATCTCAAAAAACCTCAAAAAACCTCAAAAAATCTAAAAAAATCTCAAAAAATCTCAAAAAATCTCAAAAAATCTCAAAAAATCTCAAAAAATTTCAAAAAATCTCAAAAAATCTCAAAAAATCTCAAAAAATCTCAAAAAATCTCAAAAAATCTCAAAAAATCTCAAAAAATCTCAAAAAATCTCAAAAAATCTCAAAAAATCTCAAAAAATCTCAAAAAATCTCAAAAAATCTCAAAAAATCTCAAAAAACCTCAAAAAATCTCAAAAAATCTCAAAAAATCTCAAAAAATCTCAAAAAATCTCAAAAAATCTCAAAAAATCTCAAAAAATCTCAAAAAATCTCAAAAAATCTCAAAAAATCCCAAAAAATCTCAAAAAATCTCAAAAAATCTCAAAAAATCTCAAAAAATCTCAAAAAATCTCAAAAAATCTCAAAAAATCTCAAAAAATCTCAAAAAATCTCAAAAAATCTCAAAAAATCTCAAAAAATCTCAAAAAATCTCAAAAAATCTCAAATAATGTCAAGAAATATCAAGAAATCTCAAGAAACCTCAAAAAATCTCAAAAATATCAAAAAATTAAAAAAAAGCTCAAAAAGTCTCAAAACAAATTGAAAAAAAATTGGTCAAAACTGGAAAAAATTGTAAAAATATTGTAAAAATTGAAAAAAATCCACGAATACTTTTTCAGATATTTAATGTTTCAAATTTTGACATTTTTTATATAAAAAAAGATGACAGTTGAAGAAATAATATAATGACTGTTCTAAAGAGAGTTTTTCAAGGGCTTTCAAATGACATATTGCAAGTCAAATTCCGTGACATATTGCATCTGTCATTTTTTGATAGTGACAGATGTCGTACAAAAACTTATAGGTTCTTCTGACGGGTAACCCGAACCCATGTATCAAATTTCAGCTCAATCGGATTAAACGTATGGCCTCTATCGTGGAAGAATACACCAGACAGACAGACTTCTATCTGGAAATGGTCTTAATCGTCTCTTCTAAGAAGTGGGTCGGGAAAGTAAAAATATGAAAACTAGAAAAATAGGGAGGAAGTTTAGGTTAGAAAGAGGGAGAGGGAGAGGGAGAGGGAGAGGGAGAGGGAGGAATATTAAATCACGTAATGAACTTAGTTCCTGACAGGGGTTCCCCGACCGCACAAACTTTTTTTTGACTTTTTTATGGTATAAAATTTCTATTCGTTTTCTTCATCTCACTTTTAAAGTCGTTATTTTTAAATTTTAATTTCTATTAACCTCTTAGAAATATCACTGTTAAAATTTATCTTTTTTAACTTTTTTAATATAAGAAACAATAAAAACGATTTCGTTTCCAATAAGTAACAGACGAAATACAATGTCTGTCCTAAAAACCGAGTAATGTTCTGAACCTGTGCAGAAAATCTGAAAAAAAGAACAAAATCGATTGTCTAGTGACCTACTGACCTCTACTTATGATAAATGCAATGCCTCCACTTTACTTTAGAGAGGTATGGTGGTGTTTGAGAAGCTTTTGTGCTTTTATTTCAAGCTTGATAGGTATACGTCACATAGAGTAAGTATATTCTAACGAAAAATTTATGTGTGAATGAACGCGAAGTTAGATTTAAAAGCTTTATAAAATAAAAACGGAATTATATATTTTTAAAAATATACAGGGTTTGCCATTTAAAAAAAAATTCTGGCTTAATTGGTGAGAATAATTCTGTAAATATACCAGACACCCTTATTAATAATATTTTCCTTTGCTAGATCCGCTACTACCTCGAGCCTAGTCTAAATCCTAATAGAATCATAATTCTAGTACACTGGGTAAGGAATATATGCAGGAAAGTGAGAGCAACGAACGTTTCTATGTTATCTACACAATGGGTGAAAAGAAATTCATGAATATAAATCTAGACAGACATTCTCGTAATTTCCTTTTTGGTTGGGATGATGTTCAGACCCATCTCTGAATGGGAAAAATGATGAGGTAATTTCGGGATAACGCGGAGTACTTGTACCTTATTCTGCATACGAGGTTAATCAATTTTTTATTGAATGTATACAGCGCGTTATAATCTTTTATTCCGTAGTGGACTCGACAGAGTTGATGAAATTAAAAGAGATTATCTAGTCTGGAAATGAAATTATTATAACTTCAACAACATAAAAAAATCGGCTGTGTCATTCCAGAACTTTCCCGGCTCGAGTGTAGAGAATGAGATTATTTTAATTACAAAATACAAAATTTCTGAATGGAAAAGTAAAATGCTGTTAAAATGAAATAAATTGTTGGAAAAAAAATGGGTAAACATTGCAAAAATACACAAAAATTAATTAAAATGAAAAAGACAAAAATTACATAAAATGGCACTTTGTTATTATAAATACCAACAAGATAATGAGTTATTTAAAAAAATGGCAAAAAAATTGTTAAAAATGATAAAGAATTATTAAATTTCAGTATAAATTAAAACTAAAATAAAAAAAGTGAAAATAGGCAACAATCAAAAATAGGATAAGAATCTTATTACAATTTGTAAAAATTGGCAAAAAAGGTAAATAGCAAAAAGGTAACAACGCTAAAAAAGACATAAAATAAAGCAAAAAAAGCCAAAAAATGCAAATAAAAACTGGAAAAAAAAGAAAAAGGGGAAAAAATTAACAAAAATTCCAAAAAAATGTCAAATAAGACAAAGTAAAGAAAAAATGTAAAATACGCCAAAAAAGTTAGAAAAGTAAAAAACCCAAAAAAAACCAAGGCAAGTTTTAAAAATAGAAAGAAGTGGCAAAAAGGGATAAAAAAAGCAACAAAAAAAGGCAAATAGAAGAAATTAAAGACAAAAAACGTCTAAAAAGATCAAAAACTAAAAGCAAAATACGCCAAAAAAGTTAAAAAAAATAAAAAAAGGCAAAACAAAAGCAAAAATGGCAAAAAAAGGGAAAAGGGAAAAAAATCAACAAAAAGTTCCAAAAAGGCCAAATAAGACAAGGTAAATGGAAAAGGAAAATACGCCAAAAAAAAAAAAAAAAAATATACAAAAAAGTTAAAAAAAAAAACAGAACTGAGGAAAAATAAAGGCAAAAAAACTGGACAAAAAAATGAAAAACGGGAAAAAAATTAACAAAAAGAATAAAAAAAATGGCAAATAAGACAAAGTAAAGAGAAAAAATGCAAAATACGCTAAAAAAGTTAAAAAAAAGTAAAAAACCCAAAAAAAAAAACTTAGACAAGTTTTAAAAAAATCAAAAAGAGATAAAAAAAACAAAAAAAAGGCAAAATAGAAGCAAATAAGGAAGGCAATAAAAGGTCAAAAAAGCTCAAAAACTAAAAGCAAAATTCGCCAAAAAAAAATAAAAAGTCTCAAATAAGACAAAGAAAATGGAAAAAGGAAAATACACCAAAAAGTAAAAAAAACATACAAAAAAGTTAAAAAAAACATAACAGAGGAAAAATAAAGGCAAAAAAACAAAAAAATTGTTTTCAAAAGCACAAAAAATATACCAAATAATGGGAAAAAACCAAAATACGCCAAAAAAGTAAAATAGTATGAAAATAAAGGTAAAAAGGCAACAAAAACAAGAGAGGTAAAAAAAGGCAAAAAAGGAGGAAAAGCAACAAAAAAAGATAAAAAGTTTTAAGGGACAAAAAGGTCAAAAAAAGTAATAAAGGGTAATAACAAAATCCAAAACGGGCTAAAAGGGCAAAAATACGCCAAAATAGTAAAAAAAATCAAAATAATATGAAAATAAAAGCAAAAATGGCAAAAAAATTCAAGAAAGCAAAAAAGGGGTAAAAAAGCAACAAAAAAGGTAAAAAAAGCAACAAAAAGACAAAAAGGTGAAAACAACTTCAAAAAAGGAAACAGGGTGAAAAGGGGTAAAAAGGCCAAAAAAAACAAAAAAGAAAAGGTAAAAAAAACAAAAAATGACCAAATAAAGCCAAAATAAAAAAAAGCAAAAATGGTAAAAAAGGCAAAAAAGTTTTAAAAAAAGCAAAAAAATGGCAAAAAAGGTGTAAAAAAGCACAACAAAAAAGGAAAAATGGTTAAAAAAAGTTAGACAAAAAATGTTTTAAAAAAGGAGAAAAAAGTTCAAAAAAAAGGAAAAAAGGGTCAAAACAAAAACAAAACAATCGGTTGTGTCTACCCAAAACATTCCCGACGAGTATCCACGAATACTTTTTCAAATATTTAATGTTAAAGTTTCAAATTTTGATATTTTTTAATTTTTGATATTTACTGTTAAAGTTTAAAATTTTGACAATTTTTTATTTTTGACAAGTGACAGTTGGAGAAATAATTTTGACGGTTCTGAATAGAGATTGTTAAGGGCTTTCAAATGACATATTGCAAGTCAAATTCCTTTAAATATTGCATCTGTAATTTTCTGATAGTGACACTTTCGTTTAACAGATGTCGTATAGAAACTAATGGGTTCTACCGCTGGGTAACCCAAACCCATATACCAAATTTCAGCTCAATCGGATTAAACCTGTGGCCTCTATCGTGGAAGAATACACACAGACAGACAGACAGACTTCCATCTGGAAATAGTCTTAATCATCTCAGGTGACCTCACAATGGATATTTTCATCTTCATCTCGAATTTTTTTTTGCTCGTTCACAATACTTTCCCTTCTCAGAGGTGGGTCGGGAAAGTAATAAATATGAGTGAAGGTCACAGTTACACTATACTTATTATTTAAATGATGAAGATATAGTGATAGTATTCAATGAGTCACATAAAGAAACTGAAACTGAAAATTTCTCTAAACCATCTACTGAGACTGAAATTAATTTCAGTAACACCAACCAGCTACAATTTCTCCATCTTTTATTTTTCACTTAATAATAAAAATATTTGCACCTTGAAGATAGTATTAATGTCCATTTTATGACTTGATTTTAATATGTATAATTAAAATTACAAAAATATTAGATTATATTAATAAATTTAGTACTTGACGGTTGTTTTATGTTTGCACGCATGCTTATTTCAAATGAATGTAGGTTACAAAAAATATTTTTTTTTACTGCTTATTTCTTATGTAAAATGTATGTGCAAGAGCCTTAAGATGTCCTGTTAGGACTCTTGTTAATATGCAAAGCTTGTTTTTACTCAGGTTTGATACCTTTTCTAGTTATAGTTCCCAGAAGAACTTTCGCTTGTCTGATTCGTTGTAGATTCTCTAGTGGTTCGATCTTTTTATTTCCATTTCTCCACGTCTAAACAAATAGAAATTGAATTATATTTTTATGTTACCACATGAAACTAAGATTTAAAAATAAAATTGAAATATATTAAAATATGAAGATTATTTCTGGTTAAATTGTATTCTTAAATATGATAATTTTAGGAAATACTTTCCTTATTAAATATTCACCCCCAAACACGAAAAGAAAATTCAATGATACATATTCCTTCTATTCCATTCACTGAACTGAATAACAAAAACACGGCCAATTGTCAGAACTTCGGATAATAAAAGAGCATTTTTATCGGGGGATAATCTAGTTATCTAATTAGGATAAGAGGTGGATCGTAGCTCGTAGCTTATTGCGACTGTGTAAACATAACAAATACGGTTAAAAGAACAAATTATATTAACTCTCTGTGATGGAAGCGTTGTATCTTAAATATACAGATCTGGTAATATTTTTAAGGAACATAGGGAATTTGTAATGAGAAGAAGAAGAATGTATTTATGCAACGATTCAATGGGAATAAATAAGACGAAACATTTACTCCGCCCTATTCCACCACTCTGAGGGTAACGTGTTGATGAGAGCGATAAATTCTCAGGTCTCAACCTGTCCGTGTATTTCCCCCAACGCCGACATAAATCCGATGCGCTACGATAAATTACGAATGTATTTAAAAAGGCGTATACCAAAATATTTTGTTCTTATTCCTCGCATATCGTTTATTGTGCTTCTTGTCTGTTGCATGAAATTCCCCATGTCCCGCAAAGTTTTGTCCAAATCTGTATGCAGGAGTGTATTAGTTGATTCAGACGGTGTAATTTCTGATGGTTCAAAAACGATGGATTTGATCGGAACTGATAATATTAATTCCAACAAGTTTTGGATCTACTGTACTCGGTTCCAGGTCTTAGCTCATAAGTAATAATTTAAAAATATTTTTAGTTACTTGATTTTTTTTTAGGTAAACTTAGTTAGTTATTATCCAATTCACTTGTTAATTGTTATAGATTCATTTATGTTTTAAAAATTTTAAATATCCCGCGCTTTATCGTCATATGTCACTTGTCAAGTCAACAATTTGTACATAGGCACGTTCTTTTATTCACCTGTATTGTTATATGTCACTTGTCAGGTCAACAATTGGCACATAGGCACGTTCTTTTATTCACCTGTATTGTCATATGTCACTTGTCAAGTCAACAATTTGCACATAGGCACATTCTTTTATTCACCTGTATTGTCATATGTCACTTGTCAAGTCAACAATTTGTACATAGGCACGTTCTTTTATTCACCTGTATTGTCATATGTCACTTGTCAAGTCAACAATTTGCACATAGGCCCGTTCTTTTATTCACCTGTATTGTCATATGTCACTTGTCAAGTCAACAATTTGCACATAGGCTCGTTCTTTTATTCACCTGTATTGTCATATGTCACTTGTCAAGTCAACAATTTGTACATAGGCACGTTCTTTTATTCACCTGTATTGTTATATGTCACTTGTCAGGTCAACAATTGGCACATAGGCACGTTCTTTTATTCACCTGTATTGTTATATGTCACTTGTCAGGTCAACAATTGGCACATAGGCACGTTCTTTTATTCACCTGTATTGTCATATGTCACTTGTCAAGTCAACAATTTGCACATAGGCACATTCTTTTATTCACCTGTATTGTCATATGTCACTTGTCAAGTCAACAATTTGTACATAGGCAAGTTCTTTTATTCACCTGTATTGTCATATGTCACTTGTCAAGTCAACAATTTGCACATAGGCCCGTTCTTTTATTCACCTGTATTGTCATATGTCACTTGTCAAGTCAACAATTTGCACATAGGCTCGTTCTTTTATTCACCTGTATTGTCATATGTCACTTGTCAAGTCAACAATTTGTACATAGGCACGTTCTTTTATTCACCTGTATTGTTATATGTCACTTGTCAGGTCAACAATTGGCACATAGGCACGTTCTTTTATTCACCTGTATTGTTATATGTCACTTGTCAGGTCAACAATTGGCACATAGGCACGTTCTTTTATTCACCTGTATTGTCATATGTCACTTGTCAAGTCAACAATTTGCACATAGGCACATTCTTTTATTCACCTGTATTGTCATATGTCACTTGTCAAGTCAACAATTTGTACATAGGCAAGTTCTTTTATTCACCTGTATTGTCATATGTCACTTGTCAAGTCAACAATTTGCACATAGGCCCGTTCTTTTATTCACCTGTATTGTCATATGTCACTTGTCAAGTCAACAATTTGCACATAGGCTCGTTCTTTTATTCACCTGTATTGTCATATGTCACTTGTCAAGTCAACAATTTGTACATAGGCACGTTCTTTTATTCACCTGTATTGTTATATGTCACTTGTCAGGTCAACAATTTGCACATAGGCACATTCTTTTATTCACCTGTATTGTCATATGTCACTTGTCAAGTCAACAATTTGTACATAGGCACGTTCTTTTATTCACCTGTATTGTTATATGTCACTTGTCAGGTCAACAATTTGCACATAGGCACATTCTTTTATTCACCTGTATTGTCATATGTCACTTGTCAAGTCAACAATTTGTACATAGGCACGTTCTTTTATTCACCTGTATTGTCATATGTCACTTGTCAAGTCAACAATTTGCACATAGGCACATTATTTTATTCACCTGTGTCTCCGTCAATCCACCAACTGCGTTCATATATTCTTTGGTGGATTCCAGTTTGACGTAACCACGCGTTCATTTATTACTGTTTCGTCAATCAAAATTGCAAATTATTTAATCAGCGTTACCAATCTGTGGAGAATTCCGCAAAATGTGGGGAACTTCATCAACTGTGGGAAATTTTGTGGGGTGTAGCTGCTGTGAGGATTTTGTGATGAATCTAGGATTTCTCATACTAAATAAGATACGTAGGTGACAAAATTATAGATTATTTTTTCTTAAAACGTCTTCTAGATTTTCTAGACACTACCTCTTTTGACGTTCCATAGTTCTCTTTCTTTCTCGCACTCGCACATTTCGCATTCTGTAATTCCAAAGCGTCACATGGACCTTTTATTGATTCTGCATAATTTGATCGATTTATGTGTCAATTACTTCTACTTAGTCAAACAAACAGTTTTTGTTTTTTCGATAAAAATGGAAAGAAGTAAAAAAATATTGGAGTCGAAAACTGCTTTCTGAGGTTAAAACAGAAATGGATGAATTATTGGAAATACATTTGGAATATGAAAAGAAAAGATTGACTGCATTAATGACAGCATCAGAAATAAAAGAAATTTCGAGTGATACTTACATTTTTCAACATATTTTATCAACAAATTGTCTCAGATGCCAATAAATTAGTGCAAACATTCAAGAAACTTGAGTACCAACAAAGAATTCTTAATGACTTTATCAGAAGTGGAATGAACAGTGAACCCTGATCCAGTATTACTACTCAGTCTGATGAGAATGAGGAAACAATTGGTACTAGTGGTACAAGTAGTGGTACTAGTAATACAGAAACGTACATTCAGTTCAAGTGGAATGACAGTTCAATTAAATTGTAAGTAGATATGAAATTCCGGTACAAATAAGCACTTCCGGTCACATGTCACATCTGGCGAACATCTGCCAACCATCTGGCGCTGACGGGGTAATGCCGGTACAAATGAGCACTTCCGGCCACGTGTGTTTATTAACATCTGGCGAATTAAATAAACATCTGTTTCCATACGAGCACCGCATAGCTATTTTTAGAACTTGTGAATATTATTTAACGAACTTTCTCATGATCAGACTTGTTGGTCGATGATGCCCATTCGTATCTGACCATCTGGGGGTCACGTGATCACTCTATTTCAGTATATATGCGAAGCAAATTATTTTGTTTTTACTAGTTGTTCAATACGGTCAGTCAAGAAAGTGGTTATTAGAGTATGTCTATAAATAATTTAATTGATTCTATTCAACTTGGAACATTAAAAATTCAATGTGGTCTAAGTCCAGGTAGATCATTTAGCCCAGCTATCGTTATATCTCGACCTGAGAAATGGTTTAGTGAATTATCATTTTTAATGTATGAATGGTCTCTGCTTACAGACTAATACTCGGTTGCACCGTTTTTATCTTTAAGTCAGACTTAGTTAAGTCGACTTAAATATTTTAAGTCCAGGTTACTTTGTAACTGTTGCACCGTCTCAAAATAGGCAAGACTTAGCAAAGTCCTAGTTTGATGTGGCAACATCGAGTTTTTTAGTAATTTTAGTATTTTCAGGTTCTTAGTTTATGTTGTTTGTTTAGTAACCTATGTTGGTTATCTAACAATCAAAGAATGCCTATCGATAAAGAAGCGAAGACTACTGATGTATTTGCATTGACCACTAAATAAAAAAATATATGCGCGATAGTCTACGAAACTGATTTGTGTTATTTGTCTCCACAATTTACAAAATTAAAAATCCAAAGAAGTAGGAAATCCAAAGAAATAGGAATTCCAAAGAAATAAATTATTCGTATACATATTAGTAAATTAAGAGGGGTGCCAATAAATCAAAAGTAAATACCCTAAAAATAAAATTAGTTATATATAGAATATTAAAGAAAAAAAAAACTTCGTTACAACTTCTTCTGTATATTCTTCGAGGCCAACCGAATTCAACAATATCTAGTACTTCCAGGTCATTTTCAAGAATATCATTTTCAAACAGTCCTAATTATTCCATAACATACTCAGAAATCTGAAAAAGATCATGAACGGGTATAAAAAAGGAAGTACTGTAAATAAATGTCACACAGATACGTTGAGGTTAATTTGAACATGAACATAAACAGTCTTATTTTTTTTTAGACACATACGTCAAAATAAGTCTAACTTAAGCAATAAGTCCGACTTAATACATACGGTGCAACCGGGTATTACTAGTTCATATTTTTAATTGTGGAAGGGGGCTATCTATTTTTAGATTTAACTTGTCTAAGCTTGTCTCTTGAGTTCAATGACCTGCACACGTGACCGGAAGTGCTCATTTGTACCGTCAGCGCCAGATGTGCGCCTGATGGTTGGCAGATGTTCGCCAGATGTGATATGTAATCGGAGGTGCTCATTTGTACCGACATTTCATATCTACTATTGTTATGGGACATACTTCTGGACCTGGAGACAATCACTTCAGCAACACATTTAAATACAGCGTTTTCTACCCCAACTATGAGCTTATAATTTCTAATAATCTAATAAAAACACAACCCAACATGTAAAATAAAAATGAATGGAATGACAGTTGACATTGTCGCAGGCGAACTGCGTTTTTTATTATCACTGGTGACTCCAACAATTCTGTTCATCAGAGAGTGAATGAAGAATATATGGTTTAAAAAAAGAACATGCCTTATTTATTATTTTGTATGTGCCGTAGTAAGATCGGTCTAATAGATTTGCTGTTACTTATTATCATTATTGCTAAAGGCACTCATTTACAAATGCTAAAAACTTTACTAAGACGAGTTTTTACTAATGGTTGGCCGCCTTTTAAACAGATACACAATTTGTTACTCCAAAAATGATACCCTTTCGTGCAAATTGCCGGTTATGACCGTGCACATTGCGAATCCTAGTTCTATTTGGGCTAGATCTTTTCGTAACATTTCGTGGCACCCGCATGTTGTTGGGACCACAGTTCTTTCCTATCTACTAGTACAGTTCATAAAAGTTACCTTTTTATAAACCTTTTTAATCATATTTATCAAAGTACTAGTATGTTCGTTCTCCTTACCCTTTAATTTTATTTCTTGTACCTGTGCGCTCACACGCATCCTTCTAAATATTATATTGCCGCCAACCATCCACTAATTGCTCTTATTTTTTTTTTGATAAGTTTTAGCTGATTTGTTTAATAAAAAAAAATTTCCCTGACACTATGTATTACAGGCCTGATGATGGCAGTTCTGCCGGAACTAATTGCCGTTTCCCCCTCTATGCCTTCTTAACTACTTAGTTTTAATATATTTTGTGGTATTTGATTTTGAATTTTATTACTTGATAATATTAGTGTTTGAAGGACCAGATAAGAAAAGGAACATTATTTTTCATTAAATTATTAAATTATACAAAATAGTTACTTCTAGAAAGCATTTTTCTAGCTCATTTATTACAAACCACATATAAAACATTTACAGGTACGTTTGGTACACATTTTTATGCTAAAACCGGACCTGGCATATTAACTTTTAAAATGCACTAATTTACTACATATTATTTATATTAACATTATTTAAAACTGTAACGAAGTTACCTATTTATCAATATTCCCTAATCCCGGTGCTTATTACTTTTTCTTAATAATAATAACTCCGTTTTATCCTTACATTTTTATATTTATTATAATTAGCTTCCCCCTAACAATCCGTCATTAAAATTACTTATTATTGAAAATATCGCGACCGGCAATGGACCAAAAATAGATACAATCACAATCAAAATGCACCGTGAATACTAAAAATGTAATAAACACCGCGGCCTAACTACTAATGTAGGGTCTAACGCGATTCGTGGTACAGGTTCAAACTGCGTCAGAAAGATCGAGACACTTCCGCTCGTGCTGATTGTAATATAGAGTTCTCCATCGTCATCTGTTCCATTTGGTTTTAATTTATATAATGCTGGTACTAAAATTTCAGAAAACGCTAGAGACATCCTTACTGACAACTGTAAACTGTCAGCGAATAATGTAGCCATTATCCGAGGAAGAAGAGTTCTAATTTTTTTTCCTTCATAGCCACTAATTCCCGATTTCACCAACCTGTTTTTAGGTACTCCCTACCTAAGTAATTCCTACGCTAGGAAATGCTTAAATCCGATACTTATCTAAATCGAATTTCACCAACCTTAGAAATCCTTTGTAAAGAAATACCTAGAAAAAAATTTGATTTGAATATTTTTATACGTATAGTTGGCAATGCTGTGTAATTTTAACTTATAAACCGAATGGGTGGAGATTATAATTTAACAACTAGTGAGAGAAGAAGACTTAGAAGATTGATATAACCCCAAATTTGACCGTTTATGTCTATGTCATTGATTCGCGCTGAAATTTATGGTGGTGACGGTGACTGGTCGTGTAGAAGATTGTGCGTCGTGACTGTGAGAAAAACCAAAACTTTGTGTACTACAGTACTATAACAACTCCTTTGTTGATATTTCCCACCTAAATTTTGGACTGTTTTTGTGTGATATGGAAGAAAAAAGGAACAGAAGTGCCAGTTTTACCGATGAAGAAAAAATGAAATTAATTCATTTATTACAAACACACAGAGATATTTTAAGTAAAAAACCCGATTTTTCGTACTACTATCGAACCTTTCAAGACGTTCTACAATACTTAGCTCGCATATTTTTTTAAATAATAAACAAAACTCTCTAAAAAAATTATGTAAACTATCAACAAAGATAAAAACAAACTATTTTAAGGTTAAGTATTTCCTAAATGCTTTAGGTAGGCGCAGCAAGCTAGGTATTTCCTATTACCCTTAAGTATTACTTAGCGCGTGGTGAAAAGCAAATTGCACTTGGGAGTTCCTAAATCCGGTTTAAGTATTGCCTAACTTTAGGAATCAGTTGGTGAAATCGGTGAGACCTACAGCTAACAATAATTTGCATTTGCATCTTGCTTTCTTTCTTCTTTAATAGCTTTTCTATTGTCTTGAATACTTAAACTCAGTTGAATAAATAAGAACCGGTGAGTTTATTATATATTTTTTTTTTATTTATTCAACTCTTTATTATTTTTCATAATTGCGAACATCACCAGCAACGCAGCAAATAACCAGGTACTTAACCAAGTGGAGGAAGTAAAGCCCATATTGGCCGATACCATAAACGACTCCTAGAGTATTCCTTCTCTACTGATGTTGCCCGAGCAAGTGGCCTTCGTACTATAAACGGAAGATGACACCCGAGGCAATCCAAAACCTGGACGAAGGCTCAAAAATACTGTTTGAAAACGCAAAGAGCTTTACCAAACTCACATACAAAATTAGCATGTCCTCTTTTGCAGCTTTTATTATACTTTTACCGGTGTTTTACCACAAGAAGGAACCACATTGTGTGAATGACTGTTCACGACGAGAGCTTATGAAATAGTGCCATAAATTGGCGCAGTGGTTCTTTATAAACCAATATCAAGCGACCGTTAAGTCGGAAGATAAGTTGGCCTTCTCTCATTGGTTAAAATAATAGTGGCGTGAACTAGCACACTATCGAACAAATTATTGAGTTAATATTCCTCGTTTAGCATAAGAGCGATAGAAAGATAGAAGTCAGAACGAAGACAGCTATATAGTTGCAAAGGAATGTTAGATACACAGGCTAGGACTGGCAGAAACATTTGTTTTCTTTATAATAGGATGATTTGAATGTGAAAATTTTAATTATAAAAAATCCTGGATAAATTATGTGAAATTTATCCAGACGGAGACATAAATTTTTCTTTTTGAAATGGAATTGGTTCATATAATAATTGATATTTAGGTCATTTATTTTTCAAAGAAAAATATGATTCATAATCACCAATAGGTTAATGAATGTGTCATATTTAGTTCCCGAAGGAATGCGGTTTATTGGTCCGTACAGATCAATAGATAATCCCTAAAATAAACAAAAAGACAACCTGATAAATTAAAATATTTATTTAATCTGAAATTCCATCCCTCTTCTTATTTGACATTATTCTCGCCACAACCGGAATTGGAACAACAGGCGGCATTTGGAAAAAACGTGAAAGGAAATATGATCATAGGGAATCAGAAATCACTCGATACTGCACTTCAGGCTTATAAATAATCTCCAAGGAAGTGTAAGCTTGCAATCGCTATAAAAGTTTTATAACAGAGAAAATGAGAAATAAATGCTTAAATCTGTGCCGTATTGATTTCGTCGACTTTTATTACAAATTTCTAAATAATGTTTTATTCATATTCTAAGAAAATATAAAATAATCAATCACTATAAAAATATTATAGTGTAATGTAGTATAACATCAAGTGTACCCAAATGAACATATCTTGTCTTAATTTTTTTGTCGTTGACAGTTTTTAAATCAAATGTGATTAACTATTTTCGTTTATCAAAATTTTCAATGGCAAAAATTTTATATGATATCGGCTCATTAATCGCAGGAATTATAGCCGGAACGTGGGTAGGGAAATACGGCGTACAAGTCCTAGATATTATCCTCGATACAAAAACCTTTGAAAAAATCAACTGGGAAAAAACTTGTGAGGATATTAAGAATGAAAACGATTGCGATAATTATTACGAAGATGACGACGATTCACCAGACGAAATACCTAAGAAAAAACAGAAAAAAGGGCCGACATGTTAATATATTTGATTGTTTTGTACATTCGTAATAAAAATTAATGTACTATACCACGTACTAATATCACTGATTTCCTTTTTCTTATACCGTAATGTAATGGTAAATATTAAGTTTTTTAGAAAGAAAGAAAGAAAATTGTATTGCTACCATAAAGATGGCGTTAGTTATATATATACCAACTTTTAAAAAGCGATATCAGTTTAAGAAATAAAATTAAACGACACAGGTGTAACTGCAGAAGTCAAATTTAAAATTTTCCTAGGTATGACCCTAAGGTATCTACATACCAAATTTGAAGCAAATCGGTCTAGTGGAATGGCCGTGAAAGATCTCACAGACAGACATACTAACAGAATGATCTTAACTTCCTAAGCTCTGAAGTAAGTTAATAACTGAAATATTCAACAGTTAAACGGAGTCGCAAATAATTATTTCTCTTGCAACTGAAACGAATTGTGAAATAATGAGGAAACGGAATATTTGCAAGGCATTTAATTTAACAAGACAGTGAGAATTCTTTTTAAAGAAATACGGCGACATTTCGAGAGATTTATTATCGTATAAAAAGCCTCAAAATATCAAGGCGAAGTGAAGAGGCACTTATTTGGCGGATATGAGAACATCCTTTCTATCGATTCTTTAAAGCTTTCCACTGTTAAAATGTTTTAAAGTGGAAGAACATTTATTTTTTAACTTTAATAAAAAAGTTACTTAAAAAATTAAAATTAATTAATTGTACATTTAAATCTAATAAGTTATCCAATGTGGTCAAGTATTAATCATAAATGAAAACAACTCAGTACCATATTTCATTATACAAAATTGACAGTTTCGGCACAAGCCAAATTAACAAAATATTATGATTAAACCTTAAATTAGCATATTACTAAACTTAAGGGTAGGGGAGGATAGGGCAGATTTGGACACATTTTTTTCAATTCTGAATATTTTTTTAACCGGTTAAAAATTAGTAAAACTAACTATGTCAACTAGTTGCTAAATATGTTGGTCACACGATTGTCAAAGGAACTAAACCAATAAAAATAACAGTACTGAACAAAATACATTTTATTTAACTGATGTATTTGTCCAAATCTACCCCGGTAATGGGTAGAATTGGACGTCGAAGGGGTAGAATTGGACATAAGCAATAAGTAGGTAGGTAGGTACCGATATAAACACATAACTATAAAAGCTATTTTAAAAAATTAAAAAAAATATATTCTTGACTATAAAACATAACAAAACATTAGTTTTTAGTTTTACTGAATATTATATTTGAAATAAGATATGTTAAATTTTAGATAAGACGCCTGCATGGACGTCCCCTTCGTAGCTGCTGGTTTGGGAAGTTTGTGTATTATGTCGGCCCTAAAAATGGAGCTAATATCTTCGACATCCGGAAAATAGAAACCGCACTGAGGTTTGAGGCGTAGAAACTTGACATAATAGTCTTGGTCAGATATCTGTTCTTTAACGATCCCCACAAAATGTCTAACCAACTTTTTAGTAGGAAACTTCACTAAAATGTGGTTACCTCAATTGCTTCATCGTCAAGAAGATGATTGGGGACATCATCGCATTCAGAATTTACATCTATGTCGGAATCTGTGTCATTACTTAATTTCTGATCTTTCATTTCGTCCTCCAAAGCAGAGTCGGATGAGCTACATCGATCCCATGTGGCCTTTTTTTAATAGACTTTCTCAATTTTACGTTTGATTTTGCTGGAGGCAAAGACTTATTTTTGATATCAGTAAATTTTCTTTTTACTGATCTAATCTTTGTTTTTTGTTTTGGTTTCTCATTTTCCTCTAATAAATTTTTTTCAGGTGTATATTCAGGTATAGACACAAAATTTTCCTTTTTTTTCTAGAGAAATTTTTATTAACCTTTTTTAGGTTAGGAAACGACCTTATGTCACGGTCTATTAAAGTATCTAGCAAAGTATGTATGAATTCTGTGTTAAACTTGAACCAGGAGTTGGGTCACATACTTTCTCTTTTAGTGGTGATGGCTAATAGAAACTTCGCTCTGGAAGTGAATCAGACGAAATTGATTGCTGAGAATTGGGACTAAGAAGTGCAGCACATGGAATAGTCTCTACTGAACTTGTAGATGGTTCATAGTCTTCGAAAGTCAGAACATCTTTAAAATCTTCATCATTAAAGACAAGGCTGTTTATACGCCAAATGCCTGGTTTTTTAAAAGCATTTATTATATTAATTAGAGTGAAAGATAAAAGAAATGGATCTGCTGTTAGTTTTGATATTTGGTAAATTGTTATAGGGTTTCCTAGAATAAAATCGTTGAATGCAGCTTTGCACCTACTTTTAAATGGACCATATATTCCAATATCGAGAGACTACATTCGGTGTGAAGCATGAGGGGGAAGAGATAGCATAACAATCCCATTGCGGCTCGACAGAAATTTATAGCATCAAGTGTGACATGGGTCTCATGATTGTCTATAAGCGAAATAATGGGATTAGCAGGAGTACTATTATGATGTTTTTGTATATGCTCTTACAGTTTAACAAAAATTTCACTGCTCATCCAACCGGTTTTCGAAGGAAATCTAATTGCCCCTTTTACAGACATATTGATCCTTCATCCTAACTCTAGAAAAAATATAATATGGTGAAACTGCAACAGCTGCAGCTGTTATAATATCACAGATCGTTACTAGAGTTCCTCGTTCTGACGAAACACATTGTCCAACGTGTTTTCGACCAGTAGCTGCAATAACTCGAGGTGCCTGCAATACTGTACTGATTCCACTTTCATCGGTATTAATAATCCTACCCGGAGCGAATTTATATTTAGCTTGAACATCCGCATAATTTTTAAAAAATAACTTAACATTTTTCTTGTTAACCGTAAATGGCGTGTCACAAAGGAATGCATCCAAACGATGCCAGCCATCTGGTGTTCATCCCATGAAGGTGGATATTTTTTACCCAGTTTTTGTGCATATCGGAAAGCCAAGCGTCTAGTATGTATATACGTTAAACCAAAAGACATTAGAGAAGATTGATTTAAGTAATCTTCCAGTTTCTGTTCTTTACTCATGGTAAAGGCTTGTCTAGAAACATATTTTCATTTTTTTGTCGAATTATTCTGTGGTAGATCTTCCTCATTCCCCAAGTCAGACAAGTGTGCTTCTCGTATTCTCTTAACATGAAAATGTAACGTAGATCTTGAGATACAGAACATTGAAGCAGCATCCCGAAGGCTTCTATTATGTTGCACTACTTCTCGTATTGCATTTCGAAGATTCTCCTTAGAAATGTTTGCGTGATCAGTTATTATTTTGTAAAAACGTACCATTCTAAAAGAAAGGAGTAGAATTAGTCCGAAACGGGGCAGAATTAGACAGTAATTACAGCATAAAAGTTGAAAATCTAAAAGTTTTAACATCAATATTATTTAGTTTATTTAAGTAATCTACCAAAATTAATATACGGAATTCATAAATATCAAAAAGTTGTATTAACTAGGGGTAGATTTGGACAAAAGGTACACAATATAAATGACTTTAACAATTTTAACTATTCTACAAAATGATAACCTTAGGAACACCAACTCAATATCTTGATGCAACAAAAACTTTTTAATTTCTTTTTCTTATGAAAACTAAAAAATCGGTTGTGTCGCCCCAAAACTTTCCCGACGAGTATCCACGAATACTTTTTCAGATATTTAATGTTAAAGTTTCAATTATTGACAGTTTTTATTTTTGACAGGTGACAGTTGGAGAAATAATTTTGACTGTTCCGAATAGAGTTTTTCTAGGGCTTTCAAATGACATATTACATGTCCAATTCTGTGACATATTGCATCTGTCATTTTTTGATAGTGGTACTTCCGTTTGACAGATGTCGTACAAAAACTAATGGGCTCTTCCGACAGATAACCCAAACAAATATACCAAATTTCAGCTCAATCGGATTAATACTTCTTCAGATATTTAATGCTGAAGTTTCAAATTTTGACATTTTTTTATTTTTGACAGGTGACAGTTGGAGAAATAATTTTGAGTGTTCTGAATAGAGTTTATCTAGGGCTTTCAAATGACATATTGCATGTCCAATTCTGTGACAAATTGCATCTGTCATTTTTTGATAGTGGTACTTCCGTTTGACAGATGTCGTACAAAAACTAATGGGCTCTTCCGACGGGTAACCCAAACCCCTATACCAAATTTCAGCTTAATCAGATTAAACGTGTGGCCGCTATCGTGGAAGAATACACACACACACAGACCGACAGACAGACTTCCATCTGAAAATGGTCTTAATCGTCTCAGGGGACCCGAAAATGGATATTTCCGTTTTTATCTCGAATTTTTTTTTAGTTCGTTCACAATACTTTCCCTTCTAGGAGGTGGGTCGGGAAAGTAAATCTTCAAATAAAACCGCAATGATCACATAAACGCTTTTCAGGCAATAAGAATTTCGTATCGTTGCTACGAGGGGCAAATTTAAATTGTCCAATTGTGTCAAATGTCCAAATCTGTCCCACCCTACCTTACCGCCACTAAGTGCCAAATTATTAATCGGCCGCTAAAGTTGCTCTTAAAATTATCCTCTTGTTAGTAAAAATATTGTCATTATATATACTGTTAGTGATACCAGCAGAATAAAATCAAATTAATATGGACTTTTTTAACAGACACTAAAACTCTTTGTTAGTCAATTTATCTGGGAGATTAGTGGAAGTTATAACCTTAAAATTTTATAAACAATTTCCTAAAAAACAGAACTTTTTAATAATGAATCTTCCAGGAAACGTTCCTGTTAATGTGAACGTTTTTCCTGATTCCTCAGATTTTGAAAATGATTTAAGAAGATTTTGTGAATATTATTTCGAAAAATACAGTACAATATTTATTACATTAAATACAAAATGATATTCGATATCCCACAACAAGGTACTTGACTATTGTTGTTTTTAATATTAGGATGAATATTTAAAGTCTTTGTACTTATTTTCAAAAATGCCGAATTAACTCCATTACAACAACTTTTGTATCAGTCTATAGCATGCACAATTATTAAAAAAGTAACCACAACATTGTTTAGGTTAAAGTTAAAACCACTTTATATAAATTTTCCTCAAGGAAATAAAATCGTTGCAGTTCAGCAGGGATTTTATAGTATAGCAAATTTTCCAATGGTATTATTCGTTGTTGCTTTTTCTAAATTAATATGATGGTTGCTTGCGCTAATCAATTTTTATTTTTATTTTTATAAATTACAAGGCATTGAGGACAGGTTGACACGGATAACATAAAATATAACCTAACTGCATTTTATACCAAATTTTTAAGGAAACTACAACAATATAAAAGAACTAAAATACACCGTTGCTACATTGTAACCGTTTGGTACCAACCCAAAGGTTAAAATTGCAATAATAATACGAACTAAATATTACCAGAAGGATAAAATTTATCCCGCTGGTTAGTACCAGTGACTTTAACAGCCGATTAATAATGTGGCCCTAAGAAGGGTAGGGGGAAAGTGTAAGAGATAAAAATGGGTGGAGAACTTTTCGGCACGGCGGTCAGTTATATCCGAATTTAATCTTCCTTTTCTTCTAACGGTGTAGCCGT
Source organism: Neocrepidodera transversa (assembly GCA_963243735.1). Classification (NCBI taxonomy): domain Eukaryota; kingdom Metazoa; phylum Arthropoda; class Insecta; order Coleoptera; family Chrysomelidae; genus Neocrepidodera; species Neocrepidodera transversa. The sequence goes on from OY725350.1 coordinate 17,965,750, forward strand.
TCTGGGCACGAATGCTGGATTAAGGGTTCTAGGAGAATGAAATAAGATTATTTAAAGATTATATAAATTATATAAATTTTAAATAATATTTTTGTAATCTCTTCAATTGTGGGTTATTCTGAGATACATTTTAAATTAAATTATTGTGAAATGATTGGATTTATGAATGGGGTTGTAATAGTATAATTTTTAATCGGTATTATATGTAGCTATTTAATATTTTCCTAGTGTTGTATTTTTATAATATTATATGTCTTGTGATTTTTCATATTTTTTTCTATTAATTATGAGTTTTTTTACCTTTTTTTATGTATAGTTTAAATACATTTTTTGTCAAATCATTGTTTTTATTTGGAGAAAAAATTATTGAATATACAAATCAAACCGAGATTATTTACTTCGATAAAAAATCTTTACCATACAAATCAAATGAAGGATATGTATTTGGAAAAAAAAATTAAAAAAAATCAGTGAAATTTTTTGTCAATTTTTTGGAGATAAAAATTCTTGATTATACAAATCAAACAGAGATTATTTATTTGGACAAAAAGCGCAAAATATGTCAAATCATTCAAACGTCAATTTACACCACACCACTGACATATGTCAATGACTGACACGGTGTGTATTTGCGCTTGCGTATTATCTGATATTTTATTCGATATAAATAGAAATCATATGGTTAAACATATTGGTTATTTGTTGCTTGTTTGCTTTTGTCTTCTTCTCTTTTTTTGAGGGCTAAGCTACCTGAGCTATTCCTCTGTTTACTCTCCGATCAACTGTTCGACAACTGACAGTTCTATGTCAATGACAGTACTCTATTGTCAAATATCAAATTTTACTCTAAAGTGATGTCCCAAGATGTTTCTTCTGATCTTCTTTGGTTTTGTGATAATCAAACTTCAAAATTATAGTTTGAAGTACGTTTGTGACGTTTGAATTGAGCTTATCTAGAAAAAGCGCAAAAATACACAAAATAGCGCAATGGCGCAAAACAGAGTGAAAAAACGCAATTATTGGCAACACTGCTGCTGCAGCTTCAAACCAATTTCGCCTCTGGTATATTAAAGAAACTAGCGTTGCCAAATTGTTAGGAATTCCCAATACTTCAGGAATTTTGTGGGGTTTAGCTACTGAGGTGATTTTGTAAGGAATTTAAATTAAGTAACTAACAAAATTATAGATTTTACTATCCCAATCCACCATTCAACGATGAGTAAAAGTATTCTTCCATGATTGAGCTGAAATTTGGTATATGGGAAGAACCCATTAGTTGTTGTACGATATCTGTCAAATGAAAGTGTCACTTTCAAAAAATGACAGAAGATATAGTCATAGTCATTTGAAAGCCGTTAAAAAACTCGATTCAGAAAAGTCACAATTATTTCTCCAACCGTCACCTGTCAAAAAAAAATGTCAGTTTGAAACTTTTAAATTAAATAGCTAAAAAAATGAGATTGGGCTGATCTTCAGAAAAAACAGTTAGTGTTAGTCCGAAATCTGTCAAACAGAAGTGTCACCGTCAAAAATGACAGAATCTATATGTCACGGAATTTGGCTTACAATATGTCATAAAAGCCCTTGAAAAACCCCATTCAGAATAGTTAAGATTATTTCACCAACTGTCACCTGTCAAAAATGAAAATTGTTAAAATTCGAAACTTTTAATTTTAAATATCTGAATAAGTACTGACTGGATTAGAACCAATTTCAGTAAAAAGCAAGGCGATAATAATTGATATGTATCGGTTAAAATTGATTTTTCGTGCTATTTTGAGGTTAAAAACGAAAACTTTGCCATTTTTTAACCAATTGTCTTTAAATTTAAAACCAATAACAGACATTTCTACCATTTTTTAAATATTAGATTAAAGAAACACCACCCCCTCAAAATTATACAATTCGTCTGTGGATACTCGTCGAAAATATTTTAGGGAGACACAAATCTTTTTGTCTTGTTTTGCATTTTCGAAATAATAAAAAATTTCACACATTTTATAACTTTAGACCCTTTTTTGTCCCAATAGACAGAAACTCTGTTTACTTTTTATGCTGCGAATCTAAATTCGAAATCAGAATTTTAAATTTAAAATGTCATTACTAGGCACAAACTTTTCCTAATATAATTGTTTTATTTTGTTTTTTCCTGTAATTTCTGTTTTCCCGATTTTTTTACGATTGTCTCCGTTTTTCTGATTATTTCCAATTTTTTTTTTGGATTCTTCTCAACTTTTTCCGATTTTCTCCATTTTATTTTTAGTTTCTCCCATTTTTTTGAGTTTTTCCCTTTTTTTCTTAGTTATTGTAATTTTTACCAATGTTTTCCGATTTTATTCAATTATTTTAAAATTGTTTCAGATTTTTTCTATATTTTTTTGTTTTTTCGATTTTTTTCATGTTTTCCAATTTTTTTTTCGGTTTTTCTCCTATTTTTTCTCATATAACTGTCTCACTTTTCTGGTTTTTTCCAATTTTTTTCGATTCTTTTCCGACTAGTTTTTTCAGTTTTTCTGGTTTTATCAATTTTTCCAGTTTTTTTTATTTGTTCTGAATTTCTATTTTACCTGCTTTTTACTATTTTTTTGTCTTTCCATTTTTTCTGATTTTTTTTTATTTGCTTTTTTTGTTTTTTTTTTCCATTTTTTGATTGACTTCTATTCAGAAAAAAAATTTAAACAAAAATTTAAATTTTTTGTCAAATCATTGTTTTTATTTGGAGAAAAAAATCTTGACTTTACAAATGAAACCGAGATTATTTATTTGGACAAAAAAAAATTTTTACCTTACAAATCAAATGAGGGATATTTATTTGGAAAAAAAATATAAAAAAATCACTAAAATAATTGGTATTATTTTTTCTTAAAAATATTTCTTTAAATCAAAAGGATTAGTTACTTTATCGAAAACCACTGTGCCCAAAAGGACCACCTAATTTTAAAACTTGAGGCCAAAAGACCGGTAGGATTACAGAACCCCCGCTGACAAAATTGACCGCTGGGACCAAGTGAACAACACCCAAAGTGTAAGGGATAAAAATATGGGGTACATGAAAGGTAAGTAATAGATAATCAAAGTGGACTAGAATAAAACATTTAAAATTAAAGAATGATAGGATTTGTGACCTATGTCACAGCTATTAACCCTTTAGGACGTTCAGAAGTAAAGTAAATTGAATAAATGAAAGGGCTAATATCTGTGACATAGGTCACAAATCCTATCATTCTTTAATTTTTAATGTTTTTATTCTAATCCACCTTGATTATCTATTACTTACCTTTCATGTACCCCATATTATTATCCCTTACACTTTCCCACTACCCTTCTTAGTAGCAATATGCTAATTTAAGGTTTAATCATAATATTTTGTTAATTTGCCTGTCAATTTTGTATAATTAAATACATTGTGGTACATAATTTTAAGTTGTTTCCATATATGATTAATTATACATTTAACTTTTGAATCGATTAGTTTGGAAAATAAAACAAACATTTCTTTTTATTTTTTTAACGAATCATTTTGTTATGTTACTGTAAACTCTAAACTGAGTTTTTGCGTCACAGGTGTCAACACAATAAAACATTTGCGGAGAGACACAACTCACAATTGTGTCAGCTGCTCGTTGTATACATTCAGTAAAGATCCATTTGGTAACCCAAATTATTTTCTAACTCGAGATTGTATATATAAAATCATACGAAATTCGTGTTGGAATTAACGGATTTCACGTAAGAAAAAAATCAACGCAAATTTGATTTATGGTTTATATTTTTTTACAAGAATATAATGAAAAGAAAATTGAATCAGTATTACTGACGAAAAAAAAATAATATTGAAGACGGAAAATATAAAAGATAAAAATTGCAAAAACGGAAGAAATATCGTATCGATTTGCCAGGGTTTATTTACACGTTATGTTATTACATAGCTGGGGTAATGGCCTCTTTTCAAGGAAGCAAAAAGCGGCGATGGAAAACTGAAAGTGATATCCGTTTTTTTTTGATGATAAAATAATACATTTCAAAGTTAAGCTGTTTGGGTTAAAATCTATGGATCAGGACAGGATCAGTCAAACTTCGTTAAAAAAATTCTTGAAGGCAATTATTAATGTTAATATTAAAAATAAACTGAAGTGAAGTTTTGAAAAATGGTTTATTTCTGAAAGCCGTTACAGAGGAAGAAATAATATCTATTATTAAATACAAATTAAAAAATAAACATTCATCAGGTATTGATAACTTGTCGACTATTGTGTTAAAAAAATATTCAAAGAAATAGCGATGACATTAACTTATTAACGAATATTTTCTTCAAGGGATTTTTCTATCTAAATTAAAAAGATTGATAACTCCAGTTAAAAATAAAGAAATAACCAAAAAGTCGAAAATTACAGGCCAACAATAACTCCTGTTATTTCTAAGATATTTGAGTATGCTATATTAGAACAAATAAAAATTTTTTTGAATCTTAACAATGTAGTGGATAGTGGCCCCCTTCAGACCAATCTCCCTAAAAAAGTTACTAGATTTTTCTCCAGATTGGCTTTGAACTCAACGAACCCGCAGCCACCTGTCCGCTTACGACGAAAACGACGTTTTTTTACCTTTTTGACAGTTGAACAAATTATGAATATTGGTATTCATAACTGTTGAACGAATACTAGACTGCAAACGTGATTAAATAAATTCTAAAATTTCTCGAAGGACCAAACTTCTTAGGTAGAAGTTAAACCAATATGAATGTTAAAATAAAAACAGTATTTGAAATAGGAATGTATTTTTTATTCCATTTTTTCCAAGTACGAAACATGAACAGCAAAAATCATAAAGCGGCATATTAAATTAAATAATGAAACCGAAACATGTATATTTAAATTGTACTTAATCACTTCACTCACTGTAATAGTAGATTCTGTAACAAGGTTAGAATGAAAAATTCGAAACGAGTGGAAAATTCTGAACGCGAGCGAATGCGAGTGTGAGGAACCACGAGTGTCGAATTTTTTCATTCTGACCGAGTAACAGACTATATTTTCTCCACGATCAAAAAGTATAAATCAAAATTAAATTAAATCTGAACACAAGTTATTTGTTGACATATTTGTATTACATTGTATTAATATTTATAGTGCTGTGGTACACTTACCGAAATTAAAATCTGGTGCATTGTTGTTTTTTCATAATTTACAATTTCAGATATTATTAAATTCTATATCTACTTCACTTGATTTTTCACTCATTATTTTGTTTAAATTAAAACTTGTTTGAAAATAATTATTACCGTCGCCATTTTATATCTGACACTGACACTTTTGAAGTCCACGGCAATCGATATTGTTTAATTCGATTACAGAAAATCCATTCTTTACCTTGATAAAGAATGAAAATACATGCAAAATTCATAAGAGGCAAGTATTATAGAATAAATATTCAGACTCTAGAGTGTGAATGTTTACATTCTATTATTAAAAATGATTTCAGAATTCATACATTCAGTAATGGTCGTGGAGAAAAACTATTTACATTTTATATTATGAAAAATCAGAAAACTTTTTGGGTGCTGTTGATTATGCACCATTTTATTTATTTTAAGAAACTTTTTTGCTCTACTGATTGCATTAAATGACTTACCTGTTTACATGCAGATAATGCAACATTGCTTATAAATGCCAATCACCAGTAAAATATGTAATAAGCTGGTTCTGATTCTGCAGTAACAACTAATTATATATAAACTTTAATAAAATAAATTACATGACCTACACTCAATGGAAGTCAAACTTACCTTCGTATGAAGTAAAAATAAATGACGAATATATTGAGCAAAAAGAATATGTTACATTTTAAGGTATTAGTATGGAGAGCAATAAAATATACGACTCGCAATGTATTAATAGTATATTATTCAACAAGCATATAATGATGGCTATTATTCACAAGGGTGTAGTTTACAACACGAGCCGCAGGCGAGTGTCATAAATCACCCGTGTGAATAATAACCATTATATGCGAGTAGAATATGTACTTTGTACGCGACTGTTAGGAATTTATTAACAAACTTTTATTGCTCCGAACATTGATTGAACATTATTTTTAATATTTATAACATAACTAGATAGAATATTAATATTATATAACTACAATTTAACATCAATTATTTATGTTAATAGTTACATTTTAAAAATTTGTTAAGTTAATTTCAGGAATAGGATTAACGTCAATATTAATATTCTGATTATTCGTTGAAATTTTTGATTGCTGGCATAAGAATTAGATTCATTTACTTGTATGGAGCTTGATATTTACTTCTGGCGGTGCCGGTGTTAAGCACAATGATTTCATTATAAAACAGTCGTGGACAAAATTATAAAATCACTATGTGCTATCATATTAGAGTACTAAGGGAAACAAGTGCAATTGAAACTACTGTATGGAATAACAATGAGGAGATGCTTCCCTAATATCTGCGACGTTCATTAAGGGCGTCAGATATCGAAATGCAGAACGCTCGTACGTCCCGTGGGATCCCGTGGGTTCTATCATAGTTTTTTTTTTTTTTTTTTTTTTTTTTTTTTATTAGACCCTCAATTGTATGTACTAAATGTACTATTTTAGCCAAATAAGGTTAAATGAACTACGGATATGATCCTAAATTGTAAACATTGTTTAAAATTTAAAAAACACATGGTCATGAGGAGTTGATATTAAGGAAAGTACCGTCAGGTCCTTGGCAAATAATAGGGGTAGATATTTTCTATTTTAAAAAGAAAAGTTTTCTACTTACAGTGGATTATTTTAGTAAATTTATAAAAATAACAGAATTAAAACAAAAAAATATGGAAAGTATAATAGTAGCTTTAAAATCTAATTTTGTCAGATATAGACCGTCAAGATCAAATGCTTTCTTACTACACGTGTGAACGAAAAACTCTAAGGTGGTACAAGAAACTGGCAATTCATATTTTGTCCACTTTGCTACTAAATAGCTACATTTTATTTAGTATGTATTCAAGGAACAAAATGTCGTTTTATGACTTTCGTTTGGTTGTGATAAGAAAACTTCTATCCAACAAAATGACCAATCTTCTAATAGGGATGGTCCTAAAGCTGCAACGACACTTCGGTCGTTACGGGTCACTTTGGCGCCATAGTCCAGGTTTCGGAATGCCTCGGGCGCCACCTTCTGTTTAGAGTGTGAAGGCCTCTGCACGGGCAGCGTCAGTGGAGAAAGAAATACTCCAGTGATCGTTATGTTATGGACCAAAATCACTGGCAGCCAGAAGGGCGGTCTTTACTTGCCCTGCTGGGTTTGAGTACCTGGGTATTAGCTGCTGGGATGTTAACTCAAAACAAATACTAATAAATAAAACTTTTATTGGTTACCAAAATCCGGCGGAGAAAAGGTGTGTAACGGACGATTGGCTAGGCGGCGTGGTGTAGTCAGACTGACGGTTCTAGACTCCGGTACAACTTAAACTTGGCTTCAGCTTGACCTATCTCTAAAGGTCGACGGACTGCACTGCTGTTCCAATTGGGACGGCCACAGCAAGTCTGGCTTCTCGCTGCCTCTGCAGCTGCCGACAACGGTTTGAATTGCCCTACTCGATACGAACTTCGGCATCTAAGAAGCAGAGACGAGAGTGTCTCCATCTGCCTGGCGACGGTTCAACTGGTATGACTGGTCTTTTATTCTAAATTTTAATTTAATCTTACTCCAGTGCCGTGCGCGAACTAATTTATAAATTTTAAATAATACGGAAAAAGTAACTTTGTTACAAAGCAAAGGAAAACAAACATTTTCCCCAAAAAAAATTTAAACGAAGATGGAAGAACACAACGAAAGCTGTGTTTCTCTAAATAATTTCGAAAAGATACGCCTTACTTTTGTTCGGATTGTCCTGTATCTCCAGGATTATGTTTAGAAACATGTTTTACTGAGTTTCATAAATAGGATCGTGTTAAAAAATGTAGTTTTAGTATTTTGTGAATTTTTTGCATTATTTATGTTATTTTAAATGTTTTCTTTTTGTGTTTCATGTAGTTTGTTATTGTTTAGTATTATTGTTATTTCTTATTTTAGAAATGTTTTAAATTGTCAGTACTCTAAACGAACATTTGATATTTGATTGTAGATTCTTCTTTTAAGTTAAATGTATTAGATTTTCGTTTTTTGGCATTGACTGTCAATTTGGCACGAACTGTTTTTATGTTTATTTCCTCATATTTCATATGTAACTTTATGGATTTTATACGAAATTAATTATTATTTTAACAATAATAGTTTGACGCCTATATGCGTCATCGGCCTCCGGCTACAAATTTCTGCCAAGAAGCCGGTGACGCAATGTGGCGTCATCTGTCACTTTGACATGGAAACACTTTTTATCAACTAGTTTTGTGTCTTAGGACCCTAAACAAAAATGTATCGTTAAAATTTTCCACAATAAGCTTATGGCTTCTCGTGAGGTCTGAGTCTAGAAAATTAATAACAATTTGGTGTTGTTAAAAAAAAGTCAAAAATGATGGAATGGCTTTAAAATTTTGTAAAATAGGATATTTGTACAATAATTAAGAAACGGGAAGAAAAGGTTTATGTATCAGGCAGTAGACGAGTAAATGTATAGATAAAATTGATGGTGCAGAATTTTGTTAATTAAAAAATAAAATTATAAAAATTTTAAATTAAACGGAGCCTTCAAGCAGCAGAGCAATAGGAAGGTAAGCAAGTTCATAATAATGAAAAGATAAGCAATCCAGAGATTAAAAACACCAAGATAAGTCCAACTGTAGTAGTAGAAGGTGAATGATTTGACAATTCCAAGGATTATAGAAGACAAAGAAACAAGAAAACATAAATTATAGTAGAACAAAATTTATTTAAATTAATATTTGTTAAGTAATTAAGTTTCTACCTTTTTACATAACCCAACCCAAAGAAAACTTTATGACAAAATGAGATATACATAATCATATTATAAGAAATAAAACTGAAATTTATATCCGAAATGTCCTTTAATTATCAAGAATCGCATCTTTATAATACCATACCTAATTATTTGAGATATATTACCTCGTTAAAATTTAAGAGCGGAGGTACAAATTTCAGAAACTCTAGAACTGATATGGCGTTTGTATCCCAAATTAATTTTACTTCGAGCGGGAGCTAACGTAGATAACTACATCATATAATAGCAATTATGCAATCAATTGGATTTAGAGTGAATCTTTGAATATTACAGTAACGTACCTACTCAATCTCTGTGACGTTATTATATATTATTGTTCATTATAGATTTTTACATAATAAATCAAGATTTACGATATTATCAATTGGACGAGACAAAAAATAATGCGAAAATCGTCAAAAGTTTCAAAATTTTTGTTTTTTTAGGTTATGACTGTGCCATTTGATTTCTATAATAGATAAAACCACCGTTTTTGTTTTATCTGAAGGCTACGGTTTTTATCTCTGTAATAGCAATTCAACATTGTTAATTTTTTCTCAAAAAATTTAAAAGAAAAAAAAACTTGAGAGGTACACAATTTGGTTCAATTTTACTATTGTCTACACCGTACAATCTCCCTTATTGATATAGATCTACACTTAACCATAAAGTGAATCAAATACTGTTGGACATAACTTCTTATACTCTAAAAAACAGCCGTATGCATAGTCGTTCGCCAGCGACTCGCCAGAGTTTTGCCGATCGTTACGGTCGTAATCTAGTAGGATTGTCCATACAGAAGATGATATCACTGATATCCAAACAACAATAATAAAGGTGATTTCTAAGATATGAATTAAAACAGCAATATTGCTAATAATGCAGAGAGAGAGAGATAGTGCACAAGTTACTAAGAAATTTTTATACATATTCGTTGGTAAATGTTCCGGAGGTGGGTATTTATTTACAATTTACTTCATTTACTTCTAATTTATTTATTTATTTTCAACATAATTGGTTAATTATGTATAAGTAATATATTCATTATGATAGTGGTTAGGTTTTCCGGTTGTCCGGTTTTCCCTATAACTTTTATCCGAAATGGCGCCATCATTCTTCAGTAAGACGCCCCGAGCGCAACAGTAATATTTCTTAACGAATAAATATTTTCTTGAGATTTTTGTATTTTGATTTATGTTCACTTGTCACCCAACTTTAAAACAAAATTCTGGGTTATTATTACTATTATTATTACTACGATTATTTAACACAATGTGGGTCCTAACTAAACAAAAGACGATCACAGCTATTGGGGTAAAAAGGCCACAGGTAGAAAAAAATGTAAAATTCATTGTTAAATAAATAACAAGGGTAGATAATTAGATAAGCTAAGTACATTCTGGCCCACTTATTGATCTCAACAAGGCATTTGACTGTGTTGACTCTTTATCCTCGTTATTAGTAGGCATATTTAAACAGGACAAACGGCATTGTATTTTAAATATGACGTATAATAAATACGTAAACAAAAATCATGCGCAGAAGTAAAGACTAAAGGGCCTTAAGGTCAAACTTTGTTATTAATGGCCCAAATTTAACGCAATAAAAGGCGGTGTATTTTAAATATGACGCGAGATATACATTTAAACAAAAATTTTGTCAGACACCAATTTATCAACTTTTATAATATTTGGACACTAACTTGATTTTATTTAATGTTTAAACAATTTGATAATTTTTATACGATCTAGTTTTTTTTGTACCATTTAAAATATTTTCTTGTTCAATTTAAATATTTTCTTTGATATATATTAATTTTTTTTCTTCAATATTTCCCTAATTGTAAAACAGTAATAAATTTTTGTTTTTTTGTTGTTTTAATAGAGTTTTTAATGATTTATTTATTTTTTGGACAATCTATGTGTTTTTTTTTTGGGCAAATAAATCAATGCTGTATGTCAATTTAATTGCTTCTAAATAATTTTTGGACAATTTATTATTTTTTTCTGTTAAAAAAATTAATTTTTAATTACTAGTAAGACCACAACTCGTGCTATATTTTTAATAATACAACCGTTTTAATTAATTTCCAGAATCGGCTTACAAAAGGTTGTACCTTTAAATAATACTAAAAAATCGGCCTGTATAATATATCTTTAGTGATTCATTGGTATTGTTATTTTATTGAATTCTCGGAATTTTCTTTTACTTTGTTCAAAATAAGAAAAACTCTATTTTGGAGTCAATAAAAATAAAATTAAAATTTAAAACAACCTGCAAACTTACATTTCGTTTTTAAATTTGAGAAATTGCAAAAAGGGGCTAAACATAAATGAAACTAAATTAAACAAAACTAAACAAGAAATATTGTTAAACCAATTTGGTTCACTACCCTCTCACCAGTTATTTATGTTGAAAATTTAAATTTAAATTTTCTAAAAAATGCAAATACATTCGTTCATTTTTATGTTCTATTTCCTTTTCTTTAATTTTAAAAGAACAAACTGTATTTTTTTCTTTGGAAACAAAATTTTGGGAATTTGAGAAAATGACAATACCGATAAATCACTAAATAAAAATTATACAGGGTGATGTTTCAGTATTATTCAAAACAGCTTGTACTTTTTAAAAGCCGACTCTGGAAATTAACTAACGGTTTTATTATTAAATATGTAGCACGAGCTGTGGTTGTACTAGTAATTGAAAATTAAATTTTTGTACAAAAAAATTAAATTTTTGCAAGAAAAATCTATGGTTCATTTTGCTAAACTTTTAATTCATAGTCAAATTTGATGTTTTTATTAGAAATTGAGTAATCGTGTGGGGAAAAAAATAAATACGCCATTTTTGTTGTCTATTTGTGTACTTTGTAAAATCCTTATTACAGTTTTCAAAAACCATATACAGGGTGAAATTTTATATATGAACAAAACGAAATAATTTTTTTAAGACCGGACCTGATTTTTTCTAGCATGAATAAATCAGTTAAGTAGGTATTAGTGGTGTAACGTTTTATTAAAATATGAGACAAATCGAACTTACTGTTCAAAAGTTATGACCAAAAGAACTTTCAGTCAAAATTCACAACTCCCCCTGTATATTAATAACCAATGGGTGTAGACACTTTTTAATGGCCATTTGATATTCCCCATAGGGACCTCAATACGAGGTAGGAGTACATACAGTTCCTCATGACTCACCCTGTATAACACAATATTTACAAACAAAAAAATAATTAAATTTTCCTGAGGTAAACTTAATTTATCAGGTATCAAAAAAAAAGCATAAAATAACTAAACTGTCAGTTAATATTTTCAATAATTTACAATGGCGTAATACGCCCTATTCATAACATCAAACTGTTTTGTTAGTTTTGTTTACGGCTATTCTCAATTAGCGTAATCTACTCTACGCCATCATATAACTAATAGTTCCATAGGATTTTTTAATACAAAAAAAGACATATTGTCGCTTAAGAAACAACATGCATTTTTCAGGAAACCTATAACAGCGCGTTATGTTGGATTGTTAGCGAAATATGAGAACATGCTAAATGCATATATGATATATTAATTTTAGCTTTCTAGCTACCCTGTATATAAACTTTAACTGTGAAAAATCTCACACTTGTCCGTTTGCGCATTACGCTTAAACCTTCACTTATTAATATATAGATGCCGGGCGACTATTCTCGGCGTCTCCTCTTTGTGCTGATATTTGTATGCTTTTCGGTCTCTCTCACGCTATAGTAGAGCAATGGGCAAATAGAAAAGGAAAAAGAGCTTTAACAGTTTTTGTTATCTTATCGAGTTTATTCTCTTTCTTAGAAAAAAAGTTTCACTTCAATAATTTTGTTTTTGGTTTTTTCCTGCGGTTCATAAAAAAACTTTTACTATTATAGTTTAATTGTGTCTCATACAATTTTCTTCTATTAAGTTTGTTTAATTTTTATAACGCGTTAAGCTGGGTTTATAAACTCTCGAATGTCAATTGTGAATACTGATTTCGTCATATTGAACTTAGCAGTTGCGGTTGACATTGAGGTTGTAGTTGTCGTTCGATCCAGATTTATAGTATTATTCATTTTCAATCGAATCGCAAAAATTTCATGTCTAGAATATAATACAGGCACATGATCTATAATTTTGTTCGACTCAGCCGTTTTCCGTTCCATCAATTCAAACGCGGAATGTATTTGTTTTGGCCATAGGGGCTATAGTTATAGCTCCACATATCCGCAGCTATAGCTTTCCGATATTATAGTCAGGGATAATTGGAACACTGTGACAATTGCTTTAAATTGATTTATTTTAATAGGGTATTGGTATGCGTATGGTTCGTTTTCGCCAGTAAACGATGAAATATTAATATGTAAATTTGATTTTCGTCATTCAATTTTTATATTTAATATAAAATATATAGAAATAATATTTAAATCGTTTATTTAATTTAACAATATTATTTATAATCATGTTAGTTAAAAAAAAATAGACAATGGTAACTACAAATATTTATTTTACAAATTTCGTTAAGCGGCCTTTTGGCGCCTTTGTTTAGGGCTCGGATTGCCTCAGGCGCCACCTTCTGTTTATAGTGTGAAGACTACTTGTTTCAGGCAGTGTCAGTGGGGATAAAATAATCCAGAGGGCGTTATAGTATTAACCAATCTCGTATCCGCTGGTGGAACAGGATTTACTTGCTCCCCTGGGCTGTGGCCCGGAGTATCGGCTGCTACGATATTAAAGGCGAGAACAGAAATAAAAATTCGAATAAGCAATTTTATTTATGATAAATTCAGTGAGGAACAAAAGTGTGCAACTAAATTCTTAGCTTTCGGTCCCTCTATCTGTAAAGGTCGCTGGATTTGGTTCTCGGCTCGAGCATCTCCTTGAACTGCCGAAAGTCTATCACATCGGTTTATAAGGTACTGTTTGTTGTATACATATGAAGACATCGGATACGGCTGTCTTTATCTTTCAGACGGAGGTTAACTTATACCGCTGATCTCGTTTGATTTTATATTGGAAGGAAAATTCCCGTCACCATAATTTAAACGAATATCGGTATTTAAGTAACTTCGTGACACAAGTTTATGTATAACAGGTTATAAAGTTTCACTTAACGCCCCGAATTTATTTTTTAATAATTTGCTCATAAATACTAGTTGTATCTATGAGCCGTATACTTGTCACAAAAAAAGTCTACCGACTGCGCCAATTTTCATCGGATTTTTTTTTTTTCAATTAGAAAAGTTTCGTTTCTGGAAAACGACGGTTCAGCTTTCTAAGTAATTATATATAAAGATAACATGTAATAAAAGGAAATGAAAGGAATAGAACGCGAGTGTATAATAAACCCGACACTAATTTCTATAGATTTATAGTCGCTGTTTTGTATGCTAACAACTTTTTTTGAAACTAATTGAGATACGAGAAATATGGAAACTGACAACGCGTGGAATGAAATTTAATATTTTTCACAATGATAGGCGAATCTGGAACTTTTGCAGGCTATTAAAAAATTTATGCCTAAGTGAAATAAATATGGAAACTTTGCAGGCTGTATGTAAAAATTAAGTCTGACAATTTTGCAGGTCATTAGAAATAAAAAATCAAAGTGACATAAATCGGGCTATCTCGCAGGCTGCATATAAAATATAAATATTGCATAACATTAATAAAAAAAAATCAAGTGAATTTAATCAAGAAATTTTGCATGTTGAAAATATTGTAGACTAAAGTCTGGAAATTTTGAAGTTATTAAAAATAAATCTATGCAAATCTGGGAATCTTAAAGGCTATCAAAAATAAAAAAAATCCATACGGTATAAATCCGGAAATGTCGCAAGTTAGAAAATCTGGATGTACTATATCTGGAAAACTCGCAGGTTGTTTTTGCTGTGGATTAAAAGTAGATTCACATTAAATAAATTAGAATAGTTGTAGATATGTCGTTGGGACGATTTCAGGACCGTCCGCATTCCCATTACTCCGCCTAAAATTCATGTATGAAAAAAATAGTAAAATTTTAAAGAACATAAAAAATATTTCAAATATAATAAATAAATAATAATTTTTTACATAAAAATAACAAAATTTAAATTTAAAAAGGTTAAATATAATTAGGCGTTAGAAGAAAAAATAGAAAAATTAAAAAAATAAATTGGGACAATAAAAAAGAAATTTGTAGCAAACAAAAAAATTAAAAAATTGAATAATCAAACTAGTAAAAGGAATAATATCTGCGTGGTTTTTCAAGACCACGGCCCGTTTCCGTCAGCGGAAGAAAGTCCGATTCGAAAAAATCGGAATTTTTTCAATAATTTTTTTTTTTGCTCATCTAATAGAGCCTTTCTTTTTTGAATAAAAACCGATGGCCGAAAGAATTTTTCGGATCGGCCGTACCATTCCCGAGTTATCGTGCGCGCACACATCCACAGATCCACACATCCACACATCCACACAGACAGACTTTTTTTTTTCGCGGAAAATCAAATTTTTTTTTCGTTTGATGACATTTTAAGTCATTTGGAAGAAAAAAATTTTTTGAGATTTTTGCACGATTTCAATACTACGGCTTGCCCTCCTTCACCGAAGGTGAAGTATGGGCGGGCCGTAGTAATTACAATAATATAATCTACTATTGAAGTGAAAAATTTTGTTTCTTAATATTATTGTAATTATTGATTGAAAAGGCATAAAAATTTTCTATATAAACAGGAAAAAAATATATAAAAAATGGTGAAAGCGCAATCCTGTATTATTTAAAATTTGATATCTCCTAAAGTATTTAAAATTAAGTACCAAAATTTTTCACTTTTATAGTAGATTATACTATTGTAATTATTAATTGAAAAGGCATAAAAATTTTCTATATAAACAGGAAAAAAATATATTTCAACATTTAAGTATTTTGTACTTTTTAAAAAAAAATGGTGAAAGCGCCATCTTATATTATTTAAAATTTGATATCTCCTAAAGTATTTAAAATTAAGTAACAAAATTTTTCACATTAATAGTAGATTATATAATTGTAATTATTAATTGAAAAGGCATAAAAATTTTCCATATAAACAGGAAATAAATAGATTTCAACATTTAAGAATTTTGTACTTTTAAAAAAAAAATGGTGAAAGCGCCATCTTATATTATTTAAAATTTGATATCTCCTAAAGTATTTAAAATTAAGTAACAAAATTTTTCACTTTAATAGAAGATTTTACTTTTGTAATTATTAATTAAAAAGGCGTAAAAAATTTCTATATAAACAGGAAGAAAATATATTTCAACATTTAAGTATTTTGTAAAGTATATCTCTGACTCATAATAATAATAGAACAGTGGTTGTCAAGGAAATGATTTCATAGACAGTAAGATGGTAATCAAAAATTATTATGCATTTATAAAAAAATCCTTAATTTATGATAATGATAATTGCGATTTCAGAAAAAATAGTATGTTTACCTCGTAGTAAAAGTACATTCAGAGACTCCAATGCTTATTGGCCTCGGCTTAACGCCTCGACCTACAATTTACATTGTCGTCCAGGAATATATCGCTTTTACTACTAGATAAAAAATGTACTATTCCGGACTTTTGTCGGTCCGAGAAAGTTCATTGCTTAGCAACGGGCTAAAATACTAGAATGGTCTGAATTTGCTCCGAGAAACTAGGTATTCTTGCGTGATTTCAGAAAAGCTATATTTTTTAATAACATATAATTAATCGTATTTTTTGTTTCAGTTACCGAAAAAGAGATTCGACAATGGTAAGTTTTACTTCTCTCAATATTCCACCGATATTAACACTGACAATTAAAATACAAATAGTCGCGATTTAAAAAAAAATATAGAAATGCTACTAGATGGGGTAAAGGGGTTTTGGTACCAGTATAGAAAAATGTTTTAGATAATGGCAACTGCGATAATAATATGTTAGAAAGAACGAGCTACTAACCAAAACTACACTTTTTAAATACACTCTACGTACGTTTCGCTAACTACGTTGGCATCATCAGGAGTCCATGATAAACTAAATATTAAACCTACGATCTAGCTATTTATACCTACCACCTTCACGCATGAATGCGATTCGGCGCTAAGTGCGGAGGCTTTCTCCAATCATTTGGAAAAACCCGCCAACCTTATCTAATTAAATTATAATCTTATTTTATGATTATGACAAAAAGCATGTTCAGCAACAGATGATTTCTCTGTGCGACCGTATTTCAAATGTGCCATGTGCTCTTTAAATCTAGATTGTATAGATCTTTTGGTTTGTCCGACATACTTTTTGTCACAATCAGAACAATTTATTTCGTAGATTCCACTTTTTTCCAAATGACTTGTTTTATCTTTTGGGTTGTTTAATATACTTTTCAAAGTGTTGTTTGATTGAAAAACTACTCTGATTTGTGAAAGATCGTTTGTTACCCATTAGTGAGGTATGGATTATATGTTAGAGAAACAAACTTCTCAGCCTGTTTATCATGTTGGAAAAAACCTAAAAGATAAAACAAGTCATTTGGAAAAAAGTGGAATCTACGAAATAAATCGTTCTGATTGTGACAAAAAGTATGTTGGACGAACTAGATTTAAAGAGCACATGGCCCATTTGAAATACGGTCGCACAGAGAAATCATCTGTTGCTGAACATGCTTTTTGTCATAATCATAAAATTAGTGTAGATAATGTAAAATTACTCAAAAATGTACAAAAAAAAATCTGTTGGATGCATTTGAGAGTGTTGAAATAATTAAATGTAAAAATAGCTTAAATAAAGACAAAGGATCTATTCCATTTAGTCCGCTATACAGATTAGATAAGGTTGGCGGGCTTTTGGAGAAAGCCTCCGTACTTAGCGCCGAATCGCATTCATGCGTGAAGGTAGTAGGTATAAATAGCTAGATCGTAGGTTTAATATTTAGTTTATTATCGACTCCTGATGACGCTAACATACCTAGAGTGTTTTTAAAAAGTGTAGTTTTGGTTAGTGGTGACGATATTCTTCAACATTGTTGAAAACCAAAGGTTCCAAATTCCCAATTCAACTTTTTTTATGCATGAAAAAAACGTTGCATTAAGATGTCAATAAAGAACAAACATCATATTTTTGTACTAAAATAAACGCATTTTCCAGTTTTAGAAAATGGCAAAACATCAAATATTAATATCTTGCATAACTTTTTTGATGCACGATAAAAGTACTCCCAGCCACCTACTGCGCCTCTGTCTGTTCCATCTCTCTTAATTTCCGCAGTCTCTCTCTCTCTTTCTATCTCTACTACTAGAACCAGCTTACCAGATTTATTAATGTTGAAACTTCTAAAGCTACACAATTTGTAAAAGGAGAGTATGCTTTTCTGGGCTATCTGTTCCCGGCCATAACATTTTGCACACTTTTAGATCTATAAAACAGAAACATTTTCCCAACATCATCAAATAAACTCTTCTTCAGCAAAATTTTTTAAGGCAATATAATAAGAACAATAGACATTTGGCAACGCCGCTTATGTGTGTATTCTGTCGTTTCGATGTAATCCATAGGTAGAGACCGATTATTTTAAGCACGTAAATATAGCTGTATTTCTTTTGCACTTAGATCAGTTCAGTTCAGTTCTAGATCACTTGCTTCACTGTTTTATTTGCAAGATCTGAATCAAAAATGGCGGGGTTTTTAAAATTATTTGACAGTGATGAAAGGCGTTAGAATAACCTAAAAAAAGTGGACTTATCAAGAGCAAATTAAAAATCTAGATATTAATAAAATGGAAGGCGACACTTCGTCTAGTGAGGAAGATAATATGATTTTGTTAAATATTTCGTAAAAAAGGCGTCTATATATATGGTGTAATGTTTAATGTTCAATTTTAGGAATACATTTTCTTCGAGATACATTCGTCATCTGAGGAATATATCAATATTCAAACTACTCGCCAAATTCAGTTTAGTTCCACCAATCCTCCAAGGCTGTAGGTCAGTCTATTATACGTACTCTATGACGAATGACATTTGACAGTAAGATCTTATTAAAACCTTTATATTTCGCTAACGATAGATTCTGGAGAGCTCAATAGAATTTTGTACACATATTTTATCATTGCGAAAATAATGAATTAGATTTTGATCAAAAATAATCCTTCCCCGTTGGTAGACATTTTTATAGGTTGGCAACATTGAGGGAACTCCCCCATTGACAGGAACGGAACGACAACGTTAGTTGCTTTGGTTAGGCGCGTTTTATTTGAATTTTTACTTGGTCAGTTTTGATCCGTTCAAGAGTGATCCAAGTGAACTGATCCAAGTGCAAAAGAAATACACTTATTGTAATAACTACGTAAATGTCAATACGACGTGTCTGTTTTTTTTTGAGAAATCGGCTTCTACTTGTTGCAGAATCGATGAAGTCCCTAGTATAGAAGCGTTTTAAACTAGGCGAGGTTTTGAACCTATCAAGATATAAAATACTGACTTATTAAATTAAATAAACGAATTGAAAAGAAAACACTTCACTATTTTGTTATCAACAACACTAATAAGAAAATGTCAGTTTTGACAATTAACCATTTAAATAATTATTGAAAAACAATGTTGCCGATTTGAATTTTTTAAAAATGATTGATCAGAAGTTATTATTTTTTTATACATAAGATAAAATTATTCTAAATTGAAAAAAATTAAAAGTATTACTACATTACTCATTTATAAGCATTTAAAAACATTTAAATTTTTTTTCAGAAATGGCCCAAATTGTCCTATCAAAAGCATACCCTCCTTTGAAATTTATTTATTGACTTTTACATAAAAGACGGGAACATCAATTCTCTTCTATGATTTTTTTAATATCCAAATGACTTTCCATTTTATATCTTTAGTAGCATGCATGAAAATAAATGGACGTTTAAGATCTGACTGATAAAATTATTGATAAAACATTCATAATGTCAGTGGTATTCGAAATAGGCCTAAACCCAAATCACATATGAATCCTTTCTTTACACATCATCAATAATTTATGAGTATTTATGAATATTTCATGGTTATATATATATATATAACTTTTATTAAAAACTTTGTTTGGGAATATTTTGATGAAAATTTTAACAGGTTTTTTGATACATTTGTTATGTATTTTTTGATTTAGTAGTTTTATTTCTTTATATTTTTCTCTATTTACTTTTTAATACATACTGATTTGCATTTTGGTTTAAAATTACTTCGTTGGTGTTATTGGACTCAATTTTTCTTTATTGATTTTATTTATTTCTATATTTTCTTTTATTATTATAATTATTCGTTCTATTTTCTTCCATATTGTTAATTCTATCGTTTTATTTTTTATCTTTAAACATTTTTCTACTGCTATAATATTTTTCCCATATTTATCTGTACTTAAATTTTTCAATATTTCATTCTAAGTTGGTAATTTTATTACTTTGTTCATTTTATTCTTCCAATTCTTCTTTTATATGTTATTTTTTTATTAATTCTTAAACTCTTGCAATTTTTTCTCCATATCGGTTATTAGGATTTACTTCATCCGTCTTCGTCATACATTATAATAAATTATTTTTATTTAGTGTTATTTTATTTATTTTTCGTTCTTTTTAATAATTTTGGTTTTAAAGATTATTGTAATCTATTATAAGTATAAAAATATACTAAAAAATATTTCATATACCGGAAGATGAGTCTTGTTTTCACCTCGTAAAAAATTTCAAAAATGGCCTCCTTCATACCATACAAACCAGTCACTATTTTCTAGTTATTAAAAAAAAAGCATAGGCTGAGCCAAATGCAAAGACAGGTTAAGTATTTGCACAAACAATGCGTCAACAAAAGTTAATAGGAACACTAAAAAAAAACATTCCTAGTTGTAACATGTTCAAATTAAATAACGTACGTATGCAATTAGACAATACAGCCAATTAGTGCGAAGATAGTTAAGACGTGGCTAGGACTACCTAGAATTCTAAGAATATGGGAACAGGATATAATGGAGGAAAGGTTAATATCAGAGACGATGCGTCCTTTGTACAAAGTATGAATATTAAACATATTGTATGTAGATCTAGTGATTACATATGTAAATAAATTCTACAAATGTTGCTATTTTAATCCCCAATAGAGCATGTTTTACTTTACTTTAAAACAAAGATTTTTGAATACCCATGACAACTCGTTTATTTCACTTTCTTATACAGAAGTAAGGAAAATAAATTATAATAATCAGATCATCAAAAAAAAAATTGTGACATTGGATGGAAAAAAATAACACCCAGAACATAATTCAAGCAACGATTTATATACATAATGAAATAAAGTTGAAATTTCAACACACCACATCGGGGAAAAAACAATGTATTCATGAAATAATTTTCACAACAAAAAAACGATAGCGAGTACGTACCATCCGGGCCAGCAAAAATTTTATAAAACCGTTGAATAGCTAAAAAAAGTAGCCCAAACCACGAGACAAAAACCGAGCTGCGGTCATTTTAAGGCCAATTTATTTTATAGGAAATCTCCTACACGAATTTGGAGAAAACAATTTTTTTAATAATTGAGGCACTTTAAAATAAACACTTCGGAGTACGCACATTTGACGGTTAAAATATATATTTAACTTTTACTAAAAATAAAACTTGTAATGTTTAATTAACAACAAAATCCCAACTCGTGAACTACTTGTTGCACTCAAACTATAAAACATGAACGATGTAACATTCAAACAAGAATCACAAACTCCTTACCTTGCAGTCCTTGCATTTGCATTAAATTTAATTGGAAATCTTTTGAGCATTATCCTTGTAATATCCTGTTACTTAGCGGAAAGAGAACGTAATAAATATTCAGGCAGCCACTTGCATAAATTCCGGACAACAAGAGGATATTACTCGAATTGGTTTAGTTCATTAGTGGTACAAACCAAAGTAATTAAATTTTGGGCTATGCCGTAATTGCTAAAGCAGTAGCGTCAATGTCAAAACTATTAATAACGGAATGCTAATATTAATTATATTATTACAGTTTACAAAAAAGTTAACACTTAATAAAAAGGATACGGCCAGCATGCGCCCGACCAGCTTGCGCCCTCTCATTAATTCAGCCGGTTTGCGCCCAAAATTCTAAAGGTACATGATGGTCGACCGATTTGCGCCGGAATAAATAAACAATCCGTATCGCAAGCCATTCGAATCATAAGAATTAGAAAAAAATGAGAAAATAGAAAAATGACAAAAAAATGTGAAAAATTTAGAAAACAAAAAAAACAGAACAATGAGAAAAAATTGAGAAAATTAAAAAAAAAAAAACAAAAAATCATAAAGAATAATTAGAATCGATAAAATCTGAAAAAATCAGAAAAAATTGGAAAAAAAATAAAAAAAAGAAAAAAAATTTGAAAAAAAATTGAGAAAGAAAATAGAAATTATTGGGAAAAAATAAAAAATACATTTGTAAACTACGGCAAAAACGAGAAATAATAAAAATTGTAAAAAAAGACGAATAAAAAACAGCGAAAAATCACAAAAAAAAACGAAAATAAAGCCTCGAAAAACGCAAGAAAACGAAAAATATCACAAATATTCTCAAAGCACTCGCAAAAAAATCACAAATAATCACAAAAAATCAGAGAAATAAGAAAAAATGAGAAAAATTAGAATGAATAGAAAAAACAGAAAAAAAAACAAATAATCATAAAAATAAGAAAAAAAAACGAGAAAAATTTAGAAGAATCGAAAAAATTACAAAAAAAAACAGAAAAAATATCACAAAAAATCGCAAAACAATCGCAAAAAAACGCAAAAATCACAAAAAAATCGCAAACTATCACAAAAAATCAATGGAATAAGAAAACATTAGAAAACAAAATAGAATAGAAAACCAGAACAATGAGAAAAAAATGAGGAAAGATAAGAAAAATTGAAAAACCAAAAAAAATAATAATAATAAAACAAAAAACTTTGAAAAAAGAAAAAAATTAAAAGAGAAATTAGAAAAAAATGAAAAATAAAATTGTAAAATATAAAAAAACGAAGAAATCAAAAATCCGAAAAAAACCGCTAAAAAACGAAAAAGAGGGCTCAAAAAAACGCAAGAAATCGAAAGATACCACAAAAAATCGCTAAAAAACCGCAACAAAATTACAAAAAAAATCGCAAATTGTCACAAAAAATCAAATGAACGAGAAAAAAATTAGAAAAGAAAACTAAAAAAAACAAGAGGAAAAATTAGTAAAAACAGAAGAAAAAAACAAATTTTATTTTTTGTATCTCTATATGTTAACACTTTTTGTAGATTACTTCTGAAATAATCATTTTCTGATAAAAGAAATTATAACTAACAAATAATTTCCACAAAAGTCAAGAATGGTACTGAAACAAATCATTATAGTATAAATTAAACCAAGGTTATTTATTTGGGGAAAAAAATTAAAAAAATTGTTTACTGTCCTCCAATCCTATCAAACATTTATTTAATTAATTTTGGTTATGAAAATCATGGGGTGCTAATTCCGTCTTATTTTATAGTTTTTAGATACCTTTACTTCTCGAGATCTTTCTATTAATTATAATTTTAAATACAAAATAAACTCTTCTAAGAATTATTACGGTGAGCGCAAACAGGCCATCCAGCAGGTACTCTTAATACATTGGGCGCAAACTGCCTGAATTAATGAGCGGGCGCAAGCCGGTCGGGCGCAAGTTGGCCGACACCAATAAAAATGGGTATATAATTAGTTTTAATTACTAATATGATATTATTGATAAAGAAAACAAAAAAAAGTAAGTCATAAAAACATCACATCAACTCTGCATATTTAATATAAATGTACTTTATTTTCAATATTATTTATTATTGATCGCTTGAGTAAAAAATATCATTCAGTATTATTTTTTCTAAAAAATTAATTAACAAACTAATTTATAGGCAAAAATCATTTTTCAATTAAAACTATATATAATTAAGCCAAAAATGTATATGTATGTAACCCTGTATATAAAAGTTGAGGTAACTTATTTATTATAAATAATTTTCAAGCTTTTCTGTTGCATGTTGGTCTTAATTAATCGTTAGTTTTCCATTTTTTTAGCTAACAAAATCATGGTGGGAATTTTCTACACATTTATAAAACTCAATACTAAGGTATAATTTATGTGAAACCGGTTAGTCATGCGATATCCTGTTGCTAAAACGAATTTAGATTATTTGATAAAACAACCATATTAACCTATTTCTTTTATTATTATACTTTTTTAATCATTTATTACTATATTGATGTATTTTTGTAGTATCATAAACTCACTGTATATACCGGGTATCCCACAGGTTTCTGGCCAGTAAATATCTGAGTTATTTGAGAAGATAAAATTTAAAAAAAATATGGGGTATAATAGATGAAAAAATGTTTAACACGGTGAATTCTAATCAACCCCTTGTCAAACCACCCACTGGAAACTACCCCTAACTCTCTCATTTCAAATGGCACCCTCAGGTTTTTTTTTATTAATCTGATACTATTTATTACTCTTTTCAACAATGCTTTATACGCTACTACGATTGTCACCAAAATTGTTTAAAATTAAATTTACTGTAATAATCTGTATAAAGTAAGCCACACTGTAACTATTAAAAGTAGAAGGCAAACAAAAAGAGATATTTGATTTTTTGTAGTTTTTTAACTTAGCGCAAAAATCCATTTTTCATATTTCTTTTAGTTTTACCGTTTACTTGATATTTCGTTTACTGGTAGCTATTAGTACGTAGTACACGTGTATTAAATACCTTTTACTTTTAGTGCAAACAAATAGGTAGATTATTATTTTTGGTGAATGTAAAACAATAAACGTTGCTAAGAGGCAATACGATTATAGATCGCCGTCAACCAAGATTTAACACATTTTCCCTCGTAGAAAATAAAATGCGAAGTGGATCATTTCTAGAAAAGTCTAAACAAGTACATGTGATGACTGCGAGAACTGAAGAGAATTGTATAAATGTATTGGCCTATGCAGCAGCCTTCCCCAATATTTCTGTTCGTTGTATTTCAGTGGAACTTGGAATCAGTAGATCGTCTGTGCACAGGATTTTAAAACAATACAAATACCATCCTTTTCATATACATTTACACCAAGAGCTTCACAGACTATGCCATATGATTAACACTTATTGCCCAATTCGAGATTTTTATTGATGAAAATCCCAATTTTTAAATCATCTTTTGTGGAGCGATGAATCCTTATTTAGCGATAAATTGGCTTATTTAATGGACGACTCATTTATCCTTTTTTTACCACGGTACACTAACAGGACATCGATACTTAAGGTTCTTGCTAAAACCTCTTCCTAATTTATTTTAAGATATTCCCTTAGTAGAACAACAAATGTGGTGGCAACAAGATGGTGCTCCTCCACATAACAGTTTTATTGGATCCAATTAGTTCAATAAGACTTTCGAAGAGCGTTGTATTGGAACTAATGGACCTGTCAGATGGAGAGCTCGTTCACCAGATCTGACCCCTCTAGATTATTTTCTGTGCGGATATTTAAAAGGAGTAGTTTTTGAAACTTAACCAGTCAGTCTGGAAGATATAACCCAGAAAATTGTACAGGCTTGTAATACAGTTACTCCAGAAATGGTCAGAGCTTCTAGTATGCGAGAGTTAATTCGACGATTTGAGGCATGTATAACAAGTGAAGGAAGACATTTCGAACACTTAATATAATTATAAATTAATTAAATTTTGACTGTTATCTAATAAAATAATTCATATGTTAAAGTGTATATTCTAGCAGATTATTAAAAAAGACATGGGGGTGCCATTTTAAATAAGAAAGTTAGGGGTAGTTTGAAAAGGGGTTGTGGGACACCCGGTATATTCTGTAATTGTCACACAGAAAAATAGTTTTTATTATATAATTATATATAATACTATTATATTTCGTTCCAAGACTGGAAGGAACAAAACAAATGGGCAAGGGAAAAATAATTAAAATCAAACTGTTAATTTTTATTATAGATTTTTCATAATTTTATTTATTATTTATTTTTTTTAATAAAATGTAAATTGTAAACCCCCTGTAACAATCTGATTTTATTTTTTTTCTTCTGGCTCTCCGTTTAGTGCACCAGTTTCTATAGTCCCGAAGAAGCAGGATGCTGCCGATAAAAAAAAATTTCGTATGGTTACTGATTATTGAAAACTCGATGAAATTACAGTAGAAATAAATTTTAAAAAACGCCTTCACTGTTGCTTGAATTCGTTAGAAAGCCTTTTTTGGTTTAAAAAATGACCTGGCCAATTTTAAAAAAATAATGGACTATTCCTATATGAAGAAAATACATTTTAGTTTTGACTTACTGTTTTATGAAACATACAGTCAAAAACATAAAGACGGACACGAACCGTTTTTAGAATTTCTATACAATAAACAAAGAAACAAAAGAACAAAAGCTTTACAAAAATAAAGAAATTCGCTGAAACAATTCCTGAAATTTACGTTAATAAAAATAAGCACCGTATCAAACTATATCTCTCACTAAACAAAACAAATCAAAAATTACAGGACTAACTGAGAAAAATAACCCAACTAGTACACACCTTAAATACGCAAAAAGAGTACGAAAAACTTATTATAAAAATATCTCTTTATAGGACCGTCCTTCAACATCTCGAGCCTCGATCAAAATTCAGGCAATTCACAATAATGGTTACTGTGAAATTCGAAGGAAATATCTCACTTTCATCGACACATTTTACAAATGAATCTTTTAAAACTTAGCCGACAGTTTATACAATTATGAAATATTTACACTAAACGTGACTGGATTTTTCTTATTAAGAAACCAAAGAAAATTTACATAAAATACCACGTAGACACGAACGTTGATTGTCTAATTTTTTGGGAGTGACCGTAAAATATATCACAGAAAATCCTGACAAAAACGAGTATGAATTTTTAAAAAGTCACATCACTGAAGAAAATTAAGAGAAAACGAACTTATAAAGAAATATAATAATCAAATATAATTAATTAGTAATTATTTAGTTCTTAGGAATATTGTTGATCATACATCTCAATAATTAGCTATTGTTAATGAAATATTTGAAATACAAAATATTAACGAATTAAAAGCTCTTTAAGCACAATTAGTATCAATACATTCGCAAAATGATCTAGACTTAAACAACTCAAAATAAAATGCTCATAATCCTTGAAAAATCTATCCTACAAGTCCGTTCTTACCCTGCATTTAAAATTTATCTTTTACCGAAAAATGATCACGTGGTGATAATCGTATCTGTAAGATTTCAAACGAAAAACAGATATTGTTATATGCCAAAAAAATAAAAAGATCCCAAGTTCCAAATATTAAAGCTTGCACCAAAGCCCACATTTCATACCAGAAACTGATGATGAAATAGTTGAGCCAGTGACTATGGGATAAAACAATTTCCGAACTACAAGTCCGTTCTTACATTGCATTTAAAATTTATCTTTTACCGAACCATGAAAACGTGGTGATAATCGTATCTGTATGGTATGAAGATTTCAAACGAAAAACAGATTGTTATATCCAAAAAAATAAAAAACTTGCACCAAAGCCCACATT
This sequence comes from Neocrepidodera transversa, assembly GCA_963243735.1. Lineage (NCBI taxonomy): Eukaryota > Metazoa > Arthropoda > Insecta > Coleoptera > Chrysomelidae > Neocrepidodera > Neocrepidodera transversa. The sequence goes on from OY725350.1 coordinate 17,993,309, forward strand.
TCATACAAGAAACTGATGATGAAATAGTTGAGCCAGTGACTATCGCAGATAAAACAATTTCCGAATCTAGTGCAATAGTCTTGAATGAAATTTTAGGAAAGATTTCTATCCAAAACTGCATAAGAAATCAATTCAAATTAAGCTGGAACCACAACATACGTTTAAAACTAGAAAAAATAGAAATTCCCAAGATTCAAAGTCAGATTCAACCCATAGAAGCATTAAATCTAAATTTTCAAATTTCAACAGGACTAGATTATTAATTATTTCACTTTTATTTTTATCTACTACATTATAATTAGTAAGAGGAACTGAAAATTGTTGTTTGGACCAAGAATCGTAGTCCAACAAGCCATCGCCCTACAAGAGCTATTGGAATTTTCGAGGACGAAGATTCATCTCAAGGAGGGATGAGAAATGTTGCCATTACATTCCTAGAACAAAGGACCATTAACAGTTCGATGACTTGAACGCGACGCTACTTCATCCAAAACCGATATCATAAATAGCCACAGCAAACCTCCGATTAGTTAAAACTTTGTATAACCAATTATATTATATTGGAACAGTAAATAAAATCATTTTTTTAAACTTGACTTGAGTGAGTGAAAACTCTATTATATCTTGGATATAAGTTGGACCATTAGATAGAAGAATCAAATCAGATAAAAAATTTATTTCATCCAATTTTTGTTTTACATTTTTTATAGGTATATGTTTACCGTTCATTTATTATCACCACAATTTTTGCATTATAATCAAAATAATTCGATTTAATCTCTTTGTAATATTATCTCTTCTATTAATTTCAAATGATATTAACAACATACATTGTGAAAACCACTTCAAAATTGAAATAAACAAAGCAAATTCACTACCAAATTCCATTACTGGCATCTCTGCAGTGCAGTTGATACTAATTTCGAATAATATTGGTTTATCCTCTCTAATGCAATTTTCAAAATTATAATTTGTATTATGATGCCATTCTGTTTTTGCTGATCAGCGTAAATTACCTACAAAAGCAACGATTAGAATTTAATTTTGTGACATGAGAAGTAAAATTAAAATAATGAGTGCAAATATAGGTAAAGTATGCTTCAAAACTATCAGATAATTGTAATTAAAATAATCCGGTACAGTTGATAAAAATCCCGTAGCGGATTCAAATATCTATTTATTCTTAAAGGTGAAAGTTAATGTATTTTTTAAAATTTTCTGATGCATTTTCTGTATGAAGGAAGCCATTTTTCAAATTTTTCTTCATTTATCGAAACTTTTCAAATGATTTATCAAACACTTAGTTGTTTTGGAGATATTGTTAATGGGAGTAAATTCACAAAAGTAGGCGTGGCGCCTTTACTATGGGATCTATGGCGAAATTTAATCTTATATTTTTTTGAGTTAATCTTAAAGTGAGATTTGAAATGCCAATAAGGAATCCTGTTTGGTAGTAAAGGGGTAATCGTCTGGTGTTTTTTATATATTTAAAAATAGTAACATTTCACATTTATATATAAAAATTTTGTACAGAAATTGGCTATAAACTACCATTTATGTAAAAACCACTTTGATAAACATTATGCAATTTGTCTTTTATCGGTCATAATATATTGATGAGTTTTCTATTACATTGTATATATAACCTACTTTTATTATAATATACATTTAATGACAAAAATGATACTAAATTACTGTGGTTGCTAATGGTCTCGAATACAATAATAAAGTTCAATATTTTCACTTCAACCAATATTCAGAAATGAGAAATTATATGTTCTAAGGGTTATTTTGTTATAGATAGATAAAATTTGTTTAAATGACAAAAGTTTAATTATTTTTCGTTTCATTTAATTGTTTAGATTTTTTATAATTAATGTAGTCCCGTTATCCTGTCGGATCATTAGTCACCGAAAATCCCATTTTTTAACGACGCTTCATATTTTATTGTCGCAAAAGACAGAAGCAAACAGATCATTATTTTTTTTAACGGGTGACATTATAAATGAACATACATTGAGTTTTTTCAGAATGAATTTTAAACATGATGAATAATTTATCAAAAGAAAAAAATAATTAGTTTATTGAATTTTATATTATTAAATAAATAAATTATGCAAATCGTACCTATTTTATTGCTTTTATATGACAAACAGTAAATCGAATGCAGATATTTAAATAAACCGAACTACCATATCCTAGAGTCAATTACTCCAAACCAGACGCATTTTCTTATTTCATTTCGTACCCGTATCAGCTTTCGAGTTTTCGCTTGAGAAAATCAAACAATTTGTTTTGTTGCAGGCACAAAGGATTCTTAAAGGATTGCCCCAATGGGCTTCTCACGGAACAGGTGAGTTTATATTTAGGAAACCGTATTTATTTTTACTCTTTTCGTTTTTGGTTTCCTTTATTTATGCTGTTTTCTCTTTGACTTGTTTTATATCTAAATTGTTATATTTTTTGTGTAGATTAATTTTTTAAATGATAAAAAAATAATGACGTTATTTAATATGTTAATATTAATAATTTTTGTTTGTTTTAGGGCTTCATCAAAATATACAAACAATTCTTTCCACAAGGAGATCCATCCAAATTTGCTTCGCTAGTTTTTAGGGTATTCGATGAGAATAACGTAAGTACAATATGTCTAAAATATAAGCTTGCATGAATCCATCGTCCCAATAATAATAGATTAACAGAAAACATCACATTAAAATTTATATAATCCTATAAGAAATACATTATTCGGTTGTTATGACAATTCTTCTAATTATCACTGCGCTCATTGACACAAATTTGGTATACAGACACCTTAGGGCTGGCGGGGTCAATTCAAATTAAAAATGTTGCTTAATTTTGTATAATTTTATAAGTGAGTTTGATTTGTTAATTCAAAATTTGTTTTATGCAATATAGACATTATCGAATATATAAATGTACAAGTGTTCTAAATTTTATTATACTTTTAATGACTTAAATTTTCTGCAAGGTATTCTCTGTGTAATTTAAAATAACGCTTGGCTGCAAAATTGCTATTTAACTGAAATAGGTCAGTAACGCTTAACGAAACGGATAATTATCAAATTAATCATAAAAAAACGCAACTCCGGTAGCCAATATTGATTTTTTTAGTAATTGATGTACGCACCATTTGTTTTTTACCGAATAAGTTAGTTACGATTTTTATTATATTTGTCCGTAAATAAATCTAAGGCATTATGATGGCGGATGGGTACTATCATCTACCGACATCAAGTTGTACTTGGTTAATTGCTTTTACAGAGAATTTTATCCTATTACATTAACATTTTTTTTAATATATAAACTTAATTAAATTTTCTTGTAATCAACATTACATGATCTCTATATTTTTAACATTTTTATATACAGGTTTTTTATAACAATATATATTTTTCTTTTATATTAACATCCTACAAACATTTCCTAACTATAAAAAACACTTGTGGCTGGAGAAAACTAGAAGCACTTTAAGTAAGTGTTGAAAGTTGACTGAATACTAAATTACCGTCAACTGTACTTGAGTGTATAGTGTGCCCAGCCTTCCACAGCTTTAAATAAATCGCTGACTATGAATAATTTGAGTAAAAAAATAAGGAATAATAAAACAATATATACATTCAAAGTATAAACAAGTCTAAAGAACAAACAGTGCAACTCATCTTTATGGCATCATTTTATTCGCAATAAATAGTGACATTTAAAAAAATTATATGTCTTAGTTAGCTGGAATCCTTAATGCTTAAAGTAATAAACTCTCTTTGTATTCAGAATCAATTTAATAAGAAATAATAATATTTAAACAAAATGTCTCAGTTAGCTAGGCACTGTAATGCTTACCATAATAAACTCTTTACATTTAGCATAAAATAAGATAACTTAAACAAATAAGCTTGAAGCAATAAAAAACAATTATTATTAGTTGCAAATATTATTTTCAATAAAAAAATTGCTTATAATATGGAGCATGCCATCCAAATTAGATTGCAATGTACATTTTGAATGTTTGGTTATTACTTTCCCTAAGAGCACAAGGTAGTCCTACAGATGTCCATAGGACCTCTTCTTCGGAGATTATGGACATCTGTAGGACGTCCTTTTCTGATACACTGGATGTTCTATGGACGTCCGACGGACTCACTAATGTCACAAGTTTGAACTGAATTCGAACGTCCATCGCGGACATCCACTGGATATCCTCCTGGGACTATAACTATATATCACTATGGACATTCACAGAACGTCCTATTTTGGTACAGTAGTGGACGTCAGAGAAAGTTAATTTTTTGTTATATTATTTATTATTTACACCAGTTCAAGTGTAATTGTGAAATTTTTATTTCAACACCCGCAAGTGTCTCCATCTTTCAGACGGAGCTTTACTTTTGGTGCATATCATGTCGATTGAGGACCACTTTTAGGTGTCTGTCCCGGACATGTTTTTGACATTGCCTATATTAAGACTATATGATATGGATATATTATATAGTCCGTATTATATCCGTTGTGGACATTGTACATAAATTGTACAAACAATGGATATATATCGTGGACATCTTAATACTGTCCAAAAACAAACATCCAAAGGACATACATATCAAGTCCATGGATGTCCCGACAGTAAATGGAAATAAATTGTAAGTCCCAGGGACATTGTGTACTATTAGGGTTACAATGATGAATCCAATGATTAAAATATTAAGAGGCATATCTACCATTCTGAACGATTACATTCATTACTTTCTTTAAAATATACTGCTTTTTGTTCCAATAGCAACATTCATGTAAAGAATATTATTTAAAAGTTCCGTTTATTAGAACGAAACGACTAATTTTTATTATAAAAATTTTGTGGATAGAACTCGATTTCAAGGATAATGAACCTTTATGGTAATGATCAAATACGTTATTGAATTATAATTTTAATACATTCACGAAATTTTTTTTTCAAATGCGAATTTTTCTGATTGTTTTATTGGTTAAAAGGACATTGAATGGTTTATCGAAGAAGCTTTTTGCACTCACACAATGTATTCTATTTCAGCCATTTAACACTGGCTCGTTTTTCACGTAGAAAAGCTTTTATTTTCTCAACTTTTCTTCCTCTCGCAAGGCTATTAATTTCAACCCCAATTACACCGGACGCTCTAGATTAATTCACTATTTAAATATATGCCACTCCCTTTTAAATTAAAAAATATTGTTACGTTTTAATGTCGTTAATGGAAATTGTGGATTGTTAATTGGATAAAAGGAAAAATGACCTAAAAATGTGAGTTTTATATATTTTTAGATTTTTTAAACGATAAAAAAAGAGAATGTATAAAACAATTGGAGCACATATAAAGCATTTATTTTAAATAAAAAATCGGTCTACCTTCTTGAAAATCGAATCGAGCTGATGGCCCAGAGAATCTCTTGATAGAATACTGAATTGGAATTCAACCGATTCAGCGATTTTGTCAAATGCTGAGGCAGACACAAATCAATCACGCGTAATGATTGCACTTTATTCCAATTAAAAGTCAATTTTCTAGTATTCTCAATTTTACAGATTATTACGATTCATGGAACGTCGTTTAAAAGTCGAGAGCGTTCGAAAAAAATGCGGAAATTCCTTAATTATTGGAAAAAATTGACTAATTCGGCTTCAATTTAGTTTATTTCGATAGAAATGATCAACAGTTGAAATAGAGTGAGAATCGACAATAACAAATATTGTCATTTAAAATAGATTTTCTTAACATTTTATTGTATATAAAGGTGGGAAAATGCATGTACGCACACCCAGCCTGGATAGTGGTGACCGGGTAGTGTGAGACCCTGGCTACTCAAATACCCACTAAAAACCCACCTATTCCTTCCAGAAAAGGTCTGGAAATTCGTCAAGACACACTTCTGGCCCTTCAGTCATTTTCTTCTTGAACGTCTCTCACTTCTTGCTCCTTTTCATGATGTATCGCTGCTGATCAATACGGCGATTAAATTCTCCACAGTCGCTGCTGAACCTACTTTCCTCTCGAACATACTCCTTTCCCGTACCCTTCTGAACAAAGTGTGCTCCGGGTCATTTCTCTCTCAACAATATATACTGATATGGAAATAAAGAATAATTAAATTTTGTTGTATAAAATTCAAAATAATAATAAAAACCAATGAAATATAAAATTTTGTTGACAATAAAAGAAAATAACATCATCAATTGGGGTTAATTAAGCTGTGTCAAAAATGTAAGCATCATGATTGGTAGAAATGATAAATTAAAAAACTTACCTATCAATGGAGTATTTTGTATAAAAAAGGTTCAAAAATTTCAAAATAATTCCAGGAAGTAAATTTCATATACAATTTTAATAAACACATCCAAATAATTACAATTTTGTAATTAAAAATCAAAATTTTCAGACATTTTATAATGAATCATTTTGATTGGTCCATTGAAAGAATTTTTAATCAAATTTTGTTGGCTTTGATCCGTAGCTTTGATCCTAAGGGGTTGTTGAGTTGGAATTTTTTTTTCGAGGAGATAAAAAAGAATTTTTGAGTTAAAAAACAAAAATCAAAAATTAAAAATAATGGAAAGTAAATAAATTAAATAATAACAATTATTCTTTTAAACAGGAAGAAGTGTAAATAATAATTATAAGATAATTCGTAAATAAAAATTAAAGAACTTACTCAGAAAAATGAACATTTTGGTCAGGTTTTGAGAAGGATCGATTCAAATCCGTCTGAGCTCGAAGTAGCTTTCAAATACAGAGGAAGATAGAAGCTTTCAGTGAAGTGTATCAGTGAAGGTAATAAAAAGTTTCTTTAAAAAGAAAATATATAAAAAAATTAAAATATAAAACCCACATTAAAAAACAAATTTTTCTGAGGTTACAAAACAGTAATGAAAATAGAATTAATATAAAGTTTTTTAATTTAGTAGCATAGGTTGTAAATAATAATTGATTAAATAAGAAACTCACCTGGTGAATTTTAAAGATATAAAATCAACATAGCATAAAAATCCAAATGATTTAAATTGGAAAGTCTTGCAGGTTACTTGAAAAATCTAATAGACTAATGTCTGGAAATTTTGTAGACTTTGTTGGTTGTTAAACATTTTTGACCTTGTGCAAGTTATAAGACTGAACCTGAATAAGTATTTGACCAATTTATTTTTTTAAGTCTCAGTAAATCAGTCAAATTTCTAGTTGGATACAAAAGATATATTTTTTGCTCTATTTCTTAAATTAATTTTCAATAAGTACATTTAATGTTTACTGTTATTTTTGTCATTTCATAAATAATCCACAAGTGAGTATATAAGTACAATAAAATTATATTATTTTTAGAACGGATACACGGTTAGGCTAATGGTTTTCATTGAAGTCCGCAGTCAATACGTTGAAATCCCCCCCCCCCCCTTAGAACGGATCAATATAATAATACTTACCGTTTTTAATCTGTAATTAAATTTAATAAAAATATTTTGCATTTTTTTAAAGCTCCTATAAATGGATTAGTCAAGATAATAGCAAATTTTAATTAACTAAAATATGGTTAAAAAACCATTTAAAGTTCGATTCGAAAAACCTTTTAAATCGCTTTTAACTCAAATTGAATTTGAAAAGAGTAAAATTATAAAATTAATGGACTTAAAACGCTAATGTTTGTTTTATCCAATTTTCTAATTTATTTAAGCGAAAAAACAAAACGTCTGCCGGAAATCCCGTCAAATTCGATTTGCATTTTATTTCTTAACCAGTGACAGCTCGTAAGAAATGATTCAATATTTTTACACTATATAGACTTATTAATTAATATAAATATTCAATTATTTTATACGATACTATATATTTTTCGATATTTTTCACCGGTTTCCGATTCTATTAGATACTTATAAAGCATTTTATCTGCAATTAACTAAAGTATCATAGTACGACACTGTTTAATTTCCTGAAACGTTGTTTTTGGAAGGAAATAGCAAAGTTTATTTTATTGGTCGAAGTTGCTAAAAACAAAGATAAATCAAGTTGAACCGGAACGTTAGGTAGGAATGGTTATTGGGAAAATGTGTCTTAAAAAAAAAACATTCATCCACTGGATTTATTGTCGCGGACGAGGCGACGAAGTAGCAGAATTAGAAATATCATAAAATTTGTATCTAGAGGAAAATATAATTGTTATTGAGAATACAATTTCATTTAACGTAGAATATTATAGAAATACGAGCTAACATAAATATTCCTTTCTCGTAAAATATATAACTTTTTCAAATATTTATTAACCTACAAGAAAACGTGCTTAAAACTCTCTCTGTTTATTTTCCTTAATACGTGTACCTTCATCTCTGCTTGGAGAGAAAGATTATCTTTCTGTATTTTCCTAAGTAATAGGGTAAGAAGGTTTATTTGGTAATTAACAGAAAAGCATAGGGGAGATGATTTTAAGCGAAATACGGTTAAATACGAGAAGACGTGGGTGTAATTTGTGTTTATTCTGCAGGGTATCAAAGAAGGAAACTTAACTTTTGACATAATAATTATTTTAATATAAATTAATAAAATTATAGTATAATAAGTTTAAAAAAACATGCTTTACTTTCCACATTTTTACTTTCCCGGGCACATCAAAGGGAAAGTAAGGTGAACGAGCAAAACAAAAAAATCGAGATATCGATAGAAATATCCATTTTGATGTTCCCCATGAAGATTAAAACCATTTCCAGCTTTTGGTGTGTCTGTGTATCTGTCTGTAATCTTCCACGATAACTGCCAAATCGTTTGACCAATCAAACTGAAATTTGGTATGAAGGGTCGGTGTGTGCCTCGAATGCGACAATTAGTTTTTGGTCTAAATTGGTACAGTAGAAGGTCCTCAAGACCGACATTGATTAAATACACATGTACGAATTTTTTATTTTTTTAAATTTTATGGACAAACAATACACTTTAGTGCAAAATGTTGTAGTACAAAGTTTTAGAGCATAAAATTCCTCATAACTTCTGTTTCAAACTTTTTCCAGAATTTCCAATAGTTGCGCCACTAGAGGGCGAGTAAAAAATGTGCATGTAGGTTTTCTCTAGTTTTTCTTGATTTTGAGGACAAGCAATACACTTTGGTACAAAATGTTGTAGTACAAAGTTTTAGAGCATAAAATTCCCTATAACTATTGTTTCAAACTTTTTCCAGAATTTCCAATAGTTGCGCCACTAGATGGCGCGTAAAAAATGTGCATGTAGGTTTCTCTAGTTTTTCTTGATTTTGAGGTGGCGAGAAAAATACACATTTAGGATTTTCCATTTTTTTGAAATTGGAGGTAAATTATGCTCTTTAGTGCAAAATGTTTTAGTGCAAAGCTGTAAAGCATAAAATTCCCTACAACTATTGTATGAAAAAATAAAAAAAGAATAAAAGTAAAAAGATAACAGACACAAGCAACTATTGACAGAGATCAGATAAATAAATTAAAAGAAGAAGAAAAACTTAACCTACAGGGGGGCTATTCTCGAACTCGGACGAAGTGAACGTTCTCTTAAGAGAAGTGAATTGTCACATCTTTTCCTTGTTCTCTCGGTGCCACAAAACCATATTCTCGGATGTAGAGGATTATGATCGAACGCTTGAAACAATCGTGCTGTGTTGCCAATAGTAATTTGTTCGTCTTCTTCTTTTAATTTACAAAAAGTCTCTACTCATTTGTTGAGTTAGATAACTTTTACGGTGTTTTTAGTAGAAGAAAAAAAAGTTGGTAATAAAAAAGAGTGTCGATCTATCATAAAATAAATTTAGAAGTTCTTCTATAAACAAAGTACAAAAAGAAATGTTTACAGAATTTAAAAAAAGAACGAAAATCTCCAAAGTAGCAACTTTACCAGCGATTTTACTTTTAAAAAAGCCCAGAATTTATGGGAGGAGATTACAACCAGCCTAAAAACCGAAAAATTATAAATACAAAAAGTACACAAGACCAAATGACTTTTGGAAAAGTTTATCCTTTTTGGTATTGATATATCTACATAATTTTATTTGTTGCTACCTTTACTTCAATACTTAAAGCTGAAACTCTAATTGGACCTTTTGGAGAAATGGCGTCAATAAATCTATTAGATTTCGCACAAGTTCTTTGTGCAATCTAAATAATTTAACAAATTTTTCATCTCTTAACTTAAATGCATTTTCTCGTTTATGAAATCTTCTCACTGGCCTATTTTGTTGTTCTTCTGCATCGACGAGATCATTAAGCACAACAAATCTGCCTAATCCACCTTCCATATTATTCACAGAAAATAATAAAGAAATAAAAAGTTAAGTCTATAGTACTTTGAAGAAAATAACTATTGATATTCACAAATCTCATCAAAGTCCGATCAAATCAACATAAAATCCTAACCTTACTTTTGGACATCAAAACAAAAAATTACAAATGCGCAAGCGTATGATGATTTATTCTCATGAGAAGACCACGTTCTCCTAAAATTAAGCAGTAGAATAACACTCTCTCGATTTTTATAGGAGGTGAACATTCCTGAAATTCGAGAATACGACTTATATTATTTCAATGGAACCACGCCCCCTTTTCCTATGAGAATCGTAATCGCATGACTCGAGAATAGACCCCCTGAAAGAGACCAAGAAACGAATTTTAAACATTATATTATATCAGATATTACTGTCACTACTGTGATCTACATAATCCAAGGACTTATTCGATTTTTTTATTAATCAATTTTAATATTTTTCTTTAATTCGGCACGAAGAAATTTGGAATTGACTCAATCGGTTTCACCATTTCAAATCTAGCTTTTATGTACACAAATCACTTTGAAAAATATGCTCTTACGATAAGAAAGCCATGTATCTATTTTTATTATAAAATATTGGAAAAAATCGATTTTCATTTTGTACTTTATAAATTCCGTAACTTTTTTTCTGTGCATATTTGCATTAAGGTAAGTTATGTTCAATCGAGTTATTTTTGACAGCAGAATATGTGGTTCAATTTATGACCTACCTTTTTGATACACCCTGTATAATATGTGTTATAAATAAATTAATTAAATATAATGTAACATTGTTTATCTCAAACGTTGGTCTATATTTAATTATTGTACAACAGCCGAATAGGCTAAGAGTTTGATATTAAACTAAACTTATTTTTGAAGTGAAAACATCTCTAGGTGCGTTGGACAATTTTTGAATAGATAAAAAATTGGAAAAAATATAAAAAATGGGGAGAAATAGAAAAATAAGAAAAAATAGGGAAAAAAGAGAACATGGGAAAAAATAAATAGAAATATAAAAAACAGAAAAGTAAGAATAATAGGAAAAATAGGAGAAAACAATAAAAATAGGAAACACTAGGAAAATGGGAACAAATAGAAAAATGCAAAAAAATATTAAACAATAGGAAAATAGTTAAAAATTAACTAAAAATAGGGTAAATGACGAAAAAATAGGAAATGGAAAAATAAGAAAAAAAATAGATATTAATAGAGAAATTGAATAAAATAGGAAAAAAATAGAAGAATTAAAAAAAATGGGGAAAAACAGGAACAATAAGAAAATAGAGGAAATAATACGGAAAATAGTAATAATGGGAAAAATGGGAAAAAATAGAAATACGTAAAAAAGGTAAAAATAGAGAAAAATAGAATACGTGGAAAAAAATAGAAAAAACTGGATAAAACAGTAATAACAAAATAGAAAAAAATGAAAAAAAAATGGTAAAAAATAGGAAAAATAAGAAAATACAGGAAATAATATGGGAAATTAGAAAAAATGGGGAAAAAAGAAGAAAAAGAATAAAAAAATTGGAAATCATAAGAAAAATAGCAATAAAAGGAAAAATGGTAAAAAACAAAAATATGTAAAAAAGGTAAAAATAGAGAAATAGGATACATGGAAAAAAAACAGAATAAAACAGCTATAAACAGGAAAAAATGGATAAGAAAGGGAAAGTAGGAAAAATAAGAAAAAAAAAGTAAAATGGAAAAAAAAACAGGAAAAAATTGAAAAAAATACTAAACAATAAGAAAAAAATAAGTAATAAATAGGGAAAAATAGAGCAAATTAAGAAAAAAAGAAAAAACGGTGAAATATGAGGACAGTAGAAAAACGGGTAAAAAATAAGCAAACCTAGGAAGAATTTTATGATTTGTGCGTGGTGTTCTTCGTAGTGATTAATGGATTCCTTAATAATTACCGAACTGCCTCCTTTGGCTTGGTGTAATAAGACTAAAATCATAATTAATAATTTCATAAATAGAAAATAAGGAAAATATAAACTAGACACAAATATAATTTTGTTAGCATAAAACCAACGACCCGGTATAAATTATTTTCATACCATCAGTATACAAAAAAAAACGTAATGAAAATCAAGAAAAAAAATTTTAAATCAACAATAGTACGAAAAAACACGGCGCATCCTTTTTTTGACACGAAAAAATTCTTCAGTGGGTAATTTGTGCTCAAGAACAAAAATTGGCGGTGTGTGGCAGTTTTTTTTTAAACAAAAACAAGTTTCAATTTGCAATTTTCAAGCCTCACCGCCAAGGGCAAGATTGTCGCGTGGTAAGTCGACTAACTTATCCATTTGTTTTACCAGACAGAAATTTTGGTTTTTTGTATAAATAATAAAAGGGATAAGTATCTAGTTTCTTTACCGTAAATTTGTGTAATAAGAAATAATATTTTGAGTTAAATTATATGACTGAGTGTAAGCTAGATATATATTGAGAGTTTAGTCTTTAGGGTGACATTATGCGAATGTATATTTTATAATTGAAATTAAAATTTCGGGGCTCTAAAGAAATAGCCCACTTTTTGTGTTAAGATCCTTTTGAAGTCAATATTCTTTTTTAAATAACAGTAGCTTTTCTTGAGGTTTTTCTTATCTTCCTTCTCCAAAAGAATATAGATAGATTGGTCCAAAAACGTAGTCCAAGAAAACTTAGTCCAGGAAAAAATGTCGTCCAAGAAACACCAGCTTAGTACAAAAAAAGACCGTAGTCCCAAAGAAAAAAAAGTATCAAAAACAACAAATAGAATAAGTTTTTGAAACTATACATTCCGACCATTACCATACATGTTTCATCCTTATAGGAATCTTCAGTGGCACTTTGTCTGAATGCAGAGTTTCAAAAATCTATTCTATATACCCCAACTATTTTTATGTGACACCAAAATGATAGATAGTCACGCCATCTATCGGTTTGTTTGATGGGTACCACCCGGGCTAGCGGTTTAGCAGAATACAATTCTGTAAACGCGTCTACAAGTACAACTTGGATTGCCGGCAGATGGGGGAACCCATCAACAATCATAATGCCTATAGGGGGAGCGGGCACCTCGCAATAAAATCAAAAACAACAAATAGAATAACTTTTCAAAAACTTATTCTATTTGTTGTTTTTGATTTTATTGCGAGGTGCCCGCTCCCCCATAGGCATTATGATGGTTGATGGGTTCCCCCATCTGCCGGCAATCCAAGTTGTACTTGTAGACGCGTTTACAGAATTGTATTCTGCTAAACCGCTAGCTCGGGTGGTACCCATCAAACAATACGATAGATGGCGTGACTATCTATCATTTTGGTGTCACAAAAAAAAAGACCAAGGGAAAAACCCTGAAAGTTCACATAAAGTAAATATAAGACAAAAATCTTATATATTACCATATTTCGTGGTCTCTGTTTTTGAAATAATTAAAATTAATTAAATTTTAAGACAATCTGTAAAAACTAGATTCTCTTTTTGTATGCAAGACACAAACATCAGATAATTTATAATGTTATAAAAGATAAGATATGAACTTTAAAGTAAATAAAATATACCGTCATAAAAAAAATTAAAAATAACAGTAAAAGTTAAAGCGTCGAAATAATTAATAATTATATCCAAGAATTTTAGTGAAAATATATTATAATATAATAAAAACTTACTCTATAAAATGAGGGAGAGAAAAAAGAAGAAATCTTCAGTAAGCGACACGAACGATATAAAAGTCAATTATTTTGACTGAATAGGCAAAGAAAAGAACATTATTAACATAAGACATTTTATAGGAATACCAAGAGAAGACATGAACGAGAGGAAATAAGAAGGGTATATCAAGCGAGTATGAAATTATAATATATTGAGTAGAGAAAGTAATGAAAATACAGGGTGGCACAAATAAACGTAATATAATGTGTTAACAAATATACTGAAATTTGAACTTCCGTTTTCGCGTGATAAAAAAAAAGAAAATTAAATGTAGGTATCAAAAGAAAACATAAATGTTAGAAAACAACAATAAAAGGTCACTCATGATTGACATAAAATCACCTACTTAATAATCTGTAAATCACAATTAAAATGCATTGTAAAGATTCTTAAACTAAAGTTAATGTTTTTTATAAAAGTGCGACTATTTCGGTGTACCATACAACGTGAAATGGTAAACTATATTCTTTTATAAGAAATTTGGTTTTGGCTTTTTATATTCTATCAAAAATTTAGTTCCATTTAGTATCTACTCCGTGAATACGTATGACCATTTTATTTTCCCGCATCGCAGTGACACGGTAACACCGAATATTTTATAAGAAACTGAATCGTCAAGGTGACCGTTTTTCCATCGCAATATGTATGGAAATTTGGTACGTGTTGCTGCAGATTTTTCCCTATTATTTATTCATATTATTTATAGAAAGCCAGCGGAAAATCAATGTATCAAAATCGATAGTTATTCTAAAAACCGTTTTTGTGAACTTTCCAAACAATTTTATAAATGACATCAAGTCGATATTTTATCGAAAATTTAATAGTTTGGCATTCAAGTACTATTAGTTTTCGTGAACTTAAAAATTTTCAAAGTAATTGAACGGATTTAGGACTTTATATTAAAGCTACTTTCTATAAGTATATACATAGATTGCCATGATAAAAAAATTAACGATAAATTATAGATTTCAAGGTCATCCAATTTTGCTTTTCAGACCTCATACTTACATAATTTTCTGAACTTGTCCTCCTCCTTGTAGTTTCATATTTATTATGTCTATCGATAAAATAAAAGCATCAAATATTTCCATATAGTGCAAACTTTTTGAGATACACTGTATATAAATTGTTAAAAAAGTTAAAAACTCCAAATTAAGATTAATTTAAAACTTGTAAAAATGGGGATTTATTTTACAACCAAATAAATAAAAAACCGTTTAAGCTTTATCTTTTTGATAATATGAAAATCTTCCAACTGTCTGAAAAACTAAAGCAAGCGATTATTCGAATCCTGACAAATCGTCTAATCATCACCGTATGCAATGACGTCGGCGTCGTTCCAAAATCACTTTTTAATAGATCTCGTGCTCGTTGGCCCGTGAAAAGTTGCGTTTTTCCATTTTTCTCCCTTTTTGCGATGTCTCTATTCCGACATATCAGAAAATCTTTCTTATTTTTATCTTGTACGTGACCATTAAATGTAATATAGAGGGACAGCAGGATTGTTAGTACTTTAACTTGATTTGTTTTGTTCCAGGATGGCTCCATAGAATTTGAAGAGTTCATTAGAGCACTGTCCGTGACGAGTAGAGGAAATCTTGACGAAAAATTACATTGTAAGTATTTTTTTTATATATAAATAAATAAATTTAAAATAAAACAATTGTTGACACCCAACTTCAAATTACTTTATTGTCAACAGCGACAAAATTTCATCAGCATTAAAGAAACCAGTAAAAAGATGTGTATAGATAAAAAGGCGTAGACCACATAAATCATAAAGTAAATAAAATCCATCATCGGTTATTTCCACAATCGGCCCCAGGTCCCAGAGGAGAGATACTAGCCCTCAAGTAAGTGTACTCCTTGGCGTTAGGCAATCCGTGAACTACGCATGCGCTCAACGCCGATCTGCTCACATTCATCGAAGCTGCATCGAACCATTCGTTTGATTCCGTATCAAAGTATTCCACGTAATTAATTGTTGTCGATCCTTAGAAAAAAAAAACAATATATTTAACGTCCAAGTATATATGTATAAAAATTATACATTAATTAGATAGAGGAAACCAAAATGTATTTAAAGAAGCATAAATAAATACCAAACTGTAGCTGAAGCTTACGAAAAGTAACATAAATAACAGCTAATATTATTTGTGAAATTAATATAAAATATACTAAATATATACCAAAGTAAAGGAACAACAATAATTTAATTAAAGGAACAGCAACTGCAACCGTAGTAGATAAGCTATAACAGTTCTGGCGCACTCCTTATATAAATTAACATGGGAAATCGCTAAGGTCGATTCTGGTAATTTTTGGCTCATTCAAGGTCACTCGTAACGTCATCAGACCCCACTAGACGAATCTCGGAACAACTTTTAACAGGTCTCGAACATCTTTTATCAGGTCTCTAACAGCTTTTATTGGCGGACACCTACTTACATTTTTCTGACCAAAACAACGCACTAAAAAAATATACTGTATCGTAGAATATCTTGAACTGTTGTTTTCAGAGGTGATTAATCGGATTATTATTCAAAATTTTAGCCGAATAAAACAATGACGGTAAGAACCGTTACTGGCCCACCAGGCAGAAAAATTGCGTCTGATGGGACAAGACGGCTGCAACCGGTCGACGTAATTTTATATGAAATGCTTTTATTATGAATTTAGAACATTATAAAGTAACTATTAAATGGAAGAAATCAGTTATTTTCTGTATGCCACCTTTCAAAACAAGGTCCAGCGCAAAGGGGTGGAGTGTCCTGGCATGTCTTATATCTCCAATGGGTTTCTGTCCTCTTTTTCTCTTTTGAACATTGTTTACATCGTAGGTAATAAAACTCTCTACTATAGTTGTCTGGCCTTGGTATAAGTTCTTGGAAGAGTTAGGATGGTGCACGAGTAGCAGAATGAGGTCTTGGACCAGTAGGTTGGTGTATTGGATTCAACTTGACAAGAAAGCGACCATCCTTCAGGTTGCTATCGATACCTAATAGTGATCTAATAAGAGCTTTTCTGTATTGTATACATCTCTTTATTTTCGTGTTTTGTGTCACTTTCCTATACAAAAAAATCTGATGTGGCCAGCACATGACCTCTCGCCATTTTTGAATCAAAAATTTACAGGTTGACACAAAAAAGTATGAAAAAAAATTATTTTTTTGTAAATCTGGCAACAATGGCAAAAGTTTAGAAAATTTTAATGAGACGAAAATGAACTGTAGGGTATACAAAATATATGTGTAAAACTTTATTGCCGTTTTCTATAATAATGGCGTCATCACCCATAGCAACTGCCACTTCCGGTTGTGCGATTGGCACCAAAATCTAATCAGATCTAATCTAGGGTATCAGAATCCTGTATGCAAAATTTCAAATTTTTTTATTCAGTAGTTTTTGAGTTATCGTTACTACAACATCCATCCAAACACACACACACACACACACACACTAACACACTAACACACACACACACACACACACACACACACACACACTAACACACACACTAACACACACACACACTAACACACACAAACACACACAAACACACAGACATCATCGCGAAAATATTAAAATCGTATTCTAGGGACCCCAAAACGTGTTTATCCATTGAAAACTCACTACCCAATTTTTAGCATGATTCCTATACCTCTCTTATCTGAAGGGCGAGAGGTAAAATAGGAATTCCAAATTGTCATATCCAATAAATGAAAAATAACTTTTTTATACCAGTAAATCGTTTTTCGAGGACACGAATAATATGATATCATTTGGTCGGAGCGATCAATCCCAGACATACATTTATTATATTCAATAATGTCCACTGGTTTTATACGTATTTGATTGTAGCGATTTCTGGCCTCAGCTAAAGTAGAATGATGAGTTATTAGACAAAGAACATCTCTCTTGTCCTTCCACTTCGAAACATAAATCTTTCCTTGACGTTTCCAGATGTGGTGCCTTTTCGAAGACGTTTACTCATAACTACTTTTGGGTTTCCTCGTCTATTAGAGCGAAGGTGGTATCCCTTATTTACATATGGCTGCATTAGTTTCATGATGACACGTTCCAAAATTGTCATATTATTATCTGGCCCGTTTTCTCCCTGACCTTTATAAATGTCTAAAATCAACACATATCCGTCATGAGAACAAAGTTCATAGAATTTGATCCCGTACTTTGTTTTTTTATTTTTCATGTAGGTTCAGAATGAAAGCCGCCCACGGAATAGTTGTAAATACTCATCTAGAGATAACTCTTCAGCTGGAGTTTAAGCATCTTGACAGAGATATATTCAGTAAGCTTCTGATCTTTTGTAGTCGATTATTGGCAGCAGGATTTTCGGCGAAATTATGCACAGAAAAACACCGTAACAATTGTTCGAAACGTCTTCCAGTCATCATCGAAGAAAATATTGGATTGTAGTTCAACGGGTCCAAACTAAAAAGTTTTCTGATATTCTGGACTTTGATCTGACCTCGCAATAAACATAAACCAATAAACTTCTGCATTTCATCTCGAGTTGTCTCGTTGAAAGAGGAACTTCTTGAATTTCTGGTTTTAGGGCGTGCTTGGCTAGTTAACCCTTAAACGCCCAGCGTAACCATATGGTTAGGATTACAAGTTCCTTTTCATTCGCGCCTCTTAAGCAAGTATCGACTTCTGACACATAGATGGCAGCATGAGTTTGTTGCAAATATGTTTAATTCTTGGAATTTTATGCAGAAACATTTTGTTGTGTTTACGATTTGAGTTGAGGACAGTAGATTGTGTTCGATTATTTGATTGTTAAAAAAAGTGATGGAGCCGAACTTTGAGTAAGTAAATCTTTGCTATTCTTTAAGTATTTAAAATTTAAATTACCTGTTGTGTCACATAATACTTCAAGATAACCCGAGCAAAAATTAAAATTCTCCTTTTTTTATACCGTGGCATAAATAGCAGGCGTTTTTTTGCAGTGTTACCTTGCGGTAACGCTAGGCGCTTGAGGTACTGTAAAATATAAGTTTCTAAAAATGTTATTATTTGCTTACAGAAGGGGTTTTACGCTTCAGGAAGCAATTGAAATAGCGTATAATAATAATGATTATGTCCAAGATATTTTTATTGAGCCACCAGATTCAAACATTCTTACGGATGAAGATTCAGGAGATGATGATGAGGGTGGCCTTATTGATAATCTACCAGGCTCACAACTGCGAACTTCAGCTGAGTTAGTTTTGGTAAATAATGAGCGCCTTGGGAATTTCACTAATGAATTCAATAATACTACAAAACTAAAACAAATGCTGAATCAGAAACTGTTACGCCTTTACCTAAAGAAATTACGTTTACTCCTATAA
The DNA here is from genome assembly GCA_963243735.1 of Neocrepidodera transversa. Taxonomy (NCBI): domain Eukaryota; kingdom Metazoa; phylum Arthropoda; class Insecta; order Coleoptera; family Chrysomelidae; genus Neocrepidodera; species Neocrepidodera transversa. Next base: position 18,012,660 of record OY725350.1, read on the forward strand.
AAGATACACAATGGATCAATGGAGATTTGGTAGATAGTAAATTCCGTTCATTTACGCCAGGAAATTATTCTAAGTAAAAAGATATGTCTTGCGTTCAACTTTTTGAAATGTTCTTTGATCATGATACTATGTTTTATTTGGCTAACCAAATTACACATTAAGCCTTATTCCAAAACTGCCCAGGCCCAAAACTTACTGTTGAAGAAATAAAATGTTTTATAGGAATTTTATTGTTATATGGCTATAATAATCTTCCTGGAAAATGGTATTTTTGGGAAACACAAGAAGATGTAAGAAATACTGTTGTCTGCAATTCAATGCGATGAAACAGGTTTCTTCAAATATCGCGATTTTTACATTGTGCCGATAATACCAACCCACATTTAGACGACAAAGTTTAGAAGCTAAGACCCCTCATGGACAAAATCAAAGAAAAATGTTTGAAATATTTTGAACCTGAAGAAAATCTGTGTTATGACGAAAGCATGGTGAAGTATTTTGGGATACACAACTGTAAACAGTTTATCAGAGGCAAACCTATCAGATTCGGTTATAAGATGGTGTCTCAATACTGTTTCTGGATATCTAATAAATTTCGAAATGTACCAGGCAATTCTCCTCGTAAAAATACCGAACATGAAAAACTTTTTGGAAAAGCCGCTGCTCCACTTGTACAGATGTTGGAAGATTTACCAAACGAAAAACAGAGTCTGCCTTACAAGATTTATTTTGATAATCTACAGGTTTAAATTTACTTTCTTACTTCAAGGATCGTTGTTATAACTTAACAGGCACAATCCGAGCAAACCGAATACCCAAAAATTGTCCATTATCTGAAAAAAAAGTTATGCAAAAAAGAATCTTCGAGGTTATTATGAATCCGCTATTGAAAGGACTTGTGGTATAATTATGGTAAGTTGGATGGACAATAATATAGTCACAGTTGCGTCTACATGTCATGGAGTCTTTCCGACTAGCACGGTAAACCGTTTTTCACAGGCTCAAAAGGAAATGGTCAATGTTCCTCGACCCAATCTAATATGTCAATATAATTCAGCCATGGGTGGAACGGACCTCATGGACGAAAATCTAAACCGATATAGAACCGGAAAAGGAGGCAAAAAATGGTGGTGGTGCCTTTTTACTTGGCTCATTGACGTTGGAATAAACAATGCTTGTCAAATACATCCGGTGGCGAACTTCAGAAACTGGCTTTTCGTAGAGATATTGTAGAGTGTTACCTAAAAACCTACGGCTCTGCGCCTAAAGCTCTTGGAAGGCCTGCAGTATCGCGCTGTAGTGTGAGTTTCAACAGAGTTTCGGACAATTTGCGCCACGATAGACTGGACCATCTAGTTACAAACTGTCCCCAAAATAAAAGAAGACGATGTGCAGGAGAGGGTTGCGCATCACACGTGCGCACAATGTGTAAAAAATATGATGTGGGACTATGTATTCCATGCTTTGTCATTTTCCATACCAAATAATACATTTATTGTAATAAATTAAACATTAGTTCTATTTTTTTTTAAAATATTTTTTGTGTAGTGTAAGCGCCTAGAGTTACCATATGGTAACAGTCTGTTTTTCTAATAAAACTTAACTTTTTCGCAAATTTTGTTTCAAGTGTTATTAGTTTTGCCCTTTTAACTCTAAAAGACCTACTAATTTCCAATTTTTTATAAAAAAATTAATTTGGGCTTTTAAGGGTTAAGGACTTTCCATAATTATTCGCGAAATTCACCAATAACTCCATTATATCGTTATTCTATACCTAATAAACACACGTACGTGAAATTCTCGTTTTTAAAATGTTTAAAAGTTATTTTAACGTTATACGTTGAAATTTCGACGTATATTTTTTAGTTTATTTTAAGACGTAGACTTGTGTACGTAGTTGTGATTTTGTATTGGACATATTTTAAAAACTCGTAACAGTGTTATTTTAGTCGAATGAAGGAAGTTATTTCAACTATCTCATACTAACGTAGTGTTATACGTTGTATAAATAACGTTTTACAGCTTACGTTTTTCAACCTTTCAAATAACGTTTGTAAGAAATGAAATGGTATCGCCATCCTAACCTTCTGATTCTAGCACACCTGACGTTTTTTCAACTCAATAAATAACTCAGTCAATAAACTAGAGATAGTCTTCTTTCGGTTGAATAACAAACATTATTTTAGTTATTTGATATTAATATACTATTAGACGTTGATTAAATAATGTTGTGCTCCTCACGTTTTTTCTACCGAGCCGGTTCGCTTTGATGGATTGTATGGCAATAAGTAACTGTGTCTGTGGTACCCATCAATCTACGGATGCTGTTACTATCTGTGATTTTTGATTTACATAAAAATAGTAGGGGTATACAGAGTTGGTTTTTGAAACTATGAATTCTGACAAAGTGAAACTGATGTGATGATTCCTATACGGATGAAACCCATGCTAATGGTTTAGGTGCATAGTGTATAGTTTTTAAAACCTCACACTCTTTGTCTTGACACCTGAAAATGTTACCAAAAATATGTTATACAACGTAAATAAATCCTATAAAGAAAAGAGGTAAAAATGTAACCCTCAATAAACGTTTATATAACGTTACCAATAACCAATAAAAACCGTTTCATTCAACCATTTAAAATGGTTTAGGCAACGTAAAAACACCTAAATACAATACGTAAAATATGCCTTTATTATACGTTTGTATTACGTTACTAAACCCAGTCTAAACAAAAAATATGGTAAACGTTAAAATCTAGTTGCTGAATATAGTCAAGTAAACGTTGGGAATTTGGTTAAAATTAACGTTGAAGTGAGCGACATTTGCCCTAAAAATTAACGTTCCGTCATGGGTTATTCTTTCACTTTAAAAAAACGTTCATGTGTTTATTGGGTAGTTGACTGAAGATTTCATATGGCGACGAATTCAAATCTCCATATAACTCCTATTTGTGTATAGTCAAATAAGAAGTCAGTTATACACTGTTCCATATGCATCAGTTTCATCAGTATTCAAAATGACTCCAAGTTTCACTATCGTTCTGTAGATCCCTTGAATCATACATAAACAATGCATACGACACCACACTACCCATTATAAACCCGACTGCATTACTTGGTGTTACATGCCTAATCCATAGGCAATCAACATTACACTTATGTTTCGTGGGACACTAAAAGTACCTTTTACAAGCATTTACTGGGAAATATACCTGCTACAACCAGTCTGGCATATAAAGCGAATTATTTTTTGACGGCTGTAGTAGGTCTGTCCGTCAATGTGTTAAAAGGTCTCGAACGCTTTTAACAGGTCTCGAATAGCTTTTGAACAGATTTGATCCGCTTGTCAGGTTTGATGCGCTGTTTGAGATCTGTTAAAAGCTGTTCGAGACCTGTTAAAAGCTGTTCGAGGCATGTTAAAAGTTGTTCCGGGACTCGTCTAGTGGGGTTTGATGACGTCACGGGTGATCTTGAATGAGCCAAAAATTACCAGAATGGACCTTAGCGATTTCCCATGTTAAATTTCCATAAGGAGTGCGCCAGAACTATCATAGCTTATCTACTAACCGTCTATGTGTCCGTTTCTGTGTGCGTCTGTCCGATAACTCGAGAACGGTTTCGAATTTTGGATTTCTGTTTTCAGCAATCGATAGAACGGTTTCGATTTTTTTTTTCAGTGACTAAGTCAACTGAAACCGTCTATCCGTAGCTGAGCTACTTGGATACTGTTAAGCTTGCTGGGTTTATTATTTACCTAGCCTCGCATTTTTTTCATAATTAAGTTATTCTGATAAAATGCCAGACCGGCTAAATAATAAATGCAGTTGTTTATTATGGCTTATGTAATAAAAACTAAAAAAGCACAGACAAATTAAAAATAAAATAAGGAACAAGTAACCATATGTGCATTAAACCAAATATAAATTTTTCATAGCGAATTAAATAATAGTAGCGGGCGTAAGAATCAGTGGAGTCTCGTGAACTGTTTGAGAAAGGAGGCTGGACATAAAACGATTTTGTAAAAATATACTCTTTTCAGCCAATTAATTTAACCTTTGCGTAGCAGCCATACCGGCTACTTCAGTGACAATAGTATATTATATATCAAGGGACTAAAGTGCATCTTTTAATCCCGAGGGTGAAGATTGTTTCCCGAGCGTAGCGAGGGAAATATTCACCTGAGGGATTAAAAGACACTTTAGTCGTGTGGTATATACGCTATTTTTTACACCGCGGTGCCCAAGGCCCCTTAAAATTCAAATAATTATTTACCTGTTAATTTTGTAAATATTTAAACGTAACAATTAATTCTATTATTTGTAAGTTTTCTTCTTCTGAGTAGGTAATTATGTTTGATATTAAATTATGTATTTTTTTATAAAATATCGGATCTTAAAAAAGTTATAAGAAAAAACGGGGTTCCCGATGGGGCTCGAACTCAGACCAATTTCGATCAGCATTCAAATAAGTAATGACAGAAGATTGCGACTTTGTCTCATTTAAGATATTTTAGAATAAAATCGTAAAAAATAGCTTACGATGGTCTCGTAAAATGGTGTTGGAAAAAAGAAAATTGAAGACTGTACTACCAAAACTTGTTTCCTATACTCCATTGTGGAAGTATTGGACAGTTCTGAATTAAATTAGAATAAACAAGGTGGCTGGTTTCAATTGTTTCTTTATTTGGGGGACTAAAATATTTTAGTCCCAAGGGAGTAAAAGTTGCACTTTAGTCAAGCAAATGCGGGACTAAAGTACTAGTTTCACTCTCCGTGGTGTAAAAAATTAATTGTTGCCCAGCAAGAACTAACGTGGTGTAGTTGTTCTTGCCAAAAAAAATTTTTTTTTCAATTTTTGTTTTTTATTTTTTTTGGATTTTGTACATTTTTTCTTTTTTTGGAATTTTTCATGTTTTGTTTGTTTTATCAATTTTATTAACTTTTTTTATATATTAACGGAATTCTATGATCTTTAGTTTGCAAAAAATGATCAATAATATTATCATAAAATGTATCATACGATTTTGGCCCATTATATTTCACATTAAGTTTTAATTCGTTTGAGGGTGACAGGAATGGTTACCCACGACCCACGCAACACACATGTATCCGATACCACCGTCCGTACTGAACTGAAAAAGACAGATTGCTAGCCTACTGAGGGTGTTACTATTTCAGCTATTTTTTACGGTATTTAGCAATTGGACTGTTTGAAAAAACAGCAGCTGTGTTGAGCAACACGAGTTTAGGGTTTGAGTTTGAATAGTTGTCTTGAGGAATTAAATACTTACCTTATGTAGGTACCACTAAACTTAATGCCCAGTTGGGTTGAGCTAACAGGCAGGTTCGACATTTTTTTTTTAACTGAAATCAAGAGTTTTTATTTAAAAACGATCAAAAAAAATTTAGAGCGCAAAATATTAATATTAATATTTAGACTAATAGACCGTGTGAAGTCAGTAGTCATGAAAGCTTCTCCCCTGGCCCGCTGCCGCGCTGTATTTACGATACACATATCGTGAATATAGCGCAGCAGCTCGCCAGGGGCGAAGCTTTCATGACTACTGACGTCACACGGGCTAGTCTCGCGCGCAGGTACATTTTCCAGCCTCTCGCCGATCCTTGATTTTAAAATGCTTACAGCGGACGTACAACACAATCTGTTTTGCCTCTGGTGGTAACTGCATGTAACTTGTACTGGGTTGATCGTATTGTTGCTCAGTTATAGTTCTTGGTTATCAACTATCCATGGACGCCACATTTTCTCTAAATTCGAATAAAAAATGACTCACCAAATTAACACGCACTCGAAGAAATTTCAAAATAAACTGACAGAAATAAATCATTATAAAGGATCCGAAATCTTTAATTTGTGACAAATAGTTGCTTACAATTCTTTTAATTGTAATTTCAATTCCTAGGAACGGATTAAGCAATTGTAAAATACGTTAAAATATTAATTAACCGGCCTATTTCTTTTAATAGTCGTTGGCAGTGATGGTCGGGTCAGGTCACTTTCACCACCCGCTGAGTTAAAAGTACCTATAAAGATAAGAAAATCTAAAATAATGTGAATTCAACTGTAAATATTAATATTTTGGTCTAAAATTTTTTTGATCGTTTTTAAATAACAAAATCACTGGATTTAAGTTAAAATAAAACAATAAGAAAAATGCCGAACCTGTCTATTCTCGCCATAGCTTTTCCCTATCTTTACTATTTTGTCTATTCCCACTTTAGGTATAAATTGTCTGTCTCATCTGGTTTACATTTGCTACTAAGACAAGCGCTAGTGATGACGTAGGAGTCAGGGATCATTGAACAAAATTAACGCTACATCCGTTGTATTTAACTACATTTTATAATTTCGCTACCTTTGTTTTATTTCTTTGACCTGAATTCTTTTAGCTTAATACCAAGTGTTCAAACTATTATTTAGTTCGCTATGAATTTTTTTTATTTTTAATTTCTCTGTTTCTTTAGTCTTTATTACAGTTCAAGCTTATCTATTCAAGTTACAAGATTCTTGTAAAACCGCTATAATTTACCACTGCAATTTTCGAATATTTTGTCCGGTATCTGGTTTATATTAGCCAAGACTTGTTTTTTCTATCTACCATAAGAATTTTATCAATTAGATAACACTCTTAACATGAAAGCGTTCCTATCTTACGCTATCTTATGCTAACATTCTAGTCCAACCTAACTATAAACAAGGAGTAATAATAATAAAAATAAATGCCGTAAGTTTTTAGATACTGAAATTCGCGTTTTATATCAATTAACATACCTTTACTAACCTGACACAAATCTATCATTAAATCCACCAATCACAAATATATAATCGTCCAAAATGACAGTAGCAAAATTACTTCTCGGCGTCAGCATATCGGAGATGGACGTCCAACCGTCCGAAACTTCGGGGGTATATTTTTCCCCGCTAGCTAAACGCGTGTAGCCGTTAAATCCACCGATGGCGTATAGGGTGTTATTGAAAGAGACCAACGAGACTCCAGAACGTGTAGAGCTCATTGGAGATATGAAAGACCATTGCCTGGATACTGTATCGTAGACTTCTGCTGAATTCATCACTTCTTGTCCGTTAAAACCTGAAAAAAATTAAATATGCGTTATTTTATTATTTAATAATAATATTGTTCATTCAAAGACATTTCTTTTAACAATTAAGGAAGTATATCCAAATATATATGATGAAAATAGAGATCAATTAACCCGCATCAAATATTGACGTTCCAAATTACTTGGAAATTAATTACTGCCATCCCGTTTGAATTTTCGCATGAGCAGTAATGACGATTAATGATACTACTCTTACAAAAGCGAAGTTTACTTTACCACAAAAAGGAAAATGGATTGTTAAGAAATTTTACTGATAATGAGATATAATTTTCTTTACATTAAATAATAATTTTCAAACATAACTGACCTCCAACAATATAAATTTTGTCTTGAACAGTGGCTGCACTGGCGTCTGACCTTTGCTTCTGCATCGGAGTGATCAGCTCCCATTGGTTCTTTTCCGGATCGTATTTCTCGGCGGAATTCATCCTAGTCCTTCCGTTATACCCCCCCATCGCGTAAATTTTACCATGATGTACGACTACACTAACATAACACCTCGGATAATACATGCAAGATCGTTCGCCCCATTTGTGCTGCACCGGATCGAAACATTTTACCGTGTTGAAGTATTCGTTTCCGTCAAAACCACCTGAAATGTTACATTATTATTATTACTCGATGTAAATTTTATATTTCTCACCTATCATATAAATAATTCCATTTAAATTACAAAGCCCATGGTAAGCCCTTGGCGATGAATCTGTGTCGCATGAAAACAACCATTTATCGGCCCTACTATCGTAAGTTTCCAAAAAGTTCGTAGGACTACCAGCGCTCCAACCGCCGACCGCGAATACTACTTGGAATGGTATTCGAGGTCTAAATAGGTAATTATGAATGTAATCCACATCGTCGTCCTGATTTAATCCCCCTAGAACGGCTAAGACGTCTTGTAGGTATTCTCTGCATTCGGCGTTTTCGTCGATTAGGTGCCATCTTGAAATTTCCAAGACGCTCTCGTACGTCAGTGTGCCCAACCTAAAATTATAAAATTGAATAAGTAAATACACTACAGGCTTATTTACCGAGGTATAGGGAATTCAACGTGTTAGAGAGAGAACGTTAGTAGAGTTTGTTTAACCATCCTTTGCCATTACGTCATACATTGTCCAACTTGATCTCACAATCATGAAATGGATGAGACGGAATTATGACTTCATTAACGTATTTATTAACTAATGTCGACATAAATGTTATTTCTTACTTTTGACAGTTCAATTAATGTTTCATTGTCAAAATGCCTTCCCGGTATAATGAGAAAGTTTAATTTTGAATTTGATTAATTACTTTTCAAGAGAAAGAGATGATGGAATACCATTTTTACCATTAGATGCAGTCTACAAAGTTTGGGTTCGTATAATACATTTTGTTCGCCATTTAATCACGATTCGATTATTTTTTTTAATTTAGTCAAAAATCATGCTAAATTGAATAAGTAAATATACTACAAGCTTCCTGACCTAGGTATAGGGAATTCCAACGTGTTAGAGAGAGAACTTATTTCCGTTAATATTGGTCCAAATTGGAATCTGAAAACGGCGTCGGCTCTGGTATTCAGGTAGTTCAGCTCCGTCAGCTATGATCTTCAGGTACTTCAGTTTCATCTGGTCTAGTTTTCAGTTTTGTCAGGTACGTCTCCTATCGGTCCAGATGGAGCTGAAGTACCAGAAGATTTTAATTTGGACCAATAGTAATGGAGATTCTCTAATACGTTAAATTCCCTGTACCTAAGTCACCAATCGTGTAGTATAGTTTGTTTAACCATCCTTTGCCGTTACCTCATACATTGTCCAACTTGATCTCTCAATCATAAACTGGATGAGACGGAATTATGACGTCATTAACGTATAAAGGACTTTAAAATTTTAATCGAACTAATAAGTCAAAACTACTTGGTAAAAATATTTAAACAAGTGAAAAGAAAAATAACCTGAAGCATGTGTGTTCGACGAAGAAAAAAATATTATGAATATCACAATACGCATATATACTTAGATATATTAACAAATTTTGAAATGCAACGAATAAATTTGTTAATATCAGCGTAACCGACAAAGATAGAAAAAAAATAATAAGATGAAAAATACGTTTTTTAATAGAACTAATACGACTGCATAGATAAAAAAATAAAATATCGAATAATCACAATTCGCATAAATACAAAGGTACGGAACCATACAAATTAGGGAATGGTAATGAAAAAATCATATTTATTTATATATTAGTATTTGTTGGTAAAATATACGTAACAATAAACATTGTCACCAAATTTCAAGTTCATAGGTTAATGGAAAGTTAAAAAATTCTTCGGAACAAAATTTTGTAAAAAATGCTGAATTTGGCGGCTTCTCATGCCTACATTTTACAATATTTTTTAAAACAAAAAATATGGCTGTTATCTACTCAAAGAGCTCTATTCAACCATACCTCACTTGATGGGGTTGGTTTTCAGTGCCCCCCCTTTAGCTGTATGGGAGCCCCCCTTGAAAACATTTAAAAATATTTTTTATAATTTATATGACTTTGGGTCAACAAGACGTATATACTGTGAAAATTTGAAGACTCTAGCTCCAACGGTTTAGCTGCTAGACCGGTGTGACAGACGGACGGACGGACATGCGAGTCAGAGCAATAGGGTTCCATTTCGACCCTTTGGGGTACGGAACCCTAAAAAGTTGATTAATTACTTTTCAAGCGAAAGAGATGCTGGAATACCACTTTTATTATTAAATACAGTCTACAACGTTTGGGTTCACCACAAAAATATAATCGTATAATACATTTTTTTCGCCATTTAATCACGATTCGATCAATTTTTTTAATTTAGTCAAAAATCATGCTTAGGGACGTTAAACATCCCCAATCTAGAAATTTGAAAAAAATCAGTTGAAAAATCGGAGGTTTCAAGTTAAAAAAAATTACTTAATTATGTAATTTTTGACATTACCAATTTATTCATACAAACACACTTTAACATGCGTCATTGAAAAAAATCCTTAAGATACGTCATTTTGAGGTTATGTGTAAAATAACATTCCAATAATAGAGAGTTAAAGCAAAACCAGTTTTCAACACGTATACCTATCCGTATCGATCTGCGACTGCGCAAAGAGGATACGGATAGGTTTAAGTGATACGTCGAACGTATCTCTACGGATTTCTACGTTTACGTATCTCTTTAACGCATCACGCATGTCGTTGTCAAAATATGGAAGGAAATCATACAACACGAAAACCTAACCTCACTAAACGTCTTAGCAGCATGTACAGTCCAGTACATCCTACAAAAGTGTTTACAAAAATTCAGTATTTTCACTATTCCAAATAGTTTCCAACATAAAAAAACTTTATAACAGGTACTTACCAGATAAATTAATTCTATTCAATTTATTCAGGCAACCCCAGGCCTATTCTCCGAGGTAGTAAATGTACTTTTTTAAACCGAAATAAAGATAAGCATTGGGTATCATTTAGGGCATTGAGGACAAAAGCCCCGTATAGGGCTGTAGGTGCTTAATCTTGCAAAATATGATTTAAAATCATGTCATCAACGAAAAGTTTGGTTATAAACCACTGTTCAACATTGACGTTACGTAACGTTGTAAAAGAAGTCGTGCTTTAAGTGTTTTTAAAGGTACAATTTTCTAAGACGTAACCCCTATATGTTAAGCTATACGTGATTGATATGCGTTTATCTTGTGTGTTGGCTTTAACTCTCTAATATAGGACATACGTAAAATAACAGAATACGTCACCGATTATGACGTAACGGCAAAGGATAGTTAATCAAACTTTATATCTACTTGAATAGTAATTGAAAGAGAGTATGATTTAAAATATTACATTTTTCTTCGATACAATGATAATATAATTTAAAGGAGTATGCCCGTATAAGCGTCAGCTTCTGGTGCTGAGGGTAAATCGTATTTTTGGTCCGGAATTTTATCCAAATATTTTTGTTTTCTTCATTTTTGCAACCTCTAACCAGACATCAGTAACTCAGCCAGTCAGTAATTAAACAGTGATGCCGATTTGTGGGGAATTTCCTATTTTTGGTCATCGGTTGGACCTTTTCATACCTCCGAATTAGGTATTTATTTTTTAATGGAAACTATGTAGTGAATATTTTCCGGTTTTTTGGGCTTGACTAATAGCCCTACTATTCCATAGTATACTATAAAATTATAGATAGTGTCCGGTGACCCTAAGGTCATCTATAATCTTTTCATACCTCAAAATTACGTATTTATTTTTTAAAGGAAACTATGTAGCCAAAATCTTCCAGTTTTTTGGGCTTGACTAGTAGTAATAGTCCACTAGATTATACTATAAAATCATGGATAGTGTCCGGTGACCCTAAGGTCATAAATGACCTTTTCCTACCTCAAAATTACGTATTCATTTTTAAAGGAAACTATGTAGTGAAAATCTTTCACTTTTTTGGGCTTGACTAGTCGTACTAGTCCACTAGATTATACTGTAAAATCATGGACAGTGTCCGGTGACCCTAAGGTCATCTATAACCTTTTCATACTTCAAAATTAGGTATTTATTTTTTAAAGGAAACTATGTAGTGAATATTTTCCAGTTTTTTGGACTTGATTTTGGACTTGATTTTGCAGTATAATCTAGTAGACCAGTACTACTAGTCAAGCCCAAAAAACTGGAAGATTTTCACTACATAGTTTCCTTTAAAAATCCTTTAAAAAATAAAAACGTAATTTTAAGATAGGAAAAGGTCATAGATGACCTTAGGGTCACCGGACACTATTTAGGATTTTATAGTATACTCTAGTAAACAAGTGTTACTGGTCAAGCACAAAAAATCGAAAAATTTTCACTGCACAGTTTCCTTTAAAAATAAATAAAGTTATAACATGGGAGCACCAGATACGGGCATACTCCTTTATTAAAAAAAAATTCCTTTCTTAGAATGGGAAATTATATAGAAAAATGAAAATATGGCGAAGAAGTGAACAGACAAAATGAGATTTTTTTAATTTGAAAAATCATGTTGATATGAAATTTTAACTTACCTAATACATTTAATAAGATTTGACAAATGTGGTTTTCTTTTAACCGGCGAATAAGAAATCCACATTTTTACGGCATCGAATACAGTTTCTTCGGATTTGATATTGAGCTCATCGTCTTTCAAGATTTCTTCTAAATGATGGGCTGATATATTATAAAATTCGTAACTGTCTTTTAATAATCTAAAAAATAGTTTTGGATGAATCAATATTTATTATCCTATATTACTTACCTAGGAAAATTATGTCTAATATATATTTTCCCTTTCTCTATCAAATCTGTACAAAAATATTGACTGGCGAATTTAAGAATTTCTAAACAATTGGCCGGGCACAATTCCTCCATTAAAAAATTACAACAAAGTTGAACAACGTCCAGTATTTGATATTGATCCGCGTATTTTAAAAGTTCCTTTACATTCGACTTGTTTATACCACAAGATCCGGTATAAGCGTAATCTAGAACAAATAAATAAATTAAAGGAACATCAAAAAAAATAAAGAAATTTTAATCCAATGCTTTAGATTAAATTTTGTTTCTAAGTGTGATGACATCACTTGAATTAACCAATTTTTTCAACACGTTAAAATGATGGAATTTACCCTCGTTCTCTTTACTGTTACGTATATATAACTTTCTGATAAAACTTTTCTATTTAACCGCAATATTTCTTTAGCTTAATAATGATCAAATGCGTCATCGTGAGAGTTCGACCGGACATCGGAAGTGCCCTTTGTCTCGAAGTGTCGGGTTGATAAATAGAAAAGGACAACGTCAAATGTAATATAAAAAGATCCTCTTTTTAGATATACTTCGCTTTTTTATATGCATAATAATTAATACTCATCGTCACATTATTTGTCTAAACGTGAACATAGAATTTAATTTTACTGTTACCGATACGTGATGATTCAATGTCATCAATTATTTAATAATGTGTTTTAGTTTATAAATATCTGTCTTGAATAATAATTATTTAAATTATTTTTTTCTAGTTTATCTCTTTAAGTTTGTTCTAAATCCTTTTGATTAAGATTTCGTCCTGTATCTGTCTGTTTACATTGTCCTAGTCCTGTTTTCTATTTTCTCACCTAAGACGATCTGAAACATTTCGGACGGAATACTGATTTTAGCCTCGTTAGCTTCCTTGTGATCCCTATTGATGGAGTTGGTGAAAAGGGCTTTGAAATAAGGACTGACGGCCGCTAATATTGCCCTATGGATTTTAAATTCACTACCATCTTCACATTTCACTAGACCGTCGCAGAGCTGCGATTTTATTCTTAATTCTGACCAAACCGGTGGAAAGTCGAACACACTCGTCTGAAAATAAAATAAAAACAGTTACCGAGTTGGATAAACTATAAAATTCAGTATCCTTAAATGCTACAAATTGTCTATAATTGAATATTTTAATTGATATCAAATTTCCAAAAAATATACTTATTACTATAAAAATATACCTATTTTGGTATACTCTGTATAACAGAAATATAATGATCAAAATTATGACAGAACCCTTTACATTTTGTAATAGTGAGAGAAATTCTCATAACGTTAACTTTCGTCTCTATTGATAAATGTTAAATTTATATTTTCAATTAATTCCCGCACTCTTATATAATATTTTAACGACTTTAAATTATTAATAAACAAATATAGGTATCATTTCTATAATTAGAATGCATTTTTTTTACTTTTATTTAATTAAAAACCAAAATAAAATCATAAAAATACCATAAGATTTAAAAACAATTAATAAAGCTTTTTGCGCATTAGTCCAGATTTTTTGATTCCCTGTGGCGCCACCTTCCGTTTATAGTGTGAAGGCTATTTGCACGGGCAGCTTCAGTTACTAAGAGTTACTATAAAAAGCAACAAATTATAGAATTTGTAAAAACTGGCAAATAAAGGCAAAAAAGGTAACAAATGGAAAAAAGGAAAGAAAGAGAAAATAAAGCAAAAAAAGGAAAAACAAAAAAAATTGGCAAAAAAATGAAGAAACTTTAAAAAAAACAATGAAAGGTTCAAAAAAATATCAAACAAACAAAGGGAAAAAAGCAAAATACGCCAAAAAACGTAAAAAGATGAAAAAAGAGGCAAAATAGAGGTAAAAAAGGGAAAAATGTTTAAAAAAAGTCCAAACAAGTTTTAAAAACAAAAAAGGGCAAAAAAGGGTTAAAGAGGCCAAAACAAGGTAAAAAGGCAATAAAAAGACAAAATACAAACAAATAAAGGAAAAAAAGTCCAAATAAGTTAAAAAAAATTAAAAAAAAAGTTTTAAAAATGCAAAGAAAATGGCAAAAAGGTGTAAAAAATCAAAAAATAAAAAGGTAAAAAAACCAAAAAAGGACAAATAAACGAAAATTGGCAAAAAAGGAACAGGTAAAATGAAGCAAAAAAGGAGAAAAGGTTTAATAAAGGTAAAACATTGGAAAAAAAATAAAAAGTGTAAAAAACAACAAAAAGTCCAAAAAAAATGCCAAATACGACAAAGTGAAGGGAAAAAAGCAAAATACGCTAAAAAGCAAAATAGGATAAGAATATTAATATAATTTGTAAAAATTGATAAAAAAAAGGGAAAAAAGGTAACAAAAGGAAAAAAGGAAAATGATAAAGTAAAGCAAAAAAAAAGGAAAAAGACTTTAAGAAGGCAAAAAATGGGCAAAAAATGAAGAAAGCTGAAAAAAAAACAAAAAAAAGTCCAAAAAAATATCAAATAAGACTAATTAAAAGAAAAAAGCAAAAAAGTAAAAAAAAATGGCAAAATAAAGATAAAAAAGGCAAAAATGTTGAAAAAACTTGATTGAACAAAAAAAGGGCAAAAAACGGTTAAAGAGGACTAAATAATATAAAAAAAGCAAAAAAAAGGTAAAAAATGCAATAAAAAGACCAAATAGAAACAAATAAAGGCAAAAAAGTCCAAAAAAGTAAAACAAATAGATTAAAAAAAGTTTTAAAAACGCAAAGAAAATGGCAAAAAGGTGTAAAAATGTCTAAAAAAGGTGAAAAACCAAAAAAGGACAAAATAAAGGAAAATTGACAAAAAAGGCCAAAAAAAGCAAAAAGGTGATAAAATAAAAAACAGGTCAAATAAAGCAAAAAAGGAAAAAAGGGTAAAAAAACAACAAAAAGTCCAAAAAATGCCAAATGCCAAAAAATAGGCAAAACAAGTTAAAAAAGTGTAAAATAAAAACAACAAAAAGTCCAAAAAAATTTAAAAAATGCCAAATAAGACAAAGTAAAGGTAAGAAAAGCAACAAAAAACAAAATAGAGGCAAAAGTAAAACCAAAATAGTCAAAAAAGTTAAAAAAAATTAAAAAAGTTCAAAAATGGTAAAAATAGGCAAAAAAGTAAAAATAAACAATAAAGGGCAAAATAAAGGCAAAATAAAGGCAAAATAAAGCCAAAAATGGTAAAAGAAGGCAAAAAAGAAGAAAAAAATGCCAAAAAAAGTAAAAAGGTGTAAAAAAAACAAATAAGTCAGAATAATAATGGCAAATGGTGTAAAAAGGCCAAAAAAGGTAAATTAATCGAAATGGGACAAAATAAAAGAAAACTGGCAGAAAAGGCAAAAAAAAGCAACAAAAGGCAAAATAGAGTCAAAATAAAAACAAAAAAAGTTAAAAAAAATTAAAAAAGCAAAAAATGCCAAAAAGGGGTAAAAAGGGCAAAATGGGAAAAAAGGTAAAACAAAACAAAAACGGACAAAGTGAAGATAAAATAAAACCAAAATCTAGCCAAAAAAAGCAACAATGCTAAAGGAAGGCAAAAAAGAAGAAAAATGGGCCAAAAAAGTTAAAAGGGGGTAAAAAAATAATAATGGGAAAAAGGTGTAAAGGAAAAAAAAAAGGTAAAATAAAGGAAAATTGGTAAAAAAACTAAAAAAAAAGCAATAAAAGGCAAAATAAAAACAATAGGCAAAAAATTAAAAAAAAATTAAAAAAGCAAAAAAGGGAAAAAGTAGTAAAAAGGGCAAAGATAGGAAAAAAAGATAAAGGAAAACAAAAAGGGGGAAAGTTAAGACAAAATAAAGTCAAAATACGGGCAAAAACGTGACAAAAAAAGCAAAAATAGTAATAGAAGGCAAAACAGAAGAAAAAAAGGCCAAAAAAGTAAAAAGGGATAAAAAACCAAAAAAGTCAAACCAAGAGCAAATAAGGCAAAAAACGTCAAAAAAGTAAAATTATCGGTTGTATCACCCCAGAACTTTCCCGGCTCGGCTATATAGAATAGGATTAAAAATTCAGGTCCATATCTTTAATATTTAACTTATGAGTAAAAAAGAAGAATTAATGTCGTACTTTGAGCATCTTCTACTTCAACAATTTAAACAAAAAAAAAACAAATGGCCGCATTCGAGGCACATCATACCAAATTTTAGCTTGATTGGTCAAAGAGTTCGGCAGCTGTCGAATTACAGACAAACACGCAGACACATAGACAGACCTTATTCTGTAAATTTTTTCAATTTTCTAAAGGGACCTCAAAATGAATATTTCCATCGATATCTCGAATTTTTTTTGCTCGTTCACTGTACTTTCCCTTCGATGGGACCAGGAAAGTAAAAAAACAAAATATTTGTTTATCCTACCTGAAATCCACTGCATACACACCTCCTGCACACGAAACTTGAACTCTTCTTACGTTTTTTGGAATTTCTATTGTTGGTCGCTATAATTTCGTCGTTTTTAACCCTTGAAGGTATTTTTCTTAGTCGCATTGTAAACTCCATTTTCGGTATATTTCTAGAATTTTTTCTAGTTGTGGTTTAACGCCTTAAAATGCCACTTAGTTCAATGACGTTTTCATCATCACTTTTGAAGTGGGTAACCATTATCGCAGGTACCTGGAAAAATTCAAATTTATTTTGATTGCGTCATCGCTTCACTTGTCAATCAGTAACTAAAGGCATACGATCAGAAATTATTAAATCTAAGGACACAGGTGATTTTTGTTTTTTTCTTCTTAGTGTCTATTTTGCAATAATAATCTTTTAATTTTTAATATAAAAAATTCAAAAAAAAATCAACGAAAACAAAACAAAAATCATTCACATAGGCTTAAAAAATAATTAACTTGACATCTACGGTGCAGACGAGAGATTTTCGTAGAGTCTTGTCGATTAATCGAAATTCTTGAAACTAATTTATCGAGTAACTACCAAACTCGATTTATTTAAGTCAACAATCGAGTCTCCTGATCCTAGTGCAGAACTCGTACAGCAAAAATGATCGATTTTAAAATAGTTATTTTTGCAGTTGTTGAACTTTTGATGATGGTAACATAGCAAAACGTATGTCGACTATTAAAAAAGTGCAGTTTTGGTTAGTGGTGACGATATTCTTTAATATCCATAAAGTGTTTTAAAATATTCTGGTTAAGTAGACTGAATCATGTCCAAATGTAAGGTTTAGAATTTAGAAAAAGTGATTTTAAGGCATTCAAAAATCAGCCGATATGAACATGACTGTCAAATATTTTTTTATTTCTGACAAAACGTCAACACAATGGGGGAATCCATTTTAGATTCGGGGCGCAATTATTAAAAATTCAAAGTGGATATGAACGATAGGGAAATAAATCCACCATGTGGAGAAAATTTTAAGCATATAGAAGACATAATCGATTCCAGAAAACTTCTAGGTCAATACAACATCCAAAGAAATTCCAACACCCATGGTAGATACGCCTATTCCCAACCAAGCGGTATCAATGACGATTCCCTATTCCCGAACGAAGGTGATTCGCTTAAAAGAACCGATTCTGAAATCACTATAGTACGAGTAAAAATTAGTGAATCGACATTGAAAAGACGCAGAAGTAAATGGGATATGCACGATATCGCTGTACCGGGAGATGGATCGCATTTAGGAGAAAGTCCTTCATTGGTTAATTTAGTTACTTTAGTTGGAGATACTATTCCATGTGAAGGAGAAGAATATTTAGTACCGCTATCGTCTTGGGATCCGTATGTGAAATTCGAAGAACCTAATTGTCGATCAGAATCAAATTTAAGTGAAAAATTACCACTTGAAGATGCAGAAGAGAGTATTAATTGTGAGTCCGGGAAAATATCGAAGTTTCTAAAAAAACCTATTTCATCGAATGATTTGAAAACGGAAAATATTGATAGTACTGATATTTGAGTAAATTCTTTTTGTATGATACAAATAAATTAAATTGTTTTTATTATTCGTATTTTTCTGTATTTTGATGTTGCAAAATTGTCAGTTATGCTTTTATATATTATACAGTGTGTCCAGTGTATCGGTTGGAACCAGTTGAAAAATGTGTTCAAGCTGGGTTCTGTATCGTGTGAATATGTGTTATTCACAATTATCTGCTAATTTTTTTTATTTTTTGGTTATTTATCGTGGGGTTGATCATAATTAGAGTTCTCTTATGAATATTTCGGCTCATAGCAACGAATTATTTTCAAACAAAAGCAAAATTTTCTTTTACTTATTTTCCTGAAATTCATAATACCGATTGTTTTTAATTTGCTTCTCGTTTTAAAAATAAAATTTTTTTTAGGTAATAAAAACTCGAAGTCGACTAGAGACTTGTTTTTATTACCTACTTACCACTAGACCACATTTAATATAATGGATAACCTTTTGGATATAAATTTTTTTTCATTATCTTTATCTGCTGTTAATTATATACAACATTTTTGCATAGATTCCTACCACTATCTTAATTAATTATTATTCAGTTTTACTTTACGGTTAGTAGTATTATCTAAATTTGTTTTTTTTTTGCTAATTGTCAACAAAACAAGGTTAGTGAAACTTATCGAAAGTTATTAAAATTTTATCTTTACACTTTATGTCTCACATCCTGTTTGTACTCTCTACTTTTCGTTTAATGTATATTTTACCGTTTTTGTTTATTTTGTTGTGGAACAGTGCATAATATTGTTAGGTCAAATTTATATAGGTCATATCTGAATTCAAGGAAACATTATAATTATATAAAACTTCTAACTAATAATTAATTATAAATAAATTATCTTCTTCCGAAATATATTCTCTCCCCTCGTATTTTTTTTTCTCTTTCTTCTTTTATCTTTAAATATTATTTTTTTATCTTTAACTAATGTGACATCCTTTAATATCTTTATATGTTTATTGATGAATATTTACATTTTTTTTTATCTCTTTAATTGGCTTCCTTAATAGGGGTTCATTGAATTTAGTTCATCAGTATCATAATGAATCGAATTTATTGTACAGTTAATTATTATTCATTCATTATTAGTCTGCTGAGCTTCATCTTTTTACTACCCCTTATCGTTAAGGAATTTTCTTTATCTCTTAAGACGTAATGTATTACGTTATATCTTGATGTTTTTATTGCGCAGTCCACAAAGTTGTTGATATTTATCTTATATTGAAATTATGTGTAATAATAATTCAGTTTGAGTATTTAATTATACTCAGTTTATCTTATTAATTTTTCTTTTAAATTTTATTGGTACGCCCATGGTTTCTAAAAATAGATATGTAGTAGTTCGATTTTTTCGACATATTGCTTGGATTTTTTATTTAGACTGGCGAATTAGTTGTTTCTTGTATTGATGCGTATGAAAATAAATTTATATAGGATGTCTCATTGAATTTAAAAATTATTTCAATAATTTAAATTTTTTTTTGTTTTCATGTTAATGTACACATATATAACGTAAATTTCCCTATCATATATATACTTATATATCGGTTTCAATTTTTAAAAATCTGTGTTTACAATATCTTAAAACTTCGGTTTTGGTTTTTTAAATCCATATCTATAATATCTTAAAACTTTTTATCAAAATTTACCATTCGATATTTAGTATCTCACTTCAATTTAAAATTTTATAACTATCTTTACCTATATTTATACTTAATTATTTGCGTTTCTTATTTACGTCATCATACTTTGATTATTGACCTTTGTGTAAGCTTCTTTTCCCTCCATTAATCTCTCTTTTAAATTTTTTTCCTCTTTTTTATTTTCATGTAGTTTTTTTCTTCCTTCTATTTTTTTTAAGAAACGCTGTCTTCAAAATTCTTTTGTATACAGGTATCCATTCTCTTGCTGCCATCTTCCTTTAATTTCTTGAAATTTTAGTCCCCTGGTATATTTCAGAAAAATTGCTCTCTTCTTTCGCAATTTTTCTTACCGACTTTTAGGGGTGTGTTACGTTTTTTTGTGCCACCCTGTATTTTCATTATTCCTCTACTCAATATATTTTAATTTCATACTCGCTTGATTTCCTCGCGTCATGGCCCTCTCTTCTCTTGGTATTCCTATAAAATGTCTTTCCCATGTTAATAATGTTCTTCTCTTTGCCTATTCAGTCAAAATAATTGACTTTTATATCGTTCGTATCGCTTACTGAAAATTTCTTTTTTTTCATCCCTTTCATTTTATAGGGTAAGTTTTTATTATATTATATTATATTTTCACTAAAATTCTTTGATACGATGAAATAAAACAATTTTATTTTCTTTAAATCTTCATTATTTGAACTAAGTTCAATATAGAACCGTGACGCGTTTCGCTAACACAGTAGCTTTCTCAAACGGGTGAAGGTATAATGAACACATTTTTAATTTATACAGTGCATTAATAGGTTACTGATAAAAGAATTATAATCTAATTTACATCGAAAAAGTATGAAACAAAATTTTTACTTAGATAATATAATTTACATGGCAATTAACTAAACTTGGGAAATCCATTCACAACAATCTTACGGGGTTCTTTCTAGGTAAAAAGGTTTAATAATGGGGAATTATTGATGTCTCTTTGGTCGTTAAGAAGATTATCTGAATATTTGTTTTAGTTCATCTCGAGATCTTCTAAAAGATTTAATTTGAAGGATTTAGATTCTATATGCAAAATTTCAAAATTTGAATTAAAAGTATGTTGGTTTGCTAATAAATGATTTCTTTGATATCATTATTAATTATTTCGACGCTTTTAACTTTTATTTACTGTTATATTTAATTCTACTAATGCCGGTATATATATTTTTTGTTACATTTACTCAAAAGTTCATTTCTTTTTTTCATAACAATATAAATTATCTGATGTCTGCGTCTCGTTTTACCAAAAAGAGAATCTATTTTTTAATATGTTTTTACAGATTGTCTTAGAATTTAATTCATTTTATTTATTTTTATATTTCATATTTTGATCTAAAATTCATGTATTTCATTTTAATATTATCAGTGTTTTATATTCTTGTTCGAAAACAAAGGCCACGAAATCTGGTAATTTATAAGATTTTTGTCTTATATTTACTTTATGTTAACTTTTTGGGTTTTTCCTTTGGACCAAGTTTTTTTACTTCGGACCAAGTTTTTTTACTTTGGACCAAGTTTTTTTCCCTTGGTTAACATTTTTTCCCTTGGACTACATTTTTTTTCTTTGGGACTACGTTCTTTTGGACCAAGCTTGTGTTTTTTGAACGTAATTTTTTTTTCCTGGACTACGTTTTTGGATCAAGCTATCCAGTTTACTTTAGAGAAGGAAGGCAAGAAAAACCTCAAGAACAGCTAAGTTTTTTTTTAAGAAAAAGTAAAAAATCTCTGGAACTTTTTTATCGTGAAATAAACAAATATAACGTTTTATTTAAGTTTAATTTCTTTAACCAAAAAAAAAAGAAAGGACGGATTTTGAAATATATCTTAGTTTTTTTTGCCAATTGTTTCTAATTACATAAAAAAAAATCAATTTGACTGGCGTCCAAAACATTTTTTTTTATTTAATATTTTACTTCTGATATATTTCAATTTCTATTCATGGAACGAACCCATAATAAAAATGTTTGAGCTTTAATCACATTAATTATTATTATCAACAAAAAAAAGTATTATTTCACACGGATGGGGTTCAGAACAGGAGAAAAAATTTTATTTTTGATTTTATCGAAAAATGTTATTTTTGATAAAAAGTTTTACTTATTTTAAAATCTCTAAAAATAAAAAATTAGGTTTTACCTTACCTGTTTTATTTTATAATCAATTTCCTAGATTATAAATTCATAGCGTATCACAGAAAATTGACTTAAAATGAAGTAGGCACGATAAAACATGATTTTTGTTTCGTTTTATGGGGTTTTTGAATAAGCAAAACATTTTATCAGGAATATTTTTTTTTGATAAAACCAACAATAACAATTTTTCTTCTACTCTTGTAAACCCCATCCGTAAACACACTGTATATTAAATTCCATTAAAAGTAATGGAGATAGAGAGAGAGAGAGAGAGGAAGCAGACATATAGTATCCAATAGCGAGTGGCAGATAAAAATGTCGTCGAAGGCAACGCGCTACTTGCCTCAAACTTTTAATACTCCGGCTAACAAATAGATGGTGCTGCAAGCGATATATCTCCGTTACTATTGGTACAAATTAAACGCGGAATGCGATACTATATTATAAATATGCCATAGAATAAATATATAAAAAAAAATTATGCACTGAACTAACGATCAAATGGTACTACATCTATATCCGTTACTATTAGTCTTATTTTTGTGGTAGGGCAAAAGGTATTTTATTTAGAACATCTCTAGTAAGAATGACAAAACGACGTTAGCGTCTATCTCCGTTAATAATGTGGGTGGGACAAACAGTATTATGTATATGCAAAGAAAAATCACGCGCAGTATCTGAGTGTCGTATTACCTCTCGCCCTTCAGATAAGAGAGGTATAGGAATCATGCTAAAAATTGGGTAGTGAGTTTTCAATGGATAAACACGTTTTGGGGTCCCTGTGTGTGTGTGTGTGTGTGTGTGTGTGTGTGTGTGTGTGTGTGTTAGTGTGTGTGTGTGTGTGTTAGTGTGTGTGTGTGTGTGTGTGTGTGTGTGTGTGTGTGTGTGTGTGTGTGTGTGTGTGTGTGTGTGTGTGTGTGTTAGTGTGTGTGTGTGTGTGTGTGTTTGGATGGATGTTGTAGTAACGATAACTCAAAAACTACTGAATAAAAAAATTTGAAATTATGCATACAGGATTCTGATACCCTAGATTAGATCTGATTAGATTTTGGTGCCAATCGCACAACCGGAAGTGTCAGTTCCTATGGGTGATGACGCCATTATCATAGAAAACGGCAATAATGTTTTACACATATATTTTGTATACCCTACAGTTTATTTTCATCTCATTAAAATTTTCTAAACTTTTGCCATTGTTGCCAGATTTACAAAAATATAATTTTTTTTCATACTTTTTTGTGTCAACCTGTAAATTTTTGATTCAAAAATGGAGAGAGGTCATGTGCTGGCCACATCAGATTTTTTTTTAATATTTTAACGTACATAAATACTTTTCTTCTTTTTATAAATAAACCAAAGTTAAATCTAAAGATTTTTTTTATATAATACATTTTTACCTCTCGCCCTTCGGATAAGAGAGGTATAGGAATCATGCTAAAAATTGGGTAGTGAGTTTTCAATGAATAAACACGTTTTAGGGTCCCTAGAATACGATTTTAATATTTTCGCGATGATGTCTGTGTGTGTGTGTGTTTGGATGGATGTTGTAGTAACGATAACTCAAAAACTACTGAATTAAAAAACTTGAAATTTTGCATACAGGATTCTGATACCCTAGATTAGATCTGATTAGATTTTGGTGTCAATCGGACAACGAGAAGAGGCACTTGCTATGGGTGATGACGCCATTATTATAGAAAACGGCAATAAAGTTTTACACATATATTTTGTATACCCTATAGTTTATTTTCATCGCATTAAAATTTTAGAAACTTTTGCCATTGTTGCCAGATTTACAAAAAAGTAAATTTTTTTCATACTTTTTTGTGCCACCCTGTAAATTTTTGATTCAAACATGGCGAGAGGTCATGTGGTGGCCACATCAGATTTTTTTAAATACAGATTCTGTTGGTAATCATTTTTTATTTTAGTTTAAAATGTTTGATTAAAATACATTTTCTTTTATTTTACAAACGTCATTGTTAAGAATTATTCTAATTTATATTTAATATAATTAAGCTAATATTTTGCACAAAAGTATTAAATGTAGTTTTACTTACAGCGATATTAAGGATACATGGATGATGAATCTTTTGAAATTTAAAAACTAGTTACTTATTTTAAATTGGGATTGACAAATTTGTGATTTTTGGTTTTTGAAATATGAAATATGACGTATTTTACACATGATTTAAAAATTACATAGGTTAGACACTCAGACGTCCCAAATCCGTTCAAGTTTGCGCATAACGTCAGCTGGAGTCCAAACGAAATAATTTAACATTGGATTGCATAGGGTTATTGTGTCTTTTGTGTGGTTTTTATTTTTTTACTGCTATATATTTAAAAAAATATATATTGTAAAGTATTCTACACTAAAAAGTGATAACTACTTTAATAAAGGTATAAACTTTTTTTACGATTCCGATGTGCTTTATATTATAAAAACTATTTGAATGCTAGATATAAAAACCAGAAAATGCTCAATTATGCTTTGGCTAATTTTATCGTTAAACTTATTGTCAAATATGTAACAAATAAAATACTTTAGATTAACTTTAGAGTGATTTTATAAATGTTTAATCAAAAAAATTATTTTTTTAAAAAAGTGATTAGAAATAGCTTATTAGTGGAACTTTTTGATGCATATTGTTATTGCAGGTTTATGTTATTTATGCTTTTATATACCCAGTGCTTAATTTACACTCAAAGAACGAATATGGCAAATGTAAATACGAGTATAACTTAGATTTACAGTCATACAAGTTGGTATGTAAAATAAATGTTATAAAATTTTTCATAAGTTGTGCAGTGCTTTATTGTTATTATTGAATAAAATAATTCGTAACTACTTAAAGCTATTTATTACACAATATATCTTACAGAACTTTTTTTGTATTATTTAAAATAAAGTCTAAAAATGTTAAACACGTTTATTTATATAATAACCTACTGTTTAAAGGGCACTTCGGAATTCGAAAAAACTAATTTTAGAGCGAGTATTACTTTTACACCAAACACAGCGCAATATATTTTTAATCAGTTTATAGGTGAAATTAAATAAAAATATGTCAAAAAAGACAATAACCTCATATAATGACCCATTAAAAATTTTTGATGGGCACCAGGTGACGTCACATATCCTGCGCAATGTCTAACCTGCACTTCAACCATGTATTCTACAGAATGATAGAGTTTGTTTAACCGTCCTTTGCCGTTACGTCATACATTGTCCAACTTGATCTCACAATCATGAAATGGATGAGACGGAATTATGACGTCATTAACGTATTTCTTAACTAATGTCGACATAAATGTTATTTATTACTTTTGACAGTTTAATTAATTTTTCATTGTCAAAATGCCTTCCCGGTTTAATGAGAAAGGGCGAAGTTTAATTTTGAAGTTGATTAATTACTTTTCAAGAGAAAGAAATGCTGGATTACCGCTTTCACTGTTAAATGCAGTCTACAACGTTTGGGTTCACCCCTAAAATATAATAGTATACTACATTTTTTTCGCCATTTAATCACGATTTGATTATCTGTAATTTTTTTTAATTTAGTCAAAAATCATGCTTAGGGACGTTAAACAACCCCAAGCTAAAAATTTGAAACAAATCAGTTAAAAAAACGGAGGTTTCAAATTAAAAAAAATCGGCTGTGTCATCCCAGAACTTTTCCGGCTCGGGTATGGAGAATGAGATTATTTTAATTACAAAATACAACATTTCTGAATGGAAAAGTAAAATGCCGTAAAAATGAAATAAATTGTTGGAAAAAAATGGGTAAACATTGCAAAAATACACAAAAATTAATTAAAATGAAAAACTACAAAAACTAGTTAAAATGGCACCTATTAATACCAAGAAGATAATAAATTATTTCAAAAAAGCAAAAAAAATGTTAAAAATGATAAAGAATTGCTAAATTTCAGCATAAATTAAAACTGTAATAAAAAAAAGTGAAAATAGGCAAAAATCAAAAATAGGATAAGAATCTTAATACAATTTGTAAAAATTGGCAAAAAAGGTAAAAAAGCAAAAAAGTAACAGTAAAAAGGTATAAAATAAAGCAAAAAAAAAGGAGAAAGGGCAAAAAATGCAAAAAAAAGGTGGACAAAAAAATAAAAACGGGGAAAAATTTAACAAAAAGTCCAAAATAAAGTCAAATAAGACAAAGTAAAGAGAAAAAATTCAAAATAAGCCAAAAATAATAAAAAAAAGCAAAAAAAAACTAATACAAATATTAAAAAGGCAAAAAAGTGGCAAAAAGGGAAAAAAAAGCAACAAAAAAAGGTAAAAAGCAACAAAAAAGAGGCAAAATAGAAGCAAATACAGACAAAAAGGTTAAAAAAGCTCAAAAAAGCTCTAAATACCTTAAAAACTAAAAGCAAAATAAGCCAAAAAGTTAAGGGCAAAATAATGGCAAAAAAAAGAAAAAGGAAAAAAATTAACAAAAGGTCCAAAAAAGGCAAAATATGACAAAGTAAAGGGAAAAAGGAAAATAGGCCAAAAAAGAAAAAAAACATACAAAAAAGAAAAGAAAAAGAGAATAGAGGAAAAATAATGACAAAAAAGTATGAAAGTAAAGACAAAAAGGCAAAAAAAGACAAAAAAGGCAAAAGGGGTAAAAAAGCAACAAAAAAGATAAGAAAAGCAAGAAAAAGGCAAAGAGTTCAAACAGTTTTAAAAAGGACAAAAAGGTCAAAAAAAAAGGAAAAAAGGGTAAACACAAAATCAAAAATGGCCAAAAAAGTAAAAAAGGCAAAAAAGGGGTAAAAAGCAACAAAAGCAGAAAAAAAGGCAAAAAGGTTAAAAAAAAAAAAAAAAATCAAAACAGGACGAAAAGCTCTGAAAAGGTCAAAAAAAAGGAAAAAAAGGTAAAAAAAAACCAAATAAAAGTAAAAATAAAGCCAAAATAAAGAGAGGCAAAAAAATTTTGAAGAAAGCAAAAAAAAAGGGTAAAAAAGGTGTATAAAAAAGCAACAAAAATGAAAAAAAGATTAAAAAAAAAGTTTCAAAACAGTTAATCAAAAAAGTTTTAAAAAACGGACAAAAAAGTTGAAAAAAAATGAAAAAGTTGTCAAAACAAAAACAAAACAATCGGTTGTGTCACCCCAATACTTATTCAGATATTTAATGATAAAGTTTCAAATTTTGACATTTTTTTATTTGGCAGGTGACAGTTATAATAATAATATAATAATAACAGTTGAAGAAATAATGTTGACTGTTCTCAATAGAGTTTTTCAAGGGCTTTCAAATGACATATTGTAAGTCAAATTCCGTGACATATTGCATCTGTCATTTTTTGATGGTGACACTTCCGTTTGACAGATGTCGTACAAAAACTAATGAATTCTTCCAAATTTCAGCTCAAGCGGATTAAACGTGTGGCCTCTATCGTGGAAGAATACACACAGACAGACAGACAGACATACTTCCATCTGGAAACGGTCTTAATCATCTTAGGAAACCTCAAAATAGATATTTCCATCTTTATGTCGAAATTTGTTTTTAGCTCGTTCATAATACTTTCCCTTCTCGGAGGTGGGTCGGGAAAGTAAAAATTACTAAATTATGTAACACAAAATACAATTTTTGGCATTACCAATTTATTCACACAAACACACCTTAACATGCGTCATTGAAAACAACCCTTAACATATGTCATTGATTATATTTTAATTTTGAGGTTATTTGTAAAATAACATTCAAATAATATGGGACACACGTAAAATAGCAGAATACGTCACCAATTATGACGTAACGGCAGAGGATGATTAAACAAACTCTAACATATTCAATATTGTCATTAATTATTGAAATGAATAAAATGAAAGAAAATAATATCAAACAAATTGAATTTTAAAATTTTAAAAATTTAAAATCTAAAATAATATTTTATACATAAAAACCATAAAGGTTTGAATAAAATTCATAGTACATCAAAAAACTATTCGTTACAAAATTATAGACATGATTTTAGTTAAATGCGACTCTTATTCGAACGAAAATCGTTTCGTTACCAGGCAATCATCGTTAGCGAAAATGGTAAATTCTCTACTTTATAGTATCATTTTTCTACTCTGAAAACAGTTTATTAGAAAAATAAACGAAGCAAGTTTGCCATTAGGTTAAAATGAGAGAAAACAACAATAACGAACTGATAATTTCTTAAACGATTTTCATACAGGAGTTTTCGCAAAAAAAGAGGTTACTTTTCCGGGAGTTTTGAATTTCTATTTTGCCACTTCGTAAATTTTTTGACTCTTTTTACAATAAAAACAGTTATATAATAAATTAAACTAGAAAAAATTCCTATATTTTATGTACTAACCTTCATTTGTAGTGTATGAGCGTCACAAAAGTCTACTTCAACTTGCGTTTTAGCCAAAAAAACTCATTTCCACACTACCATGAGGTAAAATAAGTGCACGTTATTTTATCGTGGTATCCCTAGTAGGCATGATCCACGTGTAATTACTTTCCCGACCCACCTCCTAGAAGGGAAAGTATTGTGAACGAGCTAAAAAAAAATCGAGATAAAAACAGAAATATCCATTTTCAGGTCCCCATTTCCAGATGGAAGTCTGTCTGTCGTTCTGTGTGTGTGTGTGTATGTGTGTGTGTTTGTATTCTTCCACGATAGAGGCCACACGTTTAATCCGATTGAGCTGAAATTTAGTATAGGGGTTTGGGTTACCCGTCGGAAGAACCCATGAGTTTTTGTACGACATCTGTCAAACGGAAGTACCACTATCAAAAAATGACAGATGCAATATGTCACGGAATTGGACATGCTATATGTCATTTGAAAGCCCTAGAAAAACTTTATTCAGAACTGTTAAAATTATTTCTCCAACTGTCACCTGTCAAAAATAAAAAAATTTAAAATTTTAAACTTCAGCATTAAATATCTGAAGAAGTATTATTCCGATTGAGTTGAAATTTGGTATATGGGTTTTGGCTACCTGTCGGAAGAATCAGTTAGTTTTTGTACGAGATCTGTCAAAAGGAAGTATCATCAAAAAATGACAGATGCAAAATGTCACCGAATTGGACATGCAATATGTCATTTGAAAGCCCTAGAAAAACTCTATTCAGAATAGTCAAAATTATTTCTCCAACTGTCACCTGTCAAAAATAAAAAAATGTCAAAAGTTGAAACTTTAACATTAAATATCTGAAAAAATATTCGTGGATACTCGTCGGGAAAGTTTTGGGCGACACAACCGATTTTTTTATACATATTGTATCTAAAATATATTCATTTAAAATTGAGAACATCCAGAAATAATAACAAGCTCAGGATCAGTAAATTTTTGAGAGTGTCACAACATCGAAGGGGATTTAATATATTATAGTTATCATGTTGGATTCGCTTGTATAATCCCAATATCACAACAATGAAAAATCGCTGTCGGTGATAGAAAAATTTTTTTTTCAGCATCCCATTGGATACCGGAATGGCTATTACGATCCTGGCTAAACTTCACACAGATATGTAGGTTAATATTATACATCTCTAGCTGAATACCCGTGTTTTGCTGCCGAGTCTCTTTAAGAGTACCTGGACTTGTTTTTTCCTATTTTTGCCTATTTTTCCTGTTTTTCATTACTTTTTCCAGTTTTTCAATATTTGCTCATTTTTTAACTATTTTGTTAAATTTTTCTCTATTTTTCCTAATTTTTCACTATTTTTCACAAATTTTTCAGTATTTGCCCCTATTTTCCCTATTTTTCACTATTTTTCACAAATTTTTCACTATTTTTTCCCTATTTTCTCTATTTTTTCGCTGTTTTCCCATTTTTCTATTTCTTTCTATTTGTTCCCTTTTTTATATTATTTTATTCCATTTTCTTTATTTTTTCTGTGTCCCTATTTAGATTTTTTTTCCCCATTTATTCCTATTATTTTCTCCCATTTATTCCTATTATTTTCTATCATTTAATATTTTTATCTGTTTTTTCTATTTTTTTCCAAATTTTTCACCATTTCTTCTAATTTTTTCTTATTTTTGCCAATTTTTTTACCTTATTTTTCCATGCTTTTCCATATTTTATCCTTTTTTTCCATATTTTTTTATGTTTTCCCTATTTTTCTGTAATTTCCATATTTTTCCCATTATTATTTTCTGTTTTTTCGTACTTGTCCGTATTTGTCATTATTATTATCCATCCTATTTTAACTAGTTTTCCTTATTTTCTCCTATTTTTCGGCTATTAAAGACGATGTTTAGTTTGATTTGTTTTCCCTTTTTTTACTCTTCTTAAAATAATTTTGACTTGTAAGTATTTGTTACTAAATTGTTAATTATTTTTGTTAACTTTACTTCTCCATGTTTATTTTGGTTGTCCTGAAGATGGCTGGTTAATCAGTCGAAAGCGCTTGACAACAATTTTCCCATTTATTTCCATTACACACTTTAAGAGTACATCTGCGTTATTTTTTTAATTTTTTTCTATTTTTTCCTATTTTTCAATATTTATCCCAATTTTCCCGATTTTTCCATGTTTTTCCTATTTTTACATGTGTTTCGCAAATCCCATATGTTTCCCAATTTTTTTTAATTTTTCTGTATTTTTATCTAATTTCCCTATTTTATCTTTTGTATTTTTTTCCGATTTTTCCCTATTTGTCTCTATTTTTAAATTTTTTATCCTATTTTTCGCTGTTATTCCCAAATTTTACTAATTATCTCTAGTTTTCGCTATTTTTCCTTATTTTTCCCTATTTTTTCTATTTCTTCATATTCTCCTGTTTATCATTATTTTTTCCTGTTTTTTTCATATTTACCATATTATTTTGTATTATTTCATTATTCCATTTTTTTCTTATTTCTCCCAAGATTGCCCTATTTTTTTACTATTTTCCCATGTTTACATATTTATTCTCTAATTTCCCTATTTTTCCATATTTTTTTCTTATTTTCCCCACTGTTTACTATTTTTCCCAATTTTCCCTATTTTGCACAATTTTTTCTTACTTTTGTCCATTTCTTTTTTTTTTCTAATTCACTATTTTTTGCAAACTCCGTTTTTTACAATTTTGCTATATTTCTTCCTCTTTTTCCGTTATAATTTTTCACCATGTTTTCACCTATTTATTTCTATTTTTCCAATATCTTTCTATTTTTCTGTTTTCCATTAGTTCCTGTTTTTTTTTTATTTTTGCTTATTTTTCCTTACTTGTCCTTATTTGTGGTTTATTTTGTCATATTTTCCACATTTTTCCCTACATTCCCTACTGTTTCCCTATTTTAAACTTATTTCACCTATTTTTTCCAAATTTCCCAATTTTTCAATATTTTTCCGTTTTCCTATTTTGCTCAATTTTTCTTATTTTTTCCAAATTTTTCCTTATTTTTCTCTTTTTTTCCTATTTTTCAATGTCTTTACCAAATTTCTTCATTTTTCACATTGCTCTATTTGTTCCCGTTTTCCCAATTTTTCCCTGTTTTATCTATTGTTTCCATATTTTCCCCATTTTCTCTGGTTTTCCTTATTTTCCTATTTTTTCTTAATTTTCCCCAATTTCCCTATTTTATCCTATTTTTTCTAAAAATTTGAACTGGAAAAATTTTTCCTATGCAAGACCATCAGGATTTGTTTGCATTTTCGGAATCTGGGATCTTAGAAACGTCGAGAAAAGTAATAACAAGTAAGAATTTTTTTCACCATCACAAAATTAATACCAAGACTTTTGGATTTCAGTATTTATTTAAAATGTCTAATACTTAAGATTAATGTATCAATTAATCGATCTAAAAAAAAATTCTTTAACACAAATCGTCGCTTATCGAAATTCCACTCAAAACGGAACAAAGGTATAAAGTAAAGCAGTAGGAAAACGTGAGCCAGATGTTAAATTGTTGTGGTTGGATTGTAGCTGTTAATCAATTCCATCTGATTGATTTATGGCTACATTAAAGCCCCCAACTTATACAATTAATGTGACGAGATGAGAGCTCGGAAATATTTGTGTTATTGGTATACACGTGATGATTATATATTGTAACTTTTGTTGTATATAATTAATCACTGGTAACTGAAAATTAATGTCGTTTATTGTGTAGTTGTACTGGAATTTATGCAATGAGATCTATTTATTTACATCTGTTAGACAAAGGTGGGAAATAAAACACACAGATCAGTTAAACTAGATGGTTCACGACAATGTTAAATATGAAGACCAAATTGGTGCCATCTGGGGCTTTGTACCGAAAGTACTAACAGTCACTTGTCATGAAATGGCGGGAAATTTAAACTTATAATTGGCGCCAAATTTAAATTATATTTTAGTGTAATTTATACTACCTCGAACAAACATCACATCTTAAAAAAATTCAAATTTATCTTTTTTACGTAAAATAGGTTAAAGTTCCATGTTTTTGCGAAATTTTATTACAAAGAAATATGGAATTTTAAGACCTAGTTTATGGAAAAATTATAAATTTTAAATTTTTTTAAGTTATGATGTTGTTCCAAGATACAGATTAAATTTAACACTTAACATACTTTTATGGTAGTAATAATTATAATAATAAAAGACACTGAAATATGTTAGTTACTATTTATTAATAAGGTGCAAATAAAAAAAAACATAACAATTCAGAATTATAATAATTATAATATAAATATTATATTATATTCAACTTTCAAAAAAATTAATCTGATTCTACAACGGTATGCCGAGGTTTTTTTATATTCTTTTTCTTTCTTCTTTTTAATAAAATTTCATTGGCTTGTAATTTAGTTTTATTGTTACCAGTGTAAAGCTTTGATTTACCTTGTAGAATCCTGTTTACATTTTTACACCAATTGTGTAATAATGTTCTAATTGTAAATTTTAATATTAATTGAATAATCTTTTCTTTATGATGGTGTACGGTACAAGAATTTAAAAAATCAAAATTCACTGCATTATATGTGGTAGTTTTAATTTCATGAAAAGAAAATTTTGATTGTGGTTGTTGACCTAAATTATAGTTGTTAATATTAAAAATATCAAAAAAACAAGATACAAAAGACGAAGTAGGATACATCAATCTTCTAGCCCGTCCACCATCATATTCTCTTAAAGAAATAAGTTTATTTTCCCTTAATTTGTACCTTGTTGAAAACATTGTTTTTTTACAAATGGGACAAGACACAATTTTTTTTATTTTTTTCAAAATGAAGCCCGCTACATAATTGGTTGATAGTTGGTGCAACTTTTCAGGAAGTGATATTTCAATATCATTTGAACTCATAAAATTCAAATTACTATTTTCAATACTAATATTGGACCCGTATTCAATATTGGGGGTGGTCTGATCAATAAGTTTCTTTAAAGATATGAACATATTTGTACAGTTGTCATTTTCACAATTAAATGTTTTTTTTATAAAATGAAAGAGCTGTATTAAAAAAGAGTGTTTTGAATACTCCTGTAGGTTATGATGCTGAAGAATTGGTATTTAATGCCCCAAAGCTTCTCAGTTGGCCAAAAGAATTCTCCAGAGGATCCTGATTCAGACGCCTTGTTAAGAGGTAATTGAATCCTTCAGTCCTTAAAATGTTCCAAATACTAATTGTATTTTGAATCACAAATGTCGAATTCCTTAAACTTGGAGGTCTGGCTTGGTCATTTTTTGATTTTTTCTCAAACATCATTGAATTAAGAAGTGGTAATGCTTCGTTATTCCAAAATTTTAAATGATTAGAATTGTCATTAAGGCCACATCTTAATATTTTTCCTCGATCTGGACATTTATTTGACCCATTTAATGAGTCAAACAAACGATCGAAGAAAAATAATAATTCAGCTGTATCTTCGACACGATTCCCAATTATTTTCTCAGTATCTGCAAGAGACATGTAAATTTATAAATTATAGATAGCAAAAGTAATAAAATAATATAATTTTTATATTAACTGTCAATTCATATGAGAGATTTTTTAAATAATCAAACTCTATATAAAAATTTAATCACACAAGTTTTATAAATGTTTTAAATATTTTATAGTCAGAATGGAAATTCTATAAAAAAAACATACCTATTTGACCAGAAAACTGAAGTGTTGCAGCATACCTCTGACTGAAAATTTGAGCTGCATTCTTTACTTTCATTTTTTTAATTTTATTCTCATATATATTATGAAATTTGTTATACCCTGTATTTTTGGGTAATTGTTACAAAATTTGTATAAGATTTGTTGTAAAATAGTATAGTAAGTAAGTGTTGGTTTAGTTAAAAAAAAAAGAGAATAGTAATTGGTATTAAAATTAACAGTGCTCCTTTATTTTTAACATTAAAGAGAAAAATCTAAATTAAAAAAGAAATTTTGGGTAACTGGTATTTAAACTATGAACTAATTTTTTTGTAATCTGAATAGGGCTTAAGACAGTTGAAATTTGAAATTCCTGTGACAGTTTGGATGGCATTTCTTAGCAGGTGAAATGATTTGTCATTGGGTTGGTGTCAAATCAAAATTTCAGTTTAAAATTATGTTAAAAAAAATAGTATGTAAAAGTTTTGGTTGAAAAAAAAAATTGAAGGGAGAATAATAAATAAAAAAGTCAGAAGGTTGTCAAAAATTTGAAAAAAAAACTAAAAAAGAAATAATTCTATAAAATGTAATATTATATTTATAAAGGAATGTTTTATATATAATGAAAAATAATTATTGAATGAAGAAATAAAAGTAAAAAAAAAGTAAGCAATATTATTTATACAAGTTGAGGAACAATGATTTAAAAAAAAATAATTGGTGACTAGTTAAAAGACGCAAACAAACAATTTCAAAAGTGAATAAGGAGCAGTAGTAAAAAAAGGTGCGGAGACAATAAAAATTATTAGGAGAGCTGAAGAAGTAGAGGAGGAAGAAAATAAAAATGAGGGGGTAATCCCACCCAACTTTCCGAACACTCCTAGTAAAGTAATTGTTTAATCGATTATTTTAGTTTTTCTGCATCAAAATACATTAATAAAATAAGTTTACAAAAATTAAAAAAAAAATTAATTTTTTCTAAAAATTTTTTTTAACTTTTTATAATTTTGTATAATTTCTACAAGTATTATTTTAAAATTATGAAATATTTCACACATATTGCACTTTTTGATCCCTTTCGGGTGTACTAGTTACTTTTTGCATTTGTTTTACCATTTTCGATAAAACAAAAGGACAACAAAATTTAATTTTTGTTTTATTTTGGTTATAATAATTACAATGTTAAATTCGAAGAGACTAAATTATTTTTTAAATTTAGAGTTTTATATTACCTATCGAATGGTATAAATCCCATTTTAATATCTTTAATATTTTTAAAGTTATTCAATTTTTTTTTAAACTTATATTAAATTTCAAAAAAAAATGAGGATTTCTACAATTTTTGAATAAAATTTTGAAAAAAATCACAATTATAGAGTTTTTTACTACAAATTTAAGGGTAATTTTTTAAAATTTTTAATATTAATTTTAACCTTAAAACAAATCAAACCTATTTTTGAATAATTTTAAAATCATTAAATAATTAATATCTCATTCAATTTTATTCAAAATGGGAAACAAACCTTTTTTTTAGGTTTTTTGGATCAAAATGTATTAATAAAGAAAGTTTAAAAAACTAAAAAAAAAATTTTTTTTGTTAAAAATTCATGGGTAACCATTGAATTGTTTTAACTTTTTTCATTTTTTTCTATAACTTTTACAAATACTATGTTAAAATTATGAAATAATTTACACACATGGTACTTTTGGATCCTTTTCGGATATGCTATTTAATTTTTTCATTTATTTTATACTTATTGATAAAACGAAATTACAAAAAATTTTAAAAAATTTCTTAATTTTGTGTATAATAATTACAATTCTAAATTTTAAGAAACTAAAATACATTTTAAATTTAGAGTTTTATTTTATCTTTAGATTAGTGCAAATCCCAGTTCAATAACTTTAATATTGTAGAAGTTATTCAATTTAGTTTAAAATCATAATATAATTTTAAATGTTTCTTAGCCAATTTTTAAAAAAAATCACAATTTTTGTAATAAAATTTTGAAAAAAATTATAATAATAAAATTAATTATTACAAATTTAAAGATATTCTTTTAAAATTTTTAATATTAAAATTTAAGTAAAAAATAATAATTTAATAAGGATAAAAATTGCTTAAAAATTAAAATAAAAACTAGCGGCGAAACTATGCGGAACTCGAAAAAAAAATGAAAGACAAAATTTGTAGAAAATTTTATATTTTACAATTTTGATTTTTTGTAAATTTTCATAAAAATCCATAATTTTGTCTCAAAATCTAAAAAAAGTCGCAAATGTCTATATACATTATTTTTCACGCCCTCTAGCGACAAAACTATGAGGAAATCAAAAAAACGGTAAAAACAAAATGTGTAGAAAATTTTATGTTCTACAACTTTCATATCCTGTAATTTTTCATAAAAATGCATTATTTTTGTTTTTTAAGAAAAATATGAAAAAAAATTACTTTTTGATAAATCTGGCAACAATGGCAAAAGTTTTTGAAAATTTTAATCAGTCGAAATTAAACTATAACGTATAAAAAATATATGTGTAAAACTTTATTGTCATCTTGTTAGGTAATGACGTCATCACTTATAGCAACTGTCACTTCTGGTTGTCCGATTAACTCCAAAATCTATACAGATCGTCTCCTTGTTAGCCTAAATATGTATATAAAATTTCATCTAAATCGGTTCAGCCGTTTAGACGCTATCGTGTTCACACACACACAGACACACAGACACACACACACAGACACACACACACACACACACACACACACACACACACAGACAGACATCATGCTAAAAATGGTATAAATGGATTCAGGTGACCTCAAAACGTAAAGATCCGTTAAAATCTGGGTATGGTCAAAATATCATGATCGCAATACTTTCCTTCTATACAACTCTGTTGTTCGGAAAGTAAAAAGAAGATCATTAATTTTATTAATTTTCATTATATTTTGTAATTTTTTTATTTAGGCGTTTTAAACCCAGCCCAGTGAGAAGGAGTTCTCCAGTTAGGAAATGTAATCCACCCTGTACTGTATCCCGTGGATTTTACATTTCAATATGTTCGTCAGTTATATGAGGCAGAACTTTTAAACCATCTATTGGCCCATTATCATTTTCATATATTTTCTGAATATGTTCCCATTTTGCAATTTTCCTTATACCATTCTTGGTATAGATTAAATTCTTTTTTATTAAATTATTTCTCATTCCTTTTAATAAATGAGGTGGGTCCAATATTAGAAATATTTTAAAATTGTCAACCTCAAAAGATCCATATATATAGTTATCTATATTATTCTGTAAATACTTTTTTTTGGTATCCTTAATTAAACAATTAATAACACCCATATTATTTTGGTCACAAACTACCGTTATGGGTTTTAAATTAATTTTTATCAGTTCCCTAATGATTTTTGTTAACAGATCTTTTATTTGAACTGTTTTCGCACCTCCCCTACTGGAAAAATGATAGGATATTGGAGATTTCCATTGTTTTTTTATCCCTCTAACCATGAATAATAACACATGATCTGCGATATAATTATCCCTTATATTTTCTCCCATATCCTCAAAACCTTCTATTAATCCGTGGTGTTCATTGAAATGAAGAGCTGATAAAATTGCCATTTCATCAAATAACACAGCCACATATTTTTCACATTGATTTTGTTGTTTCTTGTAGCGAGTCAAAAATTAATGTGTTAATACCAGGTCCTCCAACAATTTTAGCTAAGAGCCGAGTCAAGGTAGATTTACTTGGCAATATGAAAATTTTTGATAAAACCCCATAAGATTTTGCACTTTGTTTGTACAGTGCCAAGGCTAAAAATTTTTCATTTAAGGTAAAACGTCTTAGTTTTTTTGGTTTAGTCGATTCCCGGAATTGACACTGAATTAACATAGCTGCCATGCTATTTAGATGTTCCACATTTTGTTCCAGTTGATTTTTCTTTTGAAATTGTTCTGCTTCAAAAAGTCTGCGTTTAAATGACTTCTTAAGAGATCTCTCTGAATGACATTTTTTATGTAATTGTTTAATTGCAGAGTACAATTTCTTTTTTTTGAGTAATTGTTTGTTTAGAAATTCCTGATTGTTTTAATAGTTGAAATGGTGACAAAATTGTTATTGAACGGTAGTTGCAGGGCACAATGGTGAAAAATAAACTTTAGTCCAACGATTATATTATTAATTTTTTAATAATAAAACGAGTAGTGAAAAAAACAAACAGAACTAATAATTGACATGACATGAATAGTAAAATTGACATTCTATTGTGTGTCAAACTTCACAACCATACATCAGTGTTGACACACATACACTTTACACTAACTAAAGTTACTAGATAGGTAGACAACCAATAATACACTATCAAGTGTGTTAGCCAAACACTAGGCAACACGCAACACCTTCAGTATTGCTATAATTACAACAAAAATCGTACCAACAGCAGATTCTGAAACTATTTATATATAAGACTATTTATATATTATTATAAGACTTAAAAAAAAATGGGGATACTAAGAAATGTTTAATACAAAACGTCACCAGTATTTAACTAATTAAATCCCTACCTTTGGTTATTTTTGAATAACTTTCAATGTCCGTTTCCATGTTAATTGGGCTCGTTTCAATAATATTTTCATCATTTTTAGCATAATTATGATCTTAAAACAAAAGACAAAAATTATTAATAAGTATCTTACATAATTACAATAAATACGCACCATAATATGATGATGATGGCACCACTGACGAATGTTCCATAATTGGTATTAAATTAAATTTATCTAAAACAATAAATACAAATGAAAATATATAAGTATAAATTTTTTTTATTGATATCTTACTGTTCAAATTTAATGTTGGGATAGCATTATGGTGCAATCTATTAGACCTAGTTGAAATGTATCGTGATTGAAAATGTTTATGGCAAACTCTTTTTGTATGGTACACCAGTAGGGGATCCATTGCATTTAATTTCATATTGTTTATAACTTGCAGCCAACTTTCAAATCGATCCAAATCTTTAGAAGGATTTGGGAATGTATGCCGTACATCAGCGGGTTCACAACGTAAAACACAGCATTTTTTAAAGGGCATTGTTAAAAATTCACCAAAAAAAAAACACAAGACACAAATTATACTGCACAAAATACCACAATAAAACAATAAACAATTGCTCCCACGCCACGCCACCCGCATATAACACATTATCATTATACCAACTTAAATTATTCGTCAATTTAATCAACGTAGCCAACTTTATTTCTATTTCCAAAATTTTGGCAGGCACAGCCATCTAGGGCTTTGTACCGAAAATAGAAAAGTGTTTTGACCTTGAGTCATTTGCGTGAAGTGTCTAAAGAATAGGTGGTTTGTGGTATAACAGACTAAAAATATATTGACAGATTATACAGTAATACCAACATTGAATATAATGGACGGTTTTGTTATTTTTTAATTTACTGATTTTTATAGATAAAGGATTGACAATCAAATTCAAGCTTTCAAGCTATCTACTAATTATAAAATTAATTATAAGGTAAATGAAAAATTTTTCTGATACTTTTCACACCAAAATTGAACCATGTGGACTTGATTGATGTTGTAGTAAATTTGTAACATTCTAACTCCAGGCTGAGTCATCTTAGAAAAATGAAGATTTTCCTTATTCTGATTTGTTTAATTTTGTGATAAAAGTGATAAAAAAACAATTTTTAGAACGCAACTAAAGATTTTCATTTCCTAAATAATATTTTTATATAATTAATAAGAATTATTTTTGTTAAACCCTGGTGACTTTTCACTAATAAAACTTAATTAGATTTCATGTACTCTTAATTTTCTACTAGATAACTTTCTGAAATGATACTTTAACGTGGCTTCTGAAGTGAAACAATTTCACAGTTTCCTGTTATAGCGTTAGCGGACGTATTTGGTATTGGGACAAAGGGAAAGTTGTGTAACGACTAAAATTAGGACAACCCTCAAAACCACTGAAATTGGGTAAATATGTATGTAGATTGGATTAGAACAACGAATACTGTTTAAATAAACATTTGTACTATATAATTTATTAAAAATAAGTTCTAATACATGATATTGGTTTTTTTAATTGACTTTATATGTTAAAAAAACCAAAAATAGCATTTTTCTCTGTATAATAAGGACGAGAGTCCGTGTAGTTTTTTTTTCTACCAAAGTAATGTTTTCCAAAATATTTTACTTTTACTTATTAAATCTCCAGAAGGGGGGGAATTGAGGGGTTTTACTGGGTTCGCGGAAATTGTAAAGAAAAAACGGTACCAATTATTTTCTATGTTCATTATAATACTGCAGTTATATTGAACCGCTATTTTACTTTATTGATAATTAGTAATAAATGTGGTTAAGTTCAATTCTGTTTATTGTGGGTTCGTTCCATGAATAGAATTTGAAATATATCAAAAAGTAAAAAATTAAATAAAAAAAAATTTGGGCGCCAGTATAATTGATTTTTAAAAACAATTGACAAAAAAACTATTAAAGATTTCAAAATCCGTCCTTTCTTTCTTTTGGTGGGTTTAAGGAAATTAAACTCAAATTAAACGTTGTATTTGTTTTATTTAATATGACGAAAAAATAACTTTCAGACTTTTCTTTTTTTTGGAAATCAAACTTGGCTTGTCTTCGAGTTTCTTCTCAAGTTTCTAGGATCAGTAGAAACGTTGGTCTCAAAGTGAATTAAATTTTTAGACAATCTGTAAAAACAAATTAAAAATAGATTCTCTTTTTGTAATCGAGACTGAAAGAGCACCACAAACATCAGATAATTTATATTGTTATAAAAGATAAGAAATGAACTTTTAAGTAAATATAACGAAAAAAAAATATACCGGCATTAAAAATAACAGTAAATAAAAGTTAAAGCGTCGAAATAATTAATAATGATAATAACAGGGGATCTTCGTGAAAAGATTATATAATATAATAACTTACCCTATATACGGAGGGAAAAAAAGGAAATTTTCAATTTGCGACACAGACGATATTGAAGTCAATTGTTTCGACTGAAGAGGCAAAGAGAGAGTATTGTTAACATGAGAAAGACATTTTATACTAATACCTAGAAGAGAAGGAAATCTTGAGAAGGGATATCAAGCTAGCTGAAATTAAATATACCTAGCAGAGGAATAATAAAAATACAGGGTGGCACAGAAAAAAACGTAATAATATGTTGTTCTATAAAGGTTAGTTTAATAGGGTTAAAGTTATTAAAGTAAATAAGTTTGCAAGCTACAAAAACGCGGACTAATAACTTCTAAAAGTTTCACAGCAGTAATTTTTTGGTAGCTGATAAAATCAATGTTAATGAGGATTATCGGACTGTTTACGTTTATTTTACTCATGATAGTCAAATGTGAAAGAGGCTTATCTGGTGTTGTGTCGATCAGTAGATGAGCTATGACAATTCTGGCGCACTCCTTATGGAAATTAACATGGAAAATCGCTAAGGTCCATTCTGGTAATTTTTTGGCTCATTCAAGGTCACTCGTGACGTAATCAGACAAGACCTGTTCAAAAGCTGTTGGAGAGCTGTTTAAAGCTGTTCGAGACATGTTCGAGAGCTGTTCAAGACCTGTTCAAGAGCTGTTTAAAGCTGTTTCAGACCTACTCTTGAACAGGTCTCGAACAGCTTTAAACAGCTCTCGAACAGGTCTCGAACAACTTTTGAACAGCTTTTGAATAGCTTCAAACAGCTCTTGAACAGGTCTCGAATAGCTCTCGAATAGGTCTCGAACAGCTTTTAACCGCTCTGGAACAGCTTTTGAACAGGTCTCGAACAGCTTTAGTCTGATGACGTCACGAGTGACCTTGAATGAGCCAAAAAATTACCAGAATGGACCTTAGCGACTTCACATGTTAATTTCCATAAGGAGTGAGCCAGAATTGTCATAGAATATCTACTTCGATCTTTGGTGAAGTCAGTGGCGTGAGTTTGGCTTTCGGTGATTGGCTACCGATCTCCAATGCCCCCGAGTTCCAGTTGGCATGGTGGGCCGGAGTTTCAGGGGAGTCCTGTCCAGATGACCCAAAGATGGATAGAGCTCCAAATGAAGCGTTGAGTCGAAAATCAGGAGCAGGTTAGCGAAATAGATATCGAAGTAATCAATAAAGAAAGATGTCTAAAAGAGAGTAATGAGCTTAGGAAAGAGGTAAATGGGATTTTATTAAGGAAGAACAGTTTATTATAGATTTTAAGGCTTACCTTTAGTGATGGGTGGCCCCACCGTGGCTTCAAGAGAAGCAGAAAATTTTAGAGAGCTATTCGCTATGTGCCACTTGCCATGTGGCGACACCTGTAGGCTGAAATGTAAAACTTTGTCCCGTACAATCAAAATCAAATGCCAAAATTCAAACAAAATGCCCTAAAGAACGGTGAAACTGGCATTTCGTCACATATGCTCGGCGGAGGAGAAAATTCAGCAGAAAATAAAAATAATAACTGCGAAATGCGTGCAAACAACGGCGCAGTAATGATTATATTTTTCTAAAGGTGCTATGGCTATGCGGTTTAAGATATAGATTTAAAAGCAAAGGGTCGTCGGTTCGAATCCCAAGACTGTTAATTTTTTTTTCACCTTCGAGAAAGGAAAGTATTGTGAACGAGCTAAAAAAGAATTCGAGATAAAGATGGAAATATTCGTTTTGAGGTCACCTGAGATGATTAAGACCATTTCTAGATGGAACTCTGTCTGTCTGTCTTTCTGTCTGTCTGTGTGTATTCTTCCACATTTAATCCGATTGAGCTGAAATTTGGTATATGGGTTTGGATTACCCCTCGGAAGAACCCATTATTTTTTGTACAGTATCTGTCAGACGCAAGTATCGCTATCAAAAAATGATAGATGCAATATCTCACGGAATTTAACATGCAATATGTCATTTGAAAGCCCTTGAAAAACTTTTCGGAACAGTCAAAATTATTTATCCAACTGTCACCTGTCAAAAATAAAAAATGTCAAAATTTTAAACTTTAACATTAAATATCTGAAAAATTATTAATCCGATTGAGCTGAAATTTGGTATGTAGGTTTGGGTTAGCCATCGGAAAAACCTATTAAT
This sequence comes from Neocrepidodera transversa, assembly GCA_963243735.1. Taxonomy (NCBI): domain Eukaryota; kingdom Metazoa; phylum Arthropoda; class Insecta; order Coleoptera; family Chrysomelidae; genus Neocrepidodera; species Neocrepidodera transversa. The sequence goes on from OY725350.1 coordinate 18,055,976, forward strand.
TTTTGTACGACATCTGTCAAACGGAAGTGTTACTATCAACAAATGACAGATACAATATATCACGGAATTCGACTTGCAGTATGTCATTTGAAAGCCATTGAAAAACTCTATTCAGAACAATCAAAAGTATTTCTCCAAGTGTCACCTGTCAAAAACAAAAAAATCGTTTATGTCACCCCAAAACTTTCCCGACGAGTATCTACGAATACTTTTTCAGATCTTTTTAACATTTTTTAAACTTTCTCTGCTTTGTTTTAGAATTTTTATCATTTTTTAGCTCGTTTTTATAATTTTTTTGCATTTTTAACGTTTTTAGCTTCTTTTGACTTTTTTTAGATTTTTTGCAATTTGTTTGCAATTTTTTTGGTATTTTTTGCACTTTTAGCATTTTTTTAACATTGTTTTACTTTTTTTTGACTTTTTTAGATTTTTTTGCATTTTTTTTTCATTTTTAGAATTCTTTAGCATTATTTTACTTTTTGTCAGCATTTTGTAAATTTTTTATTTAGATTTTTTTGGCATTTTTTAACATTTTTTATCACCTTCTTTTTAACTTTTCAGTTTGTTTAGAACTTTAACATTTTTTAGTTCATTTTTTGCATTTCTTTGTATTTTATTTGCATTTTTTCCGTTTTTTTTTTGTTCGTTTTTTGCATTTTTTGGGATTTTTTTGCAAATTTACCGTTTTTAACATTACTTTACTTTTTTTCAGCATTTTTAACTTTTTTTACTTTCCCGACCCAACTCCGAGAAGGGAAAGTATTGTGAACAAGCTAAAAAATTTCGAGATAAAGATGGAAATATCCATTTTTGAGGTCACCTCAGATGATTAAAGACCATTTCCAAATGTCTGTCTGTCTGTCCGTCTGTATGTATTCTTTTACGATAGAGGCCACACGTTAAATCCGATTGAGCTGAAATTTGGTATATGGGTTTGGGTTACTCGTCGGAAGAACCCATTATTTTTTGTACGACATCTGTCAAACGGAAGTGTCACTATCAAAAAATGACAGAAGCAATATGGAACTTAACTTGCAATATGTCATTTGAAAGCTATTGAAAAAATTTATTCAGAATAGTCAAAATTATTTGTCCTGTCCAAAATAAAAAAATGTCAAAATTTGAAACTATAACATTAAAAATCTGAAAAACAACCGATTTTTTTTCTCTATTTTCACTAATTTGCCCTATTTTTTCTTATTGATTCCCATTTTTTCCTATTTCCTTTATTTTTTTTATTTTTCTTTATTTTTCTCTATTTCTCCGTATTTTGCTTTATTTATTTTCAATTTTTTCCAATTTTTTTCCAATTTTCTTCATTTTTTCCTATTTCCTTTGTTTTTTCCCCATTTTACCTTATTATTCTGTATTTTTCCCTATTTTCCCCAGCTTATCCCTATTTTGCTTTATTTTCCCAATTTCACTTTATTTTTCCCTATTTGTCCCCTAACCTACTTTTATCGATTTTTCTCTATTTTCTTTATTTTATTCTTCTTTTTCTTTATATTTTTTCAAGTTCCAAAAATGATGATATTCTATTGATTTACTAGAAAGATTGTAGATATACAAAGTGTCCCTCAAATAGTGTAAAAAAATTCAAGTGGTCAGTAAATTTTAAAAAGGTTTTTTTTAATTATAAGTTCAAAAAACTAGATAAAATTTCGAGAAAAAAAACTAGGGGACATAAAACTTAACCCTAAATCCAACGGTGATATCGAAAAAATATTTTTATAATCGGAAAGTGTAGTTATTGCAAGGGTAGATGGTTAATTTATACATAACTTTTTTGAGGTATTTTTTTTTACAGCGCAGGTATAGGTTTTAAAATCTACATGCTTTTTTCTTTCAGAAAGGTATTCTCGTTGCTTAGAGTAACCGTTTTCGAGAAAATTGAAGATAAATAGTTTGCTGAACATTAATTTGAGAAACAAAAAAGATAAATTATTTTAGATACTCACAGGTTATTACAATTTTATGAAAATTGTGGGGTGTTAAATTAATCTTGTTTTTAAACTTATAATTAAAAAAATATTTTCAAAATTTACTGTTTTAAAGCCCCTAACTCCTTTAATATATGCACATAACGACCCATGCTTATAGGAACGTTTTTATTAATTTTAGGAGTACTATCATCCTTCGATTTTTTTACACTATTTGAGGTACACCCTGTATAAATATTTACATGATAAAATCGAGTATAAACTTCAATTTAATTTGACCCAAATTTCGTTTATATCTTGAAATTTATGTAACGCTCGTAAACCCGTTTTGGATCTGTTAGTCCAATTGGAGTATGTACTTATGTTCCTAAACGCAACGTTGCTGTTTATATATCTTTGGCTTTGACTACAACCAATATTTACTTTTACATGGTCTCTTGAGAGCTCCAATTAAACGTTTCATACAAGTCAATTCCTCAACTTTTTATAAAATGAATAAAGTTGTTTTATTAAAAATATAACAAATAAATAAAGAAAAAATTATATTATATTAAAATTATTAATAATTACAACCAGCTACATAACCAGAATTATCCCATTGACAAAAAGCCTTATAAGTAGTCCATGCAAGAAATCCATTATGTTCACGTTGTTGGAACTCATCAAAAATCTGTTTAATACATCTAACATCATCATCAATATTATCATCCCTAAAGTTGGAACAAGTATTATGGCATCCGGCATAACTGGCGACCATTACTGGATCACACCAGTACAATTGGCTAATTTGAAAAAGTCCGTGATCGTTTGATTGCCAATTTATTGCTTCTGTATTAAATTTTGATTCGTTTTGAACGATGCAGATCCAAGTAGCGATTTGATCATGAGGTAATCCATATTTGTATTTCAGTTCGTTAGCAAGAGTGCACTTGTCAAATATTCTGGCGTGTATTAGAGTTAATTGAATAACTAGGAGGAAACCGATTTTGGAAAACATGATGTCGTATCTAGAAAATTTAAAAAAAATTACTTTTATTTGTAGGAGGTAATCTAAAATAACTAATCCAATTTCAAAAATTCGTTCATCAATATTTAGAATGGACCTTCAAGGCATAAGAAAAGTTGCCTTGAAAATTTGCAAAAAAAAACTGGAAGTACTTTTATCTGTAGGACCTGTTTATCAAATTATTTAAAAAAATAATAATAATAATACAAAGATTTATTTACAATAAATAAAAATACAATTTTATAAGAATTAAAAAATGAGGGGTATTCCCACCCAACATTCCGAACACTCCTAGTAGATTAATTGTTTAATGGATTATTTTAATTTGTCTGCATCAAAATATATTATTAAAATTAGTTCACAAAAATTAAAAAAAAACTAAATTTTTTGTAAAAATTTTTGTTAACTTTTAATAATTTTCTATAATTTCTATAAGTATTATTTTAAAATTATGAAATATTTCACACATAAATGTACTTTTTGATCCCTTTCGGATTTATCATTTTCGATAACACAAAAGGACAAAAAAATTTTTTTTTGTTGGTTATAATAATTACAATGTTAAATTCGAAAAGACTAAAATATTTTCCAAATTTAGAATTTTATATTACCTATCGAATGGTATAAATCCCATTTTAATATATTTAATATTTTTAAAGTTATTCAATTTTTTTTAAATTTTTAAATTTATGAATTTACAATTTTTTGAATAAAATTTTAAAAAACATCACAATTATAGAGTTTTTTACTACAAATTTAATGGTATTTTTTTTAATTTTTAATATTAATATTAACCTTAAAAAAAATTAAACCTTTTTTGAAAAATTTTAAAATCAATAAATAATTAATATCTCATTCAATTGTATTCAAAATGGGGAACAGACCTTTTTTTTAGGTTTTCTGGATCAAAATGCAATAATAAAGTTAGTTTAAAAAACTAAAAAAAAATCAAATTTTCTGTCAAAAATTAATGGATAAACCCATTGAATTGTTTTATGAAATAATTTACACACATAGTACTTTTGGATCCCTTTCGGATATACTATTTACTGTTTTGATTTATTTTATATTTATTGATAAAACGAAATTACAAAAAATTTAAAAAAAAAATTATTTTGGTTATAATAATTACAATTCTGAATTCTAAGAAACTAAAATACATTTTAAATTTAGAGTTTTATATTATGTTTAGAATGGTGCAAATCCGAGTTAAATAATATTTTAGAAGTTATTCAATTTAGTTTAAAATCATAATATAATTTTAAATGTTTCTTAGCCAATTTTTTAAAAAAATCACAATTTTTGTAATAAAATTTTGAAAAAAATTATAATTATAAAATTAATTATTACAAATTTAAAAATATTTTTTTTAAATTTTTAATATTAAAATTTAACTAAAAATAATAATTTAATAAGGATAAAAATTGCTTAAAAATACAAATAAAAACTAGCGGCGACTATGCGGAACTCGAAAAAAAAGTAAAGACAAAATTTATAGAAATTTTTATGTTCTACAATTTTGATTTATTGTAAATTTTCATAAAAATCCATAATTTTGTCTCAAAATCTAAAAAAAAGTCGCAAATGTCTATATACATTATTTTCACGCCCTCTAGCGACGAAACTATGAGTAATTCAAAAAAGCCGTAATGACAAAATGTGTAGAAAATTTTATGTTCTACAACTTTCGTATCCTGTAATTAATTTTTCATAAAAATGCATTATTTTGGTAATTTAAAGAAACTATGAAAAAAATGACTTTTTGATAAATCTGGAAACAATGGCAAAAGTTTTTGAAAATTTTAGCCATTTGAAATTAAACTATAACGTATAAAAATATATGTGTAAAACTTTATTGCCATCTTGTTTAGTAATGACGTCATCACTTATAGCAACTGTCACTTCAGGTTGTCCGATTAACTCCAAAATCTATACAGGTCGTCTCCTTGCTATCCTAAATATGTATATAAAATTTCATCTAAATCGGTTCAGCCGTTTAGACGCTATCGTGTTCACACACACACAGACGCACACACAAATTGTAGAATTCATAATTTTTTTTTTGAAATTTAATATAAGTTTTAAAAAAAATTGAATAACTTTAAAAATATTAAAATGGGATTTATACCATTCGATAGGTAATATAAAACTCTAAATTTAGAAAATAATTTAGTCTCTTCGAATTTAACATTGTAATTATTATAATCAAAATAAAACAAAAATTAAATTTTTTTGTCCTTTTGTTTTATCGAAAATGGTAAAACAAATGAAAAAAGTAAATAGTATATCTGGAAGGGATCAAAAAGTACATTATGTGTGAAATATTTCATAATTTTAAAATAATACTTGTAGAAATTATAAAAAGTTGAAAAAAATGTTTACAAAAAATAGTTTTTTTTAATTTTTGTAAACTTATTTTATTAATGTATTTTGATGCAGAAAAACTACAATAATCGATTAAACAATTACTTTACTAGGAGTGTTCGGAAAGTTGGGTGGGATTACCCCCTCATTTTTTTTTAAGTTTACAGTTGTAGAAAAATATTTTTATTTTTATTTGTGTAAAGCTAGATATTTTTTGATTACTATGTAATCTCCCTAAATAAATTTATATAAAAATAATTAAAAAAAAAGAAAAGGATAAAATAAATCAATGAAATAATCAAAAATTACCTAAAAAACTGGAAAATTTTACCGAAAAATTGGAGAGTTTTTTTTTATGAATTCAAGACTAAAACTTACGAATATGCGTAATTCTAATAGCTTTTTACAAATTCACAAAACTATCATAATAGTGTATTCTGTAACAATGTTAGAATAAAAAAAATCAATACGAATGGTAAATTGTGAATGCGAGCGTAGCGAGCGTAAGAAACCGCGAGTATCAATTTTTACCTGGCATAAAATGTAGCCTGTAGCCTGTTTTTGAAACTAGAGATATTGAAAAAACAACGATTAGTTCTTTAGTAACAATTATTAATTTAGAATGCGAATAATTACTTTTATTACTATGGTTATTCAAGCTTAGTGAAATTGGTTGGCACTATTAATATTTTTTTTTCTTTGAAAAAACACGTCTACAATAATACAAAATTTAAAATACAGTTCATTTATCTTTCTCTCCAATTGATCTATTAATTATCATAAGGGAAACTAAAACAATCGTTGATTAGATAGACTGTATGAATATTAAATACGGCAAAGTAAGGAAAAATAACAAAAAATAGAAAAAATATGAAAACACAGGAAAAATAGAGACAATAAGGAAAAGAGGAAAAACAGGGATAAGTAGGGAAAATAATACAAAATAGAGCAAAATAGAGACAAACATTGAAAAATCTGGAAAAATAGAAAAAATAAGGAAAAATAGAGAAAAATAAAGGATATAGGAATAAATAAGGGAAAACAGGCAAATAGAAAAAAAAATAGACAAATTGAGAAAACGAGTAAAAAATAAAGAAAAACGGAGAAAAATAGATACAAATAGGCCAAATACGGAAACATATGGGAAAATGGGAAAGAATAATAAAAACTATGAAAAAATATAACAATAGAAAAAATCGAGAAATTAGGAAAAAAAGGGTAAATATAGGCGAAAATAAAAAAAAATTGGAAAAAACTGGAAAAATTTAAAAAAAAACAGAAGAATCGAAAAAATAAACAATAAACATTATCACCAAATTTCAAGTTGATAGGTCAATGGAAAGTTAAAAAATACTTCGGAACAAAATGTTGTAAAAAATACTGACTTTGGCGGCTTCTCACTTTGCAATATTTTTTAAAACAAAAAATATGGCTTTTATCTACTCAATGAGCTCTATTCAACAATACCTCACTCGATGGGGTAGGCCAAAATTTTTTTTCAGCGCCCTCCTTTAGCTGTATGGAAGCTTCCCTTGAAAACAATTAAAAATATTTTTAAAATTTATGTGGCTTTGGCTCAATAAGACGCATATACTGTGAAAATTTGAAGGCTCTAGCATGAACGGTTTAGCTGCTAGATCGGTGTGACAGACGGACAGACACGCGAGTGAGAGCAATAGGGTTCCGTTTTGACCCTTTTGTGGTACAGAACCCTAAAAAATTGGCAAAAGAGAGGAGAGCGATTAAATCATGTAAGGAACTTGGTTCCTGACGTGGGTCCTCGACCGCACAAACTTTTTTTTCATTCTAACCGAGTAACAGACTATATTTTCTCCACGATCATAAACAGGAAAAAAATGGGTAGATATAGGGGAAAATATCAAGAAATGAAAAAATAAAATCAGAAACAAATAGAAAAAACTGGAAAAAATTGGAAAGAATTGGAGAAATTAGAAAAAATCGTAAGAATCGAAAAAAAATGGACTCACAAACTTTTTTTTTCTTTCTAACCGACTAACGAACTATATTTTCTCCAGGATCACACACAGGAAAAAATGGATAAATATAGGGGAAAATAAAAAAAAATGAAAACTTCGAAAAAATTGGAAAAACTGGAAAAAATTGGATCAATTGTGAAAAAACGAAAGAATTGAAAAAAGAGATTAAATAAATATTTGACCAAATTGATGATTTATTTTTCACATAATTTTCATAAAAAACCCACAAAATTATGGTGGTAATTTGAATAAAATCGTACGATAAATAAAAAATTTGATGTGGCCAACACATGACCTCTCGCCATTTTTGAATCAAAAATTTACAGGTTGACACAAAAAAGTATGAAAAAAAATTATTTTTTTGTAAATCTGGCAACAATGGCAAAAGTTTCGTAAATTTTAATGAGATGAAAATAAACTATAGGGTATACAAAATATATGTGTAAAACTTTATTGCTGTTTTGTATAATAATGGCGTCATCACCCATAGCAACTGCCACTTCCAGTTGTGCGATTGGCACCAAAATCTAATCAGATCTAATCTAGGGTATCAGAATCCTGTATGCAAAATTTCAAATTTTTTTATTCAGTAGTTTTTGAGTTATCGTTACTACTACATCCATCCAAACACACACTAACACACACACACACACACACAGACACACACAGACACACACAGACACACACACACAGACACACATACACACACACACACAGACACACATACACACATACACACACACACACAGACACACATACACACACACACAGACACACATACACACATACACACATACACACACACACACACACACACACACACACACACACACACACACACACACACACACACACACACACACACACACACACACACACACACACACACACACACACACACACACACACACACACACACACACACACACACACACACACACACACACACACACACACACACACACACACACACACACACACACACACACACACACACACACACACACACACACACACACACACACACACACACACACACACACACACACACACACACACACACACACACACACACACACACACACACACACACACACACACACACACACACACACACACACACACACACACACACACACACACACACACACACACACACACACACACACACACACACACACACACACACACACACACACACACACACACACACACACACACACACACACACACACACACACACACACACACACACACACACACACACACACACACACACACACACACACACACACACACACACACACACACACACACACACACACACACACACACACACACACACACACACACACACACACACACACACACACACACACACACACACACACACACACACACACACACACACACACACACACACACACACACACACACACACACACACACACACACACACACACACACACACACACACACACACACACACACACACACACACACACACACACACACACACACACACACACACACAGACATCATCGCGAAAATACTAAAATCGTATTCTAGGGACCCTAAAACGTGTTTATTCATTGAAAACTCACTACCCAATTTTTAGCATGATTCCTATACCTCTCTTATCTGAAGGGCGAGAGGTAAAAAAACTATTTGACCGAATTAAATTTTGATTCCATACATAATTTGCACATAAAACGCACAAAATTATAGTGGTAATTTAAAAAAAAACGCATGATAATAATTAACAAATTACACATAATTTGCACAAAAATATGAAAAAAATCCGAATAGATTGTTGGACTAACTTTATATAACTATTAATTTAGACTTTCTGCACTCATCCTGTAAATAAACTTTAACTTAATAAAATCTCACACTCCTCCGTTAGCGCATTACACTTAAAAAAATTTCTTTTTGCGTATTAATACATATAAAAATTCGTCTTAATCGTGAAAAAATCAAGTTTCCTTATTAATTTTTTAATGAAAGTGAAAATCTGTTATACGAATATGACTCAACTATCAGCAATATTTACTTTCATTGGAAATTATTTAATATTATATTATTTATAAAATTGAAAATTGTGTTTTCATTTATTTTTTATTTTTAAATTGAGGTTAATATTATATTAATTAAGTAGCATCAATATGACTTACCTTTGTCTTCTATTACACCAAAATTAAAAATATCAATATTCCAAAAACCCAAAAACTTCACTTGAAATCCCATTAAGCTAGTGAGACTTAATGAGACCATAAATTTGCAATCAAAAAGACATTCAAAATGTAATAACCAGTCATTAAGGGAATTTGGATTACTCATTTGTTGCCTTATATACAGGGTGATTGTTTAAAAACAAATTATTAATATTTCATTTATTTTAAATATCTTTGACCCCCGAAAAATTTCACCAAAATCCGCAATGTGGTTTTAGAAAAAATCAATAAAATAGTATATTATTCAACAAGCATAGAACAATGGGGCTATTATTCACGGTTATTAATATTCCCGTACGAGCGGTAAACTGAGTACAGCAAATAAAATTATAGAATTTTTTATTTTTTTTTGGTGGGGAGGAAATCGCTTGGCACCCTCTGCTGGTTCTATGCAGCAAGTAGTGTAGGTCGATAACCCCACTAAAACCCCCCTAGCTCACCTAAAACCTCGGAACTGTCCGTTCAGACATATCGTCGAGGTTAGGTAACTGTCATTATCCGTCCAGTTCGATTCTCCTTTCTCCCCTCTGAGACGTCTTCTCTTCCTCCTCCTTCTGCCGCATTATCCTACTAATATGTCCAAAGCCTTTAATCCAGTTCTGGTGTCGCTCATCAGTTTATTTACCTAGTGCACTCAAAACATGTGTATCTCTCTGTGTCAGTGAGTCCACAGTACCTACACGCACCAGTTTGAATTTTCTCGGTATAGGTTCTGAAGCTACCGTGGCCGCTGAGGAATTGGGTGAACCAGTAGTATGTGGTCCTCTACTTGCAGTCTAACCACCTATCGAGATTTTTAATTAGGCTTTTGGTCTATTGGCCTACATCTCGGGTGTCATTCTATCTGTTCTGCCATTGCAGCCTGGTCTCCTGCCTTTCTCTTCTTTGATCATCCTTTGTTATTCTGGGCAGCTGGTATAGTCTCGTTCCTCTACCTGCATGTTAATTGGCGGGATCCCACAAATTACGAAGAGAGCTTCCGTGGAGACAGTTATGTACGCCTTCGCAACCCTGAGCATGACGCTTTTTTGGGTGGACAACAGGATCTTTCTGTACTTGCCTATTCTTTTTTATACAGAATTGTGGACGCTACTACCCCCGCCAAAACCCTTCGTCTTCTTAGCCCCGGACCTCTCACCTTCGGTAATAGCCTCTGTAGAGCAGCTACCTGTCTCCTGGCCTTTTCGCATGTTCTTCTTACATGTTCGTTGTATATGCACTTATTATCTAGCCAGGCACCGAGGTATTTCACGTATTTTCTAATTTATGTGCAGTTCTAATTTTCACATATACTTCTGCTTGAAAATTTAACAAAGTGTCTGTAAATTTAAATATTTCCGGATATGATTTATAAAAACATTCCTTAAATTTCGAGTGAAATGATTCACATGCGTTTGTAGTAAATATAAGAGATGATGAATTTGAAGCCCATATTATGTAAGGTGGAAATGTTGAATCACAAAATTGCAAAACTCTGTCATCTTCTAGCATAATATTAAAAAGTACATCAGAAAAAAAGTCACCAATTTTATTTGGATCTAAATAAGGAATGCCGAAAAACAATTTTAAATATTGTCCAATAACGGTTTAATTTTTATCTTCCGAGGACAAACCTAAATATTGAATTTTTCTAAACCAATTTTATGTTAAATGAAATTTGCAACAAAAAATAATAACATCGGCCCACAGTAACTTGGCTGTATTTTGAATTGCTATTTTAAAATCAGAATTTATTAGCTTCGTTTTGAAATTCAAATCTTTTGTACGATTGCTGTGATTTATTTGTTAACAAACAAAACACCAGAGGAACATAAAAACCATTTTTGTAGCCATGTATAGTAAACATCTAACAAAAATTTTTAGAACAGTATTGAAAAGTTCCATCCACATACAAAGAATCTACATTACACAAAAAGTGAAGATTTGAGAAACAACTAAAAATTGCGGTCATCAAAACTTAATCCCCAACTCTCTTGCAGGTGGGGCAGTAAGTACTTGCGATTAATGTGTCCAGGTAGAGGTAATGGATTTTGAGATGAGCCCTGTGTGATACCGTCGCAGTATACCAGATTGCGTTCGAAAAAAATATTACTAACCATCCTAATAATTTCAGCCCTTCAATTTCATTCTTTGACTGTCCTCCGTTCAGGTTGTTTCGACTCCGAATCTTTTAATAGTGCAGTACATTTTGTTTCCCTTTTAGTTCCTTATAGTTTAGTTACGATTTTTATAGACAATAATTTGTGAAAATATTTTGTGCAGTGAATTAATTTACTTGACAGTAAGGTATGTATTAATTTATTTTATTACATTTTTAAAATTAAAAGTTTGATTTTTGGCATTTTATTACCTAATCAAAAAGAATGTTATTTTTACATGGGACATTAGGCAGAAAATTTCAATTGATGCATATGTAAAACTTAAAACTATAATTTATATTCATATATCTTTATTTTGTGTATCAATTTTTAAAATCTTTTGTTCTAGAATAAACCTGGAAACATGAGTGATTCCAAAAAAGTTATACATAGTCAAGGTCGACAAATAATATACAGTGTATATAAATTTATGAAGGCAGAAAAAGAACAGAAAGCACTAGATTTCCCTCTGTTCAATTTGAATGAAGGAGTAGCTAAAGCTTGTGCTGTTTCTAAGGCCACAGTGAAACGTATTGTGAGCGAAGCTAATAAAAAATCACCTGGTGAACTCTTCAAATCACCTATTAATAGCGTCAACAAACCTTCAACTTCCAAAGGACCCGTTAATGAATTTGAGGAAGAAATAATTCGAAGAATTATTTATTCTTATAGTGCTATTCATAAAAGAAGGCCTACCATGAAAATAATTTTTGAAAAAGTGAGAAATGAAGAAGGGATGAACTTTACTGGTAAAATTGATAGTTTCAGAAAATTGGTTAAAAGAATGGGATTTAGATGGAGAAAAACTGAAGATAAATGGAAAGTTTTAATGGAGACATATGACATTAAAGCTAAAAGAACTGAATACTTAAGAAAGTTAAAAAAATACAAAGAAGATGGATGGCCGATTGTATATTGTGATGAAACATATATCCACAGTTCACATACCGTACCAAAAGCATGGGACGATGGTACAAATGAGTGTTTAAAATCACCCGTAGCTAAAGGTAAACGGCTAATTATTTTACATGCTGGAGGTGAAGAAGGATTCGTAACCGAGGCACTTATGATTTTTAAATCGGGAATGAAAACCGGAGACTATCACGATGAAATGAATAATACAAATTTTGTCAAATGGTTAAACGAAAAATTCATTCCTAATGCACCGAAAAAATGCGTATTAATATTAGACAATGCCTCCTAGAACCCATTCCAAATTTTTCACGGAAAAAAGATGCAATGCTGAACTGGCTTGCTGAAAGAAATATATTCTTTCCTGAAAAATCAACTAAAGCAGAACTATTCGCAATTATAAAAATCCACAGGCCAGTTTCTGAAAGATATGTAATAGACCAAATTCTAGCAGAACATGACATTTTAACATTGCGTCTACCACCCTATCATCCAGAGCTAAACCCAATAGAAAAAATATGGGCATTGGTGAAGAACGAACATGCAACATAACTTTTAAAATGGATGATGTATGGAAGTTAACGGAGAAAAAACTTAGTGAGGTAACGGTAGAAAACTGGAAAAACATTTGCGCCAATGTAATAAAAGTTGAAAAGGACTATATGGAAAGAGAACATGTCATGGATCAAGTGGCGGATTTAATAATAAACGTAGGAGAGGATAGCCACAGTGAAAGTGAATTTTCGGATGATGAAGACGATAACGACTTAGGTTGCGAGCCACTCGCTAAATTATAAATATTTTGACTAATAAAATTATTTACATGGGATAAACACAATATATGTATATAAATTTATATAGTTGATAATAAATGCTTATAGTTAAGAGCTTTTCATATAATTTCCTCAGTTATATTACATAGGGTTTTTCTAATTTTGATTTTATTATTAAGCTCAGGTAAAACATGGTATTATTTCTTTAAGGGGCTAGGGCTCCTAAATGGTATTTAATAGCTTGTAATCCATAAGCTGTCTAGGTCATTAAAATATTAATTAACTGCTTACTTTTGTAATTATAAATCATTAGTTTAACAATCTCTATTGCTTTGATTTTATTTATCTCTAGACATTAACACAATTTTTATGATCTATATTAAATGTAATTCCGTTGAGTATGTATCATGTTTTAAATTATATTTTACAATAAAATTATAATGTTATTTTCAACATACTTCGCCTGGGCTATAAGAATACAATCAACCGAAACGGACTTTTTCAGTTTTCACTTTAGGAATTTATTGCATTGTTGCCTTTTATATCTACGCAACTATTTACAAGGTTAGGGCTCATCTCAAAATCCATTACCTCTAGTTCCGTGGGGCAGTTAGTATTGGCCGAAAAGAACTTGGTCCAAAGGAAACATAAAGTTGATCCAAAGTAAAGTAAATATAAGACAAAAATTAGCAGATTTCGTGGTCTCTGTTATTAAACAAGAATATAAAACAATGATGATATTAAAATGAAATACATGAATTTTAGATTAAGAATGTAATATAAAAATAATTAAAATTAATTCAATTCTAAGACAATCCGTAAAAACAAATTCAAAAATAGATTCTCTTTTTGTAAAACGATACACAGACATCGGATAACAACAACAAAAAATATATACCGGCATTAAAATAATTAAAAAAAATCGTCTGTGTCACCCGAGAACTTTCCCGGCTCGACCGTAGAGAATTGGATTATTTTAATTACAAAATACTAAGCATTACATTAATTTACGGAACACATTAAAAATAGCGAGCCGATGGTGAATACGTCTGCCGAATTGATATTTCAATGTTGATAATGACATAAGCTGCGCACGCGCACGTTGTATATCACACTGCTACAATTATGATCTCCTAAAATCATGTGTGAAAACTATTGGGATCAGGGAAAAATTTTCATACAATAGTTGTAGGGAATTTTATGCTTTACAACTTTGCACTGAAACATTTTGCACTAAAGAGCATAATTTACCTCCAATTTAAAAAAATGGAAAATCCTAAATGTGTATTTTACTCGCCATCTAGCGGCGAAACTATGAGGAATTCGATAAAAAGTTAAACATAAAAGTTAAAGCAAATTTGATGCTTTACAACTTTGTACAAGAAAATTTTGCACTAAAATGCATTGTTATGAGCCCTCTAGTGGCGCAACTATTGGAAATTCTAGAACAAGTTTTAGACAAAAGTTGTACGGAATTTTATGTCTTAAAACTTTGCACTACAATATTTTGCACTAAAGTGTATTGTTTGTCCTCAAATCAAGAAAAACTAGAGAAAACAAACATGAACATTTTTTACGCGCCCTCTAGTGGCGCAACTATTGGAAATTCTAGAAAAAGTTTGAGACAATAGATGTAGTGAATTTTATGCTCTAAAACTTTGTGCTTCAACATTTTGCACTAAAGTGTATTGTTTGTCCTCAAATCAAGAAAAACTAGAGAAAACATACATGCACATTTTTTACGCGCCCTCTAGTGGCGCAACTATTGGAAATTCTAGAAAAAGTTTGAGACAAGAGATGTAGGGAATTTTATACTCTAAAACTTTGTGCCACAACATTTTGCACTAAAGTGTATTGTTTGTCCTCAAATCAAGAAAAACTACAGAAAACAAACATGCACATGTTTTACGCGCCCTCTTGTGGCGCAAACTATTGGAAATTCTGGAAAAAGCTTGAGACAAGAGATGTAGGGAATTTAATGCTCTAAAACTTTGTACTACAACATTTTGCACTAAAGTGTATTGTTTGTCCATAAAATTTAAAAAAAGTAAAAAATTGTTACATGTGTTTTTAATCAATGTCCGTCTTGAGGATCTTCTACTGTACCAATTTAAGCCAAAAACTAATGGTCGCATTCTCGGCACACACCGATCCTCCATACCAAATTTCAGCTTTATTGGTCAAACGGTTCGGCAGTTATCGTGGAAGATTACACACAGACACACAGACAGACCATACGCTGGAAATGGTTTCAATCTTTTTCGGGGACCTCAAAATGGATATTTCCATCGATATCTCGATTTTTTTTGCTCGTTCACCTTACTTTCCCTTTGATGGGTCCGGAAAAGTAATAACAGTAAATAAAAGTTAAATGCGTCGAAATATAATAAAAAACTTACCCTATAAAATGAGGGGGAGGAGAAAAAAAAATCTTTAGTAAGCGACACGAACGATATGAAAGTCAGTTATTTTTACTGAATGGGCAAAGAGAAGAACATTAGTAACATGGGAAAGACATTTTATAGGAATACCAAGAGAAGAGAGGGACATGACGCGAGGAAATAAGAAGGGGCTATCAAGCGAGTATGAAATTAAAATATATTAAGTAGAGGAATAATGAAAATACAGGGTTGCACAAAAAACGTAACAGTTAATACTTCTTATTTAATATTATCTCGTCATAAAATGTTAGAGAATTAAAGAATCATATTAGACAGTTAACCTAAATAAACCCAGCTTATTTCTTAAAAAAATATAGCATAAAACTTGTTTTAATTTAGTTTATTTTTGTATAAACAATATACATAGAAAAAATAATTAGTAACGACAACCAGCTACGTAACGGGAATTATTCCCACGACAATAAGCCTTATAAGTAGTCCATGCATTGAAACCATTACGTTCTCGTTTTTGAAACTCTTTGAAAATCTGCTTCACGCATCTGACGTCATTATCAATATTATCATCCCTAAATTTGGCACATGAAGTCTGGCATCCAGCTACTCTGGCAACCATTGGTGGAGAACACCAGTACAATTGACTGATTTGAAAGAGTCCATGATCGTGAGTTCTTCCATTGATTGCAGCTGTGTTAAAGTTCGATTCGTGTTGAACAATACAGATCCAGGTAGCTATTTGATTGTGAGGTATTCTATATTTTTGTTTTAATTCACTGGCAAGGGTGCACCTGTTATATACTTTAGCGTGTAACAGAGCTATTTGAGCTGATAGGATTAAATAGATGATTTGGGACAACATGATGTTCCTGGAAAATTCAAAATCTTGCATTAAAATAAGTTATAAATTTCAGTCACAATTTTTCGAAAATATACTAAAATAGAGCAGTTTTTAATTTGAAATTGATATTTTTTGCATAAAAATAGTCATTTAGTGATAACCCCCTAAAAATTTTAAATTATTAAAGAAAGACATTTAAATGGTATGCACAATCTCCCGATTTTGCCTCTCTCGATTAGTTTTAAGGGACTACTTAAAATCAAAAAAAGATGGTATAATCCCACCCAATATTCTTATGATATTTTTTTTTAATTAAGCGCATTTCTTTTATTCAATATTTTCAATATTCTCTAAAATTAATACTACAGGGAATACGTATTCTTATATTACCCTTTTTATATCAATTGTTTTATTCGACTTTTAATTTGAAAAAATGTATTTTTGCCAAAATATCTTAAAAAAAAATTTAATTATTTATCTCCAAATTTTTTCTGTAAGACATAAAATTGAATAATTTCAGAAAGGTTCATTAAAATAGAGTGATTTTTGCCGAAGTGAAAAATTAATTACGAATTAAATCATTTTTCACGGAAATTTTGAGGTTAAGCACAAAAGTACCTTATGTAGAAGTTATAGGTTTTTATAAGCTATAACTTTGCTGTTGAATGTTTTTTGATACAACATTAAGTTTTGCTGAAAATCGTGAAAAATCACAGGAAAAAAATTTCACCACTTTTAACCACCCCCAAAATAAATTAGACAAACCCCCAGAGCGCCGTTTTTTTGTCACATGTTCCTTGTAACCCCTTTTATCATCTACCACTGGAAGTGTTTAGATGCACTAAAAAGTTATTCTATATAGTTTAAAATTTCAAATAGAATAAAATTTTGAAAAAAATCAACAATTATTAAATCTTTTATTACGAATTTAATAGTATTTTTTTAATTCTTTTTGTTAATATTTGCCATAAAAAAACATTTTTTGAATAATTTTAAAATTAATAAATAATTAATATTTCATTCAAAATGAGAAACAGACTCTTTTTTTAAGTTTTTTTGCATCTAAATACATTAATAAAGTTAGTTTCAAAAATAAAAAATAAATCAAATCTTTGTGAAAAATTCATAGCATTGAATTTTTTTAAGTTTTTACATTTTTGCCTATAACGTTTATAAATATAATTGTAAAATTATAAAATTATTCACACATATATTACGTTTTAATCCCTTTGGGATGATCTATTTAATTTTTTCATTTGTTTTATCATTTTCGTTAAAACTAAATTACAAAAAAAAATTAAAAGAATTCTTTATTTTGGTTATTTAAATTCTAAGAAACTAAAATACATTGTAAATTTAGAGTTTCAGATTACCTTTCGAATGGTATAAATCCCATTTTATTAATTTTTTAAAGTTATTCATTTTTGTTTAAATCGTAATAAAATTTCAAATTTTTTGAGCCATTTTTAAAAATTCCACAATTTTCGTAATAAAATTTTGAAAAAAATCACAATTATGTTGTTTTTTATTACAAATTAAATGGTTTTTTTAATTTTTAATGTTTACTATTAAAAAAATTACATTTGTGTGATTACCCCCTCTTTATTGAATTTTTCGTTCGAGATAATAATTTAGTTCGGGACCGGACTCAAAGAATTTTTTATTTTCAAACGTATGAAAAAAGTTTACTCTGTATACTAAAATTTTAAAATCTAATAAACTTATGTAATCGTAATAAAATTTTAAATTTTTTGAACCATTCTTAAAAATTCCACAATTTTTGTAGGAAAATTTTGAAAAAAATCACAATTATGTTGTTTTTTATTACAAATTAAATGGTTTTTTTTAATTTTTAATGTTTACTATGAAAAAAATTAAAACAATTTTTTAAATAAAAATATTAAAAAAAAAAGAAATGTATATCAAAAGAATAGGAAAGTTGGGTGAGATTACCCCCTCTTTATTGAATTTTTCATTCGAGATAATAATTTAGTTCGGGACCGGACAATTTGTATACTAAAATCTTAAAATCTAATAAACTTTATTATTATATCCTATTCTTTTGAATCCATATTTCTTTTTTTTTATATTTTTATTAAAAAAATTGTTTTTATTTTTTTTATAGTAAACATTAAAAATTAAAAAAAAAACATTTAATTTGTAATAAAGAACTCCATAATTGTGATTTTTTTCAAAATTTTATTAAAAAAATTGTGGAGTTTTTAAAAATGGCTCAACAAATTTTAAATTTTATTACAATTACAAAAGTTTATTAGATTTTAAGATTTTAGTATACAGAGTGAACTTTTTCATACATTTGAAAATTAAAAAAAAAAATTTTTGAGTTCGGTCCCGAACTAACTTATTATGTCGAATGAAAAATTCAATAAAGAAAGGGTAATCTCATCCAACTTTTCTATTCTTCTGATATATGTTTCCTTTTCTTAATATTTTTATTTAAAAAATTGTTTTAAGTTTTTTTATAGTAAACATTAAAAATTAAAAAAAAAAACATTTAATTTGTAATAAAAAAAACTCCATAATTGTGATTTTTTTTCAAAATTTTATCACAAAAATTGTAGAATTTTTAAAAATGGCTCAAAAAATTTGAAATAGATGTAATCTACAAAAAAGCTGTGTAACATTTTGACATTTAGTAAATATTTCTTTACGATTACCTCAAGAAAAATTTTTACTGTCTATATAAAAAATTAAAATCATTAAATCTTTTACTTATTAAATATGCTGTATATTTTAAACAAAATAAAAATCTTAGATTTGTAATTAAATTCAATTCGTATCAAATAAAATGTTACTTACTTATTTATATTCGCTGTGTCAAAATAAAAACTAATTAATTATTTCCCAATTATATTAAGTGATAACGTGATCTGTTCTGCTATTTATACAATAAATTAGTTTATAAACGAAAATTTTTGAGGTTTGATTAAATTTTCCAAAGATGTGGTATACCTGGTTAATGATAATAAATTTGACTTCCTGCAGAATGTGTCTCTTATCATAATTCGTATTTTGTTTTTAAATTATATTGAATAAAATAAGATTTTGACCGTTACAAAATGTCCCAAAAATTAAAAAAAAAATTTGTTAGGTGTATACGGTGTGCGCATAAAGTATGGAATCATGCCGTAAAATACAATTTTTTTTTATATATTAAATGGACCAGGGATCTTAAAATTTATATTTTCGACGTTGTTAAATGTACAGTTTCTGAGAACAATATGTTTATTTTTAAATGGGACAACCCGTATATTTTACAATTTTCTGTTACATGACATGAATATCGGTTTCATTTCTTTAAATCAAGTAGGTCTTACTTTCAGCAGGTACGTCGTGATGGTTTTTTGAAAATAGACACCAGCTATAAAAATCAGATTAAAATACAATGGTACATTTAACAGAGCGTTTAATAAATGAAATTTTAATACTAAAAGGATTGGTGATAGGTAATGCCATAATATTATGAAATTTGAGTATGTTTTATTTGCCACATTATTTATAGGGCACGAAGACGCGAAGAGGTATGTGAAATTTTTAATATCTAGGTTGAAAGCAGATCTCCTATATCACTGTTACGTTTATTTGTACCACCCTGTATTTTCATTATTCCTCTACTCTACTTTTAATTTCATACTCGTTTAATATCCCCTTCTTATTTCCTCGCGTCATGTTCCTCTCTTCTCTTGGTATTCCTATAAAATGTCTTTCCCATGTTAATAATGTTCTTCTATTTGCGTACTCAGCGGGAACGCGCCGTCCATATGGGCAAGGTGCATTTACAGAAACCAAAAAATTATCTACAATACCCGCGGTGAAATTTTATTATATAAAAAGATTTATTATAGTTTATAACCGCTCGCAATAGTTTCGGCACTACTAGGTATGCAACCCTCATTTGGAAGCAGAGCTGCAGCACCCGTAGTCGTGACGTCAACATCTCGCCCACACCTACATAACTATTCAGCTTATAAGCAGCCGTTTCGAAGAGAACGGCAATCCGAAAATCCAGCGCTTTGGACATCGTTCGAGACGAGACGCCAAAAAGGACTAAGGATATTTAAAACTAATTTTGTTTTTAGAGTTAATTATTTTATTTTCTACTTGATATAAGTATTATATATTTTTTTTGTGTATGAATAAATAATTACCTTTCTACATCTGGCGCCCAACGTAAAGCTTAGCTTTAGGTTTCTAGAATTCTAGTTCTAGATAAACAACAGCTGATTACTTGGCATTGTTTGTCATACAGAAGTCTGAAACCGAGTTGCTCTACTACTGTTTGCGAAGATTAATGATTCGGCAAGACCAATTTTAATTTTAGATAAATATCAGCTAAATATTTTTGGCGTTGTTTGTCGGAATTTTAAATCGATCTTACACTGAGAAACAGTGGATATTCAAGATTTCGGAAACTACAACTACTCCACGTCGTAGGCGTCGCAGCAAGCGTCAAAACAAGAAAATCTCAATCAGCACAATGCAGATGTCTGAAGAACAATTTCAAAGGCTACTTCTAACGGTTAATAAGCCAGATCCAGTAGCAACAACAAATGGTTCTTTCAGTAAATGCACAGCCAGGTTTGATGGAACGAGATGTGATACTACTGTAAATACGTTTATTACAACAGCTACGATATATAAGGAGGTCGAAAAAATAACAGACGGCGACGCCCTTAAGGGACTGCCACTATTATTAACTAGCACCGCTTCAATTTGGTGGCAAGGGGTAAAAAATGAGGCTACAACATGGAATGAAGCCACCTCACTGATTAAAGCAGCTTTCTCACCACCCAAGCCTGCATACCAAGTTTACCTAGATATTTTTTGTGAACGCCAGCAGATTGGTACCACAATAGATGAATTCATCTGCAAAAAGAGAGCCCTCCTGGCACAACTACCACACGGGAGACACGATGAGTCAACGCAACTCGACATGTTATTTGGTCTACTCCATATTAATATCCGCAAAAAGATAACGCGAGACAATTGTAACACCTTTGCCGAGCTGTTACAGAGAGGCAGAGAAGCGGAGTCCGTAGAACGAGAATCTAGGCCAACAGAAACTGCGTCTAATAAGATTACAAAACCAGATAAAAATGTTTCATCTTTGACAACAAGCAGAAATAAAAAGAATAGGTGCAACTTTTGTCACTACAGAGGACATACTCAGGAAGAGTGTCGAAAACGACTAGCGTCGGAAACAGCTGACAGAAAACCTCCCCAAGCTAAGGAAAGCACTTCAAAATTAGACTCCATACACCAAAACAGCATAACCTGCTATGGATGTGGAAAACCAGGTTATTACCGAAGTAACTGCCCTGTTTGTGCAGGAAAGAATGCAGATATCAGCACTCAAGCTGTAAATTTTTACTCTCTGAACATGATATTAGATCTGACCACTCAGGTACCCACAATACCAATTGATATTCACGGTATTTCGGGGATCGCTCACATAGATACGGCAGCCAGGACCAGCGTAGCCGGCAGATCCCTCTACGAACAACTTAAGACTATCCCCTCGGTCAAATTTAAGAAAAGGTTGGCTAATGTTACTCTCGCCGACGGACACAGCCAAGAACAAGAAATACTGACCACCACCGTTAATGTAGGCATACAGTATAAAAACTTTTATATTGACTTCGTCATCCTACCTAAGGCCGAAGATAATCGAACCTTACTCGGGATTGATTTTTTGGAAAAGGCAGCCATGGTTCTCGTAATTCCCCAAAGATGTTGGTATTTCGCTGACAATCCTACACAGTTTTTCCAATTTATGAACGTATCTCCTGGGCGCACTCCTGAACTTAGGTACAGACCTTCAACGACCCCAAGCGACACCGATCCTGGAACGTCCTTAAATTCAGCAGAGGTAACAGAGTCGAGATCACCGTTCTTAAATATATTTGCTTCACCATTGCCGGAAGAGCCAATGGACTCAATGTATAAACTCTGTGAGATTGAAGTTACACCGCCACCACGGCGAACACCAATTCCTGGATTGCAAAATAATGAAACAGGTTACTCCCCTAGTACTATTGACAGCATATTCCAAGATGCAATGCCAATATACTACAGCAATAGTCCGCCGAAAGATCCTAGAAAACGAAGAAAACTTCAACTATTTAGTATCGACATACTGCTCCAGCCAGACGAAGCCCCTGAGCTCAATAAAGAGCAAAGATTCGAACTTAATGAACTATTCACACAATACCAAGATAGTTTTTGCAATGATGGCCCTCCAACGACTTACGCCGTTCATCGAATCGATACTGGAGACCATGCACCTAGGTCAGCTGCCCCGTATAGACTTAGCACTAGTCGCCAAGCACTGCTTCGAGAGAAGTTAGATGATATGCTGGAAAAAGGAATTATAGAAGAGAGCAATACGCCATGGACATCACCTGTAGTCCTAGTTCCCAAAAAGGACCAAGACATTAGAGTATGTGTAGACTACAGACGTCTCAACAGTATTACGGTACCAGATCGGTACCCATTACCTCGAATCGATGACCTACTCCACGCTGCAAAAAGTTTACCATACATGACCACGTTAGATCTACAATCTGGTTACTGGCAGATACCAGTTCACGATAACGACAAAGATAAAACAGGGTTCATCACTCCATTTGGTGTTTATAGATACAACCGAATGCCGTTTGGGCTATGTAACGCACCAGCCACATTCCAGCGTCTCATGGACAGATTTAAAATAACATTAAGTAATGTTTATCTCCTTGTATATCTTGACGACCTTATAATTAGATCTCCCTCATTCAAGCAGCACCTCCAAGACTTGAGGGAAGTTTTTGCACAACTTCGAATATTCAACCTGAGAGTCAATAGATCGAAATGCAAATTTAGCTGCCAACAAATTAAGTATCTGGGACATCAGATTACCCCGGAAGGGATAGTCATGGACGCAGAGAAGGTCATATCGATTGTGGGCTTACCGCCACCTTCCAATTTGAAACAACTATTATCTTTTATTCAAACGTGCTCATGGTACAGAAGATTTATACCAAACTTCGCTACAATGGCACACCCGCTTACCAATCTCACAAAGAAGAAAGCAGTTTGGAAATGGGGATTAGAAGAACAAGACGCTTTTGGAAAATTGAAACATTGCCTTACAACCAGTCCCGTTCTAAAACAAGCGGACGACTCTCAACCTTATATTATTAAAACAGACGCCAGTTCCTATGCCATAGGAGGGATTTTGGTGCAGGGGGAGAGAGAGGATGAGCATCCCATCGAATACGCCAGTAGGTTATTGACCAGCGCCGAAAAGAATTACAGTACAACGGAACGAGAGGCTTTAGCAATAGTATGGGCCATTTCTAAGTTTAGGGGGTACATAGAAGGGTCCGAAGTAGTGGTGATCACCGATCATCAACCCCTGAAGTGGTTGCTTACCCTGAAAACGCCAACTGGGAGATTGGCTCGTTGGGCTCTTCAACTGCAATCTTATAATTTGCATGTCCGCTACTCACCTGGGAAAATGAACCGAGTAGCTGATTTCCTCTCAAGACCGCCCTGCAGAAATCATTCTGATACTTGTCAGATTTGCCACATTCAAGTAGATCTTCCCAGTAAGACTGAGAAAGATATCCGAGAAGAGCAATTGAAAGACTCAGAGATAAAGGATATCATAGAATCTTTAGAAGATGTTTCTAACGACGAGAATAATCAGAAATGGATTATCCGAGGCTATTTGCTGCATAAAGGGGTACTATACCGTTATACCGACGATCAAGACGATGAGGAAGCCAGGCTAGTGGTGCCGACTGAAGAAGTCAAGAATATTCTCCACGCTTATCACGATAGTCCAACAGCAGGACACTACGGTGTTGACAAAACTACGCAAAGAATTTCTAAGCGCTATTTTTGGAGCAAAATGAGACAAGACATCGCCAAACACATAGCCTCCTGTTTGGAATGTCAACGATATAAAGCAGCCAACAGGAAACCCGCAGGATTAATGCAAACGCAAGTAGTTAATCAACGCTTCGAAGTGTTAAGTGTTGACCTTTTTGGTCCACTGCCTGAGTCACCCAGCGGCAAGAAATGGATTTTTATAGTGGAAGATACTGCGAGTCGGTGGGTCGAATTATTTGCACTCGCCGAGGCCACCGCGGAAAACTGTGCCCAACACCTACTGAACGAAATATTTTTACGTTTTGGATTACCCCGTCGTATCATCAGCGATAACGGCACCCAGTTTATATCATCTGTAATGCAAAAACTTACCTATTGTCTTGGAATAAGACAAACTTTTATCCCTCTGTACCATCCTGAGACAAACATGGTGGAACGGAAGAACAGAGACCTAAAAACCCAACTAGGCATACTCGTTGGACAAGATCATCGTACATGGCCTGAGCATCTACCTGCAATACGATTTGCTATGAACACTGCACGCTGTGAAAGCACTAAACAAACCGCTGCCTTCTTGACGTTCGGCAGAGAATTGCGTGCTCCCCAAGATATCACCGACGATCTAAGCACAGTTGTGAGAAACGAAAATTTCGTAGAAGAAATTACGCCCAAGTTACTACAACTCGCTTCTACCCTACAGGCCTCGAAGGAAATTACGGAGATGAAGCAAGATCGAAATCAGCAAACTCACAACGAACATCGTCGCCCTCATCTCAAATATAAGGTTGGCGACAAGGTCCTGATCACTGGACATTTTCTAAGTAATGCATCCAAAGGATTTACATCCAAGCTTGCACCACGACGTGATGGGCCTTACATAATCCTTCGTCAACGTGGACCTGCCAGTTACGAAGTAGCAGATTCAAGAACACCTACAGAAGCACTCGGCATATATCACGCCTCCCACATTACACCATTTATGGGTTCCCAGGAAAATACCCCTGAACCTATACAGCCAATTCGCAAGCGTGGTAGGCCAAGAAAGAAGACAGGAGATTCAGCGATTTCCTCTTCCGAAGACACCTCAACTCCAGGCGAGCGATTAACTGTTATTTCTGGTTCCTCATCCTCCCGGACACTTCGGAACCAGAGGGGGAGGATATAACCGCTCGCAATAGTTTCGGCACTACTAGGTATGCAACCCTCATTTGGAAGCAGAGCTGCAGCACCCGTAGTCGTGACGTCAACATCTCGCCCACACCTACATAACTATTCAGCTTATAAGCAGCCGTTTCGAAGAGAACGGCAATCCGAAAATCCAGCGCTTTGGACATCGTTCGAGACGAGACGCCAAAAAGGACTAAGGATATTTAAAACTAATTTTGTTTTTAGAGTTAATTATTTTATTTTCTACTTGATATAAGTATTATATATTTTTTTTGTGTATGAATAAATAATTACCTTTCTACAAGTTTTATTTGCCTACCTAAAATTCCATAAACTTTTAAAACATCTGCAAAACAAATGGGCCTAGAAGAAAGAAGAGAAACTATTTTAATACTTATGGTCATGATTTATTTTTTATTATTTATAAATTTTATTTTTACTTGGATTCGGATTTCAGTTTTTGGAATTTTTCTTTCATGTCGTGAGCGTACCGAACATATTATGAAATTTGTTATACCCTGTAATTTTGGGTAATTGTTATGAAAATTGTTATACCCTGTATAATATTTGTTATAAAATATTATAGTAAATAGGGATTGGTTTAAATAAAAGAAAATGGATAGGAATTGGAAATAAAATTAACAGTTTTTCCTTTTTTTTTCTTGTTTGTAACATAAAAAAGAAAAATGTGAATTAAAAAGAAATTTTAGTAGACGGTATTAAAAATATAAACTAATTTTGGTAATATGAAAAGGCCATTTGAAGTAATAAATTCATTGTGACCAGTTAACTGACTTTTCGTGTCATATGGAATGTTTTGTCATTGGGGTTGGTGTAAAGTCAAAAATTAAAATTGTTTAAAAAAAAGCAGTAGGTAGAAATTTTGGGTATTAAAAAAAAGAAGGTTGTTAGAAAAAAACTTCAAAAAAAAACTAACGGGCAAAAATAAAAAAAAATTGTTAGTGAATATTAAATATATTGGAATTGGAATGTTGTAAAATAAGAATGAAGGAGTAATAAAAATAAAAAAAGGTAAAATTAAAGTATTTTTATTTCCTGAATAAAATCATAAGACACTAGAAATAGTTTAAAAAGAAAAGCATGGTTATGAGAAAGTAGCAGAAACAAAGCAATACAAGTTGGAAATAAAAGATATTGGTTAAATATTTAGAAGAAATCAGTGAAGGCGTTGAAGTTAAAAAAATAATAAAATAAATTGTATATTTTAACTTATTTTGTTATTTAGGTCCTTTATGAACCCTGTGAACCCAACCCTAATGAGATGACTTCTATCTACTCAGAAAGGTAAACTACAAGTGAATAAAGAGTTTACTATTTCAATATGTACTCGTAAAGTCTATACGAAGTCAATCCGAACAGCTAAATAAAAAAACTCATGTACCGAGTCTGATACATTTACTAGATGTAATACCATATAAAACCTCTCATGTAAAATTGATGATAAGATCTCGTTTACATTTCTTAGCACTCACTCAAAGTCGGCTAGCTAAAATTGTCTAAATTAATAATAAAACGGTCTAAAGTTACCTAAAATGGACCAGAAATTTGTTCAAAATAATCTAAAATTGTCCAAAGTCTTCTAAAAATTGTCTAAAGCGGTCTGAAGATACTTAAATTGATCAGAGAATTGTTCAGAATAATCTACAATGGGGAGAGTTCAACTTGAAATATTAATCCATCTTATTTTGCATTATTTGAGAAAGAAATGAATTTATTTTTATGAAAAAATCGTTTTGTCTGCTTTTTTCTTTGATTTAACATGAAAAAATTGATATTTAAAAATTACTGCATCTATGCAGCTTGTAGTGCACATACATCACTGCAGCATAAAATTAACGTGGGCCAGTTTCTCTAAATAAAATTGACGCTTTTAAATATAGATGACGTTTGCTTTTAAAGTGTTTGGTCAATATGTTTTTAATTGTGTTTACTTTTACCTTTGTTTACGTACAAATACAAATAAATTCGGAAAATTATCAACATCAACCAGCTCTACAGAGTACAAACTACAACAATGACAGTGAAATATGCAGTAAGCAGATGCGGACGCGACCTTTCACTTAATCAGGAACGAGTGTGCCCAGCACTTATGTACCAAACAGCAAATTATTACCTGATCTCGTTAAAATAGTCGTTTTCTTTATCTAACAGCGGAATCTAATATCTATTTATCTCTCTCGATTTTCAATGCGAATTCACAGTGGATAGGTCCAAATTTTCATCTTTATCCAATTATCATATAATGTTTTTCTCCATCTTTGTCTGTATAAGTGGTGATTTAACATCTGCTGTTCATTCATATTCTCTTCTTTACACATTTGCAGTTAATGGCTTGACATTAACTTCATTGCACATAAGTGACGTCACGATCGTAATGGCGGCATATTCAAATAATTAGAAATTTGAATTTTTAAATTAATTTATTTAAAAATCTAGCTGAAATTACGGTAGATAATTAAAGTCAATGTGTTTTATTTGATTAATTCTAACTGTCAATAAAGAAAAAACGTGAGGTTATATTTTTGTTGAACTCCCCATTGCCTAAAATTGTCCAAAATGGTCTAAAAATTGTCTAAAATAATAACAAAACTGTCTAAAGGTACTCAAACTCAAATTGATTTATAATATTGTTCAAAATAATCTAAAATGATCTAAAATTTTGTAAATTAATAATAAAACGGTCTGAAGTTACTTAAACTGATCAGAAAATTATTCATAATAACCTTCAACGGTCTAAAATTGTCCAAAATCTTCTCAAAATTGTCTAACATAATAATAAAACGTCATAAAGTTACCTAAATTGATCAAAGAATAGTTCAAAATAATCTAAAATGGTCTAAAGTTGTCCAAAAACAATCTAAAATAATAATAAAACGGTCTAAAATTACTTAAATTGGTCAAACAATTATTGAAAGTAATCTAATATAGGCTAAAATTATGGAAAATGGTCTCAAATTGTCCTAAATGTCCTAAAATTGTCCAACAATGGTCTAAAATGAAAATAAAACGGTCTAAAGTTGTCTAAATTGATCAAAGACTTGTTCAAACTAATCAAAAATGGCCTAAAGTTGTCCAAAATGGTTTAAAAGTCCCCAAAAACGATTTAAAATTACCTAAATTGATCAGATAATTTTTCAAAATAATCTCAAATTATCCAAAATGGTCCAGAATTGTCTAAATACCTAAATTGTTAAAGTTATAAAAAATTAAACGATTTTATTTGATACCTTTAAAATGAATGAATATATCGATTTGAAATTTTGCAGGTTTGTTCCGAACAGCAGAAATATCAAAATTCCCCAAATCTTAGCAGACATAGACTATATCACTCATAATATCCAAAATTTCAATGAAAAAAACCTCATTCTTACTCAGACTACTAATGCTATTACTTATTTTCGTTCAAAAGCCAATTTCTTATAACAAATTACATACCACTTACATAAAATGTCGTAAATTTCTGAAAGACAACCCTGAACTAAAAGTCATACAATGTGACAAAATGAACGTGACAACAATTATCACACAAACACAATATGACGATCTTTCCAAAGACATCTTAAACTATGAACTATATTATACGGTCTTACACAGAGACCCCACTTCTACAATACAACAAAAAAGCTAACAAACTTGTGTCAGAATTAATTCAAAAAAATATGTTAACTAAAGATGAAGCCAAACAATACCGAGTCTATAATGGAGTTCCAAGCAAATTCTACGGTCTCCCCAAAATCCATAAACCAACCCTATCTCTACGTCCAATAATCTCATGTTTTGATAGCCTCAATAGAGGTATTGCACAATTAATTACCAATTGTCTCACGAATGCATACAATTCCAACAATAATTATTTCATCCAAGATTCTTTTGAATTCAGCAATTTCATCAATGAGTTTGAACTTCCTGCAGGTTACGTAATTATAAGCCTTGACGTTAATAACATAACTTTATCACTAGTCAAAAAAAGTGTCAACAAACACTGGACCACTATACCACAACATTGTAAAATTAAAAAACCCATTTTTCTACAATTGATAGAATTTCTTTTCAATACTACAGTTTTTAGTTATAACAATACAATTTACAAACAAGTCCTTGGCATGCCCATGGGCAGCCCTGTGTCCCCCATCTTAGCACAATATGTGATGGATGATCTTCTGGATGACATTTTACCACAATTATCATTTAACGTACATTTTTAAAAAAAATATGTCGATGACATTACCCTCAGTTTACCTCAAGGTAGTACAGAGGAATTACTTAATTTAGTTAACAACTATGACCAGTTTCTAAGTTTTAAAACAGAAGAAGAAGACCTGCGTCATAGTTTACCATTCTTAGATACCAAACTTATCAGAAGACCTGATAATAGTATCATCACATCTTGGTACACTAAACCAGGGTCCTCTGGCCGTTTCTTGAATTATGCATCTTACCATGCACAAAAGCATAAGATTAACTTAGTCCTTGGCATGAAAAACGGAGTAATAAAAACCTCACATACCACCTTGCGGTTGCAAAACTTAAAAAAAATAGCCCAACTTTTCACAAAACAGTTTACCTCAAGGTAGTACAGAGGAATTACTTAATTTTGTTAACAACTATGACCAGTCTCTATAAGTTTTAAAACAGAAGAAGAAGACCTGTGTCATAGTGTACCATTCATAGATACCAAACTTATCAGAAGACCTGATAATAGTATCGTCACTTCTTGATGCACTAAACCAGGGTCCTCTGGCCGCTTCTTGAATTATGCATCTTACCATGCACAAAAGCATAAAATTAACTTAGTCCTGGGCATGAAAAAAAGAGTAACAAAAACCTCACATACCACCTTGCAATTGCAAAACTTAAAAAAATTAGCCCAACTTTTCATAAAAAGTGGCTACCCCAGTAACTTAATTAATAAATTGTTATTCTCAAGATCAGACACCACACAAATTGTTGACAACCCCAACAATGAGGGTATCCTTCCACCACGTTATTTCTCACTTCCATACATTGATAAGTTGGTTCCTAAATTTAATCACATCTTTCGCAATACTGAAAACGTATGAAGTGCATATCGCAATACTATCACAATTAGAAATCTTTTTTCAAAACTTAAAGATAAAGATGAGGTTTTACAAAACTCAAACATTATCTACAGCATTCCCTGCAATACATGCAACAACATTTATGTCTGACAAACAGGTAGAAAATTAAAAGATCGTATAACATCTCACAAAAGTGATATCAGGACTAACAAACGCACCTGCACTCTAACACAACATGTCCTAGACTCAAATCATGTTATAGCTTTTCACCGACCCAAAATTCTAGAAAAAGAAACCAACATCCAAAAAAGAACATTTCTAGAAATGATTCACATACATAACAATGACACAATCAACGCTAGGACTGACATAGAAGGACTGAGCGTCATATACACTTATCTATTACATCTAGATAAACTTAAACATTAATCATTCTTGTTGTTAACATTCCTTCTCAAATTTTCAAAATTTTAAATTTAACGCGCATTTAACAGGTTGGTAGTAACTATGGAGCGTATAGAAGGAGGGCAATCTCTAATGGACAACACATTTAAAATGTGGTCAAAATTTTATACGCAACTAATGGTACATAAAATAACCGACGTGGCGCTGACGATCGTATGTTGAAAAACTGTTTGTAGATTGATTAGATCCATAATCTCAAATAACGTTTTTTATTTAATGAGCCACCCAATTTTTATAAAATACATATTTTTTAAAAGTTTACGTAATAAATTAAAATTATTATTTGAAAAAAAGTCAAAGGAAATGCCGAAACTCGCTTAAACTGTCATCAACAGTCGATCAACAGCGCCACCAACTGGCTTCCTAAATCGGGCCACTTTTTATAACGTTGAGATGTGCCTCCTTCTATACCCTCCATAGTAGTAACATTTTGTAGGTAGTAGAGGTTAGCAATTTTTTGATGTCACTTCTGTTATTTTCATAACCACATTTTCCACATTTTCACGACGAACCATCACATACATGCCTATCATAATTTTAAAATTATTCAAATGTCAAACAATTATTTTTTTGACAAGTTTTAATAATCTTAATTTAAATGTTTTAACCAATCTCCTTAATTTTAAATAAGTTAATTGTTTCAAAGTTTCACTTAATCAATTCTCAAATTTCATGTAAGTACTTTGTAAATTTAATTTAATTTCATTAATTAATTGTATAACATCATGTAACCATGTAACCTGCAGTTTTTTTTACTGATTCTTATTCAAAAGGTCATAAACGGCGTAGCGCCCCTATTCCCGGTGCTGGGTTCCGTCATTGAATCGATTACAATAGGTAGATTCCATATATGTAAATCTACCTAAAAGTGGACATGAACAATAACTCATACAAGTGACCGTCCTGCTATTCCAGAGCAAACAAAAACTGAAATTTTTTTATCGATGGTTGGAGACTATTAGGTACCAATATAAAATACTATTAGTACAGGAATTGAACAAAGACGATCCAGAATAAAGTTCTGTGAAACAATGTTAAATATATTTGACACTAATCCTAATTTCTCTATTAAAATCCGTTTTTCTGATGAGGGTATTTTTCAATTAAATGGCATGGTCAATAAACAAAACTGCAGGTACTAGTCAGATGAAAATCATCATTGGATGGTGGAGAGACATACGCAGTATCTACAAAAGATTAATGTGTGGGCCAGATTTATTAATACTACCATTATTGGACCTTATTTTTAGAATAAAACCATGACAGATGAAGAATTTTGGGCATTTTTAGAATTAGAGTTAATTCCATAATTAGTCAGACTCTTTCCTGAAGATATCAATCATCATATCGTAAATAGATCAATTTTTATTGAGAAAGATGAAGCGCCTCCTCATTATCTTCGTGAGTTTCCCGACATAACATTTCCAAATCGTTGGATAGGAAAAAGAGAAGCTGTCGAACGGCCAACAAGATCTACGGATTTGACACTTCTAGATTATTTTTTGTGGAGTTATTTAAAAAGCAAAGTGTTTGTGAATAGACTGAAAAACAGAATTATAAAGGAGATAGCACTAATTTCTCCGGAAACGATTAGAAAAGTCTTGAATGAATTTTCATTCCAATTACAAGGAGGTCATTTTATTTTTTTCTCTAGGTAATGTTTTCTGTTTACACTACAATATTATTATAAAATAAAAATAGTTTTCCTAATTTCTTAAAATTAATGGTCAATATTGGCCAATAATGGTAACTTATAAAATATACGGTTTGTCCCTTTTAAAAATAAACATATTGTTCGTATATCCCAGTACATTTGGCAACGTCGAAAATATAAAATTTAAAATCGCTGGCCAATTTAATATGCATAACCAAAATTAGTATATCTTACGGGGTGTCAAAGATATCTTCATGTTTCTATACTTTACACGCACACTGTATAGTGTATCCCAAGTTGAAATTTTTCGAAAAAAAAACCTTATAAGACGTATACAGTATGTCCCAAAAATGAAAAATGTTTGTACGTTTCCTAATGTGAAACTAGACTTTGCTTCATAATTTTCTAATATCTAATATACGGGATGCCTCAAATTGGAAAGGTTAATATTATAACAGAAACCGTAAGAGATACAGAGGCAGTTAAATCGGAAAAAAAAAATATTTTATAGCACAATAAAATGGCTTTAAATAATACACATTGCCTATCGTCATTTTCAGATTATACAAGTAAGACTAAAAAAAACATTTTTCATTTCGACTATATTTCAAATAATATAAAAAATAAGGCAATTTTTTTATACAGAATTTTCTATATAGGTGTATCATTAAATATTAATGCGATGTTTTGTTTTTTTGTAGATCATTATCAACATAGTAAATCCGTTACAAAGCTCACTTTGTCGTAAAAAAGTTAATTGTTTTATTTTAAACGGAATGATTTTAAACGGAATGATTTATAATTATGTCGCCAGGGTTTTAGGAAGTTGAGTTTTTGGCTGAACGTAGATATAACTGATTACTTCATAGTACATCTTATCCCTTTCAATTTGACACATCCTGTATAGGTTGTGCTAATTACAACTCTAATATAACATTAAGAGATATTTATTTAAAGGATGATATATTTGTAGGATATAAAGAAAAAAAAATAAAAACTACCGAAAATAATATATATTAATATTGACAACCATTCACATAATTAAAATTATTCCCACGACAATATGCCTTATAAGTAGACCATGCATTAAAACCATTATGTACACGCCTGTGAAAATATTTAAAAATGATCTTAATACAATTGACGTCATCAGCAATATCGTCATCTCTAAATTTGGAACAGGCAGTATGGCATCTAGCATTTTTGGTCATCATTACTGGACTGCACCAATACAATTGACTGATCTGAAAGAGGCCGTGATGGTGAGATTTCTTATTTATTGCAGCTGTGTTGAAGTTTGATTCGTGTTCAACGATACAGATCCAAGTAGCGATTTGATCATGGGGTAATCCATATTTGTGTTTTAGTTCATTGGCAAGAGTGCATTTATCATATATTTTAGCCTGTATCAAAGATATTTGAACTGTTACGATCAGACAGAAAATTTTGGTAAACATGATGATGTTCTAAAAAAATAAAATAAAAAATAGTTAACTATACAAATTTGAGAAAATAAATACAAATTACAAACTAGATAAGCGTATTTTGTGAAGTGGAAATTAATTAGGTGCATTTTTTATGGTAGAATTAATTGTATTAAGATTTTCTTGGCTGTTATCTTAATTTAATTAATCATTTATTTTTAGGATCGGCCAATTTGATTCCAGTTTTCACACTATTTGTAATAAAAATTTTACTAAATGTGAATTATTTAAACTTAATAATTATAATGGTATGTTATTTTCAATTTTAAAATTGTTATTGTTTTATCAATCTAATTTTATTTACAGTACAAATCAGACTAACCTAATATAGTTTCATCTATTTTAATTTTTAACCTTTTTTGCGGTTCATAATAATAAATTGTTTTTGGATTTCCTTTGTTTAAATATGCAAATATCTGTATTCTCTTCTAGATTTTTTTAAAAATGGTAAAATCTACCGAAACGTAGTTAAATAAATAAATCATTGATTATATATTTGTTTTAATTGGCTGATCCTAAGAATAATTAATTAATTAAGCTAGAATTAATTTAATTACTTTCAATTTTACACTGTATATTTTGGTATCTGCCTAAATGAAATAAAAAAAAAATTGGCAACCTTTTTGTTACAAAATTTCATTTCATTTTAAAATAAATCAAATAGCTTACTTTTGTTTTTAATTTCACCAAACACCAACTGTTCTGAAAATTATCAGATTTCAAGATATAAACATTTTTAAAAACACAGTCAAAAACTCATTAAATAATTAAGACTAAGACGTGTTAGTACATAATAGTCAGGGGTGTATTTAAATTCAGTTTAAATAATCATTAAGGCTGGATGTTGTTTACACAGGGCGTTTAGATAAAATTTAAAAAAGAATGAAGTATTTAAAAATATTGTTATAACTAAAACCGTTTAACATTGAAATCCAAAAAAAAAATACTAAAAGTGACCAAAAGAAAATATTTATAAGTCAAGTACAAAAATATTATATTTTTTAATAGGAATATCCTGTATATTTTAGTATTTTAAAAAAAAAATCATTTCTGTACTAAAATTACATTTCTTCATTTCTTTCGTTTTATCTGTACGTTAAATTTCTTTATCTACAACTGTCATGTAATGACACTGATTTGACACTTATTTGAATTTTGTAATGACGTATATTACCGCACTAGTGCGGTAATGATGCGGAACTAATAGTTAATCAAAATTAATCATTTATTTAATAAAACGGAACAAATATAACATTAATAATAAACAATATAAAAAAATTATTTGTTATAGATATTTATAGTACAATCTTTGCAATCGTACAAATTAATTACACCATTTCTCATATTTGTCTTAAGTTAAATGATATCTCTCACGTGATATTTCTGTGGTACTAAATTTTCTATAACGCCGGTTGCTGCATTGTAAATATCTTGTGGAAGATCATCTTAACTTGAAGACATTATAATTGATTAAGTCAGAATTTTTAAGATTTTAGACGCCACTTTGAGAGAAGTTGATTATTAATTCCGTTGCTATTGTTACAAAATACTCACAGATTACTTGTATTCTCAAATAGTCAATTTTAACGATATGCCGACATAATTTTATTCAATATAATTTTGAATTTTCGGAGTTTTAGATAAAATATTGTACAATATTCGTGCGGTAACACATTATTAATATACTTATGTGATTGCCCAACGAGTGCGTCAGCACTCGTTGGGCAATTTTTACATGCGTATATTAATAATGTTCATACCGCACTTATATCGTAAATATCTATTATCTACTCCTATTAAGTTATATATTAATTATTCAACTGCTTTTGAGCAATTAATAGTATCCATAAACAAATAGCGTGAGTTCTGACTTTTCATAACTCACTATAGTGAGTTATGGATAGGAATGTATATTTAGTATATAAAGGTATCCAGTCTTTTGTTTTTATTTTTTTTTATTAATTTGGTTTTTTTTTCGATTTTTATGATTTTTTGCGCCATTTTTTCATTTTTTTTTTAGGTTTTTTTCGATTTTTTCGTATTTTACAATTTGATTTTTCATTTTTTTTCAATATTCTGATTTTTCTTTCAATTCTTTATTTTCTTTTCCGGTTTTTTCGATTTTTTTCTCATTTTTCTGATTTTTTCCAGATTTTTTTTAAATTGTCTCTAATTTTTTAGTTTTTTCCCATTTTTCTTATTTTTTGATTTTTTTAAATTTTGCTCATTGTTCTGTTTTTTCTATTTCTTTCTTTTGTTTTCTGAATTTTTTCTTATTCCTCTTTTTTTTTTTTCAATTTCTCGGTTTTTCTATATTTTCTTTTTTTTTTCATTTTTTTGTTATTTTTTGCTTTTTTTCGAATTCTTTCACTTTTCCCCCATTTTCCTTGTTTTTAGCTATTTTTCTCCATGTTTCACTATTTTTTCCTCTTTTCTTCATTTTTTCTATATTTCCTTATTTTCCTATTTATCCCTATTTCCCCCTATTTTTCCATATTTTTCTTGTTTATCCCTACTTTTTCGCGTTGTAACCTATTTTTCCAATTTTACATATTTTCCCCATTTCTCCCTATTTTTTCTGCTTCTCCCGGCTTTTCCTGTTTTTCTTATTTTTCCCATGTCTCCCTATTTTTTGCTATTTTCCCCATTTTTCCCTATGTTTCCTATTTTCTCAATGTTTCACTATTTTTCCATTTTTTTTCTCACTTTTCTGATTTTTTTTTGTTGTTTTTACCTCTCGCCCTTCAGATAAGAGAGGTATAGGAATCATGCTAAAAATCTGATGTGGCCAGCACATGACCTCTCGCCATTTTTGAATCAAAAATTTACAGGTTGACACAAAAAAGTATGAAAAAAAATTATATTTTTGTAAATCTGGCAACAATGGCAAAAGTTTCAAAAATTTTAATGAGATGAAAATAAACTATGGGGTATACAAAATATACGTGTAAAACTTTATTGCCGTTTTGTATAATAATGGCGTCATCACCCATAGCAACTGCCACTTCCGGTTGTGCGATTGGCACCAAAATCTAATCAGATCTAATCTAGGGTATCAGAATCCTGTATGCAAAATTTCAAATTTTTTTATTCAGTAGTTTTTGAGTTATCGTTACTACAACATCCATCCAAACACACACACACACACACACTAACACACACACACACACACACTAACACACACACACACAGACATCATCGCGAAAATATTAAAATCGTATTCTAGGGACCCCAAAACGTGTTTATCAATTGAAAACTCACTACCCAATTTTTAGCATGATTCCTATACCTCTCTTATCTGAAGGGCGAGAGGTAAAAATTGGGTAGTGAGTTTTCAATGGATAAACACGTTTTAGGGTCCCTAGAATACGATTTTAATATTTTCGCGATGATGTCTGTGTGTGTGTGTTAGATCTGATTAGATTTTGGTGCCAATCAGACAACCGGAAGTGGCATTTGCTACTGGTGATGACGCCATTATTATACAAAACGGCAATAAAGTTTTACACATATATTTTGTATACCCTATAGTTTAATTTCGTCTCATTAAAATTTTCTAAAGTTTTGCCATTGTTGCCAGATTTACAAAAAAATAATTTTTTTTCATACTTTTTTGTGTCAACCTGTAAATTTTTGATTCAAAAATGGCGAGAGGTCATGTGCTGGCCACATCAGATTTTTTGATATTATCTGCATCCAGAAATAAGATAAATAGATGCTACGATACCGAATTTTTCACCCGAAAAATCACAAAACAAATATAAAGGTGTATACAAAAATTTTCAAGATTGGTGTAGAAGTAAGAATGTTAACTCGTGTACAGAAAATGTACTTTTAGCATATTTTAAGAAACTTAGCAATAAATAAAAAATATCGTCTCTGTAAACTTTCTACTCCATCCTAAATAACACATTCAACTTAAATTGTGAATAAAGTTCTTTCTCTGTACTTGCAGCTTAGTATTTATTCTTATAGTCGTAGATAAAGTATAGTATTCAACTTGTAGTATTCAACTTGCGGTAATGGTCATAACTCACTTGAGGAATTACAAACTTCATCTGCGTGAGTTATGACCTACATTACCGCTCGTTGAATAATATACTATTATTACTTCCCAGTTAACCAAAATATGTGTCTGAAACATTTCTGAAACCGATCATTTTCCTGTTGAAACGTTTCGTCTTTTGACTCAGACACGTTCTTGAAACATGGCAGAAACCAGAAATGTCCTAGGTGTGAAACGAATCATGAGGAATGTTTCAGGTGAAACATTTGTGATACATAACATAACTGCATATGAATACATTAAAACACGTATGTGAAACATTGCTGAAATTAATCATTTACGTGTCATCTGACACGTTTCTGAATCATGGTAGATACAGATTGACAAGAAATGAGCTAAAAATAAATTTTAAATTTCTGAATCTACTCTCAGTATATCTATTAATTTGATTCATGAAATGGATGTGGAAAGGTACTGTCCAATGTCAAAAAAAGATAGGATTTTATTATGTGCTTTATTTATTCATACAAAAAAAAATTATAGGTACTTCATTTGTTTCCTTCTTCCCTCTTAATACTTTATTTGTTTCGTTCTCTCTTATACCTAATGGCTGCTTGGCGAAACCACGTCGAGATGAACTCTTCAAACTCACACTGTCCGACATTCCAGAAAATCGTTTTCGAGCAGCATCTACAAAATATGTTATGATATTCATGGATTATTCTAAAATTATAGTTATGTGATACTAGTGCAGAAATGGCTATTTATACAAGGGTTATAACAATTTTGTATAACAAATAGAAGAGCACATATAGAGTTGATGAATTCCGGCACATTTTATTTAACCTCCAAATTCATCGTAACCTATAAAGGATCGTATATCAATTATTTACATACCTGTTGATATTTCTGGCGAGTATTCATAACTTTAACACATAGGGGCGAAATTTACGGCCAAGCACAGTCGATAAAAATAACAAAACACTTAAGAGAGTCACAAGAGCAAGAAGATACAAAAACAAAAATGTCCAGTTAACGGCGTCCTTTGATTAGTAAGTAAATGTCAGAACGGCCCTATTCATTGGTCACAACTGATCACGTGATATACCGGTGACCCGACGAAACAATCATAATAACGCGGGTTATTTGAATACCATTTTTTTCTGTAACGAAAAGTATTTTTATTGTGTCAGAAACATAACTTTACTTTCAGTTATTTTATAGGCAATATTTGGATTATTCAGATATATGTCTTTTGGTAACATGTTATATTTGTGCATTTGAAATATTACAGACACATTGCTCCGCACATGATATGTATGCGATTTATTTCTGAAACGTATCTTTTGAATGTTTCAAATGCTACCTATTACGGTTCCGTTGACATGTTTCAGATACATTAGTGGTAATTCAATAACGAATATGTTAAAATTTAACGGACGTTAAAAATATAACGTATGTTAAATATGGAAAGCAATTCTGCACATTCATGTTTAATTTTAACATGTTACAATTTACGTATTAGTTCATTTATACCGCAAAAATCTATTCCACAAGCAGAAATATGTTAAAAATTTAACACAAATGTGTTAATTTGATGTTCTATATTTTGGAAATTAACGGGTACCCTATTAGTAGTCTTTAAAACTTAACGTATAATAAAATATGGCTTTTGATGGATTAATTAATCTGTTATTACAAAATCATGTAAATAAGTTGAGAATATAAATCAAATAAGTTATCCATATCTCAAATGTTGTCAAATGTTAATCATAAATGAAAACCCCAAAATCATATACCACAATAACATTTAATTAAAAATTTTTTTCTTAAAGGCAACTAGTTTCGGTTAAATAACCATCTTCAGGCCAAGAGATTAACAGGAATTAAATGTTAAATAAAAATTAGCATATTTATAACAGGGTGTGCTGCTACTAATTGAAGGAGGAGGTAGGATAGTAATGAGGGAAAGGGGGGAACATGAAAAAGTAAAAAATTAAACCCGCAGGTGAGTAAAAACACTAATTAAAGTAAAACATAATTAAAATAAAAATTGAGGCGTCCCATTGTGACCAAGTTCACAACCCCCCTTTACCACTCAATTTTTATTTTAATTACGTTTTACTTTAATTAGTGTTTTTACCCACCTGGGTTTAATTTTTTACTTTTTCATGTACCCCCCTTTCCCGCATTACTATCCTACCTCCTCCTTCAATTAGTAGCAGCACACCCTGTTATAACATGCTAATTTTTATTTAACATTTAATTCCTGTTAATCTCTTGGCCTGAAGATGTTTATTTAACCGAAACTAGTTGCCTTAAAGAAAAAAAAAAAATTTTTAATAAATGTTATTTTGGTACATGATTTTGGGGTTTTCATTTATGATTTGAGAATATAAGTTTAAATAAGGGTTTTGCAATAAGTAATTTGAATAGTTAAGAAATGATATTTTATTTGTAGCCCATGTAAATCTTTTGTCAATAGGTAGTAAGTATGGGTTTGTTGTAGAAGGCGAAATAATCAATTAACCAGGAATTTGCGAGACGCCAGCAATCCATTTTAATTTGTGACCTTCCAAGTAGTTTACCATAAACTCTTTTTGAAATTTGGTCATTTGACCGCTTCTTTTTTCCATATGTTGTATTTATTTATATAAACAATAAATAATAGAATGGATGAAATCACGAAAGCACAGATTGAATGACATTCAATTGACATATCATAAACCTTAACCTTACTTTTTCTTCTTTTTATTATTAATTTGAACTACTTTTAACGTATGTTTATTCGATTAAAAATTTAGCCCATATGTTAATTTTATTTTTACAGAATTACAATTTATGTTAAAATTATAAAATTTAACACCCGTTAAAAATAAACATACTAGTTATAGAATTACCACTATTATGTGTTTACTGGGTTAGTAAAATATTTTTTTCGAATTCTCTTTACGCACCTAAACACGTTTTTTTTTAATCACCCCATATATTTGTTAACTACAGAGTGATCCAAAACTATACAGTAGGCAAAAACGTTTTACGGTTAGAAAACATTTTAATCACTTACATACTGAAATCTAAGTGGAAGAGCCGATAAAAGCCTGTACCTTTACCACCTGCATCTCATCACCAGGTGTTAATTGTCTCTCATCAGCGGTAAATTACGCTCTTTGGAGTTAGTTAGTTAGAAGGGTCTTTGGGGATTCCACATTGCACAAAACGCCACCTAAATTAATTTAGAACCGAAGTGGAGGCCGAGTTTCGTTTCATAGTTTAGAGAGAAAAAACATTTAGTTTAAAATTCTAGAATCGCATATTAATATTTACTATGCATTAATTCATAATCAGTTGTTGTACAATGTTGTATTATGGGGCAATGCCACTGAAAATAACAGAGTTTATAGCTCAAAAAAAAATAATCCGGTCCATATTTGATATACATTATAGAGATTCTCGCAGGCCTATTTTTATTGACAAAAAAATTATTCCCATTCCCTGCATCTATATATTAGAAGCTTACTGTATATAAAGGAAAATCTATCAAAATTCCTTAGAAAACTAGAAACAGCAATTTATTGGTACTACCTAAACATAAAACTACAAAATTCGAATATGCAGGATTACAACTTTAAGTTTGTTTTGGTTTCAAATTTGTTCCGTTCCAGAACCTATGGAGCATGCGCAACTGAAAATCGGCGTTTTGGTTTCACCAGTACTGGTTAGGAATCGGGACATTTGATGTTTTGGTTTTTTTCGTCGTCGTTCTGTAACCATTCTTGAACCGTTATATTAAGTTTCAGCTCGAAGGAAGAACTATGTGGGACTATTCAGAATCGGGCATGCGTAATTGCAGAATCGGGAGTCAGGCGTTGTTAATGCAAACTAAAAAATGAGGGGGTAATCCCACTCAACTTTCCGAACACTTCAAGTAATAGTATATTACACACCGAGGTGGGAAGTGTTTGATTACTGTTGTGAGGTTATATAATCTCGAGACAGGAATTAAGCTTCCTACCGAGGTTTGTATACTATTTTATTTACAACCATCATATTTCGATCAAAATTAATAAATCTCTGTTTCGTTCTGAACATAATTACTAAATCGGTTCAGCCATTTAGACGCTATCGTGTTCACACACAGACACACAAAAGTTATTATTCTGTACACGAATATCTTTTAGATAAACATATTCATTTATAATTTTTTTGAAAGTGTCCGATTTATACATCTTTTTAACAATTTTAATATATGTTTTATATTATATTTATACTTTTATGTGACTTGCCCTATACATTTATAAATATCTGAAAGGATCAATAAATATTATTATTATAGATACTAGCTTACTATAAATGTGTTATAATTCGTTATGTTTGGACTCTATTTTTAATAAATTCCTATTTAGAACGTACGTTAATTGTGAATTGATTTTACCACCAAATGCTACTTCAGGGTTTCTATGCCACTTTTTCTACGCCACTTTAAATTAACTACTAACATTGAAATTAATTATAATCCGCCATTTTATTCGTACCCTAAGTAAAAACTGCTGTTAATATTCCTGCTTCGTACACAAAGGAAAAAATATAATACGAGAACGAGGACAACGCGGGTCCTAATGAGAATAATAAAAGTATCTCGTAACTCTTGTACGATGGAGACTATGAAAGCAAAAAACACAGTAATAAAATTGTGCATTTCGTTGGTTTGTATGAGGATTAGTAACAAAAATGGATTTTTATGTGATTGTGTTTCCAAATTTCTGACGCTTGAAAAAATATTTTACTATGACTAGAGACATTTTTGTTATATTTTTGAATAGAATCAGTCATTAATCATAAATCTCATCCGCCATCTTGGAGCCGTCATCTCGAATTTACTATTTTGATAAAAAAATCATAATTTCTAAGATACTTTTTTGGTCCGAGAATTTGGTAATGTTTACTGCACTTCTTCAAGGTCATCATATCCCAATTTTTTCCTTAATACTGACTTGACAGTATTTGAAAATGTACCCATGACGTCACGTTCATTAAAAACACTCCCTTATATAATCCACATTTAGAAAAACGCAGTACTGTTCTTCAGGGTGTTGGTATTTTCGTACAGACGGCAATAAAAGTGCTAATCCTACCGGTAAATTCGTACCGAAGACACATTGGCCCCTTTAATCTGATAGGAAATTTCGTACCGGGTCTCCTTCTGCACAGGTATAAGGTAAAAGTAAACTATAATGTCAGGTGTGAAGAAATCGTAAGACAAAATATACTTAATAATCATTTTTTTTTTATTTTGAATAACAATATAGAAAAGTATATATACTATATACAATTAGGATCTATATGAAATGAAATACATTTTAAGAAATGCAGCCTTGTTATTTCTTTACTTTGGTACTTTTTTATGACATTTTCAATAAATATTTTGCGGTTTTTTACCTTGTGGTTATGAATTTTGGCTTTAGATTTAACACTTTGAATTTTTATATACGTATCAATCTGAAACTCCTTCAGTTTCTCAATAAATACAAACAAGTTTGGATGAGCCTTATACATCGAATCACTAAACTGTCTGTGAAAAGATTCGCATGCATTTGTTGTACGTGTGATACATTCTGATAATTTTGCCCAAACTGAGGGAGGAAACAATGATTCTTCAGAAATGTAATTGTCTGTTAAATAGTCTGCGTACTTAATAACCCTTTCATCATTTGGCATGAATTCATACAAATCTAGGGCCAAGGCATCACCTACTTCGCTAGGATCTAAATAACTTAGTGCGAAAGTGGTACGCAACCATTTTCCAAGTTCATTTGACTTATCTTGGTATTCTTTAGTTAAATTACATTCTTGAATTTTTCGGTACCAGGATTGGCTGAGGTGGAATCGGCAGCCAATTATCTGAACACGAGGCCATACTTCTTCCGCCCCTTTATGAATGCTTCGCTAGAAATCAACGACAATTTCGTTAACCGTAAATATAACGTTGTATCTTAAACAC
Source organism: Neocrepidodera transversa (assembly GCA_963243735.1). NCBI lineage: Eukaryota > Metazoa > Arthropoda > Insecta > Coleoptera > Chrysomelidae > Neocrepidodera > Neocrepidodera transversa. The sequence goes on from OY725350.1 coordinate 18,100,310, forward strand.
TCATTTTTTATCAACTTAAAAAGTTTTACATAACACTGAGATTGCTTGTTTGGCAATAAGCAAAAAAAGTGGAATATAATGACCGTTGATAAACCCATGGATAGTGAATAATTGAAGAAAGTGTTGGGTTCAATAATCGAATGTTCCGTCAAGGTAAATTCTGTTTGATGTTCCAGCAGTGCGTACATTAGTTTCACATGAAAATACAATAATATTGTCACTTCTACTATTTATGAAGAGAACAGTTTCACCTTTACTTGTTTCTACATTGAGCTTACCTAGTGCGGCATGGACGTCCTCTATGTTTTTCGGGAGAGTGGGAATAATTCGTCTTCGGGCATTATACATATTTTTCCTTACAAGTTCCATGTCGGCTGTACTGAATGTTGGCGGTAGAGCTTCTTGAAGAACTTGGTGAATATTTTTTAAAGGTTTTTCGGCAATATCGTCGACAGCTTTTCTTTTACAGGATGCACTAACTATTTGTCTATTGAGGGCATCTAACTTTGCTTCATGACAATGTTCTAAATCACACTTATTTATCACTACATCTTTATCAAATGGTCCAAGAGTGTAAATGGTTAATTTACATTTGCGATTGATGCAGATCCAAACGTGTTCATCACTAGTTTTTAATTCTTTTTTAGGTTATATTTGTAGTTATTCGCAACTAACATAAGTTTTCCGCGACTACTTGCAATAAATTTAAGATGCATAACGACTTCTTTATGCTTTAAACTTTAAAGTACAGAAATTAGTCGAAATTTATCTAACTGTGTCTTCACACTTTATAAAATAATGAATGAGGGTGAATATTACAAATTATTTACCTGGTATTGGTACCAGTTTACCCGGGTCATTATAAGTACCTCCCTTAAAAATAATCTCGTGTCGGTACGAGTTTACCTGTGTCATTACCTACCCAAAAATCATAGTAAGGATTAGCATACCTAATCGGTACGAATTTTGCTGTCCCCGTTCTTCACCAAAATGTTGCTTAATATACACCTTTGATATATAATTGTACTATGTTATTTGATCGACTCATCCAAAAAAATATACATTTCAGCTCCTGTTTTCTTTACTTAAAACACTTAAAGTTTTTGAAAATACCCTATTAAGTATTAAACGATAAGTTCCATAGTACCCAACTCATACAACGATGCCATATCTAATTTGAATGAATGTGACGTCACAAGTCCACTTTTAGCTATCAGAAAATTCAAAAAAAATTCCGGAGTGATATCAGCTCATGTACTTTCTAATTACAGTATTCCCTCATGTTTGATAAAAAAAGGTCCATTCCTGACTGACGGGGCATCAGGATAGTAGTGTGTTGATCACAACGGCTGTATGTAAGATGCGCCACGTGCCCCGGGTGGTCCGAAAAGGGTATGTAAAGTGCGCCACCAATTTTCGGTTTGAGGATTAAGAGATTAGAGAAGATTACCTACCATAAAAATAATTACCATACTTAATTTATTCTACATTTCTGCAAAAATTAAATATTTGTTAATTCAACATTTATTTTTATTTAAAAAATTATGTTACAAAAGAAGAATTATTATGCATATATAAGCTAAAATATAAATTCAATATTCAATAGTTTGAAGGAATAAATTTATAACATACATTTTTAACAAAAGAAAATCTTAAAATATTTTTAGCGTCGTATTCTAGATTTAGTTTTTTAATAAACTCTATTTTTTCTTAAATTTGTTTTTCCTGAATTTTAAATTTTTCATTACTGCAACTTTTAATTTTCGCATAAACATCAATCTGCACATTTGAGAGAACATTAACAAACTGAAAAATATTCGGATATTGTTTGTAGAAAGATGCGTTAAATTTCGAATGAAATGACTCACATGCATTTGTTGTTCGATATAAAAAGCTATCGTTACTACACCACATATCAATAGGGAACAAAGCAGTAATGGAAAAATAATTTTTTAATAAATAGTCTCGAAATTCTTGTATTCTATTATCATTTGGGGGCATCAAATAAAATAGTTCGGTATTAAAAAAATGTATAGCGTCTGATGGGTCTAGTAAATGAATTTCAAATACTAGAACATGCAGTAATAATCCCTATTTTAAAATCTATAACTATATAATTGTGTTTTGTTTAAATAGTTGTAAAGAGCTTAAAGTATTAAGCTTCTTTTATCTCGTGGCGCTCTTTTCCGGTGAGTTTAATCCCTAAATTTAATATTTTACCTGTGTTTTATCAAATGTGGCGCACCTTACATAGTGCCATCACAACAGATGTATTTTCAGATGAGTCGACCACGGATGAATTTATGTAAATTTCTACATGATAATAATTTTTATCTTCTCTTTCCTACCGCCACTATAGCAATAGTACTGTAATTAGTACTAGTACTAGTCAATATTATAATCAATTTTAAATGTATTTTTAGTAGCATAAAAATCTGCAAACACTAGCATGAAAACCTACAAACATTCGATTGAAAACTCATTCTCTATTCCTGTATTTGGAAAAACGATGGAAAATATAAGAAAACGTATTGATCGAGCCAATCACAAATTATTGCTTTAAATTAATCTAGTAAATCACAGAATTTAAAATTGCATGAGATTTTGAAATGTTATAATGAAAATTTTATGCTGAAGAATAAATCCAATGAAAATAATTAATTTGAGGTCATCTGATTGAATACAACCAATCATCATTAAATTACACTGAAAACTACCCATAATTTCAAAATGTCATGATTTGGTTGTAATACTGACGACAATATTAATCAAATAATCGAATCAAATACACCAAAAAATACTGTTATCAATAGAAAATGTGTATGGAAACCATTTATGGACTTTTGATATGTTAAAAAGTATCAATTAGATGAAAATGGGACGGTGGAAGAACTAGCAAAAAAATGTCTCACCGAATTACCCTCGAACATTGATAAATGCTCAAAAAACATTCTCAAGCTTGTTGCTTATAGGAAACAGGTAACAAGCTTTAGAAATCTGTTATAAAATTTTTTCGAACAATTATCAATATCCTTGGATAATTACTATTAAAAATTTCACACCTCTAGTTTACAACCAATAAGATGCCTTTATTTGGACTCGTTGCCATGACAACTAGAAAATTATCTGGAAATTTTTTTGACGGTTGAGAATGTTCGATTGGATTTTTATATATTATCTACGACATTTCTACGAATTAATATTTTTATATTAAGTTTAATTTATCATCAAACACCAATTCGTTTAATTCTGATTTAATAAATTTTTTTAGTATAACGGAATATAGTGAATATACCTCCATATGAATTTCTTCTAAATTGCGTCGTTTTGAGAATAATTTATTTATGTATTTAATATTTATCTAGCGTCAATATTCTTGCTAATCTAACGAACAATTCTGTATTTGGAAAAACGATGGAAAATATAAGAAAACATCGTATTGATAGAATCAATCACATATTATTGCAAGTCTTAAGTTAGATTAATCTGGTAAATAATTGCATGACAATTTCAAATGTTATACTGATAATTATTAATAAAATTAACTAGAGAAACATGTATGTATTTAATATTTAACTAGCAGGAGTGTCAATATTCTCGCCAGCTAATTGATTCATTAATAACTAAATACATTGAAGGTCAAATTAATTAATGTGTTAGATATAGAGAGTATTTAATATACCTCCATAATTAGAAATTAATTACCAGGTAAACGTCAAATTTAGTTTATGTTGGATTAATTATTGTCAATATTCTTACCTGTTACACGTAAATTAAGATGGATCTAACACATACTTCCTTTCTAATTGAATTATGTTGATAATCAAGTAAGAAGATGGTTAAATTAAATGTCTCAAATATATAACAATATTAATACACTTTTGTTCGTTTTTTTGTTTGTCTAAGCGATCTTAAAAACGAACTTGTTACGACTCTGCTGTAATCAGAATGTTACTAAATGTTACAAAAATGTGAATTAATGACACATTTTATGATATCATTATAATGACTTTGGAAAACAAAATCAATTTCATTTGATTCACACATCCAGCGAAGAAGAAGTAATAGCGATAAAATAAAAAAGTATAAATCTGGATTTATCTCGTTATGTCCTTTTTATTTCCAACTTTTCCTATAATTTATTTAGAGTTCTTGGTTTCTAGATTGCGAAACTCAGTTTCTCGTGAACTTCCTTTTATCTGAACCGGTATTTCAACTGGTGAAAAATTTTTCTAACAATGAATAAAGTAAATGATAAAAATAAAATTGTAACTAATAAAATGACAAAAATAAATAATAACGAGAAATGTAAACTACTGATAGATAATTACAAATCGTGATGTATAATATGAATTGATAATATATTATATAACTGGAGTAAAAAAAATGGTTACAAAAATCTATAAAAAATTAGTTAAAAAATGTACGAAAAAAACAATTTTGTTTAATCTGAACTTGCAGCACCTTGTATATAACATTTATTTATTATAAAAAATACAGTGCCATTTATTTGAGACACAGCGTATATTCTACCACCTACCGAATAAAAAAATATTTATTCTTTTTGACGCATTTCAACATCCCCTGGAGAGACTGTAATACAACACCATCCAATAAAGAAAATCTATAAAAAACATTTCTCAAAGGATTGTATTAAAATGGATGCTGTGAATACCCAGCCTAATATATATTTTTTAATCTCCTGTGGCTCTAAGGTGGCTACGTGACTTGAGAAGTAAGTACATATTCCATGTAAAAAGGTTTTTCATATACAAGAGGCATGATGCAAATGGAAATCTTGGAATAAACGTGAACAAATAAAATAAGAAAATTTTAGTTATTTTTTATAGTTTAAGAATTCGATTTTTTACCAAAAACCATTTTATTCAATTAGGGATTTTTTTGATACAACACACACACAATTTAAGCCGCTTCAAAAGCACGGAAATGCTGATTCACGTTGGATTTAAATTGCTGAAGATTGGAAAACAAGATCATTTCAGAGTGATGACTATCTCTAGCTGAATGAGTTTTTAAATAAGCTGGTATGGGAGTATAAAATTGTATGGGATTCTAGGAGGAATCAAGCGAGCAATATCACTTTTCATAAAAGTCAGCGTCAGATCGCCCACCTCTCTTTGATAAACTTTATTTTGGATATAATGAGGTGAAAGGTTTAAACAGAAAATTGCAACGTTTCTGTTTCAAAAGTTTAAGAAATTGATGAGCGATCTACATATGGTTGATAACAGTTACCGAGAAAACGATGCATGTCGAGAATTCCGATTCGGCGTAATTTGGTGCTATACATGGGACTATTAAACAAATAGTCTATCATTTGAGTCAATAATGATATGCGGATATTTAACTTTCTAAAGTATTACCTTTTACGCTATAACTAAATCATCATAAATGAAAAAAACAATACTGTAAACGGTTCCGGATGCTTAAATCCGGCAGGACTAATAGTATAAGCGAGGGTTACAAAATAAAAAAACACTCCGTAGAATATATTTTTATAAGTTACCATAAAAACAATTTATAGGCAAGAATACGATCGACTTGCCCAAACAATGAAGAAAAATTTGTTAAGTTTGGCAACAAACAACTTTTGGGGCCGATAGAAAGACAGATTGATAAATTTTTAATAAAAAAGACCTGAGGTGGAAGTCTGTAAGGGTATTGAATTTTTTTCGTTAACGAGTTATTCATTTGTTATTTTTCCGTTAGTGACGAATAATCCGTAGTCAAACTCATACAGATGAAAGTAGCGCATTTGGCGTTTTTCTAATTTAAATATAATACTTATAATATTTCGATTTATTACAATGTTAATTGTTTTGGGCAACTAACTCTCATTATTTAAGCCCAAAATTAAACTATTTACGAGTCTCACGAGAAATTAACATTTCCTCAATTTTCAGGTATTGACAGTCTGTAAACTCTGCCTAACATACGTCAGTAATTTTCATTTTGAATGAAAACAAAGTAAGTTATGAAACTGGGTAGTGACGGATTTTTGCTAACGAATTTATTCGGTAGCTCCAACCCAACAGATCATTTTTATGTTAGCTAACGAATTTTAACCTTTAAATCCAAATGTCAAAAATACGCATGGATAAGTGTTTTATAAATTATTTTGTCCACGTGTTTTATAATGAAACCATTTTTGAAGAATTTCCTAACTTAAAATGGTATATATTATGCACTAATAGCAGTTAATAATCATTATTCACTACTTTTTATCACTGATCTTCCTGTACTTAACCATTGTGATATAACGATTATAAATTTTATCCATTTTATTAGTAAGCCGCGACTCTCATCTAAACGTCAAATTAATAATTTAAATTGACATGTCAAACTTTTTACTGCAGAATATTTTATTAAAATGTTTACTAAATTGTAATAAAATAATGGATTGAGAACGTGAAAACGAAATGTACTTAACACCGGCACCGCCAGAAGTAAATATCAAGCTCCCCACAAGTAAATGATTCTAATTTTTATGCCAGCAATCAAAAATTTCAACAACATACCTATTATTATAATATCTTGATATGTGTGTTTTTTAATAATAAAAAGTACATGTTTGATCGACTTTCTTCCGCTGACCGAAACGGGCCATAGTCTTGAAAAATCGCGCAGTGATTTTTCTCTCCCATGCTTCTAATTAATTTTGTGTCAAACGCGCTACCTTTTCAGTGTGTGATACAGATTATGGAATATACGTCACTGACGGAAACTAACAAATGAATAACTCGTTAACGAATAAATTCAATACCCTTACAGACTTCCACCTCTGATTCATAAAATCATACGCAGAAGCAATAACAAAAGACCACAAGCGCCTATCATTCTTATTACTGACAAACTTTTGAGGGGACAAATAGTATTATGTTTAGGAATAATTACGTAAGAAAAAAGTCATCGATCAGACCTGTTGCAGGTGGATATACTACAGACTAAGAGAAAGAATAATCTACTGTTCTCTAGTGGGAGAAACACTGACAGCTAAGGTCACCAAAGGCTATCCCAACTGTTCTGAAACCTGGCAGTGAAGAATCTACTAATTACACTAGAGGGGTCAATTCTGAGTCTGTAATAAAGCTCGGTTTCTTCTGGATAGCAAGGTATGATTAGGAGCAAAGCTCCAGATGTTAGAGCAGTATTCCAGTGATGGTCGAATTTGAGCTTTTTATAGCAATAAAAGTTGTTATGGCAAGTAAAGACTTCTGGTGCGAAACAAGTTGGCTTTTTCTGTCGATGTCATTGCACCATCTGTTCTTGTAAGATTTAGTAAAATTCTGACTGACTGCCTGGGATAATGGCCAAAAGGATCTTGAACAGTATTGTAACGAAGTTACATTGATTTGCGTCATAATTAAAATATTTAAATTAAATCGCGCACGGCACTGGATTAGAATTAACTTAAAATTATGGGAAAGGCCAGAAGTTTCCAATATAAGGTCAGTCGTTCTAGTTGAACCTCCGCCCGAAAGGTAGATATACTCGCGTCCGTGCTTCTTAGGCGCCGAAATTCTTATCGAGTAGGATGATTGAATCCATTTTCATCAGTTGCAGTGGTAGTTCCAGTCTCAATTGTAGTACCCGTCCGTTCACTTCAGCGAGCGTTAGAGAGGGGTAATTTTGGAAAGAAAAAAGTATTAGAAAAAGTAGAAAAAGGTAGTATAATGTTGAGAAATTTCAAAGCGCATAGGGGTAATTTTGAAGAGAAAATATTTAACACAAAAAAGAGAAAATAGGGAAAAGGGAAAAAAGTAGTAAAAAAGTGTATTTTTTAGAGAGAAAAGAGGGGCTATTTTGAAGAGAAAAAAGTGGAAAAGAAGTGTTTTGAAACGTGAAAAGAGGGATAATTTTAGAGAGAAAGGAAAGTGCTAAAAAACGCTTTTCTTGAAAGAAAATGGAGGGTAAATGAGTGCTAAAAAAGTACCTTTTTCAGGAAAAAAAGTACTAAAAAATTCAGAAATTTCAAGACAAAACAGAGGTAATATTGGAGAGAAAAAAAGGATTAGAAAAAGTGTCCCTTTTCAGAAAAAAAGGAGGGTAAAAATGTAGTATAAAGTTGAGAAATTTCAAAGAGCAAAGGCGTAATTTTTATGAGAAAATATTTGACACAAAAAAATGTCTTTTTTAAGAGAAAATAGGGAAAAGTAGTAAAAAAGTGTCATTTTAGAGAGAAAAGAAGGGTTATCTTGAAGAGAAAAAATAGAGAAGTGTTTTTTGAAATGAGAAAAGAGGGGTAATTTTAGAGAGAAAGCAAAGTGCTAAAAAACGCCTTTCTTGAAAGAAAATGGAGGGGGAAATGAGTGCTAAAAAAGTGCCTTTTTCAGGAAAAAAAGTTCTAAAAAATTAAGAAATTTAAAGACAAAAGAGGGAAAAGGGAAAAAAGTAGTAAAAAAGTCTCTTTTTTAGAGAAAAAAGAGGGGCTATTTTGAAGAGAAAAAAAAGAGGATTAGTTTTTTTTGAAACGAGAAAAGAGGGGTAACTTTAGAGAGGAAGAACGTATACAGTCGAGCAGAAAAAAGGACCGTGGAACGAACCACCGAGTATTCTGCGACCGAACTCGACGCTAAGGAAGAAATCCTTAAAGTTACACAACTTTCTTCCGGATTTGGTTTGAAATTGAAATAAAGGTATTTTCTTTTTATCTGCTGATTTTATTTGGTGTGACTTTTAACTTACAGCAGTATAAATACCCAAGTACTCAACCCAGTAGGTCAAGTAAAGATCGCCCTTCTAACCGCTAGTCATTTGGTTGATATCATAACTACCCTAAAGTATTTCTTCTCCACTGACGCTGCCCGTGCAAGTGGCCTTAACACTATAAACGAAAGGTGGCGCCCGAAGCAACCTGGTACCTAGATTAGGCGCCAAAAGACCGCTTACAATAATAATATTATTGTGAAATTAATGATTTTGTTTTTGTTACAGGGGCTTTCAGACTCTATGACGTAGACAACGATGGATTTATTACCAGAGATGAAATGTACAACATAGTTGACGCCATATATCAGATGGTGGTATGTATAATTTTAAAGTGTAAATCGATCGCGTTGTACAATAAGAATCGATAATAAATAATTACAAAAAAGATTTAAAAAATCTATTAAAAACAATTGACTTTGACCCCATCCCCTGCAGACAAATCGATTTTTTAATAGATTTTTTAATTTGATGTTTAAAGTAAATTACTTTATATAACTTTCTAAAACTTGTAATAAATAAAACATCTCTATAATTTTCATATAAAAACAATCCAATTGGAAGTTGAAAGCACACAGAAAGATATATCCAAATTCGAACTTTCAATTTAAAAGGAAACTAAAACTTTGAGCGAATAGCAGAACCACATGGCGTTCTGAGCCGTTTTATTTGCCGCTTTTTCTGATTATCAATGGAAACGGCAACTATTCATGAAGGAAACTTCTACTTCCACTTTCGCCACAATATTTCTTCCATTCGGTGGCAGTGAAAAAGTTTTTCTATCTCAAAGTCAAACGAGAATACTAAGACAAAATCAGTAGCGTACATCTTTAATATAAATCTAACACAACTCTGTTATTTATTATACGATTTTTTATTAAAAAACAATCTATTTGCCGAATTAATTTTTGATTTCACAAATAATTTGTACAAAAAACGCATAAAATTATGGTGGTAATTTGAATAAATGTTGTGCTAGTTTTATATTAAAAATGTATTATAAAAATAAAGCTAAAATTATTTATTTCTAATATTTTCACAGTTTTGATCATTATATTAATTCTCGTGAAATTTAATTAAAGTACGCCACTGAGCCGTAGATCGTGATCTATACAAACACTATACGAAATGAAATTCTTCGGTTGGATCGCAATTTCTATCTTCTAAAGTAAATACTTAATTTTTTGTCACTAAAATAAAGAATGAATGCTTCGGAGTAAGCTGCCAATTCCGTTAGAATTAAATTTTTAATTTAAAAGGTATTAATTTTTATTAAATATTTTCACATCAATCATTATAGGACAAAAAATACACAAATATAAAATAGCAACAACTTAAGATAAGTTTCAACTGATTTATATTAACAAATGACTCAGTTTTATTGAAAAATTTTTTTTATCATTTGTTTCCCTATTTGGTGCCCCTACTAAATATTTACAATTATTAATATATAAACGAAGTTCCTTTTACTATAAATTATGTATTAAATAACATGGCAAAAGTGTCATGATGGTTTAAGTGGTGGTTTAAGTCTTACACTTTTTTCGGTCTAGCTCTCATTCACCAAGTGTCTGGAGAAAAAATGATTTTTTTAATAAACAACATTAGCGACAAATTTAATTTTAATACAGCCAACTAGAGTCGAATTAGCAGCAAATTATTCCGATTTTCTTTCTACGGATTTTATCAGAATTTGCCTCGGAAAGTTTATAGGACAACAAGTTTTTTCTTGGAACAATTCATTCACAACTAATTACTGGTAAATCTATTCAAAATTTGCCGCTTAGTTCAGCGGCAAATCAGAAACAAATGTTTCGTATTTAATTTTTTTTGACAAATGTATCAAAAATTGTCTTACTAAATTTAGGAACTAGGACGAATAACTTAATTTAGTTACAAAACAGCGGCAAATTTTCCCTATTTCCTTTTTTTGGGAATTATATCAAAAGTTGTTTTGCCAAGTTCATGAACTTAGTTCACAGTTTTTATGTTGAACAAAAATAGAGACAATTTTTTTACAGCTAATTTTGCGGCAAATTTTCCTTATTTCCTTTTTTTAATTCTATTAAAGGTTGTATAGCTAGCAACAGTTTTTATGTTGAGGAAAAACAGAGACAAATTTATTTTTTAAAGATAATTTAGCGGCAAATCAGCGGCAAATTTTGCGTATTTCCTTTTTTTTGAGAATTCTATTAAAGCTTGTATAGCTAAATTTAGTAACTTAGAGGAGCAACAGGTTTTATGTTGAGAAAAAATAGAGACTAATTTTATTTTTTTAAATCTAATTTAGCGGCAAATCAGCGGCAAATTTTGCGTATTTCCTTTTTTTTGAGAATTGTATTAAAGGTTGTATAGACAAGTTTAGTAACTTAGAGGAGCAACAGTTTTTATGTGAGCAAAAATTGAGACAAATTTTATTTTTTACAGCTGATTTGGCGGCAAATCAACGGCAAATGTTGCGTATTTACTCCTTTTTTTGAGAATTCTATTAAAGGTTGTATAGCTAAGTTTAGTAATTTAGAGGAGCAACAGTTTTTATGTTGAGCAAAAATAGAGACAAATTTTATTTTTTACAACTAATTTAGTGGCAACTTTTCCGTATTTCCCTTTTTTATTAGAATTCTATTAAAAGTTGTATAGCTAAGTTTAGTAACTAAGGGGAGCAACAGTTTTTATGTTGAACAAAAATAGAGACAAATTTTCCGAATTTCCTTTTTGTTTAATCCTATTAAAAGTTGTATAGCTAAATTTAGTAACTTAGAGGAGCAACAGTTTTTATGTTGAGCAAAAATAGAAACTCATTTTATTTTTTTAAATCTAATTTAGCGGAAAATCAGGGGCAAATTTTGCGTATTTCCTTTCTTTTTTTTTGAGAATTGTATTAAAGGTTGAATAGCCAAGTTTAGTAACTTAGAGGAGCAACAGTTTTTATGTTGAACAAAAAAAGAGACAAATTTTATTTTTTTACACCTAATTTAGCGGCAAATCAGCGGCAAATTTTCCGTATTTCGGTTTTTTTTGAGAATTCTTTTAAAGGTTGTACATCTAAGTTTAGTAACTTAGAGGAGCAACAGTTTTTATGTTGAACAACAATAGAGACAAATTTTATTTTTTTACAGTTAATTTAGCGGCAAATCATCGGCAAATTTTCCCTATTTCCTGTTTTTTTTGGGAATTCTATTAAAAGTTGTCTTGATTAGTTCATGAACTGAAGAGCAACAACAGTTTTTACGTTGAACAATAATAGACACAAATTTTATTTTTTCACAACTAATTAAGTGGCAAATCAGTGGCAAATTTTCCATAATTCATCGGCAAATTTTTCCTATTTTTTTTTTAGGAATTCTATTAAAAGTTGTCTTGATACGTTTAGGAACTGAAGAGCAACAACAGTGTTTATGTTGAACAACAATAGATACGAATTTTATTTTTTCACAATTAATTTAGCGGAAAATCAGCGGCAAATTTTCGGTATTTTTCTTTTTTTTAATTCTATTAAAAGTTGTCTTGCTTAGTTTAAGAACTTAATAGTAACAACAGTTTTTATGTTGAACAACAATGGAAACAAATTTTATTTTTTCACAACTAATTTAGCGGCAAATCAGCAACAAATTTTCGGTATTTTCTTTCTTTTTGTTTTGGGAATTCTAATAAAAATTGACTTGCTAAGTTCACGAACTTGGCGGGGCAACAGTTTTTATGTTGAACAACAATAGCAACAAGTTTTATTTTTTCACAACTAATTAAGTGGCAAATTTTCCGCAAATCGTTTTTTTTGGGAATTCTATTAAAAATTGACTTGCTAAGTTCACGAACTTGGCGGGGCAACAGTTTTTATGTTGAACAACAATAGCAACAAGTTTTATTTTTTCACAATTAATTTAGCTGCAAATCAACGACCAATTCTTGGTATTTTCTTATTTTTTGGGACTTTTGTTAAAAGTTTTCTTGCTAAGTTCATGAACTTAGCGGAGCAACAATTTTTATGTTGAGCAACAATAGCAACAACTTTTTATTTTTTGACAACTATTTTAGTGGCAAATCAGCGGCAAATTTTCCCTAGTTGCTTTTTTTTGGGAATTCCATTAAAAGTTGTCTTGTTAAGTATAGCAACTTAAGAGCAACAACAGTTTTTATGTTGAACAACAATAGACACAAATTTTATTTTTTCACAACTTATTTAGTGGAAAATCATCGGTAAATTTTCCCTATGTCATTTTTTTGTGATAATTCTATTAAAAGTTGTCTTGCTAAGTTTAGGAAGTTACATAAATAACTGTTTTATGTTGAACAACAATAGAGACGAATTTAATTTTTCACAACTAATTTAGCGGCAAATTGTGATATATATCATAATAATAGGATCCGGTCAAAATAGATTTAACTATCTTATGCACAATTTATATTATTTTTAGGGTCAACAACCGTCCGAAGACGAAAATACTCCCCAAAAACGAGTGGATAAAATCTTCGATCAGATGGATAAAAATCACGACGATCGTCTAACCCTTGAAGAATTTCGAGAGGGCAGTAAAGCTGATCCTAGAATAGTCCAGGCGCTTACGCTAGGGGGTGAATAGCATATGGTGCAAGATAGGGCGGTGCCACCTGATAATATATGACATACGGAAGGAGAACCATCTTAAAATAAATCAGGAATATAAGTAAGTAAGAGAAATTTATACAGGAAATGATTATTTTTTTATAAAATACATATTATAAGATTTAGAGTGTAATACCGAATTTATTATTATATATTTTATTATATTATTAAGATATTTTTCCTGTGTAAGTTTCTTTATTTATTTATTTATTTATTTATTTTTTTAATTATTTTACGTAAAGAATTATTTGACAAATTCATAAAAAACAGTTGGGTAAAAATTTAAAGATTGCCAAATATAATAATAATAATAAATTTTAATAGTTTTCTAAATATTAAGAGAATTTAGTTACAAGGACTAAACTAAAATATAAAGAGAAAAATAGGGGATGATAACGCAATAAAAAAATTATTATTAACACAAATTAAATTCTGACATCTATATTTTTTACCTACAGCTGCAGCAATTTAATTTTTCTAACTTAATAATAATTAATTGAATGGGTATTAAATATGGTATAATGGGTATTTTTTTTTCACTTTTAATAAAATTTATGAATTATTTTTTTAACCTTTGACAAATTGGTTATAAATAAAATTCTCTTAATAATTGAATAAATAATTTAATACGTCAAATAATTTTTTCTATTCGTTAAAAATTTTGTGAATATCTATATAATCTTCAACTTATCGACGCAGGTCGAATCTAATGTCAATTTTTAATAAAACGTAATTTTAAGAAATAACTATAACTTTGTAAATTCGCTTCTTTAATACTCTTCTATGATACGAGACATTTGGCAATCAATCTAATGATTATTTGTGCTTCTATTTGCCAAGTTAGGACGTAAAAGTAGGTTTAAGATTGAAAAGTAAGACTAAATTTATTTATTTAATATTCCACGAATTTATTGTCATTTTTCGGTCATTTGCTTTCTCATTATCACTTAAATTTAAAGTTAAATAACAAATTTTGTTATCTTTTCATTGGTGAAACGATATTTTTCTATATGGTCTAATTTTGTCGGAAAATAATTTCTAATGAGAGCACGTATAAAGTGATTTTGATAAATTCCCAGATGGTTATTTACTCTCCTTTTATCACTTAAATATAAAGTTATATAGCAAATTTTGTTACCTTTTCATTGGTGATAACGATATTTTTCTATCTGCTCTAATTTGCTCGGAAAATAATTTCTAATGAGAGCACGTATAACGTGATTTTGATAAATCACCAGATGGTTATTTACTCTCCTATTATCACCAAAATATAAAGTTATATAGCAAATTTTGTTACCTTTTCATTGGTGATAACGATATTTTTCTATCTGCTCTAATTTTCTCGGAAAATAATTTCTAATGAGAGCACGTATAAAGTGATTTTGATAAATCACCAGATGGTTATTTACTCTCCTATTATCACCAAAATATAAAGTTATATAGCAAATTTTATTACCTTTTCATTGGTGATAACGATATTTTTCTAGATGGTCTAATTTTTTCGGAAAATAATTTCTACTAAGACCACGTATAACGTGATTTTCATAAATCACCAGATGGTTATTTACTCTCTTATTACCACCAAAATTTAAAATTATATAGCAAATTTTGTTGACTTTTCATTGGTGAAAAAGACATTTTTCTATATGGTCTAATATTTTCGGAAAAAAATTTCTAATGAGAACACGTCTACCGTGATTTTGATAAATCGCAATATAGTTATTTACTCTCCTATTATCACCAAAATATTAAATTATATAGCAAATTTTGTCGCCTTTTCATTGGTGATAACGACATTTTTCTATCTGCCCTAATTTTCTCGGAAAATAATTTCTAATGAGAGCACGTATAACGTGATTTTTATAAATCACCAGATGGTTATTTAATTTCTTATTATCACCAAAATATAAAATTACATAGCAAATTTTGTTGATTTTTCATTGGTGAAAACGACATTTTTCTATATGGTCTAATTTTCTCGGGAAATAATTTCTAATGAGCGCACGTATTACGTAATTTTGATAAATCACCAGTTGGTTATTTACTCTCTTATTATCACCAAAATTTAAAATCTCAAACCAAATTTTGTTGCCTTTTCATTGGTGATACCGATATTTTTCTACCTGCTCTAATTTTCTCGGAAAATAATTTCTAATGAGAGCAGGTATAATGTGATTTTAATAAATCACCAGATGGTTATTTACTCTCTTATTACCACCAAAATTTAAAATTATATAGCAAATTTTGTTGACTTTTCATTGGTGAAAAAGACATGTTTCTATATGGTCTAATTTTTTCGGAAAATGATTTTTAATGAGAGCACGTATAACGTGATTTTGATAAATTACCAGATGGTTATTTACTCTCTTATTATCACCAAAATATAAAATTATATAGCAAATTTTGTTGCTTTTTCATTGGTGAAAACGACATTTTTCTATATGGTCTAATTTTTTCGGAAAATAATTTCTACTAAGACCACGTATAACGTGATTTTGATAAATCGCCAGAAGGTTATTTACTCTCTTATTATCACCAAAATTTAAAATCTCAAACCAAATTTTGTTGCTTTTTCATTGGTGAAAACGACATTTTTCTATATGGTCTAATTTTTTCGGAAAATAATTTCTACTAGACCACGTATAACGTGATTTTGATAAATCGCCAGAAGGTTATTTACTCTCTTATTATCACCAAAATTTAAAATCTCAAACCAAATTTTGTTGCCTTTTCATTGGTGATACCGATATTTTTCTACCTGCTCTAATTTTCTCGGGAAATAATTTCTAATGAGCGCACGTATTACGTAATTTTGATAAATCACCAGTTGGTTATTTACTCTCTTATTATCACCAAAATTTAAAATCTTAAACCAAATTTTGTTGCCTTTTCATTGGTGATACCGATATTTTTCTACCTGCTCTAATTTTCTCGGAAAATAATTTCTAATGAGCGCACGTATTACGTAATTTTGATAAATCACCAGTTGGTTATTTACTCGCTGATTACCACCAAAATTTAAAATTATATAGCAAATTTTGTTGACTTTTCATTGGTGAAAAAGACATGTTTCTATATGGTCTAATTTTTTCGGAAAATGATTTTTAATGAGAGCACGTATAACGTGATTTTGATAAATTACCAGATGGTTATTTACTCTCTTATTATCACCAAAATATAAAATTATATAGCAAATTTTGTTGCTTTTTCATTGGTGAAAACGACATTTTTCTATATGGTCTAATTTTTTCGGAAAATAATTTCTACTAAGACCACGTATAACGTGATTTTGATAAATCGCCAGAAGGTTATTTACTCTCTTATTATCACCAAACTTTAAAATCTCAAACCAAATTTTGTTGCCTTTTCATTGGTGATACCGATATTTTTCTACCTGCTCTAATTTTCTCGGGAAATAATTTCTAATGAGAGCACGTATAACGTGATTTTGATAAATCACCAGATGGTTATTTACTCTCCTATTATCACCAAAATATAAAGTTATATAGCAAATTTTGTTACCTTTTCATTGGTGATACCGATATTTTTCTACCTGCTCTAATTTTCTCGGAAAATAATTTTTAATGAGAGCACGTATAACGTAATTTTGATAAATCACCAGTTGGTTATTTACTCTCTGATTACCACCAAAATTTAAAATTATATAGCAAGTTTTGTTGACTTTTCATTGGTGAAAAAGACATGTTTCTATATGGTCTAATTTTTTCGGAAAATGATTTTTAATGAGAGCACGTATAACGTGATTTTGATAAATTACCAGATGGTTATTTACTCTCTTATTATCAAAAAAAAAATAAAATTATATAGCAAATTTTGTTGCTTTTTCATTGGTGAAAACGACATTTTTCTATATGGTCTAATTTTTTCGGAAAATAATTTCTACTAAGACCACGTATAACGTGATTTTGATAAATCACCAGATGGTTATTTACTCTCTTATTACCACCAAAATTTAAAATTATATAGCAAATTTTGTTGACTTTTCATTGGTGAAAAAGACATGTTTCTATATGGTCTAATTTTTTCGGAAAATGATTTTTAATGAGAGCACGTATAACGTGATTTTGATAAATCGCCAGAAGGTTATTTACTTTCTTATTATCACCAAAATATAAAATTATATAGCAAATTCTGTTGCTTTTTCAGCGGCGAAAACGACATTTTTCTATATGGTCTAATTTTTTCGGAAAATAATTTCTAATGAGACCACGTATAACGCAAATTTGATAATTCACTAGATTATCACCAAAATATAAAATCATATAGCAAATTTTGTTGCCTTTTCATTGGTGATAACGAAATTTTTCTATCTGCTCTAATTTTCTTGGAAAATAATTTCTAATGAGAGCAGGTATAATGTGATTTTTAAAAATCACCAGATGGTTATTTAGTTTCTTATTATCACCAAAATATAAAATTATATATCAAGTTTTGTTGCCTTTTCATTGGTGAAAACGACATTTTTCTACATGGTCTAATTTTTTCGGAAAATATTTTATAATGAGAGCATGTATAAGGCAACTTTAATTAATCACCATATAGTTATTTACTCTCTTCTTATCACCAAAATATAAAATTGTGTAGCAAATTTTATTGCCATTTTATTAGTGAAAACGGCATTTTTCTATCTTATCTAATTTTTACAAAAAATAATTAAATTAGAGCATGTATCATATGAAATATGATAAATTATTTCTTGCATATGTTTTTTTTTATATATTTGATATATTTTTTAGAAGAAAAAAGTAAAATTTTAAATAATTTCAAAAATCACTAGATATTTTTTAAATTTATGAAAAATAAACTCAAATATAAAGTTGAAATAATATCAATATTTTTTTAAATTTATCTATAAAATACGATGAATACTAATAATATATTTAGTCCTACCTTTTTTATATGTACTGAAATTTGATATTTTTTTTGGGCAATGACATTTTTTTTAATTCCTATCAATAAAATATTTGTATCTATAACGGTTTACGAAAACCCAATAGTATTCAATTAAATTGACGCCACTCTGTATAACAAAAAAAATGATCAAAAATGAACTTTGGTTGCGTCAAATTTCAGTCCAATAAAATTTTAAAAATTAAAATTTGTATATATACATGATATATAGATAATGTATTATCTGAGACTACCTTAGGTTAATATTTTTTGTAGATTTATTTTAAAAATTTATAATAGAATTTTTTATTAGTTAATTTATTGTTGACTGAATTTATAGTAATTGTTAAGAAATATTATTAGTAATTGATGTCTCTATTTGGGTTGTTGATGTATAAAATTTACAGTATTCATAATATAAGACCTGTTTATTTTAAAAACTATGTCTATGTTGAATTTTCTTTATGAAAAAGTATAACATGACAATCCAAAGAAATATCAAAAACAGTTGCTGTTTTTCAATTTTTATACAAATCTATTTTTTTTTATTAATAACATATTCTTCCAATTTTTTATTGTTTTCATGTTAAATAAAATGTTTAATAATAGTGTCTAAAATGGTTCAAAAGTGATTCTGTACCTGGAATTATTTTTATGTCATACTAGTTTATTATTGTGCAAAGCTGTACTTAATGGCCCGCGTGGATACAGTAACAAACTAGTATGACATAAAAGTTTGTATGCACCGCGAGTATAAATAGAGGTATAGTCCAATCGGCAATGGACAAAGTGGCGTTAAGTTAAAAAAGGTCAAAAGTTAATAAAACTTTGGGACGTTGTTCACGGATGGTTAATTAACATTTTCTCAAGTTTTGGACCTCGACGACCCTGTGCGAAAAGAGGAGGGGTGAGGGTAACTGCAAAATTCCTCCGATTTTTCCCTTAAGTCCTATGGCAAAAGCATATCTATACTTTTTGTAGAGCGTTAAATTTCCTACAGTTGTGTATGTGGACACCCCCTAACCTATCCCTGCTCCCACGTTCCCCCACCAAACCCCAATTCACCAAAGCTAATTTTCTTCTTTGATGAAAGCCAACCATGTTCACAACATGTTGATATTAATTCGTTCGTAGTAATATTTATTACCGAAGAAAGGTTGAAAATTTTGTAGTTTATCCCCCCCTCCATCTCTTTTCTCACAGGGTCGTCGAGGTCCAAAACTTGAAAAAATATTAACTAACCATCCGTGAACAATATCCCAAAATTTCATTAATTTCCGACCTTTTTCTATATGAAACTACCTGTCAACTAGACTTGTATATGCGTTCGGGTTGGTAAGATCGTCGCCCACAGGGCATAAAGATCGATTTATACTCTTGGTACAAAATAACTAGTATTACTTGTCTTTAAAGAAATAAAAAGTACATAATTGTAAAAAAATAGAAAAATTATGGAAGAATGAAAATTGGGGAGTCAATGTTAAATTTCACATAAATTCTCATTTTATATATTTTATTGTATTGGGTTCTTAAAATTCCGATTAGTACGGAATCACTAAAATCTATCTATAACTGAAATAAAATATAAAGTGACAAATTAGCATTGTGAAAATAAATTAGTAAATTGTATGGTATGACAATACCTTTTTTGCGATTTAGGTAAGATTGTTATATATCTGCGCACACAACTTTTTAAACTTTTTCCATTACTCGTTTTTTTTTTTATAAAAGCAACTACTAATATTAAAATAAGTTTTAACAATTTCACTTTCTCTAAGCTATTACAAAAATCTAATATAACGTAAGGTTTTAGAAGTAGTTGTTATCTAATTTTAAATAAAAAAATTATCGTTAAGAACGAAAAATGCACGAAAACAGTTATTAATTCTTTGGTTGATTTAGCCGCTTTTAAAAAAATATATGATCTTTATTGTTTTATAACTGGTCAAAAGTGAGGATAGAATTTAGAAAAAAATTAAATTAGATACAAAAAAATATCTAAATTACTTTTGGCTAGCACATAATAAAAATTGTTGTATGAATGTGGCCTAAATTTATTTCCAATGTGTTTCCATTCTTGGCAAAATGTCTCAGAAGAAAATATTCATCAATCATTTTTTCATTACTTTTTTAATGAAAAACTTTCTTTTTTTTAATTCGTTTTATATTTTTATTTTGGCACATTAAAAATACAGAATGTGTAAAAAATAGTACTGTTTTAATGATAATTATGAATCGATTAGTGGAATCACCATTTATATTTTGAATATTTCTTTCATTACTAATACATTTTATTAGATTTAACAACTTTAATGAGAAGTATATTTTTTCCTCTTTGGTTTTTTCCTATTTTTCCCTATTTTTCCTTATTTCTTTATATTTTAGAAATGAAAATTATTTTAATGCAATGTTAATAATTTTGAAAACTTCAATTTTGTCCCTTAATTAGATTTTTATTTGGTGATCTAAAAATTTCGAATTTATTATAAATGTAGCCCAATTACTTTGCTATTAAGTGTAGACAATCGCATTTTTTTACTTTGTTCATTTTTCTCTGAATTGAAAATTGTGTGAATGCATGTTAATAATTTTGAAAACTTCAACTTTGTCCCTTTACTAGCTGTCTATTTGTTGATCTAAAAATTTCAAATCTATTCGAAATGTTGCCGAATTAGTTTGCTATTAAGTGGTGAAAATCGCATTTTTTTAGATTTTTTATTTTTTTTAGAAATGAAAATTATGGAAATGCACGTTAATAATTTTGAAAACTTCAACTTCGTCGCTTTACTAGCTATCTATTTGGTGATCTAAAAATTTCAAATCTAGTATAAATGTAGCCCAATTAGTTTGCTATTAAGTGTTAAAAGTCTCATTTTTTAGATTTTTTATTTTTCTCAGAAATGAAAATTTTGTGAATGCATGTTAATAATTTTGAAAACTTCATTTTGTCCCTTTACTTGCTATCTATTTGGCGATCTAAAAATTTTAAATCTAGTATAAATTTAGTCCAATTAGTTTACTATTAAATGGTGAAAATCGCATTTTTTTACTTTGTTCGTTTTTCTCAGAAATGAAAATTGTGTTAATGCATGTTAATAATTTTGAAAACTTCAACTTCCTCCCTTTACTAGCTATCTATTTGGTGATCTAAAAATTTCAAATCTAGTATACATGTGGCCCAATTAGTTTGCTATTAAGTGGTGAAAATCTCATTTTTTAGATTTTTTATTTTTCTCAGAAATTAAAATTATGGAAATGCACGTTAATAATTTTGAAAACTTCAACTTCGTCCCTTTACTAGCTATCTATTTGGTGATCTAAAAATTTCAAATCTAGTACAAATGTAGCCCAATTAGTTTGCTATTAAGTGGTGAAAATCAGATTTTTTTTACTTTATTCATTTTTCTCAGAAATGAAAATTTTGTGAATGCATGTTAATAATTTTGAAAGCTTCATTTTGTCCCTTTACTAGCTATCTATTTGGTGATCTAAAAATTTCTGATTTAGTATAAATGTAGCCCAATTAATTTGCTATTAAGTGGTGAAAATCGCATTTTTTTAAATTCTTCATTTTTTTTAGAAATGAAAATTATGGGAATGCACGTTAATAATTTTAAAAACTTCATTTTGTCCTATTATTAGCTATCTATTTGGTGATCTAAAAATTTCAAATCTAGTATAAATTTAGTCCAATTAGTTTACTATTAAGTGGTGAAAATCGCATTTTTTTACTTTGTTCATTTTTCTCAGAAATGAAAATTGTGTTAATGCATGTTAATAATTTTGAAAACTTAATTTTGTCCCTTTACTGGCTATCTATTTGCTGAACTAAAAAATTTCTAATCTAGTATAAATATAGCCCAATTAATTTGCTATTAAGTGGTGAAAATCAGATTTTTTTCACTTTTGTTCATTTTTCTCAGAAATGAAAATTTTGTGAATGTATGTTAATAATTTTGAAAACTTAATTTTGTCCCTTTACTAGCTATCTATTTGCTGAACTAAAAATTTCTAATCTAGTATAAATGTGGCCCAATTAATTTGCTATTAAGTGGTGAAAATCGCATTTTTTTACTTTTCTCATTTTTCTCAGAAATGAAATATATGTGAGTGTGAATGCCTGTTAATAATTTTGAAAACTTCAACTTTCTCCCTTTACTAGCTTTCTATTTGGTGATCTAAAAATTTCAAATCTAGTATCAATGTAGCCCAATTAGTTTGCTATTAAGTGGTGAAAATCTCACTTTTTAGATTTTTTATTTTTCTCAGAAATAAAAATTATGGAAATGCACGTTAATAATTTTGAAAACTTCAACTTCGTCCCTTTACTAGCTATCTATTTGGTGATCTAAAAATTCCAAATCTAGTATAAATGTAGCCCAATTAATTTTCTATTAAGTGGTGAAAATCAGATTTTTTTTACTTTGTTCATTTTTCTCAGAAATGTAAATTTTGTGAATGCATGTTAATAATTTTGAAAACTTAATTTTGTCCCTTTACTAGCTATCTATTTGCTGAACTAAAAATTTCTAATCTAGTATAAATGTGGCCCAATTAATTTGCTATTAAGTGGTGAAAATCAGATTTTTTTCACTTTTGATCATTTTTCTCAGAAATGAAAATTTTGTGAATGCATGTTAATAATTTTGAAAACTTCAACTTCGCCCCTTTACTAGCTATCTATTTGGTGATCTAAAAATTTCAAATCTAGTACCAATGTAGCCCAATTAGTTTGCTATTAAGTGGTGAAAATCTCATTTTTTAGATTTTTTATTTTTCTCAGAAATAAAAATTATGGAAATGCACGTTAATAATTTTGAAAACTTCAACTTCGTCCCTTTACTAGCTATCTATTTGGTGATCTAAAAATTTTAAATCTAGTATCAATTTAGTCCAATTAGTTTACTATTAATTGGTGAAAATCGCATTTTTTACCTTGTTCATTTTTCTCAGAAATGAAAATTATGTTAATGCATGTTCATAATTTTTTGAAAAATTTAGCTTTCACCCTGTATTAGCTGTCTATGATCTAAAATTTTCAATTCTAAAATTTTTTTTTATTTTTATTAGAAATAAAAAATATTTTTCTTTATATTTCCCTTTCAATAGATACATGTAGTCTAATATTTAACGTATCAATGAATGTTCTATTATATTTAATTTAATTTGTTTGTAACAAATATTATATATTAATTTTAGATTTCAGCGCTCCACCTGTATATAAACTTTAACTATGCAAAATCTCACACTCGTCCGTTCACGCAATATCTAATACAGATGCCGGGCGACTATTCGCGGCATCTTCTCTTTGTGCGGATCTTCGTATACTTTTGTGGTCTCTCTCATACTATAGTTGAGCAATGAACAATTAGAAAAAGAACAGATTTTGTTAGCTCGGCGAGTTTACTCTCGATATCAGAACTTGTGTCGCATAAAAAGTTTCACTTCAAAAAACATAATCTAATTAAAAATAAATTGTAATATTAAAATACCTGGCAACATCGCTTTACTTATTACATTCCTAGAATAAGAAATTAGTCTTAATTTACATTGTGTGCGGTACAGTTAAAATTGTTATCGCAATGGCTTCCTTTTCAGTTCGCAAACACCATGATTTGTTGATGGTTTATGGTGAATCTCGCGCGGTAATAGTAAAATAGTAATATTAAAAAATATTTTAATTTTTGTTTTAAATACACATAAAATGACTATTGGCGAATCTTAAGAATTATCATTCGCGTATTCGCGGATAGATCAAGGACGGGGTAAAACGAGTGAAAAAAGTAATTACCTTATATATTTTAAGAATCCAATGCACTGTAACACATCTTCAAAATTATCCCGACAGAGGGCTTGACAGGGACTTGGCATCGTTGCCATATTAATCAGATTCGCCAATAGTTACGATTTAATAAATTTTTCTTCTGAGACATGTATTTTCTTTGTGGCAACAGCTATATTCTCTGTTCCCATAACCTTCTGTGATAATTACAATCATTGTATCGCAATAATAAAAAAGCTGTGTCTTGCATTGCAGTAGGCTGTTCTTGTTATCTTTAGTACATTTTACAATATTGTAAAACGAAGCAGTTGTTTGTTTCCGACACTTAATGTTGTTGAATTTTAAATGCGAGTGATATTTATGTTTTGTAATATTAAACTTCAATGTACAAAGTATGATGTAGCGGTAAATAAACACATTCAAAAAGTAATTTTCGTTTAATTTAATAAATAAAATAGTTGCATTAAAATTAACTCTACTTCATTCGATTAAATAATCTCCCAACCAAATTTTAATAATTAGATACAAAAATTAATTTTCTAAATTTATCACCTTTTAGCCTAACTCTATTTTAACGTCCACTGGTTATTACTAATCATGTTGATATTTAATAGTTGTCGGCTATATAGCCACAACCACTTACTGTCACCTGTTTTTTGCATTTAACCGTTAAATTTTTAAGGTGGGAAAACCAGCACTCAGATATTCAAATAAAAAAATATGTACCTTTCTGTACTTGGAAACTATTTCTACTGCCATCTAATGTCTAATGGCTAATGTATATATGCTCTCTGTTAGTGAATATGAAAACTAATATCAGCAGTTCCCGCCTTTTCAAATTACCATATGTAAGCAGCCATGTTTTATTTAGATTTATTTGTCTTAACACGGAACTTGGATAATACTTTAATAATCGACAAATTTGATCAGCCAAACTAAGGGAAAATTGATAGTAGCGTGCAGATACAAATATTCTTTTTAATGGGATTATCTCTATATTAATACATTTTTAGGACTGAATGTAAGTTAAAAAATAACTACAAACCATATAAAATGTTGCTTATACCAATTTTAACAAAGTCTTATAAAATAAAAAAGTTTTTTGCCGTCAAACGATTCAAAAGTTGGTTGAAGATTTTTTTATTAAATTGTGGACTTTGTACGCAAAGTAAAAAT
The DNA here is from genome assembly GCA_963243735.1 of Neocrepidodera transversa. Lineage (NCBI taxonomy): Eukaryota > Metazoa > Arthropoda > Insecta > Coleoptera > Chrysomelidae > Neocrepidodera > Neocrepidodera transversa. The sequence goes on from OY725350.1 coordinate 18,125,509, forward strand.
AGAAGGTCGTAGGAAAATATGCAAAACAGAAAAAGATTAGTAAAACAAATAAAGAAAAAGAAAAACTGCTAAAAATTTAATAATATACAGGATATCCCATTAAAAAAATATATACTTTTTGTATCCCCTGAAATATGTACGCTACTGTACTTTTGATAATTACTTTTATTAAAAACTTTTTTCTATAGGCAATAATAGTGAAATTCATATTTTGTAGAAACTTACTTATGTGTTGTTTAAAATCTGCCATATACAGGGTAGTGGGCAATTATATAAGTCAAGTTTAAAAAACAATAAGAAATGTTGATTTGCACTAAAAAAAAAACAAATTATCTATACAGGGCGACTCCAAATATGACTACGAATAGACCTATGTACCTACCAGCAAAAAAGAACTTGTTATAATTTCTTTTATAAATACTTTTTTCATTTCGAAGTTGTTAATAAATATCTTTGGTTACGCCTGTGATATATGGGTCATACTTATACAGGGTGTGTCACGATGAGTTTAGAACTATTTGTATATTGAAAAGTGCTTACACAATATGAAAATTTGTATACAAGGGTTTGTCGTTGTGCCACATTTAATCTTTCGAAAGTAACGACCAACTTTGTGATTTTAAATGTAATATATAATAAAAGATAGGGACATGTAAGCCGTTTTATCCGATTTTATGTCGTTTGGCCGAAGCAATCATTTAAAGTTGAAAAAAGGCGATAACTATTTCGTTTATAGTATAGGTGTAATAGGTTTTTGAAATTAGCTTTTCAAAACAAATCTAAAAATGTAAAAAAAAAACAGGGTGTTCCATTTAAAACAAAGTTGGTTGTTACGTTACAATGACAAACCCTTGTATACAAATTTTCATAAAAATCGTGATAGTATTAACTCCTCAATACATGCTTATTAATTGAAACTTATTATACGGGATGTATCTCTCTAGGCATGTTTTATTTTTATTAAAAAAAAAGCGTTTCTTCATAATAAGTATATTTTAAGTTATAAATTTATATAAAAATATTTTCTTTAAACTTATATGGTAATATCAATCTTCCTGCAAGTACTTCCTTTTGTCTAGTTCTCCAGGCGATATATGTTCAGTTTTACTATCGATCATAAATAATCTTTGCAAACAAGTCCTTCTAGGTAAATATTTAGCAACCGTAACGGCTCTTTTATGATTAATAGCATCTTCTTTGCTCCTTAACAGTTTACAACAAGCCAAACATAAGAATACGAACCAAGCAAAAATTATAGAGCATCCCATAACAATCAGAAGACAAATCAACTGCCACAGAATATGTACTGTTCTGTGTTTACTATCGAAATTTTCCGCTTTAGAAATTATCGGGCAAGCTATAATTCCAAAAATCGAACTGACAAAATAAGTAGAAATCACGTTGCAATTATCTTCTAAAGAAGTTTTATGGATCATCAATGAGAAGAAAAAAAAGAAGATGGATGATATTGCTGATATTACAGCGCTTTCTAAGAACGTATAAATGTCCACTCCTGCTGCTATAGATATTATACCAGCGATACCACCTTGTAGACAACGTATAACTGACCAGTACCTCAATATATGTTTAAGGATGCAAATATTTAGGATGCTTGTGCTGAAAACACCTAAAAAAAACTTTAGGTTATTAAACTAATTAAATTCTCCTTCCAAAGTACGAAAAATTACATTATATTAATTAGGTACCTGTAGCAAATGCAACAGACATGTTCAATAAGATGATTGCTATATAATTACGAGGTTGTCTAATCGCCATATATCCTACTGACGGCAGGTTAAATGCTAAATGTCCCAAGACTATGAATACATAACCAATTATTGTATGTCCGGAATATTCACGTGCTAAAGAACGTTCGTCCAAGTCTTTTATTTTCATTAGTCGTCTTCCCAAAAACAGTGCACCTAAAAAAGTTTTTAAATTGTTTTAGTTTCAAATTATTTTCATATTATAAAGCAAAAATACATTCATGGAACGGGCGGACAGATGGACACAATACCCAATAGGATAAATGGCGCGCTTCGCTCGCTCCTTAATTATTTATTTATTTATTACGAGTAATAAGTAACAAAAAAAATGTATACAAAGAGTACTACAAAAATAATGGTCACGGAAATATTATAAATAGAGCTCGAGCTTGTGCTATGTGAGCTCTCCAGGACAACAGTTACATTTAAAAATTAAATATATGCAAACAATGTTAGCCTTAAAAAAACATACATGAAAAAAGAAGTTCAAACATATTTAAAAAAGGAAAATTTCGTATTTTTCTCATTCGTTGCTCTTAGAAGCCTGCGAATATCAGTTGGTTCAACTGTGCCTTAAAGGATTTTGCCAACGAATTCTCTAAGGAATTTAATTGTATAAATGGATACCAGTGTTGTTCTTATTGGAACTGCTCTCAAATCATTGCTAACCATGAATTTCACTATTTTTAGTTAGATGTACATTTGAGTTGATTTCATTGCAAAAACATTTGTATACTTTTTCCCCATTTGCCCCACTTTTTTCCCATTTTTTCCCACTTTTGTTTTTGCCTCACTTTTTGCCCTCTTTTTTTCTCTTTTGTTTTTTTGCTTGTGTTTTGCCCCACTTTTCGCCTCCTTGTTTTCCACGTTTGTTTTTTGCTCCATTTTCCCCCCTTTTTTTGCTACATTTTTTCCCTTTTTTCCCACTTTTGCCTTTGTCCTAGTTTTCCCCCTTTTCCCCATTTTTTGGCCCTACTTTGTTCGCTTTTATTCCCCATTTTTCCACTCCTGTGTTTTACCCCACTTTCTCCCCTTTTTTGTCATTCTTTTTTGTCCAATTTTGTTTTTTTGCCACACTCTTTTTCGCTTTTTTCCCAACTTGTGTTTTGCTCCACTTTTCGGTTTATTTTTCACACTTCTTATCCTAATTTTCCCTTTTTTTGTCACTTTTGTTTTTTGTCCCATTTTTTTCCACTCTTATTTTTTGACCCATTCATTTTTCTCCCCTGCGACAGTGTTTCCCCTTTTTTCCCACTCTTGTTTTTCCCTACCTTTTTTTCCACTCTTTTTGTCACATATCCCCATTCTTTATTCTCACTGTTGTTTTTTGTTCTATAAAAATTGATATTTTATAGACTTAACGTTTAATATTTCGAAAAGTAGCCATAGGATGTATTCTATATCAAATATTCTTTTTTACGTGATATTTGTAATGTAAAAATACATATTTTATCCAAAAAAGGTCTGTGACAGCTTGAATCACCCTGTAACTATCAATATTTTTATTTTGATCATTAAGTATGTATTTTGGCTCCATATATCAGCCAAAAACTTTCAAAAGGGACTTTTTGGTACGCATTTTAAAAATTTTGGGATCTTGAACTTCATCGCTCTGTATATCGAAAACTGGCCATAGGATGGAATTGGGCCCATGGAGACTTTTGATCAGGACATCAAATACTACAACATATTAAAAATTCAGACAATTTGCCGGTGCTACCGTTTCCATAAGAAAAGTGTGTGGTCCTTTGTATGAAAAAAATTTGATCTTCTTTAGAATCCTCTGACATGTAAAAACAGAAATATTTGTTTCCTTAATCAATTGGCATGTAGTGATAATTCTAGGAATAAAATCTGCTTAAAAATGCATTTTCTACAAGATCTGCTACATTTGAAAGATCCTATCATTGAAAAAAAGTTTTTAAGCGCAGCGCCATCTACATTTTGACATTTTTAAAATCAATTTATATCCAAAACTGAAGCTATCTCAGTATTCTACAAACTGGCTTTTACAGAATTAAAATATCTCTTTTCATTTCCAAAATATCCAGCCTGGGAGTTTTTATTGGTACACCCTGTATATGTGTATATGTGATATCTATAAATTGTATCAAAATCCATTATATTGTTTGGCAGATATTAATTTGATCCCAGGTATCAAAAAATATTGACAAAACATTGTTTTATAAATAGGACAAAATTGGGAAAACCAGGAAAAAATGTTGCAAAATAGGGAAAAATTGCGAAAAAGAAAACGGAAAAATAGGGAAAAAATAGGAAAAAATTAGAGATAAATAGAGAAAAATCTGGAAAAAGAGGGGAAATAAGAAAAAATGGTAAAATAGATCATAATGACAAATACGGACAAATATTGAAAATCAGGAAAATATAATGAAAAATAGGAAAAAATGGGAAAAAATAGGAAAAAACAGGGAAAAATAGGAAAACCTTGATATAAATAGTGATAATTTTTACATGTAAAAATATACATTTGAACTTCTAATTTTTATATAACATGATTTTTATTTGAAGAAATCCAAAAATTTACTCATTATGGCACTAGCGGGAAAGTAAAAATAACGGTTTTATTAAATAATGATATTATTTAATAGTTATAACAAATTTGGTATTTAAAAAAAAATTTTTATTTTATTTTTTCTAATTTACTTATAAATTATAAACAATCCGGACCTGGTGTACAAGGTCACAATCACTTATTACGTAACGTACACTACTTAGGAATTCAAAATGGCGTTCCATTCATAACTTATCAATGGGTTGACTGCGACCAATCAAATATTTTTCCAAGAAATTTAATTATACGAAGTTGGTAAAACTGTGTGTTGGAGAATTTTTTTTGACAACTTAGTAACAGTTTTTTGTGATACTTTTGCATTTACTTTATTAATCAGACGTGTTTATACCCTCAATTATATATTAAATTAATGATCGAAGATTATATTTTACTATAAAAGTTGTGATTAGTTCGGATTAGTTGTGAAACGAAAATAATTTGTGTTTGAAATGTGCATCCATGAAACAAGGTAGGTTTATTTTTTAAATAATGTATTATTTCAAATTGGATTTTTTATTATTATGGAGGTAGTATAAATCATATCAATTGCAAACTAACTCCGCTATAAAAGATTTGCCGAAACCAAAAATAACTTAACCTAAAAAGAATAAATCTGTGTAAAATGATTAAAAAACGCTGTGGCTGCAGGCACGCTAACGTGACGCGATTTATTTAATTAAGGGCACGTGAATTGCGTCATTATACGTTTATTACTAATTTTAATTATTTTTATTGATATCATTTGGTTTGGTATACAAATAAATAATGATTGTTATTGATACTGCTAATACAGATGTGTACTGAGAAACTGTTTATATATAGCTCTATATATCCACAGTGTGTAGATTTAAATCATGTAAATCATGATTTCTAAGGTAAAATAATTTTTTATACGAGTGAATTTAATTCAACATTCTCTCTAATTTCGAGAAATATATTAAATGTATTCCATATACGTGGTATTTAGATTTGATTACTTTGATTTTCACATTCCATTAAAATTAGTGGCACGTAAAACCATGACGTAATAAACGTATAATGACGCAATTTACGTGCCTCTAATTTAGTACACCGCGACACGTTACCGTGCCTGCAGTCACAGCTTTAAAAAAAATACATTTATACTAGTTTAATAATAAAAATTCATAATTACAGTCGATATAATTCGATTTTTTTAATTTATTTTCTGTCAAAAATATGAAATCGAGTTATAAATGTAAGTAAAAACTAATTTTGTTCTATTCGATTCAATTTTCAGAAATTTTTATTCCAGAAATTATTTGACACGGTTCTAGTAAAATATATTATTAATATTGAATATAAATGTACGACCAATATTATTTTATTATTTAAGAATCCTATTATTTTCCAATATTATTAGAAAATTGAAAATATTTGTCGAATATCGCTATGGAAATTCAATTTATTATAAATGCTGAATATCAATATCTGATCAATATTCTTTAATTATTTAGGTATTATATTTTTGTAGAATATCATTATAATCATTATTATACAGAGTAAGTCAAAAAGGTGGATCGATGGTTGTCGATACTATTTTTAACATAAAAATCGTCTCAAATTGTTTCTTTTTTTACTATTAAAAGGAAATTATATTTTGAAATTCATCAGTTTAAAAAAATGGTCTAAATAAAATGACAATTTTTTCCTACACAACGTTCATCATATTTTCCCAATATCAAATCTATATACCTTTTTAATATACGATAAATAACATTTTACTTATATCGGTTTTAGATGGAAAAAATATTTGCCATATATATTAAAATTTTGAGCCAATATTTTACCAATGCCTGACCAAAATTTATTGACACCTGGGATGTTAGATATAACCGTGGCAAATTAAGAATTTTCTTTACTGCATTATTTTACAATACGATAAGTAGTTAAACTTTAATATTATATGTACATCCAGGGCCGCCCAGAGCCCTGGTGTACACACAAAAATCACAAGCCCCCTAAGGTACAGAAAAAAATTGCTGATAACGGTGTAAAAAGATTTACAGTGAAACTCTTTATATGAAAAGTTTTTTGAAACCATTTTTCTGTTATAGACAACAAAACTTAAAATCTACAAAACTATTAAAATCTACAAAACTATTAAAATCTACAAAACTATTAAAATCTACAAAACTATTAAAATCTACAAAACTATTAAAATCTACAAAACTATTACAATCTACAAAACATGTATTTGTGACTGCTAAAAGCACAAAATGTTACAACTAGACTACTACTAGCATTAACACGTGTAAGTTATTTTAAAGATACTTTAGGACTTTTTGCAGATGCGAAATTTTCAAAAATTTTTGAAAAGTCGCAGTTTCTAGCTAATCTACTCAATAGAGCACTTAACCGTTCCTGGGCCATAGTAAACCTTAAAGTATTTTTAATTCTAGAAAGATTACTGAGAGTTCGTTCTGCTTGACCTACGGTTACAGGGAGAGTAAAAAAAATCTTAAAGATATCATTATATATTTGGTAACAAGGAACCTAGTTGTAATTTAAAAATGAATTGGGGTAATATCAGTATCCTAAAAATGTATAGAAAAGATGCATTTAAAATGTTTTATTTCTCCTTTAAATTGAAAATTCATCTACTTCGTAATGATTTTGAAGATGATTGGCTTGCTCTTCTATCTATCTTCTAAACTTAGAAATCTACACAATTTGTTTGGCTGCTTCATATCTTATTAATAAATTTAAAATAAAAGCTTCTAAAATACTTTTTCTCTCCATCAAGTTCTTGTAATGAATCATTTGATAATCTTTCGCGGAAAAACATTTTTCTTTTCCGAAGCTCATTCAGTTGATATTCCCAAATTATTAACCACTAGTTTACATCCATTCAAAATGTTAGGCCTACTATTTTACTTTTAGCCACGTTGAAGGCATTAAAAACGGCCCAAATATTTTAAAATACTTAATAATTCAATTCTTACTTCTGGTGTTAAATTACGCTCCAATAACTCTGTAATTGCGTCTTTTATTCCGGGTAACTTCTCGCAGGTTGGTTTAAATCTATTTGATTCGAAGAAAATTGAAATTTAAACAAAATCAAGTGGGAAAACTAATTTGTCATTAGAGGATTATAAGATAATTGTCATTCAGTTTTTGAGAATCATTAAAAATAAAGGATTTGTTAGATTTTTATAGAGTGAATTTTTATTTGTTTAAAATAACAATGCTGTACTGGGCTCGGGCCCTCATAAGCCCCGGGCCCCGATATTTTGTACCGTCTTCAACACCTTCTCGTGGGGTCTGTGTACATCTCCCAATAATCGCCAGGTATGTTAGGTGGCAGTTGACAAGACAGTTATAGATCATTTTCTTGTAGTTTTCAGATAAGTATCATATTATTACAAGAATGCCAATATCTGGTGCTATCTTTCTGCAGATATAAGTTATGTGGTGTTCCCAGGATAGTTTTTCATCTATTAATATTTTTAATACAACCAATTTTATTTATATTTAAAGTTAGTTTGTGATAATTAAGCCAATCGATTATAAGGTGAAGGTAATGTTCAAATATCATTTTTAATGTGTTCCTTATTTTTGTTAAAAGTAAGTCAAACTCATATCATGCCTTTTAGTGGAAGTTTAGAAATGGAGCTAATATAAAGGATTATTTAAATGGCGAATGGCTTTCGGTCAAAATTGCTGAATTTTGTTTATGTTGCGATGCCTTAAGTAAAACCTTTCGAGGAACCAACAAAAAATAATGATGTTTCTGAAATACAGGGTCGGTATAACAAAAAATCGTCGGTCAAATTGTCTCTTTTTTACTATTAAAAAGAAATCATATTTTGAAATATATTTGCAAAAAATGGTCTTAAACAAATGACAAGTTTTTTTTTATACAGGACGTTTAATTTATGTCAACTGAAACGTGTTTTTGTTTCGTAGTACAGTTCTTGACATTATAAACTAAACGTACTGTAGAAAAAAATTTTCATTTATATCTTCTTTCATTTTTCTGACTTTTCTTATTGTTTATGATTTTCCCATTATTTATATTTTTTAAGTTTCTTCTATTACATATATTTTGTTCATATTTGTGTTTTCATTTCTTTTTACTTCTTATTGATTTCTTCTTTTTCTGTTTGCTTATTATTTTCATTAATTTGAATTTTAGTTTTATTTATTTTATCATTAATTATTTCTATTTCTTTCTTGACTTTTTCCATTTTAATCGCCAATCCATATTCCCCATTCTTTTGTTATATCATTCTTGTTTCCATTGCCTTCATATTTTGATTAAGATTTTCATCTATACCTGTAATTATATTAATCCATTTTTCTTCTAAATTTGACATTATTTCACTGGTATCTTGTAGTTCTAGTTTGACTTTCTCAATTTTTATTTTTATTTCTTCTTTAGATTTTCTTTCTTTTTCTTGTAGTATAGAAAATTTTTCATTTTGTACTTTTTCTACTTTTCTATTACTCGTCCTATCATTTCTATTCTTATCTCTTTTCTTGTTTCTTCTATTTTATTATCTGCATCTCTTTTCGGCGTTCTTTATCTTCCTTTCTATTTTCTTGCATCTGGATCATCATTTGTCTTAATACATCCATTACATTTTCTTGTTCTTCGCTTTTCTTTTTTTTTCTTGTACAATATATACTTACGTTACAATATTTCAAGAATGTATTATATATGTTTTTCTAACTTACCAATAGCACCAATCAAACTACTTGATAAGTGGATAACCAAATCACCACCATAATCTTTAACGGATACTTTAGTTTTGAGAAATTTAAATTTTCTCATCCATCCCTCCTCGTTCCATATCCAATGGGCCAACATTGGTTGGTAAAATCCACAATATAAGAAGGTTGTAAACATAGATGTTATAATGTGGACTCTGCCTATTAGGAAACATGACATTTGACCAGAGCCAAGTAGAACAGCAGATAGTCCTATCAAATAAAAAGTCACTATCTTAAAAATCGAGTTACTTCTTATAGAGATAATTTTATAAATAATATCAGTTTTTATATCCATCCCTAATAGCACAGAGACGTTTAAAAAACATCTTAAAAACGTACACGACCGTCCATCGGGAAGTTTTAAGTACCCGAGAACGTTTATAAGACGTTTTTCTATAGTGCAAATGTCACATTTTCTAACGTCATATAGACATCGAAAAAAGACGTTTTAAACAAATTTCAAAACTGACTAAATAAATGGTTCGACAAAAGACGTTTTTTGGACATCTCTTAAAACGTCCACCATTAAAGTACCCAAGAACGTTTATGAGACTTTTTTCTATAGTGCAACTTACAAAAACGTTTAAAAAACGTAACTTTCTGACTTTTTCTCAAAACATGCTTTTGAGGACCTAAACAAAACGTTTTTTGAACGTTTTTACTGGTGGTTTTAAAAACGACTGAAATAAAACGTTTAAAAAACGTCCCTTTTATGATTCTTTATCAAAACATACTTTTGCAGACCTAAAAACAACACCTTTTGGACGTTTTTTTACAGTGGTTATAAAAACAACTTACCAAAACGTTTAAAAACGTAACCTTCTGTCTTTTTCTCAAAACATGCTTTTGAGGACCTAAACAAAACGTTTTTTGAACGTTTTTACTGGTGGTTTTAAAAACAACTGAAATAAAACGTTTAAAAAACGTCCCTTTTATGATTCTTTATCAAAACATACTTTTGCAGACCTAAAAACAACACCTTTTGGACGTTTTTCACAGTGGTTATAAAAACAACTTACCAAAACGTTTAAAAACGTAACTTTCTGTCTTTTTCTCAAAACATGCTTTTGAGGACCTAAACAAAACGTTTTTACTGGTGGTTTTAAAAGCGACTGAAATAAAACGTTTAAAAAACGTCCCGTTTATGATTCTTTATGACAACATACTTTTGCAGACCTAAAAACTATTGGTTATTGGGATAAATAACAACAGTGGATTTGGCTTTTAAATTAACTTTTATTCAATTCCTTTTGAACGACGAATGCACAAGGAAGGTTTCTATTCGACTAACTGCATTTTATATTCTTATTTTTAAATCTAACACAACGCACTTTAAAAAAAAACAAACAGGTCCTAAGACCAAGTAATCTGATTCAACGTTTTCGTGCACTTAAGATAAACATACATTCTAGCCCTGAATATTATTTCTTCTTTCATAAGTATAATAAACATTTATATTAGTTTTGTTTATGTTAGTTTTTGTAAATATCCAACAAAAACAACACTTTTTGGACGTTTTTTACAGTGGTTATAAAAACAACTTACAAAAACGTTTAAAAAACGTAACGTTCTGACTTTTTCACAAAATATGCTTTTGAGGACCTAAACAAAACGTTTTCTGAACGTTTATACTGGTGGTTTTAAAAACGACTGGAATAAATCGTTTAAAAAACGTCCCTTTTATGATTATTTATCAAAACATACTTTTGCAGACCTAAAAACAACACTTTTTGGACGTTTTTTACAGTGGTTATAAAAACAACTTACAAAAGCGTTTAAAAAACGAAACTTTTTGACTTTTTCTCAAAACATGCTTTTGAGGACCTAAACAAAACGTTTTTTGAACGTTTTTACTGGTGGTTTTAAAAACGACCGAAATAAAACGTTTAAAAAACGTCCCTTTTATGATTCTTTATCAAAACATACTTTTACAGACGTAAAAACACCTTTTGGACGTTTTTTACAGTGGGTATAAAAACAACTTACAAAAACGTTTAAAAAAACGTAACTTTCTGACTTTTTCTCAAAACATGCCTTTGAGAACCTAAACAAAACGTTTTCTGAACGTTTTTACTAGTGATTTTAAAAACGACTCAAATAAAACGTTTTAAAAGCGTCCCTATTGTGATTTTATAAAAAACCTTTTGACATGGACGTTAAAAAACCATTAAAGTACTAGATGTTTTTTATCGTAGGTTTTAAAAACGTTTGAGCAGTGTAACTTAGAAAACGTTTTTTTTTTATTTATCATTTTGGACTTTTTGTAGACATATTTTGAACGTTTCTTTATGTTCCTTTTAAAAACGTTTTTACACAAACGTTTTATTTTGGTCCTCCGACGTTCTGACGTTAAATGGACCATAAAAAAACGTGAATCGGACCATTTGTGCTATTAGGGATACATAAATTAGAAGAAAAATAATGTTTATACCTACCCATTATACCATCGTCTATTCTCTCAATATTTGTTATATTTTTTGTATATCCTAAATAACCTTTAAATGTAGAATCTCCAAAAGTAATCATATATCCAAGTGGTATATACCAACCTATGGCATTTCCAATTTCAAATATATTAAGAAATAATATTCTATAAACATTTTCTACTGGTATACTTCCCATTTGTATTAGTACAAATCCTATTCTTGCCAATATAACTAAAAAAAACAATATTTTTACAATATTTTTAAACACTCTTTGTGAAAAAATACTTGCCAAATATGACCCTAAGAAAAGTATTAGGATCGCCATAACCCGGAGGGTCAAAACTTGGATTTTGAGTAACATTTGTTCTGGTAGAGTTTCTTAACGTTATTGACATTTTTTATACCATTTGACATAATTTTTTTATTAATAGTGGGATTATTCACATCTAGATGGCATCAGTAAGGTTCCGATTGGACTAAATCACAGTTTAATTATATATTATTGATTAATAAAAAAATCGCTTTGTTAAAATATAAAAATAAAGCCCACACATAATCCCACGCCGCCATGTTTTAAACGCTCAGAAAAAACAGGAAAAAGAAAATCTATTGAAAAAAAAATTAATGAAATTACAAAAAAAATCTAGACATAACTGGCCATATGTTTAAAAAACAGTTAGTTTTTTATTCAAAAACGGCAATATATTTGCCATAATTTCGAGTTTTCGAAAATTTTAAGTTACGAAAATAAATTTCTATATGATACGGTATATATAAGAAATAGAAAAAAAAACAAAATGAGAAAAAAATGAGGAACGATTAGAATCAATCGAAAAAAACAGAAAAAAAAAACAAAAAATAGGGAAACAGGAAAAATGATAAAAAATAGAAAAAACCATGAAAAAGTAGGGAAAAAACAGGAAAAAGGGAGTAAAAAGTAGAGAAAATAGGAAAAGATTGGCAAAAATAGGAAAAATTAGGACAAAACAGGAAAATATAGGCAAAAATAGGAAAATCGGTAAAATGGAAAACATAAAAAAAGGAAAAAATAGGAAAAATTAACAAAAAACAGAGAAAAATATTAAAATATAGGCAAAAATATGAAAAAACGGTAAAATGGAAACATCACCAAATAGCAAAAAAATAGGAAAAAACGAAATAAAATAGGGAACAAAAAGGAAAAAATAGAAAAAATTGGGAAAAAATATTAAAACAAAGGCAAATAGGAAAAATCAGTAAAATTCAAAAAAACCGGAACAATAGTATAAGAATATAAAAAAATAGTAAAAAAAATTGGAAAAAATTACAAAAAATCTCAAAAAATTGCAAATGCAAATGATCGGAAAAAAAATCACAAAAAATGGAGAAAAAAGCAAAAAAAAACAACCAAAAAACTGAAAACAATTGCAACCATCAAAAATTTAAAAAAAAAATGAAAAAATCAAAAGAATTCAAATAAATTAAAAAAGAAAATATAATAGGAAAAAAATGGGAAAAAACCAGTAAACAAAAGAAAAAAGAAGTAAAATGAGGAAAATAGGAAAAAATAGTGAATAAAGAAAACCGAAGAAAAATAGTGAAAAATTGGAAAAACTAGGAAAATATAATAAAAAAATTTGAAAAAAATCAGAATAAAAACAAAAAACACAGAAAAAAACATTGAAAAATAAAAAAAAAACGAGAAAAAGTCGGAGAAAATTGAAAAAAAAGGAAATGAAAAAAGTTGAAAAGCCAGAAAATATTGGAAAACAAAATGGTAAAACGAGAACATCAAAAAAAATTGTAAAAAACCGAAAAATTCAAAAAGACGACAAAATCGCAAAAAACGAAAAAAAAGGCGCAAGAAATCGAAAATTATCGTAAAAAAATTCATAGAAAATCGTACAAAAGCACACAAAAATTGCATAAAATCAAAACAAAATCCCAAAAAAAAATCGCAAAAAATCTAAAAATAAAAAACGCAAGAAATCGCAGAAAATAGCAAAAAAAAATTAAAAAATCACAAAAAAAATGCAAATGCCGATAATAGGAAAAAAATCGCAAAAAAAAAACAACTAAAAACCGAAAACAATTGTAACAATTGACAATAATGCGAAAACAAAAACAGAAGACAAAAGAAATTGAAAACAAAAACAAAGAAATTGAAAGAAATGGGAAAAACACAAAATTCGAATAAAATAAAAAAAAAATTGAAAAAAATCAGAATAAAAACAAAAAACAGAACAAAACACAGACAAAATATCAAAAAAATTGTAAAAAACCGAAAAATGCAAAGACGACAAAAACCGCAAAAAACGAAAAAAAAGGCGCTAAAAACGCAAGAAATCGAAAAATATCGTAAAAAAAAATCATGGAAAATTGTAAAAAAGCACACAAAAATCGCAATAAAAAAAAATTCCAAATGCAAGTTATCGAAAAAGATTGCAAAAAAATTCCAAATGCAAATTATCGAAAAAGATTGCAAAAAAAAAAACAAATAAAAACCGAAAACATTTGTAACAATTGAAAATTCGAAAGAATTAAAATAAATCGAAAAGAAAAATCAGAAAACAAAAACAAATAATTTAAAAAGAAATTGAAAGAAATGGGAAAAAACACAAACAGAAAAAGAATCAGAAAAAGAAGAAAACAAAGTTGAAAAACACAGAAAATATTGGAAAAAAATGAAAAACAAAATTGTAAAAAATTCAAAAAATCGCAAAAAACAACCAAAAAATCGAAAAGTATTATAATCATTTAAAACAAAACAAAACGACAATATTTTTGCCGTAATTTCGATCATCTAATTCAGCTTCATGACGTATTAGAAATAAAAAAAAATATTTGGTTAAATGTATATTCCAAAAGCCTAAATTTCATTGTTATTATTTACGATTTTGTTTTAAGTGGAATAAAAAAGTACTTACAGTAAATAAAGAATTAATAACGTCCTAGCGTAAAATCAGGTTTTGCTCATGGGCTGAATACGTCCACTGTTGAAACCACGCCTCTCAGAGGGTCTAAAAATTTCTAATTTAGGTGAACTTGGAACCGTTCATGTACTCTTAAAAGAATCCTTTTAAAGTATCCAAAAAAAGCATCTGAATACTTGTATCCGAATAAAATTTTAGGTGACAGTATCCGTACTTTTTTAAAAAGTATCCGGTACATTATAAATATCCGTATACTTTTTTTTATATCCATCCCAACTTTGTTATGATGTCATCTCTTCTATACTGAAAAATTTACATTTAGTGGAATTTTTTATAATTATTTAGATTTCTTTTAAAGAAACGATTTTGTTAAAGAATAAAAAAACACTTAATATTAGCAACAAATGTATATATTACAATACGAATATTTAATGTGGCAGAATTATTTACAAATACAATTATTTCAAAAACATTTTAATGAGAAAAATACACTTTTGAAAAAAATTAACATACCGTAACAAACACAACGCTTAGCACAAAATTAATAAATTTCAACAGTTTGTATTATTTACACATTAAACAGGACAAAAGTTTTAAATAGAAAATATAATTAATTTACTTAAAAACTAGAAAAGTGATGTACTTTAAAATAATAACAATTTATATATAAAAGATCTAATAATAAAGATACGAATTGATAAAATAATTCAGGATATTATTTAAATCAATTCTTGTCTTTTAATACCTGTAAAATTGTTTTTTATTCGACTCTTAATTTTTGAAGGCATTTTCGATGCAAAAATTTTATTTTAAAGATAGTAACTTTCGTAATGAATGCTCAATTATTTTATAAAAACTAGAATATTAGGATGTAAAAGTAGGTTTATATAATTTTTGGCACTATTGCCTTATAAGTTACAGTATAGTAAGAAATGTGCCTATTAAAGCTTGTATTATACAATGTCAAGAAGATAAAATAAACAATATTCGTTGAATTTTTAGTTTTAAACCATTTTAGACAATTTTGAAAAAAATCTAGTCGATTTTCGATCAATTAGTTTATCGGCGAAATTTAGAAGACTATAGACAATTGTTGAATAATTTTAGTCGAAAGTCTATGAAATTTAAAAAAAATCTAAACGATTAAAGATAATATTGATTATTTTAAATAGTTTCCAATTTAATTCGACAATAATTAAGGACTTAAAAGCCCCTACACAATTTTGGTAAAGATTTAAACGATCTCCAAGACGATTTTCATTTCATTTTAGACGATTTTCGATTATTTGGTCTATAAGCGATGTTTAGAAAGAATACTAAAGAATGTTTCACAAATTAGGTAAATAGATACTTAAAGTGAAATAAAGCTGAAAAGATATTCACTGTTATAAAATTTATCTTGCGAATTAACTAGGACGATCAGTAGCCAAATATCTAGTGTGACCCGTTTCCAAATTTGTTGAAATGTGATCCAGATCAATCAATAATTACCCCACCGCATTGTAAAAATATCATAAGAAAGGAAATAATTCATATAGGAAAATAATTGAGCGCACTCGAACTGCAAAAATTTTAATCCCTAGAACTTAACCTAGAACAAAAGTAAATAAGAAATTAATACCACTGAAAAGAGAATAAAGAATACTATATATGAAAATTTTTTCAAAATTTTTCAGCAAAAATTATGACCTTGAGAAAAGGGAGAAACCAAAAGAGGGGAAACTAAAAAATCGTTATAGTTGTGGTCTCTCCCTATTCTCACAACCGCAATTTTTTATCTAAAATTTTGAAAAAATTCTTAAATATAGAATATGGTTTTCTCTTTCTATCAACAGTCGGAAAGTTTTAATAACGTTGATAGTTTTTATGTTATAGGGGATATGAAAACAAAAAAATTAAAGACAAAAATACATTTTATATCTCATAACAAAAATATATAAATAATATATAAAAATGAAATTTATACCATTGAAAGGGGAATGAAAAATAATATAAATAAAAAGTTTTTCAAAAGTTTTTGGCAAAAATTGTGACCTGGAGAAAAGGGAGAGACCAAAGGAGGGAAAATTAAAAAATCCTTGAAGTTATGGTCTCGCCCTATTTTCACGGCCACAATTTTTTTATCTAAAATTTTGAAAAAATTCGTACATATAGGATATTGCTTTCTCTTTTTATCAACAGTTAGCACATTTTAATAACGACGATATTTTATTATGTTACAAGGGTTAAACCTTTTGAAAACTAAAAATTTAAAGACAAAAATGCATTTTATATCCCATAGCAATTCTAAATAAATAATATATTAAATTGAAAGCAATACCACTGAAAAGGGAATAAAGAATACTATAAATAAGAATTTTTTCAAAATTTTTCAGCAAAAATTGTGATCTTGAGAAAAGGGAGAAACCAAAAAAGGGGAAACTAAAAAATCGTTATAGTTGTGGTCTCTCCCTATTCTCACAACCACAATTTTTTATCTAAAATTTTGAAAAAATTATTAAATATAGAATAAGGTTTTCTCTTTCTATCAACAGTCGGCAAGTTTTAATAACGTTGATAGTTTTTATGTTATTATATTTATGAAAGTAGAAATAATATTGAGGGCTAGAATATAAGAATATAAAATGCAGTAAGTCGAATAGAAACATTCCTTGTGCATTCGTCGTTTAAAAAAGTTTTAATAAAAGTTAATTTAAGCCAAATCCACTGTTGTTATTTATCCCAATAACCAATAGGTTATGGGCCCAGGTATCGAAGTGGCTCAAACAAATCGCGTATTACGAGGGACATAAATAAAGAATTTTATAATTCAGTGAAAAAATAATTATTAGTGACTTTGTGCGAGAAGTGACGTGAGTTATAGACAATGGAAAGCAAAAATGCTAAAAGAAACATTAAACCATTTAATGGTGAAAAGTATGGGGTGTGGAAATTTAGAATTACGAGCAATTCTATCCGAATAAAAGTGATAGACACTGAAATACCTGAACCGGTAACCGATGAGTGGCGTAAATTAGAACGTATCGCAAAAAGTATTCTAGTGGAATATCTGTCGGACGCATGTCTGAGGTTCGCAAAAGAAGATAGCACTACTAAAGAAAGTTTGCAAAAAGTTTGGACATTGAATATGAGCTAAAAAGTTTAACAACTCAGTTGGCGCTAAGAAAAGACTGTTAAACTGGAGGAAACTGACAAAGTATCACATTTGTTACTGACACTTATGAATTCCTATGATGGTGTGATAAGTGCCATAGAAACACTATCATCACATAATTTGAGTTTGATTTTCATAAAAACTCAATATTTTGATCACGAGGTACAGCTGGGGAATGAAAGTAGAGATACAAGTAAAAGTGACAAGTAAACTTATACACCCGAAGAAAATCATCGTTTTAAAATGGCACACATTCCAAAACGTCAGTACTAGATCAGAAAAAATTCCAAATAGATTTAAAAAGACAAATATCGTAAAATGATATCATTGTGTTAAGCCTGCTCATTTTAAAAGGAATTGTTTCGTTTATAAGAAACCATTTGAATAAAGACAGAGAACAGTTCAGACTGTGCAACTGAGATCAACCGAAAACCAAGGTTTTGCATTTATGCTTGGAATACAACAAAGCATGAAGGAAACTGAACATAAAGTAACGTTTATTTTTGAATCTGGAGCCTCAAATCACATCATTAACTAATCTGAGCTAAGTACTCATTTTTCGACTCTACTAACACTGGTAAAAATTTCTGTAGCGAAGAATCTAGAATTTATAACTGCAACAAAAATGGGTTCACTAAGAGTTACTAGCAACTTGGGAATCCAAGGAATCCTGAAAGATGTTCTCTACTGTCCAGAAATTCCCTACAATTTGTTATCTGTGACAAAAATGCAAAGTGCTTACCTGACGATTACCTTTAATAAAGGAGCAATAAGGGTAAGATGGTAATACAAGGTAAGCCATCAAACAATTTAATTTGAATAGACTTTACGTTAAAAAATTTCATTAGTTAACAATATTTCATAGACATTTAGTTCAGTAAGGTCAATTTATAAAATTTTACATCAACGTCTAGGGCACATAAGTAAAAATAATTTTTTATATTTAAAAAATAAACAAATGATTGATGATCTTAATCTAATAAATCATATTACACCTACTAATGATTTATGTGCGGCTTGTATACGTGGCAAACAAGAAGAGAAAAATTACGTAAAAAGGCCTTTATTTATTTTATTTGTGGCCCAATCTCTCCATCAACAATTAATGATAAAAATTATTTTGTTTTATTTGTTTATCAATTTACTCATTATTGTGTAACATTTTTAGTTAAAAATTTTAATATAAAAATTGTTCAAAGTTTTTGGCAAGAATTGTGACCTTGAGAAAAGGGAGAGACCAAAGGAGAGAAAATTAAAAAATCCTTGGAGTTAAGGTCTCGCCCTATTTTCACGTAAATATAGAATATGGTTTTCTCTTTTTATCAACAATCGGCAGTTTTAATGACGTTGATAGTTTTTATATCACAGGGGTTAAACGATTTTAAAACTAAAAATTTAAAGAAAAAAATACATTTTATATATCATAACAAAAATAAATAATATATTAAAATGAAATTTATACCATTGAAAGGGGACTTAAAAATAAAATAAATGAGAATCTTTTCAAAATTTGTTAGCAAGAATTGTGACCTTGAGAAAAGGGAGAGACCAAAGGAGAGAAAATTAAAAAATCCTTGGAGTTATAGTCTCGCCCTATTTTCACGCCACAATTTTTTATCTAAAATTTTGAAAAATTTTACAGTCGACAAGTTTTAATAAAGTTGATAGTTTTTATGTTACAGGAGTTAAACGATATGAAAACTAAAATTTTAAAGACAAAAATGCATTTTAAATCCCATAATAAAAATAAATATACCGGGTGTCCCACGACGTTTTGACAGTCCAAATTCTCGAAAACTGTTCATATGACATGTATGAAATTTGGCAGATATAAATAGTCGAAACTGATGCTTATATTTATTATAAAATGACTTCCGTTTTTCCTGTCGTTTCGGGTCACGTGACCCCAACATAATTTTTTTAAATAGGACAACCGGTATAATATTACAATTTTGGATATATCATTCAAAAACAAATTCAACGATACCACACTTGTCATCATTGTATTGTGCAGTAAGATAAAATAAGACAGGCATGTCGGACCGTAACACCCGCAATGATTACAGCATCACTTACAAGAAATCTTTTAACAAGGTTTTGAACATTGTATCAATGTACATGGTCATCAATTTGAACAATTTCTTTAATTACTTGTACTTTTTAATTCCCTATGTTACGTTTTTTGATAAAATAATTTATACAGATGTTCATTTACATAATTGTCCCTATTATCATTACTGCACAATACAATGATGACAAGTGTGGTATCGTTGAATTTGTTTTTGAATGATATATCCAAAATTGTAATATTATACCGGTTGTCCCATTTAAAAAAATTATGTTTTGGTCACGTGACCCGAAACGACAGGAAAAACGGAAGTCAATTTATAATAAATATAAGCATCAGTTTCGACTGTTTATATCTGCCAAATTTCATACATGTCATATGAACAGTTTTCGAGAATTTGGACTGTCAAAACGTCGTGGGACACCCGGTATAATATATTTTTAGAAAATATCTATATAACGACTTTGTGCAGTTAGAGTATAGGATTTAAATTTACCTTTAATTACTTTTTGCAGTTCGAGTCCGGCTTTAGCCGGTCATCGTTAAGCAATAGGATTAAAGGATTAGTATTTTTGCAACTCGTGTGCATCTAAAAAACTGAGAGACAAAGGAGAGTTTCAAATTAAGCCTTAACCTTTTCACTGCAGAAACCGGATAAACACGCGCGACCTTTTATCACATTCGCTGCCCGTATAAATCAGATACTGTTTACGAATTGTGTGTTGCCTATGTGGCGACAAAGTTTACAATGTGTTTGAAAAATTTAGAGCTTCATTGCGGGAACCGTTCAAATCTGCATTTTTTTATCAGGCACGTACTTTTATTTTTTATTCCCTTTCAAGGCATTTCTTATTCATATTTTTTATTTAGTTGGTGGTAGGTTGATATATCTTGTTAGATACGAATTCCCTTTGAAACTTTTATTACTTTACTTATCTGACTCATAAAAAATTTATTTACTTTTATAGTTTTCAGTTCATTTTTAGTTACATTAGCTTATTTTTTTAATTATTATTATGATAAAAATATTGGTTTGCGATTATTAAATTTTTGACGAAAATAGCAACAAGTCAAATTCAGAGTAGCCCCTACTTAATCGTAAATACGGCCCTGAATACAATATATTGATACACACAGCACCAGCGACAACAGCCGTAAAGAAAATTATTTTTTTAAATCATTAAATACTAGGGGTTAAAGAGGAAAGCGAAATACAAAAAAAATATCGTTTAAATGAAAAAATACCGATTAGTGCCTTTGAAACACTGCTAAATGATTGAATTGAAGACTTGTTCTCATAGTTAAAAACTAAAAAATATGAAATAGATGAAACTATCAACTAAAAATCTAGAAAAACCTATCCAATAAAATAAGACAGAAATATGAAATTTCTTATGAAGAACCTATACCAAAAGAAGAATAAATGAAGCTTACCTGAAATTTTATAAAAAAATATTGAAAACGTTCAGTTTTCCGTCCAACTAATTCGGTGCATATGGATTTGTGTCAATAAATTCATCGCCAACATTAATAAAAGTAATAAAAAGATTAGATCAGGAGTATGTGTATAAATATTTGTTAATAGAAGTATCTATTTTCAACGAATATTGTTTATTTTTTTATAAATAGTCACTTCGGAATTTTTAAACAGTACTTTTTTGTCTTATATATCAAGCTCGTAAGAAAACATGCATTTTATTGTATATCTCACAATGAAAATCACAGCTAAGTGCTTAAATTATACAAGTGCATTTAGTAGTGCGTTTGATATTTTTATATATTTATTTTTAAAGCTTTTTCTTGAACAAGATGCAAAAGAGATTCACTAATAATGTCTTTTTTAAAGTTTTTTCCTTTTTTTTTTTAAACAGCACCAAACTTATTCACTCTACTCAAATGTACATAATCTATAAATTAGAACTACAAAATAGAAAAAATCAATTCGAATTATCAAAGCAAAATTGATAAAATATTTTTCACAGAAGTGACTTTAAGCCAATGATAATCTAGAAACACTCATACTACACGAAAGTAACCAAGGTAAATTTGCATGATAATTGATATTTTCTGTAGTAGTGCCAATTTTGCTTTACAAATATACAAAATAAATACTAGACAGTATAGAAATACCCTACTAAAACGCAGCAGCAGTTGGAAATGTTATTTCATAGGTATATAATTTGGTACAATTGGAATTTCACTAAGAATATTAATTCGAACTGAGTTAATAAATCCAGGATCTTTAATTAGAAATGATCAAATTTATAACGTTATTGTTACTGCTCATGCATTTATCATTAATAATTGGAGCCCCTGACATAGCATTCCCCCGAATAAATAATATGAGATTCTGAATCTTACCCTTACCTTTATTTTTACACTTTTAATAAGAAAAATAGTAGAAAGAGGATCTGGAATAGGATGAACAGTTTACCCCCCTCACATACTTAACATTAGTCACATACTTAACATTAGTCCTTTGACCTAGAATATAAATTTAAAAATTCGGGTTTTGTCATAATGTAGTTTTAGTTATGTACGAAATTTTACGTACAAAAGTATTTAAAACCCCAGAATAACTTTTTACAATCGGTTTGAGCCAAGAGAAATTGACAATATCTTTGAAATAAGAATTTTTAAGGATAATTGTGCAAAAAGGACCAAACGATCAACAAAAATTTAAAAAAAAAGAAATTATAAAGCACCAAGAATATTTTTTTCCAATTTTGTGATTGATAATTCGAATTTTTATTTAAATGAAAATATACAATAAAAATTATAGATTAGAGAAAACTTTTTTTTGTTACTATTTTTTGTTTACTTATTTGTAAGTAACTGTCTTTTCAATTAAGGGTTTTCTATTATACAAGATGTTACGCAAAATTTTTATTTGTATTTATTTTCTTTTTAAATCGGTTTAAAAAAATATTCATTACATACAGGGCATTTTAAAATATTCCAAAAATCATTCTTTTTTTTTGATAAATACTTTCTTTGAACCGCCTAGAATCGGGTTTTTAGTGTATGGACTGAAAAGAACCAAACAATTTATTTTAGGGTCAAGTCTCGTTTCTCTAAAAAAATTGGTTCATCGAATTATAAGGATCTGATATTAGTGTTGCTTCGTGAAGCGCTCTCGATTTTTTCAGTCCACACCACATATGTTTATTTAAAAAAATTAAAGGAGCAGTAGACATTTTGGAATAAGCGCGTTAGAGTGTTTTGCTACTTTTCAGGGCAGCTTTCGGAGTATTTTATTCAAGCCTCTCGCTTAAGCAACTTTTTTGAAAAAATGCAAACTATACTTGAAAAATATATGTTTACACCTGAAAAATCTGGAATTTTGACGAAACAGGAATTACGACTGGTCACAGAACTACCAAAATTATTAGAGAAAAAGGTGTTAAACAAGTAGCAAAAGTGACGTCGGGTGAGAAAGAACAGCTCATAACCATTTGTTGTGCAGTAAATGCTGGTGGGAATCACGTTCCCTCCTTTCTTATTTTCCCACTGGTCAACTGGCAAGATCGCAAGCTGCAAGGTGCACCACCTGGTTCCTCAAGAGCTCCTCATCCTTAGACAATTTATTATTAGACATGCCTTATTTACATTTCTGTATACAATATTTTGAAGTCGATACATCTTATCTCTTTTTCATGATATTTGTACTGGTGCCGGGGTATCCGATGTGTGCCGGGGAAGTATTAACAAATATCAATAGAAGTGGCGTACGCCCATAGAACTTACCATAAGTATCGTTTACAATTTAAATAACTCAATAAAACTTTAGAAAATTGCTCGGTCATTTATTAAATCATCGAAGAGTTACTTGATACTGTTTGTTTACGTGTTTGTATACAAACAAAATTATATATCACAACATGCAGTGCTTAGATATTGACTTCAAGAGGATGGAAAATTGATGGTGGATGACAAAAGAAAATTTCGTAAAGTATCTGCAACACAATAATATTCCAACTGCTCTATCAACAACAAACAATTAGTTATTCTCGACAATCACGACAGCCATGTAAACCTAGAAGTTATAAACTTTGTCCCCACATAATCACAGAAGCTGCAGCCACTGGATCAAACTGTTCTGGGACCTTTGAAAACGTACTACAATTGCGCTGCGTCTAATTGGATCATCAATCATGGAGGACAATATATGACATTTCAGGCCTCCTTGGAGAAGCTTATCCCAAGGCTTTTACCCCAGTGAATATATAGTTTAAGTGGCTTCATGAAATTTCTCCATTCAATTCTAATATTTTTAGACATTATGAGTTCTGCCCATGTTTTGTGACTCATAGAAAAAACCTTATGGAAGAAATTCCAGGTCCTGTTGCTTCGGAATTGCCTAGAATACGCACATCTAGTCCTCACCCTGGATATCGATTTCTGTATCAGCAATGGACTCCGCCAGTGGGGCTATTCTCGAACTCGGACGAGGTGAATGTTTTCTTAAGAGACGTGAATTGTCACATCCTTTCCTTGTTCTCTCGGTGTCACAAAACCATATTCTCGGATATAGAGGATTGTGATCGAACGCTTGAAATAATCGTGCTGTGTTGCCAATACTAATTTGTTCGTCTTCTTCTTTTAATTTACTTAACATATCTACTTATTTGTTGAGTTAGATAACTTTTACGGTATTTTTAGTAGAAGAAAAAAGAGTTGGTAAGAAAAAAGTGACTTGGTGTCTGCAAAATCGAAGAAAATAAATTTAGAAGTTCTTCTATAGGCAAAGTATAAAAAGAAATGCAAAGTGGCAAGTTTACCAGCGATTTTACTTTAAAAACAGCCCAGAATTTATGGGAGGACATTACAACCAACCTAAAAACTAAAAATTATAAATACAAAAAGTACACAGGACCAAATTACTTTTGGGATAGTTTATCCTTTTTGGTATTGATATATCTACATAATTTTATTTGTTCTTATCTTTATAGTTCACTACTTAAAGCTGAAGCTCTAGTTGAACCTTGGAGAAATACTGCACAAGTTCTTTAGATCATTAAGCACAACAAATCTGCCTAATCCACCTTCCATATTTTTCAAATAAAATAATAAAGAAATAAAAAGATAAGTCCAGAGTACTTTAAAGAAAATAACTATTGATATTCACAAAGCTCTTCAAAGTCCGACTAAATCAACATAAAATCCTAACCTTACTTTTGGACATCAAAACAAAAAAATTGTGTTATACAAATGCGCAAGCGTATGAGGATTTATTGTCATGAGAAGACCACGTTCTCCTAAAATTAAGCAGTAGAATAACACTCTTTCGATTTTTGAAGAAGGTGAACATTCCTGAAATTCCAGAATACGACTTAATATTATTTCAATGGAACCACACCCCCTTTTCCTAGGATAATCGTAATAGCAAGACTCGAGAATAGCCCTCCAGGTCACAAACGAGGTCGATTTGTGATTTTGACTAGTACCGGTGCACGTGAGTTCCCGTCAAGATAATCGTTTATACCTGTCTTCAGTTAGGGGTAGCTAATCCCATGCATTAGTTCCCGTCAATAGTTATAATTGACATTTTAAATTCAATAAGTAACACAAATTTGAAAATGTTTATTAAATGGCATTCACTATGATAATATTAAATGTATAATAATGTATACTTATGCGAGAAGAATACTCTGAATCTAATTAACTTACAAAACTAAAGTACTAAATTTATAAGGTACACGTTTTATAAAGTCATATCTTTCAATTGTTTTATTTTGATACTGCTGAATTTTTGAAGCAATAAATTTTTGGCCATCTCGAACTTCTTTACGTATTTGGCCGTTATTCTTTATTAATGCAACTATTTATTCTTACATATGTATCAGTTTGAACTTGATTTAATGCTTCCAAAAAAATAAATATGTTGAGGTGATATATTACAATAATTACTAAATTTTGCGTGAAAACTTTCGCAACAATTTGTTGTCCTAGAAATATCAGCAGGCAAATGGTCCAACACTGTTGACGGGAATTCATGCTAGGAATTAAACTCTTAATAATTCTTCGACGGGAATTAATGCAAAGGATTTTTGTCCTAATTACTTTTGACGAGAATTCGAGTGCGTTCACTAGTACACCTAAGAAAGATCAATTAGAAGCTGAAAAAGCAAAGCCTGAAAAGATAGCTTCAAGTGTAAAAAAGAATTTTGCAAGAATAATGAAAAATGCAAAAAGTAGAAACAACCTAAAAATGGAGAAAGAGGTTAAAAAGCGGCAACTCCGAAAATGAAGAGGTTTGGGAGCTTAGATGATATCGATCCATCTTTAGTTCAAACTAATGATAGTGAAAACTCCGAAGTAGAAGCATTGTACACTCCTAAATTAAGGACTTCGTATTCGTTGAGTTTAGCAGAAAGAAAGGAACAAGTGATTGGAGTTCACCAAAAACCTTCAGTTTGAACTTTTTAAGGAAGATTCACATTTTCACTTCCCAGAAACTCAGGTCAAAGGGCTTGAGCTAAAAAATAACGTGAAAAAAGTTTTGCCAGTACACCTAAAGTCAGACGAGGACATTGTAACTTTAAAATAAAATTTCTTGTTTCTATTTAATAAACTGTTAAATTTTGATTTAATACAAATGCTCACATACTTCGTGAAGTGTATCTCATTAATCAAAAGTAAAATAGAGAGACATTATCCTGTTGGAATCAACTTTCCCAGCTGGGAAGAGATCACAAGTCTCCCTGACACTTGATCCTATTTGCAAAATAATTAATAAAGTTTTTTACTTAGTACATAAGCATCTTTTTACGACAAGTTGAATGTTAACGTTTGTGTTAAAGTTGCTAGAGTGGAAGGAAAATATGTGAAAAAAAGTAAATGTGGCGAAAAACGAAAAAAATAGAAAACAGTGGATGTTCATTTTTCCAGTGGTACCATTCTACGATATCCAGTCTGGAAATTTAATATTTTAGACGTAAATCCATAGATTAATATACAGGGTGTCCCAAATAAGAGTGATCGAGTTTAACGTATTAATCGCTTTAAATAAATCGGGTTTTCACTAATTGTTTTCTTTTACCCAAAATTTTTTTTTGAAGTGTGTTTACATTTTATCCCGTCAATACAGGTTAATCTACTAATTTTGGTCAAAATAAATGGGAAAAATGTGTTATTTTAAATGGAACACTCTGCATATTTTGATGGCATTTAAAAGAGTGATTCATCATCTTTTAACAAATGTAAAGTTTGATATCTTTTGCTTTCCTATCAATAAAGATATTCGAAATTTCAAGAAACACTTCATTTTTGCTTATAGAAAAAGGACATTAAATAAAAATTTTACAAAAAATTTATTCAGAAACAAAAAAAAACATTAAGGACATTATCGAAAAAATTCTGATATTATTAAAATCGTTTGAAAATTTAAAATTAAAAAATCGCACATATCAAAAATTCGCAAAAACTCACAAAAAATCTCAAAAAACTGCAAAATAAATCTTAAAAATAATCGGAAAAATGGCAGAAAATCGCAAATAATCGGAAAAAGCAGGAAACATTTGAAAATTATTAAAAAATGGCAAAAAATTAGAAAAGCAAAACAAAAAGATAAGAAAAAATTGCAAAAAATCGCAGAAATGACAAAAAACAGCAAAAACTGGAAAAAAAACCACCAAAAAATATCAAAAAATGGCAAATAATCGGAAAAAATCGCAAAAATGGCAGAAAATCGGAAAAATAAAAAAACTAGGAAACATTTGAAAATA
Organism: Neocrepidodera transversa; assembly: GCA_963243735.1. Lineage (NCBI taxonomy): Eukaryota > Metazoa > Arthropoda > Insecta > Coleoptera > Chrysomelidae > Neocrepidodera > Neocrepidodera transversa. The sequence goes on from OY725350.1 coordinate 18,152,871, forward strand.
ATTAAAAAATGGTAAAAAATCTGAAAAAATTAGAGAAGAAAAACAAAAAGATAAGAAAACCTGCAAAATATCGCAAAAATGTCAAAAAACTCGCGAAAACCGCAAAAAATCGCGAAAACTCACAAAAAATGCAAAAAATCGAAAATAATTAGGAAAAAAAACAATCGGAAAAAATTAAAGTATACAGAAACAACGAAAAAATCGCAAAAAATTGCAAAAAACCGCAAAAAAACGAAAAAAAAGAAAGAAAAAATAAAGAAAAAAATCAGGAAACTTTGGGAAAAATTGAAAATTCGAAAACACAAAAAATCTTACAAAATTTCAAAAATTGCAAACAATCGAAAAAAATTAAAAATATACAGAAAAAACTTCAAAAAAAATACAAAAAAAATACAAAAATAAACCGAAAAAAATGGAAATTACCAGAAAAAAAATTGAATTAAAAAATCATGAAACATTGGGAAAAATCGAAAACAGAAAAAATGGCCAAAAAAACGCAAAAAAAAACCGAAAAAATGGAAAGTATCAGAAAAAAAATTGAAAGAAAAATCATGAAACATTGGGAAAAATTGAAAAATCGAAAACAAAAAATGCCAAAAAATATTGCAAAAATCTTACAAAATGTCAAAAAAATTGCATAAATTGCAAAAAATCGCAAAAACTCGAAATAAAGTGGCAAAAACTGCAAAAAAATTGCAAAAAATATAAAAAAGAGAGTAGGCACATACAACATTTTTATAACTTTTACATTATTTATTACTATTAATTACATTATTATTTTTAATAAATGTTTGTGATGTTTGTTGCTGAATAAATTATTTGTCAGATTTGTTAATTTTCATTTACTGTTAGATTTTCCGTAAGGAAAAATGCGGTGGTTCTTGAAATCTCGAATATCTTATTTGGGACACCCTGTATTTTAAATAATATTTTTACTATAGGGAAAAACTTTATATTGAAATTAAATATTTTTTAAAATGCCCTTATGTTTGAAAATCATTTTTTTTAACGATTATATTTTTTATTCGATATTATAACATTCGTTTTGAATTTTTAGTAAAGTATTCGGTACGTATGTTTTATGGTTTTAAAAATGTTTCCCACTATTAATTTACTACAGGACGGATTTTTTTATCAAAAATGGCGTCTAAATTATTCAAAATAAAATCGTCGAGTATATTAATAATTTTTTTACTGAAAAGTTTTGGGAAATTTTTGAAAAATTTAAATATTTTATATGAAAATTACCTCAGAAAATAAGCGTAAAAACAAAAATATTGATTCAATTAAAATATATAACTTTTACCTAAAAAAATTCTTGGATTATACAAATTACTCCTGTTATATATAGTTTGGTCAGTTTTTTTTTAACAAATTAAAATATAATCCAAAAATTTTTAAAATACTTACTTATTATTAATTATCTAAATTTGAGCTTCAAAATTTTAATTTCCTATAAGTTAAATAAAAAAAAACATCCCTAGGGAATTGTTTTTTTTTTACTTATAAGAAGTCTTTTTAGAAATATACCTAGTGATCAATAAATAATATAAAAACAAATTAATAGCAAAAAACGAAGACAACTTATTCTTATTGAAATAAAATATTCATCATTTTTTTGGATCTTGTTGACTGTCATTTTTTGTAGAAGCCTCTTTCGGTTCCTCTTTGGCCTCCAGTTTCGGTTCTTGCAGCTCTTTAGGATCTACGACGATTTTCGGCTGCGTTTTGACATTATCGACTAGAGTTACTGTGTAGGGAGTTGAGACACCTTCGGCTACGGTCGTGGTTGCTGCACCTTCGGCTACGGTGGTGATTGGTGTTGTCATAGTGCCAGGTTTCGGCGGTAGCTTCAGTTTTAGGGGATTCCTAAGTTTTTTTAGGGTGTATTCTATTCGAGCGGCTTCTTGTCTAAGCATATTATATTGGTTTATGTCTAAGCCCTGTTTTTTCGATTTTTTATGCAAAACTAGAAGATGCTGTCGATTTCTGACGTCTTGGAGGATATATTCCTACAAAAAACAGTGTTTTAAAATTTAAAAAACAATTTTTTTCTTCGATTTTTACTTTCCCCACCCACGTCCGAGAAGGGAAAGTATTGTGAACGAGCTAAAAAAAATGTTTTAAGACCATTACCAGATGGAAGTCTGTCTGTCTGTCTGTCTGTCTGTGTGTATTCTTCCACGATAGAGGCCACACGTTTAATCCGATTAAGCTGAAATTTGGTATATGATTTCGGGTTTCCCCGTCGGAAGAACCCATTAGTTTTTCTACATCTGTCAAACGTAAGTGTCACTATCAAAAAATAACGGATGCAATATGTCACGGAATTCGACTTGCAATATGTCATTTGAAAGCCCCTAAAAATCTCTATTTAGTACAGTTAAAATTATTTCTCCAACTGTCACTTGTAAAAAATTAAAAAATGTCAAAATTAGAAGCGTTAACATTAAATATCTGAAAAAGTATTCGTGGATACTCGTGGGGAAAGTTTTGGGGCGGCACATCCGATTTTTTTCTCTATTTTCCCGATTTTCCCACATATTTCCAAATGTTTCACTATTTTTTCATATTCTTATCAGTTTTTTTCCTATTGTCCCATATTTTCCTCCATTTCCCTATTTTTCTTTAATTTCCCAATTTTGTCACATTTATTACTATTTTTTCCCATTTCTTCATATTTTTTCCAATTTTTGTCTAATTTTTTCTTTTATTTTTCTGTAATTTTCGCTATTTTCCAATACTTTCTTTACTTTCCTCTACTTTTTCCATATTGTTCCCCATTTTTTTCCCTAAATTTCCTATTTTTTCCCAATTTTTCCAAATCAGGAAAAAAATAAGAAAAAACTCAGACATCCAGTTAGAAAAAAAATTGTGAAAAGTTTCCCCCTATTTTTCATTGTTTCCTTACTTTTCTCTAATTTCCCCATTTTACCATATTTTTCCTATTTTTTTTTATGTTTTTTTATATTTTGTCTTTTTTTTCCCGTTTTCCCCAAATTTCCTCAATTTTTCACAATTCCCTTATTTTGCACCATTTTCTCTATTTTCCTGTATTTTTCCCTTCTTTCCCTATTTTTCATTATTTCCCCCTTTTCCCCTATTTTCCCCTTTTTTCCTATTTTTTACTGCTTTTTCCTTTTTTTCCTTAATTTCGATATTTTTCCATATTATCCTAATCTTTTCCTGATTTTTCCTATTTTTCTCTTATTTCACATTTTTTCCTATTTTGTAATATGTTTTTCTGTTTTTAACTAATTTTTAACTATTTTTCCCTATTTTCCCTATTTTTCCAATTTTGTCATAAATTCCGTAGTTATTTCTATATTTCCAAATTTTTCCCTAGTTCTCTTTATTTTTCCCGATTTTACCCTATTTTTTCCATTTCTTTTTCTATTTTCCCTATTTTTTCGCTATTTTGTGCTATTTTTTTCTATCCATTCTTATTTTCTATAATATTTTATTAGTTTTCCCTATTTTCCATATTTGCCAATTTCCCCTACTTTTTCTGTATTTTTTTTTCCTAATTTTTCTCATTTTTCCGTATGTTTTCTTCCATTTTTATCTAAATTTCGTTTTTCCCTATTTTTCAAATTTGTTCAATACTTTTTTACTATTTTTCTCATTTTGCTCTATTTGTTCCTATTTTTTCATCGTTTCCAGTTTTTCATTAATTTTTCCTTTTTTTCCTTTTTCTTCTATTTTTCCCTGTTATTTCCCTTTTTCCTTATTTTTTACAATATTTTATAATTTTTCTTTATTCCCGATTTTTCCTACATTTTTTCGCATTATTGGAGAAATTTTTTTTCTATTTTTTAAATTTTTTCCTGTTTTTCTTTATTTTCCCGATTTTCCAATATTTTCCCCATTCTTTTTGCCATTTTCCCTATTTTTTGTAATTTTGCTCTATTTTTCCCTAGGTTTTCATATTTTTCCCTATTTTTACCTAATTTTCATATTTTTGCCTATTTTTCTTTATTAACTGTTTTCCAATTCTTCATATTTTTTATTATTTTTCCATATTTTTCCATATGTTTCTCCATATTCCTCTAATGTTTCCATATTTTTCCCATTTTTGTTCCGGTTTTTTCCTATTTTTTGCTATTTGTTCATTTTTTTCTGCATTTTACCCATTTTTATATTTTCCCTATTTTTCCCATTTCTTTATTTTTTCCAGATTTTCATTACTTTGGATATTTATACTCATTTTTCCGTATTTATCCCTATTTGTCCCTATTAATCAGAATGTATCCTTATTTTTCCCTATTTTTACCTATTTTTCTATATTTGTCCCTATTTTTCTCAATTTTTGTATATTTTTTTCTATTTTACTTTACCGACCCGCCTCCGAGAAGGAAAAGTATTGTGAACGAGCTAAAAAAATTTTTCGAGATAAAGATAGAAATATCCATTTTGACATCACCTGAGATAAGACCATTTCCAGATGGAAGTCTGTCTGTCTGTTTGTCTGTCTGTCTGTTTGTCTGTCTCTCAAAATTTTAAACTTAAACATTAAATATTTGAGACAGTATTCGTGAATACTCGTCGGGAAAATTTTGGGACGACACAACCTATTTTTTAATCTGAACTTTAACTTCCCCCCCCCCCCCATACGCACTCCACAGAAATCGGTTTTTAATAGATTTTTTTGTAAATAAAATGTAACTTACTTCTTTGGTTAGTACAAAATAGGCGTAACATCCCATGGCAGTACCGTACGTAACGAAGTATGTAACTGGTTCCATTATATCCCACGAATATTCCCACCAGGTTAGCCTGGCTAAAATTCCAAATTGAACAGACATTAATCCTAAGCCGGCCCACGCCAACCAATTTCCTCTTCGATGGGCTACCAATTCGATTTCTTGTTTTCGCTAAAATATTTAATCTAATAAAGAGATTGAAATAAGTGAACATCATTTAATTTTAGTTGAAAGTGGATTTTTTCTCCCACTTATTTATAATAGCAAATAAAAAATTACATTTCACTCTCGGTATATTTTTAACAGAGCTACAGACATAATTTAAAATTTAGTCACAATTAGAGTTCCGAAAATACCTTAATGAGACTATTGTCTGATTTCTCTTTTTTTTGGAGCTCAACCCTAGTCTCATAAATTAGTGTAGCGAATGTAATTTCAACATAAATCCTAATTTTCCAAAATCTTTACCTTCGTGAAACAATAAATATTCTTTTCTCGGCAGGAAATGTCCGACATAAGTATCTTTTAAGGAGTAATTAATACTACCACTCTGGTGTTTTTTTAAATGTTAAAAATAATATCATAACTCAGAAACTTAATACTTGATAATGGTAATTAAAAGGGCATTTACCGTTTCTAAAGGCATTAATTCTTGCTTGATTGTCTCCAGCTGGGCTGCTAATTCTTTTTCTTTGGTTAATTGGTGCTCCTGAACGTGCATGGCTTCGTACAATTGGCTTACCATATTTTTTACATCATTTAGTCTGAAACGAAACAAGTATAATAATCTTAAAATACAAAAAAATCCGAATTAGAAGCGTGCTGTTTACCGGATGAAAAGTATTTTTTATCAAATATATACATATAAACAAAAGTATCGCGAATGGGTTGTCCTAAAGAAATATGTTTATGGCTATGATTAATTAATAATAATATTTTTTTTATGATTTCTTAATAATTTTTTAAAGATTGTTTAAGGATCTCACAATGATCATTTTTTTGAATTCGTAAGAAATTTTCAATATTTAAAACATTTTCAGGCATTTTCAGACCTAACAGATATTTCAAAGTCTAGTATTTTTCCAATTGTTTTTGTCTGTTTTTTCAATATTTTTAATTGTAAGGATTTATTACGATTCTTTTAAAACTATTCAATAATTGTTCAACGATTTTTCAAGGATTTATCAAGGACTTTTTAAGGATTTTTCAAAGATTTTCAAGGGTTATTCAAGAATTCTTCAAGGATTTGTCAAGAATTATGTAAAAATAATTTTTCAAAAATTATTTAAGGATCTCACAATAATCATTTTAGGATATTTTTTTGTATATGTAAGAAATCTTCAATGTTTAAAACATTTTCAGACCTAACAATGATATTTCAACGTCTAGTAGTTTTCCAACTATTTTTAACTGATTTTTCAATATTTTTGATTTTAAGTATTCATTACGAATCTTTTAGAGCTATTCAATATTTGTTCAAGGATTTTTCAAAGATTTTCAAGGATTATTCAAGAATTCTTCAAGGATTTGTCAAGAATTATTAAAGGATTTTTCGAGGATGTTTCAAAGATTTATGAAGGTTTTTAAAAATAATTTTTCAAAAATTATTTAAGAATGGCACAATAATTATTTTAGGATATTTTTTGAATAGGTAAGAAATTTTCAATGTTTAAAAAATTTTCGGCGATTTTTTTAACGATTTCAAGTAATTTTCAGACCTAACAAGGACTTTTCAACGTCTAGTAGTTTTCCAATTGTTTTTAACTGCTTTCTCAATATTTTTAATTTTAAGGATTTATTACGATTTTTTTAGAACTATTCAGTAATTGTTCAACGATTTTTCAAGGACTGTTTAAGGATTATTCAAGGATTTTTCAAACATTTTCAAGGATTATACAAGAATTCTTCAAGGATTATTCAAAGATTTTTCAAGGATTTTTCAAAGATTTATGAAGATTTTAAAATAATAATGTTTCAAAGATTATTTAAGGATCTCACCAATGATCATTTTAGGATATTGCTTTGAATATGTAAGAAATTTTCAATGTTTAAAAAATTTTCAGCGATTTTTTTTAACGATTTCAAGTAATTTTCAGACCTAACAAGGACTTTTCAACGTCTAGTAGTTTTCCAATTGTTTTTAACTGATTTTTCAATATTTTTAATTTTAAGGATTTATTACGATTTCTTTAGAACCATTCAATAATTGTTCAACGATTTTTCAAGAATTTATCATGGATTTTTTAAGGATTATTTTAGAATTTTTCAAAGATTTTCAAGAATTATTCAAAACTTCTTCAAGGATTTGTCAAAGGATTATTCAAAAATTTTTCAAGGATTTTTCAAAGATTTATGAAGGGTTTTTTAAAATAATATTTCAAAGATTATTTAAGGATCTCACAATAATCATTTTAGGATATTTCTTTGAATTTATAAGAAATTTTGAATTTTTAAAAAATTTACCAGACAAATCAAATACCTATCGAAAGTAAGAAGCCTAACGTTGGGTTGCGTAACTTTTTCTGTTCAGGGTTGCCAGGTAGAAACAGGTGAGTAATTTGTCAAATTGTCCTTTTCATAGTTAGCTAAAAACTACCAAAGTCTCTCACTTATCACACCGGATAGTATGCACAAAACCTCTCTGTTTTTAAATTTTACAAAGTCTGGCAATTGTGATTCATAAACGATTTTTCACAAGCAACCTTATACCATCGTGTTCACAATAAAATTATCTTTATTTTGATGTATAATTTTTTAAGCAAGTATATGAGCAAAAGTATCGACTTACCTATTTATACCTGGCAACCCAATAGTAGTAAACAGAAAAATATGAGCAATCTAACGTTAGCATATTCTTTAGCCTTTATAATTTGAAGTGGTATTTAATTTGTCTGGTAAGCAAGTGAGCGAAATTATAATAAATATTATTATTATTATTAAACATTTCTTTTTATATTATATTTGATAAAAAATACTTTTCATTCGGTAAGTAGATTGGTGAAGGTTATTTAATTGTATATTTTTTGTTAGCTATTCTAAAACCTACAAAAGCGGTAACAAATTTGATAAAAATAATTGAGACTAAAAAAAATTAAGAACAAAAAAAATATCACTGTTTTTTTAACAGACTTCAAAAGAGGATGTATGTATTTTTTATGCATGTTTACCGATATTTTCATCAATTCTGTACCAATATTTTTTTTTTGTTTCAAAGAATATAATTATGTGTTGGTCCCATTTTCACCAAGTAAGGATCTGATGACACGTATACTATGTTTGTTCAGTTTTTATAACTTATTCATGTTTTATTTAAAGTCGGTTTAATTTAAAAAAACTAAATTTCTAGAAGAAATTAAAAAAAGTAAGGAGGATATCTTAGAAATAAAAAGCTTAACACGGGAGCAGGCAGATTGCGATATTTGGATTTTGGAAAGAAGAAAACGTCTGACTGCTTCTATGTTTTGATCTGTATGTAAAACAAGGCCGACTACTAGTTGTAAGTCGCTAGTAGAAGCTATCTTGCACCCAAACGTATTTTTCTCAGCGGCTTGCGAATATGGCAAAAAAATGAAAAAGTAGAAATAGAGCAATTACAAAAAACCATTGGCAAACCGATTATGACACCTGAAGAAAGTATTCAAACAAACAAAAAGTTACCTTTTGGTCAAAAAACGGTGACATTAATAAATTGCATGATACTTTGTATTTGTTGTTTGGACAGCTCACGGTTTCAAAACTGACACCATATTTCGCGATCCTGACTTCTGGGTAAAAAGTATGAAACCAGTTCTTTGTCAATTTTATTTTGACTGTATTTTGCCCGAAATTATAGATTCTAAAAAAACTAGAAATATGCCTTTTAGAGAACCGAAATATAGACTAGAGGCTGTAAAAAAAATGAGAAGAAGCCGAAAGAAAAACCTTAAACAATAACTGCTTACCTAGTTTCAAAAATATATTATTTTAGTTTTAGTATTCTAAATCATAACTTTGTATTATTTTTTTTATTCATATATAATATTATATAAGTACGTAAGGTGAGGTGGGGTAAGTGTGTAACAGGGGTAAGTGTGTAGACGGGTCACAGAACGTACTATTTTCAAGAACTAGACGTGACATCTACCGGAATAGAGTTTAATGATAATTTGTCTTCTATCTAAATTATCAAACTGTAATAGTTTTCTATATCAGCTAACTGACCACCTGCTCAACATTCATCGGCGCATTGTGGCAGTGAGTACAATTTGACGAGCAGCAGATATTCGACAGTCATCATCCCAGATACATGATTTTTAGTTCTTGTAATTGGTGTAGTGGGTAGTAAAGGTAATAATAATTATGTTTTATAGAATATTTTTTTCATAAATTTAAGTTAACATAAAAATGTCAATTGCTAAACAGTTGCCCCGTTAAAAAACCATAACGGGGCAAGTGTGTTGTAATTTTCAGAGGCAAGTGCGTAGTATACTACACAATTACCCCTAACCCAAAAAGGGAAATTTATTATTCTTTATGTTTATTTTTAGGCAAAAATGGTTAGACACTATGTACGTAAAACAACTAAGAGAAGTACATATACTGATGAGACTCTAAAAAGGGCATTAGACGAAATTTCAAGAGGTGTAATAACACAGTATGCGGCCCACAGAAGTATAACATTCCACAAATAACTCTCAGTTACCACAGAAGGGGACTGAGGGGTGTCAAAAGTTCAACTATGGGAAGAGGAACAGCAATTTCTTATGATGAAGAAGCGAAACTTGCAGAGTGCTTAATAACAATGGAAAAATGGGGGTGGGGATTAACGAGGCGTGATATTTTTAATATTGTTGAGAAGTATGTTATTAAAAACAATTTTAAGACACCTTTTAAAAATAGGCGCCCAGGAGAGGACTGGTATCTTAGATTTTCCAAGCGTCACAACTTATCAATAAAAAAACCACAATCTGTGGAATTTGCTAGGAAGAGGTGTTTAGATCCATATATAATAAACAATTATTTTGATATTTTATAAAAGCAGTTAGATGCGCTCAATTTACATGATAAACCACGACAAGTATGGAATTTGGATGGAACCAATTTTTGTCTAGACCCGTCTAAAACAAAAATAGTGGGAAAACGAGGGGCAGCTTCGTCACGAACCATTGCAGGTACAGGAAGAGAAAATACAACCGTGTTAATGGCAGTTAGTGCTGATGGTTTTAAAGCTCCACCCTTAATTGTTTTTAAAGCAAAGAATATGTGGGACGAATGGGTGGCGCCACCATTAGAAGAATTTCCTGGAACTACCTATGCTACAACAGCTAATGGCTGGATGGAGGCAAATATTTTTCTAAGATACTTCGAAAAACATTTACTAGACATATTAATATATGATGGTCACACATCACATGTTGACGAAAGGTTAATCAAAATAGCTCAAGATAATAATATAATTATATTGAAACTACCTCCTCATTCGTCCCATCTTTTGCAGCCGCTTGATTTATCCGTTTTTAAGTCATTAAAATCTAAATGGGACAATGCTTTAGTAAACTGGCAGAGACATAACGAAGGAAGAAAAATACCTAAGAAACGATTTAGCTCATTAGTTGGACAAATATGGAAAGAAACAAATCCTGGAATCATTATGAATGGTTTTAAGAAAGCAGGCATTATTCCTTATAATTCCGAAGTCGTGTCCAAGGAGAAATATGATCCGTTATCATACAAGAGATGGGAAGAGCATCAACTAACCAATAGCGAATTACCAACAATGTTGCAGCGAGTGTTGCAGGTACTTCCAGTGGGAATGACATGCCATCAGATACAAAGTGCACATTTGAAGAATTACTTTTATCTACTGTCAAACAATATAATCCACCCGAAAAGGTAAAGAAGACGAAAGTAGCTTCAGGAGCAGAAGTGATAACAGCCAAAGAACCAAAGAAGCTTCCGATCGCTTGCAAGAAATACATTATACTAAAACAACCAAAAAAAAAGGATCTCGCAAAAAAGTTTACCAAAATATTGAACCAGAAGAAAACGAACAAGAGGAAGAAATGATACTTGATGATAGTGACGATGACATAGAAGAAGAGATGCGAGAAGTAGAAGCACTAGAAGCTTGTATGAATGAAATTAGTAAGCCTTTGAACGAAGTAACAGAAAATGATTGGGTGTTACTATGCCTCTCAGGGAAAAAGTCCAAAAGGTACTATGTTGGCCAGATCATGCGTGCTGCTAATAACGAATATGATGATGTCGAAATAAAGTTTACCAAAAAAGTTCCTACTTTAGATCCTATGTCTTCATCAACTTTTATTTGGAAATGCCCTGAAGAATGTGCTTGTATTGCAAGAGAGGACATCATTCTTTCACTTCCAACACCCCACTTTGGTCGACGCGGTTTAATACAATTTGAAACAAACTTTTCTTCATATAACGTAGAATAGTACTTAACTGATTATTGTCAGTTAAAGTTAATCTTCTTTGTAAACGTTTGTGTTTTGTTTGTTTTGCAGTTAAGTTAAATAAAACGAAGTTTTGCGAAAATGCGAATTTTTTTATTTCGACACTTACACAGTAAAATAGTTTGTTATGTACTATTTCGTTTTACAATTAAAATAATTTTTGTACTGTGTTATTCAGTGTATTAAGTAGTTTTACACACTTGCCCTTTAATATTTTAACTGTATATATATTCGAGATACAGACCAATTACACACTTGCCCCAAAAGTCTGGGGAAGTGTGTAGTATGAATCTTGTTTAAAAAAAAACCTATAAAATCCAGGGCATTATATTTTAAAAGCTGTCATTTCTTCAACAAAAACCTTAAGGTATATGTGGTACACAGACATGATAAAAACAATTTTATTTGTTTAATTCAATTTTTTGATAAGACCTTAATGTGAATTTTTATATTTTTACTACACTGTTACCCCACTTCACCTTACATATTTAATATTTTCGGTATTGTAGAAACATTTTTGCAATAAAATAGTTAAACTGTTTTTAAACTATCGTTTTTTCTTTGTTTTTCTACTTAATTGAATATTTAAAATAGATTGATAATGATATATTATTATTAGAACTACAAACGGCTCTGTCCTCTGATTTAATCATTTTGTATATTTTATAATGAAAAAAAAACAAAAAATTTTATACATTTGCACAAAAATTAGCAAACACAATTAATAAAGGTCTTAATTCAAAAAGTAAAACACGATCACATCTATTATTTTTGTTTAGATTCCAGTGCGGAGGGCGCCACATTACACTTAGCAACATGTTACTTGCAGAGGGTTAGGCCGTGCGCGACTACTATCTTATTTTTTGACTTTTTTGAAGAAAGAACATTTTAGGGTAAAGTTAATGGTTTGCAGCAGGGATATATAGAATTAGATTTTCCAAATTATTTTTTGTAACGACATGATTAACGCCTTAAAATACGTAATATTGTCACTTTTTCTATCCAGAATAATAGCAATGTTTAAAAAAAGTTCATCATTTTGTATTTATATATCCCTAGAAATACCTTTTGTTTCGTAACCTGCACAAGAAGTTTTAAGTAATTTTGAAAAATAAAGTTATAATTAAGCACGAGCTTAACGCTGTTTTTTGCTTAAAAATTCAGGCGGAGGTTGAACTTCGTCGTAGAAGATGTTCCAAAGCATGAGTTATTCACTTTGATTGCCCATGTTTGTAAACTACTTTGTATTGATCAAATATTTATTTTTTTTAGTTTCATTTGATATTAAGTGTACCTATGGCACACCATTTTCTGCTAGTTTTCTTTATTTCCGATCGATAGTTCCACAGATCTTTCTATTTGTAGTCTCCGTTGTATTAGCACTTCAAAAAGTTTACTAGTTGTGTTTAATAGATAGATATGTAACGAGATACTTTTTTTTCTTTAAGTGTGAGGTTAAATTTCCAGTGTTTTGGGTATCCCTGTTTCTTCAGTAATTCATTCATCACTGGATCCATGGAATTTATTACTTATTTTTATGGCTTCCGATGGAATACCATCCATTCTCGGTGCTTTAAGTTTTTTTATACGTTTCTCTCTTCAGTCGTTGTATACTTTCCTATCTATGTGTCGTGTACTCTTGGGATTGGTTTATTGATTCCATTTTTCTTACTTCATCGGCTAATTCATAAGGAGACTGCAGTAGAATTTTTTAATATACATCGTTTTCTAAGTCATTACAGAATTCTGTCTATTACTCGTTTTTGTAATTCTACAGAATTCTTTGGCCTTTTCTTTTAGGTCCTATCTTTTAGTTGTTCTAAACATCTTTTCCTTATTTTTTAATTATTGAAATATAGTTTGGAATTTCACATAATACATTAAAAATAACTTGAAATGGGTAAATTTTTTGAAAACAAAAATGCTGGAAATATTTAGTCAATAATTATTAATTAATTATTATTATTCCGACAGTACATTCAGCAAAACAATAACGAATTATTTCCTAAACAAAATGGAATAAAAATTTCCTGTCAGGGAAGTATTAAAACAAAAATGCAGCATTATGGAACAGATTTATAGCCATGTTTTACATACAACGCCGAATGGTGATTTTTATCCCATTATTTAGTCTATACTGTTATACAGGACATGGTCTTTATTAAACGATATTGCAGGTTTATGTCTCTCCTGGCATTTTACTAGCATTATTTAGTACATAAAGGATATTATCTAGAAATATGAGACATTCAAGTTTAATATAAATCCATAAATTATTGGATTAACTTCTTATAAGAAAAATTAAATTGGACAGCTAAAATGATGTTAAATATATGTTGGGAAAGTACAATTTTTTTTATCGTTACTCCGCTCAATATCCTTGCATAAATGCAATTTTAATGATCAGCCGACCTATTCCATAACTCTTGTTACTTTTATAGGTCACTGGAGCTCTATTTCCGGGTTTACGACCTAGACATTGTGCCAAAAACAGCTTCATGCCAGCATCTTCCATGACCCGAAATTTCAAGTCCCGTAGATTATTTTAAAGCAACGCGGCATATTTAAAGTATGCCAATAAATATTCACAGTAATAACGATAACTGTGTAGACTGGGATATTGAAGTGTTGTTTTCGCATATTAATTCACAAGCACTTTAAGTTTAGTTAGTATGAATATTTACCAACTAGATCGAAACGGTAGATTCCTAATTGAAGTTATAATAACTTTTACTAAAAAGCTTGAATGCACTTTTTTAATCTATAAATTGCACTTAGATTTGAGTAAATAATTTATTTAACATTTGTTAATCAAGCGAGCATGAATATTGTAGTGTTTTAAAAATCTATTAAAGTTTAATATTTAGATTTTCTTACCAGTAGAGAGTCTACACCGTTACTGCCACCACAATATGGAATTCAATGTGTTAGAGTGAGAGAATGCAGAGACTTTGGATAATTCAGCTCCGTCTAGTCTAGTTTTCAGCTCTGTCAGGTACGTCTGCTATCGGATTGGGTGAGTGAGAGGATGCAGAGGTTCAGCGTATCAGAACCAAGCTTAAGGTACTTCAGATCCGTCAGGTCTAGTCAGGTACGTCTGCTATCGGACCAGACGGAGCTGAAGTACCTTAAGTCCTGGACATCTGCATCCTCTCTCTAACACATTGAATTCCCAATAGTGGAGGTAGGAACGGTGTAGATTATCGAATCTTACCTTTGTATTTCTTCTCCGGTGATCCTTTCTTGTTTCGGTGTACAAACGTTATACGCGATATCGTTAATAAATAATTTAAAATCGTCGTCTAATAAAGTTTCTATCGTATTGGAAGACGCTATTCTAGTTCCATCTCGAGTCTTGCATACCACCCTATCGATTCCTTTATCTTCTTTTTTTAACATTTCTAAAAAGTCGCCCACGGTATTCGTGATGGGTTTAAGGGTGAATTTGCATCGTTCTTTCCTACTCGGTAACGGCACAGAGATTTGAGGAAGCCCTTTGTGGTATTCCACGGTAACATCTGCAACAAAACAATATTTAGTTATTGTTTATAATAAAATAGATTGAAAAAACATGCAGTATTGTATAAATATGACCATTTTTATGGGTAGCAAATGTAATTGACTTAAAAAACAAGAATCTGTTTAGTTAGGAAAATTTTAAGTTCCATTAGCAATACAAGCGGGACTTGGCAGTTTTTGGACAAGTTTTCTGTCATGAAACATTGATGTCTCGCTGGAAATCGTATGACTTAACTTGCCGAGTCGCGCTTGGTCAAGAGGATTTTAAATATTGACATATACTCATGGACGTGCCCAACCCGTGTATCGTTGTAATTTTTTACCTCCTTCAGCCAGTCACGCCGTGTGCAATCCCACCAGTAGAGATGGCATTGTGATACTGGAACTGATCCTTTGGAACAGGTTCGGTAACTTGAATTAGTGGAACTGATCCCAAACGATGTTTGAAATAGATACGAGTTCTAGTCCACAACCGAACCGAGAACTAAAAAAATATTTTGTGAGACTGCGTTGCGGTGTGGATGGGACTGAGGTGAATCCCAGTTCCCACTTCAGTCCGCCAGCGCCAATGAATTAAGAAATCGAATATCGGGTTATATAATCGAGTTCGAGTATCGCTCAATCCTGAGAAAAGCGAACTGGACTAGGAACTGATCCTTTGGACTAGGTATTACGCTGGACCGGACTAGTTTGGAACTGGTCCATGAAAAATGTTGGATCGGCCATCCCTACCCACCAGCGCTCGCAAGGCGACTACTTGCCGCTCATTCCCTTTTATTTGTTCATTATGATAATTGTTTTCTTTTTAATTTATCACTATACAATCAAAAACACATTTTTTATAAAAAATAACTTTATTAAAATTTGTTATACAAGTGAAAAATTTTAAAAACTTGGATAGATCCGACGTTCTTGAGGTCTAGTCCATGTCAATATCACTATCTTCATCTGGATTTTCCTTGGAAGTTGTCACACGTAACTGTACAGTGATTTCTGCAAACGTATTTTTTGCCAACCTTGCATGCCAGTTGTGTTCTGTGGTTCTTTTTTTATCCGCATATGATTAGGTTTGGCTAGCACAGTGGGCTGATTTGCTGGCTGTTCTCTGTAGGGATCCAAGAAAACACTCAAATCTTTGGTGAGATTTCGCAGTTTAGCACGTTCTTTCAAATTATTTTTCATTAGCTCCAAGGACACATTGTAGAGATATGTTCTCCTGATAGACTTGTAGAGGGGGTTGTTCAATTGAAACATTCTAAAAGAATTTATTCCCGAAATGTCAAGTAGGCGAAAAAAGATATTCATTGGCCACCTTTGTAAGTAGATCAGCTAGGCCAATACTGGCTCACACTTCATACATCACCCGATTGATGGCACCACTAACATACAGACAAGGTCGATGCCGAGGTCAAGGTCAAGGTCTTCGTAAAATATTAAGTCTTGATATAATTTTCGAACTTTTTCCCGAAATTCCTCTAATTTACGTGCGTATTCTACCGTTGCAATCATACAACTGACAAATTCTACCAAATATATATCACTTATAAGCTCTTAATGCAGATATTTTTACGACTTTATTCTACACCACATTTACCGCGTTTAAATCGGTCAAATAATAACGAAGTTAGCCTCCAACGCCCCTTTTGCATTTGGTTCTGCGCAGTAACTATATCTATTTATTCTTGACCTTGGCCTTGACCGTGTCTTTGACCTTAACCTCGAAATCGACTTTGTGTGTAGGTTAGTGGCGCCATCTATCGGGTGATGTATGGAGTGTGAGCCAGTATTGGCCTAGCTGATCTACTTTTGTGTCCTTCTAGAAGTTGTTATTCTGGAACACATTAGTAAAGGAGCCTCGTTTTTACATGGTAGAAAATCTAAGGTCAAAATTAGCAAAATTGGCTCAAAAAGTGGAGGGGGTAAAATTCATGCAATCTGCGCATGCGCTACGTCAACGCCTACAAAGGTCTACAGATCACCACATACGTCTGAAGTACGTCTTCTGTAGACGTTTGTACTGATCTGTAGATATCTGTAGGCGTCTGGAATACGTCTTCTGTAGACCTTTGTAGGCGTTGACGTAGCGCATACGCACATTGCATGAATTTTACCCCCTCCACTTCTTAAGCCCATTTTGCTAATTTTGACTTTAGATTTTCTTATGGAGATTTACATGTAAAAACGAGGGTGTTTGCGCTAGAACCGGTGCAGCTCCTTTACTTACATCAGTTCTACGGTGTCAACTCCACCCTTGGTAGAGTTATAATCCATAATCTGACTAGGTTTTCCCGTGCCCCTCGTCAACTGTGTCGGTATCATGCTGAGTTGACAAAACCAAAACAATTTTCCTTTTCTTGGTGACTAGCGAAACCAATGTTTTATCATCCTGGTATCCAAACAAGTAGTTTCCAGGAACCACAAAGAGTGGTGGAACTTCCGCCTTATTTTTTCTCAAAGTTCCCAAAAATGTTAAACCAACGCTCAGTAAGTAATCAGCTAACTGAATGCTACTAAAGTAGTTGTCAGTGGTCACGTTTCTATTTGAGTTTTTTAATTGTTTCACTAATCTTTTCACGAGGTCGAAGGGCTTGTTGGAACATACGCAAGTTCCAGGATTCTGTATACCACAGTAAATTTCCTGATTATAAGTATAATAAGTTTGTGCATCGCACAATGCATACGTTTTTAACCCATATTTAGCGGGTTTTTTTGGCATATATTGAATAAATGAGCAGCGACCTCGATATGCTTCCAACATTTCATCAATTCTGTACGAGATTTGACTGTTGGAAACAAAATTCTCTAAAATCTGCTCGATTTCCCCTTTTTATTGCTACCAAAAAAAAAAGCGCCAAATAGAGCTAAAATTTCTTCCCTTGTTGTTTCTCGATAATCTCTCGCCCGTACTTCAGTTGTTGAATTGGCTTCTCGATCCAATCTTTTATTATTTATAAAAATATTTGTGTATTCCACAATTTTGTCAACCATTTCAGCTCTAATTATTTGTAAAAAACATTCAAGTCGTGTCTTACACAGTCGAGCTTGCCCCTTAGGACCAGGAAGAACTTTTATAATGTTTTTAGACTTGGTTTTTGAAACGGTAGCAACAGTTTTATTGGCCCACAAGGTCTCACCATCTTTTCCTATGTAGAATTTCAAGTCATCCATTTCTGCCTCTGCGTCATCGTCATGGTCTTCTTCAGATCAACTTCTGAGTCGCAGTCGTGATCGTTCTCCTCAATGAGTTGAGGTTAGTAATCTATATCGTCAAGATAATCAAATACTCCTCCAGTTCATTTTCCTCATCCCCTTCTGACTCATCTAATAGTCGAGCAAGCTCTGTTTCGCTGAGGTATCGAGGCCTAAACAAAAGAATGAAATAATTGTCAACTCAAAATGAGAAATACCAGTTAAATATTTACTTACATTTTCGCTTAGTGTTTACTTTAGAACTAAACTGAGGCGTTATAACATTGCGCATTCAGCGAGTTAGGCTATTGCCTGTCGGGGCCTCGCGTAATTGGAGAATAATCCCACCGCTACGGCCAATGGTAAGTCTCAGATATGAAATTCGCGCCTCTTTTCAAAAATTCTCGTCTGCCGTTAAGGAACATTCCTTTGTAAAATTCAAGGAAAAATGGGATGAAACACTAAGCTGCAGAATCTGCGCCTATTATTTTTTACATGGGAAAATCGCCAAGGTCAATTCTGGCAAAATTGCGTTAATTCAAGGTCATTTGTTATCGCTTGCGTCTTCAGGTCCCTCAGATGCGTCAGGTCTGACAGCTCCACCAGAGGGTGCTGCCAGAGCAGAGGGGCCTGACAGCCCTGAAGTACGTTGGAACCAGTCTCAGATGTGTCAGGTTATTTCCCATAAGGGCGGGGCTAGAACCTATGTAATATACTATTTATTATCAGTGTTTTTGCATTTTTGATCCTAATTGGCGATATTTAATTAGAAACACGATGAATTTTTTATTAAAATTTGTGGAAAATTTGTATTTAATCTCTTTTTGCACTAAACCTTCTCAGTTCGGGCTTTAATAATAATCTGTTAAGAGCTCCAGTTCACTCAACCGTGAACAAGATAATAAAAGAGCCAGCCAGACGGTTAAGACTTTTAAATAGAATATTCTTTGAGTTTGATTAAGACGAACCTTTTGATAAAAAGCAACTTAAGTCAATTGAAATGGAGTAACTAATTATTTTCTTCAATTAACACCAAAAATGTTGAAGTAGAAATTGTTCTCCAGTAGAGATAGAAAAAATTAAATTTATTTTAATTTTTACGTTAAAATTGTTTCACGTTTTTTTATAAAGTGATATGGAAAAAAAAAATTAAGACATGTCATAAACTTATTGAATCTAAAATCCTCATATAATTTAAAAACATATAAATAAATATTAGAGACGCTCAAACGGTGGTTTTTTCCTATAGAAGACTAACTAGTAAAGTGAAAATCAGAACTCAATCGGAGCTTTCGTTTGAAAGTTATAGTGTTTATATACAGACAGATAGATAGAATCTGGGAGTTTGAAAACGTCAAGAGAAGTGATAAAAAGTGGGAGTAAATTTTTTTTTATAAATAATAATAAAAATCGCAATAACAAATCTTGTTAAGCGGTTAACTACAAGTTTGTTACATTTATAGAATAAGAGAGAAGTAATCGTGAATAATGAATAAGATTCAAATTAATTTTAGTTTACTGGTAGTTTTGAAAGTAAAATTAGCTTTGCGACAACATTGTCTAAGCAAACTACTTCAACTATTGATTAATTACATGTAATTAGGATTAGAAATAAGTTTGTTTCCGAGTCTAATTTATTCCTAGTATTTTGTTGGCTGGTTAGACTAATTTTAACATACTTTTTACCAGATTGAATTAAATTTAAAAATATTAAAATAAAAAAATTTGATGTGGTCAACACATGACCTCTCGCCATTTTTAAATTAAAAATTAACCCGTTAACACAAAAAAGTATGAAAAAAAAATTGAGGTGAGTATGTGACGAAGTTCTTTACGTTATTTTTCCACAGACAGAAATCAAAATCAAAAAATAAAGAAAAAAATCGCAAAAACCGAAAAAATTAGAAACAAAACGAGAAAGAGTTAGAAAAACCTAAAACAACTTGAAAAAATCAAAAAGCAGAAAAATAAGAAAAAAATCGAAAAACCCGAAGAATCGAAAAAAAATCAGAAAATATTGGGAAAAGAATAAAGAATAAAAATGTAAAATACGGAAAAAACCAGGAAATAAATACAATTGCAAAATAAGAAATAAAATCGCAAAAACGCAAACAAATTGCAAAAAAATCGCAAAAAATCGATAGAAAAAAAAGCGAAAAAAACCGCAGATATTCGCAAAAAACAAACGCAAAATATTGCAGAAAATTGCAATAATAACTGAAAAAATCATAAAAAATGGCAAAAAATCTGAAAAAAAAGAAAAGAAATCGTAAAAATATCGCAAAAATGAGTTCCAAAAAAAATCGCAGAAAATTGCAAACAGAGAACAACCAAAAAATCGGAAACAACTGTGGGATTGGATGGACAGAACGAAATTATTGCGATTTTATAATGGAAAAATAAGAAAAAATAGGATAAAATAGAGAACATTGCGAAAAATAGGGAAAAATTAGAAAAAGTATTGAAAATAAAGAAAAGTAGTAAAAAATTTGAAGAAATAAAGTAAAATAGGGAAAATAAAGTATAATAGGCAAAAACTAAAATAAGGACAAATTGCGAAAAACAGAGAAGAATAAAAAAATCTGAAAAATTAAGGAAATGGGAAAAAACAAAAAAATAATGAAAATCAGTAAAAATAAGAAAGAATATAAAAAATGCGGTAAAATAGTAAAACATAAACAAAAAATAGGAGAAAAAAGGAAAAACAGGAAAAAATAGAGAAGAATAGCGAAAAATTGGAGAAAACGGGGAAAATAGAGGAAATTAAAGTAAAATAGGACAAATGAAAAATATTACAAAATTGAGGAAAATAGGAAATAAATATTAAAAAATGGGAAAAAATTGTGAAAAATGGAAAAAATAAAGAATAAAAAAAATTTAAAAAAGCAATGAAAAATAGAAAAAAAAGACAAATTGGAAAAAATACAGAAAATAATGAAAAATACATACAAAGTGGGACAAATAGGAAAATAGCGAAAACTAGGAAAAAAAATAATAAAAAATACGGAAAAATAGGAAATAAATGGGCAAATAGGGAAAAACAAGAATAAAAAATAGATAAAAATAGATACAAATAGGGAAAAATGGTGGTGAATATCAAAAAATAAAGAAAAACAGGAAAAAATGGGGAAATATAGGTCAAATAGAGAATACAAAAAATCTGATGTGGCCAGCACATGATCTCCAGTCATTTTTTTATCAAAAATTTAGACGGTAACATAAATAAGTATGAAAAAAATTGACTTTTTTGTAAATCTGGTAACAATGGCAAAATTTTTGAAAATTTTAATGATACGAAAATAAACTATAGTGTATTCAAAATATGTGTAAAATTTTATTGCCATTTTGTTTAGTATTGACGTCATCACTCATACCAACTGCCACTTCCGGTTGTCTCATTGATACCAAAATCTAATCAGATCTAATCTAGAGTATCAGAATTTTGTATGCAAAATTTCAAATTTTTTAATTCAGTAGTTTTTTGTGTTATCGTTACTACAATATTCACCCTAATACACTAACACACATACTAACACATACACACAACACACACCAAGACATCATCCCGAAAATATTGAAATTATATTCTAGGGACCCTAAAACGTGTTTATCCATTAAAAACTCACTAGCCAATTTTTAGCATGATTACTATACGTCTCTTAACTGAAGGGTGAATCTTTATTTATTAAGTAATCTCTAGAAATAATTGACTCTTACCAAATTTTGTTTCACATATTTCCTCATATTTTTTTGGTCCATGCGACTTCCTACAGTTAGTCCAAACATTCAATAATTGAAAATTAGAAAAACTTTGTAATTTACAGGTAAACATACTGTGTTAGTACCGCACAATATAAATTAATTCACAAAAATAACATACTTGATAAAAAAATATATCCCTGTTTAAATATAGTTAATTAGCAGAAAAAACGTCATGAATTAATGGGATTGGAATATTAAATAGGAAGACTAATTAAATTGTCGTGTATTCAAATATCAATGTACTTTGATATTGTTTCAGTTTTTGCGTTATTACGTACATGTGATTATTTTTAGTCTTCAATTTTAAGGGCGTCACTGAAATATCAAAATTAAATATTCAATGATCTATTTTAGTTTATTTTTATTGGAACGAAGTTCCTTAATAAGATTTAAAAAGATTTTTTTTTATTATATATTTTAGTGAAATTTATTACACCTTGTATATTATATTTGATGGTTTAAAAAAATATATACGGATTGAAATTTTATACAGGCAGCATTTTGTGTTGTGATATATGGGAAACGAAAAATTATTTCAAAATTTATAAAACCAGGTATTATTTTTTTATAACAAAAAATCTAGTAGTTAAAAAAAATGGGGACCAACAAAAAAATAATATACAAAGTATTGTCATTCTTTTGGGGTATTTAAAAAAAAATTGTCAAAAGAAATTTTGGAAAAGAAATTTTTATTGTAGAATGTTAAAAGGTAAAAAATTTATATACCAATAAAATAAAATCTTAAATTATCGAAGAAGTTGAATTAACACAACGTGATTTTCGTGGGGTAAGAGAATTACCGAAGAAAAATTTTCTTGTATTGGGTATAAACATTATTTTTTACTATTTTCCTATTAATTTTAAATAATCCTACCCTCTAGTCCAATTTTTTCTACGTAGAACTGAGTAGAGCGCCATAAAACATAATTATTCGTTTTGGACGAGATCTCGCCTAATCAAGCAACAAGAAATATGCGGTTTTTTTCATATTTAAAATATCAGAAAAAAAAGTTGTTAGTCGTATCACTTTTACTAAAAATAATTTTAAGACGCGCTCTTGAAAATTAAATTAAATACAGAAGACATCAATTTATATCAATAGGAAGATACTTGGAGGTGGATTAAATATTAAATTATACATTTTAATAAATCGAGAAACTGTGAAACAAAGAAGATTAAGGCCATCTACTTAAAAGAAGAATTTGATAAGTAATTTTTTCAAAGTTGTAAAGAAACATTGAAAAGAAGAAGATCGCAGAATGTTTAGTGGAAGAGCAATTGAAGATTTGTTGATGAACAGGATGAGAACAAATTAAGTTTATATTTATTGTAATATTTATTATTTTTTATAGAAGTCACCGCAAAATTGAGATTTAAAATAACGTAACAATATATACAGTGTGTACGAAAAGTAACGTAACTTGTTAATAATTCGTTTTATGGGATATGCCATTTAAAAAACATTAACAGCGTTTTATTGCTGAGAAATGGTGCACCCTGTATCTTTAAAATTGATTCTTACTAATATTTATTACCTAAAACTTTTATTTGTACTTTTTTTTGCAGCATATCAAAAAACGAAATATTAACAAGTTACATTTCTTTTTGTACACACTGTATAATTTATAATTGACTATTTTAAAGAGATTTTTTTTATTTTTTCCGATTTCTCTATTTTTTTTTAATTTTGTTTATTTTTTTTTTCGTTACTTGTTTTAGTTTTCTGATTTTTTTCTTGCTCTAATTTTTTCGTCTATTCGGTTTTTCTCATTTTTCTAATTTTTTTGATTTTTTCCGATTTTTTTTCCCATTTTCGTTTTCATTTTTTATGATTTTTCCTCGTTTTTTTCTTATTTTTCTAATTTTTTTTTATTTTTTTTTCGATTTTTTCTAATTTTTGCTCATTTTTTTCTTCCTCTGATTTTTGCGATTTATTTCTTTATTTTTTTATTGTTTTTTGATGGTTACAATGGTTTCCGGGTTTTTTATGTTTTTTGTTTTGTAATTATTTCCTATTTTTTTAAAACTTTTTGTCGACATTTTTTCGTTTTTTTTTACGGGCGTTTTAGGGGTTTTTTTTCGTGATTTAGCATTTTTTGCGGTTTTTTTGCGTTATTTTCGGGTTATTTCCAATTTTTTTGATTTTCTCGTTTTTTAAGGGAGTCACTGAAATGGAGTATCATCGTTTGATCAATTTTTCTCGTTTTTTTCTCATTTTTCTAATTTTTTGGTTTTTTCTGTTTTTTTTTCGTTTTTTTCTAATTTTTTTCTAATTTTTCCTCATTTTTTTCTCATAGTTATATTTTTCTTTCTATTTCTATCTTTTGCTTTGTTTTTTACTTCCTCTGTTTTTTTGCGATTTCTTTATTTAAAAAAAAAATTTGATAGTTACAATTGTTTCCGGTTTTTTTATGTTTTTGTTTTGCGATTTTTTTGCATTTATTTATTTTTTTTTGGATTTTAGGTGCAATTTTTTTATATTTCTTGCGTTTTTTCGACTTTTTTTCGGTTTTTTTACGATTTTTAGTGTTTTTTTTTTCGTGTTTTGGCACTTTTGCATTTTATTGTGTTATTTTCCTTTTTTTTTCAATTTTTTTGATTTTCTCGTTTTTCCGTATTTTACAATTTTGGTTTTCAATTTTTTTTTTCCCAATATCTTCTGATTTTTCTTTCAACTTTTTCCTATATTTTCTGTTTTTTCTTACTTTTCGCATTTTTTCGATTATTCTAATTTTTCTAGGTTTTTTCTCATTTTTCTGATATTTTTTTCTAATTCTTTTTTCTCGTTTGTTCTTATTCTCAATTTTTTCGATTTTGTTTCTCATTGTTTTTTGATTTTCTCTGTTGTTTTTTGGGTTTTCAAATTTTTTCTAACTTTCATATTCAGTTCTAATTCTTTTGATTTTTTCGGTTTTGGTCGATTTCTTTCGATATTTTTCTATTTTTTCCTTATTTTTTCTAATTCTTTCATTTTCTATTTTTTTCTCGTTTGTACTTATTCTAAATTTTTTCGATTTTGTTTCTCATTGTTTTTTATTTTCTCTGTTGTTTTTTGATTTCCTCTGTTGTTTTGTTTTGAATTTTTTTCTAACTCTTTCTTATTCTGTTCTTATGCTTCTGATTTTTTTCGGTTTTGGTCGATTTCTTTCGATATTTTTCTATTATTTCCTTATTTTTTTCTAATTCTTTCGTTTTTCTCGTTTGTTCTTATTCTCAATTTTTCGATTTTGTTTCTCATTATTTTTTGATTTTTTCTGTTTTTTGATTTTTTCAAATTCTTTAAATTTTTTTCTAACCTTTTCTTATTCTGTTCTTATTCTTCTAATTTTTTCGATTTTGTTTCTCATTATTTTTTGATTTTTTCCGTTGTTTTGTGATTTTTTCTGTTTTTTGATTTTTTCAAATTCTTTAAATATTTTTCTAACCTTTTCTTATTCTGTTCTTATTCTTCTAATTTTTTCAGTTTTGGTCGATTTTTTCAGTTTTTCCAATTTTTTTCTCATTTTAAAATTTTAAAAAGTATCGAACTTCGTTCCTGACCGCACGATTTTTTTCATATAAAAACAATATAACACAGAAACATATTTTTTTTTTAAATCATAGATAAGATTTACCGAAGGCATTCAGGTGCAAAAATTAATTATAATTAGTTAATAAGGAGGAATGCTTTAAATTATTAGAAGAGAGACCACGTTCATTCGCGTTTAAATGTTATGTTAAAACAACAATCAGACCATAAAATCTGTGTTAAAAGTAATAAGCCCGCGAGCCACGCGATTTTCTTTCTCGTATTTTTAAATTATTAAAAAATAAAACATGCAATAATTATCTTTCGTTAGTTATTCAATAAATCCACATTAATTCTACAATTGTAAAAAATTGTTTTTTGCTTTTGAATGGGTTCTTCAAAATGCGTTAGACAGACAAAAACATTTATTGAAATTTCCAAAAACAGAAGAAACAAGAAATTCAAAGAAAAGGACCCCGCACATTTCTTATAAAATTCGGTGAAATTCGCTGGAATAGATATACAGAGTGAACATAAAAAGTTAAGACAGGGATATGTAAGCTGCTTTATCCGATTTTTTCGTTTGGCCGGAGCAGTCACTTAAACATGAAAAAATGCAAAACTATATATTTTATAATACAGGGTGTTGAAAATTTCAATGTACACTATTGGGTTTTCGTTAACCGTTGGTTAAATGGGAAAAAAGCATATTATCAAGACTTTACTAGATTTTGAAAAAAATTAATATCAGGTCCGGTTTCAGAGATATTTGCTGAAAACCAAAATTGTCGATTTTCGTTTTATTTAATTATCCCCTTTTTTTAAAGATAGAAGAAAACTTTTTTAATCGTTTTTGTTTGTTTTTTTTTAATACGGACCTGTACTTTTTATTTTATTTTTGAAATCTCCATTTTGCTCTCTATCTATCCATGTATCACACTTAATATATTATAATATGCAACTTTTTTTCCCATTTAACCAAATTTATATCTATAACGGTTAACGAAATCCCAATAGTGTACATTGAAATTTTCAACACCCTGTATAAGTGCAATAGATTTTTGATCACCTTCTTAAAACGAATCTAAAAATGTAAAAAAATACAGTATGTTCCATATAGATGAGGCACCCCACGAACCCATGTATATAAATTTTCATAAATATAGTGAAAGCAATTTTCAATAATATACAGGTAGGTTTAACTCGTCGTTACACACCCTGTATGTTAATCTTTTTGAGCTTCTGGTCAAAAGTTCTCTCATATAGTTAATACAACGCGTCTTCGTTAGTTTTTTACTGGGGATTTTCGGGTCACTGATTTCGAATCTGATGCATTCCGACCAAGTACCACTGATGATTCCTATAAGGATGAAACATGTATGGTAATGGTCGGAAACAACGCGTCTTCGTTAGTTTTTTACTGGGGATTTTCGGGTCACTGATTTCGAATCTGATGCATTCCGACCAAGTACCACTGATGATTCCTATAAGGATGAAACATGTATGGTAATGGTCGGAATGTATAATTTCTAAAACCTACTCTGTTTTTCCCGATTTTTTTAATTTTTCTTAATTTTGTTTCTTTTTTTTTTCATTTTCTTTCTTTTGTTTTCTGATCTGATTTTTTTGACTATTCGGTTTTTCAGATTTTTCGGTATTTTTTGAATTTTTTTTCTCATTTTTCTAATTTTTTTTAATTTTTCCCATTTTTTTTTTGGTTTTTCTCTTTTTTTATTCTCTTTTTTTTCAAATGTTTCATCGTTTATTTCTCATTTTCTTAATTTGTTGTTTTTTTTCTGATTTTTTCGATTTTTTCTAATTGTTCTGTTTTTTTTTCTATTTCTTTCTTTTGGTTTTTACTTCCTCTGGTTTTTTGAAATTTATTTCAATTCCTTATTTTTATTTTTTTTGTTTTGCGATTTTTTGCGATTATTTCCTATTTTTTGTCCATTTTTTTTTGGAATTTTAGTTGCCATTTTTTTAAGATTTCTTGCGTTTTTTTTTTCGAATTTTTTACGATTTTTAGCGGTTTTTTACATGTTTTATTTTCGGTTTTTATTTTCATTTTTTTTTTATTTTCTCGTTTATTCCGTATTTTACAATTTTAATTTTCAATTTTTTTTCCCAATATCTTATGATTTTTCTTTCAACTTTTTCCTGCTTTCTTTTTTTCTTACTTTTCCAATTTTTTCGATTATTCTAATTGTTTCCGGTTTTTTTTTTTGTTTTTTGTTTTGCGATATTTTGCTATTATTTTTTTTTATTTTGGGTGGGGGGGTGGCTTAGTTGCGATTTTGTGCGATGTTTTTAGATTTCTTGCGTTTTTTTTGCGACTTTTTTTCATTTATTTTTTTCGTGTTTTAGCGTTTTTTGCGTTATTTTCGTGTTTTTTTTTCAAAAATCTCGTTTTCTCGTATGTTAGTTTTCATTTTTTTTCCCACTATTTTCTGATGTTTCTTTCAACTTTTTCCTATGTTTTCGGTTTTTCCGATTTTTCCGATTATTCTAATTTGTCCATGTTTTTTCTCATTTTTTTGATTTATTCCTCATTTTTTTCTAATTCTTTTGTTTTCAATTTTTCTGGTTTGTTCTTATTCTCATTTGTTTCACATTGTTTTTTGATTTTTTTTGTTGTTTATTGTTTTTTTCAATTTCTTTCAAATTTTTTCTTATTCTGTTTTTATTCTTCTGATTATTTGGGTTTGGGTCGATTTATTTCGATATTTTTTTATTTTTTTTTCATTTTTATTTTCCCGACCCACCTCCTAGAAGGGAAAGTATTGTGAACGAGATAAAAAAAATTTCGAGATAAAAATGGAAGTATGTCTGTCTGTCTGTGTGTATTCTTCCACGATAGAGGCCACACGTTTAATCCGATTGAGCTGAAATTTGGTATAGGGGTTTATGTTACCCGTCGGAAGAACCCATTAGTTTTTTACGACATCTGTCAAACGGAAGTATCACTATCAAAAAATGACAAATGTCACGGAATTGGACATGCAATATGTCATTTGAAAGCCCCTAAAAAGCGCTATTCAGAACAATCAAAATTATTTCTCCAACTGTCACCTGTCAAAAATAAAAAATGTCAAAATTTGAAACTTTAGCATTAAATATCTGAAAAAGTATTAATCCGATTGAGCTGAAATTTGGTATAGTAGCGAATGTAGGGGTGAACTTCTTTTTGATGCTTTATACAGGGTGATTCACGACCGACGCCTCGGAGTTTTATGGCGAAATGGAATATATTTGTAAACTTCTATTGCAGTGGTATTATGTAAGTCAATGAGGACTACATTTTAAAAATATTTTAAAACATACAGGGTGCTTCAGGAAAGTAAAACATATGAAAGTCATTTTTTTTATATGGGACACCCTATATTTTTTTACATTTTTAAAATCGTCCTGAGAAGCTGATTTCAAAAAACTATCATACCTATATGATAATTTTTTTAGTTTTGAAGTTGTAGACAATTGAAAATCGCATTTTTCCAACTTTAAATGATTGCTACGGCCAAACGACATAAATTGGGATAAAACGGCTTACATGTCCCTGTCTTAAATTTTTGAGTTCTACTTGGTGGCATAAGAATAAAATGTATACAGGGTGATCAAAAGCACGCAAATTTTGATCACCCTGTATACATTTTTTTGTTATGCCATCAAGTAGAACTTAAAAAGATAAGATAGGGACATGTAAGCCGTTTTATCCCAATTTATGTCGTTTGGCCGTAGCAATCATTTAAAGTTGGAAAAATGCGATTTTCAATCGTCTATACCTATAAAACTATTTTCTAACTATAAACTATAAAGTTTATAATATAAGTGTGGTACTTTTTTGAAATCAGCTTCTCAGGATGAGTCTAAAAATGGAAAAAAACTAGGGGTGTTCCATTAAAAAAAAATATGACCTTGATATGTTTCACTTTAATGGAGCACCCAGTATGTTTCAAAATATTTTTAAAATGTAGTCCTCATTGACTTACATAATACCACTGCAATAGAAGTTTACGAATATATTTCATTTCGCCATAAAACTCCGAGGCGTCGGTCGTGAATCACCCTGTATATAGGTATAATATACATATATAGAAATTTATTTTCGTAACTTTAAATTTTCGAATACTCGAAATTACGGTAAAAATATTGCCGTTTTTCACTTGTTTTACGTAGGCAATAAAACTCAGAAATGAATGAATATGATTCAATACATTTTTAGTACCTAGTTGCATAATAAATAATGTTGTTACATATCTAGACAATTACTTAAATTAAATTAAATAATTCATAAGCGCTCGTACTAAATTCGTTTCTCTTCACTCAGTACCCCCTGGTCGATTATTGATTGCAAGTACCATAGTAATGTTTTAAATTATGTAGATAATGTATAAGGTTGTAAAAATTTTTAATCATTTTAGTATTTCAAAAATAGATGATTATCCATACTTCTATTCATGTCTCTTAATTTGCGGTGTCTGATACCTTCTTCTTTTATTCTTCTCTTCTTCTTTTTGGTCTTTTTTGAACTATGTTAGTTGGGTCTCATATTCAATATAATTGATACTTGTCACTTGTCATTTAGTTGTAGCCATATATGTAATATTCCTATATCGCCAGCTTGAGAGAGAAGTGTGTCGCCGATAGTAGAGTGTAGACGATCGTTTCTCTCTCACGCAGTCTCGGATAGCCATAGGCGTCACAGCTGTAAAATCGCCTACGTTTTTTGCTTAACTTTCCTTTTCTCTACGTTCCTTTTTCACCACGGGACACGACGCCAATGCAATTTATGTATTTGGGCATGCGCGTTGGCACCCAATTCCGATCTTGCACCTCCTTCTGTCGGAACGCTTTGTTTCTACAGGCAAAGATAGGACGTTGGCGATATAGGAGTATTACATATATGGTTACCGCATGGTGTTTTAATTAGAACGGAATTTGTTACATTTTTTAAGTTGTTATACTGGTTTAACAAAATTTATGTAAGTAACTATTAAACTTTGTCTTTTTCTTATCTATAATGTACCATTTTGTATTATAGGCCTGATGATGGCCATCGAATGGCCGAAACATGTTGCCTCCCGTTGTTAAATTTTCAAAATTAAATAATTGACTACGAGTTTTTTATTATTCTTTGATTTTATTATTTGTTTAATAAAAATAACCAATTTTGAATTCTCATTTTTTTTTCATATAAAGAAAATATCTGATTTTTAGTTTAATACTTCAAAGTTGAAAAAATTTACTTGATAAAAAAATGGCAATACTTTAATTATTTCTCATTTTTCCTTCTAGAAAATAATAATATTGTGACATAACAATAAAATTACAAGAAAATTACATATTATTATACTAGTAGAATCGTACATTATGTTAAGTATAATCATATTAATTTCAATATTTTCCGCATTGCAAAAAGACTACATTTTTACTTAGTTATAATTTGAAAAGTAAGTTTTAATTTCATTATTATGTACATTTGGATGGACGAATTATCCCAGTGCTCGCGAAATCATTTTTCTAATTCTAATAATGTTGATGGCATGCCCCGTTGGCCAATAAAATCGTTCCTTTCAGACCTGTTCGCGTAGTGCGTGATGTGTCGAGATAATTTATTACCTTTAACTTTATTGATTTTTTCAGTTTTTTTGCTGTAATTACTAAATTAGTAAAACCGTTTCACGACTTCGGCCCATCGACCCAAAAAAGTACATACATGATGCTAAAACCATTCGTTTTTTACTTTCCGAACAACAGAGTTGTATAGAAGGAAAGTATTGCGATCATGATATTTTGACCATACCCAGATTTTAACGGATCTTTACGTTTTGAGGTCACCTGAATCCATTTATACCATTTTTAGCATGATGTCTGTCTGTGTGTGTGTGTGTGTGTGTGTGTGTGTGTGTGTGTGTGTGTGTGTGTGTGTGTGTGTGTGTGTGTGTGTGTGTGTGTGTGTGTGTGTGTGTGTGTGTGTGTGTGTGTGTGTGTGTGTGTGTGTGTGTGTGTGTGTGTGTGTGTGTGTGTGTGTGTGTGTGTGTGTGTGTGTGTGTGTGTGTGTGTGTGTGTGTGTGTGTGTGTGTGTGTGTGTGTGTGTGTGTGTGTGTGTGTGTGTGTGTGTGTGTGTGTGTGTGTGTGTGTGTGTGTGTGTGTGTGTGTGTGTGTGTGTGTGTGTGTGTGTGTGTGTGTGTGTGTGTGTGTGTGTGTGTGTGTGTGTGTGTGTGTGTGTGTGTGTGTGTGTGTGTGTGTGTGTGTGTGTGTGTGTGTGTGTGTGTGTGTGTGTGTGTGTGTGTGTGTGTGTGTGTGTGTGTGTGTGTGTGTGTGTGTGTGTGTGTGTGTGTGTGTGTGTGTGTGTGTGTGTGTGTGTGTGTGTGTGTGTGTGTGTGTGTGTGTGTGTGTGTGTGTGTGTGTGTGTGTGTGTGTGTGTGTGTGTGTGTGTGTGTGTGTGTGTGTGTGTGTGTGTGTGTGTGTGTGTGTGTGTGTGTGTGTGTGTGTGTGTGTGTGTGTGTGTGTGTGTGTGTGTGTGTGTGTGTGTGTGTGTGTGTGTGTGTGTGTGTGTGTGTGTGTGTGTGTGTGTGTGTGTGTGTGTGTGTGTGTGTGTGTGTGTGTGTGTGTGTGTGTGTGTGTGTGTGTGTGTGTGTGTGTGTGTGTGTGTGTGTGTGTGTGTGTGTGTGTGTGTGTGTGTGTGTGTGTGTGTGTGTGTGTGTGTGTGTGTGTGTGTGTGTGTGTGTGTGTGTGTGTGTGTGTGTGTGTGTGTGTGTGTGTGTGTGTGTGTGTGTGTGTGTGTGTGTGTGTGTGTGTGTGTGTGTGTGTGTGTGTGTGTGTGTGTGTGTGTGTGTGTGTGTGTGTGTGTGTGTGTGTGTGTGTGTGTGTGTGTGTGTGTGTGTGTGTGTGTGTGTGTGTGTGTGTGTGTGTGTGTGTGTGTGTGTGTGTGTGTGTGTGTGTGTGTGTGTGTGTGTGTGTGTGTGTGTGTGTGTGTGTGTGTGTGTGTGTGTGTGTGTGTGTGTGTGTGTGTGTGTGTGTGTGTGTGTGTGTGTGTGTGTGTGTGTGTGTGTGTGTGTGTGTGTGTGTGTGTGTGTGTGTGTGTGTGTGTGTGTGTGTGTGTGTGTGTGTGTGTGTGTGTGTGTGTGTGTGTGTGTGTGTGTGTGTGTGTGTGTGTGTGTGTGTGTGTGTGTGTGTGTGTGTGTGTGTGTGTGTGTGTGTGTGTGTGTGTGTGTGTGTGTGTGTGTGTGTGTGTGTGTGTGTGTGTGTGTGTGTGTGTGTGTGTGTGTGTGTGTGTGTGTGTGTGTGTGTGTGTGTGTGTGTGTGTGTGTGTGTGTGTGTGTGTGTGTGTGTGTGTGTGTGTGTGTGTGTGTGTGTGTGTGTGTGTGTGTGTGTGTGTGTGTGTGTGTGTGTGTGTGTGTGTGTGTGTGTGTGTGTGTGTGTGTGTGTGTGTGTGTGTGTGTGTGTGTGTGTGTGTGTGTGTGTGTGTGTGTGTGTGTGTGTGTGTGTGTGTGTGTGTGTGTGTGTGTGTGTGTGTGTGTGTGTGTGTGTGTGTGTGTGTGTGTGTGTGTGTGTGTGTGTGTGTGTGTGTGTGTGTGTGTGTGTGTGTGTGTGTGTGTGTGTGTGTGTGTGTGTGTGTGTGTGTGTGTGTGTGTGTGTGTGTGTGTGTGTGTGTGTGTGTGTGTGTGTGTGTGTGTGTGTGTGTGTGTGTGTGTGTGTGTGTGTGTGTGTGTGTGTGTGTGTGTGTGTGTGTGTGTGTGTGTGTGTGTGTGTGTGTGTGTGTGTGTGTGTGTGTGTGTGTGTGTGTGTGTGTGTGTGTGTGTGTGTGTGTGTGTGTGTGTGTGTGTGTGTGTGTGTGTGTGTGTGTGTGTGTGTGTGTGTGTGTGTGTGTGTGTGTGTGTGTGTGTGTGTGTGTGTGTGTGTGTGTGTGTGTGTGTGTGTGTGTGTGTGTGTGTGTGTGTGTGTGTGTGTGTGTGTGTGTGTGTGTGTGTGTGTGTGTGTGTGTGTGTGTGTGTGTGTGTGTGTGTGTGTGTGTGTGTGTGTGTGTGTGTGTGTGTGTGTGTGTGTGTGTGTGTGTGTGTGTGTGTGTGTGTGTGTGTGTGTGTGTGTGTGTGTGTGTGTGTGTGTGTGTGTGTGTGTGTGTGTGTGTGTGTGTGTGTGTGTGTGTGTGTGTGTGTGTGTGTGTGTGTGTGTGTGTGTGTGTGTGTGTGTGTGTGTGTGTGTGTGTGTGTGTGTGGACTTTTGAGACCTTACGAGGACAATTTCCGAAAAACGCTTATGGTTGTTAGGACCGTTTTTCTTATTGGGACATCAAGCCGGTCTTCATAAGAAATTAACCTGATTTTTGTAATCTACGTTGTTTTTGGTCTCAAATGGTACCTATAACATTAATAAAATATTTGGTCCCCATAAGTAATGTGACAGGTGGATGAGGTTCTTATAACATACCTGAAGGGGGCGCCGTCATCTATACACTTTGTGTGTATTAGGCAATGATATTGCATTGGTTGTAAAGACCATGTATTCACAATGTGTTTAATTTTTGCTTAGATTTCGACTTCACATACTGTTGATCTCAGTGTCTTCAACGATCAAGATTGGTGTGTACGAAATTAGCCCCCATTTTTCGAATTTTGATTATTTGAATGTTGTTTAAATTGTTGTAGGTTCATACCAAAGTGTTACAGAAAATTATTTCTTAAACTAGTACCATTATTTTTTTTTCGAAATATTTTTTGTTGTACTAGATTGGTCCAGTTGTTCTTAACATTGTTCCAAAATTTCATGTCTTAAAAAAATATTTCAAGTTCAAAATCAATTACAACCATTTAGAGCTAGCCCTCCATTATTTTGTTTCGTACATTTTTTTGTTGTATCAGATTGTTTCAGTTGTTCTTAACATTGTTTCAAATTTTTGTGTTTCAAAAAAAATATTTCAAGCTCATAATCAATTAAAACCTTAAAGCTAGCTCGCCATTATTTTTTTTCGAAACTTTTTTTGGTGTACTAGATTGTTTTAGTTCTTCTTAAGAGAAATTGCTTCGTGCACCGTATCTCGGATAAAGGGGAAATTTCTCCTGTGAGGCCACCACCACAAATTTTTAAGCGACCGAGGCGATTCACGAAAACGGTGACCGGACACTTCCCCACTAGAATAATCCCAACATGATAATTCTCCACAGAAAATTACCCACAAGTAGAAATACCCACATGAAATTTGCCAACTTAGAAATTTGCTTACACAGATAATTCCTCACAATAGATTTGCTCACAATGATATTTGCTCACAGAGAAAATTTATTGGTAATTATTCAATAGTTATTGAGTTTAAATAGCTATAAAAAAGTAAGCAAAGTACAAAATAAAAAGTGTCGGCGAAAAGATTTTAATAAAACCAGTAATATCTATTTCTCCACGACCATTACTGAATGTATGAATTCTGAAATCATTTTTAATAATATAATGTAAACATTCACACTCTAGAGTCTGAATATTTATTCTATAATACTTACCTCTTATGCATTTTGCATTCTTTATCAAGGTAAAGAATGGATTTTCTGTAATCGAAATAAACGATATGGGATTGCCCTGGATTTCAAAAGTGTCACTGTCAGATATAAAATGGCGACGGTAATAATTATTTTCAAACAAGTTTTAATTTAAACAAAATAATGAGTGAAAAATCAAGTGAAGTAGATATAGAATTTAATAATATCTGAAATTGCAAATTATGAAAAAACACCAATGCACCAGATTTTAATTTCGGTAAGTGTACAATAACACTATAAATATCAATACAATGTAATACAAATATGTCAACAAATAACTTGTGTTCAGATTTAATTTAATTTTGATTTATACTTTTTGATCGTGGAGAAAATATAGTCTGTTACTCGGTTAGAATGAAAAAATTCGACACTCGTGGTTCCTCACACTCGCTTTCGCTCGCGTTCGGAATTTTTCACTCGTGTCGAATTTTTCATTCTAACCTTGTTACAGAATCTACTATTATATTAGTCAATAAAAAGTTTTCTTTTCCTTTATTTGAAATTTTGTATAGCAGTCTTACCTTAAAATTTTTGACAATTTGATAAATTCATATGATAAAAAAATAGTCAACCAATACAAATGAGGATGGTGATCAATTTTTTTTTCCTTACACGTACCTAATTAATACGATTATATCACTCATAATGTTATAATGTCCTATATTGTTACTTGGTTAATAATCTATAATCATTCACCATATACTGAGTAATAACTGATAATCACACTTTGGTACTTTTAATGCTGTTATCTTTGTCATTGCTTTTGTAGTGTAAATGTAAATTATTGAGCTGTCAAATTTTCAAAATGTCAATAATTTGTGATATAATCCATTAAATACAACTCGTGGTATCGTGTCTATTGATAATCCTATAAGTTAATGCACTCAACGTGTTGTCAAATTATAATTCCACTCGTCCTGCGGACTCGTGAAATTAATATTTGACAACACGTTTCGTGAAATTACTTATGGGATTATCGATAATCAAGATGCCACTCATTGTATTATATATGATAATATTTTCCTTAGGATTAAAACTATAAGGAACAATATTCAAAATAATTTAATAATCTGATAGAAATGGAACAATGCTAAGAACAACTAGTAAAACGATCTTGTAATATAAATAAAAAATTATGGGGGCCAGCTCTAAATGGTTTTAATTGATTTTGGGCTTGAAATATGTTTTTAAGACATAAAAATTTAGAACAATGCTAAGGACAACTAGAACAATAAAAAAAATCGGTTGTGTCGCCCCAAAACTTTCCCGACGAGTATCCACGAATACTTTTTCAGATATTAATTGTTAAAGTTTCAAAATTTGACATTTTTTTATTTTTGACAGGTGGTACTTATTGAAATAATTTTGACTGTTCTGAATAGAGTTTTTCAAGGGCTTTCAAATGATCTACTGCAAGTCAAATTCCCTAACATATTGCATCTGTTATTTTTTAATAGTGACACTTACGCTTCGGTCATACAGATGTCATACAAAAACTAATGGATTCTTCAGACAGGTAACCCAAACCCATATACCAAATATCAGCTCAATCAGATTAAACGTGTGATCGTGGAAGAGAATACACACAGATAGACATACAGACAGACTTCCATCTGGAAATGGTCTTAATCATCTCAGGCACTTTAAAACGGATATTTCCATCTTTATCTCGACAATTTTTTTCAACTAGTTCACAATACTTTCCCTTCTCAGAGGTGGGTCGGGAAAGTAAAATTTCAAAAAAAAATAAGGGGCTAGCTCTAAAAGGTTTTAATTAATTTTGAGCTTGAAATAATTTTTTAAGGCATGGAAATTTGGAACGATGTTATAAATAACTAGAAAAATCTAGAACAACAAAAAAAAAACTTTGAAAAAAAATAAGTTGGGGCTATACTGAAAGATGACTTTAAGAATTCGGAACTGTTATGATCTATGAAGGTAGTATTGACTAACTAAAGAAATTTTTGTCTATTATAGGCCTATATTGATTTTCTTTTTCTGAGATGCAAATTCTGCGGTCCCAGTAAAAACTTTTATCTCCGATAAATGTGTGAACGCATATATATCCATTTGTCTTTTCTACCTTTTCAAAAGGAATAAACATTTTTGTATTATTATGTAGTTAATCTCTTTCCTGCATTAAAGAGTGTCCAGCTGATCATTGTAGATTTGTAAGTGGTCGCTTAATATCTCTGCAACGGTTTAACTTAGAAAATCTATATATGGTACATTATTTACGATTTAGGCGCTTCATAAGTCTTAAATTGGGGGTGAATAATAATTAATTAAATCATTTTAAGAAGTTGTTTGGGGGTAACCCACCATTATCACCATTAAGAGCTTTTTTGTCCATCGGCCGATTTTTAAAATTTTTATTTCATTTTAAAACTTTTTTTACTCTTTTATTTTTAGAAATACTAAATATTTTTCGAAAAATGTTAATACAAAAATAACTCGAAACTTTAGTTGACCATGCACAACCAGCAAATAATTTTTGATAAAATCGATTTAAATGAGAAAACATAATAACAAAAATTAAGCAAACATATTTCAACAAATTTCTTTAAAGAATTTTGTCAAAAATGATCTCCATTCTCTCATTTTGGGCTGCTATTATTGGTAATGGATCATTGGTTCATGCATAATGGAACACCACCTCATTTTAGTCATACCGTTAGAGACTTTTAAATTTCCAGTACCCAAATAAATGCGCCTAAATAATATACGAAATATACATTTTTTAAGTTAAACGGTTGCAGAGATATTAATTTTTTTTCGAAATTTATCT
The DNA here is from genome assembly GCA_963243735.1 of Neocrepidodera transversa. NCBI lineage: Eukaryota > Metazoa > Arthropoda > Insecta > Coleoptera > Chrysomelidae > Neocrepidodera > Neocrepidodera transversa. The sequence continues at coordinate 18,190,319 of OY725350.1, forward strand.
CCCTACTTTTGGTCTCCGTAACTCCTTAAGGGTACAACTTGGTATAGAGGTAAGTTGCGTTAAAACCTCATATTTTGAGGTTCCCAACATGTACCTATTCTGTTATCAACTATAAAGTAACTAATCCTTTTTAGGGTTCCGTACCCCAAAGCGTCGAAACGGAATCCTAGTGCTCTCACTCGCGTGTCCGTCCGTCCGTTTGTCACACCGGTCTAGCAGCTAAACCGTTGGAGCTAGAGTCTTCAAATTTTCACAATATATGTGTCTTGTTGACTCAAAGCCATAGAAATTATAAAAAAAAATTTAAATGTTTTCAAGAGGGGCTCTGGTTAGAGATTACAAAAATATTATTTAAAATTTAAATAATTCTACTTAATTTTCCTAGAATCCTTAATACCGCTCTCGTGTCCAGAAAGGCTACATCTTTAGAAGAACAAAATATTAAATTCGATTAAAACTGATCGTTGTGTCGAAAAGGGCTCCACCCTAATAAATATATCGAAAAGAATAAAAGAAATAAAAGCAGTAAAAAAATTCAAAGCATAAATTCACCATTAAAATTATTTATTTATTTTGTAATGGACTCATCCAGTGATTTTTTTAATATTTTTATTTTATAATTTTGGCCTACCATAACACATTGCACCGGGTCCAGCACTTCTGAGACCGATCCTGCGGCTGTAATTAATTCTTAAAATTTGAAAATTGGGGCTATAGTGGCTTGTGACGTGGCCCAATTGAAACAGATTATATTTGGCTATGTTGTCATATCGATTAAATTGGCAACTCTCGTTCTCATTTGTTATGATTAAAAGAAGGAAAGAAGTATGTCAAATTTGTCTGCAAACGAACAAAGCTGGAATCCTGGCAATGCTGTAGAAAGTAAAACGTTAATTATTGGTCAGGAAGCAGCGCCAATTTCAAAATATATTAATTGTTTTTTGGTAATTTTTATTAATTAATGAATATTATTAGAACAATGAAAATCAACATAAGCAACTATGATCTTTAAGCTATTCATTCATTAATATAATACCAATAAATTCGTTCCTACTGGATGAGTTCATTGACATTTTGTTACATATATTATGTAAGTTAATTGATTTGTTATATTTAATTACTATTCGTTTTTATTTAAAGATTTTTTATTTCCAGTTACTTTTATTATTTATACTTTTTTTACTAATTTCCCCTATAAACAATGTATATTTCTTTGGTGTATTAATAAATCTATCTTTTCTAGATAAAACTTACTTATTATGTTGTGGCTATAAGCACCTTGAATAGGCAGATTCTACATTTTTCTTAATTTTTTTATTTTAACTCAAATCGAGAGGTTTTATTATTTAAAAACGATCAAAAAAAATATATATTTACGTCCGCTGTAAGCATTTTAAAATTAAGGATCGGCGAGAGGCTGGAAAACGTACCGCACGAGACTGGACCGTGTGACGTTAGTAGGGAATTAACGCTTCGCCCCTTGCCCGCTGCTGCGCCGTATTCACGATACAAACACATCTTACGGGGTTACTGTTTTTAGTAAATGTATTACTAAATTTGTAGATTTTTAAGAAAAAGGAGGGTGTTTAGTAGAATTTGAGTAGATTTGATAATAGGCAGGTTTTTTTTAACTGAAATCGATATATTTTTTTATTAAAAAACGATAAAAAAAATGAGCGCAAAATATTAATATTTAGGTCCGCTATAAAATTTAGTAGATTTTTTAGATTTTAATTTAAAACTATATTTTATCGCTATCTATCTATGGTATATTTAAGACGAGTGTCTCATTGCAGTAAAAATATTTTGTATCATCCAAATATGACACGTGATTCGCTTAAATAATAAGTAATACACAGGCTAGTTTAGATAGACTTCTTTTAATAAAAATAATACCTTTTTTTGATTTTTTATCGTTATATTTTACTTTTCAACGTTATTAAATATTTTTTTTAATGTTTTCTTAATACACAGGCTAGTTTAGGTAGTCAAGACTTCTTTTAATAAAAAAAATCATATCGCCGGGTAGGTAAAAAGTATGTACAAAATATTTTTACTGCGATGAGTCGTGATTTTGGTAGCAAAAAAAGATTTGCTGTGTGCGGGATTCGATCCGGGACCTATTGCACCAGTAACCAGCACTATTCCACGCTGCTACTAGAGCTAATACTTTGTTTGTTCAAACAAGTTATTTAAGCGAATCACGTGTGACGTTTGGATGATACAAAATATTTTTTTTGCAATGATACACTCGTCTTAAATATACCATAGATAGATAGCGATAAAATATAGTTTTAAATTAAAATCTGAAAAATCTACTGAATTTTACAGCTGACGTAAATATTAACATTTTGTGCTCAATTTAATAAAAAAATATATTGATTCTACCAAACACCCTCATATTTCTTAAAAATCTACTAATTAAGTGGGAAATTTACTAAAAACTGCGGAAATAAATTTTAATATTTTGGGCTCAAATTTTTTTTGATCGTTTTTAAATAACAAAATCTCTCGATTTCAGTTAAAAACAAAAATGTCGCACCTGCCTATTATTATAATTCTTATGGGAACAAATACACACTAAAGAATAAACTGTCTGAGTATACCGTTCATATACGGACCGTGCAATAATACAATACTTTTGGGAAAAATACACACAAAAAATAGTATCTACGCACACGGTCCCTATGAGGACCATGTAAGAATATAATACTTTGAGGTACCAAACACGTACATAAATAATCAGCAAGCTAGATTTAATATTATTTAAAGAACCTTGTACAAAATTTAAACCAGATTAATTAAATTTCGATAGTCGGAGTTTAAAAAACAAATTTATGCTCTCCGCGTCAAAAAGCACGTTTTGAAGTTATTTAAATTAAACCGATCTTTAAAGAGCTCCAGTTCCCTTAGCAAGCATTTTTCGATAAGATGATTTAAGTCAAATCGACATAAAATTTGCTCTAGATTTTGCAGTTTTCTTTGAAAAGCATTTCTGGACACAACCTACATAATCACGCTGTTTACGCATTTAAGTTAGTTACTCAAATCAAAAATTTGAACAAATTTGAACAAATTTGAATATTTTTAAAACATAAAATGCTAGTAGTAAAAAAAATGCTATATATGAGCCTTGGTAGAAAATTGTGTTCCACTAAAGACCTCGAAACTCCGAGAAACGGAGTTGGCGCATAAATACTATTGAAAGTTAAAAATGTCACTGCGACATTAGCCATCCATTATTTAATAAAAACGTTAAAAATATAGACCATAGAATAAGAGTCATATTTTTGACATGTTAAATTAAATAAAATAAGAAAATATTAAATATTTATTCAAATTGGCTGTCAGTATAAAATCGTTATATAGGAGATGCAAGTTAATTAGGTCCTCATAACAAGAAATCTTCAAGTCCTAATACGTATGGACTTGTGTGGAGACCTCATAGGATATGTTACATAACTATTGAGGATATGTTACATAACTATTGTGTGTATGTTTTATGTACATATATCTTACGAAATATGGAGTGTATATTAAAATTAGTTTAACTGACGCTTACTTGATTGCAATGGAAAAGATTCTAATATTAATTAAGCTTCTAATAACTTTCGAAATGGTGGTCCTCGTAACACAGATGCAGAAGCGGAAATCGGGCTCGATCGGGCTCGGTCCTCGTATTAGTACAAAAGTCCGTATAGGTGTGTGTGTGTGTGTGTGTGTGTGTGTGTGTGTGTGTGTGTGTGTGTGTGTGTGTGTGTGTGTGTGTGTGTGTGTGTGTGTGTGTGTGTGTGTGTGTGTGTGTGTGTGTGTGTGTGTGTGTGTGTGTGTGTGTGTGTGTGTGTGTGTGTGTGTGTGTGTGTGTGTGTGTGTGTGTGTGTGTGTGTGTGTGTGTGTGTGTGTGTGTGTGTGTGTGTGTGTGTGTGTGTGTGTGTGTGTGTGTGTGTGTGTGTGTGTGTGTGTGTGTGTGTGTGTGTGTGTGTGTGTGTGTGTGTGTGTGTGTGTGTGTGTGTGTGTGTGTGTGTGTGTGTGTGTGTGTGTGTGTGTGTGTGTGTGTGTGTGTGTGTGTGTGTGTGAACACGATAGCGTCTAAACGGCTGAACCGATTTAAATGAAATTTTATATAGATATTTAGGGTAGCAAGGAGACAACCTGTATAGATTTTGGAGTTAATCGGACAACCGGAAGTGACAGTTGCTATAAGTGATGCCGTCATTACTAAACAAGATGGCAATAAAGTTTTACACATATATTTTTTATACGTTATAGTTTAATTTCGAATGATTAAAATTTTTAAAAACGTTTGCCATTGTTGCCAGATTTATCAAAAAGTATTTTTTTTTTATTTTTTTCTTAAATAACCAAAATAATGCATTTTTATGAAAAATTACAGGATATGAAAGATGTAGAACATAAAATTTTCTACACATTTTGTCATTACCGGTTTTTTGAATTCCTTATAGTTTCGCCGCTAGAGGACGTGAAAAAAATTTATATAGACATTTTTGTGACTTTTTTAGATTTTGAGACAAAATCACAATTTTATTACAAAAATTTTGGAATTTTTAAAAAATTGGCTAAGAAATTTAAGATTATATTACGATTTTAAACTAAATTGAATAACTTCTAAAATAATAAAGTTATTGAAATGTGATTTTCACCATTCGAATGATAATATAAAACTCTAAATTTTAAATGTATTTTGGTTTCTTAAAATTTAGAATTGTAATTATTATAGAAAAAATTAAAAATGTTTTTTAAATTTTTTGTAATTTTGTTTTATCAATAAGTATAAAATAAATGAAAAAAGTAAATAGCATACCCGAAAAGGATCCAAAAGTACTATGTGTGTAAATTATTTCATAATTTTAATATAGTATTTGTAAAAGTTATAGCAAAAAATGAAAAAAATTAAAACAATTCAATGAATTTTTGAAAAAAAATTTGATTTTTTTTTAGTTTTTTAAACTAACTTTATTAATGCATTTTGATCCAGAAACCTAAAAAAAAGGTCTGTTTCCCATTTTGAATAAAATTGAATGAGATATTAATTATTTATTGATTTTAAAATTACTCAAAAATAGATTTGATTTGTTTTAAGGTTAAAATTAACATTAAAAATTTTAAAAAAATTACCTTTAAATTTGTAGTAAAAAACTCTATAATTGTGATTTTTTTCAAAATTTTATTCAAAAAATTGTAGAATTCATAAATTTAAAAATTTAAAAAAAAATGAATAACTTTAAAAATATTAAAGATATTAAAATGGGATTTATACCATTCGATAGGTAATACAAAACTCTAAATTTAGAAAATATTTTAGTTTTTAACATTGTAATTGTTCTAAAGAAAAATTAAAAAAAAAATATTTTTTGTCTTTTGTTTTATCGAAAATGGCAAAACAAATGAAAAAAGTAAATAGTACATCCGAAAGGGATCAAAAAGTACATTATGTGTGAAATATTTCATAATTTTAAAATAATACTTGTGGAAATTATACAAAATTATAAAAAGTTAAAAAAAATTTTAGAAAAAATTAATTTTTTTTTTAATTTTTGTAAACTAATTTTATTAATGTATTTTGATGCAGTAAAACTAAAATAATCGATTAAACAATTACTTTACTAGGAGTGTTCGGAAAGTTGGGTGGGATTACCCCCTCATTTTTTTTATTTAAATGTTCCAATTTATGAAAAAAGGGCCGGTGCGATCCTACTCAACTTTATGTTAGGTTTTCCCTGAAAAAAACTAACTAGTAAAATGAAAATTAGACCTCAATCGGAGCTTTCGTTTGATAGTTCATGTACATCCGGATAGGATTTTTTTGTGGGAGCTCTGTCCAATACATATTATTTTTTCTACCACCTTCATAAAAAAATTTAAACCTAAATAAGTCACTATCTTTATTAATTAAATCGATCCTAACTGTGATAAAATTATGTAATAAACCTACTTTTATGCACTCGCAAAAATTATGGCACAAATCCAACCATGTTTTTGATAAAATTATCCATTAAAAAAATACTATAAAATAGATTTTTATCATGTATTAAATTAAAATAACTTTTAAGTAGTAGTCTAGCGACAAGTAATTAGCAGGTATTAGTACAAATACCAATTAAAAATCAGCATACACACGGACGACAACGATTCAATTGGCCTGTGAATAAGAAGCTATGCCGTTACTCTATTTGTTCTACGAGGCATACAGAAAATTTTATAGTACAGGAAAAAATGGTACAAAGGTGAAACTAAATCAGAAAATCATATTTTTTTAGGGAGTGAGCGAAGCGAACCAATTTTATTGTGTAGTGTGTCAGTCTGTCTGCCTGTTTTTTTTCACAGTTTCAGCCAAACGGAATGCCCAATTAACTTCCGGGTTTTTTTATTATCGTTGTCATATAATTCCGCTGGAAGGTATGCATTTTATCAAAACGAACCGTAGGTGAGCTTTCTTTGTCGTGACCCAGATTCAAAAATTTGTCCCCGAAATTAAACTGCTTCGAGTTTGCAGTTACCTGCTCATATAAACCGGGTTGGGACGAAGCCTAAATTTTAAAATTTGACTGCTAAAAATTGAAATCCAATAAACGTCGACAAAAAAACAAAACTAAATGAATCTCTTCGAAACAAATAAATTGGTAAAAAATTTTTCCCACCATCCGAGGCGAGCGCAGCGAGGTTCGTAGCAATCAAATCAATCAAACAAACTTTTAATACTAATTTTTTTGTTTCGAAGAGCTTCATTTATTTCATAGTCAAGTTTTGTTTTTTAATTTCTCGGTACCATCGAAGGGAAAGTATAGTGAACGAGCAAAAACAAATTCGAAATATCGATGAAAATATCCATTTTGAGGTCCCTCAAGAAGATTGAAACAATTTCCAGAAAGAGGTCTGTCTGTGTGTAATCTTCCACGATAGCTGCCGAAACATTTGACCAATCAAGCTAAAGTTTGTTATGACATTAATTCTTCTTTTTTACTCATATCTTTTGAAATATTAAAGATGTGAACCTGAATTTTTAATCCTTCTGGGGTGACACAGCCGTTTATTTTTTTCTTTTTTGGCGTTTTTTTGCCGTATTTACCTGTATTTTATCTTTTTATGTTGTTTTCTTTACTTTTTTTTGGCTTTTTTTGCCGATTTTTTCACTTTACCAGGCCTTTTTATTCTTTTTTACCTTTTTTGTGCCTTCTTTCACCATTTTTGCTTTTTTCCATGTTTTTGCCTCTATTTTGCCCCTTTTTGGCTTTTTTTGTTCCTTTTACCCCTATTTTGCATTTTTTGCTTTTTTTTACTTTTTTGGACTTTTTGGCGTTTTTTAACCTTCGTTGATCTTTTTTTTTTGCCTTTTTATAGTATTTTTTTTGTCGTTTTACTACTTTTTGTCTTTTTTTGTTCTTTTTTACTTTTTGGCCTTTTTAACCTTTTTTCTAGTGTTTTTTTAATCTTTTTACTCCTTTTTGCCTTTTTTTGTTTTTTTTTTACTTTTTTGGACTTTTTGGACCTTTGTTTCATTTTTTTGATCTCTTTTATCTTTTTGCCTTTATTTTGCCTCTTTTTTTGGCGTTTTTGCTTTTTTTCCCCTTACTTTGTCTTACATTTTTTATCTTTTTGCCTTTATTTTGCCTCTTTTTTGGCGTTTTTGCGTTTTTCCCATTACTTTGTATTACATGACTTTTTTTTACTTTTTGTTAACTTCTTTCCCGTTTTTGCTCACTTTTTGCCTTTCTTAAGCCCTTTTTCCTTTTTTTTTGCTTTGTTTTACCTTTTTTTCGTTTTCTTAATTTTTTTTTTGCTTTTTTTGCCTTTTTTACTCATATCTTTTTACATATTAAAGATGTGAACCTTCTGGGGTGACACAGCCGATTATTTTTTTTTACTTTTTTAGCGTTTTTGCCTTATTTACCTTTATTTTGTCTTTTTTTTTTGGCCTTTTTGCACATTTTTCACTAACCTAACCCAAGCCTTGTTTCTTTTTTTGCCTTTTTTGTGCCTTCTTTTACCATTTTTACTTTTTGTCCATGTTTTTGACTCTATTTTGCCTCTTTTTGGCTTTTTTTTTGCTTCATTTTTACGTTTTTGGACTTTTCGGCCTTTTTAATCTTTCTTTGCATTTTTAACCCTTTCTGATCTTTTTTGGCTTTTTTTGCCCCTTTTGATCTTTTTGGCTTTTTTTTACCGTTTTTGATTTTTTTTTGCTTTTTTTACCTTTTTTCTAGCGTTTTTTGGTCATTTTACTCCTTTTTGTCTTTTTTTGTTTTACTTTTTTGACCTTTTTTAACCTTTGTTGCATTTTTTTGTCCTTTTTGATCTTTTTGCATTTTTTTTGCCTCTTTTTTGGCGTTTTTGCTTTTTTCCCTTTACTTTGTCTCACTTGACTTTTTTTTACTTTTTGTGTACTTTTTTCCCGTTTTTGCTCACTTTTTTTGCCTTTGTTAAGCCTTTTTTACTTTTTTTTTGTTTTGTTTTACCCTTTTTTTCCTTTTCTTAACTTTTTTTGCTTTTTTTTGGCTTTTTTGCCTCTTACCAATTTTTACAAATTGTATTAAGATTGATTTTCGCCTATTTTCATCTTTTTTATTATAGTTTTAATTTTTGCTGAAATTTCGCAATGCATTTTTAACAATTTTTTTGGCTTTTTTGAAATAATTTTTTACCTTGTTGCTATTTATAATAATTGGTTGCCATTTTTAGTAACTTTTGTCGTTTTTCATTTTACAGCATTTTACTTTCCCATTCAGGAATTTTGTACTTTGTAAATAAAATAATCCTAGTGAAATAAAATGAAGAAAAAAGTAGGGTTTAATTTTCTTTAAGAAAAGTGAAAAAATGAAGAAAAAGTTGGTAATTTTCATTGGAAAAAATGAAAAAGAATGCATAAAAAAAGTTGGTGGTACTTATAAGTGTGAAAAGTGAAAAAAATTAAGAAAAAAGTAGGGGTTAATTTTCTTTAAAAAAAGTGAAAACTAAAGAATAAAGTTGGTAATTTTCACTTACACGAGAGCTTTTTTTTTGTCGAAGTAAACTTGACATGTATCAATTTAACGAAAAAAACTGCCTCTGAATTTTTTTCTGGCAGTTTTTTGAGTTGAATTACCTAATAGCAACAAAATTCGAATTATAAATGTCAAGTTTATTTCGACTCAAAAAAAAGCTAGAGTGTAATTCGGTAAGACAATTTAATGAATATGTAAACCAATAAATTAAAAAATAAGATGTCAATTAATTTATTTAATTTAACGGAAAAGTATAATTGTTAAAAACACAATTATTAAAAATAGCTTGAGTCGGAAAATTAAAACTTTTCTGACAAGTTTATGAAAAATTGACATTACGTCATCAAAAATTTGTTTACAATGCTGGTTATCATGCTTTCAAAAGTTAGGTTCCGTTATTTTCGCTGGAAAAGTTAGGGCAAACTTTTTTCGCTGTCATAATGACAAAATCACGCGGCTTATGGGAGTTTTTATACATGAGTTAAATTGTCATTGGAAAAAATAAAAAAATACAGCAAAAAAGTTGGTGGTACTTTTAAGTGTGAAAAGTGAAAAAAATTAAGAAAACAAGTGGGGGTAAGTTTCATTGAAAAAAGTGAAGAAATGAGGAAAAAAGTTGGTACTTTTAAGTGTGGAAAGTGAAAAAAATAAAGAAAAAAAGAGGGGGAGGGTACATTTTCATTGGAAAAAGTGAAGAAATGGAGAAAAAAGTTGCAGGTAATTTTCTTTAAAAAAATGAAGAAAAAAGTTGGCGGCAATTTTCAAAATTTCAAATTTTTTAATTCGGTAATTTTTAGTTATAGTTACTACAACATCCATTCTATTCTAGGGATCTTATCAATTGAAAACTCACTGCCCTATTTTTAGCATGATTACCTCTCTTATCTGAAGGGCGAAAAGATAAGGGAATTTGAATTATTCTTTTCTTTTTATATCTGTTTATTACTAATATTAGTATTCGATATTTTTAAGTTGAAAAGTAAATCTAGAAAAATTAATATTTGACATGATTTTGGAATTTTAATTAAATTAAGTCTATTGATTAATTTTGTATTTTAAAAACATTTTTTTTATTAACTGAAAAATATCAAAAATAAGAATTGTCTAGAGAAGAAATTTTAAAAATGAAAAAAAAATCATAAAACATATTTTACAAAAAACCCAACTAATTGTCCAGACTATGACGTACGAAAGCTCTAAAAGAAAACACTACATTCATTGACTAGAACGTTCGAAAACCAAAGAAGCAAAAGAACCCACACTCAAGTTCCTCTTCAATGCAGAGTGTACGAACCATCCATCTATCGTAGCCCGAGATTATTTACGGCTTTGTGTACTCAACACCTATACTTTAACTTTCCGTTTTGTTGTGCCGATATAAAAAAAAAAACAAAGTGAGTTTTTTTGTGTAGATTTTTTTATTTGTGAGGTAGTGATTGAATAAAAGTAAAATAGGTTCAGGACAGAGCAGCTTTAATCATGAAGAATTCATCAGGGAGGCACAGGAAGCGTTGGGGATTACCAATGAAGGGATATCAAAAAGTCAGAGTCAAAGAAAAAGGAGGTAAGTACAAATTTTGAGAACCGCCACAAAATGAATAACAATTTTTTTTTTATAAAAAAAGGTGAAACAGAATCCTCAAAAAACTATTAATTGTCAATCATGATATTATAACATTATAAATGTTATTTATTGCAGACGACGTGTTAAATTAATAGTAAGAAAAATACAGAGCAAATTTTACGTTTCAAGTTAAATTAGCTTAATTTTTTTTTTCCTTTTATCAGTAATAACAAAATTTCTAATCAGGGTTAACAAAAATGAAAAAAATATATATTACATTACGATATAATTTTTTATAAAGGGTGTTTCATAGGTAAACCGACATATGTTATCCGAAAATAGAGGGCAGTTGGGTTATTCTAAAAAACTCATATTTAATGGGTCTAACCCACCTCATAACTGAGTTACAGAGTGATTTGTATCGGTATTGTTCAATTCTCCCAACCCTCGATTTTTCGGAACCACATTGTATATTTATTTCATATTTAGCAAGTTTGTTCTGGTCTATTAGGATACAGAGCAAATTTTACATTTCAAGTTATATTTGCTTAATTTTTTTTCGCTTTATCAGTAACAAAAAAATTTTCTAATCACTTTGAACAAAAAAATATATATTATACTACGATATATTTTTTATACAGGGTGTTTCATAGGTAAACCAATATACGTTATCCGAAAATAGAGGGCACTGGGGTTGGTCCAAAAAACTTATATTTAATGGGTCTACAGGGTGTTTTGTATCGGTATTGCTCAATTCTCCCAACCCTCGTTTTTTCGGAACCACATTGTATATTTATTTCATATTTAGCAAGCTTGTTCTGGTCTATTAGGATACAGAGCAAATTTTACGATTCAAGTTAAATTTGCTTAATTTTTTTTCGTTTTATCGGTAACAAAAAAAATTTCTAATCAGAGTGAACAAAAAAATATATATTACATTACGATAAAATTATTTATACAGGGTGTTTCATAGGTAAACACCGACATATGTTTTCCGTTAATAGAGGGCACTTGGATTATTCTAAAAAACTGATATTTGATGGGTCTAACCCGCCTCATAACTGAGTTACAGGGTGTTTTGTATCGGTATTGTTCAATTCTCCCAACCCTTGATTTTTCGGAACCACATTGTATATTTATTTCATATTTAGCAAGTTTGTTCTGGTCTATTAGGATACAGAGCAAATTTTACATTTCAAGTTATATTTGCTTAATTTTTTTTCGTTTTATCAGTAACAAAAAAATTTTCTAATCACTTTGAACAAAAAAATATATATTATACTACGATATATTTTTTATACAGGGTGTTTCATAGGTAAACCAATATACGTTATCCGAAAATAGAGGGCACTGGGGTTGGTCCAAAAAACTTATATTTAATGGGTCTACAGGGTGTTTTGTATCGGTATTGCTCAATTCTCCCAACCCTCGTTTTTTCGGAACCACATTGTATATTTATTTCATATTTAGCAAGCTTGTTCTGGTCTATTAGGATACAGAGCAAATTTTACGATTCAAGTTAAATTTGCTTAATTTTTTTTCGTTTTATCGGTAACAAAAAAAATTCCTAATCAGGGTGAACAAAAAAATATATATTACATTACGATAAAATTATTTATACAGGGTGTTTCATAGGCAAACACCGACATATGTTTTCCGATAATAGAGGGCACTTAGATTATTCTAAAAAACTGATATTTGATGGGTCTAACCCGCCTCATAACTGAGTTACAGGGTGTTTTGTATCAGTATTGCTCAATTCTTCCAACCCTAGTTTTTTCAGAATCACATTGTATATTTATTTCATATTTAGCAAGCTTGTTCTGGTCTACTAGGACATTCAACAGTCATACTGTCAGTAGATAGAACGTTCTTTAACTTTAAAGATTGAATAACTAAAGGCGATGACGTTTAGAATAAAATTTAACAAGTTGATTTCTTATACAATTGTCACAATCTAAACGTCATTGCCGTTAGTTACAGAACCATTAAAGTTAAAGGACGTTCTATCTACTGACAAATAGTAACTTAACTGTCAAAAATTTATATGTATACAGGGTGTTGTTTTTTCCTAATTTTCCTAAGACAGCCCTGGGATTTAGCTTAAGCTCTTATATTGGGCGATTGGGCTTTTAAAGCAATACAAATACATAAGAAATCTACAGGGTGATTCTAATAAAATTTTAATAGTAGAATTAAATGTACACTTATAAAAATATTTCAATACAACTTAAGTTTTTCCGTACTTCTTAAATATCTGATCCAATTTAAAAAAAATATGATATATAGGGTGTTGTTTTGGGAATTGTCAAATTTAATAAATTTTCCTTAAGACGGATCTGGATTTTAACTTGGATTTTTAAAGTAGACGATTAGACTTATAAAACTATACATCTGTACCAAATATAAAATTAATATACAGTGTGGTTCCGAAGAAACGGGGGTTGAATGAAATGTGCAAAACACCCTGTAACTCAGTTATGATTGGTATATTGGTCGAGAAATTTTGTTTGTTTTTTAATCTCCATTGTTAAACATAATCTTTATAACCAACTTGCTAAATGTCATCTTTCATTCTTCTTGTCAAATTTCTTCTTTTCCTTGTCCCTCTTTTTTCTTATTTTTCTTCGTTTTTTAATGAGTGTGCTTACACTTGTACAATCATATTTGGAACGGAAAATATGTATGTAACGCCGCCCCTCAGGCTATTATTTTACTCATTTGCTAAATCTCATTGTTTGATGTAATTTTTTAAAAAAAACGCGCCCTTTTACTTAATGTCAGTGGTTTGAAACTGAAATTATAAAAAAATGTAACTTGCTAATATTTCGATTTCTGTTTGGGTTTATAAAAAAAAATATTGCATAAAAGTTTTTTCAAATAATTCAGGCCATCTGCATAAGTCGATTAGAAGTATACAGGGTGCACCGTTATTCCAAAATAACTTATTAAAATATGTTTTGAAATAGTACACCCTGTATATATTTTAAGTTTTTCATAATCTATTAAATTACAAGTACAATCGTCAAGACCGCATAATTCTAACCTTATTTAAACATAGTTTAATAAGTTATTTTTCAATAACGGTGCACCCTGTATACTTCTAATTGACTTGCGCAGATGGCCTCAATTATTTGAAAAAACTTTTATTCAACATTTTTTTTTTAGTAAACCTAACAGAAATCGAAATATTAGCAAGTTACGTCACTTTATGTACAACTCTGTATTAAGGGAGTATTACAGCTTCAGGTCTGATTTTCGACTCCATTTCCAAGAATTAATTCTGAAGGAACCAAAAAAGATATTGAGATAATGTCTTTTTGTTCAGTTTGTTTTTTATTAAAATTTAAGAATCCAGTTTAAAATTTAAACGTTTTAGACATTCGTGACCTTGGAGTGTCTTTGACTAAGTATCCGAGTAAAGTTAGTGCCGAGTTTGTAGCAAGAAATTGTCCACCAACTATTTTTTTGCGAAGCTGTAAAAATTGACCCAAACGTTATATATAAAAAAGCTATAGCGATATGTTTTCTGAAAATTACAAAAAAAATAAGTAGGTAAGTTGAATAGTTATTCCAAACTCTTGCCACAAAATTGGTGGAGTAAGATTTTTGGGAAAACGAATTTCAAGATTTATATCGAAATAAATCAAATATGAACTGAAAACTCCAAGTCATGTACCACAAAAATTATTGGGGGGAAAATCGGCGACTAGTTTCGGCTAAACAACCATCTTCAGGCCATAAATAAGTAGTAATAATAGTATTTTTTAGTACAATAAATCCATGTGGATAAAATAATTAAACGGGTGGTAACAGGAAGAGTACAAAGGATTTAAAATTTATGTGACATGAAAAAATTTAAAATAAATTAAAGGGTTTTAATCCGGGTATAAAACCTGTGATGTGGGATACTTTATATTTTTATTATTATTTTTTTTATTTTCCCTCACTTTACATAGTATCCCATATCACAGGTATTATACCCGGATTTACTCATTAAATCCTTTAATTTACTTTAAATTTTTTCAAGTCACATAAATTTTAAATCCTTTGTACCCTTCCTGTTACCACCCATTTAATTATTTTATCCACATGTATTTATTGCACTAAAAACTACTATTGTACTTTACTCTTGTATCAAATTCATATTTTTTGACAAACCTCGTATACGATTTAAAAAAATGACATTTGCGTTTTACTTTATGGGCTATGCAGAACTTTTTATAAAGAATAACTTTTTTTCGTAACATTACAAAAGTTCCTCATATGTTGCCAACTTTTTCAGACATACTGTATATGGCCTGAAGATGGCTGGTTAGCCGAAATTTTTAAGAAATATATTTGTGTGGTACCTACATGACTTGGGAGTTTCATTTCATGTATTAATACCCCCTTAAAGGATTTTTTGACATTTTCCAAGGATTTTTTTTTGAGATTTTTTTTAATTTTTCATGGATTTTAAGGTTATTAGTCATTAATAAATGTCTCAACTTTTTAATACATTCTCAAAGATTTTTTTAGGATTTTTGAAGTTTCATGGATTTTAATTTTTTAAGACATTTTCCAATGATTTTTTTAATTTTTCATGGATTTCAAGGTCATGAGTGGTTGGTAAATTTCAACTTTTTAAAGCATTTTTTTCAACGGATTTTTTGAATATTTCATGGATTTTAATTTTTTTAAGACATTTTCCAAGGATTTTTTTTTGGAATTTTTTTTAAATATTTCATGAATTTCAAGGTCATGAGTCATTAATAAATTTCAACTTTTTTAAGGCATTCTCAAAGGTTTTTTTAAGGATTTTTTGAAGTTTCATGGATTTTATTTTTTTAAGACGTTTTCCAAGGTTTTTTTTTAAAGATTTTTTTAATTTTTCATGGATTTCAAGTTCTACCAAATAATAATGTAAAAAAAAATCGACTTTTTAAAATTCTGAATATGCAATACCCCCTTAATATCCAACTAATTTTCTTTAAAATACATTTTCAAATGAATTTACTCTTATATAACAACGTCGTTATTACGCTCATTAAATTCGCATTAAGGCGATTTATTTTTCAACATATTTTAAATTTGATTAGATTGAAGTCAAATCGATTGAGTTTATCAACACTTCATTGAATCGATTTTGTAATCTTCGTGCAGAGCATGTTATGTATGAATAATCAACCACGAACAAATTGGAATTTTTAATAATAATAAAATTGGAGACGAAAAAATACTTTATTTAGATTTTTTTAAATATGGGGATTTTTTAAAATTTGGGTTTATAAGAAAATTTTGAAAAGAAAAATAAAACCATTAAAAATACCAATTGATAATAAATATAACTCATATTGTCAGTAGATAGAACGTTCTTTAACTTTAACGGTTCTGTAACTAATGACAGTGACGTTTAGATTGTGACAATTGTATAAGAAATCAACTTGTAAAGTTTTATTCTAAACGTCATTGCCTTTACTTATTGAGTCTTTAAAGTTAAAGGACGTTCTATCTACTGACAGAAGAGTGTGTAACAAATGGTTTATTGCAATTTTTATTTTAATTAAAGATTAGAAGTGAAATAAGTCATTAATAAATTTCTTTTAAAGGTATTTTTTAAGGATTTTTTGAATTTTTCATGGATTTCAAGGTCATGACTCATTAATAAATTTCACTTTTTAAGAAATTTTCAAATGCTTTTTTTAAGGATTTTTTACAGTTTCATGGATTTTAATTTTTTTAAACATTTTCCAAGGATTTTTTTAATTTTCATGTATTTCTAGGCCATTAATAAATTTCAACTTTTTAAGGCATTCTCAAAGGTCCTTTTAAGGATTTTTGAAGTTTCATAAAATTTAATTTTTTAAGTCATTTTCCAAGGATTTTTTTTGAAAATTTTTTTAATTTTTCATGGATTTCAAGGTCATGAGTAATTAGTAAATTACGACTTTTTAACGCATTTTTTTTAAAGATTTTTTTAAGGATATTTTTATTTCTAAATCATGAATAAATTTCAACTTTTTAAAGCATTCTCAAATATTCTTTTAAGGATTTTTTTAATTTTTCATGGATTTCTAGGTCATTATTAAATTTCAACTTTTAAAGGCATTCTCAAAGATTCTTTTAAGGTTTTTTTGAATGTTTCATGGATTTTAATTTTTTAAGACATTCTTTAAGAATTTTTTAATTTTTCATGGATTTCTAGGTCATTAATAAATTTCAATTTTTGAAGGCATTCTCAAAGGTTTTTTAAGGATTTTTTAAAGTTTCATGGATTTTAATTTAAGGCATTTTCCAAGGATTTTTTTTAATTTTTCATGGATTTCAAGGTCATGAGCAATTATTAAATTTCAACTTTTTAAGGCATTCTCAAAGGTTTTTTTTTAATTTGTTTAGTTTTTCATCAATTTCAAGGTTTAGTATTATTCCCAATTTTTCCTCATATTCCTCTGCTTTCCCCTATATTTCCCCATTTTTCCCTATTTTTTCTAATTTCTCTATTTTTATAATTTTTTTTCAATTTTTTTTCCGATTTTTCCTGGATTTTTGTGATTTCTTTTTAAATTTGCGGATTTTATCGAATTAACTTGATTTCTTTAATTTTTTCCGATTTTTCCAATATTTTCCGATCTTTTGGATTTTCTCCTAATTTCTCAAAAAAATTTTTTCGACTTCTGTGAATTTTTTCTGGATTTATTCGATATTTATTTGAAATTTCTCTATTTTTCTATTTTTTCTTATTTTTCCCTATTTCTCATTATTTTTTCCTTTTTTCCTATTTTACACCATTTTTCAGTATTTTTTCCTATTTAACCCAATTTTTTCCTATTTCCTATTTAGTTTTTTTAACCATTGTTTCAAAGATTTTTTACGAATTTTTCAAAAACTATTCAATGATGGTTTAAGGATATTTTAAAAAAAATTTAAGTGTTGTTCTAAAACGAATTTTTAACGATTTTGCAAGGATCTTTAAGCAAGTTTCAAAGATTAAGAATTTTTTACATTAAAAATTTCATTTTCGTTCAAAAAAATAAAAAAATTAACATGAAACTATAATAATACAATGTAAATCGCTTACTAAAAATACTCGATTCATTAACTTAAACTTTATTTCAATAATAATCGACACGTGTGCCCAATCAGGCTGATTCTATCTCAATGGTGTCTCATATTTATAAACATTTAATATCTATTGATTTATGACACCATTAAAGTGGTCTGGTCCAAAAGCCCTTAACACGTCATAATAATTCCTTACAATAATAATTATTTGAATGTTATCTAATCTGAATTCTATCTATATTCCCATATAATCAGAGAAAATCAATTTTGACTATAGTGCGATGGATTATATCAGGAAAATGTTTATCTAATCAAGATACGTGTTTGTTAAAACTACATCGGTTAAATTAGCAATTTACTTCATTATTTATTCAATACGAATTGATAACTATTGGTGTCGATTACCATAAATATGATGCCAAATTTAACTTATAGATTTATTACAACAGTAATTTATTTAAAAAAAAAAACTATAAATTATATTTTACTAAATAATTTATATTACTTACAGAGTTAGCAAAATATTAATCTATTCATTTTCTCTCATATTGGATTTAAGATCATATATCATTTATTTTCTAATAATAAAGACCCAAAAATCCAATGAATGCACAGACAGGTCTAGTCTTCCGCTCAGTTTGGTCCGATAGCAGGCGTACCTGACAGAGCTGAGGACTAGATCAGACGGATCTGACGTACCTGAAGACCGGACCAGATGGAGCTAAAGTACTTGAATACAGCACCAGACGGAGCTGAAATACTTGAAGACTAGACCAGACGGAGCTGAAGTATCCGAAGACCGACTCTGACAAGCTGAACCTCTGCATCCTCTCACTCTAACACACTGAATTCCCTATAGTGGCGGTAGGACAAACATAGACTATCTCCTTTAATAATTAATAATATTTCATGAAACAAGCAAAATCCTAATATTTATTCGTTAAATATGACCTACATCAACTATACCAGGTTTCGCCACCTGCTCAACTGAGTTAAATCTTAGTAAAACAACAGCCTCCCATCTTTCACAATCAACAAAGTGTCACAAGTTCCTTAGTGATTGATTGTCAAGGGATACTCCGGTTTCTTAACTCGGAGAATATAAATATGTCCAGGATCTCGTTCAACTTTAATTCCATTAGGAAACCGAATCGAGTTTCCGGTTAAAATAAACGAAAATGATATGGAGTAAAAGATTAATTAATTTCGGGATTTGGTCTACACACAAAAAGCTATTTACTTCAATATTTAATTGAACACTATTGGGATTTCATAAAGTAAATAGCAAACATCATAGCATAAAAAAAAACGTTTCGTCTTTGCAGCATATTTTTGGTTTCGTGGTTTTATCTATTTCAAATTGGTTGAATGATTAGTGTTGGAATTTTACGTGTATTAAAATGGCCATAAATCCTGCTATTTTGGCTATAGAAGAGCGTGAAACTACGAGAAACTTTGGTGTAAGTCTCTCCAATGTGCAACGAGTATTTCAGCAGTACTAAGAGACTTGTATGCTCACACGAATACCTGATTCAGGACGAGGAAGGACAACAACAGCTTTGTGGTTTCTAATGCATTAAGAAACCGAATGGCTACGTCAGTTTCCCTTCGAAATCATCTGCTGGAAGTGAGAAATGTACACGGTTGAATTTTGCATGAGAACACTTGGATTGGACAATAGAAGATTGCAATCGCGATTTTGTCTTCCGGCATCAGAGAGACGTGTAAGAGTGTGATGAAGACAAGGAGAGGGATATGGTTACCAATTGACTACCATTTGGTGGAGGCTGACTTATGGCTTGGGGAGGCATATCTTTTGATGCTCGCACGGAGTTAGTCTTTATCCAGAATAAGATTTTAAATGCGCATAGGTACCTAGAACACCATGGTTATTTTTGGAGAAGACGCAAGCTTTATACATAATAATGCACGGTCCGACATTAGTCAGATAGTTATCTAGACAGACATATTTCTTTCTTTGTTGTTTCTATTTCAACAACGTCATCATCATCATCTTTACTTAACCTTTCAGTGGTCACGTGTTGAAACTTATATAAAGAGGCGCGCGCGGACTGGAAGTCCGCATGTGACTGTAGGCCTATATTCTAGGATATTCGATAGGTTTTAAGTAAATGGTAATATATACTTGAATAAAAAAGATTTTATTACAAATATAAAAACTTTTACAGATGCACAAAATAATAAAAAAAAAAAATAAAACTGGAAACAAAAGACATTATTTTACAAAAATAACGTTAATCACTTAGTATTAACCTAAACAAGTAAAACACATAAAAGTAGCGTGCTCTGAGCACATAAATTTATGATACTTTTTGCAAAAAAGTTTTAATGGACGATTTTTCTTGCGATCGCAGTAAAAGCATCTGCCTTTCTCAGGATGTGTATTGACTTGCCTAGTCGCATCTGATCCATT
The DNA here is from genome assembly GCA_963243735.1 of Neocrepidodera transversa. NCBI lineage: Eukaryota > Metazoa > Arthropoda > Insecta > Coleoptera > Chrysomelidae > Neocrepidodera > Neocrepidodera transversa. Next base: position 18,210,360 of record OY725350.1, read on the forward strand.
CTCTTCGATACCACATATTTCCATAATTTTCAACCTCAAATTTCTCGGTAAACAAAGGATTGTGACCCTTTCACGCAAGTGATTTTCCAGTAATGCAAATCCGAGATTTTGCAAAAATTTACGTCGTAAGATTTTATCGTTAGTTGTTGCATGGTGAATTGCTTGACAGATTATAACACCTACCATCCGTATTGACCTGGCACAATTGTATGTTGCGCATAGCTTGTTGACAACATCAACTTCTCTTTTGGTCGTTTTATATTGTGTCCGGCTTGAATGAATCTCCACTCTCAGGATCAATACTATCATCGGAATGCATACTAGGTGCTAACAACACAAATTTTCTTTTCTTTGGACAATGAGATGCAAGTATGCAGTTTCCTTTGAAGGCAAAAATAGTGGATTTTTCGGGGCGATTTACGTGAAGTAACTCGGGAGGTAATCCTCTTTTATTTTTTTTCAGAGTTTCTACAACAGTTAGCCCGTAATTTGAAATAAAACTGTCAACTAATGATATACTCATAAACCAGTTATCCATCGTGATGTTTCATGCCGAAAATGGGACCCGGCTCATGCCCCACCTGCAATATGTCGAGTTTCAGACTCAGTTAACTTTGTTTTAAACACCGTTTATTATCCTTTTTATAATTTCCCCCTTTTCTGAACCTTTCGTGTTAATTCATGTACCCTAAAAAATTTTGTTCCTTTTCCATATTTATCCTTATAAACTTCACCTTTCTCTGATGCACATCACCTTTATGCATTTTGTGCAATTTTAATTTCAATTACTTCTTGTTACTTACATGGCCTGATGATTGCTTATTAGCCGAAACTAGTTGCCGTTTATAGCTGTTTATATTAAATTACTGTGGTACATGACTTTGATTTTCATTACTTTATTGAACACTTGACCACATTTGGGATATGGATAACCTTTTACATTTAGTCTCACAGCAATGGACTGCCCTAAATTTTCTACGAAAAATTGCCCCTCTGGTTGACGTCCAACATATACTTCCATGTTGGCCGTATAAAACATTTTTTTCGCCTACCTTATATGAAAATGAATCATATCAACCCTAGAAATACGGATGAAAGTAATGTTTATCTTCCCTAGGGATGCTAAACTCATAGCATCACGATTTTTTAATTTTTTACTATATCTAGACACCTTTAACTGTCACTCACGTATTTTGACATTTCACATAAATTTTCATTAAACGTCAGTATAAATTAAAATACCAATACGTTCTGATTGTGAATAATTGTGTTTGTGTGAATTAGTGAAAATGAATAGTAATTCAGACAGTGATGAAATATTTACGAATACTCCACCAGACCTACAAGAAGAAGCTAGTAATGTTTCTCTAAATTTGTTACCTACAAAGTCAAGACATCGGTACGAAAAGTACTATGAAATATTTAACAACTGGAAAAAGAGTAAAAAAGCAAAAAATGTAACAGAAAATAAATTCGTACATTTTTACTACTTAAGTTCATTATTAAATTCTGTCTGTATTCATAAAATTAAAGATTTTTATTATATTTCCCGGTTTTTTATTTTCTTTTTTTGGTAGGCGAAAAACAGTTGTGTGTCACATAAGCAGAAAAGGCTCTAGCAGCCCTTAGCTATTAGCTGCCCTCGCTTCGCTACGCTCGCTCATGCATCTAATAGCCGCGGGCTGCTAATGCCCATTTTCTGCCCTTGTGACATAATATACTATTGCGTCACACAAAGCAAATATTTTTATGTCGTATTTATTCGGCTTACTCGGTATGTATTGACGACATGAGCAGTTTCCTCTGAAGGCTTCCAATGGTAGTGATCTCAGATAAATTATATCCATCTTTACAGTTTTTTACGAACATGTCAAAAAATTGACGTATTGCTGCTAGTTTATCAAAACGCTTCCTTTCTTCACGGCTGTCCTTGTCATCAAATCTGAGACATCTTAGAAGGAACTTGAAGCGATTGATTGACATTGTAAGTTTGAAAATCTCAATGCCCTTACCGTTTCTCATCTATAAATCTTCTAAATTTAGATGATTTGCTTTGTATGTTTCACAAATATATAAGAGTCCAATAAGAGCCCGAATTTCATTTATATTATTAGGTCCAAGATCTCTCTGTCGAGTGTAAGAATCAGAAAGGAGTTCGATGTACTTGTTTGTATATTCATATTCTACAATAATCTGCAGCATTTCAGGCAGTCGTTTATTTTAACACGGCAACCCAATCCACCTCGTGCTATCTTTTCCTGTATAGACTGGTTCACTCCTCATTTCGTCTTCTTGTCCTAATACTTCTTCCGAGCTGAAGGTGTCTCTTTCATCTATCTCTTGTTCGGTATCACTATCGCTTCTTTCTTACTCATGATCATTTTCGTCAAGGTCCACTTCATCTTCTAATTCTTCCTCTTCTTTTCATTGTCTGAGAGGCATTCAAGCATCATCCTTTCGACGAACTCCTGCTCGCGTTCATACATCATTTTATAGGACATTGTATCTGAAAAAACTGTAGATTGTGAAAAAGAAACGTAATGAGGCGCGCGCGGAATGACGTTCTGCTAATAGTTTATTTATTACATTTTTCACATAAGCTATTAGAAAAGTATTTATTAAAAACATAGAAAAGTATAAATAGATCTATTTACCTGAAAACAATTGATTAAAACTTACCTTTTCATACACAAGGTAATAAAACAAAAATATAACGTGCAAGGGCGCGCCCGGATTCACATTCCACAAGGACCTATCTTATTCACGTGTTATTGCTTTGAGCTGTCGCGGCGTACTAGAGTCATATGTAATAAGTTAGGAAGATAGAGAGCGCCAGGAAGCCTAGTTGCCAAGTTTAACAAAAATACAAGCGATAGTATGTGTATGCGGACTGACATTCCGCGCGCGCCTACTGAAGGGTTAATATTCCTCACCAATCTTTACTTTTATCGATATATGAATATCTTTAATATTTTCATCTATTTTCTCTAAATTCGTAGGACTATTGTCCTTAATATCAGATGACAATTCTTGATAGAATCGCTAATAACACTTATAGTTCTTAATCTGGATTCGGCTCTTTCATTTTCTTCCATGATAATGCTGAGTTGATGTAGATCTTGGTCTTTATAGACCATAGTTTCCATCGTTCCATTCGTCTGAGTATTCCTCAACTAATATAACCTCCTCCTTCATATTTATGAAAAGATTTCATGGATTTTAAAGGATTGATGAGTAACCATTTGTGGAACTTTCATTATCACTGGGGTACTATGGATATCTCGGATACATGTGTGGATATCCATAATAATAGTAATAATAGCAAGGGTCATAACAGTGTAAATAATCTGGTGACATATTTTCATCTGTTTCATTGCCATCAGTTTCGGCATAAGAAAAACATGAAGGTGTATCAGCTTTTGGTGCGCGATTTGTTTGGCCTGCTCGAAGTCCAGACTTAAATCCGATCGAACATGTTTGGTATACGATGAAGAGACGTTTACAGAGATATGTGCCGGCTTTCAGAAATTCTAGAGAACTTGGGACAATATTCCGCAGGAGGGGATGTTCATCTTGGATTTTATGCTCAGAAACAGGATTTAATATTTTTCATAACTTGTAAAGTTTGTTCAGTGAGCGTTGATCCCTGCGTCTTCACTAGCGCTTGTCTTAGTAGCACATGTAAACCAGATGAGACAGACAATTTGCATCTAAAGGGAATGTCTTAAATAACTTCAACAATCAGTTAAATTTTATGTCAGTTTTGATTTTGACATAATTTGACATTTAGGCATTTTAAAAAAATGGCGCGATATGTTGAAAAAGAGCAACAGTTAATAGTGAAATTAATTGATTATTTCCAATGGGAAAAAGATGCTGGAACGATTCTTTTGCCCTTGAGTGTAGTTTAAGAGGTAAGTAGAAAAATACGTATCAATAAAATCGTAAATAGTATATGAAAATAGTATATACATCTACTATCTGTTTTAGAGAGGCTCTAGGAGTTTTTTGCTCAACGGTTAAGAGAATTAAGGCAGATGGGATACAAAAATAAAATACCATAACCAACAGCCTTTTCGAGTTTTTAATTTTTTTCAGGAACAATACAAAGCGCTACTCTTTTCATTCTATTAATAAAAATAATTTCGGAATTATTACAGTCACTAATGGACGTGAAGAAATAAGTTTCTGTTTAGGTACCTACTTAGGTAAAACAGTTGTTTTTTTGGTTCACAAGAATTCATTCCTATGAAAACCTAGCTTAAGAAAAAACATATCCTGTGTCAATAGAATGTCAAATTGGCTGAATTTATATTCGACATACCCCAATTTTTTGAAATTAAGTTATTTTATGACGCAGGATCAGCTGTCACTGAACAAACTATCTATATCGATTTATGAAATCCTAATAGTGTTCAATTAAATTTGCGCCTCCCTGTATATGTTTCGAGCACTATACAATAGATTAGGACTAGAAAAATAAATAATTGTTTCTTCTTTATGAATAATTTAAAGAAAAATAAAATCCGTTTCATAATTTCAAAACCGAAGGCGTCATCTGGCTGTTTTAATCATTAAAGTAAATAACTGTTCCCTTTCGTGTAGCTTAACCTCAATTAACGGAGTATTTTACGGTGGATATTTTCACACTTTGCTACTTTGTAATATAAACTGCAAAATGCGCAAAGTCAAACCATTTTATATAACAGTTTGATTTACTACAATTAAGATGAAAATAAAACGAATTATATATATATAGGATGATGCAGTTTATCTCATACAAATTATATTAGTTACTATTTTTTGGAAAGAAGGTCCTTAATGCGGATTGCGGTAGGATTTAACAATCAGAAATTGTAATGTAACGTAAAATAGAGATGTTGAAAAAGTAAATATTCATTCGATTATTTATTTAAAATGTGAATAGTTATTTTGATTATTATGGTTATTTTTGCATGATCGGTAGAATTGTTGATTGGAAGACTGGATGAATATTGAATACGAAAAAATTATTGCAATTTTATATTGGGAAAATAAGAAAAATAGGAAAAAATGGAGAAAATAGGGGAAAATGGGTGAAAATCAAGTAAAATAAGGAAAAATAAAGTGAAATAGAGAAAATAAAGCAAAATATGGACAAATGGGGAAAAATAAAAAAATGGGAAAAAATAAAAGAAACAGAAAAATATGATAAATTATGAAGAACAGGGAAAAATAGTGAAAAATAAAGTAGAAATAGTGAAAAAATAGGAAAAATGTGGAAAATGGGAATAAATAGGAAAAACTGGGAAAAAAGCGGAAAATAAAGAAAAATAGGAAAAATAATGAAAAACGGAAAAAATTGGGAAAAAGGAAACAACATGGGAAAATGGGAAAATAATTAAAAATAGGGAAAATAAAAAAAAATAAAGAAAAGTGAAATATAATGAAAAATTGGAAAAAATCAGACAAAATTGGGAAAAAAAACAGAAAATAGGGAAAAATAGGTTAAATGCATACAAATTTGGATTAAAAGAAAAAAAAAGAATAAAATAATGAAAAACAGGGAAAAAATTGGGAAAAGGGAAAAAATTGGGAAAAGGTAAAAATATGGGAAAATGGGAAAAAAAGTGAAAAATTGGAAAAACTAAGAAAATATAATGAAAAACTGGAAAAAATCAGACAAAATTGGAAAAAATGAAAAAAAAAATACAGAAAAATAGGGTAAATGCATACAATTAGGGACAAAAAAGAAGAAATAGGGTAAAATAATAAAAAACAGGGAAAACATTGGGAAAGGGGAAAAATTGGGAAAAGTGAAAAAATTCGGAAAAAGAAAAAAATGGGAAAATGAGAAAAAATTATTAAAAATTGGGAAAAATAGAGAAAAACAAAGAAAAAAGTGAAAAATTGGAAAAACTAGGAAAATATAATGGAAAATTTAAAAAAATCAGACAAAAAACAGGAGAATGGAGAAAATAGGTGAAAATGAAAATATAAGTTGGATAAAGTATGCCATAAAAATGAAAATTCTTATATACAGTATGTTCCAAAAAATAAAAAGTCTTGTAAGTAAGATGTGTACAATGTGTCTCAAGTTGAGTTTTTTAGCAATACATTTTCTAAATAGTATGTATATAATATTTGTCTTTAAAAGATTTATTCCTTTCAAAAAATCTTCTAAAGTTTATACCTACAGTATGTCCGAAAAAAAATTCTTGTACGATGTATACAGTATGTCCCAAAAATGAAAATTATTGTAAGTTTTATACAGTATGTCACAAAAATGAAAAAATGTCCGATTTTTATTCAAGTCATTCATATTCTTCTTTCCGTTCTTAAGGCTGGGCTTTAGGCGGGAAATGTACATGTGTAAACTATAGTGTGAAACATGGTCATCTTATTACGCACAGGTCAAACAAACAAAAGCAAATATATTGAAAGTTAAATTAAAAATGTGTTTATAGAGGTTAATTCTTTGCAATAGTCTGGTTTTTAACTAAATTCTACTACAAATAAAATCACAAATAAATCTTAAAAATCGTGTAAATTATCGTACTATATTGTATCTCGATTTTTATAAAACTGAACTAAAAAATTTAAATTCTGATATGGCCAATGCATAGAATATCAATTTTTCTTTAGTTTGGATTATCAAACTTGTCGATTATTAAAGTAATATAAATGTTCTGTGCGAAGTTAACTATAAATTGACAAATTAATCTAAATAAAATATGGCGTTTGTATATGAGAATGTGAGAAGGCGGAAATTACTGATATTATTTGTGACATTCACTAACAGATAGCGCTACTAAAAGTCAGACGATCTATTGAACTTTGAACCATAAAGTTAATCAGACAAAGCTTATATTCATTAATATTGTATGTTAGATGATATTATTTTGCTGAGTTATTGTAGAAAGATTTCGCATATACATCATATCTCTTTATAGACTGATTTCGGAACTATATACCAGTAATTCGCAAAAGTTTTTTAAAAACGCAACTTTTTTATTGTATAAGTTACAAATAATTTTAATATTTTTATATTGAATGGAAGTGACTTTTACTTGATGAACATCCATGTTAAAGATTAAATAACACGAGTACTGTTCGATATTCATTTTAATTTACAAACTTACATATCATATGTTTCGATATACAATATCTTCTTCAGATATAAAATCACAGTCAGAGTACTAACCTAATATGTTAATGATTGGGGAATTCCAAAGTTATGTAAAGAGATTAAGCAATTTAAGGGGCCAAGTTGGGGCCAACTTATAGGGCAAGTTAATGAAACTTGGAATTTGACAATAATTGCAAACAATCCGAAACTTGGGATTTATGGTTGATGTCAGAAAACTATAAACTATAAAAATTTGCAATTTGTTTAAGCCAAAAATAAATAAGAAAGTATAACTCCTTGGTTAAAATTTCAAAAAACGTGCAAATTGACAAAAAAGTTTAAGATTAGGTGACATGAAAAACTAAAAGTTTAAGTTGTAAAAAATGAACGTACCGTTTTATTTCAACCAACACAGAACACGACACTATAATTAAAACTACAAATACTAATCCAGTATCTACTTAAGAACAAAAAGCAATATAAAAAATACACAAAGGGATCAACTTGAAAATACTAGTGCGAAAACTGTTGGATAATAGGATGAATAAAAACATTAAAAACGGTGGAAAAGTCTCTATTCAACTAACTACTCTCTATTCAACTACATTTTATATTCTTATATTAATCTAACATCGCACTTTTAAGAAAAATAAACATTCAGGTTATAGGACGGATATGGCAGCGTCATCGTGCACTTAAAATAAACTAATAAACATATTAAATATACATACTAGCCCTTAATATTATTTCTTCTTTCAGAAGTATAGTAAACATTTATTAAATTAGTTTTTGTAAATATTTCAACAAAAACAACCAAGACTCACATAAATAAAGAATTTGTAGATAAGTCAAATTCGATGATTTAACTGTTTTGGATTCTCTTGTTACATGTATCTTTGAGGGAATCTCAAAAATAACAAATAGCGAGTTGGTCCAACTTTTTAATACGCATGATTGTAACTGGATTTGTGAAAAGTAATTAGTTGGTCGAATAGAATGCCACAGAAATAAATAAGAATTAAATTTTGGTAAGAAAACTGCGAGTTAAAAAATAACTTTCAATAGTGCAGCTTTTTGCCAATAGATACCATCATTTTTTGGAAAGGTGTATATATATTTTATTTAAATATCCAAGTGCTGGCTTTCCCGCCTAAATCCCAGCCTTAAGAAAATATCGTTTTTTCGTTAGTCCCATACTTATCACTAAAAAGAAAAATTTTAAATAATCCACAAATAACACCGCGAAACTAACCGCACTAAAAATAATGTCGGCAAAGCAGGGCTTGAAAATTTTTTAGTCCGTTTTTTAAATCGCCTCGGTCGCTTAAAAATTTGTGGTGGGCTCTCATAGGAGAATTTCCCCTTTATCTTAGATATTGTGCACGAAGCGATTAAACGCGGCAACCTCGGAATTGATATTCATGTATGTCAAGTTGTCGGCTGCCGCGGGGGTCGAAGAGAGTAGAATGCACTGGATTTCCACCTGATTAGTCATCAAGGAAAACCTCTTTAAATTTAATCTGATTCTGGCTATCCCACAAGGAATTTGATGGCGTATTATGTTTCACGGTGACACTTTAAGGGTATATTAGCAGGATTTAAAAAAAATCAAGGTCAAAAATGAAATTAATAACTATAATCTCGTTTTGTTCTAAAATAATTTGTTAAAAAATGTTATTTTCTTTTGATAATTTTTTTTATCATGCTAAATTAGGCATTCGTGCGTGCGTAATTAGAATTTTAGAAAAGCTAATAATCATGAGACGCTACAAAGCGACCAAAACCGACAGAAATTAGCTACTTGTAAATATACACGAACATACGTTGTTGAACAACATGAATAATGTCTAAACTAGCCTCGATTATAGCTTACGTTGAATAGACATAACGACAAGATATAAATCAAAAGAAGAACAACAAATTCATCAGTATAATTTTTAGTCATTTTATAGGGTGTTTCATAAGGAATGGTCAATATTTTAATCATAGTTTCAGGACCTCCAAATATTAATATTTTACTAAATAACTTTGAGTCAAATGTTAGCTACTACTGAGATACAGGGTGTTGAAAATAAAATTTATTTTTCGTTTTTTTGCAATAATGTCTTGATTATTTAACGTATTGACTTGAAATTTGGTATCCCTATATTTTCAAGTTAGTAAATCATAATCGTATTATCATTTTTGAAATTAAACAAAGAGGGCGCCACCTACACTCTACTGGATGAAGAAACGTATCCATTCTTTTTAAATCTCGACCATTTTTGAATTTTTTTCAACAGTTTATGATATACCCTGTACGAGTTATGTTAAAAGGTGAGAAAAAATATTTGCCGATAGCACTTAACACTAGTAGCAAAAAAAAGATATATCTCGAAATATGGTAAAGTAAATTATACTATAGATACTGTCGCTAGAATATTTTAAAAGCTAATATCTCGATATGGACTGAATTTATGCTATTAAAATAAGTATAGCTTTTTTGTTCAAATTTACAGGGTGTATAAAAAAATTCAAAAATGGCCGAGATTTAAAAAAAATGGATACTTTTCTTCATCCAGTAGAGTGTAGGTGGCGAAATCTTTGTTTAATTTCAAAAATAATACGATTATAATTTACTAACTTAAAAATAGAGCCATACCAAATTTCAAGTCAATACGTTAAATTATAAAGACATTATTGTAATAAGAAATAAATTTTAATTTTAACACCCTGTATCTCAGTAATAGATAACATTTGACCCAAAGTTATTTAGTAAAATTTTAATATCTGTATAGGGATTATTTCTCCGTCAAAAAATTAAAAAATGTCAATATTAATATAACATTCGTCTCTGGATAATTTTTATAACAATTTAATATATACTAGAAATTATTTTCAAGTGAATTTGTTAGTTTGTACGATAAAACTGAATTTTAATTTTTGAAACACGCAAAATGTGTTTGGGGATTTCTATATTAAAAGGCCAAATGGGAAGAGTGACCTCAGTTTCGTGTTTTTCGGGAATTTAAACTGGAATACAAAACGTAATTTTCTGGATCACGCACCTATAAACGTAACATTAATTTCCCGACAATTTATTTACTTTTTGTTTTTTTTTTTCTATTTAACTAAGTTTTTTAATAAATTCATTTCACTGTTCATAATAAAAAATTGTTATTTAAAATAAATTATAATATGAAAATAATTTGAATACAAGATTAAATATATAAGCACTTTCTTTTGAATTCCTATTAAGTCAAGTGAATTTTCGACCTAATCAAATAAAATAAAAAAATCAAATGAAAACCCAAAATCATGTAGGTACCACAATTGCATTTATTAAAAAAAAATTTCCAAAGGCAACTAGTTTCGGTTAAATAACCATCTTCAGACCTAAAATAAATTTACATCGTGTTGGTGAAATTAATACAAGGTAAAAGAACAACTTACCAAGATAATAGAAGGAATTAAAAGTTAAATAATTTTAGCAAATTTTAAAAAAATATGCCGCTACTAAGTAAGGGGATGGAGGTAGGAAAAATAATGAGGAGAGAATGGAGTACATGAAAAATAAAAAATGAACCCAGGTGGGTGAAAAACACTTATTAAAAATTAAATTTGAATATAAAATTATTTAAGGGAAGATTTGTGAACCGAGTCACAGTAAGACGCCTTATAGGGCGTTCAGAATGAGCCGGAACAAAGGTTAATGAGGAGGGTTTCAGGAGGGAAAACCTCCAAAGATAGGAAAACCCGCGTGAGAAAGTCGAAAGTCCACCAAAGGACACAGTGAAGGGTAGCGAACATTAAACGCTCCCTCAAAAACTTAATAAAAACTGTACGTATTGACAGCATCAATGGGAAACAGTAACTAAACAAAATGGCAGGTAAAGCCGGACATAGATTGATAAATGACAGTTATTTATATATTTAAAATCAAGCGGGAAAAAGGAAGGAGAATTAAAGGGAGTATAATGTGGAAATATTAGTACGAGCACTCATAATAGTAACGATATAAAAAAATACAAAATGTGTGAATCAGAGTGAATGTATTTAGTAGATTTGTGGACTTGTCGTAATAGAAGTTTGGTTCAAAAAATCACACATAAGCTATCGCGTGGTCGAATAAATAATTCGAAGGACCACCCTATAATTATTACACGTTTAGGGAACGTGGGACAATAAAACATATCGTCCTGCTTTCTGATAAGATTGAATCAGTAAGCTTTAAACGTTAAAGGTTAACACATAAATTTATAATAATTAAACAATGTTTATCTAATAGTAAACAACAACAATTAAATAGGTAATGTTTGATACAGTAAATTTAAATTAAAGGAAGTACAAGATATAAATAGTTCCGAAAATAGCACAATACATTTAACAACAGCGCATATAAAAAAGATATAATTACAGAAAAAAGGTGTCCATAAGAGGAGCTCTCCTTTGATATATCCTGGACCGTGTCCTAAGGAATTCTAAATTGTTCTGTTAGTTTTGGCAACACCGCTCTCATGCACGATGATCCATATGATTGATTAATTATAAGATAGACCCGCGTTCTTGGCAAAGAAGAAGATCTGTTCCTTTAAATTCCACACATTAGACATTACATTTTGGGTTTAAAACCATACACAGGTAGATTACGAAGCACTATATTAATTTACATGTTAACTGCTCAACGGTTGAAGTGGAAGAGAGGGTTGTCACGGTGCTCACCTTAGCGGGAGCCGTTGTTGAGATAAAAGGAAACTAAACAGTGGCGTAACAAAATTCAAAAAAATTTTAAAAAATTAAAAAGGTGATAAGTAGTGGAAGCATAGATGGAAGAAAAGAAATTATGAACGGTAACAGCTGACAGTAACTACCAAAAGAACAAAAAGTCAGGTTATGTTGAACTTAAAGAACAAAAACAAACAAAACAAAAATAATATCAAGAACAGATTGAATATTAGGAATATGAAAAATTGTAAAATGATAGTAAAAATTAAAACAGGATCGAAGGAAAAAAGTCCAGATTCTAATATGGGGAACTTTGGGTAAAAAAAACCATTTTCATTATACAGCGTCTTTCAAAATCCGACAACGGTCCTGAAATTCAAAAACTACAAAAGGTAAAATTGTCGAAATTCGGGATTTATGGCCTAAAATTAAAAAAACATTCATCTGTTTTCTGCTACAGACAGCCGTTTTGAATTTGTTTAAAATTAAATATGATAGAATCATTTCCACACCCTGTATACCTAAAATGCGCTTTTTTTAGTTATTTTTTTTTCAAAATGTTTGTCAGATCCACAAAAAAAAATAAGTTGTCGAAATCTAACCGGACCAGGCCAAATATTTTAAGAAATTACACGAATAAACCATAAAGCTCTTTAAATATAAGTAAACTTAAGAAAAATTACAGGGTGCTCAGAAATAGATGCCAAATTTCGATGGTTCTAAAATTTTGTAACTAGATTTTATTTTTCTTCACTATACGTTGAAAAGTATATTTTCTGTAAAAATCGAATTTCTAGTGGTTATTGAAAAATTTTAAATTATCAGGTTACTTTGGTTTGAAGTCAAGTTAACTGAAGTTTAAAATTAGTGCTGCGTTACTGATTACTGATAGTACTTCAAAAATGTACTTAAGTACTTTACTGTGAGTATTCCAGAAAATCCGTGTACCGGTACTTGAACTTTTTGAGCATCCAGCCTAATACTTGTACTTAGTACTTAAATTTGTTTTAAGTATATTTATACTTGCAATTTAAAAATTGAAAAATACTTAAGTACTCGAAAAGTTATTGTGGTACATGATTTTGGGTTTTTTCATTTATGATTAACATTTGACCACATTTGAGATATGGATAACTTATTGGATTTAAATAAAATAAAGGTAAGTAATTCTTCATCAGATATATTTTCGTTTGAAATAGTTTAAGGTTATGTAATAAATATTTTGTGGTTAGTGGTATTTATGTAATAATATCTATTCTAAAAATAACCTAAAGATCAATTTAATAGTTTTTCAAATCTAAGTGTCAAATGAAACGAATTCTTCATGTCTTCATTGCTACTTGAAAGATTTAAAATTCACAGTGCAATTAACATGTCAATTTAATTTATTAAATATTTTCATTCAATTTTTTTCCATTAAATTCTTTTCAAATATATACCCAAAAAAATCCAAAAAACATTGTAAAAATGATTAATGTTCTAGTAGTGGAAAAAATAGTATATAAACCACAGTAGAGAAGATTTTTCTCGACCTTGGTGTATAATATACTATTATCCACGACTAATCTATAATTTGTTCATTATACATCAGTTTACTACATAATAATAATATCCATTATTCACTAGTGAATAATGATTTAATAATTGACTGGTTTTACTGATTTCTAGATATCCATTATTATCAAGTGAATAATGATTATTCGCTAGTTCAAATAAAGATTTACAGTAGTTTTAGCCAAGGTTATGTAATAGTCGTGGATAAAGTATAGTATTCTACTCGCATATTCGTGAATAATGACCATCATTATATGCTCGTTGAATAATATACTAATTTATCATATCATAAATAAATAAAATTGCTCAAGTAGAAATTGCAATAATAATAATAAAAATATGGCTTAAATCTAAAGAATACTCACTCTTATTAAGCTTGACAATGAACTTCAAACTTACCTGAAAAAAAAACAAATATTATAATTTATTAAGGAAGTGAAAAATTGTATTGTATTGTATTATAGTAGGTAATTGTAATTACTGTTGTGAATCATGTAGATTTAATTGGTAATTATTATTAAAATGTCCTTCAAGTACTGTACAAGATTGACTTATTTATTTTTTTTAACAAACAAATATTTTTTAAATTATGATGATCTGTGATTACACCATTATCATAAATATACAAGGTGTCATACTAAAATGATTTTATAAATATGTAACAGAGCCATATTCATACTCTTCTATTTTTTAAAAATTAACAAACACGTGTTTTATCATTTTTCAAAACTTCAGTTATGGGGGGTGAAGAGGGTGATGTACTTTTTAGGTTAGGTTTAGAGTTTACGTAAGTTATTTCCCTCCTAAACCCCCTTAAAGATTAATATCTGAACGACCGAACATCGTTCGTTTTCTACTATTTTTCTGTTTTTTTCCTTTTTTTTTTTTCTATTTTTCCGCTTTTTCTTTTTTCCCTATTTTTTCTATTTTGTATTCTTATTTTCTCTAATTTTTCCTGATTTTTTTTTATATTTTTTTTGTAATTTTCCTATTTTTTCCTATTTTTAATATATTTTTACGGTTTTTTTTGCTATTTTTTTCCTAATTATCCTATTTTTTTCCATTTTTCCCTATTTTTTTTTGTATTTTTTTTCTATTTTTAACATGTTCAGTGTATGAAATATAGGTAGCACTATAAAAAATCCCCTCCGTTTTCGCTCACCCTTTAACTGTATTTGTGGAAAATGGTGATACAGGTATTTATTTTAAGTATAGCTTAATTAGTAATTTTCAAGTATTTAACATAACTCAATTTTCGGTAATGGTAAAAACGTATTTCTTTACTTTTTTTATGAATAATCTAAATACCAATTTTCAACTTTATAACATGTTCGGTAGTACCATTTTTGAGATGTAATAAATAAAGTTACTAAAAAAGTACCCCAACCTCTTCACCCCCAGCAACTGGAGTTTTGAAAAATGATAAAACACGTGTTTGTTTATTTTTTAAAATAGCCTCAATACCAATTTTCAAGGTTGTAGCATCCTCGGTGTGTATGATACAGTTATTTTCATAAAAAAGTTTTCCCGCCTTTTTCCTACCTTAGGGATGCAATTTCCAAAAATTCTTTCTTATTGGCCGTCTGCATTAGTGAAATGGTAACTATGCCAAATTTCAAGTCAATCGGGCCGAAAGTTTCGGAGATTTCGTGGCAAGTGGTTTTAATATAGATGAGATATTATCAAAAAACTGTTTTTTCAAAATGGCGGCGTGAGCGGTAAAAATAGGTGGCAAAGTTGAAATTCGGATAGAGCATGTCGAAATCTATAAAATCACCAATTTGAAAAACTCTCGGAAAACTTTCCAGGTAAAACTACCAAATGACTGGACTATAAGTAGTTTTCCAATTCCGGCTTCTATACTGGCAATGATCTCTTCTATAGGTATTGTTCGAGGAGTTATGCTTAAGTTTTCATCATTGGCTAGTAAACTCGTTCCATCATCCGTGATTGGTCGATTTGATAAGATTCTCTTTTCACTAGATGTTTCGTCAGATATTAAAAAAAAACGGTTGTGTCGCCCCAAAAGTTTCCCGACGAGAATCCACGAATGCTTTTTCATATATTTAATGTTAAAATTTCAACTTTTGACATTTTTTTATTTTTGACAGGTGACAGTTGGAGAAACAATTTTGACTGTTCTGCATAGAGTTTTTCAAGGTTTTCAAATGACATATTGCATGTCCAATTTCGTGACATATTGCATCTGTTATTTTTTGATAGTGACAATTCCGTTTAACAGATGTCGTACAAAAACTAATGAGTTCATCCGACGGGTAAACCAAACGCATATACCAAATTTTAGCTGAATCGGATTAATACTTTTTCAGATATTTAATGCTGAAATTTCAAATTTTAACATTTTTTTTGACAGGTGACATTTGAAGAAATAATTTTGACTGTTCTGAATAGAGTTTTTCAAGGGGTTTCAAATGACATATTACATGTCCAATTCCGAGACATATTGCATCTGTTATTTTTTGATAGTGATACTTCCGTTTTACAGATTTCATACAAAAACTAATGGGTACCAAATTTCAGCTCAATCGGATTAAACGTGTGGCCCCTATCGTGGAAGAATACACACACACACACATACACACAGACAGACAGGCTTCCATCTGGAAATGGTCTTAATCGTCTCAGGGGACCCGAAAATAGATATTTCCGTTTTTATCTCGAAATTTTTTTTTTAGTTCGTTCACAATACTTAAAACTTTCCCTTCTAGGAGGTGGTCGGGAAAGTAATATGTAAAAACAGTGTGGTCCATATGTATGGAATAAATTCATTTTTAGCATTATTATGTACTTTTGGGAAAAAACCTGAAACAGGTCGATTTTTATTTTTAATTTATAGTTTTATACAGGGTGATCCACATGGAAGTAATTACATGGTCGACATTTTTTTATTGTAATACCCTGTACATTTTGACATTTTTGTAATACTAGTAAAAAGCCGATTCCGACAATATATCACACTTGGGGTCTAACGTTAAGGATGTAAAAGATATGCCCGTGGAAACTAAATAAAGTTGTTGTTTATGGAATAACTTCATTATCCCCTAGATCAAAAATATTATCAAGAAAACCTGAAACAGGTCGATTTTTATTCTCAAGTTGAGAATTTATAGTATGAAGATATTACTCCCCTCTTGCACCCCCTCAAAATTATGAGACACTCCTTGAGAATTTTAAATAAAAAAGTAGGTCGTGCGGCACCTTGTTTTAAAGGCCCCAAATGTGACATATTCTCGGAATCGGCTTTTTACTAGGATTACAAAACTGTCATAATATACAGGGTGTTGCACAAAAAAAATGTCGACGATGTAATTACTTTCAAGTATATCACCCTGTATAAAACTATTTTTTTCATAGACTATGGAAAATTAAAAATAAAAATCGACATATTTCAGGTTTTCTCCCAAAAGTACATACTAATGCTAAAAATGAATTTATTCCATACATATGGACCACACTGTGTATTACCTGATACCAAGATACTATTAGAATATATTTCTAAATACTGTATGTATATAAATATGATTAATCTCATTATGGACATCGATAGACATATGATGTACTAAAAAAAATCTGATTTTTCTACATTTAACAACTAAATTATTAAAATTTTCATCAGTAATTCTTCAAAACAATACATTTTTTAATTTATTCTTTAGAATGGTTAAATTAAAACAGGACAAACAAAAGGACAATTACACATTGTTTAGTAAGAATGTTTAGTTAGGAAAATATACAGTATGTCCCAAAAATTTTAAGCAACATGTATTGTTCTCTATTATTATAAAATAATTTATTCTTTCCACCGTATTTATCAGAAAAATTGGTACGTCTGAACAAAATTTACGTGATTCTGAAAAATCCACCTAATAATAATAAACAGTTAAAAAAAAGTATACATAAATTTTTAGAAAGGGGAAGAAAAAATTATTTAAAAAGAAAAATTGGATTTTAAAATAAAATAAATTTAACTAAACAAATTTCATTTTACAAATAAACGAGATATACAGGATGGTTAAAATTTAATTAAACAATTCTAATTTCATTATAGTTACAAAGTTGGTTAAATTGATTGATTTTAGACAATTAAAATATTAGGAAATTTATTTAAAATATTTTTTTATTTAGTACGTTTTGGTCGTTTAAAACAAATAGTAATTCTAAAACAACATTAGTAAATGTAATGTTTTCAGACTGATTTATTAAAGTAGTTAACAAGATTAGTGGTGTGGAAATTTCAAGGGAAGGCTTCATTTAATTGTTAATAGAGGAGAGCAAATGGAAAGGGTCTGTTGATTGTTTATTTATAAATGAATGGTTTAAATTTGTTGGCATAACTGTTAATAAACTCCTTTGTAATTAAGCCAGTATTTAGCTTAACATTTGTTAATAGTAAATTGCTTTGTAAATTTGACATAAAAAAACATAATTTTAGATAATAATTAGATAATAATTTATCTCGTGAATTTCAGTTCAAATGTGCAAAATGGTATAATACATATGTCGTTACTGTTGTTTTATGATTTTTTTTTGTTATAAATCATAATAAATTCAATTTTCTATGTAACAGACTATTCATACATAAAACTTAAGTGAGGTTTAACATAATTATATATAGGTTTTAACCATTCTTAGAAATAATAAAATATAATATTAATCGTGGGCAAAATTTTGCAGCGTTGAAGGCTCTAGGGACAAAGAAAATTAAAATACATTAAAACATCAAAAAACTTGATGATGATTATTTTCAAAAACTTGGAACAAATTCAAAAATTTTGAAAAAATCCAAAAAATTCCCAAATTTCAAACAAGCAAATAAAAATATCTAGAAATCTCGATAATTTCAAAAATTTCTAATATATCAAAAATTTTAAACTTTGTATTTTCGAAAATTTCAAAGAGTAAAAAATTCTTAAATATATCAAAAATTTCAGAAAACATTAAATTATGCGTCTATTAAAACTATTTCAAACATTTCAGGAACTTTAAACATTTCAAAGTTTTAAAAAACATGAAAAAAGTATACGAAAATTTTAAAAATATATCGAAAAAATTGATATTTTGCAATTTTATTTAAAAATTTCAAGAATTTCAAAAAGTAAAAATGTTAAAATATTCAAAAATTTCTAAAATATATGGAAAATTTGAAAAAACAAAATTATTCGTCTAATTAAAATTATTTTAAAAATTTCAAAAATTTCTAAAATATATCGAAAATTTCAAGAAAAACATAAAATTATTCGTATATTTAAAAATATTTCAAAAATTTCAAGAATTTTATACATTTCAAAAATGTCAAAACGTCAATAACTTAATGGTAATTATTTTCAAAAATTTGGAACCAAATTCAAAAAAATTTGAAAATATATCAAACAATTCCAAAATTTCAAAAAAATTAATAAAAATGTCTAGAAATGTCGATAAAAGTTTTTCGAAAATTTCAAAAAAAAAAATTAAATGAAAATGTCTACAAATTTCGATAATTTCAAAAGTATTTCGAAAATTTCTAATATATCAAAAATTTGAAACTGCATTTTCGAAAATTTAAAAAATAAAAATTCCAAAATTTCTAAAATATATCGAAAATTTCAAAAAAACATAAAATTATTCGTATATTTAATAATATTTCAAAAATTTCAAGAATTTTATACATTTCAAAAATGTCAAAACGTCAATAACTTGATGGTAATTATTTTCAAAAATTTAGAACCAAATTCAAAAATTTTGAAAATGTATCAAAAAATTTAAAATTTCAAAAAAATAAATGAAAATGTCTACAAATTTCGATAATTTCAAAAGTATTTCGACAATTTCCAATATATCAAAAAATTTGAAAAATTTGAAACTGATTTTCGAAAATTTCAAAAAATTAAAATTCCAAAATTTCTAAAATATATCGAAAATTTCAAAAAACATAAAATTATTCGTATATTTAAAAATATTTTAAAAATTTCAAGAATTTTAAACATTTCAAAGATGTTACAAATTTCAAAAAACATGAAAAAAGTATACGAAAATTTCAAAAATATATCGAAAAAATTAATATTTCGCAATTTTATTTAAAAAAATTCAAGAATTTCAAAATGTAAAAACGTCAAAATATTCAAAAATTTCTAAAATAAATCGAAAATTTCAAAAAACAAAATTTTAAAAATTTCAAGAATTTTAAACATTTCAAAAATGTCAAAAGTTTCAACAAGCATTAAAAAATTATTCGAAATTTTCCAAAAACAAAGTTTCAATTGTAAAAAAAAATTCTTAAATAACTGGTATATTTTTCAAATATAAAATTAATAGTAAATTTATTTATGTTTTCGTTGTTCGGTATGGAAATCACTTTTAAGTCACCTGTTTATGCAAGTTTCGACATTTCTCGCGTTTTCAAGCGCCATTATTTTCAATTTTCGAAACAAAGTAATACGGAAACGGAACCATTCATGCAATCAATCAAACAGACTTTTATTACATTTTAGTTCGATTAATTGTGTTCTAGTTTTAACGCACAGCAGAAAATAAAAAAAATATTAAGTTTTGTATTTTGTTTTTGTTTCTAGTTTCTTGTATTTGCATTTAAAAATTTATATTCATTATAAAATTACGCTGAAGTAAACTCTCATTTGTTGACACGATTATGAGATTTTAAAGCAGCTTGCGAGTCGGCGAACATGAAACAATATTGAAGAGCTTTAAGAGTACTTAAAACTCAAGAGGCTTGAAGAGATGACACTATATAACACTAAGGGCCGGTTTATCAATGTACTATTAAATCTGTCTGTTACGTAACTAACAGCTAGAGGCTAATGGAGGTGGGAGTTCGTATTGGAATAAAAATAAAAATCACAACTCCAAACAAGCTTCCATTTTTGTTGTGTGTCGGTTATGTGACCAACCAACCCCCGGTATATCATATTATTTTTTCCAACAGTTTAAAAGTATTGTGTTTCGTCTTATTGGATTATTTTTTCAACAAATTTCCTCTTAGACTTGGTTGATTTCTCAAGCCACTTAATATGTCTGAGTGTAGATTGTTAAAACTCATTATTTTTAATTATATTTTATTTTGTCTTCATTTGCATTATTCTTTAGTCAAAATCGGCATAAAAACATGGTTAAAAGCAGGAGAAAAGACCAGTCAAAAATCAAATTTCAAACTACCAACACCGTCACCGAAATTCCTTTATTCAGCGCCGAGACGACGACGCCGTTAATTATAACAAACAGTTGGGTTTTAATTCTTCTTCACCAATTAAACTACGAACACCATTAATAGAAGTTACAAAATTCGACGCCACTCCACAATGCCAAATATTTCGGCTCCTACAAATTTTTACATATGTCAACGTAAACGACAATTTCTTCACTTCGTTTATATTTATTTGGTCGTCGTAAAAAAAAAATCAGAATAAGTATTTTCATATTTGAATTCGCCAACTTCTTATAGTCCCTTAGCAAAATGATAAATAAGGATAGACTGAAACAGCTTATAAGATTTCCATCTTTCGTGTCATTTATCAGTTAATTGTACCGTCCTAAATAACAACTTTCATCATATATTTTTATAAAATATATCGTCAGTGTTACGCAGAGGCGTACTGGGTCAATCGCATCATCTTTTTCTAAATTATGGTCCAACGAGTATTCAGTCTGAACATAAGGGTTGCATCGATGGTATTGATCCGGTCGTAATCTAGTAGGATTGTCCATACAAAAGATGATATCACTAATATCCAAACCACAATAATAAAAGATGATAACTCAGATATCCATTAAAAGAGCAATACTGCCAATAATGCAAGGAGAGAGACAGTGCACATAATCTGATGTCACTTACGGTATTTAAAGTTATTAAGAACTGTTTGTACATATTCGTTGGTAAATGTCCCGTCCCTGGGATGGGTATTCGTTGGATGGAGTTTTTATAGGCTATTTACAATTTATTTATTATCAACACAATAGCTTGGGTTATTATTATTAATATTAATGCTATTATTATTACTACGATTAATAAATACAACGTGGGTCCTAATTTAACAATACTAGACGATCAGGTATATTTTGTGATAAATTTGAGTGCGGAAGTTTCTTACCGAAATGGCCATCGGTTTGTTATTTGTACTCGCCTTTCTCCTGAGATAAACAAGCTAGGGGGTGGGAGGTCGCAGTGAAAAAGTTTTTTTTCGTTATGGAATCTTTGGAAGAGAAAAAAAAGAGTGGCTAAATTTACAGCATCAGATTAATGATTGTTAATAAAAAAATATTGGAAATAAAAAAGCAGATATTAAAACCGTTTGTTTCTTCACCCTGAATCTAAAAAAAATCGACTTCGTTATAATCTTCAAAAAAATTAGAGAGTTCTCTCATAATATAAGGTCTTCTTTGATGCTCTATAAAAAGTATTATTTCTTCTTGATGATCACAAAATTCATGCCCTACTTGAAATAGATCACCCTGCTCCATATTAATAAATATCTATAAAATTAAGGAAAGAAATTATTATAGATTATATTTTTCCAGATAACAAAACAACGAAATCTATAACTTAATAATAATAATAATAATAATAATAATGTCTATTAACCAACATAACAAAAATAAGAACAAAAGGAAAGATAAAAGGAAAAAGCGTTGTTGGTTAGAAGGCGCAAGATCTTCCTCAAGAGTATTAAAAAAAAAAAATACCTGAAATAGTACATTGATAGCATTTGAAAAACTTTACATTAAAGAATATATGGAAAACCAAAAATGGATCCAGAAGACTACTACAAACAGCCATTAAAGAACCTGTACAAACTAGTACAATGAACAAGGTTGATGGACTGGGTGCAGTAGACAAAGAGACGGGAGATAGCGCAATAAGCCCACGAGGCAGCAGTTAATCCGGTTGTAAAGAACGGTCCCGGAAAAAAAAATAGCTTATATAGTACATTGATAGTTATAATAAAGCATTTGGAAAACTTTACATTTAAATTTATTAACATTCATCCTTAAACTCTTGCGGTAGTTTGGAATCGAAATGATCTCTCAAATATCGCTTTTTTGTGTTGAGGAATAGAAATAGTATTTTTATGCAAAATATTGATATTAAGAATTAACCTTAAACAAGAATTTTGTAATTTTTGAAGCCTCTTTTAATCAAACACACTTAAACATGAATCGTAAACATAATCACAATGATTAATTATACTATATCCAAGTTTAGTTTAGGTATTATATGACAAAATGAAGTATTTAACATTGTTTAAAACGAAAAATAAAGTTAGGAGTTGTTTATAAAAAAAGCCGTATAAAGCTTGCGCGTCAATCAATTTAGCTGGCAGGCAAACTAGCAAACAGGAGGTTTCAAGTCTCGGTCAGCTAAAATCCAAGATAACCTTCAGTTATGGGTAACAGTAACATTGATAAAAGTAATTGAAATAGTAATATGAAGGCCCACGAGGGAATAAAGAATCATAATCCACTCAGACAGTCAAGCAGCCCTTAAGGGCATAAGGAGCCCTAAGGTGATATATAGACTGGTATGGGAATGTGCCGAAGAACTTAGGGAACTGGCGACCCACAATAAAGTAACTTTATACCAGGTCACAAAGGTATCGCTGGAAACGAAAAGCTGATGGGCTCGCAAGAAGCGGATCGTCAACCCCATTAATTGGTCCAGAACCAGCGATGGGAGTACCAAAACGAACGTTTAGGAACCACATAAAAGACTGGATTAAGCGAGAACACAAAGTGTACTGGGACAATGTACCCGGACTTCTACACGGAAAAAAGTTTATAAAAGAACCGTCAAAGAACGTAACTGAAGAACTACTTTCAATGAGTATGAATCAACTACGAATCACCACAGGGCTCCTCACGGGACACATTCCCACCAGAGAGCATCTAAACAAAATATGGCTATATAACGGCGACCTTAAATGCAGACAATGCAATAAAGGGACCGAGAATGCACTCCACATACTATGCAACTGTGAGGCGCTGGATCACAGAAGGCAAAGAATTTATGGAAAACCAAAAATGGATCCAGAAGACTACTACAAACAGCCATTAAAGAACCTGTACAAACTAGTACAGGGAACAAGGTTGATGGACTGGGTGCAGTAGACAAAGAGATGGGAAATCGCGCAATAAGCCCAGGAGGCTGCAGTTAATCCGGTTGTAAAGAACGGTCCCAGACATTGATAAACGCTTTAACTGATAGCTAGACGATAGCTGTCAGTCAAGTCGTCAACAGCACATTGATAAACCGGCCTTAAATGTGCTCCCAAGATCAAAAGCAAGATTTTAATAGGTTAGGAAAGGGATCTATGTTTTTACAGAAACGCAGGGTCAATTAAATTGCGGCAGCTATAAATACGATCGATTTTTAATAACAAAATATATGTTTATAGTGAAAACAATGTTTTACTGATTGCCAATTGTAAGTTTTCCAACGCCAGTACAAATTTAGGTTTTGAATTAAATTACTAAATTTCGTTTATTAAATTTTGTGAATGGTGTATTCAATTTATAGATTTGTTTGCTATCATCATATTAATATATTGTTGGTAAAACTATTTCATTACTATTGTACGAAATGAGTTTTTTAATTGTCTGTAAGGTGCGTTCGGTTTGACTATTTACATTTTTAGATTTCTTTAGACCAGGACCAATCCGATTTTAAATACCAGATTTCATAGAAAATTCTTAGCAGTATATGGGTGATCGGAAAATTTAGAGTAAAAGACGACTATAAAAGTTCCGCAAAGGAGTGGGGGTAGGTAAATATACATTTTAAGGGTTGGATGCTGATTTTTACAATTTGTGGCTGAAAAATGTTTTATATAAAAGTTGTAGATAATTAAACTTTTTTGTATTAATCATTTTTCAACATAACCTCAAAATTCTCGTGCTATTTAATTTTTAATATGGATGTTCATCCAGTAAAATCCACTTAAATTCAATATTTAATTTTAGGTCTTTTCTCAATTTTAATATCCATTATGTTGTGTAGTAACTAAAAAAAATGGTAGCGCTGAGCAAAATTTATGTATAATATATTTTTAAAATGTTGTAGTTGTCGATATAAATTTTAAATAAATAATTAGCTACATAGAATAGAAATTCCTAATCTAAATTTTTTGTTACTTTATAAATTAAAAAACAAATCAAAATATACAGATATAATAAATATATGTTTATTTAAACGTTATTTGCCCTATTGAATTTAATTAAAAATAAGATCAAAATTTCAGATTTTAATTCCTCCTTAACATTTAGTCAGTTTCAGCTTATAACCTAACATTAAAGTTTATTTATATCTTTTCTTTCGTTTTTGTGTCATATTTTGAAATTAAATCCTGGGTCAAATATTGTGTGTCTATGTTAAACTATTTTGACTTCTTGTCCTTAAGAATTGCTCATATTATAATAGTTTTTTTTGCTCCTTTTCCCCCATGTAAATATATTTGACGCTGTTATCCCTTAACTTGTTTATGTGAAAATATAAACGTGGTCTCTTTATCACTTCAGTTTGCTCTTTTTGGGCCCTTTACCCTTTGACCCTATCCATTTAACAAAATATTTATCATTCTGACCCTGATCACCTATACCTTAGTTTTGATGTACTATTTGATTTTGAATTAAATAAATTAAAAAAACGAAAAGTGTCGTTATTCATATCGTATCAATTTTTTTTGAAAACAACGTTTCGTCTTTGCAGGTCCACCCGTAACTGTTTTCTTTAACCAGCTATATAGAACACTGAATTTTTTATTAGGAATTTTTCTATACAAAACAGTAAGACAAAATCCATATTTTTTCGTTTTCTACTGCAAATATAAAGTAGTAAATACAATTGAACTAAAAGGTTATAAAGTCGTTTGATTGATGGCTCGACTGACTTCATTTCCGCGTATTCCTTTACTTCGAGAATCGAGCGTAATGCGAGTTGCAAAACGAGCAAGATGTTAAAACCGCATAAACAGGTAACTTGAGTATTTTCATTTCCATTTATTTGCCTCTATGGTATAATATATTGATTTGTTATTTGGAAATACTTATTTTTTTTTTCATTCGAAACACTTAATTTCACCAGAGATAAACCAGTTCTTTCATTTTAAATTAATATTTTTAAATAAATTCAGATAATACGTAAAAACCAATAAATCTTAATAATTGTTGACGAAATATTCTCCCCTAACCAAAACTACCCTTATTTTAACACCTACGTACATTTTGCTAAATATAAATAAATTCCCATCAAATCCTGATGGTGCTAACATAATTAGCGAAACGAAGGTAGAGTGTTATAAAAAAAATTAGTTTTAGTTAATAGTGACGATATATTTCTACAACCAAAGTTTCCAAATTCCTAATTTAATCTTAATAATCATTAACAGAAGATTATCCATACTCAAATGTTATAAAAATATTCAACGAATAATAAAACGCTCACAATATTTTACGAAGGTTGTAAAAGATTAATAGGGGCGGCGACATGTTTCAGCCAAACGATGGCCATCATCAGACCTATAATACTAATATAACAGAAATTAAATTACAAGAATTATGCTTAAATATAATTACTTACAAATTAGTAGATTGTCCCTGTGGTTCTTCAGTTCAATATATCAAATCTTTCAATTGTCAAAAAAATAGTAGTTAGTGCAACATGTGTGGATGTGATGGCCATATCGCACGCGGACGAAGCTTGAGCACGACGCCGAGTGCGATATGGCCAATCCACACGAGTTGAACAGTACATTTTTTCTACAACCCACTAAATTTTTTCTCCGACCCACTAAAACTACAAAATATTATGAATTTTATTAAATGACATAATAACTTCATATTACCAATATTTAACGACACAAACATTTTAACAATATATACTAATTTAAATTTAAATCTTTTGTATATTAAATTGTATACTAATTTACGACATTTTCTGTATATTAAATTGTACTAATTTACGACATTTTCTGTTATGTTTTTTATTCCGTTTACCAATGTCCAATCTATGAACTTTTTATAACAAAATTTATATTTACTCTTCGATTTTTCCGGCAATAGTGTGTTGTACGTTTCTTTTGCGACCAATCGAATTTCTGGTGGAGTACCGTTTAATGATTCTTCACTAGAATCGGTCATTTTTACAAATATTTCTATACTATTACAAAAATAAATTTGACAGTTCTTTTGACAGTTCTTTTGACAAATTATTTAAAACTGAAAAACATAGGTGCCAGGTTACTAAATCCGAAAACTGATTGGTGGATTTTATACAAGTTAATGATGAACTCTGATTGGTCGCTTTCATATCTAACGCTGATGATGAACTCTGATTGGTGGAAGTTCATATCTCATGCTAATGAAGAACTCTTGATTGGCGGTGTTCATATCTCACGCTAATGAAATTAAATCCGTTCAGTAGACTGATATTGCCTACATATACATTCTGTAAAGTGTGCGTAGAATAGGCAATATCCATGTGGGTGTAGAAAAAAATTGTTATTCTCTCTTCAGCCATTTGCCGCATGATGTAGCGCAATTTACGCAGTTAAATTTAATTGTACTTTTATTTAATAGTGCATCGTGCACTTTGATGTATTTTTGAGTGATTATCTCCAGTTTGGAGTTGCTGCTGTTGTAAAACTCATTCAATTTCTTTTATTTTATTTTTTTTTTAATTTTTCATGGGTTTTTCAATTATTTTTGTTCAAGGTTCGGAGGATATATATCATGATATATATCCGATATTTATATCCGATATAATCGATAATTTTATTTATTAAATTAAAAATGTTTTCCACCATTTTAAACATCCGAAAATGTCTCAATATGCTCTTGTACAAAAGTATAATATCAGTAGCGATTTATTCGGCTGTTGCGCAAGCATCCCCGCGCCGACTTTGGGATTCCCAGCTTCGCCACGATTTATTTTGTTATTGCTTTTACAGTATAGATTTCCTACTAAATTAGTAGATTTTTAAGAAAAATGAGGGTGTTAATTTTTTTGTCCAAAATTTTTCCTCTTTTCACTTTGTCACTTTTCTGAAAATATCCCCTTTTTTCTAATATTTCCCCTTTTTTCTGAAAATTACCCTTTATTTTCGCCGTAAGGCCTCTTCCTTCAAAATTTCCCCGCTTTTCTCTCAAATAGTGTCACTTTTTGTCTCAAATTTCCCCTCTTTTCTCTCATTTTTTGTCACTTTTTCCTGAAATTACCCCGTTTTTTCTAAAATTAGCCCATTTTTTTCTTAAAATTACCTCTTATTTTTTCTCAAATTTCCGCTCTTCCTCCAAAATTTCCCCTTTTTTCTTTCAAATTTTCGAACTTTTTTATCTTAAATTTCCCCTCTTTTCTTTTAAATTTTGTCACTTTTTTTCTTGAAATTACCCCGTTTTTCCCTTTTTTTCTAAAACTACCCATTTTTTCTCATTATTGTCAGTTGTCAAATTTCCACTTTTTTACGAAAAAATCACTTTTTTGAGTAATTATTTTCTTCTTTCCCCCTCACCACGTCATTGGTACTGATGGAAAGGGAGAGGGAGAATATTGGAAATAAAAACAAAGATTATATATAAAAAAATTGGGGAAAAAGTTTGAAACTAAAAAAGCAGGGGAAAAAAGGCTGCGGCGAAAAGTAGGTGAAAAATTGGTAAAAAAATTAGTGAAAAAGTGGAAAAAAGTTTGACACAAAGAAATAAGAAATTAGTAAAAAATGTAGGAGAAAAAGTGAAAAAAGTAGGGGAAAGGGTGGAATAAAAAAGTAGGGAAAAGTGGAAGAAAATAGGAGAAAAGTGAAAGAAATAGGAAAAGAAGTGAAAATAAAAATTTAAGGAGAAAAAGTGGAAGAAAAAAATTTTACACAAAAAAATTTGTCAAAAATTTATGAGAAGAACTGGGAAAAAGTAGGAAAAGGACAGAGTAAAAAAGTAGGGGAAAGGATATCTGATTTGAGAACGAAATAAAGCTAAAATACCGAAAGTAAGCAACTAATTAAATTGAAACAAAAGAAAAAGAATATTAATCTGATTTGAGCATATACATTTGATATTTGCACAGATATATTTATTTAATTTGGAAAAATGTACAAAATCTGATATTTATAAATTCATGAATACAGAAAATGACAGTTTAATTAGACTCTCTGACTATTCTTTATATATTTAAAAATAAAAAGGAGACAATTTTTCATGCTCAAAAAATATTTTGAATAGTTATTTACTTTGCTTGTGACGTTTTAATTAAAATTCGCTCTATTATCATATTAGCGACCGTCAAGTTCTCGGTGTGCATGATACGACATCATAACTTTTGAATAATCCATCACATGGAGTTTACACTAACCTGCGGTTGTGGTTTCGGTCAATTTATTTGTAGAAAACGTAAATTTTTAAAGCAGCTTTTGAATTCCTATGAATTTAGAACATTTGGACCTATACATAATTTTTTGATTTATTTAGGGTTCAAATTAGAATAACATAATACAGGATGTTTTAGAATTCGACGTACAACTGTTCATAAAATAAAGAATATCTAAGTCAGAAATCAATATTCAATTTTTAAAATGCAGGGTTAAAGTTATATGTCGGAAACCGGACCTGATATTTTAATTTTGAAAAAACTCTCAATGAGGTATGATAATGTAATGGAACTTTTAATCTTATTTGTGTAGAATCAATCAATAAAGGTCTTTAATTTTCCAAGAAAACCTCCATTTAGAAGTAAATGGATATTAAAATATTATCGTTTATTATTCACGCTCAAAAGTAACCAATAAAATAATTATTAATGGGTGCAACGTTGCCAAATACAGATAGTATTTATTCTTATTAAAGGTATTTTTATTTTACTCAGCGCTAGTCATTTTATTACGCGACAACCCCATAATGAGTTGCTTAAACAGGCTATACTTAGTATCTTCAGGGAAAATGATCCCCATCTAATTCTGAACAACTTAATTTTTTTCTGTGGTCTGTATGTATGTCTGCTTGTCGTCTGTAAAGCTTAAAAATGTCATAACTTACGTATGCTTTAATGTATCGACATGAAATTTTCACCATTTTTTAAAACCCAAGACTACTACATTTTAAATAAAATGAGGAAACGAAGTGGAATATCGAAAAATATCGAGAGCACTTTTTTTCTGTGCATGAAAAGATGTTATGAAAAGCTTTTATCTATTTTCCTTCAATTTTGATAAGATTTGAGATACTTTCGAAAATTTTCCAAAATTATCAGTTCAATTGTCGTGAAATTTTCAACATTTTGTAAAACCCTCGAGTATTACATTTCAGTAGAAAATGAATGAAATCGGAAAATGAATAAAGGGGGTTTTCCGGGTTTTTCTTACTTTTTTCTAGTTTCACAGGAAATACGCTGGAGGTCGTAATTTTTGTGGAAACTGCTTCAAATTTGGGAAAAAAATACCTTGAAGTACTGTTACGAAACCTACTGAAAATTAAAATAATCAGAAAATTTCTTGTAAGTTTTCCCTGGTTGTTTTTCCTAAAATGTCATTATTTTAAAAAATCGATATCTCTGAAAACGTAAAAGATATTCAAAAAATAAAAATACGTAAATGTAAGACTGAAATAGCCCAACAAGTATTATTTAAAGTATTTTTCCGAATTTTGTTAGAAAGTGAGAAAAAAATTAAAATAAAATAAAAAAAAGAAATTTTTCGAAATTAAAGTCCGAAAATCTCGGAAACGTGGGGTTTATCGAAAAATGTCAAGAGTACTTTTTTGCTCTACTTGAAAAGATCCTATGAAATGAAAAAAATCATGAGAAATAGGGACAAAAATAATGAAAAATAGTAGAAAAATAATGAAAAATAGGGAAAAATATAATGGAAAATTGGGAAAAAAACTAATGAAAAATAAGGAAAAAAATAATGAAATAAATAGGAAAAAAAATAACGAAAAATAGGGGTAAAAAAAATAAAAATAAGAAAAAAAAATGACAAATAATGAAAAATGGGGGAAAAAATATTGAAAAATATAATGAAATAAATAGGGAAAAAATATCGAAAAATTGGGGTAAAAAAAAATAAAAATAAAAAAAAATGACAATTAATAAAAAATAGGGGAAGAAAATATTGAAAAAAAAGGAAAAAAATAATGAAAAATAGTGAAAAATAATGAAAAATAGGAAAAAATATACTGAAAAATATGGAAAAAGAACTAATGAAAAATTCGGAAAAACTAATGAAAAATAGGGAAAAAAATAATGAAATAAATAGGGAAAAAAATACGAAAAATAGGGGTAAAAAATTATAAAAATAAGAAAAAAAATGACAAATAATGAAAAATAGGAAAAAAAATATTGAAAAATGGGAAAAAATATAAAGAAAAAAATAGGGAAAAATATAATAAAAAATAGAGAGAAAAATAATAAAAAATATTGGAAAATAGGGAAAAATATAATGAAAAATAGGGAAAAAGAGAGAAAGGAGAAAGAGAGATTAAACTATGTAAGGAACTCAGTTCCTGACGGGGGTCCCTCGACCGCACCAACTTTTTTTGTCTTAAGTAGACGACTGTTGGTAAAGATAAGATCAAAAATATTAAAAAATAGGGAAAATATATTGGGAAATAGGGGAACAATAGTGAAAAATTGTGGAGAAAATAATGAAACTACGAAACCGTAAAAGGTACTTAAAAACAAAAATACCTAAATGCAGAAATTAAATAGATCAAAAAGTCTTATTTCAACAAAAATGGCTATGCGGGAAAAACGGGGCAGGAGGGACAGTTCGTAGTCGTCGCATTTACTACACCCTTGTGTATAATAAAATTGAGAAAAGACCTATAATTAAGTTTCTACTTTACTCTTCCTATAATTCAAACGCAGATAGGACTAATGGGAAAATAAAAATAAATATTTAGCAACAAAATTAAAATCCTCTTAATTTATTGGTACACATCACGATATATACTGGATATAAATATTTAAATTTCAATAATTATTTCCTGGTGAAATTTGAATAGCCAAAGTACTTGATAAACGATAAAGTTTCCTATTAACTAATAAAAAAATTGGCTATTATAGATAAAAAGTCTTAATTAAATTATCACATCTTTTAATATCAAAATAGTAGAAATGCACAAAAATCGCGAATAGCATTCAAAATTTGGACAAAAATATGAAAAAAGTCCGGATAGATCGTGCTAATTTTACATAACTCAGAAAGTTATTGATTTATAAATAATTTATGTATACGTTGAATTAAAATTATTCAAAAAAACATTTTTTCCAAAAAAAAAATCTGATGTGGCCAGCACATGACCTCTCGCCATTTTTGAATCAAAAATTTACAGGTTGACACAAAAAAGTATGAAAAAAAATTATTTTTTTGTAAATATGGCAACAATGGCAAAAGTTTCGAAAATTTTAATGAGATGAAAATAAACTATAGGGTATACAAAATATGTGTGTAAAACTTTATTGCCGTTTTGTATAATAATGGCGTCATCACCCATAGCAACTGCCACTTCCGGTTGTGCGATTGGCACCAAAATCTAATCAGATCTAAGTTAGGGTATTTCAATTTTTTTTATTCAGTAGTTTTTGAGTTATCGTTACTACAACATCCATCCAACACACACACACACACACACACACACACACACACACACACACACACACACACACACACACACACACACACAGACATCGCGAAAATATTAAAATCGTATTCTAGGGACCCTAAAACGTGTTTATTCATTGAAAACTCACTACCCAATTTTTAGCATGATTCCTATACCTCTCTTATCTGAAGGGCGAGAGGTAAAAACAAAGATTTCTTAAATAACCGGTATAATTTTTAAATATCAATAGTAAATATTTAAATTTTAATTTTATTTTCTCGGTTCCTGGTGAAATCTGAATTGCCAAATTTTACTAAAGGATATACGATAAAATTTATGTTTGGAAAACCATACAGTGAGGACCAAAAGTGTTACCCCCCACTGTAACTCGTCTACGAATGAATTTTCGAAAAATTGCCCGAACACGTCAATTTTAATTCATATCGAAGTAAGTTTATAAAGAAAAATTTCACCCTTAACTTAATCCCCTAGAGTAGGGAAGCTACCCCCATGAAAATTTTAAATAGCAAGGGGGTCAAGTGACAGCTCTTCAGAAAGAGGATTCAATTCTCTATTTGGCAGTGTAAAAAAAATAAAATTTGCTTCATTAGTACAAGAGAAAAGTATCTTTAAAGATAAAAAAATTAAATAAATCAAAAAACCACGGCACTGCTTTACTGTTCTTTTTGTCTACTAAAAGAAATAAAAACTGTATCTTATCATTAAGAAAAAGTAGATTTTTTTCTTTTCAATGTAAAATCAATTGTGAACCTTCATCCATTTAAAGTAAAATAATTTAAAATTTTAACTCGCATCTGTTGCCTACTAGGAATTTAAACCGAAATTCAACGATTATTTTAATTTTCAAAATGATTTTACCGCGGAACGTAAATAAAAAGTGTGAGGCAATTATTATTTATGGTGAGGCTAATCGCAACTATCATGAGTCGGTAAGAATTTTTAACGAACGTTTTCCGGATCATCCCATTGATAGACATTATTTTAAATTACTGGTAGCAAAATTTTTTGACACTGGCAGCATTTTAAACAAAAAACGTACTGGTCGTTCCCAATTAACCGAAGAAAAGCAAATTCACATTTTAGGTGAAGTTGTAAATAACCCGTCCTCATTTAGCA
This sequence comes from Neocrepidodera transversa, assembly GCA_963243735.1. Taxonomy (NCBI): domain Eukaryota; kingdom Metazoa; phylum Arthropoda; class Insecta; order Coleoptera; family Chrysomelidae; genus Neocrepidodera; species Neocrepidodera transversa. The sequence goes on from OY725350.1 coordinate 18,243,457, forward strand.
GAGCCGTTGCTGTGAATTGCGAAGTAGGAAAGAGCACCGTAATAAGAGTCCTAAAAAAGTATAAATTTTACCCGTATAAATTAAGGATGGTACACCAATTGACTGAAGACGACCCGGACCGACGCCTAGAATATTGTGAAATAATAGCCAACAATACCTTAAGGAATCCCAACTACTTATACCACATCTGCTTTAGTGATGAATCTACTTTTTTTTTTGAATGGTAACGTACACAGAAACAATGTTAGATATTGGTCTGATGAGAATCCTAGGATTATTCGTGAAACTCACACATGGACAGGAATATTGGGTAACCATATCGTCGGTCCATTATTTATTGAACAAAACCTTAATGGTGTTCTTTACTTGGAATTGCTGGAGACATTAATAAATCCATTGATATTAGAAATAGTTGAAAATAACCCCGAAGAATTTAATATGGACATAATTTTCCAGCAAGATGGTGCTTCCCCTCATTACGCAGTAGTTGTCAGAAATTATTTAAATGCAGTTTATCAGGGAAGATGGATAGGGCGAAGGGGACCTGTGGAATGGCCCCCAAGGTCACCAGATTTAACTCCATTGGATTTTTTTCTTTGGGGTTATCTAAAAACTAAAGTTTACGAAACTGAGTGTGAATCCATTCAAGAGATACGTCAACGGAAATTTGTTCAACAATCACACCAGAAACTTTACAAAACGTAAGAGAAGCCACTAAACATAGACTTTTTTTCTGCCAAGAAGTAAATGGAGAACATTTCGAACATTTGCTCTAATACCTAATAATAATTAGTTTAGTTAATTGTGAGAAAAGAACAGTAAAGCAGTTTCGTGGCCGTTTGATTTATTTTATTTTTAAAGATACTTTTCTCTTGTACTAATAAAGCAAATTTTATTTTTTTTACATTGCCAAATAGAGAATTGAATCCTCTTTCTGAAGAGCTGCCACTTGACCCCCCTTGCTATTTAAAATTTTCATGGGGGTAGCTTCCCTACTCCCTACTCTAGGGGATTAAGTTAAGGGTGAAATTTTTCTTCATAAACTTACTTAAATTATGAATTATGAATTAAAATTGACGTGTTCGAGTGATTTTTCGAAAATTCATTCGTAGACGAGTTAAAGTGGGGGGGTAACACTTTTGGTCCTCACTGTATATTATTTTTACTTATTTAGTGTAAGAAGTGCGCGAGTGAAAAAGGTTAGTGCGCCCCTGTTAAAATACAAAAAAACATTTTAATATCGTTTAAAGTGGGGATGTTTTCTCACTCATTACCGCCAATAATGCCACTATTGATTTTTCTTTCTTAAAATAAAGATCTGTTCGTGATTGTGTGATTAATTCTGTTTCTCTCTAATAAAAGGTGTAAGTGATTTTCGTAATAATTTTAAAATTTAATCAGCACTCTGTTCGAGTGAAATGTGTAAATATTCCATACAATTTCCTATTAACTAATAAAAAAAATTATATAGCTCATTCGTCTTGAAAATACCACATTTAACTAACTTTGTATGTATAATAGCTTACGAAATCCCAATAGCGTTCAAATAAATTTCAACGTTAATATATACACAAGAAGATTAAAAAAACCGTTGTAAATAGGGAGTAAATATTTCATTATAATTAATAAAAATGAAGACGTTTATAACTTAAATGATGACAAACACGAACATAATATGGGTCTTATATTCTAAGGATCCTGTGTCCTTATAAATTTCGCAATTTTCGACGATTTTCGTCGCCTTTGCCATCATCCTGAAAAATAACTTAATAAACGTAGCTTATAAGTCACTTCCGTTAAATTTGAGATACAAATATTTAGTTTTATCATAAGAATTTTACATGCAATCATTTTGTTTTAAATTTTATACACAGTGTTGTAGTAAATATCAAACAACAAATTTTTAAACCGTAGACTAATTATAAAAAAAATAATTTTTTTTCGACCTACGTCAATGCCGTATTTTTTGTTTTCTATCCCTTTTTGTATACGTTTCAATGACCGGGTAGTTAGTGTGTCATTAAACGGATATCCTGGATAACAATAAATCGCGGCGCGAGATTGAAGATCGAACCGCGACATGGTTGTAGACCGGAGCTGCAGTCACTGATTTTTCGATTTTTGCATATAAATTGAACAAATTATTTCGTTTTGAAAAATATAAAAAAAGTAACTACGATAGAAGTACTAATAATAATAGTAACAAACATAAAACAAAATATGTAGCTAGATAAATCGAGTAGAGTTTAGAGACAGAAATTCTATTTTGATTTCGCGACTGTAGCGCTCCAAGTGACAAAGAATTATACTTAACCCAATATTGTACGTTAACTTGAAAGTTTGATTATTTATTATTGTGTGGCGTGTGGTCCCGTGCTTTACATATAAAAGATTAATAAGAAAATATTTTTTGAGTTCAATTCCCAAGGAAATATTTTTTTTGAATACACAGGTTAGTTTAGATAGTCAAGACATCTTTTAATAAAAAAAATATTTTTTGTGTTCAATTCTCGAGGAAATATTTTTTTTTAATACACAGGCTAGTTTAGGTAGTCCAGACTTCTTTTAATAAAAAATATATTTTAAGTTCAATTCTAGAGGAAATATTTTTTTTTAATACACAGGCTAGTTTAGATAGTCAAGACTTCTTTTAATAAAAAAATATTTTTTTGGGTTCAATTCCTGAGAAAATATTTTTTTTTATTTTTTTTTTAATACACAGGCTGGTTTAGATAGTCAAGACTTCACGTCTATCAACTTAGCAAGACAACTTCGGAAAATTACAACAGTATCTTACTAGTAATTTGCCGCTTTTTGCCGTTAATTAGTTGTGGAAAAATAAATTTTGCTGCTCTTTTTTTTCCCAAAAATTCAATGTCTTGCTAACTTGATATCAAGTTAGCAAGACAACTGCGTAAATAATGACGATATCAAAAAATTAATAGCTGGAGAATTTGCCGCTTTTTCGCCGTAAATTAATTGTGGAAATGTAAATTTTGCCGCTCTTTTATTCCCCAAAAATTCAATGTCTTGCTAACTTGATATCAGGTTAGCAAGACAACTGCGTAAATAATGACGATATCAAAAAACTAATACCGGGTGTCCCACTTAACATTTCGGGGTTTTGATCGCTTATTGCTCAAATAGTTTTAGGAATAGAAACATGCGGTTTTCGCCAGTTTTATTGAAATCTATAGAAGTTTTTTTCTCAATAATGGGATATTTTATCGTAATGCCGGTTTGACCGGAAATTAACACGGTGATTTTTAGGGATAGGGCAACTTTGTTATTTTAACTAGAACACCCTGTATATTTTTAGCCTAACACAAAGCTCAATATTTAAGCTTTCTGAACATATATAGTTTGTGCTACTTTTTTCGTAAATTATGGCTTAAAATTTAAGTTAAACAACTTTAAACATTTTGTAAGGTAATTTATTATAAATGTCAATAAAATTAACAATTTTGAACGTAAAGACATAGAAATCTTCTTATTATATCTGACGAGGCTACCTTCCACCTAAATGGTCAAGTAAATAGACACAACTGTCGCATTTGGGGTTCAGAGAACCCTCACAGAACTACTGAATATATAAGAGATTCACCCAAAGTAACTGTATGGTGTGCCATGAGTTGTACAAAAATTTATGGCCCATTTTTCTTTAGCAAATCTATCGTTAATGTGTATAAACGTCCAAGGACGCCATTTTGGAAATTTGTTATAACAACTTTTTTTGTTAAATGCCTTTACGTTCAAAATTGTTAATTTTATTGACATTTATAATAAATTACCTTACAAAATGCTTAAAGTTGTTTAACTTAACTTTTAAGCCATAATTTACGAAAAAAGTAGCACAAACTATATATTCTTAGAAAGCTTAAATGTTGAGCTTTGTGTTAGGCTAAAAATATACAGGGTGTTCTAGTTAAAATAACAAAGTTGCCCTATCCCTAAAAATCACCGTGTTAATTTCCGGTCAAACCGGCATTACGATAAAATATCCCATTATTGAGAAAAAAACTTTATAGATTTCAATAAAACTGGCGAAAACCGCATGTTTCTATTCCTAAAACTATTTGAGTAATAAGCGATCAAAACCCCGAAAAGTTAAGTGGGACACCCGGTAGCTGGAGAATTTGCCGCTTTTTTGCCGTAAATTAGTTGTGGACAAATAAATTTTGCCACCCTTTTTTTTTAAATTAAACGTCTTGCTAACTTGATATCAAGTTAGCAAGACAACTGCGTAAATAATTACGATATTAAAAAACTACAAGCTGGAGAATTTGCTGCTTTTTTGCCGTTAATTAATTGTGGAAAAAAGTTTTCCGCCCTTTTTTTATTAAAAATTTAACATCTCGCTAACTTAGTATCAAGTTAGCAAGAAAACTGCGTGAAAATGACGATATTAAAAACTGAAAGCCGGAAAATTTGCCGCATTTTTGCCATTAATTAGTGATGGGAAAAATGTTTGCCTTTATTACTTTCCCTGTCCCATCAAAGGGAAAGTATATAGCAAAAAAAAATTCGAGATATCGATGGAATATCCATTTTGAGGTCCCCCAAGAAGATTAAAACCATTTCCAGCGTATGGTCTGTCTGTGTTTCTGTGTGTAATCGTCCACGATAACTGCCGAACCGTTTAACCAATAAAGCTGAAATTTCGTATGATGGGTCGGTGTCTGCCTGGAATGCGACCATTAGTTTTTGGTTTAAATTGGTACACTAGAAGGTCCTCTAGACCGACATTGATTGAAGACACATGAATGATTTTTTGTCTTTTTTTAATTTTAAGGACAGACAATACACTTTAATGAAAAATGTTCTAGTGCAAAGTTTTAGAGCATAAAATTTCCTACAATTTTTGTATCAAACTTTTTCCAGAATTTCCCATAATTGCGCCACTGGAGGGCGCGCAAAAAATATTCATGTAGGTTTTCCACAGTTTTTCCCAATTTTGAGGACAAATAATGCACTTTGGTGGAAAATTTTCTAATGCAAAGTTGTAGAGTACTAAATTTCCTTTAACTTTTATATTTGGCTTTTTTTCTGATTCCCCACAGTTTCGCCGTTAGAGGGCGAAAAATATACGTATTTAGGCTTTTTCCTTTTTTTTTATTTTGAAGGCAAATAATCGGCTTTAGTGCAAAATATTCTATTGCAAACTTGTAGAGCATAAAATTCCCTACAACTTTTGCATCGAACTTTTTTCCGAATTCCCAATAGTTTTCACAAATGATTTTGGAAAATTGTAGCAGTGTGCTAGATAATGTGCGCATGCGTCCGCTTATGTCATTATCAACATAGAAATATCAATTCGGTAGACGTATTCACCGTCGCCTTGGAATGCTTAGTCTTTTGTAATTAAAATAATCCTACAGCCGAGCTGGGAAAGTTCTGGGGTGACACAGCCGATTTTTTTTATTAGTAATTAAACATCTCGCTAACTTGATATCAAGTGAGCGACACAACTGTGTAAACAATGAAGATATCGAAAAAATAAAAGCTGGAGAATTTGCCGCTAAAGAGTTGTCGAAAAAAAAAAATTGTCACCGGTTTTTTATAAACAATTTCCAGGATTTTTGTATACCAACTTCAAATTTAAGAAAACAAAAAAATTTACTTAATGCGGCTCTACAAAAGTTAACCTTTAAATTCAATTTTTTTAAAAATCTATTTTCAGAAACAAATTCTGAATGAAAATGACCAAAGGTTGATGGTGCTAGATTATTAAGTTTCCATCTGTAGGTGGGAAAAAGAGGGGGTCGGAGTTCCAGGGGTGAAGTCCTGAATCGTCTCATATGTGAGTCATAATCTAAAGAGCCATCAACGAACTCGATCCGTTGAGCCGTTGCCGATTTCTCAACCTGACTACGGACGGACAAAGTAAGGACAATAGTGGCAAATTTTTTTTCCACAACTAATTAACGGCAAAAAAGCGGCAAATTCTCCAGCTATTATTTTTTTGATAACGTCATTATTTACGTAGTTGTCTTGCCAACTTGATATCAAGTTAGCAAGATGATTAATTTTTAATAAAAAAAAGAGCGGCAAAATTTTTTTCCACGACTAATTTACGGCAAATTACTGATAAGATACCGTTGTAATTTTCCAAAGTTGTCTTGACAAGTTGATAGACGTCAAGACTTCTTTTAATAAAAAAAATATTTTTTGAGTTCAATTCTCGAGGAAATATATTTTTTAATACACAGGCTAGTTTAGATAGTCAAGACTTCTTTTAATAAAAATAATACGATTTTAATATTATAAATTATAACCACTATTTACATATGGCAGTTTTGACATTAAAACGCAGTGACAACTGAGTGACAGATGACAGAAATCAAAGTAGAATTTCTGTCTCTAGTAGACTATTGTGATAAATCGAGAATGATAATATTAATAATTCAAAGTACTCACTTTTCTTCTCGGGAAATTTAAATTTAGCAACGCCGCTCTTGTATTAGTTTTTGGTACATTTACATAATAAAAGTTAATTGTGATTGTTTATAGGTGGGCAATAAACATTAAACGAAACAGAAATATAAAAATACACGAGTCTAACGATAATAAATATCCTTGACAGGTAAAGAAACACAACTAAATATTTTTAATGACGAATAAACGAAGCCAGGGCAATAATTATTTTAACAAAAATAAAAAATGATCGGTCAAATATACAGGGTAAGAGTAGACTATGAACTTATTTTTTTTAAATATGCGTACTAGAATTTTCTTCTAATGCACTATATTTTACAAATTTAAATTTAAAATATTACATGGGGTAAAAACATATCATGTTTTTAGTAATTTGGCCCGAAAAATTCACTTTAACAAAAAACACAAGAACTGTACGCAACACGATATTTATGGACATAACGATTTTTCACGATTTTTTACGGTCTCAGTTGGAGAAATAATGTTGACTGTTTTGAATAGAGTTTTTCAAGGACTTTGAAATGACATATTGCAAGTCAAATTCCGTGACATATTGCATAAGTCAATTTTTAATAGTGACGACACTTCCGTTTGACAGATGTCGTACAATAACTAATGGGTTCTTCCGACGGATAACCCAAACCCATATACCAAATTTAGCTCAATGGGATTAAACGTGTGGCCTCTATTGTGGAAGAATACACACAGACAGACAGACAGACTTCCGTCTGGAAATGGTCCTAATCAACTCAGGTGATGGATATTTCCATCTTAATCTCGAAAATTTTGTTTTGCTCGTTCATAATACTTTCCCTTCTCGGAGGTGGGTGGGGAAAGTAAAAAGGCAAAAAGTTTAAATGTGTATATTTTTCGCCCTCTACCGGCGAAATTAAGGGGAAAACCCCCATTTTTTGCGCGCCGTCTCGTGGCGCAACTTCTGGAAATTCCGGAAAAAGTGTAATATAAAAATTGTAGGAAATTGTATGCTCTAAAACTTTGCATTACAACATTTTGCACTCAAGTGTATTGTTTCTCCCTAAAATTTAAAAAAAGCAAAAAATCTTACATCTGTATTCAATCAATGTTGGTCTTGAGGATCTTCTGCTCTACCAATTTACACCAAAAACTAATGGTCGCATTCGAGGCACACACCGACCCTTCATACCAAAATTAATTGGTCAAACGGTTCGGCAGTTATCGTGGAAGATTACACAGAGACAGACCATACTCTGGAAATGGTTTCAATCTTCTCGAGGGACCTCAAAATGGATATTTCCATCGATATCTCAAATTTTTTTTTGCTTGTTCACTATACTTTTCCTTTGATGGGTCCGGGAAAGTAAAATTAAGGACAATATACATTTTAGAATTCAATGTTACAAACTATTAAAACAATTTGGACGTTTAAAAAGTGTTACAGGCACGTGTGTGCTGGTTCGTCAAAAAAATATTGACGTAATGATTAAACAACATGATTTAACTGTTTAAAAGTCGCACTTTAACAATTCTCAAATTCCATGTAAGTAATTTGTACATTTTGAGTAACAATTTTTTATAACATGTAACCTTTATAGTTTTCTTGATGAAGATATAACAAAGCCTCGTGTGATACCTTTTGGGCCACACAAAATAACCTTAAATAATAATATATAGTAGTTTATTAAACTAGTTATAATTTAAATAATATAAAGGTTAAGACGTGATGTATACGTAACGTGATATATCACCGACAGGTTGAACGCCGGTCGTTGCCCATAGGTCAGGAACTGTTTATTGGTGAGTTGCATATATAGTTTGTTATCTCTTTGAGAGAGTTTAGTCATTCTTGATTCGTTATTCATTATCGATAAGTTATCGATTTATTATATTATAGTAAACATATACCAGTGAATAAATTTGTTTTTGCGAGTATCTACTGTTTATCTTCCCAACATTGAGATACTCTACATGGCTATCTTACTATCCCACATCACATGGCGATCCTAGACCATTACATTACACTACATTACACTCGAAAGCTCGAAACTAGAAAAAAAGAGTACCCTTATTAAACCTAAGACAGCAGTCCCTAACATGAACGCAAGTCTCATCCTTATTTAGCAGTCAAAGCTAAAAAACCACTCAACAAACCGATGTTCCTAAGTAGATGAAACTTGGTACAATTTCAAACTTGTAACTTTTTATTCTTAAGTGACTAACGTTGGTCTGTTTTCCTCTCCCCATTCGCATATATTTTGTTTTGTAATCCGAATTTCTATGCCTCTGTGTCCAACTTATCTACTGATTTTATGAGACTTTTCTTTGCTCTTGCGACAATTGTGAGTTCGTTCACGATAATATTTTTCTCGTCTAATTTTGCTTTCCTCAAAATGGTTTCAATTGCTAGATTGAACAGTGTTGGAGAAATTGAATCTACCTTTATTCATGTTGAATTCTTATAATATCTCATTTTGGAATTTTACTTTCCCTTTAGATCTTTGTAGAGTCATTTCCAACAGATTCTTTGTTTTTAGTTCTCCTATTACTATGGTAGTTGTGTGATCTATCCCAGAGACGTCCAGTAACTAGCATGAAATTATTAACGTATGATATTGTACAACGTTTTTTATTTATTTTTTTGTAGCAGAAAATAAGATTTTTTAAAATATGTATAGTTGACAAAGATGGTGAAAAAATTATATTCTTGTTGATGTTGATATTCTTCTCTTGTTTTTTTCTGTTTTTTCTCGACTTCTTGATTTTTTGTTTGATTTAACCAAAAGAATCTTGACTCCACTGAAAGGATCACTCTGTATCCTGAAATCCCTGAAAAAAACAGTGTCATTCTACCAATTATCTTTGGCGAACGAATGACAAAACGAACGATCCTAAAAAGTCAATTTGATCAATTGTCAATCATATTTATCGAACGATATAACTATTAAATACAATTACCCCAGATCTTATGATTGAGTCAAATGCGTTCCTGAAGTCTATAAAAAATATAGAATGATAAAAAACTTTCTGGCACTGTCTGTATATTTGTAATTAATTTTAAAATGTGAAGCTTAAAGTTGCTTATAATATTTATTTTACATGAAAATTATAATTTTCATCATATTCTTGTTATTAAGATATTGTGATTTTTTTTAAATAAATTTATCAACCGAGGATAACCCAGTTTTGCATATTAATAACCTTGACACGTACCTTCCAACATATAAAACATAAAATTCGATGCATACACTGGTTAAGTATGTACTAAATTTAAAATAACGTATATTATATGTAAAATAAAAATATTTCTTGTTAATGTTGAAACATCATCATTACATAATAAACATTATTTTTTTGGAAGCATAATGCAAGTTTTTTTTTAAATTGAACATTATTGGGATTTCGTTAGAAAAAATAGTCGTGGAACAAAAATCAAATAAATTAATAATAATGATCAAGAAAATGGGTAAATCTTTTTCTTGCATGTTTAGAAAATTATATAAATAAGTATTTTTAAACCGGTAATATTAAAATTAAACGGTATATTTATGAATAAAAATAACACGGAAACGAAAAATATACAAGAATCTATGTACGTATATAATTTAATGGAATAAGTAACTTGTTGGAAAGTTAGGAAGATTTCGTGATTTGATAAGAAACAAAGTTGAAAGTTTCTTGTAAAATTCATATTTGTTGCATGTTAGTTATTTTTAATTGTATCTAAGAATGGTTAAATGTAGAAAAACACTCAATACAAGTTAATAAACCAAATGAAGAAGATTCCTATGATTTTATTTAGTACTTAATCCCAAAAAATAAGATATTTCATTATTACAAATTAAAATAGAAATTTTATTTATAGTTGATTTTTTTATAATTTATTTGACTGAAACTGTATTTAATCAGAATAATCTTTTATCGTAATAATTTTGGTCCAGTTTTCAGATTCCCTTGGGCGCCACCTTCCGTTTATAGTATGAATGCCACTTGCACTTGGCAGCGTCAGTGAAGATAAATATTATAGAGGTCATTATGGCATCGAAAAAATCACTAGCGGTCAGAATGGCGAGCTTTATTGGGTATTATCTGCTCAAAACAAAAATAGGTGTTCTTTTCACGTCACATCATCTATAATACACGTAAATATTGTCCTAAGCCGACCTCTTGGTTAAAAATTAGAGGAGTGGGGAACGAAAGAACAAAGGGAAAATTGGAGAAGTGGGAACGTTGGAAGTGTGGTTTTAGTTGTTGGACAATCTGTATGTGAGAAGTTTGGTCAGGATCGCACTAGCCATTATGATACCCGATGAGCAACAAATAATTTTAATGAAGTAGAGTTTTACTACTTCATTACTTGACCACATTTAAGATAACAGATTGACTCTATTTTTATTGGCTTTTTAAATCTTCAAACGAATTTTAAGAATTTTTTTGTTTTGTTGGTACAGGAAATTGTTAATTTTTCGTGAAGCCGGACCTGGATTTATTCAACGATTAATATGTTGATCGATTTGTCAAAAGACTGTTAAAATTTGCACCGAATATAAAAAAAATCGGTTGAGTCGTCCCAAAACTTTCCCGACGGGTATATTTAATGGTAAGTTTCAAATTTTGACATTTTTTTAATTTTTGACAGGTGAGAGTTGGAGAAATAATTTTGACTGTTCTGATAGTTTTTCAAGGGCTTTCAAATGACATATTACAAGTAAAATTCCGTGACATATTGCATCTGTCATTTTTTGATATTGACACTTTCGTTTGACAGATGTCATTCAAAAACGACTTTGTTCTTCTGACGGGTAGCCCAAACCCATATACCAAATTTCAGCTCAATCGGATTAAACGTGTGGCCTCTATCGTGAAAGACTACACACAGACAGACAGACATACATACAGACAGACTTCCATCTGGAAAAGGTCTTAATCGTCAGGTGACCTCAAAATGGATATTTCCATCTTATCTCGAATTTTTTTTTAGCTCTTTTACAATACTTTCCATTCTCGGAGGTGTGTCGCTAAAGTAATATACCGGGTGGTTTGTAACTTGTGGCCCATTAAATAATTAGACAAGATTGATAAAACGCCCTGTATCTCCGTTATAAAGATTGCAAGACCCATTACATATGTGTTATTTAGAACCACCTCGATGACCTCTATCCACTCTTGACGTATGTCCGTTTACCAATGAAACACCCTGTATAACTTAATTTACACTAGTTGCAAAAAATTATGTTCTTTAAATGACCGACATTTTCGACCTCTCAAAGACGGGCTCTTTTGAGAGCATTTTAGTACGGATTTCTTCTTATAAGGCTCGAATTTCGGTTCTGATATTGGCCTTGAGATATCCCCAAAGGAATAGTCTGAGGGTGTTAAATCAGGTGAATGCGAAAGCCTGTTGAAAGCTGAAAGTCTCCATTGAGTCATGGATGATTTTTAAAATAGTTCAATGATTTTGATGCACTGTTCGGTACTGAATTTTTCCATGATATACAGGGTGTTTCATAAGTAAACCGACATTCGTTATCCGCAAATAAGGGGTACTTAAATGATTCGAAAAAAACCCATATTTGTTGGATCTAACTTGTCAATTGTGCTTATTAATCCCAACCCTCGTTTTTTCGGAACCATACTGTATATTTATTTCATATTTAGCAAGCTTGTTATAGTCTATTAGGGCATTCAACGGACATATAGTAACGAAAATTAAAATTGTGGTCCGGCTTCAAAATTATTTTCATGATAAACAACACCCTGTATATGAAAATTTTAAAACTTTGTTTGTATGTTCGAATAGAGCGGAAAAAATTGAGTAGGAATTCATGTTTTTTGATGCTGCATATTTTATTCCGCTTCTAAAATTTAAAAATTGTTAATTTTCGTGCACGATTAGTCAATATGGGAAAAAGAAAATATGGAAAAATGAGAACAATCACACTGCAATGAATTTGAACGACACGTTTGATGGAAAAAATAGTAGAAAATAGAAAAAAATGGGAAAAATTTCAAAAAATAGGAAGAAATGGGAGAACATTCGAAAAATGGGAACAAATAGGAACAAATAGTAGAAAATAAGAAAAATAGAAAAAAATAGAAGAAAATAGTAAAAAATAAGAGAAAACAGGAAAAATAAGTTCGCTACCTTTTTTAGGTACTCACGTACCCATGCTAGTTCTTTACAATTATTAAAAAGTACTTGAAATAAAATAAACTTACAACTGCATAAATTATGCTGTCATAAAATATTTAATCACGCGAACTGTAAGTTATCATCTTGGCCTAAGCCTACTTGAGAATTTTGAGTTTTGTAAGTATTACGAATTTTCCGGAAAAAATTGGATAAATTAAAAATTTTAATAGTAGATCTTAATGAGCATTTTATTCCAGTTTTTCAATTTTATCAAATATTCGGTCCAATTTTTAAAATTCTGATGTTTTTGGGATTTATCAAATTTTACAAAGTATTTCTTAAGACAGGCCTGAAATTCAGCTTAAGCTCTTGCACGGGGCGATTGGGCTTTTAAAGCAATACAAATATGTAAGAAATCTACCGGATGGTCCTTATGCTATTTTGATTTTAAAAATTTTAGAATGAAATATGCACTTATAAAAATATTTCAGTGTAACTTAATTTTTTCCGTACTTCTTAAATATCCGGTGCAATTAAAAAAAATCTGATATGCAGAGTGTTGTTTTGGGAAGTATCAAATTTTCCTTGAGACGGACCTGGATTTTAACTTTGGTTTTCACAGTATACGATTGGGTTTTTAAGCTATGCATCTGTACCAAATATGAAATAACTATACAGTGTGGTTCCGAAGAAACGAGGGTTGGAAGAAATATCCAATATTAACGAAACACCCCGTAATTCAGTTATGAGGCGAGTTAGACATACCAAATATATATTGTTTATATTCCCTTTAAAAATTCTTAAATAATGAAAAGTTACTATTACTATCAAATATGAATATTTTTTAGTACAACTCTGTACAGTTTTTAATCAGGGTCTCTTATGTGTATTATGGTAAAAATGTTTGCTATTCCATTGCACTAGTAGGTAAGCTAAGTGCATTCTGGCGTATTTATTGATCTCAAGGCATTTGAATGTGTTGACTCTTTATCTCCGTTATAATAACGGAGATAGAGACTAATACCCTTTGGTCTTTGGTGTCTGACAATATTTTTATTTAAATATATATCCTGCGTCACATTTCAAATATACCGTCTTTTTCCACGTTAAATTTTTACCAATGATAACGAAGTTTGACCTTAAGGCCCTTTAGTTTTTACTTCTGCGCATGATTTTTGTTTACGTATTTATTCTACGTCACATTTATAATACAATGCCGTTTGTTCTGTTTAAATCTGCCTACTAATAACGGAGATAAAGAGTCAACACAGTCAAATGCCTTGTTGAGATCAATAAATGCGCCAGAATGCACTTATCTCATCTACTTGCACTATATTGCTTCTACTAAATCAAAAAAATAACAAAAACTATTAAAAACGGAAAAGTTTTATTTGGTGAGTTTGTAACATCTTTTGTAAATTTTTTTATACTCCATTGACACCTAAAATCGACGACCTTGTTCCAGATTTCTTGGCACGTACTGTTTTAGCCTTTTTTAGTATAAGAAATTCGGCGAATTGTTTTGTTTCGTTCATTTATCAGTTCTCGAACAAAGAAAATTGAATTTAGAACGAAAAGCGAAATCAGTAGCATGTTGTTTATTCAGAGCACCAGAAAAACCGGATAATAGAGTAGTCAAATAAAAGAATATTAAAATATATTTTGAGAAGTGAAATAATTTTCTTCTAATGTATTAGTTTTTACAATAAACAATATTTAAATTAACGATTATAATTAACAATTAATTATATACTATTACATAATTATGGTTTTTACGTACTAAATATTAAAAGTTTTATTTACGTAAGTTTATAAAAAAAAAACAATAATTATTTATACTTGAACTTGTGGATTTTAAGCCAGATATAGAATTAATTTATTAAACAAGTATTTTTTTAAATGATATCAGAAATACGTCAAATCAAATTTAATTTTTTTTTTGTCAATTTGACACTAAAATCAATCGATTAAAGGCCATCATATTAGTATGACAAAAATGCATTTTTTTAGTGTAACTTTGACACATGGAATTATAATTTTAAATACGTATAATAATCGTAATAGATATTATTTTTATGAACATTAATAATAACTATTATAATTTTGTTTATTTACTAATAAATATATTAATATCTATTTAGAAAAAAAAATAATGGTTAATTTTTTAATATTTGGTACAATTCAAGTCAAATTTTATTAAATTATTTTTTATTATTTAATTATTTCAATTATTTTATTATTATCATTAAAATTCGATAGGACATCTGAAATACCGGGTGTTACATATCAATATATAGTAAATATTAGGATTTTCATTCGTGTTATCTAAAACTTTAAAATTTGTCAATTTATAGAGATAAATGTGATAAAAGCACTTAATATATAAGGAGCAGATTTACTTTATAATTCGATATCTCGATTTGGGTAATATGTATGGAAAAAGTTTAAATCAAAATTATATAAATTCCCGCGGTTGCTAGCGAACAGCCTTGTAAAGGGATGATGAAAAAAAAGATTACAAACGTATGCACCCCCTACATAGAACAGTCGCCCAGTTAAATTTTGCCGAACAAATTTTTGTCATTGAATTAACCGGCTCATAGTTGTCTTTGGTATATGACAATTGGTTAAATAATTTATTGACATTCTAGAAAAAAGCTTTCGAATTACTTTATATTTATATGTTTTGTCTTTATATTTGCCAGGATTTGCGTTAAATGATTAATTAAAACATTGTGCGATAAAGTCTTTGAAGCACGAACAATACTTGAAATTTGAATCGAATTAAACTTCAGAAACTGAAATTACGATTACAATGAACGCTTATTTCACTGCTGAAACGGGTTCATGTAGATGAAGTATTCGTACAATAAGACAATAGGAAAATTTCTGTTACGTGCCAGAAAAATGTCTATTCCCCCGTGTTATATTCTTTTATGTCTTTCTGTAACACCCAAAAAGGTTAAGAGAAAAATGATAATCTACCTCAGAAAAAATACATTGATGAGAAACATCAGAGTAAAAAAACATTTCTTTAATAAAAAGATCTCATTTATAAATATCTGCACTTCCTGATAATTTATTTTAATCCTTAATCTCAGAATCAGTTCCCTAATGTGGTGTTCTGTTCAATTTTAGAAGATCTTGTAGTCAATTAGATTCTCTTAAATAATAAATAAATAAATCGGTCAAGTGCGTGTCGGACTTCGCACATTTAGGGTTCCGTACCAAATGTAGAATATAAGCCAGCTGTGCACAGAGGCAGGATTCTTAAAGGACTAATAAGTCAAAAATACTTGGTTAAAAGATTTAAAGAAGTGAAAAAAAAATAACCTGGCGAATGTGTGTTCGGCGAAGAAAAAAAAATTATGAATAGCACAATCCGCATATAGACTTAGATATATTAATAAATTTTGAAATGCAACGAACAAACTTGTTAATAACAGCGTAACCGACAAAGATAGAAAAACAATTATAAAATGAAGAATGCGTTTTTTAATAAAACTAATACGATTGCATAGATAAAAATAATAAAATATCGATTATCACAATTCGCATAAATACAAAGGTACGGAACCATAAAAATGAGGGAATGTTAATTAAAAAATCATATTTATTAATATATTGGTATTTGTTGGTAAAATATACGTAACAATAAACATTATCACCAAATTTCAAGTTGATACGTTAATGGAAAGTTAAAAAATACTTCGGAACTAAATTTTGTAAAAAATACTGACTTTGGCGGCTTCTCGTGCCTACGTTTTGCAATATTTTTTAAAACAAAAAATATGTCTTTGGGAGTCCCACTTGAAAACATTCAAAAATATTTTTTATAATTTATATGGATTTGGGTCAACAAGATGCATATACCGTGAAAATTTGAAGGCTCTAGCTTGAACGGTTTAGCTGCTAGACCGGTGTGACAGACGGACGGACGGACACGCGAGTGAGAGCAATAGGGTTCCGTTTTGACCCTTTGGGGTACGGAACCCTAAAAAGGTGATTAAATAAATCAATAATCAGAAGTTGTTATTTACTTACATATTTGCCTATCTGTAAAATAATTTTTCCGGTTGCTCATAATTTATTCTCCGGTATTTTACCGTAAAACACCCTAACACTGAAGCAAAAGACTGAGACATTGAGATGGTCGAAGCACTGTTGTGTTGCCACATCTAGGGCTTCATACGAGAACGATACTTTTCTCGTCTCGTCTCGTAAAACCGAGACGAAACCTTTTTGAACATTATTTGGGCGATACCGAGACCACATACGGTGAGACCCGAGAGTCTCGTTAAAAATTCTTCAGAATTTCCGAGAAAAATAAACCAGCAAGCAGGATAAATATAAAAAAAAATTATAATAAAAAAAAGGTCTGCATAGGTTACGATACATTGACGAAATCTAAAATGGTAACATCTGTGAAATATTTTACTATATACTTTTGCATTTCAGTTACAGGAAAAATGTAGTGATGGGCAGAATCGAATACTTTTAAGAATTGAATCCTTGGTATTCGAATACATTTAAGAATCGAATACTGATTTGAGTCCGAGTACTTGAGTACTTAGATGAATAGACGAAGCGATAAAACTATTAAAATGAAAAGACATGATTCCGTAAAGAGCGTAGTAGTAATAAACTACTATAAGAAATAGGACAAAATAAGTTTAGTTCTTATTGTAAAATTTAGGATACAAATGAAGCTACAAAAAAGAGATTGCTGAATAAACATTTATTTTTTATATTGGAGCCCTTTTCGGCACAGCGGTCAGTTTTATCAGAATTTAATCTTTTGTCCCTTCTAAAGGTGTAGGCTTTTTGGGCACGAGAGCGGGATTAAGGGTTCTAGGAAAATTAAATAGGATTATTTTAATATTAAATAATATTTTTGTAATCTCTTCAATGGACCTTTTCATTTACGAAAAATAAATTCCAAAACTTATATAAGTTGATTGTATTTTATACGAAACGTCCATTTCACATAGACTTCCACGATAGATTTTTCATTTCGAAAAAATATCGCGTTTTAAAAAGTTCCCATGACGTCACGTTAATCGGAAACACCCCCCTCCATTATTTACGTTCCGAAACACGCATTACTGTTTTTCCCAAAAATATAGCTCAATGCTTGATATACACATTTGATATATAATTGAACTTTCTCATTTGATCGACTGTTCAAGAAAATTACATTTTAGCTACTGTTTTCTTTAATTAAAACAGTCAAAGTTGCTGGACGGACCTTCCTTTTGACGAAGAGCGATCATTGGCAACGCTGCAAATTCTAAAGGCAATTTCTTAAATACTTTTATGACGTTGTCAAAAAGCATTTTTTAGATATTTTCGCAGTTATTAAAATTAAAATTGTAAAATAATTACGGCGAATCGCTTAACTAGTACTGAAATTTGGTTTTTCTTGTATTTTGGGTTGAATTCCTTTATATCGGGTAATTGCGAATCGCACTTTACACTAATTTTCGTATCTGATATTTGCTACAAAAAGAGATGAAGAGAGAAAAAAGATTGATAATATTCTACTCTGTGATGCAAGTGAACGAGTCTATTAAGTATTAAATAACAAATTTCATACGTCACAATTCACATATAACGGCAAATTGAGGTTATATGGTGCACTCCTTACAAAACGTTGCCAAATTTAGTTTTAGTGAACGTGACGTCACGAACCCTCTTTTTACCTGATTATGGCAAAATTAGCTATCAGAAAATTCCCAAGTGATATTAGCACTTATACCTTCTAATTACAGTATTCTCACATGGTTCATAAAAAGGTCCCTTGTGGGTTATTCCTAGATACAGTTTAAATAAAATTATTGTCAAATTATTGGTTTTAGGAATGGGGTTGTCTTATTTTACTACTCGAATACTCTTAATCGGTTATATTCAAATTTATCTATATTATTCTCGATATTCAGTTAAATACATATATGTGAAATTAAATAGTACACATATACCTAGAAAACTTAAAAATTCGAATTATAAAAAACATCTTGTGTATTTAACGAATTTAATAATACAATACAAAAATAACACACTTTCAAGGTGTCAATTTATTAAAGCAGTTTTGTATCATTATAAAAATAAAACATAATTTTTATTCCGTATTTTGTATATTTTATATTTTTTAGTGTTGTATTTTTGTAATACCTAGTATAATTTTTAATCGGTTTTTTATGTAGCTATTTTATATTTTTCGTAGTGTTGTATTTTTCTAATAGTATATTTCTTGTGATTTTTCATATTGTTTTGTATTAATTATGAGTTTTTTTAATTTGTTTTAGATATAGTTTAAATAAAATTTTGGTCATATCATTGTTTTTATTTGAAGAAAAAAATTCTTTACTATGCAAATCAAACCCAGATAATTTATTTGAAGAAAAAAAAATCTATATCATACAAATCAAGTGGAGGATATTTATTTTGAGAAAAAAAAAATAAAAAAATCACTGAAAATATTCCTATTATTTTTTTCTTAAAAATATTACTTTCAATCAAAAGGATTAGTTACTTTATGGTCGATAACCACTATGCCCAAAAGGCCCACCTAATTTTAAAACTTGAGGCCAAAAGACCCGTAGGATTACGGAACCCCGCAGACAAAATTGACCGCTGGGACCAAGTGACCAACACCCATTTTATTTAGTAGCGCTTAATTTTTTCTTGAATTGGATTCGGATTTCAGTTTTCGGCTTTCCGGAGTTTTTGGTAACGCCAACTTTCAAGTATAAATTTTAAAGGTATTAAGTTTTATTAATAATTATTTTTCATTTTTCGATTATAAAAAAACCTTTTTCGATTTTTTTTGGTTCGAACTTTTTCTACGTTTTAAATCTCAAAGTGGTGCTAATGAGTAGTTTGTAGTTTATATAAAAAGGTATTTAAATATCATGGAAATACTATCTTAGAAATAAATTCTAAAAGTAACGAGATTTGACGAGACGAGACAAACGGTTACGAGACGAGACAAATGGTTACGAGACGAGGCCGAGACTGAAACGAGACCTATTTTCTCGCCTTATCTCATCTCGTGTGAGGCCTAGCCACATCGTCATAAAATATCGTGATGTGTTTTTTTAATTTATTTATTTATTTTTTAGATGATTTTTGGATCGTGTTCAAATGATATTTTGACAAAAAATGTGCAAATGTAACTTAAATAAAAATGTTTACCTATTGGGTAATATTTACCAATTTATTAATTCAATTTTGGTACAAATATTATTTCTTTAAAATATCTTATGAGTAATATGGCAACATTGCGAGACTAACAAGTTATCTGAAAAATACGCCATTGCATGCGCGTCAGTATTTCTACACAATTGTGTATCAAACATACTCAATATACAATATATTATAATTTGCTGTTATATTTTATTAGCAGATTTCTAAAGATTTTCTTACAGTAAATGTAAATATACACAATTTTTAGATAAAAAGATTCCAGACTGCCTGTCTATTAAATATTAACAACTTTCTTATAAAAATTACGCATTATCCCGTATACAAAACGTATGAAAAATTTTACACACAGCTGTAATATAAGTTCGAACAATTTTGTAGTGTAATTTTTTTACACAGCAAAATAAGAAAAAAATTTTAAATATTTTTGTGGGTTTAACTTTGTCCTCTAAAAAAAATTTTGTACTATTAAGATGAGATTGTAATATCGAATGGAAAACGATAAAGATGCACTAAAAGTGGCAAGTAACTCAAACTGATTAATAGTAATGACACTTTTTTAACTGATTAGGAGCATAATATTGTAGTTCTTTATACGGCACATATTTTAGCTCTTTTTAAGCTTTTCACTGGATATTTATCAGTACAATATTGTTTTATTGTATTCTATATATTTAAACATTTAGCGGTACTAGTTTTTACTTGTTGCTATGGTAATGATTAAAATTACTTAACAAACTTTTAATTTTACTTTCCCGACCCACCTCAGAGAAGGAAACGAGCTAAAATAAATTTTCGAGATAAAGATGGAAATATCTATTTCGAGGTCACCTGAGATGATTAAGACCATTTCCAGATAGAATTCTGTCTGTGTGTATTCTTCCATGATAGAGGCCACACGTTTAATTCGATTGAGCTGAAATTTCGTATATGGGTTTGGGTTACCCGTCGGAAAAACCCATTAGTTTTTGTCAAAATTATTTCTCCGACTGTCACCTGTCAAAAATAAAAAAATTGTTAAAAAATAACCGATATTTTCATTGGTCTGGATTGTTCTAACCCTTCCTACCGGTAATTTTTGGACATGTCGAAGTCTGTCGGATTTTTTAGCATGAAATTTGGCTTGGGATTTTTTTAGAATTATAAAAAGTTCAAGTTTCTTGAAAGAAAAATCTGATATAAAAAAATTATCAGTAAATGGCGGAAATCACATTGCTTATTTAATAGTGGTGGAATTTTTAATTTACAAAATACGAGCGAAATTAAACAATAGGTATTATGTATACATTAAAATGATTAAAATTGTTTATATTTTAAAAATTAACCAAATTTAATAATTTAAGAGTATTTTAAATAAAAAAAAACCGTTATATAAATAATGGTTTGATGTCTTACCATATGTTTTCTAGTATTAAGTGAAAATAACTCGTTGGAAATAAAAGCGAGGAAAATATAACAAAAACCCTTTTCAACTCTATCTCAAACACAAATTTGTATCCGCAAAATAATACAAAGCTCGGCTCAAGTTGTGTTTTAAAGCCTAAAAACCATCGAAAAAGACGACAATGCCTTTTGCATAGAAAACGAGACATAATACCTTTTAGGTTTTTAGGGTTTAGAAGTTTATTTCGTTTCATGTAGTATTTTAGTTAAGCAAGTTTATTTAGTTTAAAAAAATATTTATTAAATTTTGTTTTGCTCCAATTATTTAAATTTTTTTTTAATACTCATTGTACCTTAATTCTTATTGTATGCTCTATTAGAGAATATTCCAACAATATGATTACTTTTATTTTAAATTCGCACTGTGCTCCTAACAAATGCTATAAATCGAAAATTGGTGATATACCGGGTGGTTCAGGGGATCGGGCCAAGTTCATATCTTCAGGACGAAAAAACGGATTATTTTTAAATTTGTGTGACAAAAATGGAACACCCAGTATATTTTTACATAGTTGGATTTTATAAGTCAAATTAAGTATAATCCATACGTCAAAAATGATTATGGTTGTCAAAAATAAAAATTATTTTTAATCGAGTACTCAACTTGGTTTAAACCTCTCTGTTAATAAAAAATATTATTTTTCTACAAGCGTGCGGAAAGTTGTACTTTTCCGCACTGATTTTATAAATGCTAAAATGATTAAAAATTAATTCTTGCTTGGTTACTATGATTACTTTCAGCCTAATGTTTTATTTATTAAGAAGCACTAAGAAAATTTTTGTTTAATGACAAAAAAATATTTTTGCTAAAAATTTTTTTTTAATTCTAGGCGCTTGTAGAAAAAATATTGTTCCTAACACTTGCGTAAAGTATCTTTTCCCCACTTAATTGCATGCCCGAACTCGCTTCGCGTCGTTCGGGCAACTCCAATTGCGTGCGGAAAAGTATAACTTTCCGCACTTGTTAGGAAAATAACTATTTTGCATACATTTAAATATTTTTCATTTTATTAGTGTTTTAATTACTCCACAGCAGTTTTTTATGAAAAACTCAATTTTTTTAAATGGGAAACATGGGGGCCATTTGTTCAATAAATTGGCAGCCAAAATCATTTTTGATAAATGAATTATACGTAATTTGACTTGTAGAATCCAAATATTGAAAATTCCGTTTTTACGCTAATTTGAAAAATCCAGAATTCCGTCATTTTGGATTTTTAGATCACTTAATTCAAAATTAGGTATAGAATGACTACCCAAAATTTCAAAATAATTCGTTCATTCGTTCTGAAAATATGAACTTATCCAGACCCCCTGAACCTCCAGGTATGACCACCCGGAATTTGGCACACCAGTTACCGGAACCCTTTGATTTTTTCGGAGTTCTGGACTCGTCTCAAAGAGTTCTAGAGTTCTCGAGGGGTTGCAGATAGAGTTCTGCAATTTTTTTGCGGAATTTTAAAACAACAAATTTTGGGGTGCTAACTT
This sequence comes from Neocrepidodera transversa, assembly GCA_963243735.1. Taxonomy (NCBI): domain Eukaryota; kingdom Metazoa; phylum Arthropoda; class Insecta; order Coleoptera; family Chrysomelidae; genus Neocrepidodera; species Neocrepidodera transversa. The sequence goes on from OY725350.1 coordinate 18,266,135, forward strand.
CATGCCGCACCCCTTTTGTGAGAAAGAAGAGTTCTGGGTGACTAGATATTTCAGAAATAAAGAGTTCTAGAGTTCTAGAGTTCTCGGTAGGTTTTTAGAGTTCTGGGAATTTTCGGAAATTACAAAAAAAAAATAAATGTATTCAAAACCAGCCATAAGTGACTTAAACTGCCCAGTAAATAAAAAGGGTGCGGCATGAAGTTAGTACCCCAAAATTTATTTTTTTTTAATTTCCGAAAATTCCAAGAACTCTTTGCAAAACATACCGAGAACTCTAGGACTCTTTATTTCTGAGATATCTATTCACCCAGTACTCTTTTTTCTCACAAAAGTGGTGCGGCATGAAGTTAGCACCCCAAAATTTCTTTTTTAAAAATTCCGCAAAAAAATTGCGAACTCTATCTGCACCCCCTCAAGAACTCTATAACTCTTCGAGACGAGTCCAGAACTCCGAAAAAATCAAAAGGTTCTGGCAATTGGGGTGCCAACTTCCGGGCGGTCCAGGTATGGTCTGAATTACTGGATTTTACAGGCAACTAAAAATCAATAGTGTCACTTGTTAATTCGCTTCATAGTAAATATAATCATTAATTACTCAAATAATTAATAAATTTTTATACCGGTATTTTTTCTGTAGGATTCTCTGGACTGGGACGATTTATCTCTAAACGTAAAGGGCGATTTAACCCTGCGGGGTTCAGAGGTCTTTTAAGAAAATTAAATGTGGAGATAAACACGGAAAGAAACAATGAAATAGAATAAGAACAAGAAGAAAATATTGTTACTAATCAAAACACAGAGAGTCTGGGAATTGAAATTAAATAGGAATTTATATAAATGAGAATAATAATAAATCAAAAATTATTTAAATATCTCCAATACTAGACACTCTTACCTTCATTCACCGCATAAAAATAAAAAAATGACTTAATTAGCGAACCTTGATGACGAAGGCTATCTCTGTTTATTTCTCTTTACAGTATTTACAACAAGCAGTAGGCCACGACAAACCATAAACAAAACACTGTTGTGAGCGGTGCAATTGTCGCGATTCATCCGGTTCACTCGCGAGAAAAATTTATCGGAAAACCGAAAACAAAAAAAAAAGTATTTTTGTTCGGTCTTTCAGTGATTTTTTTAATTAAAAATCTTTTGAATATGGATATAGTGTCAAGAACAGTGGGAAAAAAGTTTGATATATAGAAAAGGTGGGTAATAACAAGTATTACAATATAATTTTTTTTAAATAAAAAAACTTTTTTAAAGCTATTTTTTCTGTATATAATCATGACGTGTAATCATTTATTTTGTCATAACCTAAAAATAAATTAAAAGAACATAGTTGTGGGTGGTTATTCAAAGACGAAATGTTATTTTACCAATTTAGATACGCTATGGTATTTGACCGTCAATAAAAAATTGTTAATTAAATAAAATGAAAATCATCAATTTTATATCTATAATAGTTAAATTTGCGCCACCCTATATATAAAGGGTCCCAGTTGTTTCATTTCAAAATCACTCGCCCTTTTATAATTCGATGGATACAAAACCGATATAAAATGCTGAAGAGGAATGTTAAGTCTAAATTTGGGGACGTAAAATTAAGCCATCGTTTATCGATTTTCTGTTTCTTGCGGCTCCAGTAGGTCGATTGAAAAAGGGAAAAAATTCTATGCGAAACGTAAGTAAAACGGAATATATAAATAAAGGTAAATCGATTTTTCAGAAAGCATAGACATTTTCTGATCCGAAAGATGTAACCAATTTATTTAATAAGAAATTATATAATTTATAATCTATTTTTTTTTCAATTTTTTAAAATAAAATACTATTTTTACTGTTAATCATACAAGTTTATATTTATTTAAGAAAATTTAAATTACATAATGTAATCGCCATTGTAACGAATTTGTCGAAGCATAACGTCTAATGGAACCTTTCCGCATCTCGGTGTTTACGACCTTTGCACTTACATTAGACTCTCAAAACCACAAATAATTGTAAAAAAAAAACAAAATTGAAACCGTGACATAAATACACTTGGTGTTAATTACCGTGTTTTTAGTTTTTAGTAGTAGAAATACGTAAACCAGAAACCTTGATTTTATAGCCACCAGTTCTATTAATAATCTAATTATTATTTTATTACAATTATTATAAAAATGTGTATAAAAAAGTTAACATTATAAATTATTAAAGCAAGTTAATTGAAAAAATTAATAAGATTAGGTAAATGCACAAGAAATAGAAATGAAAATGAGGTTGACAAATGACAAGTAACAATAGGCGAGATCCCTAATTTCTGGAAAAAATACCACAACCTTCAGAGCGATGAGAAAAGTGTTTAGATTTTTAATTAAAAAATTTCGATGTAGTTTTCCAAAATAAATTCCCAAAGAAACACACGAAAATCGAGCCAAGATGTGACGTAATAGTAGGGGAGGCCAAGCGGGGATTTGGGGATTTACTGAAGCTCGGCAGATTAATATATGGGGGGGATACCTTGCACCCAGTTGAGTGTCAGATTAAAGTAGGGTGAGTTACTTACATCGTAAGAGATGTACATTCCAATAATCTGACGATTTCAGTGTGACGTAAGGATGTGGGGAAGATAAAAATTTGTAAAAAAAACGTCACCTGGAAATACTCTAGCGCGGTTATAAATAATTTAAGGATCACAAAAATAATATAATCTGCCGATTTCCTCAAATTGGAGTACTTAAAATCATCAATATAGTGCGGTGTGTGCAGCTGCTGAGAATTATGTATTTCCCACTCCGCGCCTCTCTTCCCTTCTCACTCTTTTCTATCTCTCACTCTGATACGCTCTAGTATGTCTATGGAGTTTTTAAAAAATGCTGTCACAGAACACTACGACGTATCTATGTTGGAAAAGCTTACTTCTTTCTCGAAAGATTCAAATATTCCTTATCATAAATGTTATAAAGATCAATATTTGCGTGACATTTCTAGAGAAGATGAAATTGGCGACGAAATCGAGCTAGACGAAAATGATTCGACGGATGAAGATTAAAAAAAATTAGTTAAAAAAATGAAATTCTTATACTTATTTTTCTATTAAAAAATATACTTTTTTCTTTTCATGCTATTTCCTGTGCTTTTCATGGACTAAATTCTATTAAATTAATTTTTTTTTATTGTCAGATTTATGAAATTAGGATGAACCGTATATATCTTAATCTGACGCGGTCAAATATTTAAAAAGCACGATTTTTTCTGCATTTTTGAAAAATCACCAAGAGTTTGGGTTACGCCCATATCGTTAGAATATTAAATGAGAACTTTCTTTGGGTATATGTCACCCCCTTAAAATATCTGACACGTTCGATTAATTTTTTTTTCTATTTTCAACCCTTCTAGTAGACAACCCCCATCGTGCAAACTTTCAGATTAAGCAACCTCCATTATTAAAGATAAGTTGGGCATACATAATATCAATGTCTAACGCGCTCGGATATTTCCATTAAACGGTTTTTTTTTACATTTTTGAAATTCTATAGACGCTCCCCCCACCGATGAAAGGGTATAAATTCTATAACATTTTTTTCTTTTTATCATATAAGCTTTGAAATCTAATAGGTTTTCACGACGCTCGAGTAAATCCCCATTGCGCATAGTGGTCTCCCCTACTATAACAAGTACTGACCTATCGCCGGAGCACTAAAGAACTGCTTTGTAAGTGAGCAAGTGCTCTCAAGGTTATCGCCAGAATAATTTTTTACAGCGTTGTCAAGCGTTATTCATAATATTTATTTACAATGTGACCAGGTGGAAAAAATAATGACATAGTACTCGGTATACATAGATATTACTTAAGAATAACTAAATCGAGAACAGCCATCACATACAAATTCCTCATTATAATCCATATTGACACGGTAAGAAATGGAAAAGAAAATGAGGTTGACAAGTGACAATAGGCGAGATCCCTAATTTCTGGAAAAAATACCACAACCTTCAGAGCGGTGAGAAAAGTGGTTAGATTTTTTTTAAAAAAATTTTCTTCGAAGTTTTTCCAACATTTTTTAAACATTCCTGTTTAAAATCGGGCCAATATGTTACTGACCTATCGCCCGATCGCTAGAGAATTGCTTTGTAAGTGAGCAAGTGCTATCAAGGTTATCGCCAGAATAATTTCTACAGCGTTGTCAAGTGTTATTCATAATATTTATTTACAATGTGAGCAGATGGAAAAAATAATGACATAGTACTCGGCAGTGCTGATAAACACCTGAGCGGTCAAGAGGAGGAATTTTGTCCTTGGAATTAACTAGAACGGATTAAAGATGTTGACTATATTTTGAAAAACTTTTATAAGAATTATTGCCTAAATACTGTAAAGAACCTATTTGGGACACACCAATCAGAAGTCTAAATTTGGAGAAGTATCTGGTATATAATAAATTATTGTTGATTGCCAACTCTTTGATGTTAAGTTTAGAAGTTAATGCAGAATGTGAGAGTGGAATAGAAAAGGCTCCGGAAAGAAAACTGTTGGAAGTAGGCGAGCTGGTGTGACATAGGATGATTATAGTGGAAGTTAATAAGGGAGTCAGTGGTGGTAGGATTTTTGTAGATTTAAAATTCTAGACTGTAACTAATTTACCGTGAGAATTAATTAAAATATCTAAATTATATCGCGCACGGCACTGGACTATAATTAACTTAAAATTATAGGAAAGGTAACCTTCCTTCGATAAGGTTAGTCATACCAACCCATCAGTTGGCTGTGCTTCTTATACGCCGAAATTCTTATCGAGTATAATGATTCAATCAGTTATAATCAGTTGCAGTGGCAGTCTGAGTTACAGTGACAGTCTCAGTCAGCGTTGCTAATGCGAGTAAAAACGCTCACGTTGTGAGGATTAAGATACTATCTGGAGCGAAACGAGAGCAAAAGAGAAATGCGAGGATTTTATTTTTTTACTGATTCTTATTCTCCAGGTCATAAACAGCATAGCGTCCCTATTCTTGGGTCTGGGTCCCGCCATTGAATCGATTAAAATAGGTAGATTCCATATACGGAAATCTACCTAAAAGTGGAAAATAAAATGTGTTTTACTTCTTCTCTTAAATTCAACTATATCCGATTTAAGGTATGTATTTTTATCTCTCACTGCATTTTAGTGAGAGTAAAACAGAGATGCATGGTGTATGTGCGAGGATTTTGTGAGGAATTTTTTGTTTGGGTGTGAGCGAAATGGGAGCATTCCAAACAGAACAGTGGAGCTTTTTATCGTTATTATGTTGGCCACGCTGGTCCCAGTTCAAGTTGATGATCGAGCCGAGAACCAGATCCAATCCAGTACCTGTTTAGCGACCTTTAGATGTAGGTGAAGCTGAACGGAGTGAAACCAAGTTCAATTGTACCGGAACCGTCATCCCACCAATAGGCCATTCCGGAATATGTACCTGTACCGTCCAATGAATTTTATTTTTTACATTTAGAAACTAATATCAAGGTGGTTAATCCAGTAGGGCAAGTAAAGACCGCCCTTTTGGTCGCTAGTGATTTGGTCGACTCCATAACGACTCCTGGAGTATTTTTTATTCACTGACGCTGCCCGTGCAAGTGACATTCACACTATAATCTGAAGGTGACGCCCTAGGCAATTTGAAACCTGGATCAAGGCGCCAAAAGACCGCTTTACGATGCAAGACAGAAAGACGAAGGGTTTCGTTTTATCAATAAATGAAGAAAAGGTAGGGACAAATTGGACTGGAATTTAATACGAGTGTGGAGAGGTCGTTCATAAAATTTTCTACTAAAAGTTGTGACAGTTTCGAGCCCATAAGAGAAACATTAAGTATTTAGAAATGAGAGAGGTGATATTGTTGTTCCTCGGAAATAGAATTAAGAGGTTTAGACAGAATTTTTTATAGAATATTGATTCTCAAATTTGGTAACCGTTTTAAGGGTGAAGCCTGACCACTGGACGAATCTGACCGTTAACTTTAAGAATTTTAGGTAAACCGTAGAGAATATTGGTAGTGAGAACAATAGGACAAAGAAAATATGGGTTGTTATATAAAATTTCAATTTCTTAACATATAAAAATTAAATCCGAACAAAACAAACCTTCCAACCAATTTATAGTAAATAAATTCTATTTTTCACGAAACTAACGAACCATTTATCTTATAACAAAGTCTATAAAATGATGATATAAAATTACAAGGTTAAAATAAAGGAGAAAAAATTCACATCCTATTATTGATGCTGATGCTCAACAATGATGTAATAAAAATATTGATAATATGATCACATGTACATGGGTAAATATGATTAATATGTTATTACCTGTCTGCTAAAATGAAACGTCTGCATAAATGACATACATTAACATTAAAAGTAAAGGTCGTTACGTTAAGTGAAAGTCATTAAATAGTGAAGAGGAGAAAAAAATTAAACTTTTTGACTTAATGAATTTAATGAGAATAAAAAATAAATCGTTATTTTTATTTGAATTTTCACCTTTTCGGAAAAATATTCTAATATAATTGAAAAAAATCGGAAGTCATTTATAATTTGTTTAGCTATTTTGATAGTCAAATTTATTGAATAGTGAAGAAGTTAATAAAGTAACAAAAAACATTTTTATATAATTGTGACTTAAGACCGAAAATATTTTTTCTACGCGCACATGGACATTGTCGATTCTACGCACATTTTACAGAATGTATATGTAGGCAATATCAGTGAGATATGAAATCCACCAATCAGAGTTCACATTTACTAACCCACCAACTATTTTTTTTATTTAGAATAACCTGTAAACATTTCAGAATTTTTTATACTAAAACAGAAAAATATTTGTAAAAATGAGTGATGACTTGATAAATGGTACATCACCAGATATTCATTTAGCCGCAATAATAATATTAAATCCCAAAGTTTTAAGTTTTAAGGAAATAAATCACAAAGTCAATGACCACCTTGTGGTCCTTTTCGGTGACTTTTTTCTTTTTCCAAGTTTTTCGGGGTGATGATCCCCCCACTAAGTGTTGTCCTTAGGTGCTAGTTTTAGTCTTTAAATATTACGTAATGGTTTTATTCTTTTTTAAGTACCATTTATAATTTTTTAAATTAACTTTTTCTTAATAATGTTTTTTTACTACCCTTAACGGATGCGACATTAAGTACTTAATAATGATAAGTTTATATACTCTGTCCAATATTTTTTTCCTTAAAATGACAAACGACAAGCTGACTAGTAATTTTGTGTTAAAATAAATATTGTGGCTAATCTGTTTAGATGTGTATACTGGGCCAGTAACAAGTATAAAAAATAGTGGATTCTTTAAAAAAGCAATTACAGGCAATTTAATTTAGCATATTCTAATATATTACTGAATATTTATATTCTGAAAAAAATTAAGAAAAAAATACAATATATATTGTTGAAAATTTATTATGGGTGAAGTCTATATGAACTCAATCTGAACAGCTAAAAAAAGACTCATGTACCGGATCTGATAAATTTACTAGTTAATTCCATAGAAAACCTCCCATATTAAATTGATGATTAGACCTTGTATGGATTTCTTATCACTTATTCAAAGTCGGCCCGCTGTATACTGTATTGCATGGACACACCTAAACATGTAGGTCAAAAAATGTCAGCTGCGTTTGCATTTTCGAGTGAGTTGTAAGTGCCACGGCTTCAGGGCTTGGCTTAGTATTTATAAAATTAGTTTAGCGAGTATCATGTTTTTCTAATTTTTTTTCTTGTTGTTATTATTTAATCAAGATGGCGTTGGTGAGACCTTTTCTTGATGTTTCCGATAATGAAACCAATAATGTTGAATGCTCGGCTGAAGATAATTCTATGGCGGAGCCGTCAGAATTTTTATACAGGGATCAACTTAAATTATGCTTGCTGTGATATAAAATGTATTGTTCTTTTCTTTTTTTCTTCTTTTTTTGTTTTGAGAGAATCTGCAGTTGGTCCATCTTTAAATGTCCTCATATAATACGGAGAGATAATAAATTAATAAAAGTAACATTATTTTTATCTTACTTCCACAGAATTCTCATTGGGAAAAGAAATATTAAAAAAGTTATAAGCATTTTTAATAATATTTTTCGATTTTTCTAAAAATGTAATGAATAAAAAGTTTATTTATATATTATTTTCTTTTTAATAGCAATACTTTCTTGACCTGAAGGTCCGTCAATATTCGATATAAAAATATTCATATTCTCTATTCTAACTAAAAATCTCATAAAAATCGTATCAATATTTGACGTATCAATAGACACTAACAATGTTGACGGATTAGTGACAGAATATTGATACAATTTGTGCAAATTTAGTGATTGCCGAAAAGTTGGACGGACTGTACTTTTGAATTTTTATTGTATTCATTCCTAACTCTGAACGTTTGTATCTATAGTGCTGACAAAGGTCAGTGACCGAAACTAGTTGCCTCCTGTTATATTTACATTAAATTATGTGGTACCTAACTTTGTGCTTTATTTCCTTAATAATAATATTATTACAATAAAAATCAAAAACTAAATTGAATATAATCTACTTACAAAAAGAAGGTGCCTATTAGTTTTATATGATAGCCCGTGATAGCCCAGTTCCAACGCTCTCGCTTTCGTATACGAAGGTCGTCGTTTCAAAACCGGTGACTGTACTTTTTAGACTTCTAAACCCTAAAGGAGAAGTATAATATACCTATGTCTGTCTGTCTGAATCGATATTTGATAACAAATTTGAGATATCTTTTACGGTTCATGAGATAATCGCATTTTTGTGTAGAAGTCGTCACGTACCTGCTAACGCTCAGGCGCTTCTGACTTGTTTTTTTATTTATTTTATTTTTTATTTTTTCTGTTTTTTAGTTTTTCCTTTAGTAGGTTATAGAAAAAATGTACTGTTTAACTCGTGTGAATTATCCATATCGCACTCGGATGATTGAGTACTCCGCCTACGGTTTCGAAATGGCCTTCATATCAACACTTGTTGCATAAACTAATATTTATGAATTGTTTAAAGTTGTAGATTAATTCTTGTGACAGTACTGGACAAGGCAAATTTTATTTTATTTTATTTCAAAAGAAAGTTTTTAGTTTTGATTTTGTGAAATTTAATTAAGGCTACTAATCTGTCAATTTTGATTATGTTTTTCATTAATTAACTAAATGGATTACTTTTTTTTGAGAGATAAAAAGTATTTTATTATAATATTGTTTTTACCAATTACACCTTGTATATTTATCTGAAAAACCACAATCGTGATTATAGAAAATAGAATAATAATAAAAAAACTTATCTATTATGTTTTGCATTTATATTTATTCCAATAGATACCGCTTTGAAATCCACTTTTAGTATAAAACCAGAAATATTTGTAATACTCCTGATCCGTGAGAAAATCCTCAAATGCACCGTGTTTCTAGCTCCATATTGATTTAAGAGCCATGATATTCTGGATCCGTTCCAATTTTAAATAACGTCTCTCCTTATTCCACTGCTAAGCTCTGATGCCACACTGATATCCGGATAACACGTTCTAGGGTGTATTAAAAAATAACGGTACATGATAATGTAAAAGGGATTAGAAATTTGTTCACAGGATTATATATAAAAAAATATATATGTATATATACAGTGTGTCCATTTAGTACGGCATTCCTCTCTTAGAGCGTTGTTTGAAATCTGATGCAAAAATTACTTCGGAAATAAATATGGTACCAATTAAGCTACATATTAAAATTATATTGGCTTCTACAGGGTGTTCCAACGATGTACCTGGTTGTTTAAGTCAAGATTAAGGGAAATATTGAAAATGTAAGACAAACTATTGGTAGAAACATTTAATTATCTGACCTGCATTTGATAATATTAATATTTTTCACAGCCTTCTGTCAATACATGATTGTGAACTCGATATTTTTACAAATTATACCGTTTAAAAAAAAACTGTAAGAGTTGGGGTTCCTTGTATGGATATTTTTAAAAAGAGAATTTAATGGGCTTTTCAAATACAGTGCGTCCATAAAGTAACTCATAAATTCATGATTAGCTGAATGAACGATTAAATTAGAAATTCCCGAAACAGGTCGATTTTTGATTTCAATTTACTATATTTTGACGTCATCACCATTTTTTTTAAATGGAACCCCCTCTTTTTTTTCAATTTCCGGATTGCTCTTGCTGAGCTGATTCCAAAAATGTATAATATGTTGCTTCAAATTGGTACAGGGTGGGCAAAAATGCAAAAAAAAATTATGAAAATTGTTTATGGAAAGTTATACGTTACTGAATGTAATAAACAAATTAAATGGAATTACGTAGTTATGCAATTAAAGTGATACACTACCAAAAACAAACAAACGAAAATTTACAATAAATGTTCAAATTGTTCTCCATTGACCATTATACAATGACTGAACCGGGCATTACTTTCATCTCTAACATCCTGTAGAATAGCGGGTGTTATGTTCTGTCTCTCTTGTCTAATTCGGTCTTGTAGTTGAGGGATATTTCCAGGTCTGTTGAAGTAGACTTTAGATTTTAAATAACCCCATAAAAAGAAGTCTAATGGGCTCAGATCAGGTGATCTAGCAGACCATTCCACTGGTCCCCTTCTTCCTATCCACCTTTGTGGAAAAGTTGTGTTTAAAAAATCGCGCACAGTTACTGCGAAATGTGGCGGTGCGCCATCCTGTTGAAACCAGATTCTGCGGTCTACATTAGTGGGTATTTGAATATCAGGGAAAAGCTGGATCAGATCAGGAATTAATGTATTTTGTAGGAAATCCAGATATAAGGCTCCTGTTAAGTTTTCATCAAAAAAATATGGACCAATAATTGTATTTCTCACAATACCAGCCCATACGTTGGTTTTTTGTGGTCTTTGCGTGTGGTACTCTTGCATCCAGTGTGGATTTTCATCAGACCAATAACGGGTGTTTTGACGGTTAACATGACCGTTCAAATAAAACGTTGCCTCGTCCGAAAATAAAACGTTATCAATGAAATTGTTATTTTGGTTCATCATATACTTGCAGAATTCAGTTCTTCGGTCAAAGTCGTCTTCAGCCAATTCATGGATAAGACGTACTTTATAAGGATGGTATTTTACCTTTTTAAAAATGTTTGATACTGAAGACTTTCCAATACGAAAATCCCTAGATAATCCTCGCACTGTACAGTGTGGATTTTCTACTGCCGACAAAATTATGTCTTGTTGAATATTTTCATCAATTTTTGATCTACCTTGTTTTGTTGCATCCCTCACATGTCCTAATTCTCTGTATTTTCGCTCTATTCTGCTTACCGTAGATTGTGAAATAGGTTCACGATCTGGGTGCATTTCATGGAATAATCGGCATACCTTTTGTTGAGTCCGCATCTTTTCGCCAATACCAATCATCATTAATATTTCAATCCTATCACTTTCGGTTAAAGGTATTTTGTAACAAAGTTCACGAACGTACCTTCTCTAAATCGTTAAAAATACAAAACTGTGCTTCAATGTTGTTGACAGTTTTTAACGTCAAATGAAAAAAAAAATGGTAAAAAATATTGCCAAAAAAATTGTATAGTACACGGGCTTGGATCACTAATAAAATCTGTTAGATACAATTATTAAGAATAATGCAGGATGTTTTTGATAGTAAATTTTTGCATTTTTGCCCACCCTGTACCAATTTGAAGCAACATATTATACATTTTTGGAATCAGCTCACTAAGGGCAATCCGAAAATTGAAAAAAAGGGGGGGTTCCATTTAAAAAAAATGGTGATGACGTCATTACACGAAGGTGGTTCACCCTGTATATTAGATTATGATCTGAAAAAATAGTAAATTGAAATCAAAAATCGACCTGTTTCGGGAATTTCTAATTTAATCGTTCATTTAGCTAATAATGAATTTATGCGTTACTTTATGGACGCACTGTATGTTATAATATACAGGGTATCGTATTTAAGAAAAGTGAATAAATTTACTTCGAAAATCGGAAAATTTGGCATTAAATTTTGAATACCCTGTAACACTGAAATTAAATATACTTTTACCGAGGGCTTTCTGGTTCTTACAAAATATCATGTACAAATTTGTGACTAAATTACTTAACAGATGTCTTTTGTATCGCGGTTTATAAAATTCGAAAAATTGACAAATTTCGTAATAACTTGGCAACGGTGTATGGGATATTAAATCAAAATTAACTATTAATGTAGACCTAAGGGTTGATTTAAAAAGTGTAAAAATATCCCCACCATTCCATTAAAAAAAAAAAAAAAAAATTGTGACACCTTTTTTTGGAACACCCTGTAGAAGCCAATATAATTATAAAATGTAGCTTAATTGGTACCATATTTATTTCCGAAGTAATTTTTGCATCAGATTTCAAAAAACGCTGTAAGAGAATAATGCCGCACTAAATGGACACACTGTATATATTGATATTTTACAATTAATATTTCGAAAACTGGTCATAGGATCTAATTTTACCAATTAGAATTTTAAACAAGGACAGTGATTTTTTTTTGATATTTTATGATGTACTTTTGTATGGTAAAAATTTATACTTTGACCAAAACAAGCCTCTGAAAGCATGAATCAGCCTGTAAGTCAAAATATTTTGATGTTGATAAGTATGTATTGCGGCTAAATGTATTAGTCAGTAACCTCAAAAAATATTTAAGAGGAACTTTTAGTGTTAAATTTAAAAAAATCTGGATTTGTAACTTCAACGCCCTGTATCTCGATTGCCCCCATGGACATTTTTATTCATAAGATCAAGTACAATAATATATAAAAAATTCAGACAATTTGACTGTGCTCTCGTTTTTAATAAGAAAAGTGCGGGGTCCTTTTGTCTCTACTTTTTTCCGAATTCCGCATAGATTCGCCGCTAGAATTTTCGAAAAAAATTTTATAGACTTTGCGCTTATTTTTTACAAAAAAGTAAAAAGAAAATGTGAAAAAAGAAGATTTTAAAAAAGAAATACGCTGAATAAAAAAGTTCTTTTATCAATTATTATTAAACAATTACTTGACTGGGAGTGTTCGGAAAATTGGGTGGGATTACCCCATCTTTATGATATCAACAAAAGATAATTTCGCGAATGAAAAAAAAACTAACAAATTATTTTAAACCTGAATTTTAAAATATTCAAATTCAATTGTTGTCACTGTGTTTTTTCTGTGCGGTAATAATTAATTACCACACGTCGTGCTTTAATTTGGTATCATGATACATACAAAATGTAAAACTAGGCGGTCATAAATTCCCCAAAACAAAGCGAAACCGCAGCCGCCAATCAAGAAGCTTGTACGTGTATTTTTATTCAAAAGATGGATATTTATTAAAAAATAATTATTATCTTAATTACACCAATGTAATTAGAATAAATAAATAAATAAATAAATGAAGATCTTCCAAACAAAGAAATTAGTAAAAAAGTTTGATTTTTTTGATTGCTCCGAACCTCGCTGCGCTCGGCTCGGAGTGGATGATTGGGAAACTTTTTTACTAATTTCTTTATTTCGAAGAACTTCATTTATTTAAAAGTCAGCCTTTGTTTTTTTTGTGCGCATAATTAATTTTTTTCAACATTTATTAGATTTCAATTTTTGGCTGATTATTTTTTTCTTACGTCAAAATCTGACATTTTGCAGATTCCAACCAATAGCAATGGGCGATTCTAACCAATCATTCGGTTTTATACTGATTATTTTCCTCATAACAAATACAACCAATGAGAGACCTCCAAATTGCACCACGTGACTTGTATAGATAAGTGATTTTTATCAATCGGTTTGTTTTCATATTTTTGCCAAATAAACTAGTTTTCGAGGAAAATAAAAAAATTTCGATAAAATTTGAAGGACGCGTGGTATTACTTTCGATAAACTAAGTCAAATTTTAAAATTTTGGCTTCGAGAAATATCGAAAAATAGGAAAAAAATGAAAAACACGAAAAGACAGAAAGAAATAGGAAAAAAATGGAAGACAGAAAAAAATGGAAAGAAATGGGAAAAATGGGAAAAATTTCATTAAAAAAGAAAAAATAAGGCAAATTAGGGAAATATAGAGAAAAATGGGGAATAATGGGGAAAATAGGAAAAAGGGATAGATAGGGCAAAATTGGAAAAATAATGAAAACAGGAAAAAATAGTAGGAATTCGGAAAAATAGACAAAAATAGGAAAAATGGAGAAATAGGAAAAAATAAGGCAAAATTTGAAAAAACATGAAAAATAAAAAATAGGGCAAAATAGGAAAAAATATTGAAAAACAGGAAAAAAATTGAGAAATAGGAAAATAAACAAAAAATAGGGGAAAATGGGGAAGAATTTGAAAAAATGAAAAATAGGGAATAATTTAAATAAAAATACGACAAAATACGGAAATATATAGAAAAATGGGAAAAAATACTGCAAAATGGGAAGAAATATGAAAAAAATAATGAAAAATGGGAAATACATAGAAATAAATATGAAAAATAGACAAAAAATAGGGGAAAATGGGAAATAATGTGAAAAAATAGGGAAAAATTTAAATAAACAGGAAAATATAAGGCAAAATAGAAAAATGTAGAGAAAATGGAGAAAAATAGGAAAAAGGGAAAAATAGGAGAAAGTCATAAAACATTTAAAAAATAGAAAGAAATTGAAAAATAATTAAAAACAGGAAAAAATAGAAAGATAAAGGATTAATAGTAGAGAAAAACAGGAAAAATTATAAGAAATAGAAAAATTAGAGAAAATATAAAAAACGGTGAAAAATAGGGGAAACAGGGAACAATTTAAATAAATAGGAAAATAGTGAAATATGGAAATATTGGAAAAAATAGAAAGGCATTGGAAAGTAGGAAAAAATAATGAAAAACAGGAAAACCCCATTTATGTGGTCAGTTAACTACAAAAAAAATTTCATTATCATAAAATCACTCGAAGCACTTTAATTTGGCGGACAGTTTTAATCCGAGTCACAACAAAGAAAGCTCATCTACGCTTTTCTTTGACAAACATGTTGAAATGAGAAAATTAATGTTAAAATAAGAATGAATAAAAAATTCGTCGATAAGTTCAGAAACTTTATTTCTCCGTAAAACTTTTAAACGATATTATATATAAAACTTAGTTTACATTTAGTTGGAAAGAAATGAAGACGACTATAAAACTTTCTTCTATAAAATGAGTTTTTAAAATTAAGACAAATACTTTATCCATAAACTTTGAGAAAATCATTATAGAACAAACTTTTTAGATATTTATTATTTTTTACATAATAACTATTATAACGGTATATTTTTTCAGTATTTCAAAGGTTATTTTTATTTATTACTTCCCACGTCTATTTTTACCCATTCCAAAATTTTTATTCTTGTTGTAAATAGTAATAGCGATAAAAATAATTTTTTATAGTGTCACCTTGTCCTAAGTTGGTTTGGGAGTTAGACAGAGAGCCAGGATGTAGCTAGGTCATAGTATAGTCTAGTCAGAAACCGTAGTCAAGCAGTCTGGAGAAAGTTAAACCCATTTTAAACAAGATTCTTTATTAACAAATCGTTAAATTAATTAATTTCTTTAAGTTCTCTGATAATCGAAAGAAAAGGGATCTAAATAATCGATTTTTATTGTCTATTATTTGATTGAATTTTTATTTCTGATGAAACACAATTTTGTAATAAAAAATTTACCCGTATTTCAACCCCTTACATAGGGTAGTTGGTCTTCTGTTATATTAATATTACATCAGAGCTGTGACAAGCATTGACAAAAAGTGCTAGTGAGCACTAAGCACTCAAAAAAAGTGCTTAAAAATTACGAGCACTAAGCACTAAGCACTTTTTGAAAATCCAACAAAATTGTCTAGAATTGGAATATAGCGAGGGGAAACCGCAGGGCAAAATTTGTACACCTAATTCCTCTACGTTAAAAAATTCCCGCAATTCCCCGCAATTCCTCGCAATTCCCCGCAATTCCTCAAAGCATTTCCTTTAGTTTCAGGATTCTATTAGAGTTTCTCTCATTTCCTAATTTTGTTTGCGATAGAGAAAATTTAATACAATTTACAAATTTTCCAGAACTACTTAATCACACTCGCCAACGAGATCACAACACCTTTATGTAACTCGTTACGTATTTCTCAACCAAGCAGCTCCTGTTACATCAAATTTATAAAAACTATAAAAAAAATTAAAAAGCACTTACTATCTTCCTATAGCATAATAAATAATATTTTCCATTTATTTTCTTAATAAAAAAAAATCTTTTACCTAAATTAAGAGAAAAAGATATTTTCATTGTGAAATCTGTAAATTTTTATATTATTGTTTGTAAAAAAATAGTAATGTGATTCTAGGAGCTGTACTAAATTATTATATTTAAAAGTACCAACATAATTAATACCCTGTATATTCAAATTTTTTTGAAGAAACATGTGAAAAATAATTCTTGTCGATAAGTTTTTTTGAAATTATGCTAGTTTCTAATTTTTTAGGTTTTTTAAAAAGCAATAAAAAAATCCGGAAATCTGATTATTGTAGGAAAATAAAATATGGTGTTATTAAAAAAATAAACTTTTATATTCAAGAAAAATAAAATGTTTTGTATAATACTATCCAACTAATTAAGTAATATCACAACTAAAACAAAAATTCTGCATATTCAAATATATTCAAAAAACAAAAACTGAACAGTAAACATTGGTGTTAAAAAAAAATCTAAAAGAAAGAAATTTTTACAGATATAAAAAAGACCTTTTAAGTAGTTTGTATTTTTTTTATGTCAGATCTTTTTAATTCGAAAGGCCTATTTCTCAAGCTAGACAGGCCCGTAAAATATATATTTTGGGGCAACAACTGTGATGTCTTCTGATGAGGGCCATTCTAAATAACTAGATTTTTCAACGAAAAATTTCATGTGAAAACCATTTTCCATATTTGCTAAAACTAATCCGATATACCATCTTTCGTCATAGTAAACTGCATAATAATGATCCATGATAATGTTTATTTCATGATCCTTATTTTTACTTTCTTCAACCTATAAGGACGAAAACGTTTCGGGGTCATATGAATCATTGAATTATATGACTTCATCGCTGTCGCTTTCATCTGAGCTCTCATCAAGCTCGGATTCGAGTCTCAATCGTTTGGTTTGTTTTTTAGTTATTTTTGATCGAGCCTTGGAGCCTATCTTGGATGTTGTATCACTTTTTGGTTTTGTTTTGGATTTGGGTTGAAAAAACCTATTTAGCCTGTCCGAACTTATTCTACCTTCAGACTGATCTAATAACCAACAGTAGGACGATTTTTTTACTACACGGAAGTCCCTTTCCCTCACCTTAATTTTTATATAAGGATCTTTCTCCGTAATGTCTTTTATGCTGTTGGAGAAGTCCTTCAAGCCGGCACCGCGAATTGAGTCTTTGCTTGGTCTTATTTCATTTAAAATATCATTTCCGCCCTGTCCTGTCCAATAAGGCGATCTGCATTACATATAACCGGGCATAAATCTGATAAGGCTTCATTCTCGGCTTCATCATTCTGAATAATTATATAACCATCTCTTCGTCTACTAAGTCAGTCAAATCTATTTTGTTTTCTTACTATTTTTGACATTAATTTTTCCAGTGTTTACAAAATTCAAAATGTTTTTAAACCTTTCAGTTATATCCACTGTTTCGACATCTACATTAGCCTCAGGATAGATAATCATATCAAGTTCCTTAGCATCCGAAATGCATGCAAAAGAAGCTCCCTTTATAATTAAACTAATATCGCTGTCTGATAGACTGATGGTAATATTTTTAGAAGATTCTACAGATTTTTTTTTACGTGTAATTCGAATCTGTTCTCGAGGAAAAACAAAATTTTCTTTTAAATCACAAAAAATATTATTAATTGTTTTTAATCTGTCAATTCTAGAAAGTATATCCTTAAACTAATGTTTACTACTGTCGAAAATGTAGAAGTTAACGAACGGGTACTTCGAAAAATTTTTTCGCATGTTTGGCTGCTGTAAATCCAAGGTAGAAACATTTCAAGCAATAACTCAGAATTTTCTTGAAACAATTTTATTAACTTAATGAGATGATGAGCATTTATTTCTGTGCACAGATAGCAGTTATCATATAAAAAATTGCGCCAAAATCTTAAAAAAAAACTGCGTACCACATATTATATATTCGTTTTTCTACTGTTAATTTTATATACAAAGAAGCAGTCAAAACTAAATGCATAACGTTTAGGTAACTACAGGTTGCAATACTTTCTGGAATATCACACAGCATTTTTCTTACTTTTCTATCACAAATTTTTTCGGCAGCTCGAAAGTTCATTTTATCTTCTGGTTTTATATCGGACATAGTAAGCAAATGGTGGTCATTCGGAATATTGTCGTTTAATTATTCTAAATGAGTTATTGGCGCTACAAATTTACCAATCCGCAATGTAATTTCTTTTTTTAATAACCGGGTCCTCATTTTTGTTAATATATGTACGTGATCTTGAAAAAAACATACATTCTCTAGCTGTAATTCCATTTGGAACGATGGCCACACTGTAACAGGACATGGAATTATTTTGTTATGTTCTTTGGTATTACGATTTTCAATTTTGGATGACTTTTTACAGTTACTATCCTTGCTACTAGTGTCTTCTTTTTCTTCATAGGGAAAGGATGACATCACTCTCATTGCTTTCAAAAGGCGGGTATCACCATCAGAAAATATACCCAATATTTCAATATTATATGAATTAGCAGTTTTTTCGAAATAGTCCCATAGGACTTACTAAAATAAGAACTCAAACACCCACAAAAAACCAAATCCTTCTAGAATATACGATAGTGCGTTAGTAATAGTACACCAAAGTATACCTAAATCAAGTAACCGATGTCGGATAATATTAAGCGAGATATTAAGTAAACTTCAGGCTATCTCACCGTGTATATGAAATCCATATATGAAGAGTATATGATTTCCTATACTAAGTATAGGATTTTTTTTTCGAGTAGGGCTAGAAATGGTGTGTCTTGGTCTCTTCATTTTACGCGCTTTTGATGGACCACCACTCACTGGATGTATTGTAAGTTGTTAATAATAGATAGCGTAAAGAATAAAAAATTATATTTTTTCGAATTTGAAGCTTTCGAAGTAACTTAGATATTTATTTCAAGAACCATAATTGCTCGAATTCAACGAAAAGTAATAGGCCTCAAACTAAACCTAAATAAAGATTTTTAGGTTAAGTAATAAATATTTGAAATTTACGTACTCCAAAGTTCGATTAGTATTTAGGTTTACTAAAAAATTTGGAGATTTCAGGCGGTGAAGTATTTAAGACAAAGTTTCAAAGCTCAAAAATTGTAGTTTCCCTTTAGAAAAAATCCTCTAGGGCCCTTATAAAGTATAATTTAAATAAGAAAATTCTCGAAAAATACCTGCTAAATCCCGCAATTCCTCGCAATTCCTTGTAAATTCCTCGCAATTCCCCGCAATTCCTTGTAAATTCCTCGCAATTCCCCGAGCTTGTACACCTAATTCCTCCTGCGGTTTACCCCTCGGAATATAGGAACAAACATCAAAAATTTAAATTTATTTTTGAACTTTTTAAATATAAAAATAAAGCAATTTTTATTATTTTTCAATACGTAAGAAAAAAACGTTAAAAAATACAAGTATCCGCACCCGGTTTCTAAATATTGGCGCGGGGACTAAATTAATGTCTTATGAAACTTTTTAATATAAAAATAAACGCAGTAAGCTTACAGTATCCAAGTAGCTCAGCCATAGATGGACTGACAGACGGAAAACAGTCAAAATAGTAAATATTTTTTTTCAAAATTATACTAATATTTTCTAGTGTGAATTAAAAATTGTTCATAAAGGGCTTAGTGCTCGCGATACTTTTGGAGTGCTCGCGAGCCTTTTGAAGTACTCGCGAGCACTTTTGACGAGCACCAAGTACTAAGCCCTATGATAAGGTGTTTTAAGCACTTAGACACCGATTTTAAAAAACAATCGTCAGCACTGTACTCTCGAGCACAAAAGTGCTTAGAGAGCTTAGCAAATAAAGTGCTTTAAATAAAGAAAAAAATAAATAAGGAATAATTGTAATTAAATTTAAAATTCTATCAATCGACCTGTGTCGTTATTTTATTGTTAAAATTAAAAAAAAAGTTATCCGTGCTATATTTTTTTACATATCTTTTAAAAATTTCTATTAAGCATGAATTTTTCATAATTTCTGTTTTTTTTTTCAATTCGAGCATGAATATATACAAAAATATGTATCTAAATTATTAGCAAATAAGTAAAAGTAAATAAATAAAGCATCTATACTAATAAAATTATGTTAATGAAAATCACAATATCATGTAACATCTAAAAAAATATTTCCATTTAATTCAGTCTGCGGCTCGGTTTTGTGCGATACACATGAATAATTTTTTATAATAAAAAAAAGAAAATATACAAATACTAGTGCATTGAATTATTACTAGGTGAGTAATGTTTATGTACATTTATGATGTAACTGTAAACAAAAAGTACATGTGGGGGATACCACTCCCATTTATTTTTAGTTTATTGAATAAATGTAGATATTTATAAAAAATTAATTACGTGATGGTAAAAAAAATTTTTTACATCCAGTTTTTATCACTTTCTTGACGTTTGTGAGCTCCCAGATTCCGAAAATGTAAAAAAAATCTTGTCACTACGTCTGATTTTGAATACCAGATTTACGGGACTTCTTTGTACTAAAGGGCCTAGGACTAAACTACTAATGAAGAGAATACGAATGAAAAACAGCTCACTTTTACAGACAAAGATGGATGATAATGGGATAAAGATGAAAACTTGGACCTATCCACTGTGAATTCGAATTCAAAATCGAGAGAGATAAATAGATATCAGATTCCGCTGTTAGATAAAGAAAACGACAATTTTAACGAGATCAGTTAATAATTTGCTGGGCACAAGCGTTCCTGATTAAGTGAAAGCGTCTGCTTACTGCATAGTTCATAATATGTTTATATTAATTCTGATTTTGATAAAAAATGTATTAACATCGATAGTAATTTTACTTCAGTTACCTCTGAAATCTTTACAACTGCATCGATTTTTCTGAAAATTTGGGATTAAGCTCATCTTACCCTCAAAAGGTATATACGTGCGAATTGGGCAAAAATCGAAAAACAATAGATTTGAGCATTTTGTAGGCTGCAATTATGTTTCACTTTCACTTATTGTGGATCTCGATTTATGGTATTCTACAATGTTACTACCCTTAAAATCTACCCCTTATAACGAAATTTACAGCTTTAAAATTTTTATTTTTGGTTTTATCGAAAAATGTCATTCTTGATAAAAAGTTTTGCTTATTCTAAAACCTCATAAAATAAAAAAATAATCAGGTTTTACGTACCTGTTTTTATTTTATAACCAATTTTCTAGATTATTAGTTCATAACGTTTCACAGAAAATTGACTACAAAATGAAGCAGGTACGATACAACATGATTTTTCTTAGACTTGTGTTTTTAGATTATTTTTTGCTCTCTTTTTTCCACACTTGTTTTTTGTCCCATTTGCCTTCCTTTTTTTTCTTACGTTTGTTTTTGAGCCTCATTTCCTCCATTATTTTTTTCCCACACTTGTTTTTTACCCTATTTTCACTCCTTTTTTTCTTACATTTGTTTTTAGCTCCATTTCTCGCAATCTTTTTTTCTCAGACTTGTTTTTTCACCATTTTTTCCCCACTTGTTTTTTTACCTTATTTTTTGCCCTTTTTTCCCACTTTTGTTTTTTATCTCCTTTTGCCTTCCTTTTTTTCTTACGTTTGTTTTTGCCTCATTTCCCGCCTTATTTTTTCTCACGCTGGCTTTCTATCCTATTTTCACCCCTTTTTTCACAGTTGTTTTTTGCCCTATTTCTCGTTCTCTTTTTTTCGTAAACAAGATGGCGATTAAATTTTACACATATATTTAGTATATATTATAGCTTACTTTCAGATGATTTAAAATTTCAAAAACTTTTTCTATTGTTCCCAGATTTTTTTTAAATTGCCAAAATTATGCATTTTTATGAAAAATTACAGGATATCAAAGTTGTAGAACATAAAATTTTCTACACATTTTGTCGTTACTGCAAAACATGTGATGTTTTTAGTACTTCGGCCGAAAAATTCACTTTACCAATAAACACAAAATTTATGGACAACAAAATGGAAAAACATCAAAAGTATACAAGAATATGTAATTGTAGATTACAATTAAAAAAATATTTTTTATTGGGTATTATTAATTTCTTACAAAATTCTATTATCCACAAATATTTTCAAACTCATTAAAATATAAAAAAAATATACAGGGCGTTTCATTAATAATTGTAACTGGAGCCTCTGATGATTTAACATAATTTTTTTAATAAAATATTTCATCTAACCTAATTTAAAACTGAAATTAGTATTGTAAATTTTAAACAAAAAAATTACAAACTTCAAGCACTTTTTTTAATAGGTACAAACTTTTGGTAAGAATTTTTTTATGCTGAATACAAATCAAAATCAGAATTTAAAATTTTGCACAAGTAAGAAAATAATATAAATATTAAAACTTCAGTCCCCTATAAGTTTTTGATCTTAATAGCACATAATAAAATTTTTCATTTACTTTTTTATGCTGATTCTTAATTTAATATTAGAATTTTACTAAAGTAAGAAAAAAATTTCACAAAATCTAAAACTTCAAACCCTATAACTTTCTTGTCTTAAGGGGGTATTACACCTTTAGGCCTGATTTTCGACTATATTTCCAAGAATTAATTCTGAAGGACCAAAAAATTAATTCTGGTTTTTTACGATTTTTTACGGTTTTTTACACTTTTTTACGATTTTTTACGATTTTTTACGATTTTTTACGATTTCTTACGATTTTTTGCGATATACCTGTTTCGATATTTTTAAAAATGGCGGATATATATTTTTTTTTTGATATTTCAACCCTGTCGAGTTTCACCCCCGTAGGTCGGATAAAAAAAAGTTTGATACAAATTGTATTTGAAAAATGTTAATCCATAATGATTTTATTTTGTTGTCATTAATTTTTAGGTGTTTTTTTTTTGTAATTGTTGTTGTTTTTCATTAATTAGTTATTTATTTTTTGTAAATTTATTATTATTTATTCTTTAATTAAAGATGAATGTTTTTGTG
This sequence comes from Neocrepidodera transversa, assembly GCA_963243735.1. Lineage (NCBI taxonomy): Eukaryota > Metazoa > Arthropoda > Insecta > Coleoptera > Chrysomelidae > Neocrepidodera > Neocrepidodera transversa. Next base: position 18,289,351 of record OY725350.1, read on the forward strand.
GATTATTTATCGCAAATAATAAAAACCTACTTAAAATATTAAAATTTTACCACTTTGGGTTAACTGGTCTTCATTAAAACTAAATGACATTAAAAAAAAATTATTTCAATTTTGGGCTCTCACAATTCACACCATTTCAGAATTCAAACTCAAAATTTTACAAGAAAAAACATTTTGCCGAAAATCCAAAGTATATCACTAAATTCATTTTTTTGTGCTCTTTGTAAATACAGAATCTATTTTAGAAAAATCTGATATACAGGGTGTTGTTTTTGGGTAGCAATATTTCATTATATTTGTTTTTAATCCGGACCTGGATTTCTTTTATAGTAAATTTATTGATCGATTGGACACTTTAAACAAAATATGCCCACCAAATATCATCAAAATATACAGTGTGGTTAGAAAGTTATGAACCATGCAAGAAATTGGAAAAATAGATAAAACACCCTGTATCTTGGTTATTAAAGTAGTCAGACCCATTAAGAATGAGGTTTTTTTGAGATCGCCTAGATGTGCCCTATCTGCAGTTAACGTATGTCACTTTCCTAATGACACACCCTGTATGTAATTAAAAAAAACTTCTGTTGGGATATAAATACTATAACTGTCGAACAAAAGCTCCGATCGAATTCTGGTTTTCACTTGACTAGTCAGTTTCCTCCAGGAAAGAACTATATTGAATTTAAGCAGGATCAAACCGGATCTTCCGGTACGCGCCATACGAATCAAAGTGGTTTGCTAATAGGAAAACTTTTTTTAGTTCAAATTTTTAGAACTTTTTGCATATTAATATTAGACATGTTGTGATGTAGAAAAAGTTCTAAACATTTGAACTGGAAAAAAGTTTTCTTACGTAAAACATTTTAGTTTGTATGGCGGGTACCAGAAAGAATTATTCCCTGGAGAAAAGTATGAAAACTGTAAATCAATCGGAGCTTTCCTTTGAGAGTTATAGTGTTTACATCTAGACAGACAGACGTCCGGACAGGATTTTTTTCTTTATTTGGGATTCTGAAACGTCCAGAAAAGTGATAAAAACTTAGGGTAAGAAATTTTTTTGACCATCACTAAATTAATACCGATACCTTTAAGCTTCAGTAATAAATCTATTTTGCTTTTAAAATTTAAATTTTGTAATTTATTCATCTGTATTTTTAGTGTCTTATATCATTAAAATCAAATATATTATACCAAATGACATTTTTATCCATCAGATTTAGTTTATAAACCAAATGAATTCTAAAAACGACATTTGGTTCATAACTTTAAATAAATGGTTTAATAAAATAATCAATGTATTTATACCTAAATAAATTTTTTCCTGTTTCTATAAACACTTAATCTAATTAAAAAAATTATATAAGCAAAACTATGAAAACTGAAAATTAATCGGAGATTTCCTTTGAGAGTCATAGTGTTTACATCAAGCCAGACAGACGTCCGGACAGGATTTTTTTTTTGTATTGTCGGACTCTGAAAGTCGAGAAGTGATAAAAATTTAGGGTGAGAATTTTTTTTGACCATCACTAAATTAATACTGATACTTTTGAGACTCAGTAATAAATCTATTTTGCTTTTAAAATTTAAATTTTGTAATTTATTAACCTGTATTTTAGTATCATATATCATAAAAATTAGATATATTATACCAAATAACATTTTTATCCATTGGATTTGGTTTATAAAGCAAATGAATTATAAAAACGAGATTTGGTTCATAACTTTAAATAAATGGTTTAAAAAAATAATCTCATACCTAAATAGATTTTTTCATGTTTTACTTAAAAAAAAATATATAAGCAAAACACTTTGGTTTGTATGGCGGGTACCGGAAAGGCCTGTCCGATTCTACACATATTCAATAGGATTCTTCCCTGGACAAAACTCTAAGTGAAAACGGGAACTCAATCGCAGCTTTCGTTCGAGAGTTATAATGTTTACATCCAGACAGATTTTCTTGCATTTTCAGACTCAGAAACGTTGAGAAAAAGCGGGGTTAAGAATTTTTTGCTCTGATGCCAAATATTTTTATTTAATTAAAATAAGTGCTACTAAAACTATTATTATAATTTACTTTAATTTACATTTAAGAAAGTATCACTTCAATTTCCTTTAAAAAAATCATTTACTTTTCTCGGCAAATGAACTTTTGAACAAAATAAAATATGTATGATTGTTAATTGGCATCCTTGATATTCTTTCTCCAATTATGCCATTAATTTCAACGCTCTATTAATTACATTGTTGAAATGTATGAAACTAGAATTCCATTAGAATTCATGGAGGGGACGTAACCGCTAATTAAAAAATATCTTTACACAAGCAGGTTGGGATAGGATGTGTTTTGCTTTCGTCCGTTGCTTTGTACTGGGTTATTTTATTGAGGAGAAATTTATGTTTCTTTATTATTTATGTCAGCAAAAAGATGTCAGATATATTTCAAATGAGAGTATACCTAATAGACAATTCAAATATTGCGATTAATTATTGAATAAAAATTTAAAAAATATTAACTAAAGATTTTCATATTTGTAATTTTTTTTCATAAAATTTATAATTTGGGTTCAACATAAAATAGTAAGTAAAAAATTTTGAAATTTGTTCATTTTTTTTCTTATTTGTATATAATTTTAAATTCTGATTTTAGATTAATTAAATATAAAAAATAAACAAAAACTTGTATTACAAAAAGTTTACTCCTAACAAATTTTTTTAATCCAAAATTTTCTAATCCAAAACAAATTGTTCTTTAGTAATTAACGAATTATGTGAATTTACAATACTGTGAAAAACAGGTAGTTTCTTTTTTCTTTTAATATTTTTATTCAATATTAAATAATAATATAACACACTGTTCATAACTTTTTCAATGGGTTTCTAATTTGTGAACTAAAAGTTCATATTGGAATTGCTCTAACGCATTTGTTATTAGTTTTATTATTTTTTGTATTGTAATTAAATTTATAAATCTAAAAATTTTTAATTTGAAAACTATTTGGCGACGATTTAAATTGCGATGCTCCCGCCATATTTCATAAAAACCTACTTGTTTGGACTTTCGCCAAATTCTATAAATTCAATTTCGCTGTCGCATGGCTTCGACATACAATTCGTTCCGATTTAATTTTAATTTTATATCAAACCAATGACATTGAAAAAGTTAATAATAGAAGAAGAATTAGCAGTGTATAATTGTAATATTTATTTTATCACAATTTTGAAATCCCACTTTAGACAAGTCTATTTTTATACAGTATTACAGTATATCTCATAAATGAAAATACCTGTATAGTATATAGTATGTCCTAAAAATGAAATTCCTCATCACACTTTATACTCCAGACACTTGGCGAATTATGCCTAGGCCGAAAAAGTGTAATACTTTGACCGTCACGACACTTTTGCTATAGTAGGTTAAACCCGCCATGTTATTTAATACATAATACCACGAACTAAACCACTCACTTAAAAAAGGGACAGATCAATATTCGTTACTAGTTTTTTTTGTCCACTTGGTTTAAAAATTATGTAGATAAACACACTTTGTTTTTCCTCAGGGTCAGGCTCCGATGCAGATCTCTCTGAATATGATCCAGACAAATTAATACGATTGTATGAACTTGTATTAAATTAAAAAATGATAGAAATAGTATTAAGGTGAATCGTTTAAGGTCCAACAAACGATCTAGTTTAAAATTTAAGGATTTGCTTATATTCCTCTCAAGGACATCCATATTTTATTTTAATTTTTTATTAAGCATAATTTTGGTAGTTAAAAAATATTTCGTTTACCATTTATAGTACCGATTTTTGTACTATTAATCAATAAAACATTCAATAAAAAAATAACTAATATTATTAGTTAAGTTATATGAATAAAAAAAGTTCCTACATTACCTATTTTAACAGATTGCAAATCAGAGGTGTCGCCTGAGAGTAAATTCAAGTTCGCGAGAGGGTGGGGCGCAAGCGTCAACCGCCATCTTGAAAAACACGTGTTGTGAAATATCTCGTGAACTGTGCATCATACGAGAAAAGTAGTAGATATCATTTGTGTAGATAAAAACATTCTCTACAACTTTTATTTAAAACTTTTTTCTGTATAATGCAAGTTTTTATTTATAGAGCTCCAAACTCAGACTTGCGCAGTACCTTTTTCCCGTAAAATTTATAGTTGCAGAACTACAGCTTTGCAAAACTTGCACCTCGTAAATTGTTGATGAAAATATGGCTCGTAGTGCACATAAAACATTTCATAACGCATAATATTAATAATAATGATAATAATAAGGGTAATAATGAGAAGGAAAGGTGTAGAAGGGCGTCTGTCTACATTTATGGCATCTGTATACACGTCTTCTGTCTTTTTTTAAAGATAGCCTCGTCGAGTGGACCTTTTTTCGATATTATTAAGTCAATCAATATAAATGTAGGATAAATGTACTAAATATTACAAAAATAAAAAGTGTACAAGGGCGTAGATAACTTTTTTCCTGGGGGAGGTCCTTTTTTTCCTGGGAAAGGTAATGAAACTTTTAAATAAATATGTTTGTCCGTTTCTAAATTTTATAAATTTTATTTCTTCTTTTCGTGTAATTTTTTGGTATCCTGGGGTGGGTAATTACCCCCTTTACCTCCTTTACCCTCCATATCTACGCCCCTGCGTGTAAACGTGCCAGATGGAATTGGTTGTGGGTGATCCTCCAGAAGCAGATTATCCGGGAAGTGATTTCTTTTCTTTTCTAACCAAGACGTTGAAAATGCATTGTTGCTTTGTTTTCCAATTTTTTGTATGAAAAAATGCATTCTTGCTATTTATTTCAAATTCTTGTGTAAAAAAATATGCATTGTTGCTTTGTTTGTTTAATTTACTGTGTGGAAAAGTGCATTCTTACTTTGTTTTTCAATTTTTTGTATTAAAAAATGTATTGTTGCTTTGTTTTTCAATTTCCTGTATGGAAAAATGCATTCTTGTTTTGGATTTCAAATTCATGTGTAAAAAAATGCACTATTGCTTTGTTTTTAATTTCCTGTGTGGAAAAATGCATTCTTGGTATTTATTTCAAATTCTTGTGTAAAAAAATATGCATTGTTGCTTTGTTTGTTTAATTTACTGTGTGGAAAAGTGCATTCTTACTGTGTTTTTCAATTTTTTGTATTAAAAAATGTATTGTTGCTTTGTTTTTCAATTTCCTGTATGGAAAAATGCATTCTTGTTTTGAATTTCAAATTCATGTGTAAAAAAATGCATTCTTACTTTGTTTTTCAATTTTTTGTATTAAAAAATGCATTGTTGCTTTGTTTTTCAATTTCCTGTATGGAAAATGCATTCTTGTTTTGAATTTCAAATTCATGTGTAAAAAAATGCACTATTGCTTTGTTTTTAATTTCCTGTGTGGAAAAATGCATTCTTGCTAATATGTATTTCAAGTTCTTGTGTAAAAAATATGCATTGTTGCTTTATTTGTTTAATTTACTATGTGGAAAAATGCATTCTTACTTTGTTTTTCAATTTTTTGTATTAAAAAATGCATTGTTGCTATGTTTTTTCAATTTCCTGTATGGAAAAATGCATTCTTGCTAATATGTATTTCAAATTCTTGTGTAAAAAATATGTATTGTTGCTTTGTTTTTTAATTTCCTGTATAGAAAAATGCATTCTTCCTTTGAATTACAAATTTTTATATAAATAAATGCATTGTTGCTTTGTTTTTCGATTTTATTTATGGAAAAATGCATTTTTGCTTTGAAAAATATGTTTTGTTTTGTTTTTTAGTTTCCTGTGGGGAAAGTTGCATTGTTGCTTTGTTTTATAAATTTCTGTGGGAAAATATGCACTTTTTTCCCTTACTTTCGGTTTCATTGGAAGAATTTTAGAAAAAAATTTCCCCATTGGAAACTGTGGGCATTTTTCCTTGATTTTTAGCAGAAAAATACTTTTTGTCGTTTATTTCTTTGATTTTCTGGAGTTTTCTGTGAATTTCTCTTCACTTTTTTCCGGATCCGTTCCAACAGTGATTCTATAATTGTATCTAAACTTTCATTTGCGATAGTGGTTAGCTGATTGATTATTTTCTTCTAACCCACGCGATGAAACCCTCTTGCGAAACACGCTGTATACAAGGGCGTAGATAACTTTTCTTTCTCGGAGGAAAATTTTTCCTGGGGGAGAGGATAATTAAACTTTTAGACAAATATGTTTGTCCGTTTCTACATTTCATGTATTTTATTTCTTCTTTTCGTGCTATTTTTTGGCATCCTGGGGAGGGGGATAATTACCCTCTTTACCCTCCCCATATCTACGCCCTTGAAAGTTTAATTAGTTTTTATAAAATGAAGATGGGTTTCACAGCCGGTTTAATGACAAGAAAAAAAGAAGAAATGTTTCCTCGTCCATTCGACGAGGTTATTGAGTGATCTTTAAATATGAAGACGTGTATGCCGATGCCGTAAACTTAGACAGACCAAGAATAACTCGCAAAACTGCAATTTACAGTTTCCTTCTATTACCTGCTACGTAAACCGATAGATGGCAGAACACACGTTGCAACTTAAATATGGCTTCCTAGGAAGTAGTCGCTGTTCGCCGGTAAAATTTACCTTGTTGAAACTCATAACGCAAACCATGCAACCATACTTAAAGATTTAGTACACAGTATCATGCTAACTTACTGCGTTGACAGTACAAAGAGCTTGAGTTATTGTATCAACGCATAAAATTTTGCTCCGGACCTTGGACTATATCCCAAACACTGGACTAATTTTTGCTCCGGACCTTGGACTATATCCCAAACACTGGACGAAAACAAACAATAAAAAGGAAATAGTAAAAAGCTGGTAAGGTGCTTAGCGTGACGAGATATGACAAGGGGATAGGGGACTTAAAGAACTGTGACATTCGCAGTTCATCAATATTATTTTAATTTTTTTTCTTACTTTGGCAGTTCTTAAAATTCTCAAGTACTTACTTAAAATATTTTATATTATTCATCTGTATGTTATTTTTATCACAAAAAATCGTTTATAGTAGGGGGATTGTTGGATATTGTGACGTAATATTTGTTAGCGGAGGTCGGTGAAAGTGTGACTTAGCGTGATGATAAGGGACGGAAGGGTCCAAGAAGATAAAATTCTGAGTGACGTATTTTATGGACTGTCGCTAACGTGCTATACAGGTAGAGAAAAAATGAACTGTTAAAAGGATGAGGTTGTTTTCATTTTCATTGATCGTGATCAAATCTAATATTCCGTAAAATAAGTTTTACGTATACAAATAATAAGCAAGAGAATTGTTCAAAAAAAATCTTAAATGGTGAGGATTGAACAAAAACTGTACCCGACTGGATAGAGATCTGATAAGGTGACTGAAGTTAATCTATTATGTAGTAGCAAGAGCATAAGGCGCTATTTTTAACTAAAAATTTAAGATACTGACTAATATCAAATTTTAATCCATTCTAATTGATCCAATTTTCAAGATTTTTAGCATTTATCTAAAATAATATTTATCTATATACCACTATGTCTAATTTATCATTTCTTTATTATTTTATTCCAGAAGCGATTCCTGCATCAACAACGTCAAACTCAGCTTAAACTGCACCAAAGATTACGCAACCGGCACGAACCATTCGCGACGCTCAAACCCATACAAGTCATCAACAACAGCTTCCGATAACCGGACAAATAACAAAGTCGCCGCCAAGTTCACGAAACGTGCCAGTCTTGATAACGTGTCGACGGATCCCTGGGGCGGCGACAGCAAAAACTTTCTCGAAGGACAGTCCAGTTTGAGAAGGAGTCGAAGTTTGGCCATATCCAGAGAGAATTTACTCGCTCGACTTGAGTATCCTGAAGAACAAGGGAGTAAGAGACGATCGCAGTTGATACCGAGGGCGAAGCTCATCGATAGGACTGTTAGAGAAAATAGGTCAGTATAATAATTTTAACCTAAGTAGTTTACTACTATAGTTATGCTAATCGCAATATCATGAAAAAAGGAAATATAAATCATGATCAGTAGCGGCGACATATGTTTCCATCAGAATATCTGAGGACGGACGAATGAGATGCGTGTGTTGAACGAACATCGTTTCAAGGCCACTCCGTTCAATGTATCCTGAAAATTCAATGTGCAGATGCCTGTATTAAGGACTCAACACGTTCTCACAGATGGAACAATGGTTCTGACTTGGTAAATGGTGATTTAAATTAGTGACGTTAATATATCACCTTACATCATTAGTTTTTGATTTCTACTTTTTTTTGGTCAGTGGGGTTGAAAAAAAAAGTATTAAAGATAAAAGCAGTATTCAAAAAAAATGTATATTTGTTACATCTTTCGCTTAATGATAACAAAAAACTTCAAAATTGATTTCCTACACATCTAGACACCATAACGAACAAACTTTTCGTTTACAAAAAAATTTTTCAACAACAATATAAATCGCTGCAACTGTAACAAACAAATAAAAAGAAAGATATATTTTTGTTTGTCAAATAAAATTTATGTCGAGCACTTTCGACAACACAATACCATCATCAGGACAACGGTAAAAAAATTATAAGTTAAAGATAACAAAATTGAGAAAAAATAACATGGTACTTCCAAAGTCAACAAAAAACCAACTTGACAGTAAAAAGGGAGAGTTAATGACCGTTAATAATATTAATTCCAAAAGGTTATCCATATTCTCAAATGTCGTCAAAAGTTGAGGTAGTAAAACTCGGAATCCTGTACCATAATTTAATTGAAATTAAATATTCTTGGTTACATATAATAGTTTTGGCGATACAGTACAAAGTGTCAAGGTGGCTGGGATCATCACAATTTATTTAAGAAACTTACCAAGTAAAATATAATAGGGGGTGAGAAAGTACAATAATTAAGACTACATCTAGTAAAAATTGCGCACGGGTACAATACAAAAAGGTTTTCATCCACCTTTTTGTAGTCTTAATTATTGCAACAATTCACTTTCTCACCCCTATTAAATTTTATTTGGTAAGTTTCTTAAATAAATTTTAATGATCCCAGCCACCTTGACACTTTGTATTGTAAATCCCTAAACCTATTATATGTAACCAAGAATATTAATTTCAATTAAATTGTGGTACAGGATTTCGAGTTTTACTACCTCGTTAATAATATTATCTAATCAGAATGTAACATTATCATTAACTCCCTATTTTTACTCTCAAGTTGTTTTTTTCTTGACTTTATAAGTACCAATTTTGTTATCTTTAACTTCTAAATTTTTTTACAGTTGCATTGTGTTGCCGAAAGCGCTAGACATAAATTTTATTTAACAAAGAAAAATATACTTTTCTACTCGTTTATTTTTACACACTTGAAAGTACGTACTGCCTTTAAGTGTTTACGCACGAACTCGTAACCTTCTGTTATCTTCAAAACAAAAATATATACTAAGGATTTAATTTACTTTGAAGTACTAGTAATTAAAAATAAAATTTCATATTTCTTAAGGTTTTTTGTATTTTGGCAACACTGTAAAAATTCTTTGGTAAAGTTGAGAGTAGCTCGAAGAGTATATTTCTTCGCTGCCATTGCCTTATATATTTTTTTAATTAGATTGAGTGTTTAAAAAACAGGAAAAATTCTATTTAGACAAATTTTCATTCATTTAAAAAAAGTATCATAATAAATTATTATTTTGGTATAATTACCAATTTTTACATTTCAAATACTATTTTTATTTCAACATTTATATTGGTTTAACTTCTACCCAAGAAGTTTGGTCCTTCGAAATTCTGGATTTATGTTAATACGTTCGCCGCGTAGTATTCTTCCAACAGTTATGAATACTAATATTCATAATTCGTCCTTGGGTTCTTGAGACATGATATGCTTCATCTTCCAAGTCCTCACTCTCCTTAGAGGATAGAAGATGGTATTATTTCCCATTATATGCTCAGTTTTCTTCTCTTTATCGTGTTCATCTCCTCTTTTTCCTCCTTAATTCTTTCCAGGGAGAAAAGAATTGAAATTTTGAAAAGCAAAAATTTGGTACCAGAAAGTGACAAACTTAACAGGAAAATTTTTAGAGAAAAAAGTTAGGACAAAAAAGTACCAAATTTCAGAGAGAAAGGAGGTGAAATTTTGAAAAGAAAAAATTTGGGACCAAAAAGTGACAAATTGGATTTTTTTTGCTGTTAGTATCCATACCAAAGTTTACTTAAGTCAAGAACGCTAATCAAACTCGCCAGATTAAATCATATAACTTTTTTTACCCCATTTATTTAAAGTTATGAACCAAATGACGTTTTAGAATGCATTTGGTTTATAAACCAAATCAAATGGGTAAAAATATCATTTGGTATAATATATCTGTTCTTTTAGAATATAAGTGATCCAAAGACAGAAAAATACAGATTAATAAATTACAAAATTTAAATTTTAAAAGCAAAATAGATTTATTACTGAGACTCAAAAACATCGATATTAATTTCTTAACCACTTATTATCACTTTTCTCGGCGTTTCAAAGTCCGAAAATACAAAATAGAATCCTGTCCGGACATCCGTCTGTCTGTCTAGATGTAAACACTATAACTCTCAAACAAAAGCTCCGATCAAGTTCCCGTTTCGCTTAACTAGTTAGTTTTCCATACAAACTAAAATGTTTTGTATAGAAAAACTTTTTTCCAAGTCGTATGTATAATATTGTTTACATATATGAGTGAAGTTTGGCCAGGATCGTATTAGGCAGTCATGATTTACAGCATAAAACTTTTTTGCTCGATGGGCCGAAGTAAAGAAACGGTGCAAAACCGTTTAAGCATCCTTATCGCTTAGACAAACAAAAAACGAACAAACCTGTATTAAGATTTGGGATTTTGACGCGTCAAAACGTAATTTAGTCTTCAGGTCTGTCAGATACGTCCGGTGTAGTCTTTAGATACCGGGATACAGCCCGAACTATTACAACAAGGAGAACTGTTAAGTTAGTTCAATCAAGTTTAAGCCCAAGGGCAAGGTCTCTCTCTCTCTCTCTTATTCCAATAATCAGAACCTGCCTTCGTTAGCTACTGATTATGATGTAAAGCTTGTGGAAGATAAATTGTTAAATTTATTCAAATATGAGTGAACAACTCTTGCATCAAATATTAAATAAAGGGTGGCTGATAGTATTATACTCGACCACGTTATTGCCAATTTAAAGATACGAAAGTAAATATTTAAATTTTTGGTAAATACATTTTGCAGAGAAACTTTATTAAGACGAATAAAAACTATGCTCTGGTAGATGGCACAATGAGTATTAAGATTTGGATTCTTAAAATTCAGATTATTTTTGGGAATCGCCACGTTGGGAATGTTTCAGTCAGTATCCACGAATTGAGGAATTTTTTCATCTCTGCTCTAGTAGATGGCATAATGAGTATTAAGAGTTTAAAATTTGGATTCTTAAAATCCAAATTATTTTTGGGCATCGACGTGGTGGAAATGTTTCAGTCGGTAACCAAGAACTGACAAATTTTAAGCGGGAAAAGGTATAAAAATCTATGATGGGAAATTAACTTCAACTATGCTCTAGTAGATGGCATAATGAGTATTATGAGTTTAAAATTTGGATTCCTAAAATTCAGATTATTTTTGGGCCTCGACCGCGGTGGAAATGTTTCTGTCGGTAACCACGAATTGAGAAATTTTAAGCTGGAAAAGGTATAAAAATCTATGATGGGAAACTAACTCCAACTATTCTCTAGGAGATGGCACAATGAGTATTAAGAATTTAAAATTTGGATTCTTAAAATTCAGATTATTTTTGGACTTCGACGCTGTAGAAATGTTTCAGTGGGTAACCACGAATTGAAAAATTTTAAGCTGAAAAGGTATAAAAATATATGATGGGAAATTAATTTCAACTATGCTGTAGGAGATGGCATAATGAGTATTAAGAGTTTAAAATTCGGATTCTTTTTATGAGTTTTTATCTGTTACACACAATAGATGGCTATGATATAATAATTTGTAATATACATTAGCCAAAGCTCATTCCATTTACGATAGTGACAGCTAAAGTAAAATAACTTTGCCATCAAACCGTTGTTTATGTTGTACATCATAATGAATTGGTAATTAATGAAATGTCAGTCAGATTGTGCCGATTGATACACACGAAGCACTTTGAAGTAAGTGGAATCAGGACCGTTAGAAGTGAAATAAGTCAATGATTTAAATCGTACAAAAATAAAAGATTATCCATAGCTCAAATGTGGTCAATTATTCAACGAATAATAAAACTCAAAGTCATACCACATACATTTATTTTATCAGTTAAACTAGGGGCGACATGTTTAGGCCATTCAATTTAATAAAAAATAAATATTTTTTTAATTAATTGTTTGATTTTTTTATAATACGTTATAATGTGATTTGTTATTTCTCATACCATCATAATGAATATTTTCTTCGTTCTGAGTGTAAGTACACTTTTTGCAACTGTTTGTCTAATTGTAATCTAACCTGATTTATATTTGTATTGTATTTGTATTGTATGTCGGCCCCAGTTTAACTGGTAAAATAAGTGTATGTGGTATGACTTTTTATCATTCGTTAATTAAATCGTTCTTTAAATTCAGTTGAATTGTTTATTGTTAAAAAGTCAGTTTGGGTCATGTGGTCAAACTGATTAATAATAATAACGGATTGAGAGTTAAAAAAGTTCATTTATTGAACAAAGTAACTTTTACATTTACAATTAACATTTTTTTTTAATAAAACGAAGGAATTAACATTCCACACTGGCACATATCTTTATACGTTTCAAATACCGGCACATATTTTAGTTCTTTTTACGCTTTTCACTTTAACTCGATTTCTTGCTTTGATCTGACTTTTCCGAGACCGGGTGAACGCCTCAAATGTTTCGCCTCTCGTCTGCTAGGTGGATCTTTTTACTAACTCGTTAATTGAACTACTTGTGGTTTATTTAAATTCTATTGACCAATTGTGCTCTTCTTAATGTCAAAATCTTATTATTACACGTGTGTGTTAAGTGGATGAGCTAGACCAATACGGGATCACGCTTAATAAATCACCCGATAGATGGCGCTACTAACCTAGAGACAAGGTCGACGTCGAGGTTAATGTCAAGGCCAACTATTGGTCCGATTTAAACGCGGAAAACGGCGCTATATTTGAAATGTTCAATTTGGAACAATAGTAACGGAGATATAAGGTAAGGTCCTTTTGGCTTTCGTTCTGGGCATGTTTTTTCTTTACGTATTTATTCTACGTCACATTTCAAATATAGCGATTAAATCGGACCAATAGTTGGCCTTGACATTAACCTCGACATCGACCTTTTCTGTAGGTTAGTAGCGCCATCTATCGGGTGATGTATTAAGCGTGAGCCCGTATTGGCCTAGCTCATCTACTGTGCTATGAAAAAACTTATTTTGGATTATTAATTTCATCTGAAATAAATTCTATAACTAAGTTAAGAAAAATGACATAAATTTAGAGATGAAAAGTGTTCGAGATAGAAAAATGAAATATGTAAGAACATTTAATACTTATCAACGTCCACCCACTTCAAAATGCCTGCAAGGGAATTTCTTTCATGATTTATTCTGTTATGGCATCCTATCCTAATTTATAGTGACAGATGATTTTCTTTTCAACACATTTGAATAAATTTTTGCCAACACCAACATCAATTTTTTTAATATTAGGCCAGAAGTAGACGAGTAAAAATAAACAATTTTCTTTATTATTACCTTTATTTTTGATTTTTGTTTCTTTAATTTAAAATAAGCTCTCCTGGTGAAAAAGATTTTCCATTAAAAAATTACGCCTTTCCGTAAAAAGAAATAAAACGGTTTAATTCGAACGACGCGACGGCCTAAAAAAACTCCGGCTATTAAAAATAAAAGTGACAAAGAAGAGTAATTTGCGGAAGTTCTCACATCTCAAAAACTGAAGTTATTGCATTTTCTCTTTCACTGTCTTTCGCAAAGTTAACCGCTGATTTATGATAAGATTGGAATTGGGATTTGTCACCTGAATGATATCGGACATTTCTAAGAAAAACAAATAACAAAACAAGGTAAATACCGAAGTGAAGAAACAAATGAAAATAATTTTACATTTGTTTAAAACCATTCGTATAGGGAAAAAATTCACCCGCATTCAGATATTTACTTCATTATCTATTATGTATTATGTGGCTTTAGTAAAAAATTGTTCAGAGTGTTGAAATTTCAAATATTTTATTCAGCGAATAATGAAAGACTTGGTCATACCACAATAAATTTAATGTAGAACAAAATGTTAATAAGGGGCGGCGACATGTTTCGGCCAATCATTGGCCATCATCAGGCTTACAAATAGATGTGTTACTACTAAGTATAAACTTAATGAAAATTTTTTCTTATAACATTGGTATGAAAGTGAACATATGTAAAAATAATAACTTAACAAGTTAAAAACCCATTAAACTGCTTTAAATAAACCTTATACACAATACTTGGTTGTAAAAAAAATTATTATTCGCTGAATTATTTTGTTAAAAGTCCCAGTTATTTTTTTGGAAGTCTATACATCATTTTTTTAAAGTCCCAGTAATTTTTTGAATGTGTCAGTAATTTTTTGGAAGTCCCAGTTATATAGTTATATTATTTTAAATGGAACACATTGTACGTTTCCTTCCCTCTCTTTCCCTTACTCCCTGTTTTTTTACAGTATGATTTTTTTCTCATTTAAAATTTTTTTTATATATCATTTGTAATTATTTTATAAGAGAGGTTTTTTTATTTTTTCTAGTTTTTTCTCATTTTTCTGATTTTTTTGTTTTTTTTTTTCGGTTTTTTCTACTTTTTTGTTTTTCGTCTTCGGTTTTTTCGATTTTTTCTAATTTTTCCTTATTTTTTTCTGTTTCTATTATTTTGCTTTTCTAATTTTTTCTTATTCCTTTGATTTGTGATTTTATTGCGTTTTTTTTGCGATTGTTTTACGATTTTTTGTGATATTTTTCGATTTCTTGCGTTTTTTTCATTTTTATAGTCCATTTTTTTCCAATATTTTATAATTTCTCTCAATTTTTTTCGAAGTTTTTTTTTTATTTTTCCGCTTTTTTCCGATTTTTTTTCTGATTTTTCGTTTATTTCAATTTTTTGTTTTTTTTTTTGTTTCATTTTTATAATTTTTTGTTTCCTTTTTGTTTTTGTTTTTTAATTTTATCATTATTTTTTTTCTCAGTGCTCTGTTTTTCTATTCTTTCTTTTTGTTTTTTTAATTTTTTCTCATTTTTTCTTATTCTTCTGATTTTATGCCATTATTTGAGCCTTTTTTTTGATTTCTTTGTGACTTTTTTGGGATTTCCCTGCGATTTTTTGCAATTTATTTCTCAATTTTTCATTTTTTTATGGTTACAGTTGTTTCCGATTTTTTTTTGTTCCATGGTTTTTGCGATGATTTTCGATTTTTCTCGCTTTTTTTCTCATTTTTCTGTATTATTTTTGATTTTTTCTAATTTTTCCTCATTTTTTTCTCATTGTTCTGTTTTTCCATTCTTTTTTTTTTGTTTTCTATTTTTTTTTCAATGATTTTTTGTGATACATTGCGATTTTTTTGTAATTTTTTTATGATTTTGTTGCGGTTTTTTGCGTTTTTTTGTGATATTTTTTTAGGCTTTTTTTTTTCGTTTTTTTTTGTAGCGATTTTTAGCGTTTTTTAGCATTTATTTTTCGGTTTTTTGATTTCTTCATTTTTTCCCTATTTTACAATTTTATTTTTCATTTTTGTCCCAATATTTCTAATTTCTCTCTCAATTTTTTTCCGTTTTGTTTCTTATTTGTAAAAAATATATTAAAAATAGCCTCCCGAATTTCGAACTTCGAAATAATTTTAATTCTAAAAGAAACTTAATTTTCATTAGGTATGATACTAAAATAGTAATTTTAGCAGCATTTTAAAAATATTGGAACAAAGACATAAATTTTCTATTAAAATCTCGAATTTCCTTTTTTCTGCCACTTAAAAATATGACGGCGACATTGCGTTACATAGACATGTATTATATATCCCAAAATAATTATTTTCCAGGTGGCGCCATCTATACAAAAGTACCTGAACTGTAAAATTGCCAGAATAACAGGTCTCTGATGTGTTTTTGGTGATGTTCCAAGGTTCAAATTATAAATTTTTAAACATATAAGACTGTAAATGAAAGCAAAAAATGAAATATCTCTTATGTACCATCTCTAATTGGAATATAATCTAGTTCCTGAAATAGTTTTTATAGCGACTTTTGATGCCTTTTTTTGAGGTTTAATTTTCGAAATTCTGTTGTTTTTCCATTTTCTTAATTTTTACCTCTCGCCCTTCAGATAAGAGAGGTATAGGAATCATGCTAAAAATTGGGTAGTGAGTTTTCAATGGATAAACACGTTTTGGGGTCCCTAGAATACGATTTTAATATTTTCTCGATGATGTCTGTGTGTGTGTGTGTGTGTTAGTGTGTGTGTGTGTGTGTGTGTGTGTGTGTGTTAGTGTGTTAGTGTGTGTGTGTGTGTGTTTGGATGGATGTTGTAGTAACGATAACTCAAAAACTACTGAATAAAAAAATTTGAAATTTTGCATACAGGATTCTGATACCCTAGATTAGATCTGATTAGATTTTGGTGCCAATCGCACAACCGGAAGTGGCAGTTGCTATGGGTGATGACGCCATTATTATAGAAAACGGCAATAAAGTTTTACACATATATTTTGTATACCCTACAGTTTATTTTCATCTCATTAAAATTTTCTAAACTTTTGCCATTGTTGCCAGATTTACAAAAATATAATTTTTTTTCGTACTTTTTTGTGTCAACCTGTAAATTTTTGATTCAAAAATGGCGAGAGGTCATGTGCTGGCCACATCAGATTTTTTTTTACTTTTCAATATATCCAGGAACTAATTTAATACCATTAGAACATTATAAAAGCAAATCCGCATATATTTATTGCCTGGATAGTGTGTCTTATATGTTCAAAAATTGTTTAAATGGAAACAGTTTTTTTTTTGAGAAACATATGAAACAACATATGAAACAACATAATAAACAGAAAATAATTTTTGTCAGATATATAATATTTAATGTGATTTGTCAAAAAGAGTTTAAGAAAAGAATTAATTAATAAATAAACAAATTAAATGACAAAAAAAAATATGATTTAGCTATATCGCAATCACGTATTGTATAACGTGAAATTTGGCACAAAAAATTTGTTACAATAAATTTTTAGTAGTTGCATAATAAATAATGTATTACATCTAGATAATTAGTTAAATTAAATAAAATAATTCATAAGCGCTCGTACTAAATTCGTTTCTCTTTACTCCGTACCCCCTGATCGATTATTACTTACGAGTACTATATGTATCATAGAATTTGTATTAAATGTATAATGAAATTATGGTTTTTATGTTTCAGATATAAAGGAGAAAATCTAAACAAATCTCGTCGCAATTCCACTCAAACTCTACAAGACTTCATCCCGAATCAAGAAACTCTCTACTTCGATAGACGACAACAACGCAAAAGCGAACCATTATATTCGTACATTTCCCTACAAAACATCCACGAAAATACCACTCAACACGATAGCTTAGATTCCAATTATAATAATAAATCATCCATTGGAAATATATACAGGGTGTCGTACGAAGATTTACCAGAACTGAGTTTACCGAATTATTATCCAGAAATTAAATACGATACTGATAATACAGATAATATATCGTCATTATCTATTGATAATTTTAATAAAATAAAAACCGAATATGAAAGTATATCTTACGATGAAAATATCGTATTAAGCACTAATAAAAATTTATACGAAGAAACAAAACCACGTACTATAAGAAATCCAACTCCTTATAACGAAGATTATGGTAAAGTTAATCCAAATTCTAAACCCATTGAAGAAACCGATTCTAATTTAGATGAAATTAATCTAAAAATCGAAAATATATCCAAAGATCCTCCTCCCAATAATTTAATAAAAACCTTCCTAGAAGTGCGCGGAAGTGATTCTGATCAAGAACAATACAAAACAATCGTGACTGTAGACACACCAACGTGCAAAGAAAATAAAACTCACAGTCACAATTACCTGAGAGAGTTCTTAGAAACACAAAAAGGATCTAAAAAACCTCTACAAAACTTTTTAGCTAAAAAGTTTTCGAATTTATCAAGAAAGAATACATCAAACTTAACAGAAAATCAATTCTATTCTTTACCCGATATATCAATTAGTAAGAATTTGAGAAAGTGCGAGAAAATAGATAGGAAGTTACGTAAATGTAATAAAAAACAAACTAGTGATGTTTCTAAAGAAAATAGATTTATAATTAATATTGGACGACACTTTGATTTATCTTCCAACGATACTGCACCTCTAGATTTTGAAGTAAAAATAGCTAAAGTACCTAAAAAAGTTAAAGAAACAGAATTAATAGAAGCTGTTAAAAAATTAAAAGATTCCTTAAACGAAAACCAAATAAGCAACGACGAAAAAGAAAACATGGCGTTAATGTACTGCCAGGAAGAATGTAGTAAAGAATTTGAAGAAAAGATAGGAACAATGAAAAAATATTGGAACAAAGTAATGGGTAGTAACGAAGAAGAAGAAAAATGTAAGATAATTGATGTTACTACTAAAGTCGATGATGTTAAAAAAATATTTGAAACCCCAACAGAAGATCCTACTCCTAATAAAGTACAAATAGTTAAACAAGTATTTGAATCTAAAGAAAAATCTGGAAAAATATCACCAAATATTAAAGAATCTTGCTCATATTTTGAAACTAAAAAACCAACTTTTTACAATAACGATAAATTTCAAAGTTTATGTCCTAACTCTGTTGAAATTATCGATGCACATAAACCATTAGTGCAATCAAATAGTATCAATAGTCAACCAGAATTCGATCATGTTAGATACAAACTAATGAAATCTGATTTATTCCAAAAAAAAATATTCGCTAATTGCGATAAAGATTGTCAATTTGATGAGTTAATCCAATATCTACAAGATTATAGCTTCCAAGAACTACTAGTTGATAATAATATAGTTATAATAGAACCTATAAGATCTAAAGTACCTTATGAACCATCACCTTGTGTTAAATCTATGAAAAATATATCAAAGAACAATCAAATCAACTTAAACGATAATAATAAATCTAGCTTGAATAGAAGATTCTTCTACCATCCAATTAGAGTAAATAAAGAAGTTAACGAAGATGAGCTACCGAGTCCCGATACTGTAAGACAAGTTAGACAATTATTTGAACCTAAAACATCTAAAGAAGTAAATACTAATATAGATCCTGATAAAGATAGATGTTCAGCTACAGATTCCAATTCTAATATATCAGATTTTGGTAGCCAAGAAAATTTGTATGATTCAATAGACAACGAAATTTACTGCGAGTACGTCAGCGAGGATATTATGAAGAAGATAAGAGAAAGGGGTACCACAGTGACGTATTACGGAGGTAGAGTTGTAGATAGGAATACTGGACAATCGGTTTTAACGAAATCTATAATGGATGAAATTAAATTTAACGAAAAGAGATGCATGGAATGTCCAAATTGTAAAAAAGATAATTACATGGGCGTTCAATTTAAAATCCTCAAATCAAACAGCTGTGCCAGTAGATTAGAGCTAGTTGGCGCAGATAGAAAAAAATCCGTTTCTAATCACAACGCTTATACGCAACAAAAGAATTTAAAAAATAAAGAAGACAACACAACGAATAAATATAACGAAAACAATGAAATCAATGAAAATATCAAAAAGAACAATCATCCGAAAATTATTGGCGAAGAAATGAAAGTACAAGAAAATAAAGTGACTCAATGGAAAGATATGGGCGATAAGAGCAATCAGAAAATTTATAATTTTTTTGATTACGATAAAACCAAGGAAAAATCCCGGAAAATAGAAGATATGGAATTTGAGCCGTACGAGGTAGCTTAAAATTGTAGATTAATATTCACTTATGAAACGTTTTCAGTATTTCAAGATATTTCTATTATAGCAATATTCGTCTTAGTAAATATACTAAGAAAATCCGAGTATAGGTATAGAGAAATCAGTGAGTTAGAGAGAGAAAGTAGATAATCTAGACCAATCCGACCATAAGTATAGGTAATTCAACACGTTAGAGTGAGAGATAGAGGAAATTTAACGAGTCAGAAAGAGAAAGGGTTATGACGTCACACACATCAATTGAAAACGTCGTAAAAGGTGGTTTCCAACGTTTTTTCACGTTCTGTTTTTCGATTCGAAAAAAAACGTTAAAAACGTTGTAAAAATGTGACGTTTTGAACGTTTTTTAACGCTTCAAAATACTGAACGTCGAATCGTCACATTTTAGGACCAACGAAAGAACCATTAATTTAGGACCCCCGAATATTCTCAAGAGCCCCCCGAATTCAAAGGACCCTCGAATATTTTTAAGGACCCACATTTCAGGACCCCGAATATTTTTTAAGGGTCCTAATTTAGGACCTCCGACTTCAAAGGATCCCCCAATTTTATGACCACCGAACAGTTTTAAGGACCCAAATTTCAGGACCCCGTGAATATTTTCAAGGACCCCCGAATTCAAAGGACCCCCCAATTTTACTACACACGAATAGACCCCCAAATATTTTTAAGACCCGCAATTTTAAGACCCCCGAATATTTTTAAGGGCACACGAAAGAACCTCCAATTTTAGGACCCTCGAATATTTTTAAGGACCCACAAAAGAACCCCCAAATGTTCCCCCTCATTGTCGGAACGGCATCATTACATCAAATTACCCTAAATTTTAGGACCAACGAAAAAACCCCCAATTTAGAACCCCCGAATATTTTCAAGAACGCCCCTAATTCAAAGGACCCTCAACTTTGGGACCTTCCCTTAAAAAATATTCGGGGTCCTGAAGTTTAGTCCTTAAAAAATTGATTGTCAAAAATTTTTCAGGGATCTTTCAGGGATTTTTCATGAATTTAGTTTTTATGGATTATTTTAAGAAAATTTAACGATTTTTTAAGGATTTGTTTAGGATATTTCAAGGATTTTTTAAGAACTTTTTAGATATTTTTTAAGGATCTTTCAAGGATTTTTAGTTAGTATAATTTTTAGGGATTTTTCCAAAATTGTATTTCAAAGACTTTTCATTACTTCATATTTTCCGATTTTTTCAAAAATTCTCAAAAAATGTTTCTTAAGCAGTATTCTCGGATTTTTTAATATTTTAAGAATTTTTCAAGGATTTTTCAAGCATCTTTCAAGAATTTTTCAAGGCTTTAATTTTTATGGATTTTTTAATAATATTTAAGGATGTTTCAAGGATTTGTTTGGGATTTTTTAAAGACATTTTATGGATTTTTTAAAAAAAATTCAAGGATCTTTAAAGCATTTTTCACGACTTTAATTTTTAGGGATTTTTCAAAAAATGTCAAAAATTGTTTTTTGAATAGTATTCAAGGATTTCTTAAGAATATTTAAGGATTTTTCAAGGATTGTTCAAAAAAATTTCAAGGATCTTTTAAGGATTTTTCATGATTTTAATTTTTCACGGATTTATTTATTTACAACGATTTTAGATATTTTTCAAGGATTCTTTAAGAATATTTAAGGATTTTTCAAGGATTTAAATACTTTAAGGATTTTTTAAAAAATTTTGTAGATTTTTCAAGAATGTTTCAGGAGTTTAATTTTTAGGGATTTTTCCAAAATTGTAAAAAAGTGTCTTTCAAGCAGTATTCAAAATTTTTTTAAGGATATTTTAAGGATTTTTAAAGGTTTTATAAGGATTTTTCAGATATTCTTTCAAGGATTTTTCATGGCTTTAATGTTCATGGATTATTTAAGAATATTTAAAGATTTTTCAAAGATTTGTTTAGGATATTTTAAGGATTTTGTAAAGAATTTTTAACGATTTTTTAAGAATTTCTCAGAAATTTTTCGAGGATCTTTCATGACTAAGTTTTTTAAGAATCTTTAATGATTTTTCAGATTTTTTTAGGGTATCTCAAGGATTTTTAATGAAGGTTTTTTTAAGAATTGTTCACAGATTTTTCAAAAATCTTTCAAGGTTTTTCATGGCTTTAATTTTGATGGGTTCTTTAAGAATATTTAAGGATTTTTCATGGATTTTTTTAGAATAATTCAAGAAGTGTTTAAAGAGTTTTTAAGGATTTTTTAAAAATTTTTAGAGATTTTTCAATACAGTTTGTCAAGGATCTTTCAAGAATGTTTCCTGACTTTAATTTTTAGGGATTTTTCAAAAATTGTCAAATGTTGTTTTTTTTAACATAATTCAACGATTTTTTCAGGGGTCCTAAATTGGGGGTTCTTTCGTTGGTCCTAAAATTTAGGGTCGTTTCGGGGGTTCTTTGACGTAATGCTAATGCCCCGATGTGTGACCTTGAATAAACGCAAAATTGCCAGACTGGACCTTAGCGTTTTCTTATGGGAATTAATATGGGCAATGAGGGGGAACCCTTCCTGCACAATTACTATTATATTAAATAAAATAAGTGGGCGGCGCTTACGCAAGGCAGAGTCCCCGTTTTCGCCCGTATTTTCAACTCTCTGGGAAAATTATAAATATTGGTCCTGCAGTTCCGGGAAGTATAATTTTTTTGGGGAAATTTCCTCCTCTTTTTAAATCTTTTTTCACATTTTTGAAAAATTTCAAATTTCATTCGATTAAAACTTCGCTTGTTCAAATTATATAATCGAAACATCTCTAGATTTTTTAATAATCGAAATAATCGACAAGAATCTTTCACAATCGCGTATTTCTAAACCAGACATTTCGAATATTTATCTACTTGTCACTTTTGGGAAAGAAGAATTATGGATCAAATCATGATTTTCATAGTAACAGTCTTAAAAAGAAAAAGAAGATGTCTTCCTAAGGGGAGTTGTCTTCTCTCTCGAACGGTGGCCTCAATTCTTCTTCAGCCACCATTCGACATCGAAGAGGCCTTCTGTGACGTCACGACAAAGATTTCAGTTAATTTGTTGATATTTGTCAATATAAACATGTCTTCTGTTAGGGAAAATGACATAAAACAACTACTGTGCATTATATAGGTCAACTATTTATCCTTAAAAAAAAAAAGAAGAATTCTCAATTCTTCTTATCAATTTTTTTTCTTTTTTATTTATTCAAAAAATTTATTTGTGTCAATCTAGCCCTCAGATAAGCTATTTAGTCATCAACGTGTTACTCTTTCAGTCCAATTAAACAGAAGGTCTTTGCCAACACTGGTCTACAGGTCCGGCAGGATCCTCTCTCTCTAACACGTTGAATTCCCTATACCTATAATCGGAGTATATACCAACGTCGGATAATATGACGCTTTCATCGATTTGTAACGTTTGGTTTTTTTCATGTTATAGTTTTGACTTTTTTTTTCGAATCAAAAAACTGAGAGACGTTCTCTCTCTAACACACTAATTTTCCTATAACTATACTCCGAGCTGCTTCTAATATTGTTAGTCGAATATTGCAACAACCTGTATATTTATGAACTTTATAGAAAATTATGTTTTGGCTTCAAAAATTCGAATTGGCCCTGAGCTGAAATTTTCAGGGTAATATTTTCTAAAATCAACACAGGTATCCATATTTTGTTTATTTCCTAATTTCATACAAAAAATCCAAAAATGTTTTAATTCTTTAAATTTCATTTACTTGCTTTCATTATTTCAAGCACCGTCATTATGCCCCATTGCCGGTATTAACACGACAACAATAAATTTTGGACTTTGTACGGTATGTAGTTTGGTTCAGGACAAGACAGTTTATGTAGACCATATACAAGATGGCACAAATCCAAAATTTGTCTGTTGTCGTGTAAGCGCTGGCAAGGCGGCATAATGCCAACTCAGACAAAATTAGTAAAGATTGGTAAAATCTTGTATATATCGAAATAAAATAAAATATGGGATACTATTTTTAAATATATATTTTTCTTATATTTTGAAAAGAGACTCGAAAATTATTTCATTAATTAACATTATATTTATTGTATTGTATGTGATTAAAATTGTTTTTAAACCGGTAAAGGGTTAGAAAAAATTGTTATGTCTATTATTAATAACTTCTCATTTTTTTTAGTAAAAAAGTGTTGTAAAGTTAGTATACGATTACGAGTATTAAAAGAATGTTAAAAATAAACATGTATGATGTTTTTTTTTTTTTCGTAACACTATGATGATGTCGCGGCTAATTTAACCTGAAAAATATAAATAAACACGGTACAGAAATGCACCGTAGAACGAAAATAGTTTGTAATGTAATACGGCATAATAATTACTGACAAGCTTTAGTCAAATAATAAAAAATAGATAATTAATAAACAAGTATTTTCTAGTAATCACATAACTGATTTTTATATCAAATAAGTAATTTACTATGGTAGACAGCTAACGCCATCTATGAATGGAACACGGTGTTAGTTATGACTTGGAGAAAATATTCCATCTGTGTAATAAGCGTCAGTACTAACTGGTACCGACAGAAGGCCCATCTCCAAAGGATATGAAACCCTAAATAAGTGTTAAATAATTGTAAGTTGTGAGAATTTGATACAGACAGCTGTTTCGTTCTTTAAGGACTCATCAGAGGCACTGTGCCCAAATGCATATAATTCAAATCGCACCACGAAGCACAATAGTGCAATATTTAGTAAAAAAGACGTAAAACGATGGTAGGTAGCTAACACCATCTACCAATGTTACGCGGTGTCACTTATTACTTGGGAAAAAGATTCCACCGTATAATAAGCGCCAGTACTAACTGGAAGCGACAAAAGACCCATCTCCAATTTTGCACTATTGTGTTTCGAGGTGAGATTTGAATTATATTAAACAGCTGTCCAGAAATGTACCGTAGAATGAAAATAGTTTGTAATGTAATACGGCATAATAATTACTGACAAGCTTTAGTCAAATAATAAAAAATAAATAATTAATAAACAATTATTTTCTAGTAATCACATAACTGATTTTTATATCAAATAAGTAATTTACGATGGTAGACAGCTAACGCCATCTACTAATAGAACACGGTGTCAGTTATGACTTGGAGAAAAGATTCCATCTGTGTAATAAGCGCCAGTAGTAACTGGAACCGACAGAAGGCCCATTTCCAAAGGTTATGAAACCCTAAATAAGTGTTAAATACTTGTAAGTTGTGAGAATTTGATACCGGACAGCTGTTTCGTCCCTTAAGAACTCATCAGAAGTAATGTGTCCAAATGCATATAATTAAAATCTCACCTCGAAGCACAATAGTGCAATATTTAGTAAAAAAGAAGTAACAGGATGGTAGGTAGCTAACACCATCTACCAATGGGACGCGGTGTCACTTATTACTTGGGAAAAAGATTCCACCGTATAATAAGCGCCAGTACTAACTGGAACCGACAGAAGACCCATCTCCAATTTTGCACTATTGTGTTTCGAGGTGAGATTTGAATTATATTAAACATCAGCTGTCCAGAAATGCACCGTATAACAAAAATAGTTTGTAATGTAAGACGGCATAATAATTACTGACAAGCTTTAGTCAAATAATAAAAAATTGATAATTAATAAACAATTATTTTCTAGTAATCACATAACTGATTTTTATATCAAATAAGTAATTTATGATGGTAGACAGCTAATGAAATCTACCCATGGAACACGGTGTCAGTTATCACTTGGAGAAAAGATTCCATCTCTGTAATAAGCGTCAGTACTAACTGGTACCAACAGAAGGAACATCTCCAAAGGTTATGAAACCCTAAATAAGTGTTAAATACTAGTAAGTTGTGAGAATTTGATACCGGACAGCTGTTTCGTCCCTTAAGAACTCATCAGAAGTAATGTGCCCAAACGCATATAATTAAAATCTCACCTCGAAGCACAATAGTGCAATATTTAGTAAAAAAGACGTAAAACACGGTATCACTTATTATTATTATTAAAGATCCCACCGTATAATAAGCGCCAGTACTAACTCTAACCGACAGAAGTCCCGTCTCCAATTTTGCACTTTTGTGTTTCGAGGTGAGATTTGAATTATATTAAACGGCCTGGAATCAAGTATGTATAACGTTCTATATTGAAGAATATTGCCACAACTAACCAAAACTACACCAACACTCTTACCTAGGTTTCGCTGCTATGTTAGCATCATCAGGAGTTGAAGATAAACCGTTAGTGAACTATTTACCAAATTTAAGTTTGTATATAAAAAAAGAGTTATTTACATGTATAAAATAAAAGCAAAATTAAACACAATGTATTAAATGTATTTTTGCCACTTCCTGTTTGTCGTTGGGGCATTTATAATGGCGAGTACGTCATCAATCAAAACAAATAAAAGAAAGCGAAATAAAAACATCAAAATACACTTAGACAAAAAAAAGATGTGAACATCGATCAAAGTGATGATACAAAGTGATTCAAAATTCACGGCTTATAGATTAAAGGGAACTAAAGTAAACGAGAGAGGTGTAAATCTATAAAGGAAAACTTACTTCAGAGTACTGTACAGTATTGTATGTATCAGTCACCAAAAAAAAAAATTGTGCGGTCTAGGGACTCCCGTCAAGAACTAAACTTTCTTTCGATAATTTTCTTGGAACAAAGTTCCTTACGTTATCTTTTTCTCTTTCGGTAATCTTTTTCGAACTCAGTGCCTTAGCGCGGCTTGTGGTAGGAGTTAATTGGCAGAAATCGTTACGTAATGAAAAAGCGTTATGCTCCCTTCAGGCGACCTTCCGTTTCTTTCTCGTACTCTCTGTCTCTTTCTACAATATGAATTTTTGCTTATTTAGAATTTTTTTTTTATATCATTTATAATATTTTATGTAGAAATTTTTTTTATTAAGTTTATTTTTTTTTTTTATTAAGTTTATTTTTTTTGTATCTTTGATTTTTTTTTTAATTTTTTTTTGTATTATTTTTTTGTATTTTTTCTGATTTTTTCTATTATTTACGATTTTTTTGGGATTTTGTTGCGGTATTTTTGCATTTTTATTTCGATTTTCTACGATTTATTTTCATTTCGAATTTTTTAATTTTTTTATGGTTACAATTGTGTCCGGTTTTTTGGTTATTCCTTTTTTGTGATATTTTTGTGGATTTCTTGCGTTTTGTTTGACAAAATTTGTCTCAATTAATCCCAGTTTTCCAAATTTTTCTAAATTTTTCTCAATTTGCCGCATTTTTCCCGATTTTTTTTTATTTTCTCTGTTTTTCTTATTTTTTCCATTTTTCCATACTTCTTCCCTACTTTTTCCTATTTTTCCTATTTCAATATATTTCCTTACTTTTTCCAATTTTTACTTATTTTTCCTCTTTTTCCTATTTTTCCCTACTTTGCCCTATTTTTCTCTATTTACCATAAGTTTTCCTATTTTTCCCTACGTTGCCCTATTTTTTTCCATTCTTTCCTATTTTTTCTATTTTTTTGCGATTTGCAATTTAGTTCAATTTCAAATTTTTTAATTTTTTAGGGTTGTTCTTCGTTTTTTGCGATTTTTTGCAATTTTTTGCGATTTTTTTACGACTTTTTGGCGATTTTTTTTGCGTTTTTTCTTGCGATTTTTGTCGATTTCTTGCGTTTTTTTCCGACTTCTTTTTCGTTTTTTCTGCGATTTTTCAGTTTTTTTCAATTTTTTTTTTATTTTTTTCGTATTATACATTTTTATTTTACATTTTTTTTGCAAAATTTTCTGATTTTTCTTTCAATTTTTTTTGTTTTCTGTTTTTTATTTTCAATTTTTTTTTTCACTATTTTTCTCTATTTGTCCCTATTTTTACCTACTTTCCCAATTTTTTCCGATTTGTAATTATTTTTTCCCTATTCTCCTCTTTTTGTCCATATTTGTCTTTAATTTTCTCCATTTTTCCATACTTCTTTCCTACTTTTTTTCTCGTTTTTCCTATTTTTCCTACTTCCCTATAATCCCTTATTTTTTTATTTTCACTTATTTTTCCTCTTTTTCCTATTTTCCCTACTTTGCCCCATTTCTCCTTATTTTTTCCTAGTTTTCCCTATTTTCCGTTTTTTATATTTTTTCTATTTTCCTATTTTTGGCGATTTTTTCCGATTTTTGTCGATTTGTTGCGTTTTTTTGAGACTTCTTTTTCGTTTTATTCTGCGTTTTTTCGGATTTCTTTCTATTTTCTCTATGTTTCTTATTTTTTCCTACTTTCCCAATTTTTTCCGATTTGTTATCATTATTTTCCTATTCTTCTCTTTTTGTCCATATTTGTCCCTAATTCTCTCCATTTTTTCATACTTCTCTCCTACTTTTCTCGTTTTTGTTATTTGCCATATTTTTTCTACTTCTCTATATTTCCTTACTTTTCTAAGTTTTACTTTACTTTTTTTTTTTTTTTTTTTTTTTTTTTTTTTTTTTTTTTTTTTTTTTTTTTTTCCTACTTTGCCCTATTTCTCCTTTTTTCCTATTTCTCACTATTTTCCCTATTTTTCCTTACTTTGCCCTATTTTTTTCTATTTTCCCTATTTTTTCCATTTTTTATAATTTTTTTATAAAAACTTTTACGTAATTATTTGTATAGTAAAGAGGTAATAGTTTTCAGAAATCGGTAAAAATATTCTATTTTGAATCACTTTGTATATATAGACAAGGTTACGCTTTTGGTGATTACTTACGTTCTTTTTTTATTTTCAAAATTCAAAATACACACCTTTTTCAGAACAGTGACTTGGAGGGGGGATATCGAAATTCGAATCCGGGAATAAATCTAAAAACAAATAAAATTGTTTTAGAAAACCCTTTTTATTTTTATAATGTTACCTAATCGATTATTTAATATTATAATTCCACATCCCATGGTTTTATTGATAACATTATTTTCTACTCAATTATTTTCGATTTCAATAGAAAATAAAATAAAAGGAATAAACGTGTTCACTAACCATAAAACGATTTTTCTTATTCCAATACTGACCTTACGAAAATAAATTTTTATTTTAAGAAATAAAACTTCCTCTATGGTACAGTAAATCTTGGATTAACTGCTCTTCTAAAAGTAGGTTAAGCAAAACGAAGTTTTGGAGGTTAAAAAAGCATTCACCATAGAAAGATGAATTATATACGTTCATGAAATTTTTATTAGTAACTGAAATGCATCAGAGTTATTTTTTTATAGCACGCTTTATGAGTAAAAATAAAAGCGTGGGATGCTCATCATAATTCAGAGCTCATAAATTTGAATTCACAATATTTACAATTAACAATTTTTTTAACAAAACGGAAGTAAAATTGCACTGCGAATTTATTGGCATTTATTATAGCGCACCGTAACAAATTTATCATCTAAATTTTATTTACATTCAACCTGATTCTAACCCCTTATATTTTATTAATGGTTATATAAAACTGAGATTTCCATTTCAAAAACAATTTTCAAATTATATTAGGAATATTTATGGTAGTTTTCTGTCAATTTCTAACAATTTATTACATTTATAAATTGAGTATAGCTTTGATTAATGATCTAATTGAAGTTCGTAAAATTTTGTTGATTTTGATTGAGTTACTGAACCGATATTTAATTTTATTTTCAGATTTTCATTTCATCAATATGAAGTATATTGACTAAATTTTAGTTCTAGAAAATCAGAAAGAATTTAGATTAATACATAAAATAAAAAAATATGTAGATCCTTACATAATTATTCCCTTAAAAATTGTTAGGAAACAATTAATTACTTTTATTTATATTAAAACTATTTCCAAGTGAAAAAAATCGATTATTAAAAAAATCAATTAAAAGGAATAAAAAATCTGTAAAAATAATGATTAATAAATCGGTCAAGTGCGTGTCAGACTTCGCACATTTAGGGTTCCGTGCCAAATGTAGAATATAAGCCAAAAATACTTGGTAAAAAGATTTAAAGAACTGAAAAGAAAAATAACCTGGCGCATGTGCGTTCGACGAAGAAAACAAAATTATGAGACGAAAATTGCATTTTTTAACAAAATTAATAATAGCACCGATAAAAATAATAAAATATCGAATATCACAATCCACATATATACTTACGATATATTCTCCAATTTTGAAATGCTACGAACAAATTTGTTAATATTAGCGTAACCGACAAAGATAGAAAAAAAATTATAAGATGAAAAATGCATTTTTTAATAAAACTAATATGAGTGCACACATAAAAATAATAAAATATGGACTTATCCAGTAGGAACGAATTTATTGGTTTTATATTAATGAATGAATAGCTTAAAGAACCTAGCATTGCCAAGATTCTAGATTTGTTCGTTTGTAGAAAAAAATTAACATACTTCTTTCCTTCTTTTAATCATAACAAATGAGAAAACGAGAGTTGCCGGTTTTATCGATATGACAACATAGCCAAATATAATCTATTTCAATTGGGCCACGTCACAAGCCACTATAGCCCCGATATTCAAATTTTAAGAATTAATTCCAGCCGCAGGATCGGTCTCATAAGGGCTGGACCTGGTGCAATGTGTTATGGTAGGCCAAAATTATAAAATAAAAATATAAAAAAAAATCAGTGGATGAGTCCATTTACATATATACGAAGGTGCGGAACCCTAAAAATGAGGGAAGGTTAATGAAAAAATCATATTTATTAATATATTGGTAAAATATATGTAACAATAAATATTATCACCAAATTTCAAGTTTATAGGTCAATGGAAAGTTAAAAAATTCTTCGGAACAAAATTTTGTAAAAAATGCTGACTTTGGCGGCTTCTCATGCCTACGTTTTGCAATATTTAAAAAAAAATATATGCCTTTTATCTACTCAATGACCTCTATTCAACGATACCTCACTCGATGGGGTAGGCCAAATTTTTTTTTCAGCGCCCCCCTTTAGTTGTATGGGAGCCGCCCTTGAAAACTTTTAAAAATATTTTTTACAGTTTATATGGCTTTGGGTCAACACGACGCATAAACTGTGAGAATTTGAAGTCTCTACATCCAACGGTTTAGCTGCTAGACCGGTGTGACAAACGGACGGACGGACACGCGAGTGAGAACCCTAAAAAATTGATTACAAAATGAGTTAAGAAATCAATTTTTTAAATCGATTATTTATTCCGAACTTTGAATCACCCCCCCCCCCCCAATTTTTTTTTAATGTGAAGTTTGATCCAAGGTATTTGTATACCAAGTTTGGTGTCGACCAGCAAAAAATTAATTGCAAACAGACAGGGCCGCCCAGAGACCATGTCAGCCAAGTCTAAAACAAGGGGCCCGGGCTCGATGATTTTTTAGCGCTCATATTTGTATTAAAAAAAAAAAAACTAACAAATAACTTATCAGCTTAAATAACGTTGAATAACATCTAGTTTTCGACGATTTTAGGGAGGGGGATGCGAACTGCTGAATTTAGAAACTTTGGAGTAAGACGTCTAAAAACATCTTACTTTGGAGTGAAATTTTCTGTCAAATTAATAGTACAGGGTGTACAAGCAAAAAGTTTTTTATTATTTTATAATCATAATTTACGTATTCTTGACATCATCCTGTATAATTTTGATTTTTATTTTTAAATTTTTGAAATCCAATTAAATTTAGAAACTTTTATCAAGAATGAAATTTTCTGTTAAATTATTAGTACAGGGTGTGCAAACTAAAAAGTTTTTATTTTATCATAATTTACGTATTTTTGACATCACCCTGTATATTTTTTATATTCGTTTTACAATTTTATAAAGCACATTGAATTTAGAAACTTATGTCAGGAGTGCAATTTTCTGTCAAATTAATAGTACAAGTTGTACAAAAAGTCTTTTATTATTTTATAATCATAATTTATGTATTCTTGATATCATCCTGTATAATATTGATTTTTATTTTTAAATTCTTGAAATCTTATTAAATTTAGAAACTTTCATCAAGAATGAAATTTTCTGTCAAATTAGTAGTACAGGGTGTGCAAACTAAAAAGTTTTAATTTTATCGTAATTTACGTATTTTTGACATCACCCTGTATATTTTTTATATTCGTTTTACAATTTTATAAAGCACATTGAATTTAGAAACTTATGTCAGGAGTGCAATTTTCTGTCAAATTAATAGTACAAGTTGTACAAAAAGTCTTTTATTATTTTATAATCATAATTTATGTATTCTTGATATCATCCTGTATAATATTGATTTTTATTTTTAAATTCTTGAAATCTTATTAAATTTAGAAACTTTCATCAAGAATGAAATTTTCTGTCAAATTAGTAGTACAGGGTGTGCAAACTAAAAAGTTTTAATTTTATCGTAATTTACGTATTTTTGACATCACCCTGTATATTTTTTATATTCGTTTTACAATTTTATAAAGCACATTGAATTTAGAAACTTATGTCAGGAGTGCAATTTTCTGTCAAATTAATAGTACAAGTTGTACAAAAAGTCTTTTATTATTTTATAATCATAATTTATGTATTCTTGATATCATCCTGTATAATATTGATTTTTATTTTTAAATTCTTGAAATCTTATTAAATTTAGAAACTTTCATCAAGAATGAAATTTTCTGTTAAATTATTAGTACAGGGTGTGCAAAACTAAAAAGTTTTTATTTTATCGTAATTTACGTATTTTTGGCATTACCCTGTATATTTTTTATATTCGTTTTACAATTTTGTAAAGCACATTCAATTTAGAAACTTATATCAGGAATGAAATTTTCTGTCAAATTAATAGTACAAGGTGTACAAAAAGAGTTTTTTATTATTTTATAATCATAATTTAAGTATTCTTGACATCATCCTGTATAATTTTGATTTTTATTTTTAAATTTTTGAAATCTTATTAAATTTAGAAACTTTTATCAAGAATGAAATTTTCTGTTAAATTATTAGTACAGGGTGTGCAAAACTAAAGTTTTTATTTTATCGTAATTTACGTATTTTTGACATCACCCTGTATATTTTTTATATTCGTTTCACAATTTTATAAAGAAAAAATTTTATTTAGAAACTTATATCAGGAGTGAAATTTTCTGTCAAATTAATAGTACAAGGTGTACAAGCTAAAGAGTTTTTTTATTTTGTTATAATCATCATTAACGTATTCTTGACATCATCCTGTATAATTTTGATTTTTATTTTTAAATTTTTGAAATCTAATTAAATTTAGAAACTTTTATCAAGAATGAAATTTTCTGTCAAATTAGTAGTACAGGGTGTGCAAACTAAAAAGTTTTTATTTTATCGTAATTTACGTATTTTTGACATCACCCTGTATATTTTTTATATTCATTTTACAATTTTACAAAGCACATTGAATTTAGAAACTTATATCAGGAGTGAAATTTTCTGTCAAATTAATTGTACAAGGTGTAAAGACTAAAGAGTTTTTTATTATTTTATAATCATAATTTACATATTCTTGACATCATCCTGTATAATTTTGATTTTTATTTTTAAATTTTTGAAATCTTATTAAATTTAGAAACTTTTATCAAGAATGAAATTTTCTGTCAAATTAGTAGTACAGGGTGTGCAAACTAAAAAGTTTTTATTTTATCGTAATTTACGTATTTTTGACATCACCCTGTATATTTTTTATATTCATTTTACAATTTTACAAAGCACATTGAATTTAGAAACTTATATCAGGAGTGAAATTTTCTGTCAAATTAATAGTACAAGGTGTAAAGACTAAAGAGTTTTTTATTATTTTATAATCATAATTTACATATTCTTGACATCATCCTGTATAATTTTGATTTTTATTTTTAAATTTTTGAAATCTTATTAAATTTTAGAAACTTTTATCAAGAATGAAATTTTCTGGCAAATTAGTAGTACAGGGTGTGTAAAGTAAAAAGTTTTTATTTTATCGTAATTTACGTATTTTTGACATCACCCTGTATATTTTTTATATTTGTTTTATAATTTAATAAAGCATATTTTACGTAATCTTGACCTCATCCTGTATATTTTAGAATTTTATAAATTATATTGAATTTAGAAACTTTTATTAGGAGTGAAACTTGACATCATTCTGTAGAATAAAATTTTCTGTTAAATTAGTAGTACAGGGTGTGAAAACTATAAAGTTTTTTATTTTGTAATTATAATTTACGTATTTTTGACAGAATCCTGTATATTTTTATATCTGTTTTACAATTTTATAAATCATATTGAGTTATAAACTTTTAATAAAAGTAAAATTTTGTGTCAAATTAGTAGTACATTGCCAACTAATTTTTTTTATATTATAATCATATTTTACGTAATCTTGACGTCATCCATATATTTTTGATATCTGATACAAATTTATTAAGCATATTGAATTTAGAAACTTTTTTTACGAGTGAAGTTTTTTGTCAAATTAATATTACAGGGTGTATAATCAATTAAAAATAAAAACTTTAAATTTAAATAATTAATGGAAATTTATTTAATTTTTAAGCTTATAGAGAGATACTAAAAAATTTATTTCTTATAAACTGCCAAATATTATGTCTAAAGAGTTTATTTTACTGGAAACGATGCAATTCCTTAAATTTTAATATAATTTGACCACTGGTAGATATGGAAAAATGATAAATAATTTATATAGGTATTTTCACAAAAATATTAATCACTGTCGACATCCACTAAACTGTTAAAAAAACATTAATTTCTCTTTCAACCATGTTTAAATTGGATCTGTTGTTCTCAAGATTCGAATGGTAGCATAGAATTTTCTAGTGATTTATGGAACTTAATTGAAACATTAATCGATTACTGAATGGGTCTGCTTGGAAATTTGACTAATGGCCGATTTAAATTGCAAAATAGAAGCTTTGGAAATAAATTCATTGCGATACAAAACTGTCGTAGAACAGGAATATTGCATTAACGGTTTTGATGAAGATAAATATGATTGTTTCTTTCATAGTTTTAACTCGATATACAGGGCCGCGAAGATTCAGGCCGGGCCCCAAGTTTAGAGATCTATGGGCCTCCCTCATCATGGTTAGACGACTCCTAATAAAAGTTTCTAAATTTAATAAAACAAATATAAAAAATATACATTGTGATGTCAAAAATACGTAAATTACGATAAAATAAAAACTTTTTAGTTTGCACGCCCTGTACTACTAATTTAACAGAAAATTTTATTCTCGGTAAAAGTTTCTAAATTTAATAATTTTTAAAAAATCTATAAATAAAAATCAAAATTATACAGAGTGATGTCAAGAATACGTAAATTATGATTATAAAATAATAAAAAAATCTTTAGTTTATTCACCCTGTACTATTAATTTGACAGAAAATTTAATTCCTAAAATAAATTTCTAAATTCAATATGCTTTCTAAAATTGTACAACAAATATAAAAAAATATACAGGGTGCTGTCAAAAATATGTAAATTACGATAAAATAAAAACTTATTAGTTTGCACACCCTGTACTACTAATTTGTCAGAAAATTTTATTCTTGATAAAGGTTTGTAAATTTAATAAGCTATCAAAAATTAAAAATCAAAAATATACAGGATGATTTCAAGAATACGTAAATTATGATTATAAAATAATAAAAAACTCTTTAGTTTGTACATCCTGTACTATTAATTTGACAGAAAATTTCACTCGTAATAAAAGTTTCTAAATTCAATATGCTTCATAAAATTGTAAAACAAATAAAAAATATACAGAGTGATGTCGAAAATACGTAAATTACGATAAAATAAAAACTTTTTGTTGCACACCCTGTACTACTAATTTGACAGAAAATGTTATTCTTCGTAAAAGTTTCTAAATTAAATGATTTTTAAACAATTAAAATTAAAATTATACAGGATGATGTCAAGAATACGTAAATTATGATTATAAAATAATAAGAGACTCTTTAGTTTGTACACCCTGTACTATTAATTTGACAAAAAATTTCACTCATGATATAAGTTTCTAAATTCAATATGCTTCATAAAAGTGTAAAACAATTATAAAAAATATATAGAGTGATGTCGATAATACGTAAATTACGATAAAATAAACAACTTTTTAGTTTGCACACCCTGTAGTACTAATTTTCTAGAAAATTTCATTTTTGATAAAAGTTTCTAAATTTAATAAGATTTCAAAAATTTAAAAATAAAAATCAAAATAATACAGGATAATGTCAAGAATACGTAAATTATGATTATAAAATAAATAAAAAATTAGTTAGCACACCCTGTATTACTAATTTGACAGAAAATGTTATTCTTGATAAAAGTTTCTAAATTTAATAAGCTATCAAAAATTAAAACAAAAGAATTAAAAATATACAGGATGATGTCAAGAATACGTAAATTATGACTATAAACTAATAAAAAAATATTTAATTTGTACACCCTGTACTATTAATTTCACAGAAAATTTCACTCCTGATATAAATTTCTAAATTCAATATTCTTTATAAATCTGTAAAACAAATATAAAAATATAAAGGGTGATGTTAAAAATACGTAAATTACAATAAAATAAAAACTCTTTAGTTTGCACACCCTGTACTACTAATTTGACAGAAAATTTCTTTCGTGACAAAAGTTTCTAAATTTAATAAGATTTCAAAAATTTAAAAATAAAAATCAAAATAATACAGGATGATGTCAAGAATGCGTAAATTATGATTATAAAATAATAAAAATATTTAATTTGTACACCCTGTACTATTAATTTGACAGAAAATTTTACTCCTGATATAAATTTCTAAATTCAATATTCTTTATAAATCTGTAAAACAAATATAAAAATATACAGGGTGATGTTAAAAATACGTAAATTACGATAAAATAAAAACTCTTTAGTTTGCACACCCTGTACTACTAATTTGACAGAAAATGTCTTTCGTGATTAAAGTTTCTAAATTTAATAAGATTTCAAAAATTTAAAAATAAAAACCATAATTATAGAGGATGATGTCAAGAATAAATTATGATTATAAAATAATAAAAAACTCTTTAGTTTGTACATCCTGTACTATTAATTTGACAGAAAATTTCACGCCTAATTAAAGTTTCTAAATTCAATATGCTTTATAAAATTGTAAAACAAATATAAAAAATATACAGCGTGATGTTAAAAATACGTAAATTACGATAAAATAAAAACTTTTTAGGTTGCACACCCTGTAGTACTAATTTTCCAGAAAATTTCATTCTTGAAAAAAATTTCTAAATTTAATAAGATTTCAAAAATTTAAAAATGAAAATCAAAATAATACAGGATGATGTCAAGAATACGTAAATTATGATTATAAAATAAAAAAAAATTAGTTAGCACACCCTGTATTACTAATTTGACAGAAAATATTATTTTTGATAAAAGTTTCTAAATTTAATTAGCTATCAAAAATTAAAAAATAAGAATTAAAAATATACAGGATGATGTCAATAATACGTAAATTATGACTATAAAATAATAAAAAAATATTTAGTTTGTACACCCTGTACTATTAATTTCACAGAAAATTTCACTCCTGATATAAATTTCTAAATTCAATATTCTTTATAAATCTGTAAAACAAATATAAAAATATAAAGGGTGATGTTAAAAATACGTAAATTACAATAAAATAAAAACTCTTTAGTTTGCACACCCTGTACTACTAATTTGACAGAAAATTTCTTTCGTGACAAAAGTTTCTAAATTTAATAAGATTTCAAAAATTTAAAAATAAAAATCAAAATAATACAGGATGATGTCAAGAATGCGTAAATTATGATTATAAAATAATAAAAATATTTAATTTGTACACCCTGTACTATTAATTTGACAGAAAATTTTACTCCTGATATAAATTTCTAAATTCAATATTCTTTATAAATCTGTAAAACAAATATAAAAATATACAGGGTGATGTTAAAAATACGTAAATTACGATAAAATAAAAACTCTTTAGTTTGCACACCCTGTACTACTAATTTGACAGAAAATGTCGTTCGTGATTAAAGTTTCTAAATTTAATAAGTTTTAAATAATATATAGTTATATTTATAAATATTATATAAATAAATCTTCTCGAGAAAACGCCTTAGGACTAGTTAGAAAATAATTTATATCCATGTTTCATATGATAGCGGTAAAGTATTAAAAATAATTTGTAAACCGTACAATGACTCGAAAAAAAAACAAATTTATTTAAGCTAAAAAATGATTTGATTACAATCGATTTGGTAAAAAAAAAATCCGGGCACAAACATATCTACGCGCATACATTTATCAGAAAGTGGATTTTTTTGAACTCTGGGAGACCTTAAAAGGTAAAGGAAAGTGAAAAGATCGAAGTAGGATTTTTTATCCCCTTACAGGATTATGTATACAGGGTAGCGTAAATTAAATTTTGTAAACCGTTATAGATATAAATAGAAATAAAAAAAGACGGATTGAATGGTTTTTCAAAATTTAAAT
The DNA here is from genome assembly GCA_963243735.1 of Neocrepidodera transversa. Lineage (NCBI taxonomy): Eukaryota > Metazoa > Arthropoda > Insecta > Coleoptera > Chrysomelidae > Neocrepidodera > Neocrepidodera transversa. Next base: position 18,327,791 of record OY725350.1, read on the forward strand.
ATCAGGTCCGGTTTCCGAGATATTTGGGAAAACCCAAAATTGACGATTTTTGTTTTATTTAATTTTTTTTATTGAAGGCCAAATATCCAATTTTTTTAAACAACGTTTCGTCTTTGAAGGGCCACACTCAACTAATTTTTATTTCATCTTTGAAATCCCCATTTTTTCCTCTATCGAACAATGTAGAATACTTAATTTTTTTATTAAGGAATTTTTCTAAAATTACAAAATTTTTATTTACTATTAAAGTAATAATTTAATTATATTTTAGTTATTAGATAAATATTAATATATATGCTAGCTAAGTTATATTAACAGTATCTGCATTTTATAATTATCATTGAAAAAAATTATAACTGGCGCAGTCAGTAGGATTTACGAGAACACAATATTAATTTGCATCTAGGATATTTATGATAAAGTGCGGATTATATATTTTTGCAATCTTTTCATTATTTTAATCTCTTTAATATAATTTCCTTGGAGAAGTAAAAAATTATAATTAAAAATTTGTAACTATTAAAACAAAAATGAAGTAAGAAAACACTTTATCGGAAATAAAATCAGAAAATAATATTTATTTAAACAGTAAATTGTTATTTGTTTTCAAGTAAGGAATAATATTTGCAAAACAAATGTCGGCTTTCAGTGATCGCTGAGAATAAAAGCTTTTATCGTGTCATTAGAGGAAATGCAACCTCAGAAAATAATTCCGGTACGGTATACAATAGGGCAATTTTGTTTTGCAAACAAACTTTTATTTGTATAACTCGCTGAATATCGTAGTTTTATTTATGTCCACAAAAAGATTTAATTAAAATGATTAAATAACAGTTCAGAAGAAAAATATGAAAAAAATAAGTAAGAAAACAAACGAAAAAAGTGGGAAAATTAAAAAGAGGGAAAAAGAAAAATTAACGAAAAAAAGGGTAAAATTAGAGGAAAAAAATGGAAAAATATTTTTTTTAAAAGTGGAAAGAAAAGGGGAAAAATGGAGAAGAGTGGGAAAAAACGGCGCAAAAAACAATGGTTTTAAAAAAAGTGGGAAAACATATATGGAGCATATAAACAATATTTGTTAAAAAAGTGTGAAAATAATTGGGGCAAAAAACCGTAGATAAAAAAAGGGGAAACAATATGGGTAAAAAATTACGGTTGTAAAAAAAAAATGAAGAAAAAATAATAATTGTAAAAAAAATGAAGCAAAAAATAATAGTTGTAAAAAAAATGGGTAGAAAAAATTTGGGACATTAAACAGTTTAAAAAAAAGGGGGGGGGGAAATTGGAGTAAAAAAATGTAGAGAAAATTATGCAAAAAATTAAAGTTGTTAAAAAAATGATGGTTGTAAAAAAATTTGGTGCATAAAACAATAGTTTAAAAAAAGGTGGTGATAAAGGAGTGCATAAAATATTAATGTAAAAAAATGGTGCAAAAAAAAACACAAAAATGAGGGAAAAACAATATTTTAAGAAAAGGGGTGAAATGGGTCAAAAAATATTAGATCTAAAAAAAAATTAGGGGAAAATGGGCCAAAAAATTTAAGCTGGAACAAAATCAGAAAAAAAATAAGTTGTTAAAAAATTTGATGCATAAAACAATGGTTTAAAAAAAAGTGGTGAAAAAGGGGTGCATAATATTAGATCTAAAAAAAATTAGGGGAAAATGGGCCAAAAAATTTAAGCTGTAAAAAATCAACCAAAAAATAATAGTTGTAAAAAAATACGGAGACAAAATTTGGGGCAAAAACAATAGTTTAAAAAAAGGCGGTGGTAAAAAATGGAGCAAAAAACCCAAAATATAAGGGAAAACAATAAAAAATGGAAGAAAAATATGGGTCAAAAAATAATGCATCTAAAAAATAATAGATTTTAAAAAAAATGGGAAAAATAGGGCAAAAAATTTTGGTTTAAAAAAAAATAATAGAACTATAATGGGGGGGAAAATGGGGCAACAATTACAGTTATAGAAGCAAAAAATAATAATAATTAGGCCCAAAAATAAGTAAATTAAATTAAAAAATAATACATGAAACTTATAACCACTTCATTTTCACTTCGAAAAATTTAATTATTAGTATATTATACTGGTTATTTAAGAGCAAATATGTCAGAAAATTTAAGAGAAAACCTTACAGCAAAATGACAGCAAATCTGACAGCAAATTGACAGCAAATGTGACAGCAAATGTGACAACAAATTTGACAACAAATTTGACAGCAAATTTGAGAGAAAATCTTGCAGCAAATCACCGTAAATTTGACAAAAAAACTGACAACAAATCTGTCACCAAATTTAAGAGCAAATTTGGCAGCAAATTTGAGAGCAAACCTGACAGCAAAATAACAGTAAATCTGACAGCAAATTGACAGCAAACGTGGCAGCAAATTTAACAGCAAAAATCTTGCAGCAAATCACCGTATATTTGTCAAAAAATCTGACAACAAATCTGTCACCAAATTTAAGAGCAAACCTGACAGCAAAATAACAGTAAATCTGACAGTAAATTGACAGCAAATGTGGCAGCAAATTTAACAGCAAATTTGAGAGAAAATCTTGCAGCAAATCACCGTATATTTGACAAAAAATCTGACAACAAATCTGTCACCAAATTTAAGAGTAAATCTGTCAGAAAATTTAAGTGCAAACCCGACAGCAAAATAACAGTAAATCTGACAGCAAATTGACAGCAAATGTGGCAGCAAATTTAACAGCAAATTTGAGAGAAAATCTTGCAGCAAATCACCGTATATTTGACAAAAAATCTGACAACAAATCTGTCACCAAATTTAAGAGTAAATCTGTCAGAAAATTTAAGTGCAAACCCGACAGCAAAATAACAGTAAATCTGACAGCAAATTGACAGCAAATGTGGCAGCAAATTTAACAGCAAATGTGGCAGCAAATTTAACAGCAAATTTGAGAGAAAATCTTGCAGCAAATCACCGTATATTTGACAAAAAATCTGACAACAAATCTGTCACCAAATTTAAGAGTAAATCTGTCAGAAAATTTAAGTGCAAACCCGACAGCAAAATAACAGTAAATCTGACAGCAAATTGACAGCAAATGTGGCAGCAAATTTAACAGCAAATTTGAGAGAAAATCTTGCAGCAAATCACCGTATATTTGACAAAAAATCTGACAACAAATCTGACAACAAACCTGACAACAAATCTGACAACAAATCTGGCAGCAAATTTGAGAGCAAACCTGGCAGCAAAATAACAGTAAATCTGACAGCAAATATGGCAGCAAATTTAACAGCAAATTTGTCACCAAATTTAAGAGCAAATTTGAAAGCAAATTTGAGAGCAAACCTGATAGCAAAATGACAGCAAATCTAACAGAAAATTAACAGCAAATGTGATAGCAAATTGACAGCAAATTGACAGCAAATCGGATAGCAAATTTGACAGCAAAATTTGAGAGAAAATCTTGCAGCAAATCACCGTATATCTGACAAAAAATCTAACAGTAAATCTGTCACCAAATTTAAGAGCAAATTTAAGATCAAACCTGACAGCAAAGTGACAGCAAATCTGACAGCAAGTGTGACAACAAATGTGACAGCAAATTTGGCAACAAAATGACAGCAAATCTGACAGCAAATTTTACAGCAAATTTGAGAGAAAATCTTGCAGAAAATTACGGTATATCTGACAGAAAATCTGTGAGCAAATTTGAAAGCAATATTGATCTTTTTTGATACAGTTGACATTAAATTTAAAAAAATTGACTTTGACGTTGTTATGACCTGACAGTTGACATTAAAGTCAGTAATTTTGTTAATTTTGACAGTTGGCAGATAATAATTAAATCAAAATAATAGCTGATATTACAATTATTTTTTTACTAATATTGATTTTTTTTTTTGATTTGTAAAGTTGTAAAATTTTTCAATTTTGACGTTTTTAAGACCTATCAATTGATAATGAACCCAGTAAAAATGTCAATTTTGACAGTTGACAGATAATAATTATATCAGAAAATTTAAAAGGTTCTATAACTTGATAGTTTCCATCAAAGTAAAAAAATGACAATTTTGATGTTTTACAGTTGACAGTTGACATTACAATTAAAAATCTTTATTTTTACTTTAATATTATCTTTTTTTTATTGTGAAATATTTTTCTTATTAAATGAACTCTATAAATCGTAGGAGAAAAGCTGAAAGCAAAAAAAAAAATATATAACAAATTGTATTTCTTTTAAATTCATGATTGTTTATATTTTAATTAATACTTACATATTTGTTGGTAGTAGAAAAAATTATATACAACTAGTGTGTAAAATGCCTTTACATATTATTAGTTGCATAAATAATTATTACACGTAAATTTTTCGCATTAGATTTTTTTTTAAATCTTGTTTTTAAATATAACAAAATGAAACCGTTAGAATTTTCTTCTTATTTATATAAAAGTGTTTATTTAAAGTAAGGTAAACTTGTTTTGAACGATAACGATACAACCGATAAAAAATTGGAAAGATTGTTATATGTGTGTAGGTCAAATAAAAATATTTTTAATCATTTATAAATATTTACTTTTGATGTATTTTCAGAATCAGTTGTTTAAATTTTTTACATAAAAAAGATCCGTGTCTTCATTTTTACATTTTTTTAAGTAAATTATTACTATTAAAGTTCAATCATCAGTTCATTATAGATTCTAGATTTTTTTTAAACAAAAATAAAATTTAGTATGAGAATATAGATCGAAATCTGAAAGATAAAAACTCCTCTAAAGTATTTGTAGCTTTCTACCATTTTTTTATCATCTTGTTACTTCGCTTTTGTAAATTCCAACTCTTTCATCCTCAAGAACCCCTAGAGCTAATTGCTCGTTTTTTTTTCAACAAAAAAATCTTAGATGGGGAATTATATATTTTAATTTTTTAATTTTGTACGATATAAAAATTTATAGTACGCCACTGACAAATATTAACCTCAAGAATTTATCCTCCCGTCTATGTAGATATTCTTGAAGAGTTTTTAAATTTAAAAATAAGAGATTACTGACAGTAGCGCAGTGTGGTGAAAAACGAATGAAGGATACTTAGTTGTAAGAGGATAATTTGGCTGAAGGATTTTCTTACGACTTTAAGGATATATCGTACAAAAGGGAAGAGGATTTATGGAAAAATATTACGAGCAAAAATCGAGGTAAAATATACTTCCTACCCTTTTTATGTTCGATGACCTACAAAAAATTAACAATGGATCAAAAAAAAAATCTTTATAACAAAGAAAATCTATTTACACAAATAAATTTAAATACAAACATGTTTTGATGACCTCACTGAAAATTAAAAAAATATTTCATATAACTATTAAATTTTTAGATTAATGAAAAACAACCGAAATATACATTCGAAAAAGTCTCAATACGCTCTTGTACAAAAGTATAATATCTTATAACGATTTATTCGGCTGTTGCGCAATCATCCCCGCGCCGACTTTGGGATTCCCAGCTTCGCCACGATTTATTTTGTTATTGCTTTTACTTATCCTCTATCCCAAATAATCAGGGTTACCGTTTTCAGTAGATTTCCTGCTAAGTTAGTTGATTTTTAAGAAAAATGAGGGGTGTTTAGTAGAATTGATAATTTTAGTAGATTTCAGTAGATTTTTTGATTTTGAATTTAAAATTATTGCGCATTATTCGTTTCGCCCTAATCGGCTTTTATTGTACGTTAACTTGAAAGTTTGATTATTCATCACTGTGAACGATGTGGTCTAGTGGTAGAGTGTAGACGTTAAATATGAAAGTTCCAGGTTCTAATCCTGATAGATATTTTTTTTACGAAATAAATGTTCCCTCTTTTCTCTCAAATGCTGTTAATTTTTTTGTCCGAAATTTATCCTCTTTTCACTTTGTCACTTTTCTGAAAATACCCCCTTTTTTCTAAAATTACCTTTTTCTGAAAATTACCCCTTATTTTCGTCATAAGGCCTCTTTCTTCAAAATTTCCCCTCTTTTCTCTCAAATACTGTCACTTTTTGTCTCAAATTTTCCCTCTTTTCTTTCAATTTTTGTCACTTTTCCTGAAATTACCCCGTTTTTTCTAAAATAACCCCATTTTTTTCTTAAAATTACGTCTTATTTTTTCGTTTTTGTTATTTTTTCTCAAATTTCCCCTCTTCCTACAAAATTTCCCCTTTTTCTTTCAAATTTTTGAACTTTTTGTCTTAAATTTCCCCTCTTTTCTTTCAAATTTTGTCACTTTTTTTCTTGAAATTACCACGTTTACACCTTTTTTTCTAAAACAACCCATTTTTTCTCATTATTTTCAGTTTCTATCAAATTTCCACTTTTTTACGAAAAAATCACTTTTTTTGAGTAATTATTTTCTTCTTTCCCCCTATCTTTCCCCCTCAACACGTCATTGGTACTGATGGAAAGGGAGAGGGATAATATTGGAAATAAAAAACAAAGATTATATATAAAAAAAAATTGGGGAAAAAGTTTGAAACTAAAAAAGTAGGGGAAAAAAGGCTGCGGCGAAAAGTGGAAAAAAAAGTAGGGAAAAAGGCTGGGGCGAAAAGTGGAAAAAAAAGAAGATGAAAAAAGTTTCAATTTTAAATTATACAAAAATTAGTGAAAAAGTGGAAAAAAGTTTGAGACAAAGAAATAAGAAATTAGTAAAAAATATAGAAGAAAAAGTGAAAAAAAGTAGAGGAAAGGGTGGAATAAAAAAAGTAGGGAAAAGTGGAAGAAAATGGGAGAAAAGTGAAAAAAAAATGGGAAAAAGTGAAAAAAAAGATTTAAGGAGAAAAAGTGGAACAAAAAAAATTTTACACAAAAAAATTAGTCAAAAATTTATGAGAAGAAGTGGGAAAAAGTAGGGAAAGGACAAAAAAAAAAGTAGGGGAAAGGATAAAATACAAAAGTAGGGGAAAAGTGACAAAATAGGGGAAGAAATGGATAAAAAATTTAAGGGGAAAAAGTGGAACAAAAAACGTTTGACACAAAGAAATTAGTAAAAAAAATGTGTGAGAAAAAGTGGAACACAAAGAAAAGGAAAAAAAAATGGCCCCTTCGAATATAAGGTCAGTTGTAACCCCCGCCGAAAGATAGAGTCACTCGCGTACAGGTTTCGTATATTCAGTCAACGTTATGGTACACCGCAGCTGGAGTCGATCTAGTCAGTTGCAGTGGCAGTGACAGTCCGAGTTCCAGTTGCAGTCCCAGTTCGAGTATGAACTCGAGCCGACAACCAGATCTAGCTGTTGTACCGGTTCAGTGAACTTTAGAGAAAGGTCAAAGTATAATTGTACCGGATCCGTTAAACCTTGAAGACACGTCACCGTCAAGTAGAGGAACTTGTTAAACATCTTTTCACGCCGGATTTGGTAGTTGGTATCATTCATTATTAATAAAAGTTTAATTTTTTACTAAACAAATTTTATTTATTTGGAATTATAGCAGCGAATATCCAGGTGCTCAACCCAGTAGGGCAAGTAAAGCTCGCCGACTGTCCGCTGGCCTTGTCGATGCCATAACGATCGCTGGAGTATATTTTTCACCACTGACGCTGCTCTGTGCAAGTGGCCTTCGCACTATAAACGAAAGGTGGCGTCTGACGCACTAAAAGACCGCTTGACGGCGCAAAGAGCGTTACAATTCGGTGTGGTTTAATAATTCCTAGACTTTAACTATTTTTTCCATATTTTCTTAATGTATTTGAACTCTAATTAGAATTCGATCTTTGTGCAGAATGTAAAAATTATGTATCGGACATTTTAGACCTAGAATATCATTAAATATACGTACCTGTCTTAGAAACCACTTTGTTTATTTACTATTACATAATTAAATATTGGAAAAAAAATGATATGTTTTGAATCATCCTAAATTCTTTTTATTAAAAAAAATCTAGAGGCTTGTTATTTTTCTTCGAATGTTTTTTTTATGGATAAACGCACAATAGGAAATCCTTTAAGCCTCTTCAACAGCGAGGCGTGCACGGAAATGGCGTTTGAAATTATGATATAAAAATTTCATAATTGTGTTTAGTAAACGACTTACCATCTTCTGAATCTGAATCCGAATCCGTCAAATCACTGTCAGAGGAAGACGACGAGGATGACGATGATGACGGTGCAACGGGCTCACTTTTACCGTCTTTTTTATTAGAATTTAGCACTAAACTCGACGAAATATGTGTCCTAAAATGTCGCACAGTCTTAACATAAACAGTCTGAAACAAAAAAAGAAAAAAACATAAAACTCAACCCTTAAATTTTCATAATTCACATTGTATTAATCATAATTATAACTATAGTAAATTGAAAATTAGAATCAAAAATAAAATTTGTGTTTTAATTCTACATGTCCACAAATTATCTAATTCATTGTGAACTAAACTATACATAAAATGTTATAAAACGTATAATAAAAAATTATGTTCAATAAAACATTTTATTAAGTGAACTTAAATCTATTGTTGTATTTATAATGTAAAGTATAAATATCGTATTATTGATAAAAGCCGACAATCATTATTATATTGAAGTCAAAAATCAATATGTCACTGTCGCTAAACGTAATCCTATTAAGTATTTATTGGCTATGTTACATGTGTAATAACAGTTTATAGTGGTTGAATTTATTACTACATTAATATATCCGTATTACGTGCATAATTGGGTCTTATTTTGGAAGAGAGGTCAAAGTTTATTTTAGTTGAAAGCTTCAAATCAACTATTATTTATATTATTGTAAAATACTTTGGGTTCGCTTGAATTTAAACACTCCGTCGAATGGGGAATTCAACTTGAAATATTAGTCCATCTCTTTTTGCATTATTTGAGAAAAAAATGAATTTCTTTTTATGAAAAAATCGTTTTTTCTGTTTTTTTCTTTAATTTAACATGAAAAAATTGATATTTAAAAATTACTGCATCTCTGCAACTTGTAGTGCATCTACGTCACTTATGTGCAATAGATGCAGCATAATATTAAGGCGGCTCTACCGCTTTTCATTCCACCAAAGTTGAGAGGTCCCTCATCCATTTCATAAAATATCCTTACACGTAACACTCACTTTGTTCGTATACAGACAGTTGTACGTATAATAGTTTTCTCTCCTTTTACCGCGTAGTTAAATAGGACGTCTACCTTTCTCGGTGTTTATCTATACCGAACACACGGACCGGCCAAAATTGTCTGCATATTACATTCATTCTGAAAGTAGTTTATTACTTTTAGTACAATTACGCCGCTTCGAAAAAATGGTTGTTTTCTTTCTGTGTTTTATTAATTAATGTTTTTTGTAGGGTTCATCTTATGGATGTATTTTTTTATAAATGGATAACAAGATTTAATTTAATTATTTATTTACATTCTAAAGTAAAAGATTTTCTGAAATTAAATCAAATGAAAAATACCTATATAAACTGAATATCCTTGGATATATTATAAAATTTTAGGTACTTATATTATTGATGCTACCTATTTCTTCTATTTAAACATTACTAGCGTCATTGTTATTATTAATATTTTTAGTATTATTAAATAATAAATAAGTTTTTAAAAACTGTTTTATCGTACATTAACTCAACAGCAAAAATGATAATGTAGAAATAGGTCGAAATAAATAATTTTAATACAAAATAGGTAGTATATAATGCAACGTAGTCTAGTCGAGAATTGAGCTTTCGACGCGGATTGCAATTCAGAGAAATATGTCATGTTGATTTTTTTTTGCAAATATAAATTGTAATTGTTATTAACAAAAAACGAAAAAAAAGCCACTTTATTTTTTGATGATAACTCAAAAACTATACAAGATAGCGGGAATTTCAAAAAAGAACCTTAAAGAGGGAGGAAATTTCCAAAAAAAAAACTAACTCCTGGATCTCCAGCTCTAATATTTATAATTTCAATTTGTTGCTGAAAACAGGTCTCCGCGCGACCCTTTCGGGATGAGTACGTACGCCTTCTATAGCGAGTACCGCATCTAAAATAAGCACCAAATATAATTTAAAATTTAAAAATTATGTAATCATTTCAACACTTGATCAAAGAAAGTCCCGTTGGAAAAAAAAATTTAAATTCATTTTTCAAAAAGCTAGCCTATTGTTAATTAACTATTTTCTTCATTGAAATCAGCCGACAACAGAGAGAGCGCTACTACCGGTACATTTTATTAATTGAAACAATTATTAATTTTTCCTATTTATTCATAAAGATAAAAATAATTAAAAAATATTAAAAAGTCAAAAATAAATAGTCCAACAAGTTGACCGTGCGAAATATTTATTTATTTCGATTTTTTTTTTAATTTTTTCAATTTTAATTTTTTACTCAAAAAACAGATGGAAATTTAAAAATCTAGCACGATCAGTCTTTAGTCATTTTCATTCAGAATTTGTTTCTGAAAATATTTTTCTAATAAAATCTAATTTAAAGGCTAACTTTTAATAACAAAAATTTACGTTGCGGTAGAGCCGCCTTAACGTGGGCCAGTTTCTCTAAATAAAATTGACGCTTTCAAATATAGATGACGTTTGCTTATAAAGTGTCGTTTGGTCAATATGTTTTTAATTGTGTTTACTTTTACCTTTGTTTACTTATCTTTACAAATACAAATAAACACGGAAAATTATCTACATCAACCATCTCTACAGGGACAGTGAACTATGCAGTAAGCAGACGCGGACGCGACCTTTCACTTAATGAGGAACGCTTGTGCCCAGCACTTATGTACCAAACAGCAAATTATTACCTGATCTCTTTAAAATAGTCGTTTTCTTTATCTAACAGCGGAATCTAATATATATTTATCTCTCTCGATTTTAAATGCGAATTCACAGTGGATAGGTCCAAGTTTTCATCTTTATCCAATTATCATATAATGGTTTTCTCCATCTTTGAGTGAGAGTGAGATTTAACAGCTAGTATTCATTCGTATTCTCTTCTTTACACATTTGCAGTTAATGGCTTGACAGTAACTTCATTGCACATCAGTGACGTCACGATCGTAATGGCGGCATATTCAAATAATTAGAAAATTTGAATTTTTAAATTAATTTATTCAAAAATCTAGCTCAAATTACGGTAGATAATTAAACTCAATGGGTTTTATTTGATTAATTCTAACTGTTAATAAAGAAAAAACGTGAGGTTATATTTTTGTTGAATTCCCCATTACAACTAATTTATTTCATAATACAACTTCTAATGTATATTAAAGACGATAAACTAATTTATATAACACAGTATAAAAAATTTAACTGTTAACTGACTATTGCCGGTTCTTTCTATCTTATTTATACCCATTATTATTTTCTAGCGATCTTTCTCGAGTGTTCGTGAGTCACGTACATTCCATCAGACACAGGGCCCACCTTGTTCTTCGATGCATTTCCCCCTCCTTAAGACCATTTCGTCTCGAAATGTTCCAAGACCCACAATGGTATGGCGATATCTGCAGTACTCTCCATTCCGGTACCGAGACGTTCGATGGAAGTAGAGCTCGATTATTTTGAGATGAGTACATTTCACTATAACCACGCCCCAGTTGGCGCAGTACGTCATAAACTTTGTGGACCTTATTTTATGGCGCCAAGTTCAAATCTGCTGCGGTAGGGGTATCTGATATTTTAGCAGTGGCTTGTGTACATTAATAAAATATTTTAAATCCAAAATACTTTAAAATAAAAAGTAGCATTTAAAATTTTAACTATTTGTTAGTTAAATTGCTGTTGAACTTTAAAGTAATAAAACAGCTAAAAGTTTAAATAAACAATTTATATTTTGAATAGATGATGCTTTTACTATATTTTATTTAAATTTTTATAATTTTAACCATTTTCATCACTATCATCATTTTCGAAGTCCGAAAGGTCGGAATCCCACTCATCGGATGACCCCGTGTCTACGCAAAATATGAGGGAATCTGTATATTCATCAATCAGACGTTCTAGCAGTCGATGGTCTTCAAGTCTGAACTGCGAGTACTAAGACAACATACAAATATGTTGATGCCACTGAATCGAAAGATAATTTCCAATATATTCCTCACAACCCTCCAATTCGATCCATCCGTTCCACAGACTAATTTTGGGACCGCCAAGTACCTTAGGATCTTGGTCATCATTACATTTCTCAATTCTACAAAAACCTTGATAGGTTGGTTTATCATGCGATAACATTTTTGTTACCAAATAGAAGATTTCTCTTTTGCCCAATGGTCGCTCATCGTCGAGTTAAAGTACCTTTCCCACTAATGGACTCTGCTCCCTTAGCTTTTGAAACTGGCCGAACATCTTGACAATTCCTCTAGATATTCGAAGATCTTGAGCCACGCAATGAGTCAAAGAAAACTCTACTGGTATTTTAAATAGGTCTTGTGGTACCTCTCTGGTCACGCCGTGCTGCACTTTCTATCCATTCGAGTACAGTGTCATGATTGGGTGATTGGATGCTACGAACTTTTGCTTGGTCACCTTAGCTATCATGGCTTCCTGTATAAGGGGATAGTCTAATAAAATATACTAATTTATATAACACAGCATACAAAATTCAACTGACTCTTGCCGGTTCTTTCTATCTTATTTATACCCATTATTTTTTTCGTCTTTCTCAAATGTTCGCGCGATATCCTATTTCTTCTTCAGAACAGTCTAGGGATATCACGCGGTAGTCGTGAGTCACGTACATTCCATTAGACACAGGGCCGTTCTCATTCTTTGTTACATTATTTTTATTAAATACAAAATGTGGTAAAGTATTCAATAAAGAATGAAACAACTCAAAGTCATACCACAAATATTTTTAATACAAGGCTAAGAGTCTGAAAGCAACATGTTTCGGTCTACACGACCATCATCAGGCCTATAATAAAAAGTACATTGTGAAGAGACCTTATTTTAATTAAATTGTTAATAATTTGCTAAAAGTACGAATCAATGAACAATATAATGTTCGAACACATCAAATGTTTAAAATGCAAAAGTATTATAGTGGTAAAGTTGTGAGAAAGTAAAAAATATGTATGAAGCCCAAGTAAGTAATATTACTTTTAAATATAACTGTTAAAAAATTGATAAAAGAATATTAAACGAATAATAAAACTCCAGGTCATACCACAATTATTTATGTGAAGTTAATGTTTAACAGTTAAGTGGCAACATGTTTCGGCCAAACAATGGCCATCATCAGGCCTATAAGACGTTAAAATTACAAGAAAACAGTAATTAAATGATTACTTACAGAAAGCGGTTAATTAAGTACGACAAATTACAAGAAATTGATATGGTATGAATTTCACATTCTGAACAAGTAATAAACGTAAGAAAAACATTAACCAAAATGACAAATTAAATATTTAAAAAAAATTTAAAACGCTAACCCAAAAACTCCATAATGGAAGAAATGGTATTCTTTTTTATGAAATTGTCGAAGTGCATCCTACGATGCAATTTTAAACAAATTGTAAAATTTAACAATTAACTGCGTAGTTAACCAAGTCAATAAGTGACAAATAGTTGACAATTGACAGTTGACAGCAAGTACCTGACACACCGGATTAGGTATCCCAGGGACGGAGTAAAGGGACCACTAAATAACCGTATGGAAAAAGAAGAACAAATTGAAATAGAAGTAGAAACATAACCTAGGTAATTTGACGTAAATATTAGTAAAACAGCTTTAAAAATTAATAATTTTCGGTTGGAAAAAGCTATTCATTAAAACAAGTCACATTATTATTAGAAAGAGCTTTCTGGATGTCTAAATCAAGAAATCTGTTTTTGAAAAAAATATTAATTAAAAGAAATCGGTTAAAACCCGATAAAAAAATGATTGATTAAAGAAATCGATTAAAACAATTGATTAAAAAAATCGAAATAAAAATATATTAAGTTCATCATGTTATCCATGTCTCAAATGTGGTCAACCAATGAGTAATGAAACACACAAAGTCCAGTACCACAGAAATATATTTATTATAACAGTTTAATTAAGAAATTGGCAACTAGTTTCGGCTTCCGCCATCATCAGGCCATAAACATCATGGAGCAAACAGTGAAATAAAATTTAAACTTAAGTAACATTAAATTTAAAATAGTTAACATGGTACTGATAAATTATAATATAAAATTAACACAAACATTATGAGGACACAAGATGTGTCTCATTGATAGTGCCTGATTTAATAGGAAAAGGATCATGAAAAACCTGAACCAAAACAGACCAAAAGTGGCATTTAAATATTAATTTTAAGTTTAAGGTACGGGGGCCAGTTCAAAATTCCACGTAGAGGTAGGAAAGAATACCTACGATGGGGGAGCGTACTCACGAGGGCAGCTCGAAAGTTTTTGATAAGGAATGTTTATCTAATATGGCCCAATTAAGGGCAATAGAAAAACTACAGAAATATATTGTTTTGTTTTATCTAAATATTTTTATCTTGTACAGAAATCGGTAGTTAATAAGAGGCGTAATTCCATGTACAAATTGAATTGTGGCAGCTGTATCTATTTTTCCGTATTTCAAAATCTGTTCATAAAAAAATATTTAATACTTTGGAGGCGCGAATAACATTTTAAATATATTCATAGCTTCTGGCGTTTCCTCTTTTTTTTGTCGCTCTCAAACCGCAGATCAAAATTTAACGCGGTTGAACGTGATATATATCATTCTTTTATTCTAACAAAAATTTAACGAAAATCTCATCAAAACAAAAGCGTTGAAATCAAATGTCAAAATGTGATAAATTTGGGAAAAAATCATTAAGTGGATGTAAATAAAAAAAATTTGAATTATGAAAATTTTCTAAAAGTTGATTAATTTTTACGATCATTTTTACTTTAATATAACAATCGTTATCATTTATTAGGAAAGTACCAAATGAGGGAATCGTTTTAAATGGGTGTTTTGGGTTTCTCATGAAAAAAATTTTTATGTTTCAAAAACCTGAAAATCTAAGAGAGGAAAACGAAAATTTATTTTTATATTAAAACTATAAATTTAAAATAAATTTCCAAAGCGTGATATTCTAAATTAACCGATATTTAGGGTGTATACGGACGGCTAAAATTATTATTATATAAAACATATTTAATGCAAGAAATCTTTTTTAAATGAAAAAAAAATACGTAAAATAAATCACCAATATTTTTAAAACTATTACATCCGTCTAAAAATATTTAACAATTTTTAACTGAAAAATCTAAGAACTGGAAAAGTTTGACATTTATTATTAAAATAGAAGTTATTAAACCAAGTTTTAAATATGGCAACAACGCATGTTTTAAATATGACAACAACTCATGTCTTAACACAGTATAAGCCTTTAACTATGACAGAACTAGGATTTTTATGTGTTCTGAATGGCCGAGACTACACACACGTTAACTTGTGGATAATTTCAGAAATTACCCACAGGTTAAAACATTAAACTTGGTTATCTGACCTAAAAAAAATATTTAGTTGATTAAAAGAAGTCTCTACTATCTAAATCTAGCTTGTGTATTTAAAAAATATATTTATTTTATTAAAAGAAGTCTTGACTTTCAAAATCCAGCCTGTGTTTAAAAAAAAGGCTATGTGTGATTCGATCCCCGGGCACACTGCATCACTAGAGGGCACTATGTCACGCGACTACCAGAGCTCATGTTTAAATATGTTCAAACTTATTATTATAACAGGTTAACGTGTGGCTAGTCACAGTGTTTCTGAATCGCCCATAATTCGTGTAAAATTTAGGCAACACATTTTACGACAAAGTTTGCATAAATTCAGAATATTCTTAAGAGTTATGCCAAATGACAGCCGGCCGCCATGTTGTCAAACCCTCCTTGTCAGTCCTTGTAATTTTGTCGAAAGAGATTTCAAAATTAAAAAAAAGTATGTTCCGGGACGTTTTAAACAAAAAAAATAGGGAAATACATTTTTTTTAAATGAGAAAAGTTTATAAGAGTTTTGTTATAAAAACCGTAAGATCCAATAAATATGGTATATTTAAAAACATAGTATTTTTCGAGTGGTGCGCAACCTTCTGCAGTACGTGTACAAATTTTCTGCAGGACATATGCAGTACCTGTGCAGGACTCTGCAATACCTATACAGGACTCTGCAGTACTTGTGCAGGGCTCTGCAGTACCTGTGCAGGACTCTGCAATACATATACAGGACTCTGCAGTACTTGGTGCAGGACTCTGCAGTACTTGGTGCAGGACTCTGCAGTACTTGTGCAGGACGTATGCAGCACTTATGCAGGGCGTATGCAGTACTTATGCAGGACGTATGCAGTACTTATGCAGGACGTATGCAGTACTTATGCAGGACGTATGCAGTACGTATGCAGGACTCTGCAATATGTATGCAGAACTATGTTAGAGACTCATTTTTATGTAAGCTGTTAGCGGGTATGGATTGTTAAGAATAATTAAAGTTTAAACTTGAACAGGACAAATAACAGAATTATTAATTAAAGTCCTGTAAACATTATAATTAACTACATAACGCGTGCTTATGCAGGATATTTTAAATTTAAAGTGTCAAGCAGCAATAAGTTACATAAACCGGCGGGAACTATTAAGAGTATAATAGCACCTCAGTTAAATTTTAAACATCGATAATCGAAAATCTTTATAAAATAGGCTGAAATTTTAAATGTGTATTGGAGGAAGTTATCGAGGGCTTCCGATTTTTTTTTCTTAGAAGTACTTTTTGTTAAAGAGAAAAAAATTCAGCGACCTCGTAAAATTGGAATTTTGACAAATAAATATGACCTGACCTAGATAATGTCACAATAAATATGCTGTAAAAATTTTGTTCCTTAATATCAAACCGTTGTCGAAAAAACATTTTTCAAAATTTCTTATTTATGTGGATCCAGTTGCTCCTGGCGAATATTGACAGTAACTTCACTCTGTACACTCGGGAGAAGTTACTGCCAATATCCGCTAGGAAGCAGGAGCACTGGATCCATATAAATAAGAAATTTTGATATTAAGAAACAAAATTTTTACATCATATTTATTGTGACATTATCTAGGTCAGGTCATATTTATTTATCAAAATTCCAATTTTATGAGGTCGCCGATTTTTTTTTCTTTAACAAAAAGTACTTCCAAGAAAAAAAATCAGAAGCCCTCGATATCTTCCTCCAGTATATACATTTAAAATTTCAGCCCATTTTACAAAAGGATTTTCGATGTTTAGAATTTAACTGAGGTGCTATTATTCCCTTAAGAAATAAATAAATAAAATTATTCTGGAGGAAGGCCCATCTATTTTTCGCGCTATTTTTGGTTTAAGACCTACGGCTCTCTAACAGTATCAAAAGAAAACTTTATAAAAATAAAGTCAGGGGTGGACTCACCTATTTTATATAGGTCTCAATTTAAGTGGAATGAAATTATTTTTAATAATTTAGTAAAAGCAATTAAAGCAGTACTTGTGCAGGACGTGATGCAGTACCTGCAGAACTGTTATTTTTTACATTTCTGCAGTAGGTGTACAAAAATTACTCAAGGTTGCATACCCCTCGGTATTTTGATAAGAATAAGTGGAACTTATTTATAATTGTAATATTTTTATGGTAAAAAAAATATATTTTAAGTCACTACATTTTATAATTTATTGTAAAAATTTAGAATATGTTCTATTTTTACCATAAAAACTATATTTTTCTTTATTATAAGTACCTTAAATTAAGAAATGATCGTTACAATTCATTATTTATTAATTTCTGCGTATGCGGTTTACTCTTTAGATAAATTTAAAAGCGTTTCCTATACCACGAAAGATTACAAATAAAAAGTTTTTTGTGATAAGTTTTTCACCGATAACGAGAATGATAAGAAATAATTATGCACCTTATATTTGTTTTTCTATTTCCCATAACTAGAATAATAAAGGTTTTACAAAATGACAATAGTAAA
Organism: Neocrepidodera transversa; assembly: GCA_963243735.1. Lineage (NCBI taxonomy): Eukaryota > Metazoa > Arthropoda > Insecta > Coleoptera > Chrysomelidae > Neocrepidodera > Neocrepidodera transversa. The sequence goes on from OY725350.1 coordinate 18,345,690, forward strand.
CACTTTTTAATGGGATTATAAAAATCTGCATAATTATTCCGTTCAGACTTCTTCGGTATACCTAATTTAAATATCTACTAATTATTAGATCATTGAGAAAAAAAACAATATTTACTACTTAATGCAAACCGACACTAAATTGGATTTAGATACTTAAGGTAGAAGTCACAACGGGTCAAAAACAGTGCAAAACATGGGTGTAGTATTTCGTAAATTTAAGAAGAAATAATCAATTATTTTGATTGAAACTTTGGGAACTTGTTTTTAAAGGTCTATTACGTTTCGTTAACCCACTTTTGTTTAATTCAGTAGTCTTATTAGCTTTCCAAAATAACAAGACGCATCGTTCAAAAATTAGTACTTTTTGTAATTTTTTCGTAATCAAGAGTGAAAAACGCTAATTTGTATTTTCCGCGAAATATTTCACGAAGTCTCCACCTACTTGTAGTTCAGGTAGTCTCTGATAGATGGCGCCTTAGGTCAATTTATCATTCACGTTGCCAGATTTTTATGATTTCTTAAACTTTATGAAAAAAAATTATGAAACACTAAAAATACACGTTTCAGATAAATTACAAAAATAAGCGGATATAGATAAATCAGCGGATTTTTACTTAAATTTCTCCAAAAATCAATTTCCTGCTGATTAGTTTATTGTGGAAATAGGACGGTTAGGTTAGAAATATTTCACGAAATAAGTTCTTTAGAACAAAAAGAAATCAATCGGGTCTGGAACCTGTTGTGGATCTGTATTCCGGTAAGTTGACTTTCATGGTGATAAGGATTCACTTCTGTATTCTTTAATTGCTTCAAACAATTCTCTTCTCTTGATAGTAGTTAACCTTGATCCCCAATGTGTATTTTTGGCATTAAAGTATCCACCTATGATGAATATTTTACCTTGACTTTTCAAAAACTCAAGATAATGATATTTTTTAAGCGCATGTCTTGACTATATAATGCTGTGACTATCACTTCCTGATTTTTTGTTTTGACAGTTACAGATGTAGCTTGGATTTCTTTAGTTTTATATTCTCTTTCTGTATAATGCACAATACTTTCTTTCATAATTACAGCACTACCACCAATAGCAGCATTTTCTGGATGGAGTGTGATGTTTTTTATGAATGACACGTCTATGTAGCTGAATACCCCCTACGGCAGAATTTAATGGGACATGCGCAGGATTTATGTGCTATTTATGTGCTAATTTCGGACGCCAATAAAAAATTTTGTGCTCTTCTTTTTTAAAAAAATACAAGTGGTTCTGCTGGCTTCAGACCAAGCTGGAATACCCCAGGTCCAATATATTGGATAAAAAAAATTTAAAAACATTTTTGTTACCTCCTATTTATGTGCTAATTTCGGACGCCAATAAAAAATTTTGTGCTCTTCTTTTTTAAAAAATACAAGGGGTTCTGCTGGCTTCAGACCAAGCTGGAATACCCCAGGTCAAATATATTGGAAAAAAAAATTGAAAAACATTTTTGTGACCTCCTATTTATGTGCTAATTTCGGACGCCAATAAAAAATTTTGTGCTCTTCTTTTTTAAAAAATACAAGTGGTTCTGCTGGCTTCAGACCAAGCTGGAATACCCCAGGTCCAATATATTGGATAAAAAAAATTTTAAAACATTTTTGTTACCTCCTATTTATGTGCTAATTTCGGACGCCAATAAAAAATTTTGTGCTCTTCTTTTTTTAAAAAATACAAGGGGTTCTGCTGGCTTCAGACCAAGCTGGAATACAGCGGGTCAAATATATTGGATAAAAAAAAATTAAAAACATTTTTGTTACCTCCTATTTATGTGCTAATTTCGGACGCCAATAAAAAATTTTGTGCTCTTCTTTTTTTAAAAAATACAAGGGGTTCTGCTGGCTTCAGACCAAGCTGGAATACAGCGGGTCAAATATATTGGATAAAAAAAAATTAAAAACATTTTTGTTACCTCCTATTTATGTGCTAATTTCGGACGCCAATAAAATATTTTGTGCTCTTCTTGTTTAAAAAATACAAGGGGTTCTGCTGGCTTCAGACCAAGCTGGAATACCCCAGGTCAAATATATTGGAAAATAAAAATTGAAAAACATTTTTGTTACCTCCTATTTATGTGCTAATTTCGGACGCCAATAAAAAATTTTGTGCTCTTCTTTTTTAAAAAATACAAGGGGTTCTGCTGGCTTCAGACCAAGCTGGAATACCCCAGGTCAAATATATTGGAAAATAAAAATTGAAAAACATTTTTGTTACCTCCTATTTATGTGCTAATTTCGGACGCCAATAAAAAAATTTGTGCTCTAGCTAATATGTTCAGGAATTTCCTCTAAAGGAATTGAATATTCGTGGTCATTGTGACCACGTCAAATATAATGAAAGTACCTGTAAAAAGTAAACTGAAAATGAATTTTAAATTACAAATAACTTAATATTGTTAAATTAGGGACAGAAATGTAAATTAGCACATAAACAGGAGATACCAAAAATGTTTTTCAATTTTAGTTTTGGGGTATTCCAGCTTGGTCTGAAGCCAGCAGAACCCCTTGTATTTTTTAAAAAAGAAAAGCACAAAATTTTTTATTGGCGTCCGAAATTAGCACATAAATAGGAGATACCAAAAATGTTTTTCAATTTTTGTTTTCCAATATATTTGACTCCGGGGTATTCCAGCTTGGTCTGAAGCCAGCAGAACCCCTTGTATTTTTTAAAAAAGAAAAGCACAAAATTTTTTATTGGCGTCCGAAATTAGCACATAAATAGGAGGTAACAAAAATGTTTTTAAATTTTTTTCCAATATATTGGACCTGGGGTATTCCAGCTTGGTCTGAAGCCAGCAGAACCACTTGTATTTTTTAAAAAAGAAGAGCACAAAATTTTTTATTGGCGTCCGAAATTAGCACATAAATAGGAGGTAACAAAAATGTTTTTAAATTTTTTTTATCCAATATATTGGACCTGGGGTATTCCAGCTTGGTCTGAAGCCAGCAGAACCACTTGTATTTTTTAAAAAAGAAGAGCACAAAATTTTTTATTGGCGTCCGAAATTAGCACATAAATAGCACATAAATCCTGCGCATGTCCCATTAAATTCTGCCGTAGGGGGTATTCCAGCTACATAGACGTACTGTGTTGTAAAATGGATCTCAGCAATGAGACTGATGTCTATTTTTTCTATATCTAAGACTAGTTGCAGCTCTTGTTGGTGCTGTAATAGTCCGTTTGTATTCCATTCTATTATTCCTTAGCCATGTTTTTGTTTTGATATCGCTTCTCTGGCACGACATTCTAGTTCCGTTACAGGATTATCCATTGCAGTCAGCTTTTCTAATATTTGTTCTATGTAATTGTTGCTTTTTACTATTTCCAGCACATCCTGTTACTACTTGTCTGTAAGTCTTGCTTTTAATGTCTTTCTTCTGCTCCATTTCTTTTATGTTGTGGCTTGGTAATTGGGCTTTTGCGGATGAGCAAGTAGGCCTCTTTCCTTTGCTTGTCTCTAATTTTTTGCATTTCTTTAGCGACCATATAATTATAATTAAATAAAAATAAATCTCACGACGCGTTATCAAAAAATTTGAATTAAGCTAAGACAAACTATTATATATAATAATAGTAATAAATAAAATAATCACCGATTCGTTTCTAATCTTAAATAAAAAATAAGTTTAAACTGAATATCCCTGTAATTATTATTTTTTTATGGTTGAGTATATATAATAAAATAATAACTCATTTGTCACTATATTGGTATATCGGCATTAAATTTTTATGACATTTTATGGATTGTTTATGACTCAAATAACGTCGAATATCTTTTCACAAAAATCGTATCATTTCATTTCTAAAGTACACTTATTATATTATCACAAAACATAACTAGGTCAGTTTCATAAACATAAAATCGAATTGTATGTAAAATCATTATTGGATTTAATTAGTATTTTTAATTTTAATACAGTATGTCCCTAAATTTCTGAATAATGTTAATATTATTTCTCAATAATAAATATTCAAAATTTGTCATATTCTTGATAAAAGTTTGTAAATATAAAAAAATAATCATTAAAAGTAATTTTTCTTGTGATATCAATTTTTTAGATTTGGATAAAAGTTTCTAAATCCAATAAATTTTATTAAATTCAAAAAAGTAGGTAATATTTTTTTTTTCTTTGCACTCTGTATTATTAATTCTTATACCGTTCCTGACACCAATTAAATATAAGGAATAACCTTGAAAAATTATCGTTTTTTTTTTGATAACGTCTAATAGTGATACGATTTGAATTCGGCTTTAAAACATTACAAAAAGTTCCCTTTCCACTTTAATATTATTATTGTATAGTAATTAACCTCTGGACAGAATATTTATAGTTAAACAATAATTTACACTAATTAATTGTATATATAACATCGTTATCGATTAGACTTAATTAAATATAAGCCAGATAAAGCATTAAGAATTATTTTTTTTAACTATTATTAAATATAGGGTGATACATCCATTAATAACGAAAATTATTAAATATGGGCTTGAAACGGAAGTGGAATTTAAAAATAAACTTTTAGTAACATTGTTAATTGCAAAAAAATAATCTAACTTAACCTACTTTTCCCTTAATATCTTCTATAAATAATAACTAATACCTAGCTAATCCCTTTACCTAGACATCTGGTACTTTAATTTCATTATAAAAACTTTTTTTTTTATTTTATTCTTTACAAAGTATTTTGTGTTACTGTAAAAATACATGTTAACTTAAAATAATATATATTTTCTAAAATACCGATTTGGCTCATTTAAATTTAAAATTAGATTACACCTACGAACACATTACCTGTCTCAAAATAAAAATCACAAATTCTAAAAACACAGTTTAACCCATAAATAAATATATTTTTAGGTCAAAAATGATTAACGCACGTAAAATTTAAAATTCAAATCTTTTCACACCGCAACATCAACACATAACCTCAAAACCGTCACAACATTAGAAAATCCTTGCCACTTTTTTCAAATAAAATTTTAACAAATCGATTTTAATAATTTCAAAAATTATACCTGACGCATTGTCGGTAAGTCAAAAACAGGTGTCTTTCTTTCCGATCTCATAGGATAGGTGATTTTTGCATGCAATATTTCTCTATTTTCTGAGCTAGATGCAAGCATGTTTCATCGAATTTGCATAATTTATGTTAAGAATTACTTACTTTATTTCTTGAAACAGTATTTACTAGGGAACAATATTTGGAAAACACGAAAATTTCGTTATTTAAAACGAGCCGAGCGCGACACAATACCCTTGGTAGCGCCATTTTGTGAGGAACTGACAACCGGATTGCTAGATTTTTATTTGATGCTGCATTTGAGCATTTGTGGATTCAAATTTCCTACTGCGCAAATCGATTTTGTTTAAAAATATTATTAACACACAATTTTTAAGTTCTGATATTTATTTAATTACTCAAAAAAAGATAAAGAAACGTTTTGGCCCGTAAAATGTGATTTCATTACTTTTAGTTTTACATAAGATATGTGTAATGTTGGTTGTATAAGTTGGCAACATTATATCTGTAATGCGGAACATATAGGGTGATGCGTTAAATTTAAAGATAGAGATAGAACTACTTTAACTATATTTCATTCTACATAAGAATCTTTTTGAACGCATCACTGGGAGTAATGTAGACGATCTCGTTCAATCAGCTGATAGCAATCATAAAATTAGACACAGGCGTACCTATTAATTTTCACCGCTTAATAAAAAGGGCAAAACGCATAATATTGCATGTATGGCAAGGAGTATACTAGATCCAGAGATATGATGGTAGGGTAGATGTAGCATTAGAGAGAGAAGTTATATCCTTAGATCATAAACTTTACGCTAGATGTAGGTTATTTGTTTTGTTGGTCCGAGGGGGTTTGGCGTACTCAGTGATTGGTCGTTTTCATATTTCGACATTGTTTGACTAATGAGAAATCAGTATCGACGTAGTTTGACCAATGACAAATCAGTATCCGATTCATAGTACGATGTAAACATTACCCCTCACCTACCCAACAAATACTACATGATGCCGTATCTAACGAAGCTTATGTGATCCAAGGTTATATCCAACATAAACCCTAAATGTTTACATTAGGACTCATAATGATCCTTTGAAAGCGGTGTTGACAGATTTAATTTGTATAATATATTTTTAAGTACATATCAACGATTTGTTATAAAAATTGATTGTCACTAAAAGTTGGATAATTAAGTAAAAAAAATGATGAACAAAAATTTAAATATGGTTTTAATATTTCAATTTCGAAATATTACCACGCCCCTGAACCCTAAACCAACGCGCTAATGCATTTTTATGAGTCCTAATCAAAATAAAAGTTGCTTTTCGAGTCGAGATGTTGTGAACAACGGATGGCGTGTTCCATTAAAGGGTAACAATATGGAGATCCCAAATTTAGAAGAAGGTATAAAATAATTTAAATATAAAATAGTTACATAAAATAAAGTTTTTAGTTTCTTTTAAAATATCGGTCAAATAATGACACCGGTGTACTCTATACCGATAGAAAAGTTTTTCTCAATCGGTAAGTTTCGGAACTCATCTAGGGTGCATTCCGAAATACACATCAGTACACTGACCAGTGGTACTGACGTCATGAAACCGATGCCATATTGAACTGGTGAGAAAAGTGACCGGTGTGGTGTGACAGTAGTGAAGTCTTGTAGTCAAATATTTAAAAGAATGGCAGCTCAGCATTCTCACAAAATTAAACAATTACTTTTAATAGACGAAGGTAACAATAAGTCGTACATATTAAATGTATCTCCAGATGAATACGAAAAAGCGTGCATAAGTATATTTGTGACTAGCTATGTTAATGTTATGTTAAATAACTTTAAAATGTGGACTTATTTCTAATATTTTACAGATCCTGATTACGGTGCAATTTTGCTGGTACATTACTTAAATGCAGGTAAATTATCTCAAAATGAATAAATATTATAAATGTCATTTACAATCTATAAAATATTTGCAATAATTACTACACATAAGATATTACACGACTTATTGTTGTAATAACTCCTCCATTCTTTTGAAATAGATTATTTGAAATTTATAATAACATTTTGAACATAAACGTAAACAACAAAAACGTGCTCTATTTTTAATGATGGTCAGTAAATTTCGGAACAAATCGTCAATGGTATCGATTCATGACGTCATTACCACTGGCCAGTGTACTGAAATGCGTTCATAAATAAACGCCCGGCGCTCCCCAAGCGCCCAAATACGTTCATAAATGATTATTTTTCCATGCGTTCATAAATGCTCGTTGGTACACACCCGGGGCGCGCCTAAGACGACCTACTATCTGAAATGGGTAAAAGTTACCCGACCTGCGCAATACGTTTTTCTGTCTTTACGAAACATGATTTCCAGATAGCGCGTAGGTGACTTTGTTCTCGAGATCACACGGTATACAATTCGCGGTAAACGGTCTGTGAATCACACGAAATATACCAATTTTTATTATTGTGTAATTGTGTTTTATTTTGCAATTAATGGATCAAGAAGTTGAAATTAATCCCGTATATTTCAAACAACATTTTCAACATAATTTTCTATTCGATTAGGTTTATGGAAACTTCGTTTACGTGATACCACGATTAGATTATTAAAATCCTCGTCAACTTGTGCTTCACACAAGTATGAGTGCAATGATTTCTTCGTCTTGGTCCATTTCTTTTTCTAGAGAATTACATGTCTGGAGTAACCATTTACAGAGAAGACAATACATGACAAACTGACAAAGCACACATAAAGCGACAGGACAAACAGACGATGTAAAAGGGATCGAGGCTTCGGTCGTCCCTAAGACAAAAAATTCAGAGGACAAGCCAGGCATCCACCAATGCCCAATGGGGTGGAATACGGCGCAGCCAAGGACTAGAGACGATAATGACGACCAGGGGACTTCGGTCCTTAAATGCAACCCTGCGATATGCTCACAATAGCGGGCATGTCGGGGGGAGAACCTGGGGGAGGAGGCAGGGGACTTGGGGATCAAGTGCCGATTAGGTACAATATCCTCTTGGCTCGGGGTCATTAGGTGTGTGTGCGTGTGGATCAGAAACGACGAGACAATACAAAAGCACAAATAAATACAAATGTGTTAAAAAGTTAGGTTAAAACGATTCACAGAATTTTTAGGCCCCGCTCGTTCATAAATTTTTATACACTCGGGCGCACTCTGGGTAAATATTGCTCCGGGTGAATTTCGCCCGGATATTTAATTTATGAACGCACTCCTGATGTATATTTCGGAATACACCCCTTCAGTCTATTGTCAAAGAATGCTATTGTTGTCATCTGTCAAGTGTCAGTTGTTAATTAACTGACAGGTAAAGCCGTTTTCCCTTAAAAGAAATTTTGAAAAAGTATGTAAATACGTTTAAAAATGTAAAATAGCTAAATAAATGTTATTTCAGATGGAACCCATGACTTTAGGCAGTGCACCGTCCAGTCCAGCTTCTCCAGGCATTAATCCTAACTTTTTGCCAGGTTTTTTGATGGGAGGCGACAACCAACCAATGTCACCGAATCCCAGCATTTCTCCAGGAAGAAATAGAAATTCAAGCAGCTTTAGCAAAATACCGACTAATACGACAGAGCCCAGAAGTTTGCGTCAAAAATTATTTAATCAAAGCATCGCAGATAGTCCCTCTGCGATTTCCCCGTACGCTGTTCCAGAGAAAGTAGGACCGCCAAAAATGAGTCTATTCGATACGTTAGATCAAAAGAAAATGTGTAGTCCTATGAGCAGCACTGTAGCTCAAATCAATGATCCTATGGGATTTAATGAAAGTATATCGAGAATACAAGAGGAAGGAAATTCATATAGGTCAGTGAGTTTTAATGAAACGATTAATAGAACTCCGGTTATAGCTCCTTGCATTTCTGACAGAGTTGATTCGCATTGGGTAACTGTATTTGGTTTTCCACCCAGTGCTCTAACTTTAGTTTTATCCCAATTGGGGAACTGTGGACCTATAGCTGATAAAAAAGTACCTCCGCAAGGTAACTGGGTTCATGTGAAGTTTAATAATTTGAGTGAAGTTTCTAGGGCTTTATCGCTAAACTGCAAACTCATTAGTAACCAAGTGATGATTGGTGTTACTCTTTATTACCATAAAGAAAATAAAGAAAATGATAGTTCATTTTATACTTCACCAACTAGAGTTAGATCATTAAGACACTCATTTATTTCTCCTAGCACTCAAAATTCTGTTGTTTCCCCTCAAGTTTTACCTCAAAAGTCTACTGGGATTGTTACAAAAACTTTGGAATATGTATTTGGATGGTAAATTAAATTTTGTTTTAGTGAAAATGGCATTTTTTTATTTTAATATTAATGGATTGACTGATTTTTCAATATGAAATAGCATTTTTTTTTTTAAATAAATATAGTAATTATATATAAATTTGTCACCTTTTTTTATTTCTATATTTTGTTTATATTTTTGATTTGAATCAACTTTATTTCTTATATTGTTTTTCTATTAACTGTTTTCAGTCTTAATATTTCTTATAATACTGTTTATTTTGTATAGTTCTTAATGTATTGATTTAACTAGTAAAAGTTTTTTAATAGTTTTTATTGAATTTATTTAATACTATTTTCGAATTATAGAATTGGATATAAAAAAAATCTACAATCTTACAAGATGGCATTGTATGCCGAAAGCGCTCGACAGTTTATCTGACTTACTGTCAGTAGATAGAACGTCCTTTAACTTTAACGGTTCTGTAACTAACGACAATGACGTTTAGATTGTGACAATTGTATAAGAAATCAACTTGTTAAATTTTATTCTAATCGTCATCGCCTTTAGTTATTGAGTCTTTAAAGTTAAAGGACGTTCTATCTACTGACAATTAGAAATATATATATATTTCTCAAATATAAAACTTACACACTTGAAAATACAAATTGGCCTTTTCTTTCTTCAATAATAAGTGTGTATGCACCAACACGTATCCTTCTGTTACCCTTTAATTAATCTTACATTAGCTTTTACGTTCTTTTAAATGGCAAGTTTGGATATTTTGATACATCAATCCTTGTAAAAGCTGAACGGAAGTAGTTTTGTACCAACTTTAGATGAGAATGTATATATTAATTATAGGAATAGGGTAACTGAACATAGTCATTGTAGAACCAAATATTTAAAAACTGAATTTGATGTCACCGTTTTTAATCAGATAGTACAAAAATAAGACATAGGGGATGAGGATCAAAACTAAAGAGTTCTTAATAACATTTTATGTATTACACCCAGAAACAAGATTAAAATTTCAATATTAAGTGGTGATATTATTTTTCCCTAATTGTGAAATTCCATGTTTATCAACTGCAAAAAGTGGATATAATTATGCCAGTGATGTATTAAATTTTTCAATAAATTATTAAAAAAAATAGTATTAAATGACTAGATTAGTCGTCTTTCAATAATTATTCTGGAAGATCTAAATAAAATAGTATTTTTGTAAAAAATGAATATTTCATTCTTAAAAAGACTCTTTGAATCAGGAATTATATTTTGCAGTAAATGGATTTTTAATGTTCCACACAACTATTTTCTTTATGAAAATATCTCACTGTACTTATTTAAAGTTCAGCAATTTGGGATTGAACTCAAAACATTTGATTTATCAAAAAAATTTATTGTAACTAAGTTATAAGATTACAAAATGACATTTATAACACCTATATACAGAGATAAATTTTTATAATATTACTAACGTTCATTTACTAAATCTAAAAGTAGAAAAACCTTTTATTAAAAATAAATAAAAACTTTCCGATAATCAAAACAGGATAATAAAACACTAAATTAACTAAAAAAAAAACCTATATTCAACTTAACTAAATTATAAAATTACAAAGTCACAATCGTTTTACACAAAAAAAGTCATTTTTTACAACAACAATATTCAAAATGCTATTTCGTCTCTTCTACCGTTGCCGAAGAGAGTTCCACCATTTTCGGATACTTTACATTTTTTTTATTAAGTTTTTCTTGCGCCCACAAAATTAGTTTTAGGAGCGTTGAAATTTTTGGCGCCGTATTTTCTTGGTGCTCCATTTTTAAAATAGCGGCGTTTACCTCACTTGCCACCTATCAAAATAAACGCAAATTTTGAATAATTTTAAATTCAATATACTTTCATAGCTCCAGTATCAAAAAAAAGGTTGGAATTTTAAATATTGTTTTATTTAATAGCAAAATAATTTTGTTTAGCGAGTATCAAATATCTATTTTAAATATTTCATATCTTTTTAACTTTTACTTTTTCAAATAATGTACGGATATACAAAATCCACAAATTTGTAATAATATGGGCATATATACGAAAATTACAAATTTAGTAAACCGTCCAGGAAGTACTTCCCGGGTGCTTTTTCTTTGAGAAAGTAGCATTTTTCCGGCATAGTCTGGGGGAGGAATATCATCGTTGTTGTCATTGTAAAATTGAAAAGCTTGGTAAGTTAGTTTTGATAAATGCACTTAATCATTACCATAGCAGCGAAATAACGTTTGACAGCTATTTGACATGAAATTAGTTGATATTTTGATTTTTAAAAGTTTGCGTGGTTTTTGGTCGCAATAAACTAATATAATAAAGAAATGTGTCTCATTGCTTTGTTATTCTACACATCCTAACAGTTTTTTTGGACTCGCAGACTTCCAGGACTCATCCTAGAATGTTGTCTACTCCTCCAAAAAAACAGTATTTTCCAGACTTGTTACGTAAATTACTATTGTTTATTTTTTGGTAATTAATGACCAAAAACAGTCACAAAAAAAAAACACAAATTGACTATTCACACTTATTATAAGATATTTAACTCTACATTTATTATTTTTATAAAAGAAAACTGAGATACTGAAATAATTCATTCTTACCTTTTGCCTGTGAGATGGCGCTAGTAAATCACCAAATGGAGATGCCAAAGGTTCTTCGAATGCTAAAAGCGCTACTGTTCGCTCCAATTCTGACAATACTGAAGGATCCTCTTCACCAGCTTCGCTAAGGTGACTTTGGGCAAAAGCTAGCGCTTCCTCGATTCTATTATTTCTAATTAATTCTATAAGGTGAAGTTGCTAACAAAAAAGAATAAAAATTAAGTTGTATTCTAAAAAATAATATGTTTCACATGAAATTGACATAGAAAAGGATCAGTAACAATATAAAACCTACTTATGACTGAAAATTAACCTATAAAATGATAAACTTGACCATTACTGTATGTAAAAACTACTTACCTGCAAATGAAAATACAAGTATCTATCATTATCCAATAACTCGGGATGCAATTGATTAATCAAAGCAGTAGCTTCTTGTATTTTTCCTGTCATTATAGCATCTCTGATTCTAATCCTATCGTCCAAAGAATGCAATTCCACCGAAGGTATAACTCCAGACTCCTGCTGAAATTTCTCAGCAGCTTCTTTAAACCCCTCTAAAAGCATTTATTACAACGAGACGATCTTTATTAAACATACAATTTTACCTGTGACTAGATAATTCATGATAAGTTTATTCATATTACTTCTACCAAGATCGTTGTCCTCAAGTATCGTTAACCACTCTTCCTTTGTTGGTACGTTGTGTTTGTCTGAATAGCTCATTCTTTTTTTTTAGTTTATTTATTTTATTTATGATAAAGTTAAGAAAACATACACAACAAAGTCAACAACTGTCATTGTCAAAAAGACAAAGGAAAATGTAAGGTTGGTATCCATGATTAAAACAGTGCATACAACTAAAATTATGTATTTTTTTGTTACTCAAGGGCGTACCTAAGAAATTTTTTAGCGAAGGGTTGGTTTAAAATATATCCTACTTTTTTAAACCGTTTACATTTTAGAGATGCAACGGTGACGTCAATTACGAAATATTTTAAACCAAAACTAAATTATTTAAACCAGTCGGAGGTATATGCGGTTCAATAACGGTTGGCAGTTCGTATGTTCTGTTTTGTTCTGCGAATTTTTGATTTCTATATCTATTTTTTCATACATTCATAGAAAAAGATACATTTAACCCTTTGTTGATTTGATAGTGATTAACAAAATACCATTATTTTTCTAATTAATGAAAATGCATTACCATATTTAAGGTTAGATCATACAGACACGAATCGCGATTTGCAAATTCGCAGGAAAATAATTCGCCAGTTCTGGAATATTACATATAATTGCGATCTTTTTACGGATATTTACTTTTTTTCGTATTTCTAAAGTTCGCAATGAGTGAATTATGACATGACATAGGCTAATATTTGATAAAGTTGACATGTCAGCTGGTATTTGTTTTAATGTACAATGTGTATGGTACCTTATTTCGGATTTTCTATTTATTAATATTAAATCAGTTTGTATTTACTTTCAAAAATGGATGCATATATTTCTTCAATTTATTTCATTGGCAACGAAGACGTTAAAAAAAGACAGAATAAAATATATCGGTCAGTTGGAAATTGTGAATTTTTTAATTTAGGAAGCAGCAAGGGGCGTCTCACATTTTGGTTCAAGAAATGGGTTTCAAAGATGTCCTCATTTATTTCTTCTGGCTCATGCTCAGATACCAGTTGACTATCATTTTGGGTATCAGCATCTTCCAGACTGCATTGGTGAAACTGGAATCTTTCCAACATAAATATTTCGCCACACCATTACATTCAACTGGGGCCTGAAATAAACCAGAGACAGAATAGCATTTTTAGGTTATTTTGGTTATATTCTTTACAAACTGAATAACGCAACATATCTCGCTGCTTTTCATGTCAGAAACACGCTTCAATGACAAGAATCAGACAGAAGTGAAACAGAACAAGAATGTGCTAAAAGGCGCATGTGCTAACCATAAAACGATCACTCCCAACAGCAATTCGCGCGAATATATTGAACTCAATCCAATTTTCCCGCCCCCAAATTTAAAATTTTGCGATTTCATAAGATATTGAAAATCATGTCAGACGGCCATGTTGATTTCTTATGGCCCAATCAGAACATTATTCGCAAATCGCGATTCGCGTCTGTATGAACTAACCTTTACGATGTAATAAAGTACAGTTGGGCGATCTACAGGTAACTGTAGAGCCTTTTTCGATTTAGACTGCGCGAGCGGTTGCGGTTGACAGATAAATGACAGCGGTCCTGTTTAAATTTGACAGCGGTTGCTATTTGTGACGTATTTGTGACGTCACTCAAGATTTTAAATCGAATGAGTTGGTTGCAATGTTTGGTTGACATTTGTTAGCACGTGGTAGTGTTTACTTTTTTATTTTCATATAATTTTAGGTTACAAGATTATTATAAGATGTTAATGTTTCTGAATTGTAAAATTTAACTAAATAGTTATTAAATATTGGTCATACAACTACCGGATTAATTGAATTCGTAAGTACTTAATTTTTAACTAAATAATGATCTTGTATGTATAATTAAAATGTTATGGATATTTATAAAACAATAGCTAAGTTGTTATTATTAGCTAGGGTGGTTTTAATAATTTTTGAAAACGTAATTGATTTCCAGGGTGAGCAATATTAAATTTATTTAAGAAAAGAGGTGGATCAATTATTGCATTATACGTAATCAATAAGTCTGCCACTTTATATAGATCTCTTAAGTTCCTGTATAGGTATTCTTTGTAATCCTCGACAAATCAAACCATGACTAGTACTATATATGCAATTTTTTATTTTTTTTGTTTTTAGGCATTAAAATATTTTACTATACAAACAAGTAATACAATTTGATCGCAAGAAAATCTTTTTTAAACTAGTAGGTAACTCTGCATATCCCTACAGACAGTCGCTAATATGGCACCCTATAGGTAATCTGCACTTCATTAATTGTTTAATTCAATGAAAATTTATGTATATTTTTAGGGACACATTCAGATTCAAGATCCAGCATAGAAAATACAATACATAATTAAGCTAGAGGCCAGAATTAGTACTGAACATACATTTGGGATTTTAATCCACATTCAGAATTTTACAGTATCTAAATGCAATAAAGGAGGAATTAGAAACGGATTAAAATCTGAAATTTTAATAAGTTTCAATAAATACATAATGCAGTTAAGGAAAAAATAAATTATTCAAATCTGAATTTTAAATGTTATTTTTAATTATAATTTATAACTTTTAAATAAACATTTATTTTGAAAGTATGTGTTTTGATTTATATTTTAATTTATAAAAATTAACCAATTATTGAAGTAAAAAATATAGATTAGGAATTTTTATTATATTATATATTAATTCCACATTACAAAATACACTGAAGTTTTCTCGTAAACTAATAATAGGTACTAGACCTAAGTTATTTATTTTTTGAATTGTACGCTCAACGATATTTTTCAGATGTTAGCATAATTTTCAATAAACACAAATACCTATTTTATGCGTTCCCAGTATTTCGTCTCCTATATTTACAACAAAAAAAGGATGACATTATTGTGCGATAAAGATAAGTATATACCAACTCTTGCAACCACTGTAAAAGGCTGGTCCATGTTGCGAGCGGTTGCGGTTGGTATATGACGTCACGCTTTCTAAATCGAAAACGACTGGTCCTGATTTTGACAGCAACCGCGATCAGGACCACTAAATCGAAAAAGGCTTAGGTCACGTAGCGATGTTGCAATTGAAAGGTAAGTTCAAACTTTTATCAGCTGTACGTTTTTACAAAAAATATTAGTTGATATATTATAGTTAATCAGTATGTTATATTTTTACTTCAGATCCAGAATTTGCTCGGCAAATAAAATTGTAGACGTTTCAGATTGCGATGTATGAAAATCACTCCAATTTTTAATCAAAGCCTGCATTTCCTGCATCTGATTAACAATCATCAAAAAATCTAAATCCATTTTTTAAAAATCAACTTCTTCCACTTATCAATTTAGAAAATGTATTTCGTCACATCACATGATATGAGGCAGGTGACAGATTGCATTTTAGCCATAAATGACGTCATTTTGAACACGGTTAAAAAAATGTTTTAAACCAATGTGGTGGCTAAAAAATGGCTCTAATAAATTTTATCTCAGAGTAAATATATATAGAGAGGGCATTCTATCCTTTTTTATTAAGCCAACATCTAGTTAACTTTTGTTGACATCGTCCTCTAGAGATTCCATAAGCGTACTTTCAAGCAGGATAATTTAAAATCATACATTAAATAGTTTACAGTTTGTGAATTAATTTGTGTTATTTTTTAGTGTTATAGGTTGTACTAAATATTTTTGTAAACATTTTGAACTATTTTAAGTGATTTTCTTGAAAGGTTGTTAACCATGAAAAAGAAATGTGAAAAATGTGGTGCTTTTCTCAAGCCATTAGATAATCAATCTTATACTTCACAAGTAAGTTAGGAAAGTAGTTTTTGAATAATTTAAAATATAAGTTGATAAGATTTGATAATTTTTTAGTTTGCTTCCTTTCTTTTTTATGTTATATACCATTCACATTTTTTTTATGTTATTCGCATTTGGGTACTCCATACTGTAACAATAAAAGAAGCAATAAAAAATATTATTTATTTGATTCCATTATTAAATACGTACATTTAATATAAATTTACAGGCATTTGCTATGTTTTAATGTTAATATTTATCAGTATTACAGAAAATACAACTTTATCGAAATTATATAACTTCTCACGACATATTTAATTCAAATGTGATATATTAATAACATGTAAAATACCCAATTTTAATTTTCTATTTTTTTGCTAAAATAAATAAAAAGCTATAATTCTTCGCGTCGCCACTGTCTAATACATCACGTCAATTTTTATTGTTGATTTCGTCCTCTGCACGAGATTTTTCTACGCGTCTCACGTCCCTCACCCACAAACTTTGCCGAGAGAGAGGGCTAGATGTTGGCTTAAATTTTGTAAATGACATTAGATATACAGGGCATATCTAGTAGTTCCTTTATCTGAGAATTTTATACAGTGTCATTGTCAAAAAGATAAAGAAAAATTGAAGGTTGGTATTCCTGATTAAAACAGTGCATACAACTAAAATTGTTTTTTTTTGTTACTCAAGGGCGTACCTAATAAATTTTATGCAGTGTGATGCAACTGCAAGGAAAAAAATAATATATATTTTACATGTTCTCTAATAAACATAAATAAAATGGGGAAAGAGAAAGTATTCATTTAATTTACATAGAAATGAACTAAAAATTATGTTTATCGTTTATATAATTTTATTAGTAGTTTTTTATAGATACATTGACACTAAAAAAATATCCTGAAGGTATTTGTTATTAATACCTAATTAATATATTATGAATAAGAAATATAAAATAAAAATTCCGAGAGAATGGATCTGGGAATGTTATGTAAATTACTATAATATTTTATAGTAAATAATATTATTAATTTTATCCCACCATAAACATAAGTTAAGAAGTGAATAATACATATTACCTTGTAGAAGTCCATATGTAACAATTTCATTGATATTTTTACTTTCACTTTTCATTTCTCGCGGTTTGCGAGTACGAATACATAATACCTAATAATATTCTACCAGTGAAAGTGTTTACAAACAAATTTTATTTTTTATACAGTTTAAAGTAAATATTAATCTATTTTTATAGGGTTGTAAATTAACTATAACTTACATTTTTTTCATAAATGGTATAGTTTAGATTCTTTTATATTAGATCAAATTTAGTAAATCTATGATTTTTTCATTACGGTGTTCTTGGCCTGTTTAACCTAGTGTTTTATAAATATTATTTCATACATATTGGATATATTTTCTGGTAAGTAACAAATATTATATTAAAAAATAAGAATAATTTTTAATCCAATCTCTGCTTAAATTAGATTTTTTCTATCTATTATAAAAATACAATATAATAATAATACTACTCTACCCTTACGAGTGAATCCCAGAAACTAAAATTTATGAGCGGAAAAACGCTCCAGGGCGACTTACTGATGATTAATGGTGCCATTTGACTATAAGTTTGAACGAATTCTTCTTCTCACATCTGAGAGGAATCTTATCTAACTTCAGGATTCATTGGTAGCCAATAAATGACTTAAATCTTAACCTAGAAATGAATCACTTACTGTAACTTATAAAATTCTTCTTCCCACGTCTGAGACGGGTCGTAGCTAATTTCAGAGTAAATTCATATAACTAACAAATTTTTCATGTACTGTAATATCAATAGCTTAATTCGACTTGAAGAATTGGGAGTGTTAGGAGTAGAGTGTGTGAGTATTTGGAGTAACGCCAGTTTTTGTCAGTACCCGAACGAATGGATCAAAAACGGGGTAAAACCATTGTATAAAGAGTCTTTATACAATGGTAAAACGAGTGAAAAGAGTAACCAAGCCGAACTCACCTAATGTAACTTATCAAATTCTTCTTCCCATGTCTGAGAAAAGTCGTAGAGGTAACTTCAGAGTTCATTGTTAACGAAGAAATGACGTAATTCATAATTAAACAATTTTTCACGTACTGTAATATCAGTATAACTTATCAAATTCTTCTTCCAATGTCTGAGAAGACTCGTAGCTAACTTCAAAGTTCATTGATAGGTAATAAATGACGTAATTTCTAAATAATTTTTTACGTACTGTAATGTCAATTTAACCTAACAAATTCTTCTTTCGACATCTGAGAGATGTAGTTATCTTCAGAGCTCATTGACATGCAGCTAATAAATGACGTAATTCTTAACAAATAATAGCAATGTAACCTAGCAAATTCTTCATTTCCTGTTCGAGAGAGAGATCCTTATACCTAAATTCAAATAATATAGAAGTAAATAATATAACGCTGGCTATTTTCGTCTACTAAATACGGAAACATGTAACCGAGGCCAAGACTAGTAAACGACCGGAAATTAAATAACTTTTTTACGTCGCATCGAGTAACTGATGCAAATATCCGAGAAAGCGACCGAGGTCACAAATGCTGATAAGGATGGTGTGAAATAAACAATTTTGCTAATTTCTAGCGTTTATTTATTTACGTAAAAGTGATGAAGGTTTTAACACTTTATAGAAATTTAGATTCAACTAACTGCTGGATTATTAGTTGAATTGCTTTTTAGTTGCCATAAATATAGAAAAATCACTGGCCTCAATGCAAAAATTGCTATAGAGGTTATTATATACGTGCTATAGGATTTTTGTTCGTAATAAAATTACAGGGTAATTCTTTTTATTTGATGTGCAAGTGCGATTTGTTGGTCATACTTAATGATTAGCCCTGTATAATAGTTTTCTATACATCTTTACGGCGCTAAAGTATGTTCTGCATATATTAAGTACATGTAGAAAATTTTTGGGATTTATCTTAAGAATTTTAAAATCATTTTGTTTTCTTTTTAGATAAACTTATATAAAGAAGATGAAATCTAACAAGTCTCTAATTAATTCAGGTATATAAATTTATATTAAAGCTTAAAATTTTTTTTTTTAATAAAAATATAAATTGGGTGGTACCCAATCAGGATTGTAAAATAGAAAGAAAACTTATTTTTTATAATAATTTTGTGATTAATTGTTTTCTATTCTTAATTTTAGTTTCTAAAGCCGAAAAATTTGTTGACCGATTGTTAACTAAAGGTACAAAAATTGACTGTAATGAAACAAATTTTTCTAATTGTGAGTTGCCTCCTTTTTACGATGAACAACTTTATAAGAGGTAAGTATGTGTATAAAAATTCTTAGTTCATATAAAAACAGTGTTTGTTGCATTTTTAAAAGATAAATAGTTTTAAATATCCACTTCTTTGTTTCGTTTTTATTTAAGAGTGCATTTATTAAAAAATAATAACATTTTGGTCCTTCGATCCAGATTGGAAAGTAACAATTCAAAAATAAGAAAAAGCCAGCAAAAAAATGGTTCCAAAAATGAAAAAATCTATCAAAAACTAATATTTTGTTAATTGTTTTGAACATAATGTCAGAGTTCCAGCAAATAAAAGTTCCATGTGCATCAAAAAAAAATGGGTGAAATTTACATTAAATTTTTGGTGTTGTCTCGGAATATTTCCATAAAAAATCATTACAACTGTAGAAAACCGTTATAAATACAAATTTTTTATTTGTCCAAATATAGAAAAACTTTGGCGCTCTCTATCTTTTTGGTAACTAACTACAAAGAGATCAGTATGTCGCAAATTTCGAGCTCTACAATTTTTATTTGTATTAACTCTTTATTATGTGTATTTATTTTCAGGGGACAAGAATTTTTCCACAAACATATTTTCTCGATGTTTTTTGCAAAATTTCAGGGTCTATTATCCATACTAGCTGTACCAGAAGTATTAGAAATATTATCGATGACAAAAAAATCAAGTACAAATTATTCCGCATACGTACGATACATGTCTACAATTTTTCACATGCTGGTGTGGTACCGAAATGATTTTAAACCTGGTTCAAAGTAAGTAATTAAAAGAATGTTTATTGTGTGTTAGAATTCACCGATTAATAATTTTGTATTACGTGGTTTTTTTAGCTATATGTTAAGTACCCCACTAATTCTGGCAACGCTGGATTACCGTGTAGAAGCGGGAAATGCTAAACTTGTCACTTGTCGTTATATTTTTTGTCAGCATTAGGTTGATGTAAAAAGTAAAAATAAAAGTTACTTATTAAAGGAAATGTTTTTGCTGGCTATGTACATCCAGTTCGCTTGTTATCCGGCTCGAAGGACCATGTTAGAAGCTGTTCTCTTGGTTCCATTCGGGGACAATAGCCATAATAAAATATATTGCCTTTAATAAGTAACTTTTATTTTTACTTTTTACATCAACCTGATGCTGACAAAACATATATCGACAAGTGACAAGTTTAGCATTTCCCGCTTTCTACACGGCAATCCAACGTTGCCAGAATTACTGGGGTACTTAACAATATATACTTTATTTTTAAGTTCATGGAAATCGCTATCAAACGTAAACAAGATGCACAGTTCTGCCAGTAAACAAGGATGCAAATTAGGTTTGAATAAAATTTCTCAAAAAGACATGGCAATCACACAATTTGGTTTTATGGGTTTTCAAATATGTCGAGGGAAATTAATCGGCATTCATAACGCTACAGACGAAGAACTAGAAGGTTTTATTCATATTTGGAGAGTCGTTGGATATCTCATGGGAATGGAGGATAGGTTAGTAATGAGAACTACTGAAAGTAAAAAACGTACTTTAGGATATATAAAAATGGTAACGGTACCGGAATAATTTTATATCTCATTGCAATCAGCTTGTAATAACAGTTTATTAATCCCAAAGTGGATTTGAAGTGAAGGACCACTCAGTTATTTGTAGAACTGAGACTATTATATTTAAATGAATATACTACTATTTTAATTCTGAAGATGATCATTTATTCATGTAAAAAACATCCATTATTACATTTACAAAGTTACCTCTATGTTGATCAAAATGACATGACCAAACAATACTGATTTCACTTTTATTTTCACTTGATGTTCAATATTTTATACATTATATATAACATTTTAGGTTTAATATCTGTAATGGTTCTATAAATGAAACAAGAGAAATTTGCAATTTATTAGTCGACAGGTGTCTGTATCCAACGATCTCCAAAAAGGATCCAAATTACATAAAAATGTCTGGTCATCTTATTGAAGGAATGTGGTGCATGAATCCACTGCTATTATACGATGTTATGATGAACTTCTTGTGGGTTTTAGTACAAAAAATTGATAATAATAACAATAAAAGTAAATCAATATTAAATAAACGATACTTCGAATTAAATTTTTTTAAAACAGTGCAGTTATATTTTATTTTTTATTCGATGTGGTTGCTAAGATATAATATTTTTAGATGGATTTATAATTCTCTAAAACAATTAAATTTGTGGTTTATGGAAAATCTTCCTATTTTAGCATACTATTCTTTTGGAACTAAAACTAATGTTATTGTTAACATAAAACTTTAATAACCCAAAAATATTTTATATTAAAACCAAAATAATGTATTACAAATTATTGTTATAACATTTAGACCATTCTAACATTGTAGCATTGTTAAAAAATAATACAAATAAATATATTTTTCTATTTATTTTTTAATTCTTTGTGGTCATTTAAACCATAATTTGTCCATTCCTTTCAGTTCCTGGTCATCCTATAGTTACTAAATAACTACAAATATCAGGCTACCAACAATATATGTCCGTCTGACAGATTCTTTGGTCGTCACAGGTCGGTTTTATGAAGGCAACTTGCTCCGGGTAGCGTCAGTAAAGAAATGAATATTCCAGGTGTCGTTAAGGTATCGGCAAATCCCTTGGCGGTTAAGAGAGTAGATTTTACTTGCCCTCTCGGGTTAAGTATTTTTATATACTTCTTAAAAAGTATATAAACCAACATGAATTTTGATCTGATTCATTGGATGAGTTTCTGTTTTTAAATCTTGATCAGTGCACATTCATAGTTCTCTTTCGATCAGGTCTAATATGCCGAACTTGTTCAAAAGCTTCCCAATCTGACTTATAAAACATTCCACTCGGAAAGGTACATGTTAAAGTTTGAATCTTTTATGAGACTATTTTACTACTCACGCTGAAGTTTCCCATGATATTCCAATTACCATTTACCTTGCTTTAGAATTATATGTGCATGACACCGAAAACTTTACCACTCGTGAAAAGATTCTATCGATGAGAAAATAACATATTACTTACACATAAATGGGTAACTTATATTTTTATTGTTATTTTAAATCGGTTTTCGTTACGCTACTGACTAGAACCTTGAAATTGCAGTACTATCACATCCAATTGTTCTGTTGAC
The DNA here is from genome assembly GCA_963243735.1 of Neocrepidodera transversa. NCBI lineage: Eukaryota > Metazoa > Arthropoda > Insecta > Coleoptera > Chrysomelidae > Neocrepidodera > Neocrepidodera transversa. The sequence goes on from OY725350.1 coordinate 18,368,587, forward strand.
TCTTTTACGTTTATAGATAAGATTATTATAATATTATGAAGTGGAATTAATTAATTAATTTAATTTTATTGTAAATTGTATATTAACTTTTTAACGTAAAATATAAAATATGGCTTTTCCCGAAACATTTGTACCCGGTTTTCACGATGAAAACGCTGTGAAAAAAATGACTTACACTAGATTAGGGAAAACTGATATGTATGTATCGAAAATTTCACTTGGAACTGGCGGATTTTCCTATTTTTATGGGTAAGTGAATAATTTATAAAAATTTAATTAAAAATAATTTATAGATTCTGCGCCGATTTTATATATTTTCTAGGGACTAAAAAGCAGAACTTTTAAATAAATAATTAATTTAAAAAAATCTGAGATTTCTAATAATTTCTTTACTAAACAAACAGTGCGGGCGTGATATATTTTTTAGAGAATTTGATATAGAAGAATGTAAAAAGACCGTCTATGAAGCCATTAAAAACGGGATAAACTATATTGATACAGGTCCATGGTACGGTCATGGAGTAGCAGAGGAAGTATTAGGTAAAGTAAGTATAGAAAAATATACCCCCACACCTTGGAAAATCATCCATGTCACTTTTAATTTATATTAGTGTTATTTCTATTCCACTTAATATGATGAAAAAATAATTATTTTGCGTACGCCCATGGATATAATTCAATCTCAGACAAAGACATAACCATAGAATGTATAGAAGGAGAATTTACCATCGATAATGCAATGTAATGTGCGATCAGTCAGCCATTACTAAGACCCATGTATGTAATAACTAAATATATCGTTTTGTTTACATTTATGTTGTGCGTGCTACGCTTAGACCATTTATTATTAGACATCAATTTTCCATCCTTCTCTTAAAGTCGATATCTAAGCATAGCAGGTTGTGATATGACAGTTTGTTTGTATACAAACACGTAAACAAACAGTATCGCAAGTAACTCATCGAGGGTTTAAATAAATGTCCGGGCCATTTTCTAGAGTTTTATTGAGTTATTTAAATTGTAAAGGATACTTTGTGGTAAGTTCCATGGGCGTACGCCACTTCTATTGATGTTTGTAAACACTTCTCCGCACACACCGGATCCCCTCACCATGAGAAATGTCATAGAAAGAGACAAAATGTATCGACTTCAAAATATTGTATATAAAAATGTAAACAAGGCATGTCTAATAGTAAATGGTCTAAAGATGCTACGCTATAGGGGCATTCGCCATTTGCAAGACCCATCGCGTTTCACCTAGCGAAAATGATATGCTCGCAACAAATAATTTCCCAAAATAAGAGAGCACTAGCGCTCTGTCTGTAAAGAAATGGCACCTTTAGTGATAGTATATCAGCATGTCTTTCAATTTTTAGATCACTGTAAATAGTAATTATTATAAATCATTTTATAATTACATAAACGGCAAAAAATATTTGTGAAATAGTAGGAATACTAATTTAATTTTTTTGATTGTTGGGTTATAAATATTTAGTTGTTAACTTCGCGGCATTTTACGTCAGTAGAAAAGTTAATAATTAATTCCACTCTATTTCCATTCCCTTCCCAAGCAACACGCTAGTGGTGAAAAAAGAAAACCTAATGATTTCTGTGTATTTTAAAATTCCATCTCTTTAATCTATTTTATTGTAACGAAGATTAATAATTTGGAAACAAAGCACCAGATGGAGCCAACTTTATTACCAATATCTAATAAAATTTGAAATGGGATCATTGCAGCCAACCTAAATTTAAATATTCGTACTGACAGAGCCATCAAGGGCTTTGGTCCCAAAATACAAAAGCAAGTTCTATAGTAGATGGTCTTTGGTCAATTCTCATATTTGTATATTGTAAAAAACATATACTCATGGACATGCCTAGCGATGTGAATTGTGCTATTTCGAGAGAAAGAGATGAAACCATGGTTCTGTCAATCTCTATCTCTCTCAAAACAATATCGTATAGTTAGGATGCTAGAGATAGCGCTAGACTGAACCTATACGCCATCTTCCTCACTCTTTTCAGCAAAAAAATATTACAATGGGCACGTCCATGGTAAAAAATGATACAGTTTCGAATTTATGACAAGTGACATAACAGTATTATTCAACTATAGCCGTGTTCGAAAATATTAGAATAATTTACACCTAAACGCAGAGATGTTGCCATTCGACACTACACCGAACGCATCATAATATAAAGGTGAAATAGAGGAAAGTATAATGACGTCATTCTGAGTCCAAACAAACCTCTGACAAAGTCAAATTTAGCAGCTCCAGCCATATGAAGATAAAAACTAAATTCTTTTGCCTGAGAAAACAACATTCAAAAAACCAAACACAATCTAATAAGCAAAGCATCAACAGAAAACGTACTCAAATTCTTTGTGGCTCAGTTTTTGACAAGAATGACATTTGTGACGACACACTTTTTGTGAGACTGTTCAAATTATACTATAGAAAAAAATATCATCAGTGGCGTAACAATAAAATAAAAATATAATAATTACCAAAACAAACAGATATTCATGCTAAATTAAAGTTACAATATATTTTAAGTGAAATTGTGAATCTACCTAATATCGGAGTTTTGTATTTTTTAAATAAAAACTGATTCATCAACCTGAGATTAACTATAATTTTGGTTGTTTTTTTTAGTGTTTGGAGGGAATACCCAGGAAAGCATATTATTTAGCATCAAAGATTGGTCGATATGAACAAGATCCCAAATTAATGTTCGATTTTTCCGCGAAAAAGACTAAAGAAAGCATTGAAGTTTCACTAAAAAGATTAAAGTTGGACTATGTCGATGTCTTGCAAGTAAGTTAAGTTTTAATGTATTTTTTTTACTATTTTTAGGAAAATAATAGGGAAGAATTTAATACAATTATTCAGTGTTTTTAATTATACCAAATTTTGTAGTTGTGTAACAATTATTATAAATTGTGGAACATTTTTCCCGATTATTGCATTATGTAATATTTTTCAAGTATGCAACATTTTTCTAAATTATTGCACAGTATATAACATTTTTTATAGCAAAGTTTATATTTTTTTCAGTTATTCCAGTGTATAACAATTATTGCATAACTTTTTTCTAAATTACTGTAGTGTTTAATATATATTTCTATTTGTTTATGTGCATCTGCAGTATTTTTCTAAATTATTGTAAAGCACGTAACTTTCTTCTCAATTATTGCAAAATGTGTAGTATTTTTCTAGATTAAGGGAGTATGTAAGATTTTACTTAATTATTGCAATATGTGTATAATTTTTTTCTCAATTATTGCCAAAATGTGTAGTATTTTTCTAAATTAGGGGAGTATGCAACATTTTTCTTAATTATTAGAGTCTGTATAATTTTCTTCTCAATTATTGCCAAAATGTGTAGCATTTTTCTAAATTAAGTATTGCAGGTGTGTAATATTTTTCTAACTATTGTAAAGTGTGTAACTTTTATACTTAATTATTGCAAAATGTGTAGTATTTTTCTAAATTAGGGGAGTATGTAACATTTTCCTTAATTATTGCAAATTGTATAATTTTCTTCTCAATTATTGCCAAAATGTGTAGCATTTTTCTAAATTAGTGGAGTATGTAACATTTTTCTTAATTATTGCAGTCTGTATAATTTTCTTCTCAATTATTGCCAAAATGTGTAGCATTTTTCTAAATTATTGCAGTGTGTAAATATTTTTCTAACTATTGCAAAGTGTGTAACTTTTATAGTCAATTTATAGCAAAATGTGTAGTATTTTTCTAAATTAGGGGACTACATAATATTTTTCTTAATTATTGCAGTGTGTAAATATTTTTCTAACTATTGCACATTGTATAACTTTTGTACTAAATTATTGCAAAATGTGTAGTATTTTTCTAAATTAGTGGAGTATGTAACATTTTTCTTAATTATTGCAGTCTGTATAATTTTCTTCTCAATTATTGCCAAAATGTGTAGCATTTTTCTAAATTATTGCAGTGTGTAAATATTTTTCTAACTATTGCAAAGTGTGTAACTTTTGTACTAAATTATTGCAAAATGTGTAGTATTTTTCTAAATTGGGGGAGTATGTAACATTTTTCTTAATTATTGCAGTCTGTATAATTTTCTTCTCAATTATTGCCAAAATGTGTAGTATTTTTCTAAATTAAGGGGATATGCAACATTTTTCTTAATTATTGCAATCTGTATAATTTTCTTCTCAATTATTGCCATAATATGTAGCATTTTTCTAAATTATTGCAGTGTATAAAATTTTTCTTAATTATATGTAACAAATATTGTTAATTATGTAATTTATTCCTCAATTATTGCGAATAGTGTTAATATTAATTTTCTTAGATTCACGATATCGAGTTCGCTCCTACTATGGACATTATACTAAATGAAACTTTACCAACGGTAGAGGAAATTAGAAAATCAGGCAAAGCAAAATACATTGGTCTAACGAGTTATCCAGTTTCCAGTTTAATGGAGTGTATTGAAAGAAGTAAAATCAACATTGACATGATTTTGACTTACACTAGACTTACTATGATAGATGATACTTTAAACAAGTTTATTAAACGATTACAAGTAAGTTTAGGAAAAATTGGAAAAACGGTCGTCCAAGTACTTGTTTTATAATAAAGTATTTGTCAGATTTACTAATTAACTAGTGTCCTTACACTCTCTCGTTTTTATATAAATTGTCGGATTTATCATAAATCATATTTTAATTAATAAAAAGAATGCTGTAATTTTGATAAATCGATAACATAAACAATAACAGATTATTAATTTTAGTCAAGAAATATAGGTATAGTAAACGCTTCAGCAAATAGTATGGGATTGCTCAGCAATTTTGGACCACAAGATTGGCACCCTGCATGTAAAGAAATCAAAGATGTGTGTACTAAGGCTAGAAATGTCTGTAAAGTAAGAGTGCTTTTTCCGATTTTTTAACAATCTTGTTCATGCTATAACTCATCCTGTTGACTTAATTTCCTGTTACTTCCTTTTAGGAAAATAATGTAGAGTTGGGAAAACTCGCAATTTTCTACAGTCTTCAACAAAATGGTCCAGAAACAGTACTGATAGGTATGAACACACCAGAACTTGTTAACATCAATTTGGATGTTTTATTAAATGGATTAACTTCAAAAGAGCAAGAATTGTACAAACAAGTATTACTGTAAGTATTTTTTTAGACACATTTTAGATTTTTAGCTGGGTACATTGTATTTTTTCTATTTGAAGTTAAATGCTTGTAAAATAATTTTTTAACTATAGTTGAATTAATTTCTTTTTCATTTTGTTGATTCTGGTCTTTAATCTACACTTAATGATTTTAAGATATATTTTTGTCATCATCTAAGAGGGTTTGGTAACCCAGCAATTTGACTACATCTGCTGCCGATTTTGACTTCAATTTCTCATGTCTAATCATCGAAATAGATAAAATAATATTTAATTGGGAAATAAACCACTGTTTCCGTGTTTTCAAAAAAAATACAATTTATTATTTTTTAGATTATTTGAAAATTTAAGTGTAAAACATTGGGAAAACTACGAATTAGAAAATTATTGGAAACTAATGAAAGGAGAAACTAATGCCGGTACATTTTTTACCACTAAATAATTATTTATATGAATATTTTTCCACAAAATTATAAAACGAAACATTTAATTTGTGTTATACTGTTTTAATAAATATTTAAAACTTAATATTAATTTTATTACATATCACAACTTATCTAAAAAAAAACAAGACATTTATAATGTCCTAAAGGTCAGTCTTTGGTCCTAATGAAACTGGTATAGCAGCCAATTCTGTCCTTAAACATAGCACCTCTCCACAAACACACATTATAGTAGCACAAGCCACATTGAGAGCCCACCAAGAAAATGTTGTGGGGAATTGTTGGTTGTAGAACCAGCAAATAACGAGATGGATAAGATGCCATGTACAACTAAAGTCCATACATTGTTTTGTTCGTTCTATGATGTACCAGAGAGCTATAGAACTGAATTAAAAAATACTTCAGAATAGTAATTAATAAAACAACAGAAACAATGCCAAAGTAAAAGAAAATAATTTACGATCCACAAACAGGTTAATTGTAAGCTTCCAATACTTTATAAACCTTCATATCATTCATACTAGTGTAAATCAAATATAATATTATATTTTTTATTAAACTTACCCAATTCCTGCATTTATTACAAAACTAGAAATTACTATTTGGCCTCCTGAGTCACGTATTTGGATTTCCTGTAAATGGTTTTAAATATTTTATAAATTGGTCTTATAATAATCAAATATGGGAAAACTTACATGGTATTGAAATATGTTATCCAATGTTTTGGATTCTCCTACTAAAGAGCCCAATAAAGCTAATACTAATCCCAGTGTAAAATAAAGAATACATTGCATCGATATTATTTGGAATATTATTAACCAAGGGTCCCATTGAGTATATCGAAAAGACCCCGTTAGTTTCTTCATGTTCACTTAAATAGCCACAACTTGAACCAAAGTATTTTTCAGTTTATAAAAACCGTATGATATAAATAAATCAGGTCATAGCTTAACCTCAAAAATATGTTCAAAATTCAGCTTAAACGTAGCCACTGTGACAACTTTTTTAGATTAAATTATACATTAAATAAATATTAAAAATTGTATAAACTGCACTTTACTGTCATGTTCAATTGTCATTTGAAGTTGATTTGACATTTTATGAGTCATTTGTCAAACTGTGAAGTTAGCAGTATTGCCAATGACAAATCACCAAATTACCCGCAACTTTGCCCCAAAATACCCGATTTTACACGCGTAGAATTCCAAAATACCCGCATTTTAACTACTTACAATTTTAAGTGTTTGTCAGTTAGTTATAACGTTTTTTATTAATGTATACAACACAAGCAAGAGCTTAAATTGAGAATAAATAATCTTCTTTGTCGTTTTCCTTTTTGAGGCCTCAGCTGCCAGAACTATTTTCTATTGGAGTTTGACATCTGACGTGAATTATGTAAAAGTGTTGCCAAGTGTGTTCAATGCAAACCAATTACTATTTTTTGAGAAATAAGACAGCTGTAGCGATAATATTTATGTTTAATAGAAGTGGCTTCACTCCCACAAAATATCAAAACAGTGAATAATTGATGGTAGATGGAAGGAAATACTCGAATTTTACCCTCAAGAATATCCACAAAGCAAGGAAATACCCAAAAATCGAGTATTTATCCACAGATTGGCAACACTGGAAGTTAGTTTAGATGTCACCCCGGAGCACTCTCCGAACAACTCCAATATTGGATTAAACCATAGATATCATAATTTCTCTACTCTAGAACGATATTTCTATTGGGTGGTAAAAAGTTAACAGTAGTCGTTCTCTTTAGAAAAAGAAGAAGTATATGTCATTTGTCATTTCTGTCAATATAGTTTAATTTTTAAATATAATTTAATCCAACCGAATTTTATACTTATTATATGGAATTTTGTTTTGTTCATCTTAAAAAAAATGATTAGCCCTGAAGTATTATCTAAAGATGAATATGAAATGCAATATTACGGTTTCAGTACCACGCAATTCCTAGAAGACTGTGAGTATATCTTCAATTTTATTTTAATTGAATCCACTTCATGTTTAATTTTAGTTAAAGATATCGTAAAACAATGTCTACAAAATACTCTAACCAATTTGGAAAAACAATTGTGCACTAAGGAGACTGACAAAGAAGTAGTAAAAGAGGGTATTGACCAATTGTACAGTTGGTATTTGATCAGTCTAAATAATGCTTTAAAGAAGTTAGAAGTAAGTTATTTGAGTATAGACAATTTAAATCTGATTTTCATTGTAATTTGATTAATGGATCTAATAATAAACCAAAATTAGTTTGTATAAACATCTTCCAGACTATTAAGAGAAAAGCTTGTCTCCTTTAAAAATATTACTATAATATAGTATTCTGTTGGGTTAAAGCCTGCATGGGAATAGTTGGTAGATGGTAGATTCCGCTGCAAAAGACGCCACAAATTAGAACATTATGAGAACATTTTTACTGTTCCTGACACTATTAACTGCTTTAAGAAACACATATGAATCAACTGCGAAAAGATTTGGAACGAATACAAATATAATTTAAAGAATCGTTACACTCAGATACAACCTAATATAAATAATAAAATTCCCAAATTTCTGAAGTTCAAGTGTCCAGACAATACTCTATCTACATTACTAGGATGAGAGATGGAGAGTTTCCCTCTTATTTATTTAACTTATCTATTTAAAATTGGTGCCCTAACAACCCCCTTATGCCCTTGTGACAATAATTCAGTAGGAGAACTTAATCATTTGATATCAATCAATCACAACTAATTTAGAAATAACTTAATTTATAAATTATCAGATCTAAGTATCGCTTTTCCTACTAATATTACATTACTATTCTGTACAAACAATAAGAAAATATTTGATATTTTGATAAAGTTTATTAACTATTCCAAAATAACATTCTGTGGCTAATGGATTTAATCCAATGCCAATTTCTCTCCCACACACACACACACACACACACACACATCTTCCTTCTACAATAAAAAAATCTAGATTCTTATAAATTTAAACACATTGTAAAACAAGTCCTACTTACTATAATCAAGATGAATATTTTTCAGACACAAATTACGATTAATATTTTAACTATTACTGGTCGTTGAAACTTGTTTAATTGAAGTGTAGTGAATGAAACTTCTCTTGACTCGCGTTAAATGGCAAAAAGGTTTTGAATACTTTCATACATCCGATTCTCATGAAACTTTGTACACAGCTAGAACTCGTCAAAATTCAGATTGTGATTCAAGGACTAATATTAAGTGATGGGAGATGAAAATGCATGTGCGTGTTAGTTCTGTACAAACTAACTAGTGTATTGATGTCTTTAGTTTATTTATTGTTTTATCACTCCATGTACATTTATCTAATTTTAAAATTCTACATAAAGGATCAATAAATGTTACATATTTTTTTAGATAGAATCTAGGAACATATTTGCTATTCCTGATAATGTTTTACTAGAGGAGGACAAATTAAAATGCCCAACAGTTACAGATAAAGAGCTACGTAAATTACAACAAGATGTAGATAGTTTAGAAAATAAACTTAAACAGGTAAATAAAATGTTAATGGTCATTAAATATTAATAGAACCTTTTTGTTGCATTTTCTGATAAAAGTAATATTTTAGGAAAAATTATTTCTTGTAAAATGTCAACAAGCAAAAGACATCTACGAGAACACTTTGGATCCAATTTACAAGAAAATGTGTAACTTAACATTGAAGAATAGGATGAATAAACAATCAAAAGAAAACCAAAATCTTAATAAGATGTTGGAGTTATTTAAACATAAAGTTCAACAATTCACTAAAACATCAGAAGACGTTAAAGGTAGTGGCATAGCTAGTATCCATTTACAAATATCTAAGGATTTTTTTTAATTGTACTTTTTCTGTTTTAATTCTTTTCAAATGTTTTTATATTAAATAAATACTATTTTTTTCTTAGCTTTTATTAAATTTTTTTATAAACTACATAGAAAATAAAAAATTTTAATCTGATTCACTATTATTGTTCTCCAATTCTTTATCCCAATCCTTCATTTTAGCTCCCATCATAAAGTCTTCTTTTAGAACACTCCATGTATCATTTTTTTCTGTATGTTTCACTTTATTTTCCTTTATTTCAACAGAATCTGTTTCGAGTCTTTGTGATTTTTCACCCATCAACACATCCAAAAATGCCTTTTTATCAATATTTTTCAAAACTTTTTCTTTTCTTACTTCTAACGGACCAGCTTCTTCAAGTTGTTTGCTTATATCTTTTTGTTGGGATTTTACAGAGTTAAAGAGTTGAACTACACCTTTGGTAGCTATTTTTTGTAGTAGTCTTTCTCTATCCTTTTCTAAAATATTCGGTTTTATCCTCACTTTAGTTATTTCTTTTCTCTAAAATTAAATAATATCCATTAGCTATATCTTCTTTATTACAACAAATTTTACCTTTTTCCTAACTGGTTCTTCTCCTAATTCTGGTTTAACGTCATCATTTTCTTCTTCAACTACATTATCAGTACCTTCGATTTCAAAACTTAACGATGCTTTTTTTACTTTTTTCACATCTGTTATTTTTTTAGCTTTAGATAATACTATGGACTTCTTTTTTGATTTTTGTTTCAATATTTTTGAAATTGCGTCTGCCCAACCTGTATTAGCTAGATCGTCTTTATCCTCTTCACCTGTAGAGTTATCAGATTCATTTTGGGGATCTAAAAAAACATGTTTTGATAATATAGAAAAACACTAAAAATTACTATTACCTTCATTGTCATCTTTTACTTCTACTTCATTCATGATTGTCATATTTTATATATTCTGTTTTAAGAATATATTTTAATATTACAAATAACGAGAAAAAATATATTAAATTAAGAGGTTATTTTCTTCTTCTTTTAATTATTTTAATTGCGACTTTTAACTGTGCTGAAGCCGGTAACAAAGTAGGCCAATGGTGGCTTTTGACTCGTCACTTAAAAAAGGGGCGTATAACGTCATAAAAAAGCAGATTCCATTTGACTGTAGTAACTTGCATTTTTCTTTTCAACCGACAGATGGCGCGACTTCAATCGCGCTTAAATTTAAACATTTCCAGATTATTTGAAGAATACATTATTTTCTGGCGTTACTTGGATCAAGAAATATAATCAGTACCAAAATATAGCGCCATAGAGCTAAATAGTGCTCGTTTTTGTCCATGTTCCATTAGTACGTGCTTTGGTGCCACCCTGTAGCTGTAAGTGTCATTTTTGACACAATTGTGCTACATTTGACAACACTGTTTTTTACTAGGGACTGGGGTTAGGGAGTCACAAGCATTGACATATACTCATAGACGTGCTCAACCCGTTTATCCTTGTAAAATTTTTTTGCTGAGGAAAATGGCATATTGGTTCGATCTAGCGCTATCTCTAACTTCCTAACTATACGACACTGTTTTGAGAGAGAGAGATGGACCGAACCATCATTCTCTCACACCCCTGGGCATGTCCATGATCATGAGTAGATGTCAATGGTCCTGATAACAAAAAAACAGTACGGCCGAATAGCAGACGCAGGCAGTGACGTCTTAAAAGAAGAAGAATTAAGTAATATGTCAATTCTTATGACCACAAAGTGGGATATTTTGTTTTGTCTTCCCGAATAAATTATGCTTTAATTTAGTTATTTTCATGAGTTGTAATTTGGAAAATGTTCCGGCGTGACAATTAATTTAGTTAGTGATATTATTGCTTTATTCATCCCACTACAATTTTCCAATATTTGCACAATATAGCTTTTTGTTATCTTGTAATGACTTGCAGTTTTGGATATAAAATATAAAGAGGTCAAAACGTTTTTGAGACCTCACTAATTTTATAAAAATTAATAAGTTTTATGTTAACGAGAAATGGCGATTTTAAAGACTTTCTTTTCAAATAAACAAGCATAAAATTTGATAAATTTATCGCATTTATAATTACAATACTACCCCAAACAGATCAAACTAATCGGGAATTGTTTTCAAAGTATGGTAAAGATTTTAATACCAATTTCGAAAATTTAAAGTTATGTAAATAAATTTTTATATAGGAATATTATAGGTTTACCTCATATACTACAGAAAATATGGTGTAAGTAGCGGAAAAGTAAAAATAAGACAAATAATAATATCATTTTTAACGATGCTGAATCGATTGTCATTGTCCGTTTGTCTCTATCTCGAGTTGAATCAGGCTAACAGAGAGACAAAACCGTCATAACTTTTTTCTTCGAAAACTCTAAAAGTAGTTCAAAATTAATAATTCATCTAGATCTACAAAACTGACTAAAATGTAGGAAAAACAGAAAAAATAATAATTAATTAAATATATTTTATTTCTGTTTAGATATAAAATATAAAAACTAATTTTTTATTGAATTATTGTCCAATTAACAAATTTTAATAAGCTTTTGTAAAACTTTAAAAACATAAAAAAACAAATCACTCCAATAGTATATCTGTTGACTGCAAAAAGTGACCATTTTTTGCTGGCATTTTATCAGTATTTATACTATTGTACTAATGGAGTACCACGGTCCTTTCCTCTAAGTTTGATACCAATTATTCTCTCAATTTTGCCAATTACTGTGTTATTTGGGATACCTCTGCCTGCTTCATAATCTGTGATAATTTGCGGTTTCTCATTTATTTTCGTAGCAAGATCTTTTTGGCTGAGACCTTTGGATTGTCGGCCCTGTTGAATCAATTTTCCAACGTCTAATGAAATAGTCTCGTGTTTTAATTCTTCAGTTTCTCGATCTAATTTGGCTGTATTCTTTGTAGCTACATGTTGTTTATTGCTGGATGCTCCCCCTAAACAAAAAATATGTGTTAATTATTACCCAAAATTTTGCATATCACTCCTACATTTTTGTTGTGTGTCAACAGGGACGCCTTGCCTCCGTGCGGCGTTTATTGCCTGTTCGCTTTTCATAGTAGAAGACTTGGGGGCTCTCTTCTTTAAAATAGTTACTGTATCCCAGTCTGACATGATTGAATTGTAATAAACTGTAATATAAATGTAACTAAAACGATTATAATAAATATCACGACTTTTTCAATCAGATCTTCTTTTTTCTTAAAAAACAATTTGACGTTTCTCTTCTTCTATTCTTTTCAGGCCTCATTTGTCTGGACTATTCAGCCTCTTTGACGTTCATTTATTGACAATTGACATTAGCTAGAACCATAGATATTATTTTGAAAAGGACAATTAGAATGATTTCTATGGTTAGAACCATGTAATGTAAAGTATGAATATAGTAAGTAAGAAGAAGCATTTACCATGAAATCAAATATACGTGGGTAATGTGCGAACAGTCGACCATTACTAAAACCAATGTAGGACTAATATAACGCTAAATATATCTATATCGGTTTGTTTACATTTGTGTTGTGAGTGCTACGCTATAGGGGTAGCCGCAATTTGCAAGGCCCATCGCGTTCGCCGAGCAAAAATGAAATGCTTTTTTTTGTATTACAACCCTTGTCCTGAGTTGTGGAGGTGGGAATCTTTTATAGACACCTCACAGTGGGTCATATGCGTGAGGCAGTACAGGAATCACCCTGATCACTCTGCAAGCAGAGTCGGAGAAATACCTGCTACACCCTCCTCGGTAATAAGTCCTGGTATTATATTTGTTCCTTGTAGCCTGCTGTATGAGTAGTGTTACTTCTTTTCAGGGCTACAGTGGGTGGATGTTGGCCTGAAAACGAAAATTATTAGAAAAACTTAAGATATTTTATTGATGTGATTATTTTTTGATACCTACGATATGAGCCTTCTGAGAGGGGAGGGTCTGATCCTTCCTTCTAACTATATATTTTAAGTTATAGGTGCATCCGCTATTTGCAAGACCCACGGCGTTCCACCGAGCAAAAGTGACATGCTCCTTCCAGTTTCTAACGTCAATGGATCTCACCACTTTTTTAGTATTTTAGTAGCTTGTCATTGATACGTTGAACAGTTCATTCTAATGTCAGTGTCAAAGTCAAACATAATTTTTTGAATAAAAAAGAAGATTTAATTGAAAAAAGTGTTATTTATTATAATTGTTTATTATTATATTACAGATTTATCAAAATTTTACCATGTCTGACTGGGATACAGTTACTGTTTTAAAGAAGAGAGCCCCAAAGGCTTCTACTATGAAAAGCGAACAGGCAATAAACGCTGCACGGAGACAAGGCGTCCCTGTTGATACACAACTAAAATGTAAGGGTAATATCAAGATTTTTCGGTAATATCTAACACTTTTTGTTTAGGGGGAGCGTCTAGCAATAAACAACATGTAGCTACAAAAAATACCGCCAAATTAGATCGGGAAACAGAAGAATTAAAACACGAAACTATTTCATTAGACGTTGGAAAATTAATTCAACAAGGCCGACAGTCGAAAGGTCTCAGTCAAAAAGATCTTGCAACAAAAATAAATGAAAAACCTCAAGTTATCACAGATTATGAAGCAGGGAGGGGTATCCCAAATAACACAGTAATTGGTAAAATTGAGAGAATAATTGGCCTCAAACTTCGGGGAAAAGACCGCGGTACTCCATTAGTGCCCCCAGGAAACAAGAAGTAAATCGCTTTGTCCTGGGGGATAATGTAAGCATCTGACGATTTTGTTTTAAAATATCGTTTTTTTTTTGTAAGTGATAGATATACCTAAACACTTTTTGTAGGATTCCTGCATTTAAGAACCCTTGCAATTTAACACCCATTATGTAGGGTAAAATTAATGTTAAATCATTTATTAGAAATAAAATCTTTGTGTACTGCTATATGATTAATATTAATTAGTTGTTTAATAAAAAAATGGTGGTTTGAATTAATTTTATTAATAAAAAACTATTTATATTTTTCTTATTTAATTAATAAAAATATTGATATCCATATTACAAATCTACAAAATAGTATATAAGGAATTCAAACAGTATTTAAAAATTCATATTTATATTTGAAAAATTAATGTTGATCTCTTCAAATATAAAATGTTTTAATATTAAGTAAGTTATATCGATCTTTATTTTTTAATAAATTTGGCAATAGCAAAGTTTTATAAATTTTAATCATACTAAAATAAAATATACCTAATGTCATTTCCTGTTGTCCGATTAACACCAAATTATACAGATCATTTTCTAACAACCATTAATATGCCCAAACTTTCATTAAGTCATTTAGATGCTGAAACACTGAAAATGTCTTTCAAATTTTAAAAATCGATTGAAATTCGGTAAATAATTATTTCACATTTTAATAGATGAATAATCAGATTAAGTTAGTTAGATTAACTGTGATTAATACTTTATTTGAATATTGAGAATATAATGAAAACTATTTCACAAATATTTCAAAATTACATTTATTCCTGAAATCCAAAGTTAAAAAAAATACAATGAAATATTAAATTAGTATAAAATATTAATCTTTTCTTAACTGGAATGAATCATCCTTAATTCCATCCTTAGTAATAATGTTTATAAGAACATTATCCCCAGTATAGATGTCTCTTTCTGCAGCTGAAATAAATACATCTTTTAATGTTGCGAGAGCCTTCTCTAGTGTAAGAGACTCGGTTGAAGGCTTAGCAAAGTTCTTTTGTCCAATCTGGTTATCCAAAAGGGGTTGAAGTAGAGCACCTGCAGATCCACCAGCTCTATAAGTAGCTTTTTCACAGTGTCCAACAGGGTCATAACTGTAAACACAGCCTTTTCCTTCATTATCCAAACCAACAAGGATATTGGATATGTAGTAAGGGAAAAATCTTTTATAATACAACATAGTTGATAACATCTGCGCGCAGGCCGTTGTAGACATTGATTTGTTATGTTCCTGTTGGTACATCTGCATACGGGACTTAAGAATTCGGGTTAAAGTTAGAGTATCACACCAGCATCCTGCACATCCTAATACAGTTGTGTCTGATAGAGGAAACAGTTTATTTTGCTCTCTAGTATAAATTGAAAAACCTGCACTGAGACGTGTGTCGGCTCCAACAACTACAAAATCATTTCCAGCTATTGCTACCACACTTCTAAAATAAGAAAAGATAGCAATGTTAATATTTATTGCTCTTTAATAATCGTGCTGTCAGTAGAAAAACGATTAATTAATTAATTCTAATGATTCAGTATGTCCATTTCTGTTAAGAATTGTTAAAATCTCTAAATAATTGCTTACAAATGTCTTTGGACCACACTACTAAAAGCTATTTAAATAGTTGATCAATATATGAAACAGTCATATCGTTAGGTTACTTTTTTAGAATATAAAAAAATAAATAAGATAATCTCACAAAAACTTGATTTTTTAGTAATGACAATTTCATGTAATTTATAGATTAGGTACTCGCTGGATAAAATACCGGTGTCCCTCTAAAGTCGCTATGGTAATAAAATAGAAAATCTTACCCTCCATTATCTGCATAAGGGTTAATTTGGCGTTGAGTTGGAACTGTAGAATAATCAGGATAGTAGGCATTCATCCCTAATTGCATCATAATTATTTATTATCAAAGAAAGAATAAATTTATATTTTCCAAATACCTGCAAAACACGATAATGACAAGCTGAAAATATTGTAATGAAGTTAGGTAGGAATATGTCAAAGTCAGTGTCATCTTTTTCCAAAAATGATCAATACCATCGACGTATACTAGTAGACATGCCCTAGCGGGGAGAATTTTGAGGTGGTTATCGGGAGACAGATATTCCATATTACGAGCGTGCATCGTTAGGTCAGATTAGGTTTTTCTGATTAATGGAAAATGAAAAAAGAAACTACTATTCAAATCGAACAGAGGGCATGGAATATTTGTTTCTCAATATGGTATATTTACTTTCCAAATATAGCCGTTCCAGAATTGTGGTACTTGGAAAGAAAGAAATAAAACGATGTTTCAAAATATCTCAAAATAGTAGGTGTTAGTGGACTGGACACTGACAGTTGACAAACCGCTGACCACAGAACAGCTGCTGACTGACACAAGACACTTTTTAAAATCGCTGTGGTTACCCGTTCGGTAAACCAGACGAATATTATTTGAAAGGCAATGACGTCACTCGTGTAAGTTAACTTGAAAGTTTGATTATTTAACATTGTGAGTGTGGTACAATGGAACCGTGCATGCATAGAGAAAGTATAAATGCATGCTTTACACAGAAGTTCCTGGTTCAATTCCCGAGAAAATATTTTTTTTGAAACACAGGCTACATTTAAACTTTTTTTCAATAAAATAATATTCGTCTGACTTGCCTTTCGAATAATATTCGTATGGTTTACCTTACGGCGTTGTCTGAATAAATTAATCAGACAACGCTTACGGGTAGCCACAGCGTTTAAAAATATCAAAATCAACCAACATCTCTTTTTCTCTTTACTTCCTCCGTCTTGCCAACCATTACAAAAAAAATACCAGTGTTGTTTTTTTGCACCGCAAGGACTAAAACATGCATATTACTCCATAATTTTAGGGACTAAAGTACCACTTTTACTCTCAAATAACAAAACTAATACGACTCCAAGACGGCAGACGAGATACATAGAAATATTGTTTATTAACATAGGAATCTGAATTAATTACGTTATAATACAGTTTGATATTGACGATGTTTTATTTTTTCAATACGAGCTTAAATGCGAGGAAATTGAAACAAAATCCCTATTTTATTACATTTAATAACAGTATGACTTAGGGAGTGGATAAAAAGTGTCATTTAGATAAATATAATGCAATTTTATTACAATAAAGTTATAAGAAAAATACAAAAACTTAAAATTAAAAAGAATTATCTAAGATTTCTTAGTAGTATGAGTTTTTAAATGATTTTGCAGATTGACCTTCTGAGTGAATTGCTTGGGGCAAATTGCACATTTAAAGGATTTCTCACCAGTGTGAATTCTTAAATGTATTTTTAAGGTACTTCTCTCAGTGAATTGTTTGAGACAAATTTCACATTTAAAAGATTTCTCACTAATATGAGTTTTTAAATGTTTATTCAAATAATCTTTAAGAGCAAATTGTTTGAAGCATATTGTACATTTAAAATATTTCTCACCAGTGTGAATTTTTAAATGATTTTCCAAAGTACATTTTAGAGTGAATTGTTTGGAACAAATTTCACATTTAAATGATTTTTCACGAGTGTGAGTTTTTAAATGTTTATTCAAATAATCTTTCAGAGCAAATTGTTTGAAACAAATTGTACATTTAAAATATTTTTCACGTGTGTGAATTTTTAAATGAGTTTCCAAATTACCTTTCAAACTAAATTGTTTAGGACAAATTGTACATTTAAAACATTTCTCACAGTTGTGAATTTTTAAATGGTTTTTCATAGTACCTTTTAGAGTGAATTGTTTGAAACAAATTTCACATTTAAATGGTTTCTCACCAGTGTGTATTTTCAAATGTGTTTCGAGAGTAGTTTTCAGAGTAAATTGTTTGGAACAAATTTCACATTTGAAAGAACTCTCACCAGTATGCATTTTTAAATGGCTTTCCAAAGTAAATTTCCTTGTGTATTGTTTGTGACAAATGTTACATTTAAAAGGTTTCTCACCAGTATGAGTTTTTAAATGATTTTCCAAAGTATATTTCTGTGTGAATTGTTTGTGACAAATTACACATTCAAAAGATTTCTCACCAGTGTGAATTTTTGGGTGATGTATGAACTTTTTTGAACAAATTTCACATTTCTCGCCTTTATGAATTTTCAAGTTATCATTAATAGTAAACTCTTTGAAGCAAATTTCACATTTAAAAGAAGTCTCAGTGGTGTGAATTTTTAAATGTTTATTTAATTTCGAACTAACTGTAAATCGTTTTAAACACATTTTACATTGAAATAATTTTCTACTGCTGTACATTTTTGCAGCAGATTTAATAGGTAAATATTGAAATAGTTTTTTGAATTTATTTTTTACACAATGGATAACAAAATGGTTCCAAAATTGAAATTTTCCATTGGATTCTTTTCCACAAAAAATACAAGTTACAAAGCCTTTTATAAAGTGCTCATCAAAATGTTTAAATACTGATTTTGAAGATGACAAATCTAGAAATAAAACAATTTTTGATAACTATTTGTTAAGAAATGAAAAACTTACATTTTGAGCAAACTGGACATTTATATATCATTTTCTTTTTCTTCGGATATTTTTGAACACAGTAATCTTTCCCAAAAAGTATATTTTCGCTTTTTAAATCAGACAAAACTGTGTCAACGTTATATTTCCATTTTTGGCAATTATCTTCCTGGAGTTTTAATTCATATATTTGTTGAACATTCTCGATTTCTACTTCAGATATTAATAAAGGTTCAGGATTAATGTCTATTAAATTTGAAGTAAATTCTTGTTTCATCTTAATTCCCTCTGTTTCGATGTCTAGAATTTCACTTTTAATATAATTTTCATTAAACTCAAATTTTTCTTTGTCGCAATTAAATTCCTGAAGAAACAAAGGATGCTCTTCTTTAATTTTTTGTATTTTTACATTAAAAAATGATAGAGGCTCAGTATTAACTTCTATATATTCATGTTTATTCTCCATTTATTTTGTCTTAGTGGATCATTATACTTTTTATTTAAAACTATAATAGACACGTAGACCTACAAGACAATAGACCTAAAGCACAGCTAAAAAAACAAGCATTTTATGATATAAATATTAAACTTTATTTTTGTACTGTACTAAAATTGTCAATGTTACCAATGACCAATCACCAAAATACCAGCAACTTTGCCCCTAAATACCCCATTTTTACAATCGTGGAATACCCACTTACAATTTGAAGTGTTTATCAGTTAGTTGTAACGTTTTTTTAATGTATACAACAGATTACAACATAACTTCACTTCAATTCAAACAAGAGCATAAATTGAAAATTGATAGTAAATAATCTTCTTCTTATTTTTCCTTTTGAGGCCTCAGCTGCTAGGGCTATTTTCAATTATACTATTATGTGGATGTGTTGGACCATGTTTTTGAAAATTTGGAATTTAGTCATATTTCAAAATTTTAGTTTATTAAAAAACCACCAATTCATATATTAATTGCATACCAAAATTATACTGTTCTATATAGAGAGAAAAGCATTTGAAAATTTTCACACGTAGCAATATTCTGTGAGCAATAAAAAGTCATCGCGCCCGATATATTGCAAATGATTTTCACACGAGAAATAATTGATGCAATAAATGTTACTATAGAAATTGCGATGTTGCCTAGTTTTATAATTAGTTAAGTTAGTTGGAATAAAATCAAAATAGGAAGAATAGGGTTTTCTTACTATGGTTCTTCTTCAAATTAGAGAACAAAAACAAAGATAAACTATTTTATAGTACTGAAGGAGCTATGCATTGTGAAATGAAGAAAATATAAGAGTATTCATAAGTTCCTTTAATAGGCAAGTTTTGTTTTTAATAATATTGAAAATATTACCTGTTTGTATTTCATTTTCCTTCTGTATGAAAAACTGGAAAATTTCATTCTACGCGATTTATCCCATAAACATTGCTTTTGCTACACCCATAACCAAAATGGTGCCATCAATTATCAAATTATCAGTAAGTCGTCAGGAGCGCCACGGCAAATAATAATATAGCCGTCCCTTCCCCGCACAAGCCTTTGGATTCTAGGGTTCACTCGTAAGGGGGTGAAATATAGGCAGAGTATTATTAGTATTATAATTATTATTATCAAAAAATTGTTGCTATTAAAAAAAAAAAACAACAAAACAATATAATTTTCTTATTCATATTTTATAATACGTATTTGCAACACTGTTAAATAAATTGCTACTATAAACAGCAAATAGTGTGAACACGCATAAACATACATGACTTTCTACTATTGACACAATACGATATCGCAGAATTCTCACGTCATTGCGATAGAAAAATAATACTCCTGCTATAAATTTATCGCATCGCGTTGCATGTGGAGACGGCTCATTTAAATGCATGTATTTTAGATGCAAAGCGATATTGCAACTTTTTATTGCTGCAACATATTGCTCCGTCTGAAAACGCTCTAAATAAAGTTCTGCAGGTACATTACCGAACATGATCCCGCATTAGTGTACATTACCGAACATAATCCCTAACTAGCCCAAATAAATATGACAATTGTGTATTTCCGTTTCCGTCATCATCGATTATTTTACCGGCGAATCGGCGTAGTTCGGTGTTCGTTTCTCTCTGTTCCGTTTTGTGAAGGAAGAAAGTAGGTGCTCCGTTATCTGTGTACGTGGAGTTTTTGTCGTTTAATTGAAAAAAATAGGTGAAGTTGCAGAGTAAAACTGCAAATTAAAGTCCGTGCATCTTCCAAAGTAAAAAGGTAAGTAAATTTGCATGTATTTAAATAGCAAAATTGTGATAAAAGTGTCGGCGTCAGCTTGGCATCATTGTCTTCCATTTTGTTTCTGATCAATTAATATAATTTCTTGCTGTATCTAGTTCGAATTATGGCGAATAGAAGAATGGGTGGAATGAGCGGTGGCCCCCGAGGCAATCGCTCTTATAATCAACCATTTCAAGGAGGTGGTGTTAACCCTTGGCAGGGGTCAAATAGTTCTATGAATCAGGGGTTGCTTTCCCAAATTTCCAACCCCCAGCAACTCGCTCTTGCTCTAACGAGCTTACTGCAACCTCAGCAACAGAGTCCACCATCGTTGCTTTCTTTGAACACGTCTCCTGCTTTTTCTAATCAGGACAGAGATTTTAATCGGTTTGGTAACCGAGACCGTTTTAGGCGCCACGAGCCTTACAGTAAGGTATGAATTTATTACTACTTTCTATCTAAAGGACAAGATATTTTTATGTCCCAATTTGCTCACTTGTGTGTACCTAGAATTTCTGAAGTAGGTTCAAATTTCTGTAACATATTTTTTAATGTACCTACTTAGAATTCCTTAAAAACACTTCTGCCATTGAAGTTTTCAAATATTTGTAGTTGCTTCAAGTGTTGAACAAGAAATTTCTGTACTTCTATTGGTAGATTCACAACTGGAAAAAAATAGTCTTTTCTTAAATCCAAAACTATTTTAAACAATTGAAGCAACTTATAATCTTCTTCTGTAAATCTTTTTTTAAAAATGTAATCATTTTCTAAGAATAATCCTAGGTCTTCCAACAGGTTTGTATTTTTTATATCATTGCTGAAAAATGTTATAAATACTTATATATATTTTTTAAATTTAAAGAATTTATTTTCTTTCAATTGGAAAATGACTAGTAAATTATTGTCGATATTTTGTATATTTTTCCTATTTTTAAATTTCAAAAAAGGTACATGGAATTGGTCTATTATCAAATTACATTCCATTCTAATTGATTATATTAAAAATAATTTCAATGTTCATAGTAAACTTATAGAAAATATAATAATTACTCTTAATCAGAAATGGATTTTATTTGAATGTGTTCGATTAATTCCTAATTCAATTTTGTAATATGTTTGATATCATTTTATTGCTATTATATTACTTAAACATACCATTTTATGTATCCTTGGAAAATGATTCATATTCGCTGATTTCATCCACATCAAATCTAATATTTTATAAACAAACTGTATATTTTAGTATTATCAGAATATCTTTGTTTAATTTGTTTTAAATTCCAATTATTTATGGACATTTTAATATTTTCTTTTGATTTTTCTCACAAAGGTAAGTTTAAATATTTTATTTATCCTTAAAACATACTTCCTAATTTATACGCTCTACTGTTACTCATCTTACTTTTAAAAAATAAATAATGTATAGTTTTAATATACATTATCTTTTGAATAACCATTTTGAACAGCCTTTAAAACAATGTATCTTCATTTGATGTTCTTTACCTGTTTTCTGTAGATCTCCCAATATGTGTTATAAAATTACCAATTGTAATAAATTGTTATTAAAGAATATTTTTATTAAAACCATAATATTCGTTTTAAAAATTTTCAACATATGTTTTGATACATTTTTTATCTCTTTCATTTTCATAAAGTTATTAAAATCTGGCAGAATTTGTAATTTGTTTTGAATGTATTTTTGTGTGTGTATAAATGTTTTTAAACAAAATGTTACAATTTATTTTAATTGAAATAATATCCCTTTGTGATTTTAATTTTTGAATTCAAGAATAAACAACTTTAATGTTATTCTATAATTTTTCTTTAAGATTTTATTTGTTATTATTTTGTTTAGAATTAACCCTTTGACTACTGCAGGTTTTACTTTTTCCATTGTTTATATTTTCTTTTGAGTGTAAAATCACCCATATTTACACAAATATTTGATATTTTTCTGGTGCATTTACCTAAAAAGATTATAAATTTGGGTATATTTATTAATGGTTACACTAGTAAACTCTTATAGGCAAAAAATAACGAAGAAAACAATTTCAAATAGATTCACATAAAAGAAACTAGAATCGTGAAACATGAAATACGAAACTGCTAATATAATACACAAATAGAAGAATCCAAAATGAAAGAAACGACCTTATTGGGTGCACCCAAATACCTGTACATTTTACTTCAATAGCCACCTTTTACCAGGCTACTTATTTGGCGTTTCTAATAGAATAATTCCTCTAACTTGTAATTATAAAGAACTTCATATTTTTCAGCCACATCACATTAAATTCTTTGTCATCTCTCATCATTTTTTGAATCAATGGCTTTGCTCAATAATAATAAAATAACGCGATGCAAAATAAATAATAGAACAGAATCTGATGTGCGAATTCTTATTTAAAACAATGTGTTGTTATTTAATGAAATTAGTTTCTTTAGCTGTTCGGAAAACAAGATAAGAAAACCCCTTTAAATCTATTTACATTGTTTTTCAATTGTTTCAAGGTAGTTCTAAAAACTTTTTAATTTCTTGTTTCTTAGAGCCTATTTCTTTCCACCCTTCATGTTATGACCATCTTAAAATAACTTATTATTCACCCCTATTTGTAAGTGGTTCTAATCTACCCTTAAACAATGTTTTTCATTTTATTGAATTAAAAGCTTTATTTTCTAAAAGTTGTTTTTACTATCATGGTTCTTTTAAGAATTAGGATAAAAATCACTCATCTAGTAATTTTACTTCCTATTTTGCTCTATTCAATTCAGTAGTCAAAGGGTTAACATATTTTACCTTACCGGTAAACTTTAATTTTACTACATTCTAAATTTGAAATTTAGCAGCAGCAGAACCGCAACCAAGGCAATTTCAATAGAAACAGACGTGGCAATCAAAATCAAAAGAAAAAAGATGACGTCAAAGTAAAAGACGAGAAAAAGGATGATGCATCTGCTGATGAAACTAACGAAGATGGTGAGACCAAGAGAGATTGGAAAGATGAGAAAAACAACGGCGATGAGACCGAAGAGGAACAAAAGCTGAGAAAGGAAAAGGAAGAAAAAGAGGGGCCCTATTATGATGTTCCTGTTAAGCTTTTGAACTGCTTTGTGTGCAACAAGGAAATGTGGGATGGAGAGTCAATGAGGAAACATGTTAAAGGTACTTTAATTCTTTTTTTGACATGATTTTTTAATTGATTTGAAATGTTATTACTAGGTCGTGCCCACAGACAAATGTTAGATAGTTTGGAGGAAAGTATCCATATTACAGTAAATATTCTTCGAGAGAATATGCGTCTTCAAGAGGAAAAAAAGTTGATTGAACTCAACAGAGTTCAACGTGTTACTAAGAGGTTTAACAAACCAGAACCAGAAAGCCATTGCAATATGTGCGATCTTAAATTTTTGGGAAAAATTATTACCCATCGCAAGTACGTCATAAAGTTATTTAGTCAGACAATTTTCTAATTTGTTATATTTTTCCTTTTTGTAGATCTGAAGGACATCAGCGTCTAAAGCATTACTTGCATCCCAACTGTCGCCTTTGCAGCAAGGAATTTCCAGCTAGAATGGAATGGATCGAACATCGTCTCACTCCTGAGCATCTCAGGAAAGTCAACAAAACTATTTCTGACAAAATTGGTGGGGCAGGTAAGATATCGCGCGTTTTTATTAAAACTTGTACTAATAGTTTCTTATTTAGATGGAAGTGACATCATTATCGAACCAGAAAAATCAAATGAGCTGGAGTTGGAACCTCTACTCGAAGAGCCTTTGGAGATGGAAGCAGAAAATCCTATCCTGGAGGTGACAGATAATCTGAGCGGATCTCAAAATCTCATGCCTGTATACAAGCCAGCCAGGCCTATAGCCACGCAAAGTTTAAAGCCATTTTCTGGTTTTATGTGTGAAATCTGTTTCAGAAGTTTTGAGAATGAAGAACTAGCCCAGGTAAAAAAAAACTTCATTTTACCTATAATATTTAATAGCAATGAAAAAAAATAACTATTATTTATTGCAGAAACATCTGAAGACAAAGAGACATCACTCCAAGTTCGTTGAAGTTATTAAAATTAAGTATAAGGAACAGCAAAAGAGAGAAAAAGAGGAAAGAGATGCTGAAGACAAGAAGAAGAAAGAAGAAGCTGAGCTGAATGAGACTCAAACGTCCCAAGAAGATGGTAAGTAGAATTTTTTTTTTAAAGAATCTGATGTCACAGTATTTATAAATAAAGTTCATTTATTTGCATCTTGAAGAAGTTGTAATTAAATTAAACTTCCCAAAAAATGCATGTGGCACCCAGTACATATTTTAATTAAATTATCAGGAGACATGTATGATCCAGATGAACCCACCCAAGAAGAGTCTGCTTTGGAAGGTGATACTTCGATGGAAGTGTCTCAAGATGATGGAGATCCGTCTGTCATCAACACTACCGTCGATATGCTAGAAGGCGAGGCAGAGACTGACGAAGAAGCCCAGCTCAAGGAAGTTATGAAAACTCCAATTAAAGAAGCTCCAAAACCCGTCGCAACTACTCCCGGTAGACCGACGAGAGGCGCTGCTGCAGCAGCTGTAGCTGCTGTTGCTACAGGGGCAGGGGGGGCTGTAAAGAACGGCGCTGGACCCAAGAGCAAGAAGGCACGTAAATAAAAATTATATTTAAAAAAAAATCATATTACGCACTTTGTGTTGGGTAGGGTTAGGATTACATCGTTGACAATTTATTAATTAATTTTACTCTAGCGACTTTATAAAAATATTAGGAATTTTATTTTGCATTTTATATTATTGATTTGACTGGTATGTGCGATATTCTAATATAGTAATTTTGGGAAAAAACTTAAATTTTCATTATCCAGTAAAAAAGACCGAATTTGGTAGAAATTTTGTAAGTTGAATTGTTTCCCAGTATTACTGGTTTAGTCGGAACATTTTTAAGTATTTAGCTTAAATATTAGGAACTTTACATTTACGATTTTTATAGATTTGCAGTTTGGAAGGTTGATTCAGAGATTCTTTTTTATATAAATGAAACTTATGAATGTGATTGTTTAGTTTGCAAGAAATTTGGAACAGAAAGAGCAACTAGCTGCTGTATCGACGTATCGTATACCAAAAGTTCAAGCTACTCAACTTAAATTGTAAATTGTGTGGTTGATTGTCAATATAGGAAACTCTATTGGCCACTTGCGCTTTTTTTAATGTTTACAAAATAGTTTCCATTAATCTTTAATGTATCTTAATCTTAATAAATGTAAGAAAATTATTTTTTTGTTTTATTTCTATAATCTTGGTTATTTTTGACACACTACAAATTTCTCCAATATAACAAAATTATTATTACAGGGATTGATTAAAAAAATATAATCTTGTAATATTGGAAAAAATTAGAAAGAGAATGTACAGATATTTAGAAAACCCCAAATTTAAACAAAATCAATTTTGAAAAAAATGATGTAAATAGAAAAAAATAGAAATTGGTAAAACAAAAGTATATCTTATTTAATTTTTCAAAATGGTCGTTTTTTTCAATTAAAATAGTAAAAACCAAACTGAAAATGATAGATTCTGTAAAATGGTGTTCATATCGGCATCGTTTAGTTGACCTATATAAAATAATTCATCCTTTTGAAATCTTGCCGATCGCGAAATTTAAAAAACAATTTTTTTAGAAATCGCCGGTTTAATGTTTTATTTGGAAACTAACTGGATTATAGACCATTAAAATGAAGGGAAATAAGAAAAAGAGGAAGAAAGTCACATTTTTTATGACAAGTTTAATGTTTTCACTGGTAAATTAACATACAGATTATAGGCCATTAAAGTGAAGGATAAGAAGAAAGTAGGGATGTGCGATTCTTTACAAAAGATTGATCTTCTGAATCGATTCAGATCGTATGGTATTCAATCGATGCACTTAATGAAAAAATCGATCTTTTAACATAATATTTATTCACACAATCACTTATTTACAATATTTATGAAATGAAACAAATGGCAATTTTCTGTTTCTGTCCAAATTTAAATGTACTACATATCACGATGTCTCAGTTAAGAATATAATTTTGGAACATCCGATCTTTGTTAAGCGATTTTATAATAAAAGAATCGATAAACCGATTAATCGTCTGTGAAAAGATCGAGGACTGCAGGTAAAAAGATCGAACATCCCTAGAAGAAAAAAGTAGGGTTATTATATTTAAAATAAATTAAACATGGTCAAAATTACCGAAAATCAGATTAAATCTATTGGCAAAGTGCTAAATGACACGAATAGACCTTTAAAAGAACGCTTTCGCGCACTCTTTACATTAAGGAATATCGGTGGTGAACCAGCTATAGAATGCATAAGGACATGTTTTTCAGACACATCAGTATTATTAAAACACGAATTAGCTTATTGTTTGGGACAAATGCAGGATAAAAGGGCCAATCCAATATTAATTAGTGTTTTAGAAGATATAACACAGGAACCTATGGTTAGACATGAAGCAGGTAATTAACAATAATACATTTTATTAATAAATTAATATTTTTGTGTATATTTTATAGGTGAAGCTTTAGGAGCAATTGGTAGCACAGAAAATATAGAAATTCTTGAAAAATACAAAAATGATCCAATAATAGAAGTAGCAGAGACCTGTCAACTTGCTTTAGAAAGAATAAAATGGTTACAAAGTCAAGCACAAAATGAAAATCTATCAGAAAATCCGTATAACTCAGTAGACCCAGCACCACCAAGTATAGATCTAAATGTCAAAGCTTTAGAGAAGATTTTATTAGATGAAAATAAAAGTCTTTTTGAAAGATACAGAGCAATGTTTTCATTAAGAAATTTACAAACCAAAGAATCAATAGATGCTTTGGGCACCGCATTAAAGCATGGTAGTGCTCTATTTAAACATGAAATAGCGTTCGTTTTGGGGCAATTACAGGATACAAGGGCAACTTTATATCTTAAAGAATCCTTGGAAGATGATCAAGAAAATGAAATGGTTAGACATGAATGTGCAGAGGCCTTAGGTGCAATTGCAACAGAAGAATGTACAGATATTTTAAATAAATATTTAAATGATCCAAAGAGAGTGGTCAAAGAAAGTTGCGAGGTAGCACTGGATATGTGTGAATATGAAAACAGTCCTGAATTTCAATATGCAAATGTTTTAAATAATTTAGATTGACCAGTTATTTTGTAAAATATTAATTTGTGGGCAACATAAGATATTTTTTATAAACTATTTTGAAGTATTATTTAATCAAAAATTTGCTGTTCTATCACTATCATTAATTTTCTTTAATAGATGAAATCTATCTATAGTGGGATAACTACAATATTTGTTTCTTTTTGAAAATAACAGTAATTTTTTTAGTACAAATTTCATTTATTATTATCAAATTGCACTATTGATACACATAACAATTTATCATAAAATGAACAAGTACCAATAATACATTGACCCAATCTGTTAAATTTTTTACATTCTTTTTCATTTAAATATGACCAATCAGCACCATATGCAATATTTTTATGTTCATAAAAACTTAAAATAATTTCTAAATTATCATTAATAATATGTACTCCTCCAAGCATACAAGCTGCTAACAATTTAGTTTGTTTAAAAGGATCCCATTTTAATCTCCAAAGTGTACCAGGCATTTTGATAGAATTTAATTCTGACTTCATTTTCCTAATATCCCACAGCCTCACTTTTTCATCATAACTGAAATTAAAGTAAATATTTAAACTATACCTAAATAAATATTTTTTTTTAAGTTTACCTTCCACTTGCCACAATGTATTCTTTAGATGGATTTGAATGGAAAGAAGTTACACCCGCTTCATGACTCTTGTTTTTAAAAATTGGTTCATCTACTCTTTTGTCAAATTTTAAAAATATACTATCATCGCCACCTAAATATTGAACACAGTTCAAAATTATAGATATATTTTATAATTATCACTTACCACTAAAAATAATATTGGTATCCCAGTAATAGAACCCAGTAATCCAAGCTTCATATTCGTGACCATGCCAACTTTTATTTAAGACTAAATCATGATTATTCAATTGTAGAACATGTAAATTTCCTTTTGAATCACTACAAACGATTTCTGGTTGATCGGAATTAAATATGCCTGTAGACCAATCTAAGGACAATACTAAAGATTCTGATGCATCAGAATCTACTTTACAATTTGTTATCAATTCTAAAAGTAAAGTCTCTTCATTAAGTTTGTAAATTTCAACACTTCTTTCTGCGTTACTAATAGCAAGTAATATTGAATCATTAATTTTTTTATGACACCACTTTTGATCCAATACAGCAGAAGTATTTTGTGTTTGTAATAATTTTAAGCCGTTTTCTGGGTGTATTAAGAAGAGCAGTAGTTTTCCCAATCGTCTGTTGCAATTCTCTGCAATTTAAAGCTACAATAAATTGGTATGATGAGCGTTAAAAATTATGCTAAGCAATAAACTATGATATTTCTCAGTAAGTAATGGATCATAACGAATACAAAGTGTATAATTTTTTAGGTGAGATAATATTTATTACTGGTAGAATTAATAAACCATTTCTTACTAAATTCTTTCCTCCTACATATACCATAAGGCAAAAGGTATATATTGGAGTCTGGTAAAAAAAAATATAAATTTTTTTAATTCACAAATCCAGTAATGTATTTTAACTAATTATCGTTTAAATTGTGGCAATAATAAATTACTTGTAATTTTTCACTTTTTGTGAGAAGACTAACAGAATGAATAAATCTATAGATTAAAAAAAACTAAAACTTATGGGTTACCTGAATTGTTACTTTCTATTAGCTGATAATTGGCACAAACAAATATATTTTGATGTGGTTCATGAGGACACCATTCAATAGAATCTGCACTGTATTCAGTTTCAAAAGAAAATATTTTTTGTACATTATTTAATTCCATTTTAAAAGAAAATCAAAAACACAAAACATTGAGGTTAGGTTAAATCGAAACGTTTTAGGGTTAGGTGAGTTCGGCTTGGTTACTCTTTTCAATTGTTTTACTCCATCCTTGATCTAACAGTTCCGATACTATCTTTTAGAATAGACTGTGACTAGCAACACGTTAACATGTGTTAGTAAGTTTGAACATATTTAAACATGAGCTCTGGTAGAAGCGTGACATGGTGCCCGCCAGTGGTGCAGTTGGCCCGGGCATCGAATCCCAAATTGCCTTTAATTTCTTTTTAAACAAATATTTCTTTTAGGTCAGATAACCAAGTTTAATGTTTTAACGTGGGTCATTTCTCCATAGGTTAACGTGTATGTAGTCTCGGCCGTTCAAATAATTCATTAATTTTTAAACTTGGCACTGGCCCAGTAGTCACATCCAAACAGATTAGCCACACTCACACTATATATTTTAACACAAAATTACTAATCGACCTGACGTCTGTCATTTTAAGAAAAAAAATTTTTACCATTCAAAAACAAAAATAAGTTATTGTTATTATTCTTTTATGGTATAATCACAATCTGTTCTGTTCAGTTTTTATTTATTAATTTTGTCGTTGAAATACATAAAGGATAGAATGTCCAAGTCTGAAACAATACCAACTCTAACCGCAGACACAGCACGGGAAATTCTTAATAAAACTCTAGAAGAATTAAAATCTACAGAAAATGTCCAAAAATTAGAAGAAGCAAGAGATAATGTCGGTAACGAGATGTTAAAAATGATGCAGTTTTTATTCCCAATAGTAATGCAGATACAGATGGAAGTAATTAAAGATTTTGGTTACCCCGAAGGAAGAGAAGGTATCGTAAAGTTCTCACAAATGTTACGTGGTTTAGAAAGAGAAGATGTAGAAGTTGCTAGATTACACAGCCTTCTAAAGTCTTACTATTTACCACCAGTAACAGTTCATACAACGAACGAGTCTCCAGCTGAAGAAAGAACAACTAGTACTTAATCGTGTTTTACTAATAACAATTTTATTATAGTGAATTACCTTCTAGATTTGTAATATATTAGAAGCAAAAAGTAACTAATTTTTAAGCCAAATTTTGTTTAAAATTTATTTTTCTTCAAGCCTATAATAATAACTATATTGCTTTCAGCAACACAGACCGTACAAATATCCTATTGTTTTACTAGTACAATGATTGTCATTATTGTACTAGTACAATAATGAGAAAAGATGGCAACGCTTTATTATGGGTGTTGTAATCGAGTATTTGTCATTTTAATATTTTTTTAATTTGACGTTTATCAGTTTTGAAAATATTTTTTATTTTTTGCTAGATACAAATTGAATTATCTTTACACTTGAAGAAAAAATAGTATATATTACTCGGAGAAGGCTTCATTATTTGTGTTTCTCTGAGATCAAATAATAAGCGCCTTCTACTTCTAGTAATATAATATATTATTATTGAAAGACTGATCTAATAAAATATTTACTAATTTTTTTATTTGTGCCTGTGTTTATTTTTACCATTGCTTCCAATGTTCTATTTAAACTATTTTAAATACCATAACGCTACCCTCTAACAAGCCATTTTAATTGTTTTATTTATAAAAATGAAACAAAATTAAAAGAACACTTTATTTCAAGAATTTCTTCATGGAACATAATTATTTTCATTGCTAGAAAGAAGTTCAATTTAGCAGTTGCTTAAAACAAATTTTGGAATAATCAAAGGAAAATTTATAACACGAAATGAAGTAACTAGACTAAATAAAGACTATACGATTATGGTACAAAGTGAAATAGTGTAGCTATTAGTACAAATATAAACATCTATATAAGTCATTTGATAAAATATACATCTCTGTTAATTGTAATTATTTGTACTGTTTGTATACCTGATTTATTTCAATATTTGGAAATATCACATTATTATAGCACTGGTAAAACTGCTTTACGAAATTCTTGTAAACAAAAATCCACCACTAATAACAGATTAATATTATTTATCAGAACAATAAGAAATTGAGTTTTATTAATTGGTAGATTTTTCATTACTCTTTGGACGGTACTTATTTAGTTACTAAATATGTGAATTGTTATTATCAATCAAATCTACTGCCTAGCACTTCTCTCAGTCTCGATTAAACATTCCCTGACTAATATTCTTGCAGAAACAATATTTCTCTTTAATCTTTCAGCTGAGCTTCTACTTCCAGCATATGTAGGTCTAACTTCTCTTCCCATTTCTTCAATAACTCCTAGAAGTTGGGCATACTTGGATTGTCCTGGGTCCTGTTTTGTTGTCGGCTGAACAGCCTGTGTTACGTTATTATTAGAGTTTTTATTATTCATTGGAATAGCCGTTACAGTTACATCGCTAAGTTTTGATTCCATCGCCTGAATATCTACAGTCTCCATTTTCTTGGAATTACAAAGCCTATACAGAAAAACTACAATACACCTAAAAATATTTTTCACATTAAGTTCGAAATAAATTTAACTAACTACTCACTTTCGTTAAAGAATGAATGTGATTTTATCTTAATTTCTTTGCTTAGTAATTAACAGAAAAATAAAAAATTACAAACAAAACATTCAACCTAATACGGTTCCTTCTTCTGTTTTATTATTTCTAATTCTACTGATTTGAAAAAAATTCTAAATATTGGCTGCATTTAATTATTGATGAAGATCAATATTCTAGCACAATATAGCACATATATTCTATCAGTATGGCTACTCTCAGACGGCACCTTTGACCTTTTAGGCTTCGAAATTTAACCTTGACATCATTTTGCGAATACTACTTCGCAGTGTCGTCAAATGTAGCACAATTATACCAAGAGTGCACTATTGAAAAATAGAAAAAGCAAAATAATGACGTCATGGTTAAGGAGTGGTTAACTTTTTGAATTTTGACCTATAGCGCGCATGACATGACATTTTACGATTTGAATCATGAGGACTAACAGATGGACCAGTGTCTCTTTTTATCCTGTGAAGGATATATCCAATAAGGAATTCATCATCTATAATAAACAATATTGTTTGAATCTATTACTTTTTTTATGAATTGTCTCCTTACCTAAATCGTTGTCTGAATGACAACGCCTAAATGTATTGTTTCTTCACTATTAATAATTCGAAACAACGTTTCATTTACGTAAACTTCGTATTTATACATTCTTTAATATTTTATAAATAACAGTAAAACATTAATAAAACCAGTAAAAGACAGCAATAATGACAACTGACAACAACAACTTTGAGAAGTTGGTTAACTATTACGTCATAGCAAGTCATAGTTTGGAATACGCATCGAGGAAATTTGAGTAGTTAACTTTTACGTAACCTGGTTTGAGTGGTTAGACTCGAGTAAAAATTATATTTCTCTCACAACGGTTAAAACTATGTGACTGTGCCCGGTCACACCATTGGAGTTGGGGAGTACTGAGAAGATGGCGATCATTGAGATATACTCGATGGGGACGATACTTGCATGAAAAAAAGGACACATGGCGCCGAGAGAGAGTCACTTATACTAGATTGTTAGATACTGTGAATATTACACTATTTTGTCATTTGTCAAATTTCTGTCATTTGAGTCATTTGTCGTATTATCTAGTCCTCACAACCAATTTTTTATTCCTGTAATTACCGAAAAATGTTTAATTAGGGGAGTTCAAGTATATACAATATTAAATTCTATCTAGAATTGTAACATGCGATGTTAAAATTAGTGGTTAAGTACAGTTTATATTAAAATCTAATGTGCATTGAGTAGCTCTTCAACCAAAATGAAAAAGTTGTTCTCCAAAATTGAAACAAAAATCGACAATACATCTCGGGAGAGCAATAATTATATAGGAAAAGTCTTTACAGTTGGAAGACAAACAGTGATCGTAGAAGATGTCCTTGCTGAAGGTAATATTCAATACTTAATTTCTTTCTAAAGGGGGAGGATACACTTATCAAATTTATTGACAGCATGTACGGTATTATGTTTCTTTCTGTAGGTGGTTTTGCTATAGTATATTCGGTTAAAGCAAGTAATGGAAGTAAATATGCTCTCAAGAGGATGTATGTTAATAATGAACAAGACCTTAATGTTGCAAAAAGAGAGATTCAGATTGCGGTTAGTATATTTTAAATTATTATATTTGTTTTCAAGAAATAGTTTAGGCTACTAGTTTTATATTAATTTTGTTTAAACATTCATAGAATTTATGTTTTACATAATTAAATATTTTAACATATTTTTTTTTTGTATATGAAAGATGATATATCACTTGTTTATTAGTTTTATATATTATTAGATGGATAAAAAAATTATACAAAATAATTGAACCCAAGAAAGCAGAGCTTGTGAGGTGACAGAATAGCTCTTAATAATATTGTGATTTTTAAAGACAATTTACACTGAGGAGTCTAAAATATTATCATATGCTTCAAGCTGTTCTTTGGTTTCAATAATTGCAATTTTCTTACCAGGCAGAGATAATTTAACACCAAATAGGTTCTTCATGGTCTCTGTTGTATTCTTTCTTGATAAGTTGTGTTTTTGGCAAATTTGATAAACGGAAAATCTTTGATCATTTATTTGAACCTTGCATCCAATTATTTAACATATTCTATATCCTGATTGGATCTTTAGACTGATCCTTGTGCTTGACTGTGACAAGGCTTTCCACGTACTATCTTTCCACTAGGTCAGATATGATTTGATTACTTACTGAATTATTTACCATTATTCGAATGCAATACAGTTAGAGCACCAAATGTTTAAAAAAAAATATTAAGAATGTTGTGTGCTACTTCTTCTGCTCCTTTGTAAATTTGTAAGCATTTTTCTCAGAGATAAAGAGAGAACCATATGTTGTTTTCTGGTTTTGATTTGTTTTGTCTCTGATGGGACCCTGGTGCTCTTTTGCACAGTAATAGTTCTTAGAGGCTTTCTTGGATTTTCTAATTAACTTGGTTTATTCATATTTTTTAAAAATAATGTCTTAATCATTTAAATCGATTGATAAAATGAATTATACATTTTCAGAGTAGTTTAAGTGGACATAAGAACATAATAGGTTATGTGGACTCTAGTTTAACTGCAACGGGTGGGGGGGTATATGAGGTACTATTGCTCATGCCTTTTTGCCAAGAAAACGTATTTGGAATGATGAAAAGTCGGGGTAAGGCTAATTTTACTGAAAACGAAGTTCTGACTATATTCTGTGATACATGCGAAGCAGTCTCCCGATTACATCATTGCAAGACACCCATTATTCATCGTGATTTAAAAGTAAGTTCTTTCATTTGGTATAATAATTACTTTAAAAAACCAATTAACTATATAAAAACGACTATTTAACTATTTAATAATGGACTAAAAGTATAAATAAAATGAATATTAATAATTATGAAAGATAATAGATGTGGGCACAGTTTCTGCAGTTTCTGGTTTGACTGTAATATAATTATTTATTCTTTTTGACTTGATTTGAAAAAAAAATTATAGCAGTTTAAATTATCTTAACAAATGTAACAAAAAAATAATCATAATTAAAAGCTGAATATGAGTCTACTATTGTGTAATCAATATTTATATAAACACCAGATACTTGAATTTAATCTACAAAAGGCTGTAGTATGCTATATTAAAGTAATAAAATAAACATGACCTTGATATGAATTTTAAATTGACAAATAAAAATTGATCATTAAATATCAATTTACTGGTAAATTTTAAAATTATAAAACTCATAATTTGACAATGTCTAAAATTCTTAAATTTAGCAACTAATTAAATGTTTGTCGACTACCAAAATCCTTAAACATTTGATTAAACATAAGTTAAATATACAACAAAAATCGTTCTTTTTACTTACTTAAATTAATACAGTATTTAAAATTGTTGTTTTGAATTCTGAGCTCAATCTTAATGATTATATACAGGGTGTTTTATCGGGAAATGTAAATAGTTTTACTAAATAACTTGTACTTATACTTATACTTATACCTGAGATACAGGTTGTTTTATTTATTTTGCTTATATCTTTATTGACTCATAACACATAGTCACTCTGTCCTGACAAATCAATTGAGGCATTAACAATAAAGAAAATCCAGGAGCGGTTTCAATAAAAAAATTTGAGCCAGTTTAGCTTAAACAACACTAACAGAAGTGGCTTTCATATAATGTTTTTGCCCGTTTATTGTGCACCTTTGTTGAGAGATTATCTAGAACTAAATAGCTCTAATTCATTTATATCTTAATATCTCGAATTGTCTAATGATGAATCATAATATGTCGATTTTTAAACTATAATGGATTCTGTTAATTTTATATATATTTTGTTTTTAGGTAGAAAATATTTTAGTAAATGAAAATGGCAATTATGTGCTGTGTGATTTTGGTTCAGCTACTGCAAGGATATTAAATCCCTTGGAAAAAGGAGTTGCATCTGTAGAAGAAGAAATAAAACGCTATACGACTTTAAGCTACCGATCACCAGAAATGGTGGATATGTATTGTGGCAAGCTGATTTCAACAAAAGCTGACATTTGGGTATGTCTATGTTATAATTTTATTTTTTTACAAGCAAAACACTTCGTTTTTGGCATTTTTGAGATGAAAAATTTTTTGTAGGCTTTAGGCTGTTTACTGTACAAATTATGTTTCTTTACATTACCATTTGGAGAGAGCACCTTAGCTATACAAAGTGGAAACTTCAGCATTCCAGATAATTCTCGTTATTCCAAAGGACTGCATCAACTAATAAGTAAAATCCTTGACTATAATCGTTTTTAAATTTAAAATAATATGAAAATATTTTAGGATATATGTTAGAACCTGATCCAGATCAACGACCTGATATTTACCAAGTTAGCTCTGTTGCTTTTCAATTAGTAGGCAAAGAGAATCCTGTAAAAAATTTAATGGTAAGATTTTATCTAAAAGAGAATAATTTTATTATGAATTATCAACGTTTTTTACTTTTTTGTTATTTTTAATTAAGTTTAAATCATTGTTAATGAAATTTAAATTTTAATGAACAAAATTAAAATATTTATTTATTTAACTGTGTTGGCTTTTACTTGATGTTTTATGTTTTTTGATATAAATATAACAATTATTATTATTGTTTGACTAGTAACATCAGACTAATATTATTTCTAACAGAAAACTCCTACACCAAACTTAGACGACGTTTCCATTCCTCCGTTTGAATCCGAGGTGAAGAAAACCCAAATAAAAGTCCAATCTAGTAAAGCAGTGGCACCTGTGATAGAAGGAACCAGTGTAATACCTAGACAACGGCCAAAGGGCAGTTCCGCCGCCCCTTTGAACCTCAATAACATCCCTTTAACTATATGTCCTAGTCCGACATTGGTTAAGAAGTCCCAAAGCCCTATCCAGCCCAATTTCCAAGGTAATGTTCCTTACCCTGCTCCGTTTCCCTCCAACACGAATTCCACCAATTCTAATTTTTCTCCCAACTTCTTTCCCACACAAGAAATCCATCCACCTCATTTGGATTCCCTGTTTCAGTCTTCCGTTTATCCCGATCCTTTCCGAGATGATTCCTCGGCATCTCCGACTGCCGCTGATGCTAGTAATGGAAATAAGATAGATAATTTTGGGAATCAGGCTCCATCTAGTTTACCTGTCAACGTGGTGTCTCCTGTATCGCCAGATAACCCGTTATTTGAGTCTGGAAACGTCAATCAAGGCGTGTCGTTGCACATGAGTTCCGGATTAACCGAATCCAGCAATGTTATTGGTAGCAATTCACCGCCTTCTTCGCCTACCCTTGCTATTCCTAGGGGACACAGACGGAATATGAGTGATACTACCGCGTTTAACAAGTGAGTAGCTTATAGATAGAAATAAATGTTTTTTAATAATAACCAAAAAATCAAAAATATAGGTAGAAGAGAAATATTCAAAAGATCTAAAATACTAATGAACTAAATTCAAAATATCATAAAAAATTTAAACTGTGTAGATTTTTTTTTGTATTTCGCTTTACCCTTTTGCAAGTATATTTTGTTGGGCGCGCCCTGTATATGCAATTCAGCAAGTTACTATATTTTAATTTTTTTAAAATATAATGAAAAACCCTGTACATTTTAAATCCATTTCTCTTGGCACATATTCTCTGATTAACTAATAAATTACTAATTGTTATTTCAACGTAATTAAACAATTGGCAATTGAAATTATATTTTTTAAGTTTGAAAACCAGCCAAAATTAATTACCAATCTGATTTCCACAACAGAACCTACGCATCTGAAACATCTCAGTTCCTCGCTCCTTTCGAATCGTCAATAAAACCTCGCAGCATGACATCGCCTGCGGAATCTGAAAACGCTGGTAGAATTTTAGCGCCGATCGGTACATCGGCGTCCACGACGGACGTTAGTAGAATCAAGGGCTTGGACACTAGATCTCTTTCGGCTGATGTAGCAGATTGGAACCCATTTGAGGAACCTCCTTTTACTCAGCTCACCGAGGACCACATTTTCGGCGCCGAGTTTGATAAAATTAGAAGGGGGAGTAGTAACAGTAAGTAATTTTTTTTATGAACTTTTTCATTTATTTCTTAATAATTTTTTATCAAATTGTTCGTTTTTACGAATTTGTTCTCTAAGAGAATCTTTTTAGATTTTTAAATTGTCTCTACAACCAAGGTAAAAGGTTAGTACGATTATTAGTTGGCTAGTTAGCCAAGGACGTAGTTATGGGGGTTAAAGTGGGTAATTATATACTTCAGATATAAAAAAATAAGCTGTGTTAAAAAATGTTGCAATTTATTTCTTCCAAAAAAGTAAGTCACACAAAATCCAAAATATAGTGTAAAATAATTTAACAGTATTCAGCAAAAGCTTCTGTTTCCGTTATTTACTTCATTCCAAAATTCACTTTTTATGACAGAACATAACACTTTGCTTCTTTTTTTAAAGTATAAAAGCAAAAAGTACCAACCAGAAATAGTTATTTACGACCCTGTCCATCTCACAAATATCGAATGTTTTGATTCTAGTCAGAAAGTCGCCAAAAAATAGAAAAAGAACCCAGGGTAGCTGATCTGATTTCAGTTATACATGAAAAATTGTTTAAAAAATCTGATTACTTTTTTGTCAAAATAAAAACAAAATAAAAATGTTAACAAATATGATGTTTCGAGGGAAAATAAATATGGGACTAGAAAATTACTACTCAAAATTTATTTATATTTCAAATAACACTGCAAAATAATCTCTTATTTTTCAAGATGAAAAAACAGTTTTTTTTTCATTATACAAAAATTCACTCTAAATTTTCTACAGATCGTCGGTCTAATTAACAAACCTCGTAACTCCACAGAATTCGATTTTGTGATTTTTATGGTTACTGCACAAAATATTAAATCCTTGTAACTCTCAAAAATTTTAAATAAAAATCATTGTAAAAATATGAATTTTAAAACAAAAATAAATTAGTTTTTGTTTCCCCTGTAAAAAGTGGGAAATGTGAGTTACGTTGTTTGTTAATTAGACCGACGAGATGAAATTAGACCATTTTCTCCAACGAATTTGCTCATCTAATGCTTTCTTTCTATTGATTGTTGGTTTTCAAGGAATACAGGTTTTTAGTTTTGTATAAAATTTTGATGTAGCATCATTGAAAATCGCATTTGAGGATTTAGACACGTGAGACGTCCTATACAAATCAGCGAGAAACTTTGAAGTGCTAGGAAATAAGATGGAATTACTGACAAGCTTGGAACGTCAGTTGGAACATTCTAAGTGCTAGAAAAATCAGTTGACCCTTTGGAGGACTAGGCAAATGAGGAGCCGGTAACTTTTATTCGATTTTTAACTTTTTAAATAAAACTTCAACTGGAAATAGATTCAATGAATTGTGATAAATCATCTTCAATTTCGTAAGGCATATCCAATAACCGATACAACTCTTCCTCTCCAGGGTTTTTTCCGCCGTTTACCGTTTACAAAATTTATATGGGCTCTATAATATGAGGAGATTAAAGGTTTCTAATATAGATTTTCTATTGTAAATATCGAATTTTTAGACGTATCTTAATACTAAAAGGTAAAATTAAATAAATGAAACTAAACTACTTACTTCAAATACCAATAAATTAATTTTTGATATTTACTTTTATGAATTTATATATCAGAAATAAATCACAAAAGCACACCAAAAAACCGGTATCTCAGAACATACGTAATTGTACACATTTGAAGTTATCAATATTCTGTCATAGAAATAAATGATGTTACAATTTCATATTATCTTCTAATCCATGTTGTCTCAGCCATACAACAAAATGAAATTCTTACACAAGTCAATAGATGTCCCTAGCAGTATTATAAAAATATGATACGCCATGCAATTACGGATTAAAAATTCTGTTCACTTTGGGGATATTTCAGCTATTTCCTACTTGTTACTGTTTTTTTTTTGCTGTTTTAACCAATTTTGTGACAAATTTTCAATAAATTATGCGCAAATCTTCAAAATTTATTTTGTTTTTAAATCTCAAGTTGCAGCTGCATTAAATAAGTTGGTCAGTGGTTCTGATATTATTTCCTCATTTGTTTTTTCAGTTATCTTCTAAACTTTTATCTCTAAAGTAATCACCTTTATGAATTCCGGTCTTTAAACTTCTTAACTAAAGTCAAATTATTAATTATCGGTCAATCGCAATAATTAATAAATTCTTGAAAGGACCCCGCACGGAACATAAGGAAACTCGCCCTCAGTTAAAATATTCCAATATCGATACTGATAAAAGTCTCCACGGGTGTGAAGTCCGAAAACGTGACCCTCCTGAGTTACTTTGACCTAAAATGAGAATATATACGAATTCTCTTAACCTTGTAATAATCCATTATATGTATGTCTATATCATATAACACTTCATCTGCTATTTCCAATCCAGTTTTCTGGCAAACTCTAAAAACCAATATCAATATATTTTGCTCAATGTGAGCTACATAATAATAATAATAATGTCTTTATTATTTCTATACAAATTTAAGATGAAGTATATAACATGTAATATTCACAAGTTTTAGAAATAAAGGGCGCAGTTCATTCTCTGTAAATGTCATCTACAGAGCATGTTAACCCTCAACAAATTATAAATGATAATGATATAAGTTTTGCAAGCATTTTTGTGGATATAATTGTACATTTTAGTAACAACAAAACAGAAAGAAGAAGAAAAAAAATTATAAAACGCCGTTAGTTTCTATTTTTTGAACCCAAGAAAGTCTGGTATTTTAGAACTTTATCTTTAAGTCTGAGAATTAAACAAGTGGTTTTTTGATACAGTTTTAAAGTTATCAATATTTAAATTTTTAATTTGACATATTTGATATTTAAAGGACCGCCTATACATTTCAGTTCTATATCTGGGAACTGTAATTTCACTTTGAAATCTTATATTTAGATTATGTATTATGTTATCTTCCTATGAAGGTACGATGGTTTTTTTTGTAGTAATAATTTTATGATAAAGACATACGTCACATTCCTACCCCTATGTACGGTAGAAGCATTAACTTACATAGTACTTGACGATTCTATACATTTAACAAAGTTGATCCACGATTTAATTTTGCCTACGGAATTCTGTTTATTTAATTATTAATCGACGACTTTTACATTTACAATATGTACAGGGATTTTTTAAATCTGTTTTTATGTCGTTTGGCTGGATTTAAAGTTAGAAAAACGCGATTTTGTCTATAACTCATGAGGAGCCGCGTTTTCGGACCTCGACACTGAGGAGACTTTTTATAGCATCGAGGATCATTTGCCGTGCGGTGTCATTTGTTCTACGAATCTTAACTTATATATTATGTAGAGGGAAAATATATACTTTATCTATATAACAATTACCTATGTTTTCTTTTAACATAATCTGTTTTTGTTTTATTTACCGAAAATAATAAAAAAATCTCTCAAAACCTCATAAATATTTTTTAATTATTATTACAATATTAATAAGAGACCATAAAAATTTAGGACAGTAATAAGTTTACAAAAAATTAAAAGGTAAATATAATCTTCCAAGATAAAAATTTAATAGGCTTAACCTGGTTATCTGACAATAAAGCTTATCTTCAAGTTTTTTAATTTACTGTGTACCTTACAGAGGTAAGTTGGCTTTTATTTAAATTTAACCAAGTCTCTTTAAACTTAAGATTTTTAAAACATTCTATTCATCTTTACACATTTTATGGGGTATTGCTAAGTTTATATCTTCAGAAAGGATATTTTGAAATTATAATATTTGACCTAATTTAGAATTAACTGACGGACAAATTTAAAACGGCAGACTTCCGATTTTTTAAAATTGGCGAAAAAATTAAACCAGTACATTCTATTCAGATTCTATAAGTGTAAGTACACATAATATACATCAAATTCGATTAAGACATAATTATTTTTAATCGAGGATGCTGCAACTTGCTCCAAACCGATCAAAATGTTACTAGGAATATGCAAAATGTTGGAATGGTTTTTGAAAAACAATGTGAAATTTAAAAAAAATCGTAAATTAAAAATTTACAGACTTTTTTTAATTTTACAATATTTTTTAATGTTATATATTTTTTTATATTAATTAATTAATATACTTTAAAAATAATTGTTGGTATTTTAAATATGTTATGGAGGTTAAGCCTCTTGCTTGCATCAATGTATTGTAAATTATACGATACTAATAAAGGCAATTTATTATTATTATTATATGGCCACATAACTCTTGGTAAATCGTCTACCATGTAGTATAATTATTTCTGACATATCTATACATGATATATGTGGTTTCTAAGACACTTTCTTCGTAATAGGGCTTTTCCCCAGTTTTAGGTAAAATTTCCGACATTTTGTCATCCACTATAAAATAAACCGCGTTATGTAAAACTTTTTTTTAAATCTTATTCGGTAATAAAACTAAATAAATAAAAGTAATATGTAAGCTATAAAAAACATAACAATTTTGCAAATAAACTTAAATAACCGCAGAAGTATTATTAGATACTTTTATGTCATAAATTTTCTAAAGATATTACAATGTATAGCATATTATAACACATGAAAATAAAGAAAAACGTGTACATTTTTGAGAGCAGTAAAAGGATTTTTAGCAGTTTAATAATTTATTTCGGAGTTTGTCAACTGGGCTACGTGCATTAGGGGGTCTTTAATCACCCTGGTCAACTGGGCCACAAAAGGGTCTGAGGA
The DNA here is from genome assembly GCA_963243735.1 of Neocrepidodera transversa. Taxonomy (NCBI): domain Eukaryota; kingdom Metazoa; phylum Arthropoda; class Insecta; order Coleoptera; family Chrysomelidae; genus Neocrepidodera; species Neocrepidodera transversa. The sequence continues at coordinate 18,411,783 of OY725350.1, forward strand.
TTAGGATTAACAGGTATACTTGGGTATGATTATAAATTATTCAATAACAGTAATCATAATTTTATTGAAAATAAATTTAATTACAAATTATATACAATTATTAACAAACAAATTATAATACCGCCAAATTTTTAAAAGCCATAATTTTCATTAAATTGCTTAAATCTATTATTTTATTTTCGAACTCTTGCCGTTTTGAAAGTATAAATTCTTTTTTTTCTGTTCAGGTTGATCTTGTTTGGTAAATTTGTTTGTAGTGATTTATTTTTAACAAATAATTTCAAAATGCTGTGGGTTCTATAAAAAAAATAAACATTACAATTTAATCACAATCGATAACAAATTCTTGATATATCCTGACGATTCTTCTATCCTCTTCCGATTATCTGCATTCAAATTAGGTTTTTCAACTAGATTTTCTTCTTCTCTAAATTTCCTCTCAACCAGTTACAGCATCTATACAATTTTCACAATCCAGTCTTCCTGTAATTACCCCTGTTCCAAAAATGTCTTCTTTTATAATTTAAATATATTATTTAAGTATTTGTGAAATAAGTATTATACTTATAGACTTTTGGCTTTTTTTTTAATTTAATGTAAAATCATATTGTAAAATACTATTTGTCTTCAATAAAGCACTATTATTATTATTATATACGTATCTGTCTTTTATATGATAAAAGACAAAAAACCAATGGTATGTAATGTCCACTTTTAAAACCGTGGATGGTAAAATATCGCAATTATCATAACCCAGTTGAACGGGCCAGGGGGGGTGAGATAATACCCAAACCTTCAAAAAAGATAATTTTTAGGTAAGAGTGGCCCAGTTGACATACGCCTATTTATTTAGAAAAAAATTTCTAAGGAAAGTAGTCACTTATTAACACAGTTAAATTTACGAAAAATCAATATCCAAACTGTGTCAATATACCTCTTAAGCGTAACTTTTTAATCAGAAAAAATAATTTGTTAATTGATTTTTTTATAACTAACAATGTGCATTCAAAAAATGTTTTAGACTGTTAATTTTCTTGTTCAGTCCGAAACTTCAAGTAAAAGAGGGATATTTCAAGAAAATAATTAGGGTGGTTTGTTATTAATAAAATTATTCAAGCGATTTTTTAAATTATGGTAGAAGGAAGAACCCAAATTTGATAACAGCAGAAACAATCGTAGTTAATGACAATTTTATTGGGTTGATAAAGCTATAATCAAATGACCATTGTTTCAAGAAGAATGTAATTTAAAATTAACATTATCGTCTTTCAGGAATATTTTGAAAATTGTCCATCGTCTTCGACTCGAGTAATTCAAATTATATTCATTTTTCATTAATAAAATGTGTAATAAAAATAGTCTTAGCTTTTGCTAACAACTGCGCGATTTTTCTTTCATAATTAGTTCCACAACACGTAAAAAATAATAAAATGTCATAATCTAAAAGGACGAGTTTTAGCCCCTGACCGAATCACTATATATTTGCCCATCTAAGTAGATAGAAGAGAAAGAGCGAGATATTTTCACGGATTTCCAATAACAATATTCTTCTAATACGCCCGTTCAGAAAACTAATTCAAAAACTTGTAAATTCAAAAAAATTAGCTACAATCTCTAGTTTTCCAAAATTTGATATCCGCAAAGTGATAAAATTGATTAATTTCTAATTTTTATTTAAAAAACTAGGAAATAACAAATAAACGTAAAGAAAAATTTAAAAAATGAAATGATTCCGATGATAAATAACCAAGATATAAGGGAATAGGTAAAATACTGTACTGCGAAATCAGCCTTAACAACTGTGTTATTATTCCGTTATATGGACTTAAAAATAGAAAAAATATCGTCAAATTAATTTTTTTTCATTAAGTTAGAAAACACCATCTATATATTTGATGTTTTTTTTTTTAATATTTACCAGTAAAATAATTATAATAAGCTGTGTGATAATAATAATACGATATAAATACAGGCTTAAAAATAATAACACATTAGTTAATCATGCAGTGTAATTGCACATACTTTTTATAAATTAGAATGTTCCAATGGCGCAGAGCCAGTGATTATGTTTTTTTTATGGGCCTTCCATGTGGAAGCAATAAAATCATGCTTCTAGTAAATATTAGTACTTTTGATAATAAATAAGTGGAAACATTCAATAAAACCTCAAATTTTTGTAACGTATTAAAGAAAGATAAATACAATTTTCGACAAATAATCTCTTTTCACAGTGCTATAAAGTAAAGTAGAAAAATATGTACATATTTTATTAAATGGTTACATATTTTATTACTAGTAATAAACTATTTCTACAAACGACTAGAAATGTTTAAAAAAAAGTACTCAAAAAATCGAAACAAATTAAAAATAGTCACACTATAATTATGTACACAGTGTGCTATAAAATTTTGGGAAAACTTTTTATTTTTGATTGTCGAGAAAAGTTTTTCTTAAAACATGATACAAACCTAAAACATTTTTTTTTAATTACAATGTACTGGGGAAGTCAAAAAATACGGATTTTGTTCAAGTTTATAGAAATGTAGAAAAATGTTATTTAGATAATTTGTTTAGAAATAATATTTACGTCAAAAAATGAAATAACAGCCTCCTATCTCCAAACAATTTTTTTTACGATCATGCAAAAATTTACTATTTTTATGCCAACAATACTATGATATAAAAATTTTTTTCGTGTAATTTGAGTCTACGAATAAACTTGGTAACCATATTCCTCAAAACGTTTATTATTTGATATTAAAAAGAAAACTTTTACTGTAATTTTAATTAATGGATGGCGTCACAATTCAAGTTGTTAGTTTAAAATTTTAATGTTAAAAATGTCAAGAGTTTTTATTATTTTAAGGTTTGCAAGGTATGAAGTCGAAAGAAAGTCTCACGATGTCAGTATCGGAAGATCCTTTTAGCAGCGCCCCCTTCAGTCTTCCTGTCCGCAGGACTAATAAAGGTCTACATTCCTCAGGTAACCAATCTTAATGCTTAAACAAAAATACTGCTAAATCCTTGTCTATTTAGATATCTTTTTGCGTACTGTCAACAATAATTTCTCGACAAATATTCAATGCTAGGATATGTGATATTTAGTACCTTTTTTATTAACTGCTAGGGAAGGTGTGTGTCGAAAAAATTGTTACCCTAAAAAAATCGGTTTTCAAAATTATTAAAAAAAATCTATTCTTTGTGTGTCATTTTTTTACACATTTGAATTTAATTGTTATATGATCTAACTTTTTTTTTCTGGTTCGTTATTAAAAAACTTAAATACGTTGACAACAAACAAAAATATTTTTTATATTAAATAATATGCTCGTTTTCGAATTATTAAAAAAGATATTTTAGAAAACCGATTTTATATATGAAAATATCTACAGAATTTCATTTATAGTTTATCTCATATCCTAGAAGAGTGAATAATAGGAAATTTTTTTAGGTCTATGTATATATTTTTTATAATTTTATTTATACAAAGTGTACTTTAAGTACATGTACATATTTAAATTTAATATTTGCACCTTTCCAAAATATATACTTGTTTAATAAAATATCTATAATTTATATCAATTAAATCTTAAAAACAACTACGTACGCCACTGCTTTATTGAAACAGGTCACTGATATTACACACAGCAAATATGCAATATTTCCTATATGAAATGACTCATAAATTTATCTGTATCTTTTAAAGCTAGGATAAAAAATAGAAGTTTAACTGAATCCTATGCTAATTTCTCGATTTTAAGGTTCTATAAAACAAACCACAGAAGTAAGTCTAACAGATAATTATAGGCGACATTTAATGTGAAATAGGTTCAGAGACTTTTTAAAAATAATTATTTAATCGCTAATCAAATGTAAACTCCATGGAATCTAATGGTGTTCAAAATAGAGAATATCCGTAACTATTTACTAATTGGAGAAAGATATCTTTAAATAGCTTGCTTTGGTGCAAATGAAATAAACCTAATCTGGAGTTATTATTATTAATAATAAACTTACATAGGACGCTTATTTCTCGCAAACATAAATTTAACGACGCGCTGAAACTGAAAATTGTTATTTGCTGAAAATTGTCAATACTTATTCCATGACTTTTAACTAAGTTGTGTTCCACTTTTGCCCAAGAGGTAATGGTGTATTTACATGTAAGAAGTAAGACCCTTGAAAGTACCTATCAGTAAAAAACCTTCAAACTGGGCGATCTAACTGAAGGCAATTTTAATAAAAAATAAAGATACAAGATTTCGCTCACTCTTATAAGGTGATGACCAATATCCGAATACATGAATCACTTAAGACAAAAAAGGGGCCCTAATGTTTTATAAAAAATAAAATATATAGGGTAAGGAGTAATAGATTAGTTTCTTATAAATCTATAAAGATTTACTTACGCAACTAGCTAAATATTACAAAATAACATTGAAATGGGCATCGCTGAGTTCCTCCACCTACCCTGTGATAATATTAATCATATAGCCGAATTCCTCCGCGGTATCAAAGGGATTATAGGATTACAGGAAAGTAATAAAATAATAATTTTCTATTTCTACTTAAGTTTATTACAAAAATCATTATACAAACTTGGTGGAAAATGAAAGAAATATACAAAATAAAATAATATGATAACAAGAGGGACCTATTATTTCTTACCTATACCATATGGTGATACTTTTTTTATTGTCAAAAATATTTTTATTTGGTGACGGGTAAATAGGAATAGCAAACGTTTTTAACAAATTCATATCTCGTTATTTTCTTGGATGCTAATAGGTCTATTTCCCTCTGAATGTGGCCTTGTTTCACTTTTAGCTCACGACGCACAGTATGGCCAAATCAAGAAAAAGTTGGCAAAAATTATTACACGATTGTTGAAGGATATTTATTACAAAATATTAATAATACTGGTATATATTAGTCATTTTTAATAATATGAGGTTTTTTATAATTATAAGATTTTTAGCATCTTTTATCGGAACTTTCGCCCGATTCGTCTTCCGTTGATTCTGAGTCGAGTTGACTGATTTCTGCAGGCAATAACATATCTAAAACATCATTATCAAATTTTTTCTTGGCACTTGAATTAGTTCACTAATATGCGAGTCAGATGATATCAGCAGCCGATTTAAAATATCTTTACTTGTTTTCTCGCGCGACATTTATCGAGAAAATTTTTTCAACTGGGTCACATGTGTGCAAAATTTTGTTTATGATTATAAAAATAAATACTATTTACTACAAAACTATGTAATACCTTAAGCGTTCTTAAGTCTTTTCAACTAGGTTGATTCAAAATAAGAAACAGTTATTATTTTCCAATATTTCAACACTACAGTAACTTATTTTTTTTAATGTGTCGTCATGCATATCTCAATATAATAATAAATCATTTTTACTGTACGTACCTGATGCCAAATATTCCATATTAAATTCAAATAATAAAATGATCTGCTCAAAGTAGAGGATTTATTCAAAATAATACTTAATTTTCTCGCCGTTAGTGCTTAAACAAAACAATTTCTATAGTCGACAAGTTAAAACTAGTTAAAAGTAAAGCGATTCGCTTCTCATTTGTTTTGAGTGTAAAAGACGGTGGCTATGGGCTATTATTTTATGTTTTACTAGTAATTACAACGTTGTCTCCTATTTTTATTTTCTTACTTTTTGCCAACTTTTATTTGATTTGGTCCCACTGTGCAACGTATTCTTTTAGGATGATTGTGAGCGGTTTTAATTTTTATGTAAGTTTCAACTTGAAAATTAGGGAGGATGTCTAAAAATTTAAAAATATTGGGATGATGTGATTTATAAAAAATACGAATTAAACCGCGAATGAAAGGATTTAGGAACTGCAAGCCAAAACACAATTTTAAGAAATTTCCTTCTTCAGAATCCTTTAATTATTAAATGACAGAAAGACCCAAGTTTTGTATCTTTCTGTACCAAGATTGGCCAAGATGAAATCTACATCCTATTATTTTACAGTGTGGCCAACTATTTTTCACAGCTTAGTGTATAGCCAGTTCAAAATCAATAACTATTTGTTTAGGCTCAAATATTAAATTACACTCAATACATTTTCTTTTAAGAATACTAAATAAACTAGTATACTTTGAGGCTTTTTTATTAGGAAGAAGGCAAAAAGCTAGTGGAACATAATGGTCATTTTTATAACCATGAATCGTAAAGAGTTGTAAAAAAAATTTGGTACAATTTTCAAAAGGTCCTTTGATAAATATTGTGTCTACAGAACACATAAAAAATAAATTTATATAACAAGTAAAAATTATAATTTTTGAATCTGATCTAGAGAAAGTAAAAAATTCTCACTAGTAATCTCCCTAGAGCTTGAATTATTACCGGAAAAGTTTCTGGTTATTAATTCAATATCGTGGGGGATTCGGTAAGAAAATTTCACACCTAAAAAATTTAAAAGTAATTAATTATTTATTTGACATTTAGATTAGAAGGAAAGACTAGTTTTGGTCTAGTTAGTCATGAGTGTTTGTTGGTATGTTCAAAGTTAAGTAGTAATTGTTTAATTTTGATTGCCTCAAAAAGTAAACAAAAAGTCTTATATGAATCAAGCCCATTATAAGTGTCATTATTTTGACATAAAAATTTCCACTTATTAATTTCGTCCAGGGTACCCTGAAGGATGAAAATTTCCGGAAATTTTTTGGGTTACCATGGTAACCAAACAAAAAAATAGACTCTGATTGGCTTAAAAATGGCGGTGTGAAATTTTCTCCCTTATTTGTTTTTGGATGTAAATCTGAAACAAACAAAATATGCGTTAGGTATAAAGAAGATAAAGTCAAAATGTGTTTGACAACATCTTCTTGACTTTTTGGCAAAGGCGGAAGAATTTTTCTTCTGGCAGGATACATATTTCTTCTGAAGCAGTCGATGTCATTGGTATTCAGATTATCTCGTTGCATCTTAGTTGTGCATGTATAAGTTTTGCAGGTGTTTCATTTAATTCTTGCGTAGCTTTTCTCTTTAAAGAGTTGCTTACTACTTGACTGCAAACATTTGTGTCATTTTCATGATTATGTACAAGTAAACTTTTAATTATTTCATTATTTTCTAAACTCCTGGTGTACACTTTTGCCAGACATGATTGTTTTACACATCTTTACATAACTGTCTCAAAAACCGCTACATGAGCTTGAAAAAACTTGAAATTTTCCACTAGAAGCATTTTCTTGCCTTTTTCACTTAACATAAATGTCACTTCCATCTTTATGTATTACCAATCTCGCTCTAACTAGATTATTAGTAAATAATTTCTAATATAAAATTTGCTCAGGTTTTATACCTATCTGCTGAGGGTAATTAGTGTTTTTAGAAAAGATTAGTAGGGGCGCTTGGTGGAGGAACTCGGCTATGGAAATAATCCATATAAACACAGGCAGGATCATTATCCCAGGTGAAGTGGAGGAACTAAAAGATTTATTAAAGCATCATTGAACTACGCTAAATCACGCTTGAAGCTTTTTAAATCTGAACTTAAGATAGCCGCTGCTCATTATGGCGTCACAAGATAGGTAAAATGTACACCCTATAGCGAAACACAGGAAACAGCGCATGTATATAAATAAATATCTTTTCATAAGAAATTTTGATTGATTGGGTCAAAATTAGAGGCAGAGTTATACAAAATATCAAATAAGTAGAAGTGAAAAAAAACTTAGTTATCTAAAATATAAAAGGTGGGATTTGTAAATGTATCACAATACTAGTATTAGAGTCAACTAGAGAGAGGAGCAGTCTGATAAATTTCTTAAACTGTTCATTTTGACGCAGTAAGAGCGTTTTCACACTGAGCAATATATTGTGGGCAATAAAAAGTCATCGCAACCGATATATTATAAATGATTTTCACACGAGAAATAATTGATGCAATAAATAGTACTATAAAATTTGCGGTGTTGCCTAATTTTGTAATTAGTCAGTTGGTATAAAATCATAATGGAGAGAACACGTAGTTTTATTACCAAATGACGAAAATATATGAATATTCATAAGCTTTTATAATAGTCAAGTTATGTTTTTAATAATATTTATAATATGTAATTTTTCATTTTCTATGGAAAACTTCATTCCACGCGTTTCTTCCTTGAAATCATTTGAAGTTATATCCCATAAACATAGTTTTTTGCTCAACTAATTAAATAAGATTCAAAGGATTATAAATATATTTAATTTTATAATACGTATTTTTTGCAACACTGTTTAAGTGATACTAAAAAAATTCTATTGCTACAATATGATATAGCGCGATCCCGTAGAACATATTGAACATCATTGCCATGTGAAAATGACACATTTAAATTCTTAAAGCGATATTGCAACTTTTTATTGCTGCAATATATTTCTCCGTGAGAAAACGCTCAAAGACTACTTATAATGTTGCAACCTACGTTTTTAAGTAATTTTTTGTTTCACCCTCAAACCTAATGCTAAACAGAATAAGACTTTGCTGTTATATGAGATAAACTATATCTGTAAACGATATTTATTGGGTCTATTGTAAAAAAAAGTTCTTAAATTTATTATAAGGAATGTGATAGATACGCGGATGTATTTTAACGCTGTAAAAGTGCTTTCAAATTAGAATTTAAAGTTGCTTATATTGTGGTGAATTTTTATATGAGTTTATTTTAAATTTTAATAAACTATTAGATAAAGTGGTGATTTATATGCTTATAGAGTAAAAGGACGAAATGTTTTTTAAATAGTATGAACGGTGACGAAGTAATAACGCCTAGATTATTTGATCTCATCTTGGCACAATTTTTTAATATGCTCAGCGACTAAAAGTCAAATTTTTGTTTAATGAATTGATAAACAAAATAGATTAACGTGCTTAACCTTTTAACGAATTTTATTAACTTTATCGATTTTGTTTCAATTCTTGTGGACGGACAAATCTTACATACCTAAAATTTTTAATATGACATATATATTTGAGTTTAAAAACTGGTCAGTACATTTTATTTCACACAAAGGCGATAACTGATTACATAATTGTATGGTTGTCAATATTTGCCAATTTTCAACCTTAGAGTCAGTTTTCAAACTATTGTGTAAGCCAAAAAGTAAAAAAAAAATCTGTTTACAACTACAAAATGGACTAAGACCTTAGTATTCTTAAAGTTAATGACATATTGACCATCGCATAGCTTTCAATTCAGGGAAAGACAACATCTCTAAAATATGTAACTCTATCTACTCCCTATATCAAATCCAACACTCATTGACATCAGTGAATTCATCAATCATCATCAAGGTTTTGTTTTGTAGCCATTCTGGATCATTTTCTCCTTCAGTCAACATCCAATTCCTTGGAATATATTGGTAGACATGTGGTTGTGTGATGATATAGTCTATTGTGCCCTGTAATAAACGGTCGTTGACCATCATATTCACAATCATCTAGTTTAAGAAACTCTGATAAACTTGGTTTGGTCCGTTTAGAATGACATACTAAAGATATGAGTGACATATGCACGACGAACAGGACCATTTCTTGAAAAAGAACATACAGACGGTTGCGATATCAAATCATGTGGAGATCCAGTATAAGAACCATCATACATCTCATTTATAGCTATATCTATTCTAGCCCCAACTGATATAGGAACATAAGTAAATGTAAATCTTGAATGACAGAGTTTTAAATGCTTCAATAATGTATATAACAAATTACAACTCAAACTGCACCAAGGACAATGCAAGTCCTCGCAAGCTTCAGTTTATTGACGTTAAATTATGAATTCAAAATACAATTCAAAAATAGATTTGCTTACTCTTAAAAGATAGCTGTTAGAAATTGTTACTTGAAGTATTATTAGAACTCGCTTACCTTACAACGTCCGTATCATAGAAAATCTAACTTTTCCGGAGTATCTGGACATCTTCCAATTAACCTTCTTAAGATTCCTCCGGAACACTGGTATTTACAGTTCAGATTCCACAAACCATTGAAGACGATGTTTCAATTCTCGACAAAGACAATTCCAGTTTCGCTAAAATTCAGCAGCGGGATTCTCAACTTTCACGACCGTAGATCTCGGTCGGGATCATATTGGTTTGCAGTCGATACCGATTGAATCGAGATTCTCAATTATTCCCGACTCAAATTATATTGGCAGCAATGAAAATATGACAATTATATCTCTTAACGAACCTCAGTTTCCATTTATTTATTTATTTATTTATTTTTTACAATATCCTCGGACAAGCCCAATTACAGAATAAGGACAAACACATTAACAGACAAGAAAAATAAAATTAATATAGAACACTATTTCTACAAAAGCTATACATGAATGCTCACTGAAAAAAAATCCTTGAAGGGGAAAAAAAGAAAGCACTCAGCTAATCATTACAAAACTAGGTATGTACATCATTAAAGACCAATTCCTACTCACTCATTCCTACAAATTACCCTGAAGAATAAATTTTCTAATTAGTGAAATACTTGTGCAAAAAATATCTAAATTTTTTCCTACAAATTACCCTGAAGAATAAATTTTCTAATTAGTGAAATATTTGTGCAAAAAATATCTTAATTTGTCGTATAATAAGAAAAAATACCTTGGATTCAGGAAATAATTTAATTTTTTTTATACAATCTGAGGAAATATTCGAAAAATGTCAAAATTTTAAGTCAATACCGGCAAACATGGAAATTTTGAATCTCAAATTGTATATTTTTCAAAATTGTGTGACTTTTTTTTATATATACTTTTTCAATTATGGAAACCCTAACGGTGAATTGTTTGAAGAAAAAAATTAAAATTTGCTAAAAAATTAAATATCGACAATTTTTTTACCAAATTTCAATTATTTTCCTCAAATAATTCACCGTTTGGGTTTTCACAATTGAAAAAGTATATATAAAAAAAATAAAAATCACACAATTTTGAAAAAAAAATTGTGATTCAAAATTTCCAACTTTAAAAATGTCTTTTCTTGAATTTCTCTTTGTCGAATTATGGACTTTAAAAATTTTCGATATTTTATTTTTTACCAAATTTCAATTTTTTCCGCAAATAATTCTGTAGAGTTTTCACAATTGAAAAAATATATAAAAACTTAGGTTAGACGATTTATCAAAAGAGAAAAAGCCACTGACTATGAATGTTCTGTGCCAAAAACACCCAAATCCGGCTGCAGGACTAATAAGATTATATGATGAAGTATTTTTTTTTTTTTGGGAAAAACAACACAAAGTTACTGAAATCACTCTCAGTACTTTCTAACGAGTTACCGTTAATCAACACTATTTTTTGGGGGGAAAAACAACAGGACAAACTTACTGAAACCACTCCCAGTACTTTATAGCGAGTTACCGTTAATCAACACTATTTTTTGGGGTGAAAAACAACAGAACAAACTTACTGAAACCACTCCCAGTACTTTCTAGCGAGTTACCGTTAATAAACACTATTTTTTGGGGGGGAAAACAACAGAACAAACTTACTGAAACCACTCTCAGTACTTTCTAGCGAGTTACAGTTAATCAACACTCTTTTGGGGGGGGGGGGACAAAACAAACTTACTGAACCCACTCCCAATACTTTCTGGCGAGTTACAGTTAATCAACACTCTTTTTTTTGGGGGGGGGGGAACAAAACAAACTTACTGAACCCACTCCCAGTACTTTCTAGCGAGTTACCGTTAATCAACACTATTTTTTTCTGGGGAAAAACAACAGAACAAACTTACTGAAACCACTCTCAGTACTTTCTAGCGAGTTACAGTTAATCAACACTCTTTTGGGAGGGGGGAACAAAACAAACTTACTGAACCCACTCCCAGTACTTTCTAGCGAGTTACCGTTAATCAACACTATTTTTTTGGGGGAAAAACAACATAACAAACTTACTGAAACCACTCCCAGTACTTTTTAGCGAGTTACCGTTAATCAACACTATTTTTTTCTGGGGAAAAACAACAACAAACGTACTGAAACCACTCTCAGTACTTTCTAGCGAGTTACAGTTAATCAACACTCTTTTTTGGGGGGGGGGGGGGAACAAAACAAACTTACTGAACCCACTCCCAGTACTTTCTAGCGAGTTACCGTTAATCAACACTTATTTTTTTTGGGAAAAACAACAGAACAAACTTACTGAAACCACTCCCAGTACTTTCTAGCGAGTTACCGTTGATCAACACTATTTTTTTGGGGAAAAACAACAGAACAAACTTACTAAACCATTCCCAGTACTTTCTAGCTAGTTACCGTTAATCAACACTGACCAGGGCCAGTATTAAGTACATAAACAAAGTATGAAGATAGGATAGGAAAAAATGATTTCTTAATTTGGAATTCGATAATTTTTTCATAGCAGAATCTCCAAAAAAATATTTTTCTATAAATCGTAACGGCTTTTACATTCGGTTGGCGATTATATTTAAACGAGTATATCTTAATCTGACTTTTTAATCTGAGATTAACTATAAACCTTACATTCTCGTTACACCGCATTAATATTTCAAATCACGCGGTTCAAATGTATAAAAAAATCGATTTAGGGTTCATATGTATAAACTACAAAAAAATTACTTTTACTCAATGAGCATAGTAATTTGATATCTATAATTGTGGTGTCATAAAACAACTCAAATCAAATACCACAAAATTTAATGTACAAATTAGTGAAGGGCACCTTTTAAAATTATTTTCAGTACACATTACAATTAACAAAAATGTATGTTTAGATTAATAATTTAATATTATTAACATCCTCCATTTTAAATATGATCTGGAGGTTCATCAAAATTGTAATTTTGATGAACAAAATTACAATTTTTGATTCTATAAACTTCCATTTTGTTAATAATTTTTTTTTAAACCCGAAATTATTCACATTTAGTTATTGTACATTAAAATGCTATTTGATTGAGTTTTATTCATAAGTATTTATTAATTTTTTTATTGGGTTTCCAAAAACTAACACTTTGCTTGGTATGTAAGTCACATGTACGTTTTAAACCTTTTATTTTAATATAAATGTAGGCGTTTTGTAAATTTGTTTCTAAAACTTTTTCAAACGTTTTGTTTTAAAATTTCACGAATAGTTAAATATTTCAATAAGTTATTTTAGTTTTACAAAAATTGTGATTTTTATAAATTAAACTCTTTTTTTTTGTTTTTAATTTTTAAATTTTGTGATTTATTATTGAAATATTTTGTTCTTGAAGAATACGTTTTCGTTTTGTTAAAATTTTCTAAAAAAAATGTAGGTATTCAATTTAACTGGTAGCAACTGATAATTTTACTTTTTTGTGATACATCTTTTCAACATTCCTTATCAAATTTAAAACAACATAAAACTAACCCAAAGACCAACAGTAGTTACAAAATTCTTTCAAATGTAGCAAAATAATTTTTATTTAATTTTTAAACATGTAAATCTTGTAGATCAGTCGAACAATTCATATATTTTGTATATTTAATCATTCCACAAAAAAATACAAAATTAAGTTAATACTAGTCAAATTAAACTGTATATTTAGAAAAAACTGATCTAGATATTACTGTGTGAGGAGTAGGTACCTAAATACCATTGTGATTTAAACCCAAAATTTGCACATCATGAAAAATGGAATTAAAAAAATAACATATTGGCCTAGATAGCATAGAATAGCAAAAAAATTATTTGTTTATTTAGTATGTTGTATTATTCCTCAAAAAAAAACATACAACAAATCAATTTAATGTTGAAGATCAAAACTATTTTTTTTAAAACACACTGTATATTATTACACAAGTACCATTCGGTCACCATTTAAAAGAATTAAATTACCTTCAAAAATTATATTCTTCTATTCATAATTATCACCATATGGGAAACTTTTTTATTATTAGTTTTATGAAAAAAAGTTATGCTTCATAAAAGTTGTGTATGGTCTAAAACCTAAAAAGCAACTATCAGATATTAATTTTTTTCATTCGTATACGAGGTTTGTCGAAAAATCTGATTTTTGAATGTGAAATATCAAAACTGTTATAAAAAAAAGTTGATCAGAATTAAAAAAATACGTTCAGATATGTACTTACATCTTGTATTAAAAATAGATTTATTGTATTTTTTTGTAACTTTTCTCTATATTAATATAATTACATTTTAGTTTTTTTTATAGCGACATTTAATAATAAAACGTTACTTAGATATGATACGACTATACATTTAAATTAATTCCAATTAACTTTTTATTATAGTTCTTGGTATGGTCAAAAATAAAGGTTGCAAAAAATTCACATTATGACTGAAAGAAATTGGTATCAGGTGATTGTATTTTAGATTTTAGACCATGCAGAATTTTTTACGAACAATACATTTTTGCCATAAAATTAATAATAAAAAAGTTTTCCATATTATAATATAAAAATTATATTTTGATTAAAAAACAGATGAACGTAGTAATCTTGCAGTCGAATCACGTAAGTACTATTTTAATCCAGCCCTTTTTTAATCTTGATCTACCTGTGTAATATTATTGTGTAAATAATAATTTCTTAAAATGATTTGTACAAATAACCGTGTAATACATCTCTGTAAATAAAGAACAGAACCTAATTACACAGAGTTGTATTAAGTTTTTACGACTTCCTGAAAAACTATAAGTGTATTTCTAAACTGAAATAGTATCGACAATATGTTTTAGTCTTTAAAATTAACGTTTCACCTGGTATACAGGATGTGTCACGTCGAGAGCCCTTTAGACATATATGGAAAAGTAATGCTATTAGAAATTTTGAAATGCATTTACACGAATTTGTTAATACTCTATCCAATGAAAATATTTTTAACGAGAAGCAGATGTCAACTTCATTATTTCAAATGGATTGTGCCATATTTTTAGAATTGGTTACAAAAATCTTATATATTTCAAAAACGATGTAATTTAGACTCCTAGAATAGTTCATAAATTCAAAAATTGAAACAAATATGTCAACCGAAAATTTAAACTATTTTCATTGTATAGAGAGTATTAACAAATCCGTGTAAACAAATTTGAAATAGCATAACTTCCATATACAGGGTGTTCCGATATTCGACCGACAACGCTTTACAGGTGATAGCCCTTGACAAATAATGAAAAATTAGTTAGGTACATAAGCCCTTAAGATTCTTAGTTTACGAGATACAACTGGTTAAAGTTGAAAAATTAAAATCATTTATTTGTGATATTTAACCTACCGTTTTATATTTTTTGTTCAAACTTGGCAGTCAATTTACTTTTTAGAAGCTTGAAAATTTAACAAAAAATATACTTGGCGTACTTCATCCAGTGGCGCTCAATAATGGGTAGTGGCAACTTCGGCCCCTATATTTTTTACGACACTGTATAAACCGATTTTTTTTCATTTTATTTAAATCTTTGGTTATTTATGTTACAAAAAGTTATTAACTTTTATTGCTCTAAAATCAACAATTTTGAAGATATTTGACTTTGAAGAGAAGTCTACAATGTCTTTTCTATCGTCGATGTTAAATCTGGATTTTTTCATTTACAATAAACAGATGTCTGAACTTAATATACACAATACAAGTATTTAGAAAATAGTTCATTGAACTGAATTTTTTTGACAATACCATATTCTGAATATACAGGACCGTATTGTATTATGTGATAGGAAATTTCAGTACTTGTATGTTTTTTGACTGGCATAAATACATATTTTAATTAAAGGAAATTTTATTAAAATTAGTGAGGAATAAGAATACAAAAAACTGTTACATATTAAATTTAGAGTAACTGTTCAAAATGTTGACCGTTCACTCCACGTTTTCTCATGTCAAAACACCTCCTTTGAAAAACTGTTGGGTCATACTATATAAGGGCTGTAGCGGCCTGTATTCTTGCCATAGATAAATAAAATTCTTGCCAATAATTTTTCTTCCGTTTTAACTATTGTTTCATATACCAAGGATTTCATGTAACGACATACAAAAAAGCGATTGGGTTCAATTCCTGCGAACTTGTAGGCCACAAATGTGGTCCACCACGACTAATCCACATTTCTTCAAACCGCCGGTTTAAATAAGGTCTGGCACCTCTACTAAAATGTACCGATGCTCCGTCATGTTGAAACCAGAAGTTGTCTAATTTCTAATGGTACGTATTCTAGAAGTTCATCTAGGAATTATTCTAAAAAGTGAGTGTAAATGTCGCCATTTACTTTATGTGGCAAAATGTTTGGGCCGATTAAACAGACTCCTACAATACCTGCCCAAACGTTAATTCAAAATTTATTTTGAAATCCTCTTTGGCGGATACAACGGTGGTTTTCCTCATCCCAAACGTGGCTATTTCGGGAATTAAAAATTCCCTCCCACGTAAATTTTGCTTTATCAGTATTCAATATAAATTTGGAAAAATTACGATTCTCACGACATTGTTCATCAAACCAGTTAGAAAATTCTACTCGTTTTGGATAATCCTGTGGTTCTAATGCTTGTACCTTAGTATATTTATAAGGCCGTTGCAGTTGTTCTCGCATAACTCTCCATACGATGTCATTCTTCATATTCAATGTTTTACCTATGGTTCTAGTACTTAATGAGGGGTTAACAGAAATATGATTTAATATAGCTTCTTCCTTGTTGTTCTCTGTCTCCCTGCATTAATCCTTTTAATTACTAAATTACCAGTTTCCCGCAATCTTCTTTCAATGCTAGCAAAAGAAAAGCTCATTGTTTCGAAAATAAAAATAAAAAACTTAGAGAATAGCATATTGGATCAGTGATAAGTAATTTTTTAAAAATATAGTAGACGTATGTCGTTTCTTTGCTTGACACGGTGACCTTTTCCTTTGAAAAAAAGATCGACATGTTAATATTATATGAAAAAAAGGTTGTTTCAACAAAAATTTCCTAAATCGTCAAATATCTTATTATTTAACTTACGCTGGTTGAAAAAAGACCGAGGAAAACTTAAAATTTAATAATTAAAATGAAGGACGCAATAAAGCAAAAAACAGCAATTAATGCAGAAAAAGTCTGGATATTTTCTGCAGCCCAACAGTTTCTCAAAGGGTACGTTTTGACATGAGAAAACGTTGTAGGAAGTGCTGTTGAGTGAACGGTTAACATTTTAAACAGTTACTATAAATTTAATAGGTAACAGTTTTTTGTATTCTTATTCCTCACTAATTATAATAAATTTTCCTTTAATTAAAATATGTATTTATGCCAGTCAAAAAACAGGTACTGAAATTTCCTATCACATAATAGAATACGGTCCTGGATATTTAGAATATGGTATTCTCAAAAAATTCTGCTAAATGATGAACTATTTTCTAAATATTTGTATTGTGTATATTAGGTCCAGACATCTGTTTGTTGTAAATGAAAAATCCAGATTTAACATCGACGACAGAAAAGACGAATTGTAGACTTCTCTTCAAAGTCAAATATCTCCAAAATTGTTGATTTTAGCGCAATAAAAGTTAAACTTTTTGTAACATAAATAACTAAAGATTTAAATACAATGAAAAAAAAATCGATTTATACAGTGTCGTAAAAAATAGGGGGCCGAAGTTGCCACTACCCATTATTGAGCGCCACTTGATGAAGTACGTCAAGCATATTTTCTGTTAAATTTTCAAGCTTCTAAAAAGTAAATTGACTGCCAAGTTTGAACAAAAAATTTAAAACGGTAGGTGAAATATCACAAAAAAATGATTTTAATTTTTCAACTTTAACCAGCTGTATATCGTAAACTAAGAATCTTAAGGGCTTATATACCTAACACATTTTTCATCATTTGTCAAGGGCTATCACCTGTAAAGCGTTGTCGGTCGAATATCGGAACACCCTGTATATCTAATGGTCCCTCGACGTAACACACTCTGTATGACTTTATTAAAAAGTGGGAATAACATAACATATTACAATAATATATATAGCAGTAATACTTGTGCAATATTAGATTTTTAAGGTGTTTGTACATATCTGGAGTTTGTGTTATATAATTGTAGAATGTACAGAGTGTTTCGGATTTTGACAGAAATAACTTACAAAAAAGAAATTGAGTTACTGAACATTTTTATCCAACGGTCCATTTAAGAATGAAATACAGTCCGAAAATTGAGAATATTTTTGGGATTTTTTTCGGGGATGAATCTTTCCAAAAATTTTTACTTATGAAGTATAAAACAAATTCTTTTCAGCCTGATACATTAATAATATTTTGATTTATAAGGGAGAATGTCCGATTTGTAGCTCCTGACACTTAATAATAACCCGCAAAGGTTTTGGAAAAATTTGTACGTTTTCATCCCTAAAAATACCCTCATTTTCGGGGTGTCACACGGTAGCCTTTACTATACAAGACTCCCTTTTCTATTTAATGCTAAATCTGATAGATACACTAAAGAGATAACCTTAAACTCTATTGGTGCCTATTATTAACACCCATTTTGAAATATTAGACCTTACATTATCCTGTCCGTATCAAATGAAATTTAAAATTCAAACGAAAAACATTATTTTTCAAAATTTCATCTTTAAAACTCAATAATAGTATTAATCTGTTTTAATCAATTTCGGGAACACTCTGTATATGGCTGGCGTTATTTGAATTTTTTTTCTTTTTTTCAAAGTCATTGTTTATTTAGGTATCTCATTATAATTTTGGAACAGCATTTTTAGAAATATGTGTTTTTTCGGGCATTTTTTTCTATCTTTGTTTATACATATTTTCGTTTGCTCTGAGTTAACGCTTTCTTCGTGTCATTATGACTAATATAAATATTATTTTTTAGATTACTTCAAAATTGTATTATTGTGATCGTCTACTAACTAAAAAATAACATATTCTTGTACAGCTATTATTGTATTTTATTAGCAATAAATATTGCTTTGTGTTACGAACTTTCCTTCATTATTTTTACCTTAGAGCCGGGAAAAAATACAAAATTTCATACCTCCAACTCATGAAAGCTGAGAATAAAAATCGTTGGATAGGTACAAGTTTTAATGAAATTTTTATTTTTTAACCTGCTTTTTCCCCAATCAGATATCTCTAAAAATGGCTGTTCCAGAATAATGGTGGTGGGATCACTAACAAATAATGATTTATTTTGTATTTTTTACTAATATTAAAATAACGATTGGGAGTAGTTTTAACGTTGCTTTTGTCCTTTTTTATTTTTGATGGCCACTATTTTTTTGAAACAGCCTTTTTTTAAGGAGGTATTCTTTTTTAGATGTTAGGAATAATACTAACATTGGTTATTTTGTTCAAAAATGGAAAAATTTTATGGATTATTTGACTTAACATGGTCATAGTCAACAAAAAAGATAATTTTTGTAATTTTGTAAATATTAATTTGCGCCATTATCCCATTTCTCTGAAAGGTTATTTACATTTACAAACAACTCAAAAAATATAGCCAAAGTAAATTATCTTTAAGAACAAAATTTTCTATTACAATAATTGTAGCAAAATAGCAAATCAGGAAAGAAATTGTTTTGTTCTTCTTTAAATTTTTCGTCTCATGTTTTCCTTGGTCTACCTTTTCTGAAATATTTATTGTTTACCTTCTAGAAATTATCTAATATCATTCAAAGCTGGTTAAAATTAAATCCAAGAGGTTATCCATATCTCAAATATGGTCAAATTATTCAGTAGAAATAAAACTCGCAAGTGATGTACCACAATATATTAAAAAACAAGGGGCCCCTTAAAATTATTGTTTTATTCATATATTGTGGTACATGGCTTGATTTCTACGGATTAAAATGGTCTAAAATAGTCAATAATTCTCTTAAAATAGTTTCTAAATCTTTCTGTATGTTTAAAAATCACATGAAACAATTGTCCTGATATTGAGTATCGGTTAGGGTCACAATTACACAAACTTGTGGATTGTAGTATTGAGAGGTAACGATTTGCAGAACTGAAAAAAACAGGTCGCCCGAAAATCGAGTTCCAACAGCAATTAGCTACACAAATTCGTGGGTCTTTTTGTAGTTGGTCTCGGTTTTCCGTGTGAAACGAAACAGAGGCAAACTAATAAAAATATCTTTGCTGAATGTGTCACCCGTCAGCTCTAGTAGCTCCCCCCTTAGTGGGCTACTATAAAAAAACCAACCATCTCTCCCTTATAAGGATAAACCAATTTCAAACTGTGATAAACCTCAACAAATTTGTCAGAAGCAACCCTACAGCAGGTAGTTCCTACGCCGAAAAGGCTCAACAATCCTCTTCACGTTCCTTCAAATCGTCCTCATCATTCTCTTCTACCATCTCGGCCTCTCCTTAAGAGAAGTAGATTACATTCATTTCCTTCGCTGATACAGTAAATAATAAACATCAAGAATAAAAATAATCATTAGCTCCCAGAAGGGGCTTTATAACACCATCAACGCCGATATTCAGAAGCAGGACTAACTTTCTCAAAGTCAATCCATACGCCACGAATATCCCGACCGAAGTTCTCAAAAGAATCAGGCACTCCACGAGATGTCCCGAAATCTCCCTAGTCCAGCTGACTAGGACACAGCCCCAATCCAAGCTAGAAAACCTTTCAAATCAAACTTCTCATTTGTAGTCAATTGAGTAGACAAATGTATAAAAATTCCCGCTTTTGAAATTCTGGAGGATCACATTCCGCGCCTTAAATTTCCACCACCAGATTCATCACTAACTCGGAAGAATTCTAATCCTCTATCAATTTAGACCTCCAATTCTACAGGCGCAAAGATAAGTGCAATCTCTCCAACAATAACAAACCCCCCAAATTCCAAGTACTGCACTCAGTGTGCCCAAAATTCACTTTGATTGCAGAAACAAACCAAGGTGCTGAATCTGTAGCGAACTCCACAAAACAATATCACTAAGAGCTAAATTTGATTTTAAATACTAACTGATGCATCATTTTTTGTACGTACAGACGCACATTTTTTTGTTAATTTAGATAGTGAGTCACACCGTGACGTTATGTAATATACTTTATTAGATTCTCCTCCGATCACGTTTACCCATGTTGTGTAAATATCAAACTGGAATATTAGTTTTACATGCACTCACTATGTTAAAAACTAATTGGGACCAACTTTAACAAATTGTAAGCTTTGTGTGATTGTCTGCAGAGACTAACAATTGTATTTTGGGTTCTTAAAGAGTAAGTTCTCAATAAATATTAACATAATACGTAATTTTTTATAAATCTAATATATGAAATTATTTTTCAGTCAAAACGGTGTCTAAAAAGCCGATAACGGAAACTTTACCAGAAGAAAACTTACTGTACGATTCATCCCCGGAGCAAAACGCGGTTCTTTCTGAAGGAGAAGCTCTAATTAACACTGAAACAGAAAGCGACCAACCAATATCTCCTCCTTTTGTCAAAGCACCGTTAGAAGATAGATCTAAATATGAGAAATTAACACCCGGTGCTTACGATATAACATCCAACAGCAGTTCCGAAGAAGATAATGTTAAATCAAAGAAAAAGAAAAAAACAACCATTCCTGAGAAACTTCAGTCCGTCTACAAAACAGTAGAAATTCCTATTAAGAATCTTAGAGCTGATCGTAATAAAACGGGGAAGAAAAAAAGGACTCATAACAAAGAAAATGATGTGGAATCTGATGATTCCATCGGATCAGCTAGTGATTTAAGAGTCGATGAAGATGATGCAGCTCCAACAACAAAAGAGGATACCATCAGCGAAACAATTAGCGAAAGTATCAAAACTTGTGGATCCTCAGCTTACCATGCCGAATGCGAAAGTATGGCTACACACGAAGAAGACTGTACTAGTAGGATAATAAGAAACAAACAACGACAGGAAGCGAAAAAATTAGTTGTACAAGAAGATATGCTGTTTGTAGGTCACCAATACGGAGAAAAACCTTTACTAATGGATGATGAATTGGACTCTGATTGTGAACACAAATGGGTACCAAAAAACGATAGAAAAAACACAGCAGATATATGGATAGCCCCTTCCAGCAGTTTCGAGGACAACAAAGATGTATTTGCTATGGCTCCTTTTGCTAAAACGAAACCTAAAATGAATGAACCCGAAAATGAAGATTCAGAAACATTCGAGGACCACTTCACAGAACCTGTAACAACTCCTAATTCAAATCCATTTTTGTCACCAGATTTCACACCAGAGCCTAATACTAGTCAAGAACCCATTTATTTTGAAGAGGTTAATTTCGAACCAAATTTTAAAGATTCCTTCCCAGAACCTCCCAAAGAATTCAGAGAATCGCAGGAAAGCGTCGAATTGCGTAAACACAACATTATCGATTTCCCTGCGCGTAATAGTTTCGAAATTCCAAAGAGACACAGTTTCGAAAAATTGAAACGAGATAGCTTTGAAATGATTAAGCGCAATAGTTACGAGGTATCGAAGCGTGAAAGCTTCGAAATGAAAAGGGGGAGTCTGGATATTAAAAAAGAACCTTTATTTACTGAGCTTGTTAAGCCGAATAATTTAGTAGCCAAGAACGTTACTTTTCCATCCCCTAGGGCTTCTAGAAGTAGTTTAAAGCTTGATTTTATCGAAGAAAATTCTCAAGAAGCTTTGAATAAAAACAAAAAAGATAAAAAGAAAGATAAAGAACCAAAACCAAAATATTATTTGATAGACGATAATGTTTCTGATGATGGTACAGATAAAGCCAAAAAATCATCGAAAAGTAATAGTCACAAGAAAAGTAGTAGCAAATCGAAAAAGAGTTCCAAAGTTCGAAGCGACGGATGTTTCAGCAATATGAGTTTCGAAGATTTTCCATCGGATGATCGAGAAGTAATCGAAAGCTCTATAATGCCATTCGAAGTATTGAGGAGTCCCGAACAGGAACAGAAAAGTTTCGGAATGAAAAGGATCGGGAATCCATTCTCTTGAATTGTTGATTTGTTATTACACCATTCTAGTTTTATTTATAGAAGAGAAAAGAGTAGCTATTTTGAAACTGTTATTATTGTAAACTAGGCTGTGTGCTTATTTGCAGCTACTTGTTTTTAGATCTTGATGGGTTTGTAAGAGTGTGTTTACCTTGCAATGATGTACTCAAGTTTTGCTCTAATTCATATAAAACCATGACGAACTTACTTGTTGGTATTTTTATTTTGGGTTTGTACTCCAGCGCAGAAAATTACTACCGATATTCTTCACTTTTATACTAGCGTTAAACTTTTCTCTTCTTTAATTTTTTTTGTTTAAAGTATGGTTTTGTTGTGAAGAGCAAAAATTGAGACGTTAGATATTTTTATAACATAAAAGTGTCCTTCCCTGGTTTATTTTATAATATTGGCGAAGTTGATATCTTCAAGTATATGAAAAAACACGTTTATTTAGTCGAAACAGCTCTTAGAGACCTAATAACCATTTTAATATTCACTAAATGAATCAAAGTTAGTTCTAAAGATAGGCATGTAGTTCAAACGCAAACATCCGTCTATTAAAAGTATTAAGTCGATTGAAATGGCTGAAATTGGAAATAGTGCATTAAAAATTGTCATTTTTTTTGAATCAATAAACTATAACATGGAACAATGCCTTGGTATATTGATTTTATAAATTGTATCATTTTTTTGAGAGAGAAATAATTTATGAAATTATATTTTTTAATTGTAACTGCCATGTCTTATTAGTCGAGGCAATGAAGCATTATGTCAGGAAATCTTTTAGGATTGGACGGATCGGAATGCGGTTTTTTGCATTCGCTTCCAAAAATCATTTTTACCATTAGTACCTAATTGGTACCTACTAAGAACCGGAAGTTGCATTGCTGCAGCCAAAAATGCATTCAGAAAATTCATTATTTAAGAGGCCTTTTGGCAAAGGACCACGCACTTTTCTTATGGAAACGGGAGCACCGTCAAATTGTCTGAATTTTTAATATGTTATAGTATTTGATGTCCTGATCAAAAGTCTCCATGGGCCCAATTCCATCCTATGTCTAGTTTTCGATATACAGGGCGTTGAAGTTCAATATCCCAATTTTTTTAAAATGCGTACCAAAAAGTCCCTTTTGAATATTTTTGAAATTTTTTGACTGATATATGGAGCCAAAATACATACTTAATGATCAAAATAAAAATTTAGTTACAGGGTGATTCAAGCTATCGCAGACCTCTTGTGGATAAAATATGTATTTTTACATTACAAATATAGAGCAAAATAACATTAAAAAAAAGTCTCCGTCAAAGTTTCCGAATATTTGATATAGGATACATCTTGATCTTCTCTTTCAAAATTCCTAATCGTAAAATTATATCCTATGGCTACTTTTCGAAATAGACGTTTAGTCTATAAAATATCAATTTTTACAGTAACAAAAAATAATTACGAAGTAAGGGGAATCTTCATCCAAGACGAACCTTTTTGTAGATTCTGTAACGAGGCGGACGAATCAGCCTCTTACGTGATATTCGAATGTGAAGGACCCAAATGGTGGAGATACAGACACATAAGAGCCTTAGAGTGACCATCACACTGTTTCGAATCAAACCAACCAACCAAGGGGAATGTTATAAATTAATTATTTCCACATACTGCGCAATATTATGGTACTATTTATGTATTTAAATGTAGACTAAAAAAGTCATACTTACAGGGTGATCCCACTTGTAAGATGACAAAATCCACAAGAGATGCCAAATAATAGAAACTAGGTACATAATTACCTACTTACTTATTTTATAATAAAGAAAAATCTTACGTTTCGATGTGGTTTATTAATTGGGTTTTCATAATACCAGGCCATGGGTTGTTCAAATAATAATATAAAATCTTCGTTGTTTAAGAAATGAAACAGTGATTTAAAAAACCGCTAAACTAGCATACAGTTTAAGACTTAAATGTTATACCTTGTTGATTTTTTTGTCTCTGAATTACTTTATCATTCACAATAAATGAAGGCATTTGCTATTGAGTTTTATAAGAAGTGTCATTTGCAGTTATTTGTAATATTATAGAATAAGTAAGTAGGTAATTATGTACCTAGTTTCTGTTATTTAGCATCTGTTGTGGATTTATTCATCTTACAAGTGGGATCACCCTGTAAGTATGACTTTTTTTAGTCTACCTTTAAATACAAAAATAGGACATCAAATACTACAACATATTAAAAATTCAGACAATTTGACGGTGCTCCCGTTTCCAGAAGAAAAGTGCGCGGTCCTTTAATAACTTTGTAAATAAGAGTCAGAATTGGCCTAAGTCGGGTACTCTAGGGTTTTTGAGGTCGCTGATCACGATTATGATGTTCAAATTGACCCCCCGAACGCCTGGAGCTCAGGAACGCCGACAAACGTCATATCCGTGGGATTCTCCCGAAATTCATGCTAAGAGAAACTCGGCGCCCGGGGGTTTTTTGGGTCGCTGAATTCAAATAAACCATCGGCGAACACCCCACGGACACCTGGTGCGCTCTAACCTGGCCCTTAACGTCATCTTCGAGAATTTTCCTGGAAATATCGACAAAAACGAACCGAAAATCGTTATGGGGGCGTTTTGTGGGGCGCTGGCTGAATCCGAATTTCATGTGGAAAACGACCCCCAAACACCTGGTGCGCCCTAACCTGGCCCTGAACGTCATCCCCGAGGGTTTTCCCAACACCTGGTGCACCGAAACTTTTACCTCGACAGTGATGTCATTCCCATGAATGTCAACTAAACCTGATGTCTTAGAGACCGACGTCAATGTACTGCAATAACTGTATGGAATTGCTGATTCTAGTTAAAATATGTATGAAGGAAAGGAAGAGAATGAATATAAAGTCAATGTTTATGTAATTGACATTTAAAAACGTTTCAAATTCTCCATCAAGTGACACATCATTAGTCTGTTCATTGTCTTCGTCATCCACTGACGTATTCATCAGTAGTACATCTTCCTCGTCTAAGGCCTCTCTCTCTCTCTGTCGCAATTACGCTTTCAACTGAATATCTTTCAGTATTGGTGAAAGTTGACCCTTCACAATTTTTACAGGATAGATTGCAAGGGAGGCCATGCAACTACAGGTCCTCAGATTACACTCTCCTGCGCATCCACAGAATATTAGTTCCATAATATTCGGGGGCGCAGGTTTTTGTGTCATTTGGACAGGGACCAGTGTGTCGCCTTCATTTCTCCACCCCCATTCTGTTAGGTTCATGGTCACCTGGTCTCCCTCCGTACAACCAATCTTGCACTTAAAAATAGACCCTTTTCAGATGTTGTTGAATGGCGTCTAGTGTGTTGAGAATTTTCCCTAAATTGACTTTCCCCTTCACAGCGGTTTTTGTATACATTTGAAATCTGTATTTCTCTAGTAACTGGTCCGTTTTCAGCTTGAGCTCATCAAGAACATTCGGCTTCCTGAATGACGGTTGAGCACCGTACATTACCAAGATTAGCTGCGCCCCATTCTCAAAAATTTCTTCGCTTGACAAACCAGCTTCCTTAAACTTCGCAGCATGAGGTTCAAGGTCTGGGAATTTCTGGAAGGTCTTGAAAAATTGTGTTTTTCCCTGGTAATATGTTGCTGAAACGGTATCGCACCCCGTTATTGCATGGAGCAACAAAATATTATTAGCAACTACTGGCATATGAGACAAGCTAAATGAAGAGTATACTTCTTCGGGTTTATTGACCTTTACGCCTTATTGACTTATACGCACAAAAAATATCACTCACAGAACTATTTGTAATAATTATATCTCGTGGCAACATTAAAGCTCCAAAAATATCAAGAAAATAAACACGTGTTTCTTCTGACTATACAGCTTTGGTAATATATTTCGGTAACGGCTTTCTACTGCCGCCAGCTGCTCGTTCTACGCGTTGTTGGGCGGGGCCTGGAGTTAGAGGAAAGTATCTGTGTATACCTCGTATACTTACCCAAAATGAAATTATGAGACGATTTTCGGTTCGTCTTTTTGGATTGTGTCTAGAAAAACCTCCGGGAAGACGTTCAGGGCCAGGTTAGGACGCACCAGGTGTCCGTGGGGTGTTTGCCGATGCCATATTTGATTTCAGCGACCCAAAAAACCTCCCGTACCCTCTAGGATGACGTTCAGAGCCAGGTTAGGGCGCACCAGGTGTTTGGGGGGTCGTTTTCCACATGAAATTCTGATTCAGCGCCCCACAAAACGCCTCCATAATGATTTTCGGTTCGTTTTTGTCGATATTTCTAGGAAACTTCTCGAAGATGACGTTCAGAGCCAGGTTAGGGCGCACCAGGTGTCCGTGGGGTGTTCGCCGATGGCATATTTGAATTCAGCGACCCAAAAAAACCGCGGGCGCCGAGTTTCTCTCCTTTCTCGCATGAATTTCGTGATCAGCGACCTCAAAAACCCTAGGGTACCCGACTTGAGCCAATTCTGACTCTTATTTACAAAGTTATTAAATTTGCCAAAAGGCCTCTTAAATAATACATTTTTTGAATGCATTTTTGGCTGCAGCAAAGCAACTTTCGGTTCTTAGTAGGTACCAATTAGGTACTAATGGTATAAATAATTTTTGGAAGCGAATGCAAAAAACCGCATTCCGATCCGTCCAATCCTAAAAGATTTCCTATCTTTGACCTTTTTAGTTCTTCATTGCCTCGACTATATTACTAGATATTTATCTAGGCCAGAAAAAATTAAAGTTTTAAGACAACCCATACCAAACATTTTTCACTTTCAAATATCAAATTTTGCAGTTCTTCTAGATGAATTTTTAATGTATTTAGCTCCAGTCATCTTCTAAAATAAATGTAAGGTGTCTCCTTAGCTAAGTCAAAACTGTGATAAGTTTTAAAGAAAAAAAATATTTTGGTTAGAATCGAATGAATTAAGAAAGTATCTTTGTGTTAATTTTAACAATTTTTGGATATCTTTATAATATTCTCGAATACACACATAGTATTTAAAACTGAATGTTTGAAACATTTGACTATAAATTTAAATAAACGAATTATTTTTTTAATTGATAAAAGACCTATCAAATCTTTTTATGACAATAATATTCAGCTACATTGTGGCAATTAAATGAATACTAAATATATTGGCAAGCAAATATAATCAAATTATAAATTAAGTAAAGATTCTCTTAAAATTGAGTCTAATCAAAGATTATAGAGTAAATTGCTTAATGTATTATTATTAAATCTTTGAAAATTCACCGGAGATCAGAGTTTCGGATCTAACACTGGGATTGTTTAATTGCTTTTCGTGAGATGATACTATAATAGGACAAAAAATAAGAGTTTGAAGAACATTTTTTTCACCACAATTTTTAACTAATGAATCATGATTGATCTCCTGAAAAATGTTAATCAAGCTTGTGACGAAGAATTTAGTCCAATTCGTCAAAAATTATGTAATAACTATTTAGAAACTCAATTTTGAAACAAGCAATTAATTTTTTTAAATAATTATTTTTTTTATTCATTAAGGAGTGAAAGTCATATGTTTGCAAATCACTTTTCAACGAAACAGAAATTTTACAACTGAGACTAATTTTCCTGTATTATTATAACATAATAAAAGAAACGGAATTGATAACAGATAAAAAAATCGATACAAATAAATTTTAATTCCACCTAACTTATTATTACATATAAAACTTTTAGTTTATTGAAAATGCCCACGAATTACCAAAAAAAAAGGTAATTTCCCAATTTATGTGGAAAATACCCAAAATGGAATATTCTCCAAAAATCGGTTTCACTATTTATTACTTTCTTTGCTAAAATATAATAGTACACGAATATTAGTTCAAAGTGGGTTTTTTGTCTTTTAAAATACCGCAAGTCAGTTTTGGAATTAGGCTAAGAATTAAGCCCATTAAATGTTTTGTTCATATTGGCTGTTTCAGAAATTTTTTAACCCATTTGGATCAAAACAAAAATATTGTCTTATTAGATCTACAAAAAAAATGTATTTAATAATCACTTTATTTTTTAAAAATATAAAGAAACAAAATTTGATTGGTGAATCATTCTTGATCTCGTATCAATTCTCTAATCTTCGTTTTTAAAGAATAAATATTTAATTTTTTTAACGTGAAATTTGTCGATTTGGAGGTAATACTGAGCTGAAAGTTTGTAAACATATTAAAAGTACCCACGTGTAGAAACTACGTTACAAGTTAAAATATAAGTTTTTCGGAAATAACTCGGAAAATAACAAGTTTACAGAAATTTAAGCAGATATTAAAAAATTGCATCACAATTTCAATTTTTATTGAAGTCTGTACGACCAAATGAAACGGATAAAATTTTTTTAAACACCGGTAATTTCGCAATTATCTCGAAAACGGAGTCTCGAATTAAGAAATGTTTTAAATAAAAGTGCGAACTTTTGTAAGCTATATTTTTGATATTTATATTTCGCGAAAACTGTTTTTTTTTTAACTTTTAGCCTCTCCCGTCCGTAACATAGCGTCTACACATGGGGACTTTTAATATGTTAAATAAACCTAAAACAAGCTTGTTTACAAAGTTACACCCGTCAGTATTATTTCATTAAAATTTTGTTATTTTATTGAGCTATTATTAATTTTCTTTACAATTCTAGCAGTAAAAAACTTCAAAATAAAATAATTTGTTCAATCACGTCAAATAATAATAAGTCATTCCTACCCCGCATAAGCCATGGCTTCTTAGGTGAAATATAAAGACTATTATTATTATTCTATAAATTACCTATTTACCTGTTCAGAATATATTTTCGATAAAATGGATTGAAAATTTCTGGAACAGTCCTATTTTGTTTTGAAACGGGAACGTACTGGTGGTTTTGCCAAAGATCAAAATAGTTACGCGCGGATCTGTTTGGTTCTCGAATTGAATATAATATAGCGACACCCATTCTCGATTTTTTGAGAAATAAATATATGTATACAGTATTAAATTATTAATTTGTGCTCTATTCCAACAGCTGTTTGAAACAGGTCAATTAGATTGTTAGAAATAGATATTTATTTGTTACTATGTGAAGTTTACCTATTTATACAATATTGATATTGTTTATATTAAAAAAAGCATTGTTACATTCCCCTATTTATTTATAAAATATATATTTATAGCACTGCGAATATGTTTTATTTTAAAATACCATTTTTGTTCAAAACGTAGGGATTTGCAAACATGAAAACTACAAGTAGGTATATTATAGTTTTTTTATTGTAAACAATTAAAACATTGAGTTTAAAATGTACATAATATATAAAAATTGAAACCCAGAAGGCAACTAGAAAATTAAGGCTAAAGACGAATTGAAATAGATATAATATAATCCCGTAAGGTAGAAAAGAGTTTGTAAAATTTTTTAAAGTAAGTAATATTCTTAATTTACAAAATTATTCTTAAACTAAAAATGGAATCTCTGAAACTAAAACTAAAAATTAAAATTTTTTTTTTTAATAAGTTTCTTGTTTACAGGCACATTATTGATCAAATAAACTAAAACACGATAGATTTATCTTATTTACCTTATTTTTAAAATACTAATTAATCTAGTCAAGATTTTAAAAATATTTATATAAAAAACCAATAAAATAGGTATCTGATACCAAAACAATTGTCTTTTTTGTGATTAAAATTTCTATTAAAAAAATATTTTTATAAAATAAAACTACTAAAAGCTACTCATTTTGTACTTTCAAGAATTCTTAATATTAATAAATGCAATAAATCAGTCACGACAAGGCACAACATTAAATGGACGGACACAAAATAAAAATAGAGAAATCATAGGTCCTAATTTGTTAAAAGCCTATTAAAAATATATATCAAAATTTTTTTTCCTATTTGGAATGCGTAATGTAATCTAAAATGTGTACAAATTAAATTTTTTAACTAAGATTTTAACAATTTAAATGATAACCCATGATATCTCAATAAAACAGTGACGTAGCCAGAATATTTTGTTAAAATAAACAATACCTCGTTTTATTATTATTCTAATACTCAAAAATAAAATTTAACTGATGCCTGAGCTTCCCGATTATTTCTAGCTACGCTACTGCTTTTAACTTACTCATTATTATTATTATTATTTCTGGCTACCCTGATATTAATAAAAGTAGCTGCTAAAAAACAAAAGCAGTTAATACATGACCACGATATACCCAAAGATAGAGACACTCCAGTATTTATAATACCATCCCTATAAGCTCTACCTGTATCTGGTTGCATATAATCCATAAAATCAAAAATTCCCTGACACCCCAACCGATTATAAAGCACTGGTAAAGCTGATCCGTGAATACTTAACAGTTTTTCCAAAGTTGAACGGTATTGACCGCAAGTATAGTAGTAACCATTTAAAAAGATGGAGAAGTGTATAAGGGAATAGATAGTAAAAAATGAGGTTATAACTGAAGCTGTTATCCAAAATGCAGTAGGTAGATGACTGGTAGTTTCTTGAGATATTGCTTCGATTTGAACTGACTCTCCAGTACTGTAAAAAATTTAATTAAACAAATACAACCATAATTTGCTAGGAAAAATTAATAATGAAGCATTTGAAAAAATTATATACTAATTTGTTTAACTTGTTTAATGGGAATTTTTAGTGCGGAAATATGCCAAAAAAATGTAAAATAATTCAGATTCTTCAGAAAATGAAAGTCAAGCGAATAGGAACGAAAAGGTCAGGAAAAGAAGAAAAACACTAAAAAGGTTGTTAGAGAAATACAAAGGAATATTGGAATATTAAATTATCAAATACAAAGTCACTATCTGATATAATTTAAAACAAATATTTACTTACTCTAATTTAGCTAACATTGTTCTCGTAGACCTGCCACTAGGAGATTTTGTTGTAAATAAGACTCTGTAGCCATGAAAGCAAAGTAAGACTATTGCGAAAAATAAGTAAATGAGTGGCCCAAAAGTAACCCATATACAAGGTGTTTGTCCACCACCTGAAATTTAAAAAAAAATAGTTTTTTTAATTTTTAATTACTGGTTGGGGCTATCAACCTGAACGATTAGAGGCTGGGATTTATTTATTATTTTATACTTTATTACTATCTTTACCTATAATAATTTTAATTTTGTATGTGTATATTAATAGTGGGTCTATGTTTTTTGTATTATTGAATGATTTAGAGCATATTTTTGTATAAATTTAGTTTTTATAGTTAAAATTCCTATATTTTTTATACAACCTAAGACTCATGTTGAGGCCCCTGTTTCAGGTTCTATAATTTTAGCAGGAATTATATTAAAACTTGGGGGTACAGATTAATTCGTTTAATAAGCTTATTTAAATTATTTACTAATTCGTTAAATTTTTTTTTATTAATTTTTCTTTATTTGGGTGGTTTATTATATGCTTTAATTTGTATTTGTCAAAAGGATATAAAATCTCTCATTGCTTATTCTTCAGACTCTCATATAAGTATGGTATTAAGGGGAATTTTAACTATAAAACAGAGGAATTTTATTATACATTTATTATACATACCCAGAAAATAATTTATAGTATGTGTTCCATATAGTATGCAACTACAGTTTCTATCAATACATTGGTCTAAAGTTTTATACCAATGATTCCATGCAATACCAGCAGATATACTAGATATTCCTCCAGCAATTATGGCTATTATATATGCAATTGATAATTTTTTTTCTGCTGAAAGTTGGTCCATCATCTAAAATTTCAAAATGTTATTGTTAAATACCACCGCCCTAAATAATATTAATTTGCATTTTTCAATGAAAGCAGCTATTGAATACCTTTTAGTGTATTGCAGAACAGCAAGCATAAAAAATTGTATATATAATACTTATACAAAATAACTAAAAATGAAAAATATAGGAATGAATCACTAACATAAAGATAAAAAGAAAAACCCATACACAACAACATAGATTATTGTTTTAGGTTTTAAATTTCTTCTTTTTGATATTTCATGTTGACGTAATTTGTCTAATATGAGGTAGTCGGACACCTCTTGTTCAGTCGTTTCGGACCGCACTCCAAAGTGCCGATCTATGAGAATCATAGAGATAGGATAACATCTCGACTCGAAAAGCACCTTTTGTTTTGATTAGGACTCATAAAAATGCATTAGCGTCGTTGGTTCAGGGGCGTAGTAATATTTCGAAATTGAAATATATAAATCATATTTTAATTTTGGCCGAGACTACCTTAGACCATTTCATTTACTATTAGACATCAATTTTCCATCCTTCTTTTGAAGTCAATATTCACATCATGTTGTGATATGTAAGTTTCTTTTTATACAAACACGTAAACAAACAGTATCGTAAGTTCCTCTTCGAGGGTTTAATAAATGGCCGAAAGGTTCCACAGGCGTACGCCACTTCTACTGATGTTTGTAAACACTTCCCCTCACACACCGGATAACCCCGCACCATGAGAAAGCGACAAGATATATCGACTTCAAAACATTGTGTACAAAAATGTAAACATGGCATGTCTAGTAGTAAATGGACCAAGGAGACTACACACACGTTAACCTGTGGATAATTTCAGAAACTGACCTAAAAAAAATTTAATTTTATTAAAAGAAGTCTTTACTATCTAAATCTAGCCTGTGTATTTAAAAAAACTATTAAAAGAATTCTTGACTATCTACATCTAGCCTGTGTTTAAAAAAAAATAAAATGCCAAGTGGGATTCGATCCATGGGCCCACTGCACCACTAGTGGGCACTGTCACGCGGCTACCAGAGCTAATGCTTAAATATGTTCAAACTTATTATTTAAGGGGAGCACGTTTCATGTGTGGGTAATTTCTAAAATTATCCACAGGTTAACGTGTGGCTAGTCACAGAATTTTTGTTCATCATTTTTTTTACTTAATTATCCAACTTTTAGTGACAATGAATTTTTATAACAGTTTCTTTGATATGATTAAAAAAATTATAAAATGCTAATGTGTTATATAAATTAAATCTGTCAACACCGCTTTCAGAGGTTCGTTATGAGTCCTAATGTAAATATTTATGGTTTATGTTTGATACAACTTCTTTCTTTGATGCTACATCTACCCTACTATATCTCTGATTAGAATAAAGTCACAACGTAAATTTTACAATTTACTAGTAGATCCCGGCACGCTTGACATTAGCAAATAATAATATATAATATGTTTTAGACCCAATTATTATAAAAATTTTGACAAAAAGGATACAAAGTGAAAAAAGTAACGTAGCCGAACTCACCTTAAATAACATGTTAGGTTCTCCTCCATGCACTTTTACCTTATAGAAATTGAGAGTAAGTTGACTATCTCCCTTTATCAACTGATACTTCATATTCCGCTTCTTGTTGATCGAGCACATGTTTTTAGGTTGCGTCATATTTGGAACAGCAAGTTCTTTTCTTAAGTGACGTTTGTGTAATTTTTCCGTTTTCAGAAATTAACAATAGAAAGCCGTTTAATTTACTTAAATTCTATCTAAAATTACATAATGTCTTCCTTAAACGATACAAACGACATATACTCTTCTTCAAATTCAACGGGTAAGATTTTGAAATCGAGTTTAAAATGTATCTAACCTAATTGTTATATAAATTTATAGCAACCTTCAGGCCCTTTTCATCCCCATATTTAAATTATGATCCTGGGTATATTCCTCAAGCTCAGCCAGAGTTTATATTTCTGGATGGTGCTAGCAAACAAAGAGGTAGATTTGAACTTGCATTCGGTCAAATTGGTGGTTCTTGCATGATTGGCGCCGCTTTGGGGGGTGCATCTGGATTTTATAATGGATTAAAAGCTACAACACTCGCAGGACAAACTGGAAACCTTAGACGAACTCAGTAAGTAAATTAAGCAATACATTATTTGATGATGCATGTCTTTTTATTTTGTCTTCCTTATATTGTGTCTAATTTAGTTATTTTTGGTTCATTCTTTATATGAAAACAATAATCTATTAAATTAAATACATATGTATATGACTAAATTAAGAAATTGATATAAATTTATTAATTTTGTTGCAAAAATGCTTTATAAAAGTGGATTTATAAACTCAATTGTACGAAAACAATATTCCCATTTATAAAATATCTGCAGCAGTTGACGTTGAGGTTCACGTTTGCAGTTTGCAGTAGCCGTTCAAGAGTTTATAAATCCAGCTTAACAATTCATTTTTTAAAGACAAATTGCAATTTTTTTAGAGTAAACATGAATAGATATGTTTATAATTTTTTAGACTATTAAATCACATAATGAAAAAGGGTAGTGCTTCGGCAAATACATGTGGATCAGTTGCTGTGATATATTCAGCTTTTGGAGTTTTTCTGTCTTGGGTTAGAGGAACTGATGATGATCTTAACACAATTGTAGCTGCCACAGCAACTGGATGTTTATATAAATCAACAGGTATATTTAAAATATATTAATAGGATTAAGCAATTAAATTTTTTTCATTTTGAAATATCAAAAATAAATAAGAGGTTTTTTTTAGCTGGACTTAGGAAATGTGGACTAGGAGGTGCTGTAGGATTGGGAGTATCTGTTTTATATGCCCTCTGGAATAAAAGAGATAAACTGTCAGAATTACGGCAATATAACCCAGCGTAAGATATAGTTTAACAAAATTTAATGAAAAAATTTATTAATAAAAATATAACTTTTCTTGAAACTAATAGAAGTCATTGATTTGTTTTTCTGGTCTATTTTTTAATGAGGTTTATTTTAAAAAAAGTACAATTTGTATTAAGAGTGCATTAAGAAATTAAATAGCAAGAAAGTTCAAAAATTTGTAACATGATTGACTTTCCTTGTAATATTTAGATAGGAACTTTAAACTGCCATTGATTTGTCTGTTGCTATCTAAACGTTATTGGGTTATTTATTAGATGATTAGTGAACATTCTTGCTATTGCTAACTAAAAATATCAAATAAAATAGAATAATTCATTTTTGATATCGGAATGGATAAAAATATGTAACTAGCGCACTGCACATTTTGTACGTGTTTGTTTGGTTTTAAAGGCTGTTTTTTATTATTTAGCCTAAACTATGCATAATAAATAGAGTAGGAAAAATGTTGAATGCTTTTTGTTACATTATTTCAATTTTTCATTTAAACTTTATTTATTTATGTACTTTGTGCTGTGATACTTTCTTGTTAAAACTGTTCATTGATGTGATTTTTTTTTTATAAATAATAAATGTTTTAAAGTAATAACTCTGACTAACAACTATCAAGTAAAAAAATTCACGTGTTAAACTATAAAAGTAGTTTAATTTTATTCTTTACAGAATAATAAGATAAAGAATTACACAAGCGAAAGTTTTTCACTTGATTTTTCTCCTAGATTCGTTGTAAGTTGATTTTATTTTTTATTTTGACAGGCAAAGGTAGAGCAGTGCATGGGAATGCCACTAGGATGTTCCTGATTTTACTTTTATTTATATTAACATGTACAAATTTTTAAAATGCTTTTTGATGTATATATGTCCTCTCTAAGCTTGTAGAAATATATTTTAATAAATTATATTATTTCCCTATACTACTGTGAAAGATTTTTAAAAGACACTTTTTACTATTTAATAGGAATATTTCTAAGACATATGTAACAATTTTTTAGAAACGACTAATATCATAATTTAACCACATGAAAATTAATGATAGTTTTCTCCATGTATATGGGAATTATTTTAGTTATTTAAACAATTCTTTATATACCAAAATATGTACTTAATACTAATATATTTAGTAATCAATGTCAAACAAAAATTTATAAAATTTAACAATAATTGTCAGTAGATAGAACGTTCGTTAACTTTAACGGTTCTGTAACTAATGACAATGACGTTTAGATTGTGATAATTATACAAGAAATCAACTTGTAAAATTTTATTCTAAACGTCATCGCCTTTACTTACTGAATCTTTAAAGTTAATGGACGTTCTATCTACTGACAGTAAGTGTGCTCAATTGTAAAGATCAACGTATTGAAACAAAACATGTTTACAATACGATTTTTTTTTAGTAACTGACAGTTCACAGTTGAAAAATATTTTGTTAAGGCCGTTTGTCAATTATATGTTTCAGTTTTTGAGACGATACAGTTACCCTGGATTTGGGATTTCGTGATCTCTTGACGATTTTCAATAGATTATAGATGGTATCAGCATCATATCCCATATTAAGTAATTCAATAATTAATCTGTAAATAAAATATTTGTTCACACATATATCTTAAATCTGTTGCAATTTACACCTACATTGAAAGCCATTAGCAATAGTTAAGATTTCAAATAGATTCATTTGAACTACTGGCAAATACATTAAAGTAAATTTCGCTAAAAATGTACCCACTAAATATTTATGGTAATATTGTAATTACTTTTTATTAAAAATACTTTCTATAAGGAATTACCGTATGATTAACCAACTTAGATGTAATAAAATTATATGTATTAATACATTATAGAAAAATACGAA
Organism: Neocrepidodera transversa; assembly: GCA_963243735.1. Lineage (NCBI taxonomy): Eukaryota > Metazoa > Arthropoda > Insecta > Coleoptera > Chrysomelidae > Neocrepidodera > Neocrepidodera transversa. The sequence goes on from OY725350.1 coordinate 18,449,204, forward strand.
TCAATAACATAACCCTACCTAAATACTTTGGAATCCATATAAACTCCAGCTAATTCACCCAATTGCTGTAATTCGCTTTGATGGGGCCTTAAATTGTCCATCATTTTTCCGATATTTTCATCATGCATAGTTTAATAGAAATATAATTTATTCAACTTAATCAATTTTTATTTACAAATTGTCATTTAGAAAATTTTGACATTTTTAATTCCTAATTCTTCTGTTTTACAATCCTACTAAATTTAAGTCTAGGTACACCAGATGGATTTTGATTGCAACTTGCGCCAGTTAAGGTTCAAAATTGTCTAATAAAAAGAAGAAAATGTCGTATATGTCAAAAAAATTCTGAGTGGTACAAAACCATAGCGGATTTTTATCTTTTAATTTATTAAATTAATATCAGTTAAATGTTTTATTGCTCATGCTTATTTTGCTAATTATTACATATATGTTAAGTAAATAAATTTTAAGAACATGTCGGTGGAAGAAGAAACCGAATTAAAAGATTTAATTGCTCAGATCCTAAAGTCAAATGGAACATTGGCTAAAGTCAAGGTACTGTAAAATATTAAATGTAAATTTTTCTATAATTCGGTTTTGGATTTTTATATATTACATGATTTCACAAAATAATATACTGTCAATTTAGTTATGTTTTAAACGGTCATATTTGTCAAATTTGTTTAAAAAATCACCAACAAATTGTTATTATTTTGTTTTATAATTTATTTTCAGGCTCAATTACGTGCCAGTATTTTTCTTGCTTTGGATGAAGATGAACAGGTATATCAAATATCTTCTACAATTATTAAAATGCTAATATTTTTTTCTTGTTAGATTTGTAAACAAAAGCCATTATTAAACAATAAAATTAAAAGTTTTATGGACAGTGATGAAGGTAAAACTATGTTTTATATTGTTCACGAATTTTTGGAGTTTTTCAATTTATATTTTACTCTGGCTGTATATAAACCAGAATCATATATAGAGTGCAACTACCAACCAGATGAAAAACAAAGGCTGTTTAATCTGTTTGGATTAGGAAATAATACAGACAATAACGAACCAATTTTGTACCAATTACTCAAAATTGCTCAAAAATCAAAACGAAACTTGGAGGTTAATATCAATGTAAATGGAAATTTGCAACACCAAGAAAATAACTCTGACAGTGTATTTAGTGCATCTGAAAGTATTTCAGGTAAATAGATTTTTCCATTATCAAGCTTTATCAATATTAAAAGTTTAAGAGGTGTCAAGTGTAAATTATTTTTTGTAATCCTGAGAAATATGGCAATCCAGAACATTTCTACTGGATTTTATCATTGGTTTTTTATTGGTAATGTAATTAAAAGGGCATTATTATGTTTCAACATTTAGTAAAAAAAATTGGCTGGGGTATTTGTTAAAGGAGAAGCTTTTTTTTAACTGACCAAATTCAGATATTTTAGGCCAGTTGCCTTAAACATATATATTAAAGGTTTAACATATATCATTTGAATTTGGATTGATTTTATAAACATATTTTTTGTTTTAGTTCCAGAAAATATTTGCTCAGGGGGTAATAGTGTAGAAGAAAAATTTCTGCAACCTAAAAATGGATTACCTGAACCAAATTTAAATTCCACATTTGATGTTAATAGTCCAGTATTTATAAAGATTGTAAAAACCAATGATAGTGCTCAAACTCATAAAGATGATACAAAAAGCAAAAAGCAAAGTGATGACACTTACGATGATTCAAGTTCCTTACCTGAAGATTCGGTTCATCAAGATAGTAACAATAAAGTTCCTGAAATAGAAATAAATGGTAGTGAAGAAAGTGAAGTTATTAAAGAAAAAGTAAAGGATAAACTTAAGTTGTCATCCCCGAAATCTGAAAAGTTAAAGTCTAAAAGTAACCTTAATTCTCTCTCAGATCTTCCTCCTCTTAACAAATCTAGAGTTAGTGACATTTTACCCTCTTTATACAATAAGGATTTTAAAGATAAATCAAATCTCCGGGAAATAGACAAATTGTTCGATATAGATGCTGATTATGAGGAGGATTTTATGTACAGTGGAGATGAATTGTCTTTGAAGTCTGATCACAGTAACGTTAATTTATTAGAAGAATTGCAACAATCAAATAAAATTAACAAAGAGAAGACTGCTAATTTAGGTAAAAAAGAAATGAAGTCCATGATTCCTAGTAGAATTATCGCAGATTGTAAATTTAAAACTCCTGCTAATGCTCAGAAAAATAAATTGGTTAATGATACTAATGACACTAATTTATCAGAAAATTTAGAAAGCACATCTGAAAGTTCATAGTTTATTTGTAAATATAAGAATATTTGTTATATAAGTCTCGATTTAAATTATTGGTAAGAAATACAAATTCGGTTAAATGGAGATATTTATAGAAATTTTTAGGACCAATTTACTTTTTTTTGCTCCAAATCAGAGAATACATGAACAAATCCGAATTTTAATTTAATTTTTTTTCTTTTTTCAAAAATAGTCACCCCTGTGTTTTAAATCATTCGAATAGTTTTTTTATGATATTTTTACAAAAATGTGCCATTTTTTAACTTTATTTTAGATTATTCAAATTTTGTAATAATTTTATAAATTTGAGATTACCAGCGATAAAAAAAGGGCTTGATATTCTTTAAAACAATATTGTAGCTTTTTTACATACGATATCGGGAAGAAAACTAGTTTTTCCAAATAATAAATTTAATAAAGCCAAATATTTTTTTTTTTGTTATTTTCGTTTAACAAGTGAAACCAATAAATTTCATCAAGAAAAACACACATTTTAAGAAATGTTATATTTTCAATACAATGAACAAAAAAAAAGAATGCTTTGAGTCTCGTATTTTCTGCATTTTAGAATATAAATTAACATAAAAAATTACTTTTACGTTTGAAATGATGTGAATAAACATATTATATTGTTTTCAAATTTTGTTATTCACTTTTGAACTCAGGGGTTATTGTTTTTGAATCGAATAGTATATGTAAAAATTAAAAAAATATATTGTTGGTTCTAAAACCCCCAAAAGCATTATAAATATGGCTGTAGGTATTTTCTATTTTTTGTAATAAAATTAACTAACCATCCATTTTTTGTGTTCAACACTCAATAATAAGTCATATTTTAAGGCAGCTATAAGGAGACTAATTAAGTATAAAATTAAGGTTCAAGATTATACTAAAATCAACAATAATTCTTATGAATTTTATTATAAAGCCCTAAAGAAAAATCTCCAACGTAAGGAGTCTTTTTTAAGAAATATGATCTCTAATTTAAATGTTAAATATAAAATTAAGAAACAAGTATAACATTTGATTTTGTTTTAAAAATTCATAAACGGGTACTTAGTAATTCTTTATATGTATTTGTTGAAATATCAACAGTATCAAAATATGATTTAAATGTAGTTATTGTGGTCTCAAATTTGTTAAGAGTATTTTTAGTATCGAATGCGCCAGTATTTTTGAGAAATTATTTCTTAAAAATTAAATTGTATATAAAGGGCAGTTGGGTAATTTTAGGAAAATTAAAAAAAGCCATATTGTATATATAGATCTAATTTTTATTAAGATCAGGTTAAAATTAACTTCTTTGTACTTATTTTTTTATCCAATTTCTTTGGTTAAAAATTCAACAATTTGGACCTTTTATGAGAATCTGTATTTAAACAATAATTAAACTACTTAAAAAGGCGACGTCCTGATTTAAAACGAGTTATAGGTATATTAGTTTTTTTTAATTTTCTTTATGATGAATTGTATAGTGTCTAGATGCCATTATAAACAAAAAAGTAGGCTCATTGTGAAATATTTCTACTTTTAAAATCATTTTTAAGGTTTCTAGAAGGTACTGCTTTACATTCCTCATACTGAGAATAAGTTCTTTTATTTACTGTTTTAGTTAAGTTTTTTTGTACTTACTTTGTGTTAAATTATTTAAAAGTTGTGCCTTATAAAGTTGTGATTTTCTTAGAAATATTTCAATAAATAAAGAAAAAAAATTGTGTTTTTTTTTGCCTCACAAGAATACATTGCGAGTTATATTAAAAAAACAAATCTAACAGAAAATAAAAAATTAATGATTTATTAACAGTTATTGTAAAATTTATATAACTAAATACTAACTAACTACAAGATAAACTTCGGTAGCTACTTTATTTTTATTTACAGTAATTTACATATTGCTCCTTTCTCGTTGAATCCTCATACCATAAGCTTTAGATACTAAATTCCACGAATCCATATACCTGTCCATACACATAGCTACACATTTCTATAAAAAAAAAAACAGTTTTTTAAACAATTTTTATTGTAAAATATAAATTTTAAATCCCAAAGGTTATTCATATCTTAAATGTGGTTGAAGTTTAATATTTCCCTCTAATAGTAATAAATAATCGTAAATTGAGCTTTATTAATTTTGAATCTTTTGTATCTATAGGTCTGTAGATGATGATCTGTAATCGAAACTAGTTGCCTTTCTTAATTAAAACTAAATTATTCTGGTATCTGACTTTGTGCTTTATTTCTTATAAAAATTTTATTACTTACTTGTTCCGAACTGTCTAAAGCTGTACCTGGTTTAGATATACATTTTTTAAAACATTTTTCTGTCATTTTCTACGAAAATAATAGAAAAGTTATTTTTGTTAGTTAAATGAATTGAGCAACTTACTGTGAGCAGTTCTTGAGCATTTGCAACTGCTATTTGTTGTTTTACTTGATCCATAAGTTCATCTTTTTGGGATCCCGATAACGAAGCAATATTTTCCATTTCTTTTATAATTTATAAATTTGAATCTAGTTAATTTAGTAGATATAAAATTATATTTAAATGTGACTATTTTAGGTTAGGTTATAAAATTTTGACAGTATTCATACAAATGTCAATAATGAGTTTTAGCCATAGAAATCTTAATAAATATTCTTACTAGAATGCTAATAGACCATTTTGAAATTGCAACGTGGGTTGTGCCCATGGACATAGGTTATAAAGATCATGAAATAGATAGACGGGTATTCAATATAAAGCCGATGGTCTTAACATCTCGACTTGAAAAGCACCTTTTGTTTTGATTAACATAAAGTGTCGTTGGTTCAGTGGCGTAGTAATATTTCGAAATTAAAATTTAAAAATCATATTTTAATGTTTGTTCTTCATTTTTTTTACTTACTTATTCCAGCTTTTAGTTACAATGAATTTTTATAACAGCTCGTTGATATGTACTTAAAAAAATGATAAAATGCGAATATGTTATATAAATTATATATGTCAACACCACTCTCAGAGGTTCGTTATGAGTTCTATTGTAAACATTTAGGGTTTATGTTGGAAACAACTTTTCTATCTACCATATATTTACAAAAGACATTATTGGTAGACGGTTTTTGGTTTTGTTAAGTTTGTTCTGTTGTCATTCCTCATAGAGAGTGCTTTCCGTAAATCGTCTTGGTTAACTTGGTTACTTTAAATGCGTTCCGTATACACACGAATCCTGAAAAATGAATATTTACGAAACACGGTTACTGAAAATTTATGACATTTGACAAAACCAGAATAACCGTTGATTTTTGTTGGTCGTTCAGAAGGTTTTTTTGGCGAGTTACCGTTTTATAATCGGTAACTATATAATCTGTTACCGCTTCATTTTCGCGAAGGAACGGTTACAGGGGAGGCATCAATGACGTCACAAATTGACGTCATGGTTTATAAGACGGTAATAGATTCTGTAACACAACTTTAATAGGTGGTTATACTCGGTTACAATTTCAAATCGTAAACAAATATGGTGGCAAAAGAAGGTGTTAGAAGTTGATTCGTTTTGCTGCAGTTTTCAGTTGTTTTGGTTAATTCCCATGTTTGATGAGTTTTTTTTTTAACGATAATAGTTGTCTTATTGCTAATTATTTTTTTTGACGATTTTGAGTTTCCCAAAGTTCTTCCTGAAGTGCATTACAGACAACCCATTAACCACGAAATATGGATAGAATATTATCATGAACTGGAATTTTTTAGATTATTTAGAATGCGAAAAGAAACGTTCTTTAGATTAATGAATGTGGTACTGCAAAATGATACTTATTTATTGATAAAAAAGAAATATCGTGGAGGAAATTATCCTACATCTCCGGAAAAAGCCTTACTAGTTTTTCTTTGTTATATTGCGAGACAGGAGACATTACATTCAATTGGTGACCGTTTTAATTTGGTGCCAAGTACAGTCATGTGTTTAATAAATTCTTTTTTATATATAATCGTTGGGTTGAAAAAGAAATATATATATTGGCCACGAACTGACGGAGAATATGACCTCTTGAAGCAAGGATTCACAAATTATCCTGGTAAATACTGTTATTTATAAATGTAAATTCGAACTGTCAATTGTCAGTCGGTTACCGCTTTTGTTTTCGCGAAACTTTGGAAATATCGTCCAAAGTACTGGGTGGGGGGTATAACCGCGTGATGACTAACGGTTATCAACGGTAACTCGCCAAAAAATCCTTCTGGTTTTTATTGACAATATAGATGTCAATGCTGTCAAAAGTGAAATATAAAAAAAATAACAACACCAGAAAAATTTATAAGCAACTTATAATTCAAAAAAAGAACAAACTAAAAATTTTGAACACTTGTTTTCTATTTGGCCTACAACAAATCAATTTTTGAGAAATATGCCAGTCTCCTCTGACATTTGACTTTGACATGTTACCCATGGGTGTTCCGTAATAAAATTAACCACACTAACCTACGCTGAAAAAGAGCGGTTGACACCGGTTGATATAGGCGATTTACGGAAAGTACTCAGAGTAAGTATACAAGAGCGACATATTTCATTTTCAGATTATAGAATATTCAAACTACTCGCCAAATTCAGTTTAGTTCTATTAATTCTCAGTCGCTGAAAATGAAGCATGTCGCTCTTTTATACTTACTCTATGACAAACGACATTTGACAACGAAATTTCAACCAATCAGAAGTAAGATTTTATTAAAATCATTATATTTCGCTAATGATATATTCTGCAAAGATCAATAAAATTTTATACATATATTTTATCATTGCGAAAATAATGAAGTAAATTTTGTTTCTAGGTTGGCAACATTGTGGGATCTCCCCCATTAAAATAGCATTCTAGAGTAAGTATATTATGATTTCTATGGTTCTAGCATTTCACTACCTAAAGCGCGGGTCACACTAGGCTGGAAATCAATATTCAAAAATCGTTAGTTTTCGAAACACAGAGTGTTAAAGTAAATAAATAAAAACAATTTTTCCGCTGTAACTTTTTTAAAAATAAATATTTTTTAACGAAACTAATTTATTGGACTAATGACCCTCATTATGACGATATATTTTTTTCAAAACCTTTTACCAATGGCGTTTTAGTTGGGTATGGCGGAATATTTTGCCGACAATAGTCAATGCTATTGGATACATTTTTATAATTATTTTTTTTCAATTGCTCGTAAAAAAATATATAGCATTTGATAAGGATAAAATTAATTCAGTAAAGCGCGCGCTAGCATTTTTGCCTACAATATATGTAGATGCGTTTTAATCATATAAAAACTAAATTAGTAAAAACCACTTGTATCTTTATCACAAAACTGATAGATAGTGTCAAAAATTTTTATAGGCCCCCATATTAAAATATAGTTTATACTCAAATAACAATTGATAAGATAACAAAAAATCTTGATGGTAACTCATAATCCGTTGAAATAAACATAGGCGGTAGATAGGGGGGAGAAGCATATTGTAACAGCCCTATAGCTTTTAACTGAAAATATTTCTGTAATATGGTAAAAACAGGATTAATTTTTGAACTAATAGCAGCTATAAAAACCGCATAGCCTAATATTTAAAATAAACTTACAAATTTGTTAGAAATACTTCATATAATTAAAGTATCTATATCTTATCTTTGCTTACAAATAAACAAAACTAGGCCTACAAGCAATATTTTCACTAATTCAACAAAAATTATTACTAAAAGTATAGAATCATTGCTTTAAGTATAGGCAAGAAAAATTTTAATATATATTTTGTATCCTTCTAAAATATTTGATCTTGGCGTCTATGGTTATAAACTAGTATTTCTAAAAATCAGATAAACAGAACCTTTTATTGAAATTAAATTAATCGGATCGAATTTATCTAATCTATGTTGAATCATAAAAATCGATAAATTTAAACGTGTCTAAAACTTGCAAAATATTTATTCTTTGTCAGTTAGTGTTCCTCGTTTAATAAACACCTTGCGGCTGAATATGAAAATATAAATATTTTTAAGATGCCAATTAATCCAAAACGAGCTTCTTACTTTGAAGAAGAAATTATTGAAGTGAAACCTTCAATTGAGCTGATACCCGATGAGTATGAACATTTTCAAGATTCTCCCAATAAAATTGTTCTTCATACGTTCATTGCAAAAGATGAATATGATCAACAAAACGAAACTATGTTTCTGGATACATTAAAACAATTTGGAATAGAAGCTGCTTCCACGAATAGACATTCTTTAAATACAGATGATTTCGGAAGTATTATACATAAAAGTAAGTAAATGTAAATATAATAAAATCAAGTCATACGTTATATGTTTCATAATCAACATTTTTCGCAGAATTATTAAAAAATTATGCTATGAGATAAAATTTGCATGTTATTTTTTTGATAAATTATAATCATGACACCCCATATCTCCGGGTACAAAGTTTTCCAAGACATTTGCGATAGTTCATTTTTCTCAGGCGGTCAAATTTCAACAAAAAAACGAACAAAACTGTTTTAATATTTTGGGATACTTTTGATTGCTTTCTTCTTTTCTAAATTTGATCTTATTGAGGAAAGACGCACTGGAAAGGCTTGAATGGAATAGAAGAAGTCGGGGAATACCCCGCATGCCAAGGGCCAGATATGGGAAGAGTAAAGATTTAATTACCCCCCCGGATATAATATATGAACTGTAGAAACGGACAAATATATATTTGTTTAAAAGTTTGATTACCCCCTCCCCAGGAAAAATTACCACCGTCTCCCGGAAAAAAGTAATCTGCAGTCTGTTTCATATGAGTGTTTTATCGCGACAGTTTGGAGAAAATAAGCAATCAGATAATCACTGTTGAAACAGATCTGGAAAAAGGTGAATGAAAATTCACGGACAACTCCAGAAAATCAAAGAAATAAACGAGGAAAAGTATTTTTCTGCAGAAAATCAGAGAAAATGGTCACAGTTTCCAAAGGGGAATTTTTTTTCTAAAATGTTTCCGATGAAATGAAAGTATGGAAAAAATACATATAAAGTGCAGATTTTTACAAAAATAAATACATTTTTTCACGAAAGTTAAAAAAAATCACGCTGAATTGGGAAAAAAGCATGAATACATTTTTCCACAGTTCAATTTGAAAAAAAAATGAGCAAGAATGCACTTTTCCACACTTGAATTTGCTAAAAAGCAGGAATACATTTTCCACAGTTCAATTTTAAAGAAGCAAGAATTCATTTTTCCACTGTTAATTTTGAAAAAAAAGGAACAAGAACGCATTTTCCTACACTCGAATTTTAAAAATAGAAGCAATAATGCATTTACACAGATAAATTTGAAAAAAAATGAGCAAGAATGAATTTTTCCACACTCGAATTTGGAAAAAAGAAGCAAGAATATATTTAAAAATACTTTCCCCAGGAGAAAAGTACCCCCCACCAGGAAAAAAGTTATCTAGCATGCACAATTTTTTGTTATTGTTGTATAAAATTCCTTAAACGAAATGTTAGACACCTAAAAAAATATTCAAAACATCCTTATTATTATTTTATTTGAAAAAAAAAATTTCCCCATTAAATTCGGGCAAAATGAGGGTAATATATATATGCATAATATGGCTGGTAAATAGAAAAAAACTGTATACAAAATTAATTGTTCCGTTCAATTCTGACCAATAGTAACGAAGAGAGGTATTAATGACCTTTTGGCTTTAATGCTATGCACGTTTTTTTGTTGAGTATTTATTCTATGAACGTATATTCAGCAAACGAGCCAGCATACGGAGCGTTTCTCCTAAAGGAAAAGACGGGATGTTTTGAAACTTGGATGACATTTTCAAAAGTAGTCAATATACCTACACATTGACAAATTTTCGGCGCGTACTGCATTTTCCAATGCTTTGTCGCAGCACAGAAGGAATTTTTGGGCGATAACTCTCAGCAGAAACAACATTTTTAGATTCGTTCTGAGAAAAGCCTTAAAAACCTATTACACCAAACGATCACCGCATCCCGTCTAATCTTCCTATCTCAAATGTATTTTGAAAAAAATTAAAAAAAAAAACAACACCAGGTGAAGAAAATTAGTATTAAAAATATTAGAAAGAGCGCAGTAGGAACGACAAGAGACCAGAAGGTAAATATAAAAGCAAATAAGACAACTACAGGAGCGTAGAAGAGGTACGAAAGCCAAAGAAAAATTAAATAGGAGCGTAGCAGATGTGAAAGTTAAAGAAAGATAACATGAGTGCACTAGATATGAGAGTTAAAGAAAGACAAGATAAGCGTAGCAGAAGTGGAAGCTAAAAAAAGATATAATAGAATCGTAGCAGATGTGAAAGCTAAAGAAAGATAACATGAGCGCAGCAGATATGAGAGTTAAAGAAAGACAAGGTAAGCGTAGCAGAAGTAGAAACTAAAAATATACAGGGTGTTTCATTGGAAAAGTGACATACGTTAACTACAGATAGGGGACACATATGCGATCTCAAAAACTCCATACTTAATGAGTCTAACTACTTTAATAACCAAGATACAGGGTGTTTTATCTATTTACATGGTTCATAACTTTCTAACCACACTGTATGTTTTCATGATATTTGGCGGGCATATTTTGTTTAAAGCGCCCAATCGAACAATAAATTTACAATAAAAGAAATCCAGGTCTGGATTAAAAAAATATTATAAAATATTCTGACCCAAAAACAACACCCTGTATATCAATGTTTTCTAAAATAGTTTCTGTATTTGGCAAAGAGCACGAAAAAATGAATTTAGTGATATACTTTGCATTTTTGGTAAAATGTTTTTTCTCGTAAAATTTTGAGTTTGAATTCTGAAATGGTGTGAATTGTGAGAGCCCAAAACTCAAACTATTTTTTTTTAATGTGATTTAGTTTTAGTTAAGACTTGTTAACCTAAATTGGTAACATTTTAATATTTTAAGTATTTTTTTATTATTTGTGATAAATAATCCACAAAAAACATTCATCTTTAATCAACGAATAATAAATTTACAAAAAATAAATTAAACTTAAAACTTTAATTTATGAAAAATAACAAAAATTATAAAAACACTTCAAAATTAATGACAACAAACTAAAACCATTATGGATTAACATTTTTCAAATACAATTTGTATAAAACTTTTTTTTATCCGATCTACATGGGTGAAAAGAAATCAAAATCGTAAATAATCGTAAAAAATGGTAAAAAATCGTAAAAAAATCGTAAAAAATCGTAAAAAACGGTAAAAAACCGTAAAAAACGTAAGGATTTTAAAAAAACGTAAAAAACCGTAAAAAATCGTAAAAAACCGTAAAAAACCCTAAAAGATCCTAAACAATCCAAAAAAATCGTAAACAATCCTAAAAAATCGTAAACGATCGAAAAAATCGTAAAAAGTCTTAAAGAAAACGTAAAAAATCGTTATGTCAATAAATTTCTTGTTGCGTATAGTTCTTGAGTTTATTGTGAAAGTTAATTCAAGTTATTTATTTTTGGTAGATTTAATATTCAGCGGCGGCTCGTGAACTTTTTAAGAGCCATTTAATTTAACGTTTTCGCAGCCACCGTACCAGCTACTTTAGTGATAACATAATTGTTGCCCAGCAATTTTTTTTTGTTTCTTTTTAATTTTATTAAGTTTTAATCCGATTGAGAGTAGAAAATGATCTCTCCACCGAAACCGACGTGACAGGAATGGTGACCCACACAACGTGTAGCACCGGTCGTACTGAACTCAAAAAAGGGAGGCTAGGAGGCTAGTAGATACTAGCCTACTGGGAGTGTTGCCATTTCAGCTATTTTTTACTCTATTTAGCAATTGGACTGGTCGAGAAAACGGCAACTGTGTTGAGCAACATGTTTTTAGTGTTTGAGATATATACAGAGTTTGCAGAATCTCGCCTCAGTTCACTGTTTTCAGATTCAAAAATAACTACTGAGAATGGGGAATTAATTGTAAAATTAAAGGAAATAAAATGATGAACAAAATATTTCTGGTGCTATTGCTAGCCTCCTTCGAGGAGCCGCCTCTGTCAATATTATTTAGAGAAAGATGAATGTTTTTTGTGGATTATTTATAGGAAATAATGAAAAAATTGAAATTTTACCAATTTAGGTTAACAAGTCTTCATTAAAACTAAATCGCATTAAAAAAAAATTAGTTTCAGTTGTGGGCTTTTCACCATTTCAGAATTCAAACTTAATATTTTACAAGAAAAAACATTTTGCCGAAAATGCAAATTATATCACTAAATTCATTTTTTTCATGCAATTTGCAAATACAGAATCTATTTTAGAAAATTCTGGGTCAGAATATTTTATAATACTTTTTTTTAATCCGGACCTGGATTTATTTTATTGAACTATGCCAGCCAAATATCATGAAAATATACAGTGTGGTTAGAAAGTTATGTACCATGTAATAAATTAGCAAAATATATAAAACACCTTGTATCTTGGTTACTAAAGTAGTTAGACTCATTAAGTATGGGGTTTTTGAGATCGCCTAGGTGTCCCCTATCTGTAGTTAATGTATGTCACTTTTCCAATGAAAAACCCTGTATAATAGGAGTGTAGCAGATGTGAAAGCTAAAGAAAGATAATATGAGCGCAGTCCATATGAAAATTAAAGAAAGACAAGATAAGTGTAGTTGAAGTAGAAGCTACAAATATATAATAGGAGCGTAGCAGATATGAACGTTAAAGAAAGACAAGATAAGCGTAGAAAGAAGTGGAAGCTAAAAAAAGATATAACAGGAGCGTAGCAGATGTGAAAGCTAAATAAAGATAACAGGAGCGCAGCAGATATGAAAGTTAAAGAAAGACAAGATAAGCATAGCAGAAGTGGAAGCTAAAAAAGATATAATAGGAGCGTAGCAAATGTGAAAACTTTAATAAATATAGTTTCGTGGCGTCTCGTTATTTCCGCTGGGAGTTATCGTCGGAAAATTCCTCTCTGGGCTTCGTGAAAGCGTTTTGGAAATGCGAGACGTGTTGAAAATTAGTCAGTGTGTATATTGACTACTTTGTCATCCAAGTTTCAATCTGTCCCGTCTTTTCCTCTAGGAGTTATGCCCAATTCGTTTACTGAATGTACGTTCATTTACTTTATTTCTACCTAATTTTCCCATTTGGTTTTTATCTGAGCAATTTCCCAAAATATTGACGAATGTAATTTTGTAGTTGTTAAAGCATCCAGTACAGACGACGGTGGACTGATTATGCTATTTTCCGGATTGCTGGTACGTGATGGACATTTACAAGTTTTTGACGGGAATAAACTAAGTTTCATCAATATCCAAACTATATGGTCAAGATTTGATTCATACAATTGTCCAAAATTGAAAAACAAACCTAAATTTTTTATATTTATAGTAAGTAACATTTAATTATATATAAAACAAATAAAACAAAATATATTCATAATTTTTTTATAAAAAAATACAAACCAAATTATCATTCTGTATTAAAAATATGAGAAAAGCACTTAGCTACCGATATCATTTTTTTTTGATGAATGAATTTCAAAGAAATGATAAAAATAAGATACAAGATCAGATTTTGATAGTAAGATAAAATGTTTCCAAGAATAATTTTATTATATTTTCAAAATCAGGTCAATGCTGTAATTGACAGAAAACAAATTAATCAGCATTTTAAAATGACACAGAAAGTACGAAATAATAACAAAATCAAAACATAGATTTTAAAGCATATCTATTCTTTAATTATATTTTTTTTTATAAATCCTGAAAACAAGAAGGAGAAAATAGTTATATAGTCGAAGAAATTGTCAAAATATTGTTTAAAGTTTATTTATAGATATTTCGTTGACTTTTATTCTACCCCAGTAGGATTATCACTAAAGGGTCTATTAAGGAAATTTCAGGTGTGGGTGCTTATATTATTATTTACGGGGTTCATAAAATCATCATTTAAAAATTTATTGTTGTAAATGGTAGAGTTATCTGTTTGAGTAAATTAACAACAAGATATATAACAAATATTTATCAAGACCTATAAATTTGACTATTAGGTATACCTGCATTCAATTGTTTAAAACGTTATTCATCATTGACTGCTTGGAAATCCTTGTTGTTAGTGTGTCTGTGTGTTAGTGTGTATCTGTCTGTGAAAGCTCTCACTGCTGTTCCACTGGACCGCTTTGGTTCAAATTTGGTCGAGTTTCAATTTGTGCCTTGTCAAAGTGGACTGGAGATATGGAGGTCACACGGTATCATACATTTCAAATGGGAAAAAATTTTGGAAAGCATATCATGACAACATACAACACTTATTATCATTATTGGGGCGAGATTTTACCAGGCGCCCCCCCTTGAGTACATTTTTACAATGTTATTCTTTGCTGACGGTCGTGGTGTACTGATTGACTAACGCCCATAAAAAAGTCAATAAATTATTATCGATCGACTCTTACGCTCACCATTGATACTAAAGACATAATCACTGCCATCGAAAAAATAGTGACTGGTTGACGCAGTCCAATACATTTTTTTGTTAACTAAAAAATAGTGACTGATTTAGATTTGACGCAATCTAGTTCTTAAAAAAATAACTAAAAAATAATGACTGGTTTACATTTGGCGTAGTCCAGTCCTTTTTTTCCTTTCAAACGAGCGCTCATTGCACACTTTTCATGGCCATAACGAATATTGAGTTTATGTGATTTCAGATTTTGGGCAATAACTTTTATTTTCCCGACCCACCTTCGCGAAGGGAAAGTATTGTGAACGAGCTAAAAAAAAATTTCGAGATAAAGATGGAAATATCCATTTTAAGGTCACCTGAAATGATTAAGAATATTTCCAGATGGAAGTCTGTCTGTCTGTGTGTATTCTTTCACTATAGAGGCCACACGGTTAATCCGATTGAGCTGAAATATGGTATACGGGTTTTTGATACCCGTCGGAAGAACCCATTAGATTTTGTACGACATCTGTCAAACGGAAGTGTCACTATCAAAAAATGACAGATGCTGTATGTCATGGAATTTGACTTGCAATATGTCATTTAAGAGTACTAGAAAAACTCTATTCAGAACAGTCAAAATTATTTTTCCAACTGTCACCTGTCAAAAATAAAAAAATGTCAAATTTTGAAACTTTAACATTAAATATCTGAAAAAGTATTCGTGGATACTCGTCGGGAAAGTTTTGGGGTGACGCAACCGATTGTTTTTTTTTATTTTGACCCTTTTCTTGACCTTTTTGACCTTTTTAAAACTTTTTTTGATTAACTTTTTGTCTTTTTGTTGCTTTTTTTTATCTTTTTTTGTTGGTTTTTTACCCCTTTTTTGCCTTTTTTTTGCCTTTTTATCTTTTATTGCCTTTATTTTCATACTATTTTGCTTCTTTTTTACTTTTTTTCGTATTTTGGTTTTCCCTATTATTTGGAATATTTTTTGGATTTTTTTAAAACTTTTTTTTGTTTTTCTTTTTGCCCTTATTTTTCCTCTAATCTGCTTTTTTTTTAACTTTTTTTCTTTTTTTTCTTTTTTGGCGTATTTTCCATTTTCCCTTGTCTTATTTCTTCTTTTTTTGGACTTTTTGTTGATTTTTTTCCCTTTTCCCTTTTTTTTGCCATTTATACCTTTATTTTTCCTCTATTTTGCCTTTTTTTTTAACTTTTTTTGGCGTATTTTGCTTTTACTTTTTGACCTTTTTGCCTTTATTTGCTTCTATTTTGTATTTTTGTTTGTTGTTTTTTTACCTTTTTTGTTGGGATAAAAGGGATATTTTGCCACTTTTTTTCGCTTTTTTAAAACTTAGTTTTTTTTTGCTTCTTTTTACTTTTTTTTATAACTTTTTTGGCGTATTTTGCATTTTTTTTCTCTTTACTTTGTCTTATTTAACATTTTTTTGGACTTTTTGGCGTATTTTTTCCCCTTTTTCCTTTTTTTCCAGTTTTTTTTTTTGCATTTTTTGCCTTTTTTCCTTTTTTTTATTTTAGTTTTAATTTATGCTGAAATTTAGCAATTCATTCATTGTTAACAATTTTTTTGCCATTTTTTGAAATAATTCATTATCTTGTTGGTATTTGTAATAACAAGGTGCCATTTTAAATAATTTTTATCGTTTTTCATTTTAATTAATTTTTGTGTATTTTTGCAATGTTTACCCATTTGAGAAATTTTGTATTTTGTAATTAAAATAATCTCATTTTCCACACTCGACCCGGGAAAGTTCTGGGATGACACAGTCGATTTATTTTCGATTGTATTTGACTTTTTTCGATTTTTTTTGTTTTTTTTTTCGGTTTTTTTCGTATTTGATTTTCGACTATTTTTTCGATATTTTTTAATTTTATCCCATTTTTTTTTCAATTTGTTCCAGTTTTTTTCGATTTTATCCTATATTTCCGATTATTTCCCTCGTAACAAATAAAACCAATGAGAGACCTCCAAATTGCACCACGTGACTTGTATTGATAAGTGATTAATCGCGATTAAACGACGTCTAGCTTTGATTAAACGTCACCTAGCTTTGACAAATATGCATGTTAATAAACAATATAGATATCCGGTTAAATTTGCAGTTCTCGGGATATAACCTGCGATTAATTTTTCAATTTTTTTCATTTTTTTTTAGTTTTTTTTCGATGATTTTTAATTTTATTCATTTTTTTTTTCAATTTGCTCCGGTTTTTTCAACATTTTTCGATTTTTCCAAACTTCAGCCATTTTTATTGATTATATTTGTTTGTTTCCATCGTATTTGATTTTTATCGATTTTGTCAGAATTTATTTGGGTTTTTAGACTTGTTCGATCTTCCTGATTAATATTTGATTTTTCCAATTTTTCTCAATTTTATTTGGTTTTTTCGATTTTTATCGATTTTATTTCTTTTTTTTTATGATTTTTTTCGATTTTATATGATTATATATCGATTTTTATCAATTTTATCGCTTTTATTTGGGTTTTTAAAATTTTTGTTAATTTTATTCGATATTTTTTATATGATTTTTTTCAGTTTTTTTTGGGTTTTTTTCGTATTTATTTTTAGTCAATTTTTTAGATTTTTATCGATTTTATTTGTTTTTTTCCATCGTATTTGCTTTTTATCGATTTTGTCGAATTTATTTGGGTTTTTACGCTTGTTCGATCCCATTGAATTATATTTGATTTTTTAAATTTTTCTTGATTTTATTTGGTTTTTTCGATTTTTATTGATTTTGTCGATTTTATTTGTATTTTTTTACCATTTTGGATCGATTATATTTGATTTTTTCGATTTTGTTTAGATGTTTTTTCGATTTTATCGATTTTTGCGATTTTTTTCGATTTCATATGATTTTATTCGATTTTATCAATTTTGTCGCTTTTATTTGGGGTTTTAAGATTTTTGTTAATTTTATTCGATTGTTTTCGATTATATTACTTCGTCAATTTGTTCCGAATTTTTTATTATATTTTTCCAGTTTTTTTTCTTCGTATTTGTTTTTTGTCTATTTTTATCGATTTATGTTGGATTTTATCGATGTTTTTAATTTTATCCCATTTTTTTTCAATTTGTTCTGATTTTTTTTTTGATTTTTTTTCAACATTTTTCAATTTTTTTTTAACTTTTTTTGATTTTTTCAAACTTCATCCATATTTGCCGATTTTATTTATTTTTACTTTCCCGACCCATTTCCGAGAAGGGAAAGTATTGTGAAGAGCTAAAAAAAATTTCCAGATAAAGATGCATGTAAATATCCATTTTGAGGTCCCCTAAAATGATTAAGGCCATTTCCAGATGGAAGTCTGTTTGTCTGTATTCTTCCACGATAGAGGCCACACGTTTAATCCGATTGAGCTGAAATTTGGTACATATAGGTTATCCGTCGGAAGAACCCATTAGTTTTTGCCCGACATCTGTCAAACGGAAATGTGACTGTCAAACAATGACAGAAGCAATATGTCACGGAATTTGACTTGCAATATGTCATTTGAAAGCCCTCAAAAAACTATATTCAAAACAGTTAACATTATTTCTCTGTTACCTGTCAAAAATAAAAATGTCAAAGGTTTAAACTTTAACATTAAATATCTGAAAAATTATTCGTCTCTGGATATTCGTCGGGAAAATTTTGGGGCGACACAACCGATTTTTTTTTTTTAAGAACAAACTCAAATATTTCATAAACTCCAATTTTCCCGTATTATCAACTATTTTTACGATGTTCTACCTTCTAATTTTTACTATTTAAAATTAGGTTCTTCGGAATCAAATAACTACAACTATAAGATTCAAAATTTAAAACAATTTTTTTTTAATTCATGGCGCAAGAGGCGCCAACCATATGTTATCTTGCCTGAAATCGTTTTTGGACGAGCGCTCCGTTAATATTAAAGATAGGAAGCTGCTGTTTTGACCAATAGATTCTGTAGTTAATTCTTTAGAGTGCGTCTATAGCACTTTTTTTAAAATAATTTTATTAAAAGTGATATGACTATCAACTTTTTTCTTTAGAAAAATTTGAAAAATGTAGCACAGACGCGCTCGTCTCATAAATATTATAAATATCATGAAAAAAACAGCATATTTTTATTTGCTATATTAGGCGAGTCCTCGTCCAAATACGAATAATTATGTTTTATGGCGCTCTACCCTGTTCTGCACAGAAAAGATTAGACTAGAGGATAGGATTATTTAACATTAACCGGAATATACTAAAAAACAAATTTTTACACCCAATTTATTAGAATACCAACGCATTTTCCTTGTGTAATTCTCTAACCGGCAAAGAGAAAAGTCACGTGGTGTGTGGGACTCTTCTGTTGGGATAATTAGAGTGTCAACGAAATATCTGCTCTTTTACATTATATTTTCATTTTATAAAATATTTAGATACCGTTTTTTTTTTGTTTTTCAGCTCTCTGTTCCTGTTGAACAAATTCAAACTGATAGCAAAAAATATTACGGAAACATGCAAGATGCTTACGAAACTCCCGCCGAAGCAGATATTTTGGTGGTGTGCAATAAATCAAATGGAGACGGTACATTTATTTTATTTATTTGTTGTTAATTCAACTCATATTCATCTATTTGTCTCTTTTTTTTTTCAGATGATTTTATGGAGCAACTCTGCGATAATATTAAAATGTTTGGTGATACAGAAAATATAATGACTCTTTTATCGTGCACTGAATCGCCAACCATCATAATTTCAACCCTTACCAGGAACTTTTATTTTACATCGAGCAACTTAAGAGGACACCAGCATGTCATTGACAAAAATAACGAACACATAAACACCCACTTAAAAGAAGTAAAAAATGTATTGGACAAAAAAAAAGATGATATGTACAAAATATCTAACGAGAAAAAAGAAAAATCTTCCATTTTCCAAAGTTTTAAGAATGTAATTAAACCTAAGGTAGATCAAAAAAAACGTGATAATATAAAAGCAGGTCCTAGTAATGCATCAAAACCAAAATCTTCAACTATTCCTTCTAAACGTCAAGATGCTGATGCAACGCGAAAAAGACTCACTTCTCAAACTGAAACAGATGAAAAAAGACCAAGTATCAGAAAATTACCTGAGAGACCTAACTGGAAACCTTAAATTTTTTTATTTTTTATTCTTATTATTCGAAAATTTTCCCATAAATTGCAACTTCTTTTATTAGAAGATTTCGAATCTGAAAATAATGTCAGTGCGGAGAGACAGAGCCGGATTATAAACTTTAGATTTACTGTGTTTTAAAAAATTATACAGTATGTCTCAGTAAATTGGAACCATATAGATAGAAAACTTTTTTATTATTAAAATTCTTCTTGTTCTTAAATCTAAAATACAATCATTAGATATCAATTTTTTAAGGTTTGTCAAAAAATATGAATTTTACCTTTAAATTTGACTACATCGAAAAATGTCATTTGAAAAAAGTTGATAAGAACTAAAAACGTTGTTCAAATATGCAATTACATTCATTTACATTAAAAAAATGTGTTTATTTTTGACAATAACAATGTAAATTTTAAATTCCAAAATTGCTAGAAAACATTCAGAAACGAGAAGGTTATCATGACTTTTATAATCACAAGAGATAAATGTTTATTCAAAATATAAACAGTATTAAACAAACATAAAACCTATTTTTTCAATATAAATCGATATAATTGCATATTTGAACTTTAATTTTAGTTCATCTGATCAACTTTTTTAAATTTCATTTTTCAATGTTGTCAAATTGACAAACCTCGTATACTACTGGAAAAAAATTGATATCTGATGATTGTATTTTAGAACATGCAGAACTTTTTATAAAGAGTCAGTTTTTTTCCTAAAATTAATAATAAAAAAGTTTCCCATATGGTTCCAACTTACTGAGACATACTGTATATATATTTGATTGTTTAAAATCCATAAATTACGTCACATTTATCAATGTTATTTTAAAATTTGTTTGTATCAATTTTTTAATACCAATATTACAAAATTGTATTTCTCAGTGTTAAGTGCAAGAAATATTGATAAACTAGTAATATTTTATGTTAGTAAGTTATCTAACCTGGGCGATGTTGTAATGTCAACCAAAAATAACTATGACAGCTGTAACTTTCATACTTCAGTTGTGTGTTGTAACAAAAAAGAGTTAATTTCAGGACTAACTAATCAGAATAAAAACCTCTGAAAGAACGCACATGAATATCACGAAGGAATTTGTGAAAATAAATTTTATTATTCAATACAAACGGATACACATACAGCAAATGAGTATATACGGCCGAGACCTTGGAAACAAAATGATTCTATTGGTTTGACGTCACTGTAGTACGACTTACACCTCTTTTTACAAATCTTTTTTTAACTCACCTGAGTTCCAATAAGATTTACAAATAATTTTTTATTTTAATAAATAAATGAATATTCAGATGTTTTTATAGAACATTTTCATTTTATAGATTTTTGAAACAAACATTTTAATAGATATATAGGCACAGTTGCATCTATAAAGTATTGCCAAAAAATTAAAGTATTACATTATGTATGTTAGGTTAGGTATTATTCAAATAAATAAATGAAATCATTAGAAAAAACAAAATTTGTGCATTTACTAAAGTGAGTGTCTTAGATATAAAAAATAGGGCAAAATAGTTCTGTACTCAACCGTCATGCGCATACGTAGAGATAAAAGCAATTTTAAGCGAACTACCAATATTTTTTGGTATTTACCACAAAATTTCTTGATTATCTCGTGCGATTATGGAAGGGGTTAGTATACTGACGTCACAAGTGTTGATCACTTGAATGAAGTGTATTTACCGCAGTGTTGCCAATCTGCGAGATTTTTCCTGCTTTGTGGGTATTCTTTTGCTACTAAAATTCGGGTAGTCCCTTCCATCTTCGTATCTATACTAAACCTAAAAATTACCGCTACCTATCTAATTTCCCAAAAAATACATAAAAATTTGAATTCATAATTCACGTCAGATGTCAAAGTCAAATAGTAAAATAGAAAATAGCCCAGGCAGCTGAGGCCACAAAAAGGAGAAAGAAGAAGAACTCTTGTTTGTGTTGCATTTTCATGTTGCAATTTGTGTTGTAATCTATTGTATACATTAATACACTGAAGAATAACCCAGTTTTTAATTTGAATCTTAACGCAGAAAATTTTTTTAGTAGCGACGAACGAAAATATTAATAAAATTTTGGGTCAAAGTTGCGGATATTTTGTTGATTTGTCATTGGCAACACTGATTTGCCCTGGATATAAATTTGTTTACTTTCAAATGTCAATTGATTTAACCTCTCTTTTTTGCTGTGTTTAATGTTTATTTATCGATTTTTACTTATTCTGTATTGTTTATTGCCTTGTAAGAAAGAAATGATGTAAATTTGTTGTCTCAATATCTGCAACTTCCATTTTGTAATCTTTATCTTCATAGTTTAATCTTAGCTAATACCCATCTGCAATATCTGGCATTTTTTAATCTGAACTTTATAACATTTTTCTGTACTTTTAAGAACAAAACATTGACTTTTTTATAGTTTTATAACTGTCAACTTCAACCAAGAAGTAAAAACAGCTCCGCAGGTACGTAAATACCACGAAATTTTGGTTATAACTTTGACGGAAAACAGCTGATTAATGACGTCACGGATATATGACCAAAGTAATAACCGAAGCCGCTTGAATGTTGGGGGGTCGATTGCACCAATCAAATTTTAAGTTTACTTCAGGTAAAACTGAGCTTAAATCAACAATTCGATTGCACCAACAAAAACTGCAAATCTAAGCTTGGCTTTACCCAAGCCCAGAGATATCTCGGTTTTGTTGATTTATTAACTGAACATAACCTCAATATTTTTATGTAATTTATGTATACGGAAATTACTTCTTCGAGTTTCTTAAGATGGAAGACGATCTAGAAATTCTAGATTTTTTGGAATATGGGATTTCCAGGCTTTTTTTCAGAGGTTTCGCCTTACAAAGCCAACAGTGTTAAGCCTTGTGGAAACCCTGGAGGAAGAGCTGGAAGATTCCCAATTTCTGTAGATATACTCTGGGCAGTTGGAATTTTGAATTCAAGTTCTATCTTTTTCCAACTTTTAATTTTTTCCATTACCAATGGCCCATTTATTTTCTATAACATTGTTAACTTTTGCTAGAATAGCAAACAATGTATAATTAACAGATCTAAGTTTTTTATTATAACAAAAAACTAAATACCGAAAAACCTGTTACTAAAACTGAAAACAAACTAGTCTAGAACTAGGGCAAACTAGGTTTATGTTATTTTTTGACAAAATTTCAGGATGACCAATCCAAAAAATCGACAAATTCTAGAATCTTGACTTAAAATGCGTTGTTGCCAGTTTTCTTTTATCACTTTATAAAGCCTGAAATAGTGCAACCCGAATAAAAGTAAAGCCTGGTTTTAATTTTAAGTAAACTTAACTATTCTAAGCTTATTGGTAAATTGGTAAAATGGTGCAGTCAGGGGGTGGTTATTGAATTAACCATTAGATATTTCCTCCTGTCATGACTACCGATATCTTCGGCTCAATTCGGTGTAGATCCGAACGATTCCGTATGTTTGTAATTTTTTGATTTTGATATAACTATAATTAACCATTATAGTGAAACAAGTACAATAAAACTAGTACTTATTCATTTTAATTGTCTTACCTCTATTTACTTTTGGTTCATTTTTAAATAGAGCCATAATCTCGCCTACCTTTATTAAATATTTTGCCATAATTAAAAATGAAATATCTTTTTTATTTTTACTTTCAAAAAATCAACTTGTAAACAAACTTTCAAAATGACAAGTATGACAGTTGTCACGTGGATTTCGTTCCTCCGGTTAGCCGCTCCTGAAATTGTTACAATTTTTATTTGGAAACATTTCAGGTTGACCAACATAAATTATGACGACACGACTATTTCGGTCCATGGCCGAGTAGTCACATCCAAACAGATTATATATTTTAACACAAAATTACTAGTCGACATGAAGTCTGTCATTTTAAGAAAAAAGAAATATTGAACAGAATATATTACTTATAATTTTTGAATTTCTTTAAAACTAACTTCACCGAATTTCAAATTTGAACAAAAAATTTTAAATCCTTTCAACGAAGTTTTTAGTCTTGGTATTTAATATTTTTTGTTTTGATTTAAATTAGTTAATTTTTTTTCTAAATATTAGAATTACTACAATTATGGGTTTTATTAACTTTTCACTAGATAATTTGTTACATCAAAATATTTCTAATAACAATAATCTTAGGACATTGAAATCGTTAATAAATAAATAATTGTACCGCAGTTGATGGTAGAATGGGCCTAAAATTACAACTATAAAATATATCTAGCGTACTCAGTCAGTGATTGGTCGTTTTCAAATTTCTACACAGTTTGACCAATGAGAAATCAGCATCGACGTAATTGTCATCATTTTTCCTCTTCTACCAAACAAATACTACATGATGCCTTATCTAGCGCAGCATACATGATCTAAGAGAACAATTATACTTAAATTGCGCGTCGCTGATTGGTCGGTGCAATAGATTCTAGAAAAATCGGGAAGAAACTAAAATGACAAGTTGATGCATGATCGGACATATTTAATAAGTTGAGAATTTTACTTATACGTAATTAAAAATATTTTAGAAAGGTATTATTAAAATTTCGGTAATTCGTGTTGTGTTTTTGTGCGTGTTATGTGAAATTTACTCAAATCGTGAAGATTTTGTCGCATTTTATGAACATTCGCAGATAGAATTGAATTTCCAGTCGGCTTTTTATGAATTTTATGCTATATAAAAGGTGGGTACCTATGTATATTTATCTAAATTTTTAGTACTAGTTCTTTCCTTAGTTTAAATCATATTAGTAATATATTTGAACAGAAATTAGTAATTATTTTTTCCCTGTTATTTTTTTATGAAAATATATCATTTAGGTACTTTTAGTTCATAGATCGTAGTTTAGATTTTATTTTAATTGTATATAATATCTTAGAATTAACGATGGTAATTTTGATTTATAGGAATTACTTAAACGGAATGATCTACAGGAGTAAACTTCATTAAATTATGAAAATCTACAGGGTAAGTTTATTATTTATACTTATGGTATTTATTTTTGGGGTAACTACTTGTACTTTCCGAAACCAACAAAATTGTATGGAAGGAAAGCATTGCGATCATGATTTTTTGGGAAAAATACAGTTTACCCTCCCCAAATATTTTTCCATATTTGCACAATAAAACCACTAATTAAAAATTATATGTTTCGTCTACAAAAAAATATGAAAATAATAACAAAAAACTACCTAACCTACATAAAAAAATCATCAACTTCATTACCACCATTACCATTATCATTTTCTTCAATATTAGAAGAAAGCTTTCTTTAAAAACATATAGATAACCCCCAAGAATCTATTTTTTTCTGTGGGAATAAGGTCCTGTCGCCTTTGCATGTGACTTGAAATAAAAACATAATTTTAGAAAAATCCTCTTCCCGACCAACTGACACAGATCAAAGAATTAGCATTCATGCTTCTCAGCTTAATATCGCTTGTTCTACTTATAATTAAAAAAAAAACGTAACATGGCCCTTATTTGGAATTTGTGCAGATTTCTGTCTCAGGATCCTTAAAATGCAGCCAATAGAAAACATCCACGTCACTTACGTCGGCCAATAAAAAACACCTACGTCATAAATGCTAAAAACTGTCCAAAATTTCTAAACACAGTAAAGAAATTGTTCAAAATTAATAAAAAAAAATCGAAATTGCTAAAAACTGACATAAACTGTCAAAAATTGATAAAAATATTTAAGAAAAATGTTTATATTAATATAAAAAATTGGAAACTTTCATAAATGTTAAAAACTGTCCAAAATTGCTAAACGCAGTTAATAAATTGTTCAAAATTAATGAAAAAAAATCTAAATTGCTAAAAACTGATCAGAAACTGTCAAAAATTGATAAAAATATTTAAGAAAAATGTTAATATATAAAAAAAAATTGGAAACTTTCATAAATGCTAAAAACTGACCAAAATTGCTAAACACAATTAAGAAATTGATCAAAATTAATTAAAAAAATCTAAATTGCTAAAAACTGACAGAAACTGTCAAAAATTGATAAAAATATTTAAGAAAAATGTTTATATTGACATAAAAAATTGGAAACTTTTATAAATGCTAAAAACTGTCCAAAATTGCTAAACATAGTTAAGAAATTGTTCAAAATTAATTAAAAAAAATCTAAATTGCTAAAAACTGACAAAAACTGTCAAAAATTGATAAAAATATTTAAGAAAGTGTTTATATTAATAAAAAAAATTGGAAACTTTCATAAATGCTAAAAACTGTCCAAAATTGCTAAACACAGTTAAGAAATTGTTCAAAATTAATTTAAAAAAATCTAAATTGCTAAAAACTGACAAAAACTGTCGAAAATTGATAAAAATATTTAAGAAAAATGTTAATATATAAAAAAAAATTGGAAACTTTCATAAATGCTAAAAACTGACCAAAATTGCTAAACACAATTAAGAAATTGATCAAAATTAATTAAAAAAATCTAAATTGCTAAAAACTGACAGAAACTGTCAAAAATTGATAAAAATATTTAAGAAAAATGTTTATATTAATATAAAAAATTGGAAACTTTCATAAATGTTAAAAATTGTCCAAAATTGCTAAACGCAGTTAAGAAATTGTTCAAAATTAATTTAAAAAAATCTAAATTGCTAAAAACTGACAGAAACTGTCAAAAATTGATAATAATATTTAAGAAAAATGTTTATATTGATATAAAAAATTGGAAACTTTCATAAATGCTAAAAACTGTACAAAATTGCTAAACGCAGTTAAGAAATTGTTCAAAATTAATTTAAAAAAATCTAAATTGCTAAAAACTGACAGAAACTGTCAAAAATTGATAAAAATATTTAAGAAAAATGTTTATATTGATATAAAAAATTGTAAACTTTCATAAATGTTAAAAACTGTCCAAAATTGCTAAACGCAGTTAAGAAATTGTTCAAAATTAATTTAAAAAAATTTAAATTACTAAAAACTGACAGAAACTGTCAAAAATTGATAAAAATATTTAAGAAAAATGTTTATATTAATATAAAAAATTGGAAACTTTCATAAATGTTAAAAATTGTCCAAAATTGCTAAACGCAGTTAAGAAATTGTTCAAAATTAATTTAAAAAAATCTAAATTGCTAAAAACTGACAGAAACTGTCAAAAATTGATAAAAATATTTATGAAAAATGTTTATATTAATATAAAAAATTGAAAACTTTCATTTCATAAATGCTAAAAACTGTCCAAAATTGCTAAACACATTTAAGAAATAGTTCAAAATTAATGAAAAAAAAAATCGAAATTGCTAAAAACTGACAGAAACTGTCAAAAATTGTTAAAAATATTTAAGAAAAATGTTTATTATATTAATAAAAAAAATTGGAAACTTTCATAAATGCTAAAAACTGTCCAAAATTGCTAAAAACAGATAAGAAATTGTTCAAAATTAATAAAAAAAATTTCAAAATTGCTAAAAGCTGACAGAAACTGCCAAAAATTAACAAAAATATTTATATGTTCGTTGTTATCATTGTTCTTGCATAGCATACAAGAGAAAATTTTAAAAGCGATTAATTTCATTAAATTAAGTGGCCGCCAATTTTTTTTTTATTTTTAAGCTTCCAGAGACATATACTTCCATACAAACTAAAAAGTTTAGTAATGCACGGATTCACTATAAACTGCACTTATATCATTTTTTTTTTATGGAATTTTAATTATTATTTTGTGCCAAGGATTATGCTTATCTTGTACATTCAAATGTGGAAAAACCAGGGACTTGTCCATTATTTTTTATTGCAATCAATCTATATAGTTTCTAAAATTATTAATCAGAATCGTTGAAATCATGTAATATGAAAAAAAATCATTATTTAGATTTTAACTCAAAAAATAGAGCTTGATAGTTCTTTTTTGTTTAATTAAAGATGGGTGAATATAAAAACACGGAGTTACCCAAAATCTGACTGTATTAATTTATTTCCTGATCCTGTAATTTACTAATAAAATGGTATATAAAGTATAAAAAATATCAATTAAAAATTAATAACGATTATGATTCATTAAAAAAAATAATTGTAGCAATATTTTTTTTAATTTTATTACTCATACTTTATATATCATACCATTTGCAGTATTTTTCTATTTTAAATAAAATTAATTATAAAGTTAATCATTAATACATCCATGTTCATAGAATAATAGAAAAACTCAAAGTCATACCACATGAAATATAATTAATTAATCAAAAGATTAAATTAGCGAGGGCGACATGTTTCGGCCAAACAATGGCCATCATCAGGCCTATAATACAAATTATAAATGTTAAGAATACAGAAAATTCAACATAGTTATTTAATATTTTATTACTTTGGTACGAAAAAAAATCATTGCATTTATTTTATTATTTAAATCTATCCCTGTTTTTACGGAACACTGTAAAAAATACTTTGAATTATGACAACCCCTCAAGGCTTTACTATTGATTTTTTTTCACTCTGGTATACATATTTTATTTATAAATTCCAGTTTTTAAATATATTTTGTCAAAATAACTCAGTATAACATCGAAGAAAAACACTATGGGAGAGTTGTACCATAGGAAACTTTTGAATTTTTTTAAGGCTGGCAGAGCAAAGTCAGTAGAACAAACAACAAAAATATACCGTATGATTTTAAAATTATAATGATAATTATAAATAATTAATTGACGTCTACTTATACGTAATTTACATACATCGGGAATGAAAAGAAATAAACGGAATAGCGTGTAGATGATTTTTTTAAAAATTCAAGACCCGCTTGCAAAAATTGCAAAAGTTAAAAACAATTAATTGAAAAAAAAATTGGGTTTGGTTTTTTGCAAATTTGAAAAAAGATTCAAAAAGAGGAGGAAATTTCCTAAAAAAAAATTGTACCTTCCAAAACTGTAAGACCAATATTTATAATTTTCCCAGAGGGTTGAAAATTCGGCCCAAAAAGAGGACTCTGGCGCCACCCAGTTTGGACCTTTACTGAATAAATATTATTTAAACTTATTAAATATGATAATTAAGAATTAAAAAATTCAGACATCTACTGGATAGATTTATGAACAATAATCCGGGGTCAAAAAATTTTTATCTCGATTTTTCTATTAATTATGCATAAGTTAATTAACAATTTTTTCCTACTTGAACATGAACATTGTAAGTACGATACTTGTTAAATAACAAATCTGATTTTTTTTTCCTTTTTTTGGACCTATTTTTGAAAGGTCTCAGAAGAGATTCGCGTTGGAGAAAAAAAAATCAAATTTGTTATTTAACAATTATCGCACTTTCATGTTCAAGTAAGAAAAAAATTATTAATTAACTAATGCATAATTAATAGAAAAATCGAGACAAAATTTTGTTGACCACGGATTATTGCTCATAAATCTATCCAGTAGATGCCTGAATTTTTTCAATTCTTAATTTTTATATTTAATAAGTTTAAATAATATTTAATCATTAAAGGTCCAAAGTGGGCGACTCTTATGCAAGCCAGAGTCCCCGTTTTCGGCCGTATTTTCAGCTCTCTGGGAAAATTAAAAATATTGGCTCTACAATTTCGGGAGATACAATTTTTTTTTGGGAAATTTCCTTCTCTTTTTGATTCTTTTTCGAATTTGAAAAATGTCAAATAGTTTTTCAGATATTAGCAAAAAACCAAATCCCATTTTTATTTTTCAGTTAATTGTCTATAACTTTTTACAATTTTTGCAAGCGGCTTTTGAATTTTTTCAAAAATCATCTACGCGCTATTCGGAATTGAATGACACCTCATTCATATTTTTCGGAGGCGAAAAAAAAGTTTGGCCCAAAAGGCACTTCTTAACTCTAGACTATACAGGGTGTTTCATTGGGAAACGGAAATACTTAAAACGCGAATAGAGGTCACCGAGGCGGTTCTAGATATACATTTATTGGCTCTGTCGAACTTTGTAACCGAGATACAGGGTGTTTTATCGATTTTGTTAATTTCTTCCTGGTTCCATAACTGTCGAACCACCCCGTACATTTCTTTGATATTTGGTACACATGTTACTTATTCAGAAACCAAATGAGCCAGCTACTAATCACAAGAAAAATCCAGGTCCGGATTAACAAAAAAATAGAAAGCAATTGTGACCTTGAAACAACACCCCGTATATTAAAATTTTCAAAATCTTTTTGCATATTTGAAAAGAGCGTAAAAAACTAAATTAAAAAGTGCGCTTTAAATTTTTGGGCAGACAATTTAACTACTCAAATTTTGAACTTAAGTGAAGTTTTTAAGAACTTAGGGACTAAAAAGTGGTTATTATTAACTTTTAATAATAAATTATTAGAACTATTGAATCCATACTCATTTTAAAATTACTAAATAATTATAACTACGTTGGTTTCCCTTTTTATTAGCTGTAGGTCAGTCCAGTTTGTATTTTCCAGGTCCCTACTTGTCATTTTTGAACAGTTTTTTAAACGCCCTGTATGTATGTATTAAAAATTGGTATTGTGTTATGTTTTTTTAATGTTTTAGTAAAAGAATTGGGAAAAATTAGTTCGATTTCATTCCAGCTAAAATAATTTTATTGTTTTAAAATACAATAATTTAACAAAACTATTATACTAAATTAAAAAGATACAAACTATAACAATTGCTCAAAATGTCCTCCATTTTGGTCTATAAAAGAAGCATGCGGGAAATACAGAGAAAAAATCCAAATTTAATCCGAAAATCACTTCCAAATATTTTAGTTTATTATCTTGGTTTTGTTAAATATCGATTTAATTTTTCTCAATTTTTAATACATTCATACAGGGCGTTTAAAAAACTGTTCAAAAATGACAAGTAGGGACCTGGAAAATATAAACTGGACTGATCTAAAGCTATAAAAAGGGAAACCAACGTAGTTAATAATTATTTAGTAATTTTAAATGAGTATGGATTTAATAGTTTTAATAATTTATTATTAAAAGTTAATAATAACCACTTTTCAGTCTCTTAAGTTCTTAAAAACTTCACTTTAAGTTCAAAATTTGAGTAGTTAAATTATCTGCGCAAAAATTTAAAGCGCACTTTTCAATTTAGTTTTTTGCGCTTTTTTCGAATATGCAAATAGATTTTGAAAATTTCAATATACAGGGTGTTGTTTCAAGGTCACAATTGCTTTCTATTTTTTTGTTGATCCGGACCTGGATTTTTCTTGTGATTAGTAACTGGCTCATTTGGTTTCTAAATAAGTAATATGTGTACCAAATATCAAAGAAATGTACGGGGTGGTTCGACAGTTATGGCCCCAGGAAGAAATTAGCAAAATCGATAAAACACCCTGTATCTCGGTTACAAAGTTCGCCAGAGCCAATAAATGTGGTATATCTAGAACCACTTCGGTGACCTCTATTCGGGTTTTAAGTATTTCCGTTTCCCAATGAAACCCCCTGTATAACCGAAGCAGAAATAAATACATTTCATATACGAGGTGTGGTTCGAAACTATAAAATATTATATTTATTTATAGAATCCAATAAGTTATTAAAAAATACGATAGGAGAGAAAATTGTCTCAGTGGATTTCACTTTGTGACAATTGAACGGTATTTTTTTTAAATTTTTAATGTTAACATTTACTATAAAAAAAAAATAAACGTTTAAAAAAAAATACACTGAATTAAAAAAGTTATTAAAAGAATAATTGTTTAAACAATTACTTGTTATAGGATTAGATTACCCTTATTTTACTTTTATGTAAAAATAATTTTTACGTTTTTAATTAGTCGAGGAAATATAGCATAGAATTGAAATTTTTTTTTGCAGTAAGACGGATTGAACTCGTTTAGAAAGTTTGTGACCACTTTTGATCAAGTATTTTTTTGAAATTGCATTGTTGCATCAAAAAATGCATTCTTACAATATTTAGCTGATAAAGATATCACCCGAATCATGCAAATTTCACTACCTGGGGTTATTTTGAGTCGCTGAAGCTGAATATTATGTTCAGATTATCCTGTGAACCTAAAGGAACGTGACCAGCAGGAGTTTCATTAGAAATCGACCCAAACTCATTACCCGGGAGTTTTTCGAGTAACTCGTTAAGAATATCACATCGGCAATCTCTTCCCCGAGTACCTGGTGCTCCGGGCGATCTGACTGATGGTGTTAACTCCCGGAATTTTACTCAAATTGTTTATCAAATTGCCCCAAACTCATTACCCAGGGGTTTTTCGAATCTGACATCAAAAATATCCCGGACGTTCTTGGAACAATAAATGTGATATTGCAATAAAAAGTAAAATAGAATAACTATAAATCTTTATTTATTTTCTTAAAACTAAATTAAAAACAGCCATGAATTTATTTTTATTTAAAAATAAGTAGATTAAATATTATGTTTTCTTTTTTTTATCATCATCCAATAATAATGCAAGTTGTCCTTTTATTTCTATTAAGGCTTTTAATATTTCTACATTGCTTTCAGCTATTCTAATCATAAGATCCCTGTCTTTGTTTCTATTAAGATAAAATTTTTTTCTTAATGTCGATACGAAAAATGGCATTTGTTTTTGATCGACGTTATCTTTATTGTGATAATAATTTCCACAAACGCATTTTGTGGTTCTAATTAGCAAACTGACAACGTCGTCTCGTTTCCCGTATGCTAAAAAATTCTTACACATCTCTTGGATAAACCAGGATCCAGTTAAGGAGTTTCTAAATGAGGAGGTCCCTACAAACAAGTATTTTAAAGAAAAATACCCAAAATGGTTCATTTAAGCAAAATAAAATTGTTTACCTTCAACCGAAGAATACACAATTAACATATTTGGATACAAAAAATTTGTTGAAAAAGTTTTTGAATTTGCAATAACTGAAGGTTGAGGTGATTGAAGAGGAAAAGTAGTAGTATTCGCTCCAGTGGTTGAAACATTTTCTCCTTTGCAGGCCTAAAAATTTAAATCAAACTCTTATTTTTACAAACTTTTATTTTTTACGTAACTAGATATTTTAATTAAAATTTTGTTTTTCTACAAGCGTGCGGAAAGTTGTAACTTTCCGCACGCTTGTAGAAAAAAATACTTTTTGCTAAATTTTTTTTTTAATTCTAGGCGCTTGTAGAAAAAATACTTTTTGCTAAAATTTTTTTTTAATTCTAGGCGCTTGTAGAAAAAATATTGTTCCTAACACTTGCGTAAATTATCTTTTCCCCACTTAATTACATGCCCGAACTCCGCGTCGTTCGGGCAACTGCAATTGCGTGCGGAAAAGTATAACTTTTTGCACTTGTTAGGAAAATAACTATTCTAAAGATACAATGAAGAAATTATCCGTAAAATTATAATATTAACCCGGACAAAAGTATTGAAAAATACTTTAAATAAAACATTATGGCAATAGTTGAATTTTGAGTTAATTTAAATAAAAAATCGATATACTTGATTGTAATAATGTTCAAAAATTTAAAAACAAAACTGAGTTTAAATGAATTAAAAAATTTCTAAAATTTATTCAAAAATTAAAAAAAAAAATTAAAAAATTCAAAAATTTGAAGTAAAAAAGTCAAAATATTCAAAAATTTCTAAAATATATAGAAAATTTCAAAAAACAATACTATTAAATTAATTAAAAATATTTCAAAAATTTCAAGAATTTTAAACATTTGAAGAATGTTAGAAGTTTCAAAAAACGTTAAAAAATTATTCGAAACGTTCGAAAATTGTAAAATTTAGAAAAAATTATAAAACTTGTAAAATGTTGTATCAAAATTGTCAAAATATTCAAAAATTTGTAAAATATACCTAAAAATTAAAAAAAAAAGCAGAATTCAAAGATTTCGAGTAGTAAAAAAGTCAAAATATTCAAACATTTCTAAAATATATAGTAAATTTCAAAAAACATAATATTATTCGATTGATTAAAAATATTTCAAAAATTTCAAGAATTTTAAACATTTGAAGAATGTTAGAAGTTTCAAAAAACGTTAAAAAATTATTCGAAGCGTTCGAAAATTGTAAAATTTGGAAAAATTTATGAAACGTAAAATGTTGAATCAAAAATGTCAAAATATTCAAAAATTTCTAAAATATAAAATATACAGAAAATTTCAAAAAACGTAATATTATTCGATTAATTAAAAATATTTCAAAACTTTCAAGAATTTTAAATATTTCAAATATATCAGAAGTTTCAAAAAACGTTAAAAAATAATTTGAACATTTTAAAAATTTCGAAAATTGTAAAATTTGGAAAAATTTGTAAAACTTGTAAAATTTTGAATCAAAAATGTCAAATATTCAAAGATTTCTAAAATATATCCAAAAATTAAAAAAAAAACTGAAAAATTGAAAAATTTCAAGAAGTAAAAAAATCAAAATATTCAAAAATTTCTAAGATATAAAATATACAATAGAAGATTTCAAAAAACATAATATAATTTGATTGATTAAAAATATAAAAAAAAAACTCAAAAATGTAAAAATTTGCAGAGAAATAATACAATATACAAAATTGTTTATTTACGATGCCCTAAATACAGCATAGTTTTTACGAATCATTTATATGTGATAGCCGCAGATAAAGGGTTAATTTAATACCACTGAAAAAAGATTGAAATATACTAAAAGTAGATATTTATTAAAAATTTTTAAAAATGAATTGTGATCTTGAGAAAAAGGAGAGACTAGAATGAGGAAAATTAAAAAATCCTTATAGTTGTGTTGTCTCCCTATTCCCACAATCACAATTTTTTTATCTAAAATTTTGAAAATATTTGCATATATAGTATATATTTTTCTCTTTCTATCTAGATTTAGCGCTTTTTAATAACGTTGATAGTTTCTTTGTTACAGGTGATAAACAATATGTAAACTAGAAATTTTAATTCTAATTCTGTTTTTAAAGCTACAACAAACAAATTATTCGTAAAATTAAAATATTTTAATTAATACCACTGAAAAGAGAATGAAACATACTAAAAGTGAGAATTTTTTCAAAATTTTCAGGAATGAATTGCGAACTTGAGAAAAGGGAGAGACCAAAATGAGGAAAATTAAAGAAATCCTTATAGTTATGGTCTCTCCCTATTCTCACAATCACACTTTTTTATCTAAAATTTAGAAAATATTTGCATATATAGTATATATTTTTCTCTTTCTATTTACATTTAGTGATTTTTAATGACGTTGACAGTTTATTTGTTACAAGGGATAAACAATATGTAAACTAGAAATTTTAATTCAAATTTTGTTTCGAAAGCTACAATAAACAAATTATTCGTAAAATTATAATATTTTAATTAAAACCACTGCAAACAGAATGAAACATTAAAAGTGAGAATTTTTTCAAAATTTCCATCAAAGAATTGTGAACTTGAGAAAAGAGAGAAAGCAAAATGAGGAAAATTAAAAAATCCTTATGGTTGTGATCTCTCCCTATTCTCACAATCACAATTTTTTAGCTAAAATTTTAAAAATATTTGCATATATAGTATATATTATATTAGACTGGCTATTATGAAACTCTTATGCTCTCTTAGATTTGGGTTCCTTTAAAAAAAATAATAAACATTACAAATAAAAATATTTTTTTTTTTTAAATTTCTAAATTTAGGGCGCCTTAAAACTTTTTTTTTTTTGGTTGGGTTCTTCTCTCTGCTGTGTCTTCCTTTAATTCAGTTCTTTCTTCTCTTCTTCTGTATCACCTCCGAATGAATTTCCTCTTCTGTAACCTGCACAACTTTCTCTTCTCTATCACAATTTGTTATTTTACTTCTACTACGCTTCTGTATTGTCTTACTTTTTATAATGTCTTTATTTTGTTTTGCTTGTAGTCTCTTTCAATTCCTGTTGGCCTCTCGTTCTATTTTTTTAATATTGGTAAAATAAAATCTTCACCTGGTGCTGTTTGGTTATATTTTTATTGTTATACATTTGCATTTATAAATCTTATTCTTAATACATTTCTTATTTCAAAATATTTAACATATCTTATCTGACATTTTTTTTTTCATCCATCAAAAAACCAAAACTGTTTATTATTTTTTTTCATTTGTTTTTTCTCCTCCTAACTAGATATTTTTTTTATCTGTAAATTTAAATGACTAAACACACTAAGATTTTTCCTTTTATTTGGAACACAATTGTTGTGAACTCATTATTAAATTCAATGAAAAATAATCCTCTAACAAACATTCTTAAATAAATCTTAACACATTTACATACATTCACACGCACCTTAAACTTTTTATCATAACCTCATTTTCATTGTCAAACTTACATTTGACAATAACCTTCCACCTTCCACAGTCAACCACAATACATACAAAAACAGAACTAAAACTACGCATATAACTAAAAAAAAACCATATCAATATTTTTCTCTTTCTATCTACATTTAGCGCTTTTTAATAACGTTGACAGTTTTGTTGTTACAGGGGATAAACAATATGTAAACTAGAAATTTTAAGTAAAATTTTGTTTTTAAAACTACAATAAACAGATTATTCGTAAAATTACAATATTTTAATTAATATCAGTGAAAAGAGAATAAAACATAGTAAAAATGAGAATTTTTTCAAAATTTTCAGGAAAATGGAGGGACCAAAATGAAGAAAACTAAAAAATCCTTATAATTGTGGTCTCTCTCTATTCCCACAATCAGAATTTTTTATCTAAAATTTTGAAAATATTTGCTTGTATAGTATATATTTTTCTCCTTCTATCTACATTCAGCGCTTTTTAATAACGTTGACAGTTTATTTATTACAAGGGATAAACAATATGTAAAGTAGATATTTTAATTCTAATTTTGTTTTTAAAGCTACAATAAACTAATTATTCGTAAAATTACAATATTTTATTTAATACCACTGAAAAGAGAATGAAACATACTAAAAGTGAGAATGTTTTCAAAATTTTCAGGAAATAATTTTGAACTTGAGAAAATGAAGAAACAAAAATGAGGAAAATTAAAAAATCCTTATAGTTGTGATCTCTCCCTATTCTCACAATCACAATTTTTTATATAAATTTTTGAAAATATTTGCATATATATAGTATATATTTTTCTCTTTCTATCTACGTTTAGCGCTTTTTAATAACGTTGATAGTTTTTTTGTTACAGGGAATAAACAATATGTAAACTAGACTTTTTAATTAAAATTTTGATTTTAAAGCTACCATAAACAAATTATTGGTAAAATTACAATAGTTTAATTAATAGCAGTAAAAAGAGAATAAAACGTACTAAAAGTGAGAATTTTTTCAAAATTTTCAGGAGGGAATTGTGTACTTGAGAAAAGGGAGAGACTAAAATGAGGAAAATTAAAAAATCCTTATAGTTGTGGTCTCTCCCTATTCCCACACTCACAATTTTTTATCTAAAATTTTAAAAATATTTGCATATATAGTATATATTTTTCTCTTCCTATCTAGATTTAGCGCTTTTTAATAACGTTGATAGTTTCTTTGTTACAGGGGATAAACAATATATAAACTAGAAATTTTAATTCAAATTTTGTTTCCAAAGCTACAATAAACAAATTGTTCGTAAATTTTCAATATTTTAATTATTATCACTAAAAAGAGAATAAAACATACCAAAAGTGATAATTTTTTCAAAATTTTCGGGAGGGAATTGTGTACTTGAGAAAAGGAAGAGACCAAAATGAGGAAACCTAAAAAATTCTTATAGTTGTGGTCTCTCCCTATTCCCACAATCAGAATTTTTTTATCTAAAATTTTGAAAATATTTGTTTATATAGTATATATTTTTCTCTTTCTATCTACATTTAGAGCTTTTTAATAACGTTGACAGTTTTTTTTGTTACAGGGGATAAACAAAATGTAAACTAGAAATTTTAATTCAAATTTTGTTTCCAAAGCTACAATAAAGAAATTGTTCGTACATTTTCAATATTTTAATTATTATCACTAAAAAGAGAATAAAACATACCAAAAGTGATAATTTTTTCAAAATTTTCGGGAGGGAATTGTGTACTTGAGAAAAGGAAGAGACCAAAATGAGGAAACCTAAAAAATTCTTATAGTTGTGGTCTCTCCCTATTCCCACAATCAGAATTTTTTTATCTAAAATATTGAAAATATTTGTTTATATAGTATATATTTTTCTCTTTCTATCTACATTTAGAGCTTTTTAATAACGTTGACAGTTTTTTTGTTACAGGGGATAAACAATATATAAACTAGAAATTTTAATTCAAATTTTGTTTCCAAAGCTACAATAAACAAATTGTTCGTACATTTTCAATATTTTAATTAATATCACTAAAAAGAGAATAAAACATACTAAAAGTGAGAATTTTTTCAAAATTTTCAGGAAAGAATTGTGAACATGAGAAAAGGGAGAGACCAAAATGAGGAAAATTAAATAATCCTTATAGTTATGGTCTCTCCCTATTCTCATAATCACAATTTTGTATCTAAAATTTTGAAAATATTTGCAAATATCTTATATATTTTTCTCTTTCTATCTGCATGCAGCGCCTTTTAATAAAGCTGACAGGTTTTTTTATTACAGGTGATAAACAATATGTAAACTACACAGTAAAATTTGAATTATAATTTACATTTTTTCTAATTTCTGAACCTGGTTCGTTTATCAATTATAGCATATTACGTATCGTCGGGGGTTTGTATAGTTAAGAATCGTTTTTTATCATACCTGAAATACAAACATTTTTGGCTTATTGGAAAGATTTTTGCTTGTTTTAAATTTTTTCCAAATTTCTTCAGCACCAATATCTCCTTCTTTAGTATGAAGTTTATTGAATTCCTCTCCGTGAGACAAGAAAAAAATTATAAGACAGTTGTAATTTGCAAAGTTCATATTAGCAACTAAAAAAAATTGTATAACAAGAGAACAAATAATAGAATATACAAAAATTACTTACCCTCAGTTAACTTGTCATTTATTTCATCCTTTGTAAAATCAAGAAAAATATTATTAATATCTACGTTAAATCCTTGTCTTTGGAATGATATAGCTATTTCGTTGACGTCTCTTCTGCTTCCTCTTCTTGTTCCCATTGTCTCATCATTAAAAATTTCTTGATTGAAAATCAAAATTAGACCCGGATCATCACCTTGTCTTTCATACTCGAGATTACCTATTCTCAAATTCTTTCTTTCTGTAAATTTCTTTATTTCTCCATCGGCTAAAAATACTGAATAGGGACAAAAAAGAGTTAATAATTTTTAAATTTAAATTTGTTATTTATGCAACAAGTGCAAAAAGTAAATGGAGGTCTCGTTTTACAATTACACGTCGCGTGTAATAAACACATTTTGTACGAGTTGCATACAATAATAAATAGCAATCTTTTATTTGCGAGTTCTTTATTAAAAGTAAACACTGAATTTATTAAATACTTCTGCCACGCCCACGAAATCTTCAATACCCGGGTGGGTATTAGAATTCTTTAATGGGTCTTAAGTAGTCCATTACATTACGACCATTATCAAATTAATACATAATGGAACTAGTAAATTTTAATATACCTTTAAAAATGGAATAAAATACTTATCACAAAATAAATATTTATAGATCCTTGAAATGGATTACAATAAATATTTTGAATATATCGAGGAATCCCATGCGCATTTTTTTCAACGAACTTAAATTAACAAATTAAAAATTCATAAAACAAATATTTTATTTGTTTCACACTGTTTTAAAAAAATGTACTTTAAAAAAATTTACTTACCTTGCGTATTTTCAATCGGTCTGTTTACTTCAAAATCAAATTGTATTTGATCAGAATTTTCAGTAGGTCGTACAGGGGAAGGCATTTTGAGGCCTTGGGTTTTAAATGGATTAGCATCTGTTTGGGTAGTCATTTTTGTAAAATTGAACTCTGTCGCATTAAGAATTGGAGTGTCTATTTTTCCTTGATTTCATACAAAGCCTCTGTTCCTTGAAAAAGATATAGATATCTAATCTAATCTATTAATAATCAAAAATGATCAGATAATTTGTTTAAATTGAAATAAATCAAGGTTAAATAATACAGAGGGGCCCATATGTAGGTGAGTTTAGTATTCCTTGTTTTCGCACGTTTTTTTTATTTTTAATAAATCTTTTTGTTCCTGACCAAAGATTTACAAATAAATTATCTTATAAAAAATGAGCCTCGCACAAAAGCAATAAATATAAATTTTAAAATGCGTTCTACCTGAAATTGCAAAAAAATCATATCCCGGCATTTTTGAAAATATTTAAACAGTCATTAGAGTTTTTTAGTCACTTTCCTAAAACGGTTAAAACTGGAGTAAATGGTAACTTGCACGGTAATCCAAATTAATCTTGTCAATGGGTAACCCCTAGAGAGGAGGATTTGAAACTTGTAAAGCAAATCATCACCTACAAGAAGATAATATGGGCTATCAATTCATTTGACCTCTATAAATCTCCAGGTATTGATAACAATCCTGGCACTACTTCTACTAAAAGTATTTAGGGCAAGTCTGGCAATAGGTTACATCCCTAAAACTGGAGAAGTTCAAAGTTGCATCAATTAGGAAACCAGGAAAAATCATCTAAGAAATACCTTAAGTCTTTTAGATCCATTAGCATGACATCATTGGAAAACATTTTGGATAGCAGGAACTCTAATAGAACATCCGCTGTAGCGAAATCAACATGACTACCAAAATGGCAAATCATTCGAATCAGATTTACATCAGCTAATTGAAAAAATTGAAGCAACCCTTGATAACCAAGGAATAGCATTATGAACATTCCTTGATATTCAAGTAACTGTCGATAACATCTCATTCAAGTGAATGATATCAGGTTTAACAGACCAAAGAACCAAACCCTCTATTACCCGTTGAATATTTTATGTACTATTGTCTGATTTCCTGTTTAACTGTTGGTACTTTGAGATCTCTGGAAATTATCTTGAAGTAGGGTCAAACCTTAGTCCTTGAGAGATGATCCTGAGCATCTTTGCTTGAAGCCTTTCTAGTATTTCCAAGTTACAATTGGAAGCTGAACCCCAGAGTTCCAATCCATATAAAATGACCAAACGAGTTTGAAAATAACTTTGTAGTTTATTTGTTAAGTATAGCTCTGATTTGAGAATGATTAGCTAAGTGTTCCTCCATTACAGTCTACGATCCAAGATACTTCGCCTCTTCTCGCTGAGGGATTTGAATATTATTTAATCTAACAGGGGGCAGGTGTTTTTACGATTCGTGAAAGTCGCATGTACTGATTTACTTTCGTTGACTTCGATCCGTAATTTAATCAGCCAAGACTAGATTTGGAGTAAGTATGACTGTAGTTGATGTGAAACCATATTATGTGAGATTAAGATGGCTGACTTATTAGCAAAAATAGCAACATTGGTAAATCGGCAGTGTAAAGGAGGTATAGGAGGGGACCTAGAACACTTCCTTGCATTAATGGGATGAAAGGATAAGAATTCGTTCAGGTATTTTAGTCATGACGGTCTTGTAGTCAATGATATCAGGTTTAACAGACCGAGGAACCAAACCCTCTATTACCCAACGGGTAAAAACATGGTAGAAAGAAGGTGTGTTTAGGCCACTCTATTCAGTGTAGCTGTGGAGATGTATGTCAAGAAAAGATAAACACAAGTAGGAATTATGTCTCGCTCAGACGTCTGCATGAAGCTGGCATATATTCCCAAGGCTACGCAGATGATAATGTATCACTAGTCAAAGGGAAAGATATGTACACATGTGTAGAAATTATACAAAATGCTCTGAATATGATTCAAAACTAACGTTTAAGGGATAATCCCCAAAACACGGAGGAAAGAGAAAAACGGGAACCGTTAAGGTATCCAAAAGCTTTAATAATAATATATTAGTTCAAATATTTAGGCATAACACTCTAAGCTAATATGGAATGCTTATTTAATCAGGACGATCGCAAAAGCGAAAACCATTCTCATGATGGCAAGATGATCATTGGTCAAAACATGGGGGCTGGAACCTGAAATGACCAACTAACTATACACCACGGTAGTTCGACCCATAGTATAGTGACCAAAAGTTGAACAATCAATAGCGAAAGCCCATCTTGCAAGTCTACAAATATTGACATGTTTGGGAATCCTTCATATGGTCGCTGATAAAATTAACCCAAAGTGTCATTTCGGAAAATCGTTACCTGTCGACTTGAGTGCTAGACAGGAATGGGAGAAAGAAGAGCCCTTGCATATGCAACGAAGCATTATGTGGTATTCTGATGACTCGAAAACCAAAAGTGGTAGCGGCGCAGGTATATGTGGAGTGAGACCAAGGAAAGAAATCAGTCTACACCTTGTAATGGTATTCCAAGTTGAAATTCAAGCCACAGCAGAGAATATAGACAGGGAATAGAAAGGTAAATCCGTCTATATTACCTTGAATAGTCAAGCAACGATAAAGGTACTAAAATCACATCAATATAATTCCAAACTTGTATGGAACTGCCTATAATCATTTAGTACCTTGGAAAAGAACATCAATATGACTATTATTTGGGTACTAGGACATACTGGGACAGAACGCAATGAAAGCTCATGTTGTAGTAATATTTCACGAATTTTGTCAAGAATTTTCCCATAATTTTTCTATAATTTTCCAAGTATTTTTTTAAAGATTTTTTTAATTTCTTTTTCAAGGATTTTCCATTTTTAACTTTTTCAAGTAAACAAGGATTATTTGAGGACATTTTAAGGA
Organism: Neocrepidodera transversa; assembly: GCA_963243735.1. Lineage (NCBI taxonomy): Eukaryota > Metazoa > Arthropoda > Insecta > Coleoptera > Chrysomelidae > Neocrepidodera > Neocrepidodera transversa. Next base: position 18,491,775 of record OY725350.1, read on the forward strand.
ATATTCAAGGTTTTTTTAGCGATTTTTGACACTATTAGTTTTTTAATATTTTTAATATATTCATTATGGAACTTTAAATGATTTTTTTACGAATTTTTCAAGAATTATTTAATGATGGTTCAAGGATTTTTCAAAAACTTTTTAAGGAAGTTACAATAATTTTTCATGAATTTTGTTTAAAAATTTCCCATGATTTTTGCAAGTATTTTTTAAAGATTTTTTCAAGGATTTTCCATTTTTTAACTTTTTCAAATAAACAAAGATTATTTGAGGATATTTAAAGGAATATTCAAGGATTTTTTAGCGATTTTCAAGAAATTTTAATATACGATCGTGTTTGTTTAGTTTTTTAAACTATATTTTTGGTTTTAATTTTTTATTGATTCTTTAAAAATACTTTAAGGTTTGTCAAATGTATTACAAGAATTTTTCACCTATTTTATCAAGAATTTTTCCAGAATTCTTCCAGAATTTTTCAAGTATTTTTTACAGATTTTTTTAAAATTTTTTGAGGATTTTCCATTCTTAACTTTTTCAAGTAAACAACAATTATTTAAGGACATTTTAAGGAATATTCAAAGATTTTTTAGCGATTTTCAACATTATTAGTTTTTTACTATTTTTTTTATTAATTTAATATATTCATCATGGAATTTTTCAAGAACTATTAAATGGTGGTTCAAGGATTATTCAAAGATTTTTCAAAGACTTTTCAAGGATATAACAATAATTTTTCATGAATTTTGTCAAAATCGTTGCCATGCTTTTTATAGAATTTTTCAATTATTTTTTAAAGATTTTTTTTAAGATTTTTTCAAACATTTTCCATTTTTAACTTTTTCAAGTAAACAACAAGAATTATTTAAGGCATTTTAAGTTGTTATTAAAGAATATTCAAAGATTTTTTAGCGATTTTCAAGAAATTTTCAAAGACTTTACAAGGATTTTTTAATATTCATTATTATTTTTTTACTATTTTTTTCTAGTATTTTTAATTTTAATTCTTTAAGGGATTTTAAACGATTTTTTTACGAATTAATTATTTATTGGTGGTTCAAGGATTTTTCAAAGACTTTTCAAGGATGTTACAATAATTTTTCATGAATTTTGTCAAACACGTTCCCATAATTTTTCCAAATTTTTTCAAGTATTTTTAAGGATTTTTTAAGTTTTTTTCAAGGATTTTTCATTCTTAACTTTTTCAAGTAAACAAAAATTATTTAAAACATTTTAAGCATTTTTAAGGAATATTCAAGATTTTTTTAGCGATTTTCAAGAAATTTTTAAGATTTATTATTATTTTTTAATATTTTTTTCTAGTATTTTTAATATCAATTCTTCAAGAAATTTTAATGGATTTTTTTACGAATTAATTATTCAATTGTGGTTCAATGATTTTTCAAAAACTTTTCAAGGATGTTACAATAATTTTTCATGAATTTTATTAAAAACGTTTCCATGCTTTTTCTAGAATTTTTTAAATAATATTTTAAGAATTTTTTAAGCAATATTTAAGGATTTTTTAGCGTTTTTCAAAAAATTTTCAGACTTTACCAGGATTTTTTAAAGTTTATTATTATTATTTTAATATTAATTTCGAGTATTTGTAATATTAATTTTTTAAGGATTTTTAAAGGATTTTTTTTACCATTTTTTCAAGAATTATTCAATGGTGGTTCAAGGTTCAAAATATTATTAATATTTAGTTTAATTTTTTTTTAATTGTTTAGAACTGAACCCATACTTCCTATTGAGATAAGAGTAAAATTTATAATGGAATAGAGCAAATCGTTATATGTTATATTTTACATAAACATACTTTTTAATCTCATCTTGCCAAATTAAAGATTAAATATAAAAAAAAACTCCCGGAATAAAAATATTTCTATATATTTATACATAAAATCTTAACAATTATTTACAAAAATATTAAAAAAGAACATTATAATATAAATCAGTCTATTTGTTTAGGTACAATCCTCTGTCGCCGGAGGAAAATCGTAAGTCGGATTTAACACACTAAAATCCACGTAAATTTTCTTTTGCTTCATATCTAAATATTCAACTATTTCGCAAAATGTGAGCCTGTTTTGAGGTTTTTCATCCCAACATTTTAACATCATTGTGTAGAGTTCGTCTGTACAAATCCGAGGTCTTTCTAGTCTTTTACCTAATTTTAAATCGTGTAAAACAAGAGTGTTCGGGGTTTTTCGATACGGAAATGCACCTAAAAATGATAAATATTATAATTTCTACAAAATATTGCTTCACTATCCAACAATTACAATAACCCTTTCAGTCACCGCATACACTACAGTGTACATCAATTTTCTATAATTTTTATAAATTCAAAAACCTTTTTTTTCAAATAAGTAACTTTGTCCTTGTGTTTGGACACGCATAAAGTAAAGTTCTTTATTTTCCTTGTCGACAATTACAAATTGTATAGGAGTCGTCAATTACCGTTTACTAGGCTAATTTACTATGACTATGGTTCAGTTAAAAATTACATATATAATAGAATACTACTAATAAAAACGATCAAATACAAGAAAGTAAAAATTCACACACACTGTACAAACATTTATCAATAAAATATTTTTTTATGGCAGTTTTAAAACTATTTAATTTATTTATATTTCTTATCTCTTCAGGCAAATTATTAAATAGTTTTAAGCCCAGAACACATGAAGACTTTTTCCCAATATTATAATTGCAGAAAGGTATCTGAAAATCAAATCTTTGTCGTGTTTCTCTTTCATGATATGTAGAATTAAGATAAAATTTACTTTTATTTTGAAAAACAAAAACACATAATTCGTAAATATAGAGACCGGGTAAAGTTAAAATTTGATATTTTTTAAAAATGTCTCGACAACTATATGTTCTCGAAACACCTGCCATACATCTTACTACTTTTTTTTTGTGCAATAAATACATCGGAGAAAGAAGGTGAAGTTCCCCAGAAACACAAACCATATCTAAGCTTACTTTCAATTAAACTATGGTATAATTGAAGTAATTGACTTTCTGTGAGGACCATTCTTAAATTTTTTAATTTGTAGCATTCTGAATTTAGTGACGCAATAATTTTATTACATTGCATTTTAAAATTTATCTAGAATTATACCCAGAAATTTTGTATGCTGAGAAAAGGGAATGATAACATTATTTACAATCAAATCAAATTCATTTACAGATTTTTGAAAATTATGAAATCTTATACAATTAGTTTTTCCTACATTAAGACATAAGTGATTTGTTTTAAACCAATTTTCAACATTTTGCATTGTTAAATTACTTTCCTGGCTTAGACTAATCTCCTCTTTATTTGATATTATTATAGAGGTGTCATCCGCATACAAAGTAAACATCGCATCATTGGAAACACTTTCAATTCCATTTATGTAACAGACAAAAAGAACTGGGCCCAAAATAGATCCCTGTGGGATCCCTTGATCTCTATTAAGCTTATCAGATTTAAAATGTAATATTGTACCATGGTTGTTATTTATTATGTCAACGTATTGTATTCTATTATGTAAAAACAATTTAATCCAATTTAGTGAAGCGTTATTTACTCCGTACCCAGACAAACATTTCAATAAAATATTGTGGTCTACGCAGTCAAATGCCTTGGTGAGATCACAGAAAATTCCGACAGGGCAATCGCCTGCTTCAATATAATTTACAATTCTTTCATAAAAGGAATTATTTGCAGTTTTTGTCGATTTACCTTCACAAAATCCGTGCTGATTTTGAGATAAGATTATGTGTCGGTTTAAGTGCTTTAAAAGTCTATCCAAGAAACAATATTCAAAAACTTATTGGACGATAATTTTCCATATCTAGTGGATAATTTTTTTTGTGAATAGGAATAACTTTGCCTAACTTTAAAGCCGCTGGAAAAATTCCATCACTAAAGGACAGATTTATAAGGTAAACCATTGGCTTGACAATTGAAAAAAGGACTTTTTTTACAACAAAACATGGAACCTTATCTGGTCCTGAAGATCGCTTATTTTTTAGTTTAGAAATAATTAAGTTAGAAAATTCTTTTTCACTGAAGGGATATAGCATCATTGGCGTGAACTCGTCTTTTTTGACACTTTTTTATCTTCATTATTTTGCAAAATATTTTGAACAATGCTTCTTGGTGTAATTTCAAAATATTTATTAAATAAACTGGCAATGGCGGTTGGATTAATTACCGTCTCACCATCTACTTCAAGAGATAAATTATTTATAGTTTTTTTGTGACTTTTTTGTGTTATTTCGGACACCGATGTCGCTTTATTTTTATTATCAGCAAGAAAAATTTTGTTTTGATAGTAAGTACGTTTTGTGCTCTCTATTAAAGACTGGTGTTTTTGTTTTTCTGAATTATAAATTTCCTTAAGCTCAGGATAAGATTTTTTTAAGTAGTGCAGATGTTTTAATTCATTACTGGATTTTTTAATTTCATTAGTAACCCATTTATTACAAATGTCAGTACTTTTAACTTGATTTTTTTAAAGGAAAATTCAGATCAAAATCGTGATAAATTTTTTTTGAAAAAACACATAAAATGCATGTGCCATTCTAATGTTGGTTTTAGGCTGGCAAACGATCCTAAAATATGACAATAAACAAAGTTGTTTGTAAAATAAAGTGTTGTTATTATTGGTGGTAAGTAAAACCTATAATTTAGTTTTTTTATGAATAATACATAAAATATTTTTCGTTGATTTAGACCTTTGAATTACTATGTTTATCATGATGGACATAATGCCCTAAGTCAAAAACTGATCTCAAATTTTAACGGTTTTCGCAGTAGACTTACTTCCAGTTTTCTCTTTTAGATAATATAATACGCTATGGACTTACCCTCAACCAGTAAATAAAAACAAATCTAACCGGCGTTTTATAGAAAATTAACTATTAGATTGTGCAATGAATGACGATGATTCGGACTTATCAGACGAGGAAGAAAATTTGGGCGACCTTCTCGATCTAGACGATAATATTTTGGAACTCTACGAACATGACCTACAAATAACAAAAAGCGAAAATAACGACCAAATAAGACAACCAGAGGAAAATGAAAATAACGACCAAGTAAGACAACCAGAAGGGAATGAAAATAACGACCAAAGAGAACATGAAGAAAACGAAAATATGATATTATTATTTAGAATAAGTAATATAAACAGAAACTTTTTTGTGTACTTCTGTCTCCTCTAGTAAAATTTCTATAAATCACCATTAATTAATTATAAAACATAATATCAAGAAAAAAGGGTTAAAGGTGTTTGGTTATGCTTTTATCGCCATATTAGTTAAAAGGAAAATTGCAAGTTCTAGTTTTGATCAAAATTAAATTAAAGAAAAAAGATTATTTTTTTTTTATTTCGATTTTTATCAACAATGGCATTCCAGTTTTTCAAGTAAAATCTTATGTTAAAATTCTTACTTAAATCATAAAAGGCTGCATCAAAATCTTCAAAAGGTTCAACTAACATCTCTCACATGGGTAGAAATGGCATAAACATTTTAAAACCAACTTCTTAATATTTATTAATCTTACGACCAAAGGCGCCGAATCTCTGAGACAAAAGCCCAGAAGGAGACCCAATTTTTATTGGTAAAAATGGAACCATGCAATGGAAAAAAATTGCCCTAATAAAGCAGTAAGAACTAGGCGAGAAAATATAATTCTCCAGGCGTCAGAAACTTTGGAAAAAAATGCCAACACAGCCATTGAATGTTGGCCATATTTTACAGTAGAAATGGTAAACATAGTAGAAAACACAAATCTTTATATTTCTAGATTATCTGAAGGTTATGCAAGAGAAAGAGGAGGAAAACCGACGGTTCTCTGTAAAAGGATTATTAGATATAGCCAGAACAATCAAAAATGGCAGATTCAATATATTAGAGCGAAACGAACTAGGAATCGAACGCTTTTGGCTTGTGATGTCTCACGATCGATTCCATTTTCTTCTAAGACTTCTTCGGTTTGACGATCTGTCAACAAGAGGAAAAAGAAAATAGTTTGATAAATTGGCAAGAAGCTTGTTTGTTAAAAACTGTAAGAGCTTGAGGTATTTAGAGGACGGTGCTCATTCAAACAATATATTCCTAGTTATTCCAACAGATATGGAATAAAAATATTTGCATTGGTTGATTCCTCTACATTATATGCTTCAAATCTTGAGGGTTACCTCAGACAATAGCCTTAGAGCCCATATGTGATCTTCACAATATAGTTTCGAAGCTAAGAACTTATATCTGGAGCAAATCGAAACTCTACTAGTGATAATGGGTTTACAAGTATTGATTTGATAAAAGAATTATTTGACGAGCACAAAATCACATATGTTGGCGCAATAAAAAAGAATTAAAGAGAATTGTCTCTTGAATTTACCAACACTGGTCCTGAATTCTCTTTTCGAGACAATATGAATATTGTGTCTTACATACCCAAAAAAAAAAAATAGAAATGTTAATAATGCATGCAGTTTACATCATGATAATAAGATTGATCCATCTACAGAAGAAAAACATAAATCCGAGATAATTACTTTTTATAGTCATAAAAAATTGGATGTAGATAAACTCGATAAATTGGGTGCAAACTATCTAGAAATACAAGAAGTTGGTCCATGGTTGTTTTTTTTTGAATAATGAACATGGTTGATGACTTTATCTAAAAGACCTTGGACTATCTCTGACTATAGAACATTTGGAGTGACATTCTCTGGAAACAAATGCCAAGAAGATACTGGGAAGCAGGAAGCCACTAATAATGAAGAAATCCAAGCTGATACTAGAAAAGATGGTTTTTTTTTCAGAAAAGATTCAAAATCCAAATATTTTTGCAAAATGTGTAAAAGTTTGTGTCTCTTAGTCACCTACAAGCTTGGTGTTCTCCATATTCAGACGGTGCAATATGTTAATAAAATCTATTAATGTATGTTTTTTTTTGCTATAAAATTTTCTTTTGGTTTACATTTATATATTTTTTTATAAACAAAAGATGTTTTTTTCTTTTTAGATTATAAAATTAACAATTTTGCAAAAGCACGTTTTTGTTATGGGTCCGGCGCGCCGGTTCGGTTCATGTTCTGCAGGGTTAACATATTTTTTTTCAAAATACCTAGTTTTAATAACATTTTCAATTGGCATAAAATTAATATAAATATGTCTGTAGTTTTTTTTGCACAAAGGAATTACTGGCTTCTTCAGATTCACATAAGATTCCATAAGGACTTTCTTTTATTATTTAAATAGCCTTACAGATAAGAAAAATAATGATTTTTCATAAATTTGGTAAATTATCCACAAAACAACCTTAATTGATAAAAATATACAAAAAGTGGCCCAGAGAAGTTGCATAAAGACCAAGAGGGCATAACAGCACAAATAATATCTTTAAATATAAATAAAATAATACCTAAGGTTCCGATTTCCCACAAAACCACTGCAAAAGACCATACGTCACTTTTATTATCACAAGTTTTTTCTTCGATCGCCTCGATGGCCATCCATCTTAATGGTAATTTTTTACCAATACTGCTTACGTATGTTCCGACCCTGGATAAGCCAAAATCGGATATTTTTAAAACTTTATCATTACCCATTAGAATATTTCTTGCAGCTAAATCTCTACAAAAAATAAATAAAATTATTCTGTATTTACCAAAAAAATAAATATACTATTATTTACCTGTGAGTAACATTGATTTTTTCCAAATATTCCATACCGCGTGCAATTTGCAAAGCAAAATTTTGCAATTCTGTATTATCCAATATAGTTTCGATTTTATCATCATAATCGTTTATAGAAATTGGACTTGTTTGTTCGCTGCTCAATGTAGTCATCTCAGCTAAAAAATAATATAATAAATGCCAACGTACCTGAACATGCAGCCAATATTTTTTGTATTTACAATTTGTTACAATGTACAATATAACAATAAGTAAATCATGTGTTCATATAATGAGACTTGTAGAAAACAGTTCATACCTATATTTACATTAGTAATATTTTAAATATAACCGTGGAGTCTACAAAAATTATACTAAAACCTGCACAAAGAGTCACATGGGTAGTTATGTTTCAGGCGTCTATGTTGCACTAATTATAGCAGGTCCATAACGATATGATTTGGATGAGCTTCTAGCCTCATAGAATATTTTATGTACTGTTGTCTGATTTCCTCTTTTACTGTTGGTACTTTGAGATCTCTTACAATTATGTTGATAGGAACAAACCTTAGTCTATGGAATATGATCCTGAGCATCTTTGCTTGACATCTTACTAGTATATGTATCTGTAAGGTGGGAAGGGTGGGTTGCTCCACAAGTGGGCTGTCACACAGCACTTATACCTCATTAGGCCCATTGTGCATCCTACTTAGTAAGTGAGGACATAGCACGTCAGCCAGCCTACAGTTTTTATATAGTTGACAACGTCGCCAAGAGGTGCCTCTCTTATGTTGGCAGGTGTTAGCCAATACTCGCCGAACACAGTTTTCCTAATTGACGAGAGTGTCGGGCAGTCATAAAGGATGTGCTCGATTGTCTCGTCTTCTTGTTCACACCTCCTGCAGAGTGCGGTGTCTGACAGCCCCATGTTGTTGAGCTGTTTCCGTATACTGGACAATGACCAATCAGAATTCCGGTTAAAAGTCGCAGATTCAGCCTAGTCATGGATAGGGATGGCTGACCCAACATTTTTCATGGATCAGTTTTAAACTAATCCGGTCCAGCGTAATACCTAGTCCAAAGGATCAGTTCCAGTTTCTAGTCCAGTTCGCTGTTGTCAGAGTTGATCGATACTCGAACTCGATTATATAACCCGATATTCGATTTCTTAATTCATTGGCGCTGGCGGACTGAAGTGGGAACTGGGATTCACCTCAGTCCCGTCTACACCGCACCGCAGTCTCACAAAATATTTTTTTAGTTCTCGGTTCGGTTGGACTAGAACTCGTATCTATTTCAAACATCGTTTGGGATCAGTTCCCCTAGTCCAAGTTACCGAACCTGTTCCAAAGGATCAGTTCCAGTATCAGATAGCCATCCCTAATGATGGACAAGTATTTGTTGGCTGCTGTGTTGTCAGGGTAACTTACGAGGTCCCTGGCAACTCTGCATCTTATTGTTTCATCCTATCTTTCCTTGAATTTTACAAGGGAGTGATCCTTAATTAGGTTCGTCACGACCGGTGTAGTTTGTCCAACGAAGGAGCCAGGTCCAAATAGTTTTTGGTTCTCTTCCTTCTTAGCCAGTGAGTCAGCAAGACGGTTACCTTTTGATATGGCATGGCCTTTGATCCATTTTTTTGTTGATGGATGCTTCGACCAATGCTTGGTGACATTCTAGTACTACCTTATTAGTATTTCCAAGTTAGAGTTGGAAGCTGAATCCCAGAGTTCTAATCCATATAATACGTCCAAACGGGTTTGGAAATGTAGTATATTTGTTAATTTGATTTGAGACCGATTAGCCAATAGTACAACATTAAGACGAGCTACTTTATCTTCGTAAAAATGTGCTTCCTCCATGTCCAAGTGGATACGAAGATACTTCGCCTCTTCTCGCTGAGGGATTTGAATATTATTTAATTTAACACGGAGTAGGTGTTTTTACGATTCGTGAAAGTCACATGTACTTTTGATTCGTCATTTAATCAGCCAAGACTGAATTTGGAGTAAATATAACTGCAGTTAAGGTGAAGCTAAATTTTTGTCTACATGTGAGGTTAGGATGGCTGTGTCATCCGTAAAATAGCAATTTCAAGTTCTAATTATGGAGTTAAAAATGTAAGTCAAAAGCATTATTGGATAGTTTGGATAATCAAAAATTAACTTACTGTCTGCACAAGATGGTAAATCAGTAGAAGCCAACGAAGTAGGTGATTGAGGTCCTTCAGAAATGCGTCTAATACGATCCAGAGATAAATATTTAGAGACATATCCATTCTTCAATTGTAATTTATCTTCTTCTAGAGATAATTTTTCTGGTTGTATGTATGAAGCGTCACTATTTCTATAACAAAAAACAAATAACATTTTAATTATTTTTTTGACCTTGCTAAGAGGTAATTATTACTTACTCAAATAAAACTGTTGTGTATCTTAAATTTTCAGATTCCTGTCTATAAAAAATATAAATTTAATGTGTTATCAGAAATTGTTTTCTAGAACTCACCTATGAATTTTATTTCGATTACTAACTTGCAACAAATCTCTAAAAAATATACAGAATGGTTTATTAATAAAAAAACAAAGACTTTCACATGCAGTCATTAAAATTATCCAAATGTTGACTTACAGAGTGGCACAAATTTAATTGAACATTTTTGGGATTTGGCTTTTTATTTAGGTAATTAAAACCTTAATTTTTAAAGATAAAAAATTAATACGTTTTTTTTATTGAAGGTGAAATACCATTTAATAATTTTTAAAATAACGTTTCATCTTTAAAGGGGCACTCTCAACTATTTTTTTTAATAGGGACCTGTAGAATGCTTAATTTTTTTATCAAATTTTGAGAGTGAACTGTACTTTAAGAACTTTTCTAAATTTGCACCACCCTGTATACTGCTTAGTCGACAAGCAAATTTATTCATTTAAATGACATATAATTATGAAAAATATAATTTATAATTATTTAACTTTAATAAATATATAAATATTACATACTCAGCAAAGAAAAATCGGCTTTTTCTGTGTGACCATTTATCTCTCAATTTCATTAAATAGCTTTTCAATGAGCCACACGGTACAAGTTCCAGTAACATCATATAAGGTTGGTCTTTAGTAACACAGCCTAATAATTTAACAATATTTTTATTTTCGCCAACTTTTTTTAGAATCTTCATTTCGTTTATCAAATCTTGTTTTTCATCGTCTGCAGCATCAACTGAAATTAATGATTTTTTATTAGGGATATAGTTACAAAGAATGAATATTGGCTATCCTCTAACTCTACCTAAAAATGTCTGTTCCGATATGAAAATTAGGATTGCAAAATTTGTGACGTCATTGCATTTGCTGTGTTTTAAGAAAAATTTCGTGATTTTTGACATTAATAACATTTTTCTGTTTTACGATTTTTTTTTTATAATTTTTTAACATCCATAGAAATTATTCAAGTTTTGTTAAGGATTTTCAATGTTTTTTTTTAAATTTTTTATAAATTTTTGAGCATATAGTACACACTTTATTTAAGATTATTGATTTGGTTTAGATTTTTTTTTATTTTAAACTTTTATCTTTTCATCTGTAATTAAAAAATATATTAATAACAATAAATAATGACCCAAACAACATTTTATACAGCTGAAAAACGTCATTGGGTATAAAAAATAATCAAAATTCTTGCAACTTTTGGAGCTTCAGTAAAAATTATTGAATTTTTTTATCATTGAAGAGTTAATTAAAAAACTTTGTTTAAGATTATTCACTTGGTTTAGATCTTTTTTTTTGAACTTTTTACCCTTTCATCTGCATTTGGATTACGTCACTGACATCGAAAAGTTTAAATTAATTAAAAAATATATTAATATCAATAAATAATGAACCAAACAATATTTTATGCAGCTGGAAAACGTCATTGGGCATAAAAAATTATCAAAATTGTTGCAATCTTTGAAGTTTTCCGTAAAAAATATTGAATTTTTTTATGATCGAAGAGTTAATTAAAAAAAATTGATTAAGATTATTCATTTGGTAGATCTTTTTTTTAACTTTTTACCATTTCATCTGCATTTGGATTACGTCACTGACGTTGAAAAGTTTAATTTAATTAAAAAATATATTAATATCAATAAATAATGAACCAAATAACATTTTATGCAGCTCGAAAACGTCATTTGGTATAAAGAAATAATCGAAATTATTGCAACTTTTATTTTTATTTAAGATTATTCATTTGATCTAGGTGTACTTATTAATTTTAAACTTTAAACGTCACTGACGTCTAAAAGTTTAATTTAATTAAAAAATATATTAATATTAAAAAATAATGAACCAAACAATATTTAATGCAGCTGGAAAACGTCATTTGGTATAAAAAAATAATCTAAATTATTGCAACTTTTGAAGTTTTGTTTAAGATTATTCATTTGGTTTAGGTTTTATTTTTATTTAAAACTTTTTACCCTTTCATCTGTATTTGGATTGCGTCACTAACGCCGAAAAGTTTAATGTAATTAAAAAAATGTCATTTGGTATGAAAAACTCAAAATTCTTGCATCTTTTGAAGTTTTGTTTCAAGATTATTCATTTTTTAATTTGAAACTTTTACCATTTCATCTGCATTTGAATTACGTCACTGACGCCGTGGAATTTAATTTAATTAAAAAATATATAAATATCAATAAATAATGAACAAAACAACATTTTATACAGCTGGCAAACGTCATTTGGTATAAAATATAATCAAAATTTTTGTAACATTCCAATTTTAGATGGATTCTAATATTAATTATAATTAATGGAATTTTACCTCTGAGTTGTTTAACAGCAACTTTGGTGTAGCCTTTAATATTTCCTATTTCGAAGGCTTCTCCATAGAAGACTACCCCAAAAGCTCCTTTTCCGATTTCTTTTTTGATAATAATTTTATTTCTCGGGAATTCATATTTATCGTATTTATGTGCATTCTGAAATTTAAAAACGTATAAATGGTTTTTACTATTTTTAATTTGATTTACGCAGTAGCCAAACGAACTTTTCCAAAATTATACAATTTAAATATAGAAAATTACCTCTTCAAAATCCAGTGACGTGTACTGCGGGTTTATTTGCTCCTTTAACATGCTGAAAATACAACATTAAATAACAATGGGACGCTTGATATTTTTTGCACCTCAGGGGCTAAAACATGAATTTTACTCCCTCATTTTAGGGACTACAGTTCCACTTTTACTCCCTTGGGATAAAAAAATTTTTAGTCCCTCGAATAACAAAACCAATAGAAACTATAGCCTTGTAAATAGTTTTTTTTTCAATAACTTTTCATAACATTAAGTAATCGATTAAGTTATCGTTATGAAATAATATTGAGTGTTTCTTTTTACATAATTATCGTACGAAGTTTTAGTCGCTGAGGTGCAAAAAATTGCGTATGTACTAAAATTGAACTTTCATTCCCTCTTCACTCTAGGGAATAAAAGTAGCACGTTAATCCCTTGGTACATAATATATTATTTACTTACTGAGGAGATAAAGGTGTAATAGCATAAATATCTTCTAATTGATTATCATTCCAACAAGTAATGTATTTTTTTAATTTGGACCTCAGTTGCCGGGAACATATTGTAAAAGTAAATATAATAGCTACTATTGACATTATAGAAACCAATAATCCAAAAACAATCGATGTCGTATTTCTTTTTGAGGGTACTAAAAAGAAAAAATAATCAAAATAATTTTCGAGATTTGTATTTTTTTTTAATGTATTTGTATTTTTTTAAATGTAATATTTTGTCTAGTAACCAATAAAATAGTACGAATTTACTGATAGTTATTAAAGTCACGAGTATGATAATTACCATACGAGTTGTAGGTGAGTGTCTTAAAAATCATTGAATGTGAGTTACATGGGTTAAAATATTTTTTGCACTTGTTATCAAATTTTACCTGACATAGTTATGGAGGTGACATAAAAACATCCATCATATGTAAATCGTACCATAATTTTATATTTAATATTTTCTTTAAGGTCCGGCAGCAAAATTTCAGCACCTTCTTCTTTTAATTTTTTTTCTTCTATTTGTGTAAAGGAAGTACTATTTTCTCTAATACTAAAACAAAAAAAATATTATTGTTGATAATTTTTACAAATTTTCATATTGGTGGATGAAATTAAAAAAAAAATGTTGATCAAAATAAACCAGTGCGTAAAGACAAATACGAAAAAAATAGGAAAATAAGAAAAAATAGGAAAATAGGAAAAATAGGGAAAAATGGAAAAAATATTGTATGCAACTAGTGTTTAAAGTGCCTTTTTCACTCATGTGACGAAATTCACATTCGTGAAAAATTATCACTTTACACATTTGTTGCATAAACTATTTTTTCTGCTACCGTGCGTAAAGTACTTACTTTACGCAGGCTAAGGAGTGCGTAAAGTTTAACTTTTTTTTCTAGTGCGTAAAGTAAAATAAAATTTTCAAAATGACTTTTTTACATGTGCAACACATTTTTTGCAATATTCTTATGTTTCTTATCGTGCCAAGGTTCTATGTGCCAGAAATCAACAAGTTAACTTCAAGATTTTTTAAAATAGCTTGTTAACCTCTTGTACATAAAAATTATGGTAGTAGAAAAAATATTGTATGCAACTAGAGTCTAAAGTGACTTTTTTCACTCATGACAACATTCACATTCGTGAAAAAAGTATCACTTTACACACTCATTCCATAAATAACTATTATATTTTTATAAATAAGGGTACCGTCAAACGGGGCAAAGTCAATCAAGTACGTCCCTGTGAAGAAAATAGAGCGTAAAATGGAAGGGTTGCATTGTTAGAGTTTGTTTAACTATTCTCTGCCGTTACGTCATAATCGGTGACGTATTCTGCTATTTTACGTTTGTCATATATTATTTTAGTGTTATTTTAAACTTAACCTCAAAATTAAAATATAACTAATGATATATGCTAAGGATTGTTTTCAATGAAGCATGTTAAGGTGTGTTTATATGAATAAGTTGGTAATGCCAAACAATTGTATTTTGCTTTATGCGTTGCGTACCTTTTTACATAATTTAGCAATTTTTTTTAACTTCAAACCTGTTTTTCTTAATTGATTTGTTTTTGGGGATGTTTAACATCCCTGAACGTGATTAAATGGCGAATTATATAATATATATTAAAAAAGTATAATTATATTTTTGGGGTGAACCCAAACGTTGTAGACTGCATTTAACGGTAAAGGCGGTATTCCAGCATCCTTCTCTTGAAAAGTAATTAATCAACTTCAATTTATTTGAAACTTTTTTTCATCGGACCCACAGGGATGGAACTGGAGGGGGGTTAAAATTTCAAAAAATTCAAATCTCCGCTATTTTTGAAGATATTGAAACAGATCATGAGACTTTTTTTATGTCCTAATTATTATAAAATTAATGTGTCTGAATGTTTTTTTAATTCGACCTAAGGGGATGGAACTAGAGGGGGTTGAAATTTCAAAAAATTCAGATCTCCACCATTTTTGAAAATATTAAAAAAGGTCATTAGACTTTTTCTATGCTCTGATTATTATAAAATTAATTTATCTGAAACTTTTTTTCATCGGGCCACAGGGATTGAACTGGAGGGGGTTAAAATTTCAAAAAATTCATATCACCGTTATTTTTGAAAATATTGAAACAGATCATCAGACATTTTTTATGTCCTAATTATTATAAAATTAATTTGTCTGAATGTTTTTTTAATTCGAAGTAAGGGGATGGAACTGGAGGGGGTTGAAATTTCAAAAAATTCATATCTCCGCTATTTTTGAAAATATTGAAACAGATCATGAGACTTTTTTTATGTCCTAATTATTATAAAATTAATTTGTCTGAATGTTTTTTTAATTCGACCTAAGGGGATGAATCTGGAGGGGGTTGAAATTTCAAAAAATTCAAATCTCCGCTATTTTTGGAAATATTGAAACATTTCATTAGACTTTCTTTATGTTCTAATTATTATAAAACTAATTTGTCTGAAACTTTTTTTCATCCGACCGACGGGGATGGAACTGGAGGGGGTTGAGATTTTAAAATATTTCAATCTCCGCCATTTTTAAAAATATTGAAACTGGCCATGAGACTTTTTTTATGTTCTATTTATTGTAAAATTAATTTGTGTGAATTTTTTTTTAATCATACTTAAGTGGGTGGGAACTTAGAGGGTTGAAATTTCAAAAAATTCAGATCTCCGCTACTTTTGAAAATATTGAAACAGGTCATTATACTTTTTTAATGTCCTAATTAATATAAAATTTATTCGTTTGAAACCTTTTTCGATCTTACCATATCGTGGGGTGGGGAAGGATAACAGTCTCAAATTTAATCAGAAATCTACCTCCCCCTGTCGACCCTGCCAACAGGATTTTTTTTTTTTGATGGATTTATTGACCTAATATTAAAAAATAAGATTGGGTGGATATTTTTTTTAATATTTTTTGATCGACTTTATCTTTTAAAAGAATAAACTCCATTTTTCTATGCTTTTAAATAGGTGATCGACTTTAGCCAATATGCGGGCTATAGTCGATCACTCTAAGACAAAATAAAAAAAATCTGATGTGGCCAGCACATGACCTCTCGCCATTTTTGAATCAAAAATTTACAGGTTGACACAAAAAGTAGGAAAAAAAATTATTTTTTTGTAAATCTGGCAACAATGGCAAAAGTTTCGAAAATTTTAATGAAATGAAAATAAACTATAGGGTATACAAAATATATGTGTAAAACTTTATTACCGTTTTGTACAATAATGGCGTCATCACCCATAGCAACTGCCACTTCTGGTTGTGCGATTGGCACCAAAATCTAATCAGATCTAAGTTGGGCTATCAGAATCCTGTATGCAAAATTTCAATTTTTTTTATTCAGTAGTTTTTGAGTTATCGTTACTACAACATCCATCCAAACACACACACACACTAACACACACACACACACTAACACACACTAACACACACACAGACATCATCGCGAAAATATTAAAATCGTATTCTAATGACCCTAAAACGTGTTTATTCATTGAAAACTCACTACCCAATTTTTAGCATGATTCCTATACCTCTCTTATCTGAAGGGCGAGAGGTAATAATAATCTGTTCATCAAATGGCTTAAGGAATCATCAGTTTTAATTTCATTAAAAAAAATAAATCGTGTAAGCGCATTGTTACAAAAACCTTTATTTTTGATCGAATTTACCCCGTTTGACGTAACTTTTTTCTTTAGTTAAATTTATTTTTTTTTAATTAATGGGTAACAGAAGGTTACGTGTAGGAGCGTACACACTTATTAATTAATGAAATAAAAGACCAATTTGTATTTTCAAGTGTGGAAAAAAAACACTTGAAAATACAAATTGGCCTTTTATTTCATTTATTAATTTTTTGAGTTAAAATTATTTGAAATATATATTTTATGTGAATTATTTCGTAAAATCAAAAAAAAATCAATTAAAATTTTTACTTGCCATGTAATATCTAAAACAGTTAAATTGACGTTTGATATTTTCTTCCATTCAAGAAAATAAATATCGTCGTACATTAGTTTTATGCTGTTAATCTGATAAGGCGAATTTAAATGATTTCCACAAATACATTTGTCTTCAACACAATCTGCAAAAAAATAAATCATTTAGATTGTAAAAAATTACTATTTACTTTAAATAATATTCATTTTACTAAATTTATCTGAATAATATAAACATATGTCTTTGGTGAAAATAAAAATAATAAATAATTTATATGAAGAAATAAAATTATTTTTTACTAAATTAGTTTACATAATCATCTAAGTTCAATATACAAATTACATATGTGTTCACTGTATTCATTTTTTTCTTTATGGGAGAATATTCTTTTAATTATAGAATGTAAGCAAATTCCACAAAAACTATGAATTTCGTCTATTTTATTTTTCAATTTACCTCCGTTTATTTTTTTACGTGAAACTTTACTTACCAGGAATTTTATAGTTCACTGTTTGACTAATTTTAAATTCCAGATCATTACTTTCTAGAATAACTTCATACTCACACCCATTCATGAGATAATCAGCAGGATTAATCAAATTTAAAGGAGGTACAATAAAGTTAGTTACCTAAAATAGAACGTTAAACGTCATTTATTAAATCGCATTTGTTAATAGTAATTTATGTAACAAGTTCGGAAAAAAATGTTTTTTTGGACGACTAAACAAGATTCCTATATAGAGAAAAAATGAAATAAAAAGTACAGGTCTGTATTAAAAAAATAGTTGAGGGCGAACCTTCTCTACACCACTGTGTGAGGATAGCAAAATTTTTCAACTTCAAGGTTACGTATCACCACTCTTATTAGATACTTTAGCTCCGTCTGGTCTAGTGCTTTGCATCGGAGAGAAAATTCGACTCCGGTTATTTTTTCTCCGGTTTCAAAAAATACCGGAGGAAAACCGGATATTTCATATTTAGAAGTACCCTAACACGATATACGAGATGGTGCTGCTTCCACCTATTTATGTATTTTTCGAAACTTTGCCATTTCAATCCACAATTATTATCACTAAATGTATTGAAAAAATGAGAGCCTTGTGGAAGGTCATCTTCCTCTGTATGCAATTAAAATATAATTTTTGCAACACGACTTGAAGGAATAATGTCAATTTGAGACATTTGAGTAATTTTCTGTCTCTATCCGTAACGCAATTCCCGACAAAGAGAGTTTAGAATTATTATGTATCTGTTTTTTTGGTAAAACTATACGTAAAAATAGTTTTGCCCGAAAATAATCGGTTTAAATGTAAAAAAACCGAGATATCCGGTTGTTGTGTTAACCGGTGATTCTCCGTTTTTTAGTTAACCGGAGCAAAACATTAGTCTGGTCTAGTCTTCTTCTGCTATCGGACCAGACGGAGCTGAAGTATCTGAAGACCAGAGACCTTGATATGAACAAATTTTACTATCTAACACATTGAATATCTTGCACATATACTCCGATACTGCTCTAATGGTTTTTTTTTTGAATTGGATATGCTATATTAAGAAGTATTTGGAAACCGGTCCTGATATTTGAAAAAGTGTGCGGTAAAGTGACATAAGAGTACGTTAAATAGTTACTTTAAATTAGAAATAATAAATATTCCGAATTTTATAATTAAATATCAATATCTAATAATATTAATAAAGCTGCTTACCTTTTTTATCGGCAACCGATCAACGCCATCTATAGGATTACAATCGTCTGTATCAAGAAATCTAATAGTCATCAGATCAACTTTATCTGAAACATATGGTCGTGTAATTTGTAAATAGAAATAATAATTATTTTAATAACTAATTAAGTTAATGGAAAGGTGATCCATCATATTTATTATTTTTTATTAATATTAATACTATGATGATATATGATTTATTATTAAAATAAATGCAGTAAAATTGATAAAAACGAAACAATCTTTCCAAAGTTTTCAGTCTTCAAGATGATTAGAATATGAAATTGTAAAAATGAAGTTCATTTCTATATAAATGAATAATTGAAAATTTGTCACCGAATGCTTGGATAGGAAACTTAAAGATATAATCCGGTTCGAAGGACCATGAAGAAATAATCCGGATCTAAGGACCATAAAGAAATAATCCGATTCGAAGTACTATAATGACATAATCTGGTTCGAAGGACCAGAATGACATAATCCGGATAAAGGACCATAAAAAAATATTTGACTGACTTGATATTATGTTTATAAATATATTTAAAGATGGACCTAATTTTCAATACAGCCAATCTCTTGGATATGCCCCAACCAGCTTTAAAAGAGAAATAATTGCAATAAATATTTATATCTGAAAATTCATAAAAGGAGCAATTATCGTGATAATATCAAACAGCCAAGGTGCTCTCAAGGCCCCCATCGACTATGGCTAAACACGACGGTTTTAACCTATGTATAAAACTGTTAGAAGGATGAAGGAACTCGGATTAAACCCACAGACTACGATTTTTATTTTAACAGCTTATCGCGTTGAACTAAACGTGCCTACTAGCAGTGGCAGATACGTTGGCTGTACAACAAAAAATTCAAAAAGAAAGACTCCTGTACTCCTGTAAAATGGATCAAAAAACGGCTGTATGGCCATACAACCTTATAACACCATTAATAAAAAATGTAATTCTCATTTACGGCTATCTATCAGTCTGCATGAACGTTTTTAACTTTACACAAACCTGATTTGAAAACTCCCTCACGCCGTAGCCAACGAAATTGTCAACTCCTACTCTGGAAGTCTTTTAATCGGCCAAAAACATTAATTGCTCGTAATACTACAAAAAAATTGAGCGCAAAATAGTAATATTTACGTCCGCTGTATGTAAGCGTTTTAAAATTAACGATCGGCGAGAGGCTGGAAAACGGCACCTGTTCACGAAACTAGACCGTGTGTCGTCAGTAGCCATGAACGGTTCGCCCCTTGACCGCTGCTGCGTTGTATTGACGATACACACACATTTTTTTATTAAAAAACATTCAAAAAAAAATTGAGCGCAAAATATTAATATTTACGTCCGCTGTAAAATTCAGTAGATTTTTCAGATTTTAATTTAAAACTATATTTTATCGCTATCTATCTATGGTATATTTAAGACGAGTGTTTCATTGCAGAAAAAAATCCAAACGTGACACGTGATTCGCTTAAATAAGTAGTTTGAACAAACGTAAGTATGAGCTCTAGTAGCAGCGTGGAATAGTGCTGGTTAGTGGTGCGATAGATCCGGGTATCGAATCTTGCACACAGCATATCTTTTTTTTACTTTTTATCGTTATATTTTACTTTTCAACCTTATTAAATATTTTTCAATAAACCGTATTCTACCAACATTTCAATAATAAATTACCAAAATCACGAGTGTCTCATCGCAGTAAAAATATTTTGTAGATACTTTTTACCTGGATATGTATTTTTTTATTAAAAAAGTCTTGACTACCTAAACTAGACTGTGTATTAAAAAAATTTTTAAAAAATAATTAAGAACGTTGAAAAGTAAAATATAACAATAAAAAGCAAAAAAAGGTATCATTTTTATTAAAAGAAGTCTTGACTACGTAAACTAGCCTGTGTATTAAAAAAAATAATAAAAAAATTTAATAGCCAGCACTATTCCACGCTGCTATTAGAGCTCCATACTTACGTTTGATCAAACTTATTATTTAAGCGAATCACGTGTCACGTTTGGATGATACAATTTTTTTTTTCTGCTATGAGACACTCGTCTTAAATACACCATAGATAGATAGCGATAAAATATAGTTTTAAATTCAAATCTGAAAAATCTACTGAATTTTATAGCGGACGTGAATATTAATATTTTGCGCTCAATTTGTTTTGATCGTTTTTTAATAAAAACATATATCGGTTTCAGTAAAAAAAAAATATCGAACCTGCCTATTATCAATTCTACTAAAATTCTACTAAACACCCTCATTTTTCTTAAAAATCTACTAATTTAGTTGGAAATTTACTAAAAACGGTAACCCTGTAAAATGTGTGTGTATCGTCAATACAACGCAGCAGCGGTCAAGGGGCGATGCGTTCATGGCTATTGACGTCACACGGTCTAGTCTCACGCATGGTATGTTTTTCAGCCTCTCGCCGATCCTTGATTTTTAAATGCTTACAGTGGACGTAAATATTAATATGTTGCGCACAAATTTTTTTTGATCGTTTTTAAATAACAAAACCTCTCGATTTAAGTCAAAATTAAAAAAATAAGAAAAATGTCGAACCTGCCTATTGTGGCTTATAGATTTCCTGAATCCCCGCGTCGGATTTAGACTAATATTTAACTTTCTTAATTTCCTTTCTGAAACTTCGTCTGATTAAATCGATTTTTTTCTTAATTGTAGTTATTTTTGCTTCATCATCCATCTCTTTCCACTTTAACAGTAATTTTTCATGACATTTATTTTTTTTTGGATTTTATCGCAGTATTCCTTTGATTTAACTTTCCATAGAGCTGGGAATCTTCTATATAGATCGATGAATTCATTCATAAATTGCGAGATCACTCATTGTTATATTAAATAATAATTGTTTTATAACAATAAATGCTATGAACACGTGCTCATAATACCACGTTTGACGCTACTAAGAAATCACGATGGATTTAATACACACCTCGTGTTTGACAAAAATGACGTCACGAACTCTGTGAAAAATCAAACTCATCCGACATTTTGGAACGCCGGTTAATTATGATCGTTTTTGCCCATAGACTTCGGTTTTGTGTCCGGTTCGTTCCAACTGATCCGTAGCCTATATGGGGGCCTTAAAAGCTGTAAATACGTATACGTTTAAATTAAGAATATTATGGGACTGAAAAAACTCGCTAAAGCAACTCGCAAAGTGAAACAACTTCATATGAGTACCAGGGGATAAAGTGATACAAAGGAATAAAACAGGCGAAAAAATCTATAGTCTACTCAGAACGAAAAACTGATCTTCTGAATTCGACAAAAATCGAAGTGAGGGATATAACAGGTTACCTATTAGTTCTCTTATATAAGATGGTTAAAATTAATATACAAAAAGTTGTAGATTTTGTAACAATATTTCATAAATTTTTTGATCATTTTAGACTTTACAGTCGACGAAAAGTCGAAGTCTCATATTCTAGCTGTATCTGTTCGTTTGTATGGGTGTAGCGAGCTTCAGCGGACAAACGGTAAGAGCTAGAGCTGAATGAACAACGGCATTAGATTCAGCATGGTCTGAAACGTCTACAATGGTGTTAAAGTTCTAAAGAAAAGCCATATATATAAAAATGTCCACTACTTTTGGTTTTATCAAATCACAAAATTTCCTAATAAGTAGTTTTGAGTTTTTTTTGGTTTTAATAAAACGCCTTGGGATAACCTGTGTTCTAAAACTAAAAACTTACCTGAAGACTTGTCCCAGGTTAAATTTAATCGAATGTTACGATTTTCGTCTAAAAAAGGTGATATTGAAAAATTTCTCAGAATTTCTTCATCTACAAAATAAAATATGAATTACATACACTACCGAGCATAAAATTAGAGCCACCTCTTATTTGAGAAATTTTTAGTTTTTTTTTATGTTTTTGTCATGATTGCTTAGATAAAAAAAAGTTGTTGTTTTGTTCAAAGTTTATCGAAAATATTTAAAGTGAAAATTTTTATTTGATAAGCTTTTAGTACAAATAATAGAAATTTTTATAGGACTTCAAAACGATCATTCCCTCCTCTTGGAGTTATAACAGCTTGCAAATGATGTATTGCAAAACGATATTGCAACTTTTTATTACTGCTCCGTGTGAAAACGTTCTGATTCAATCAATTTGCAATAAAGAGATAAAACCACGAAACAAAAAATATGCTGATAATGGATTTCAGAAATTTGGGGAGAGGTCCGTTTTTTTATTAAACTCTTATTAAAAAAAAACAACTTTTTTATATTCAATAATGACAAAATCATCGCGCAATATTTCTATTCGAGAATAAAACTAAAACTTTCTGAAATCCATGCAAATTACGACGTAACCCTAATTTTATGCTCGGCAGTGCATGTATTAGAGTCAATTTGTATAAAAGAAAAATTTATATTATTTCTGTCTCGTAATGTGATTCTTATATTTCGGGTTCCCTGAAATTCAATCCCAAATGTCCACTGACCAAATATGGAGTGAATTGCACCAATAGAACGAAGTCATGGTACCCACATACTAATAGACAGACACACATCAAGTCATTCATTTCTCATTAACTTTCGACCTCTAGCGAAGCTGTCAGAAAGTAATAAAATTTCAGCTGCTATCTCATTATTGTATAGTCGAGATTGTAGTATAGGTAGTATAAATTAATTAACTATTACAATTTTTATATTTAAAGCAAAAATTTAAAATATTTGACGATAAAATATTACGTTCCGTGTTGAATATCATTTTATCAATTTATTACAATATAAACATTAAAAGCAAATATTTACTTTGGTAATGCACACGCATATTCTATGGCGCGCCGTTTTGGTATTTAATAACATCGTTTAAAAATCAAGAAATAAAAATAATCTTTCCTTCAAAAATTTTAATTCCGTAATTATTCTGTTAATGAATTAAAATTATGTATTTCATAATTTTAATACACGTATTTCTATTATGAAAAACATAATAGAAATTCAAGAATTAAAATTATGAAAAACATAATAGAAATTCAAGAATTAAAATTATGAAATACATAATAGAAATTCAATTACCATTATGTATTCAGGTTGCCTATACTGCTGGCGTGCATTTACCCGAAATAGGATAGTCAATCTTTTTCTGGCAACACTGTTTTAGTAGGAGAACGATGGATCTTTAGATGCATTTTAAGGACCCTCTATAACACTCGCGAACAACCACCTAAAAAAAATATATTCTTATGTAAATCGACCTGGCGGATCCGATTTTGGAGTTCACCAGACAATTTGGAATCGCCAAATTGTCCAAAATCGACAATTTCCAAAAAATCTCATATTTTAGGGATTTTTTTAAATTTTTTAATTATCATCCTATATCTCTCTTAGTTTAAGTCCGATTGAATTGAAATTTTTAGGAGAACCAATTTAGACCTTTGTTATCACGACTTTCATGACAGAAATGCAAAAAAATTACGTGTTACAAGTAATTTGTTTTTAAAAAGTTGGTGACAAGAAATTTGGTAAAAATGCAGCAACAAATACTCGATCGAGAAAACTTTTTTGTTTTTAAAGATAAATGTATATAGTAAGCGACAAAGTTGTAGCCAAAGAATCAAAGAAACTTTTTTATTTCGGTGATTTTTTTGATAACTTACTTACTTTTCTAGAAAACGGTGCTGCAATATATAGTACCGCCGCGTCGCGGCCCATGATAAAAAGTTAGGTTGGTCCGACGTATGGGAATCAAATAATGGGTAGTTGTGAATATCGCTTTATGTAACGATTAGTTATATTTTAATAAATGGACGGGGAATAGTTATAGTCTGTGTGGTTTATGATACTTATTATTATTGAAAATTGATGAGTTTCAGCTCTAATAATAATAATTATTGCTTTATAGATAATAAGTGCATATTAAAGTAACGAAGTCTCTTTTCCAGACATTTTAAACTGAATTAATATTTAATTAGAACAAAGAACAAATCTGAAGAACTATGCGACTTCCAAGTTAAACCTAGAGTTTAACTTTTTTAAATACATATTTTGCCAACAAAATAATGAATAAACTGTACTTACAGAATATTACAGAAGAAGCACTATTTAAGCAGTTTCCATAAAGTCGGATGATAGAAATATTATACCGAAAAAATAGATTTATTTTTGTCAAAATGTCATGTCCATCATGCAATATGCAGAAGAAATTACACCCGAAAGGCTTATAAACAAAAAGCAGAAAGCACAGATGTGGTTAATACTGGTGACAAAAGAAGTAAGACCGTTGAAAGCCCAAAATGTTGTATAATTTGCAATAAAATTAGAGATACTAAATGGTCTTGAAAATTAAGCAAGTAACAACATTTAATATGCAAAATAAAATTTGGACGAAAGCCAAGGATACAAATGATCTTTAATATTAAATGAATATTTTTTCTAAAAATACATGTTGACAAATTAGAAATTAAGAGAATTATAAAACAAAAAGTTAATCTCTTCCAACAGGATAGCAAAGAATTTGTGAATATTTGTTCTGGTTATACAAAGGTAATTACCTACCTATATAACAGTAAATACATGATATTTTTTCTAAACATCTAAGCTCTCGCGAAGTAGATATCGGTGTTGCCAGTTATACACCCAGTTTCGCACTTTCGGGTAAATGCACGCCAGCAGTATAGGCAACCTGAATACATAATGGTAATTGAATTTCTATTATGTATTACATAATATTAATTCTTGAATTTCTATTATGTTTTTCATAATTTTAATTCTTGAATTTCTATTATGTTTTTCATAATGGAAATACGTGTATTAAAATTATGAAATACATAATAGAAATTCAATAATTAAAATTATGAAATACATAATAGAAATTCATGTATTAAAATTATGAAAAACATAATAGAAATTCAAGAATTAAAATTACGAAATACTTAATGAAAATTGAATTTCAATTATGTATTTCATAATTTTAATTATTGAATTTCTATTATGTTTTCATAATTTTAATTCTTGAATTTCTATTATGTATTTCATAATTTTAATACACGTATTTCTATTATGAAAAACATAATAGAAATTACCGATTTAAAATTATGAAATACATAATAGAAATTCAAGAATTAAAATTATGAAAAACATAATAGAAATTCAATTCCCATTATGTATTGAGGTTGCCTATACTGCTGGCGTGCATTTACCCGAAAGTGCGAAACTGGGTGTATAACTGGCAACACGGCTAACCGATATCTACTTCGCGAGAGCTTAGATGTTTAGAAAAAATATCATGTATTTACTGTTATTTATTTACTAAGATTCACTTACTCGCGAACAACCACTTAAAAAAATATATTCTTATGTAAATCGACCTGGCGGATCCGATTTTGGAGTTCGCCAGACAATTTGGAATCGCCAAATTGACAAAAATCGATAATTTCCAAAAAATCTCATATTTTAGGGATTTTTTTAAATTTTTAAATTATCATCCTATATCTCTCTTAGTTTAAGTCCGATTGAATTGAAATTTTTAGGAGAACCAATTTAGACCTTTGTTATCACGACTTTCATGACAGAAATGCAAAAAAAATTACGTGTTACAAGTAATTTGTTTTTAAAAAGTTGGTGACAAGAAATTTGGTAAAAATGCAGCAACAAATACTCGATCGAGAAAACTTTTTTGTTTTTAAAGATAAATGTATATAGTAAGCGACAAAGTTGTAGCCAAAGAATCAAAGAAACTTTTTTATTTTAGTGATTTTTTGATAACTAGCTTGCTTTTTAATGTAACGGTGTCACAATGTGGCAATATAGAAAAAACTATGCCGGTAGCGGCCGGTGAGAACGCCAGGATTTGTATTGTATTAATTAAAACCTATTTACGATTCGTGAGTTTATTTCGAAGTCTATTCATTAAATTTTAATTTTCAAAAAGGAGAAAAATATATAAAAAAGATTTCAATTTTGAAATAGGCAATTTAGACATACTCATTTCATTTTCACATGTTTTAACTTCTACTCATATAGAAGCAACAATATATAAGAGATAGTTAACACATTTGTAAAAAGGGAGGATGATACTTTATATTTATAAGGTTCTTATCTAATACTATTGAGTTCCACATTTCCCTTGGCACGAACAACAAATGTTGCAAGGCACATTCGCTTTAAGGCATTTACATTTATTTGTACAAGTAAAAAATTGCACTTGCAGTTGACTGTAATTTCTAAAAAGCTTAGCTTTGCTTCTTTTAGTGTCATCTTTGGTACAAGAACATTGCTTTCGATGTAATAGCCGCAATCTGTAGGTTTTGGATCTTGTTGATGAATTTTACTATCGCTCTTATAGATCGTTCATTGTAAAAACGCCCTTTTCACATGCAATAAAAATGCATCTTCTGTTAATTGGAGACAAATCTCTAAAATTAAATTCCAACGATTATAATGAAGAATACACTTCCGTGGTCAAGAAGTTTCAAATTTAATATATCTATAGAACATAGACAAACATCGAAATTAATGTTACCCACCTAAAGTCAGTTTTACAATTTTGAATATACCCTCATAATTCGTCCATATTTCTCATAAAATTTGGCGGGCCGTACAAATGTTTTGGATCTTGTTGATGAATTTTACTAGCGCTCTTATAAATGTTTAAAAAATGCTCTAAAATTTGTCCATAGAGTTTCCGATACTTGGTACCCATTCATACTTGAAGATTTAAAATAAGTCAGCTCTAAACGTGCTTCATTAAAAATAGCAATTTTTAGAGTTGGTTATAAAGCAATGCATATTCCACCCTTGTCAGCACATTTAGAAAAAATTCATTTAATATTAAAGATCATTTGTATCCTTGGCTTTCGTCCAAATTTTATTTTGCATATTAAATGTTGTTACTTGCTTAATTTTCAAGACCATTTAGTATCTCTAATTTTATTGCAAATTATACAACATTTTGGGCTTTCAACGGTCTTACTTCTTTTGTCACCAGTATTAGCCACATCTGTGCTTTCTGCTTTTTGTTTATAAGCCTTTCGGGTGTAATTTCTTCTGCATATTGCATGATGGACATGACATTTTGACAAAAATAAATCTATTTTTTCGGTATAATATTTCTATCATCCGACTTTATGGAAACTGCTTAAATAGTGCTTCTTCTGTAATATTCTGTAAGTACAGTTTATTCATTATTTTGTTGGCAAAATATGTATTTAAAAAAGTTAAACTCTAGGTTTAACTTGGAAGTCGCATAGTTCTTCAGATTTGTTCTTTGTTCTAATTAAATATTAATTCAGTTTAAAATGTCTGGAAAAGAGACTTCGTTACTTTAATATGCACTTATTATCTATAAAGCAATAATTATTATTATTAGAGCTGAAACTCATCAATTTTCAATAATAATAAGTATCATAAACCACACAGACTATAACTATTCCCCGTCCATTTATTAAAATATAACTAATCGTTACATAAAGCGATATTCACAACTACCCATTATTTGATTCCCATACGTCGGACCAACCTAACTTTTTATCATGGGCCGCGACGCGGCGGTACTATATATTGCAGCACCGTTTTCTAGAAAAGTAAGTAAGTTATCAAAAAAATCACCGAAATAAAAAAGTTTCTTTGATTCTTTGGCTACAACTTTGTCGCTTACTATATACATTTATCTTTAAAAACAAAAAAGTTTTCTTGATCGAGTATTTGTTGCTGCATTTTTACCAAATTTCTTGTCACCAACTTTTTAAAAACAAATTACTTGTAACACGTAATTTTTTTTGCATTTCTGTCATGAAAGTCGTGATAACAAAGGTCTAAATTGGTTCTCCTAAAAATTTCAATTCAATCGGACTTAAACTAAGAGAGATATAGGATGATAATTAAAAAATTTAAAAAAATCCCTAAAATATGAGATTTTTTGGAAATTGTCGATTTTGGACAATTTGGCGATTCCAAATTGTCTGGTGAACTCCAAAATCGGATCCGCCAGGTCGATTTACATAAGAATATATTTTTTTTAGGTGGTTGTTCGCGAGTGTTATAGAGGGTCCTTAAAATGCATCTAAAGATCCATCGTTCTCCTACTAAAACAGTGTTGCCAGAAAAAGATTGACTATCCTATTTCGGGTAAATGCACGCCAGCAGTATAGGCAACCTGAATACATAATGGTAATTGAATTTCTATTATGTATTTCATAATTTTAATTCTTGAATTTCTATTATGTTTTTCATAATTTTAATTCTTGAATTTCTATTATGTTTTTCATAATAGAAATACGTGTATTAAAATTATGAAATACATAATTTTAATTCATTAACAGAATAATTACGGAATTAAAATTTTTGAAGGAAAGATTATTTTTTTTTCTTGATTTTTAAACGATGTTATTAAATACCAAAACGGCGCGCCATACATATTCTACACCATTCCGAGAAAAATCTATTAAACTAAACGAAACGTGTATCAGCTATTAAAAGTTAATATGATACGTTAATACGATATTAATGTCTAATGAAGGTTAATCTTTAACACAAATATGAAGATTTTATATGCACTATAGGCCATCCTTCACGAAAATTGTAATTAGTTTATGTTAGTATCAAGAATTTTGATCAAAAATTTCAAACAAAGCATGTGTCCTTCTAATATTGAATTTTTATTACATTCTATTGGTCTAAGATACGAAGAGAGACCGTCATTCGCCCATCTGTTAACCAGATGAAACATATTTTTTATTATCATACGTAAATCAAAATATGTTCATGGTTATCCTTAATTAACAAAAATTTAATTTAATTTTTTTACCATGTTTTCACCCACTTGTTTACCAAACAAATGTTATTCGAATCAAAAATCTGAAACATAAGGAATGAGCCTTCGTGGTATTGCCTACTTGTTTCTGTTCATGGCTAACTGGCAACCAGGTATAAACAGGTAAGTTGATATAGGTGATTATAAATAAAAATAAAGATAATTTAATTACAAACAGGATGGTATAGTATTGCCTGGAATAAACTGTTCATAACTAATTTTTGATAAGTTTAAAAAATGGAGAAAGCAGATGCACGAGATAGAAAGTTGAGCTTCCTATTTAGTGCAATAGAGACGTGTCCGTTTAATTAAGGAAAGTGTACACGCTATTATTATTATATACGATTGAGATATACAGCAGTTCTCTATTGCCGGGAAGCATTTAAACAATGCACTATAGGAATCGGTACCCGTCTGTTCATTGGTCGATTTGAATATTTCTTACTCCTTCTATTGATGTGCTGGTAATTGTACGTTATCTTGAAAGTTTGATTATTTATCATTGTGATACGGTGTGGTCCAGTGGTAGCGTGTATAGTTTACACGAAAAAGTTCCCTGTTTGAATCCCGACGTTATGTTTTTAAATTTTTTGTTTAAAATTCTGTTGCGTTTTTTGGTGCCACCCTGTATTTTCATTATTCCTTTACTCAATATATTTTAATTTCAGACTCGCTTGATGTACCCTTCTTATTTCCTCGAGTCATGTCCCTATTTTCTCTTGGTATTCCTATAAAATGTAAATAATTCTCTTTCTTTGCCTCTTCAGTCAAAATAATCGACATTTATATCGTTTGTGTCGCTTACTGAAGATTTCTTTTTGCTACTGTTATTTTTAATTGTTTTTTATACCGGTATATATATTTTTCTTATATTTACTTAAAAGTTCACATCTTATCTTTTATAACAATATAAATTATCTGATGTCTGTGTTCATATATTCATGTATTTCATTTTAATATTATCATTGTTTTATATTCTTTTTTCGAAATCAGAAACCACGAAATCTGGTAATTTATAAGATTTTTATCTCATATTTAAGTTATGTGAACTTTTAGGGTCTTTTTTTGGTTGTTTTTTATGTAGAGGACCCTTTTTTGGTTTTTTTGAACAGAACTACTATAAATTTTTTTTCTGGACAGAACCTTTTTCTTTAATTTGTATTACAAGTTTCGTCCTTGGATTCCAAATATTTTGCTGAATAAGTTCTTGCAACGAGCAACGGATCCACTCTAGAAACTTGAGAAAAAACTTCAAAAACAAAGCTAAGTTAAACTTCAACAAAAGAAAAAGTCTCTTGGATTGTTAAATTTTTGTTTCACTTTGTTTTCTTTGTAAAATAAACAAATATAACGTTTAATTTCCACAAAAAAAAGAAAGGACGGATTTTGAAATATATCATAGTTTTTTTGTCAATTGTTTCTAATTACATCAAAAAATCAATTAGACTGGCGTCTAAAATTTTTTTATTTAATATTTTACTTCTGATATATTTCAAATTCTACAATAATAAAAAAATTTGAGCTTAAATCACATTAATACTTTATTATCAACAAATTAAAGTATCGTTTCAATACACAGGTTAGATTTAGATAGTCAAGATTTCTTTTAATAAAATAATTATTTCAGCAGATATTTGATATTCGACATTGACTCCCGATTTCGGCACCGTACGTGTAGTAGGAGTAAGAAATATTTAAATCAACCAATGAACATAGAAGACGGGTGCCGATTCCTATAGTACAATATGTTTGAGTGTTGCCGGCATTCATTTTGGAGCGACTGACCATTCGCTTAAATTATTTTCAATTATATTATTTTATTTTTTAATAATATATATTAAAATAAAAAACGTATCCTAAATATTTTCAATTTTAAAAATTCTTTCACCAATCGTCTTCTTGTGTATAGGAGAGAAACCCTATAGTTTTTGGACATTATAGCTGTAAAAACTAAAGGGGGTTGAAATTTGAAAAAAATCATATCTCCGTCATTTTTAAAAATATTGAAATAGGTCATTATACTTTTTTAATGTCCTATTTATTATAAAATTAATTTGCTTGAAACTTTTTTTGAATTGACCTTCATGAAGGTTGAAATTTGCAATCGGAAGTATTAAAATCATAAAAAATGGAAATTTTGTTTTGATTAAAATGACTTTTCTCGACGTTTTAAGCCATCCAAAACACGATAAAGTGAAAAAAAATTTCATGTCCGTCGGTCTGGTTGTATGTGGAGGCGATAACTCAAGAACCAGTCATTCGATTTCAAATTTTTTTTCGCCAATCGTCTTATGTCTAGCAACGAAACAAACCTGTACATTATTTCTGCTATTCCCATTCACAACACTCTGGTATAGAAAAAGATATCAAGTCACCTATGAAAATCATGAATAATGTCATTCTGATTATGTTTGTTTAATATACTAAAATGTCAACATAATATTTTCTATACATTTCGTGGTGCGTATAGTTCTTGTGTTTAATGTTAACGTGGATTTCTCGGACCGAAGTACTAAAAACATGTGTTTTTAACCTTGTAATATTTTTTTATGTGTATTTCGATTGGTAAACAGATTCTCGCAATCACCTATATCAACTTATCTGTTTATACCTGATTGCCCGGTAGCCATGAACAGAAATAACTAGGCAATACCTTATATTTCAAACTTTTGATTCGAATAACATTTGTTTACTAAACAAGTGGGTGAAACATGGCAAAAAATTAATTTTTTTTTTATTAAGGATGTATGTATAAGACTTACTACAAAAATATGTTTTATCTGGTTAACAGATAGGCGAAGGACAGCCTCTCTTCGTCTCCGGTACTTTATATTGTAACTAGGCGCTTTAAATAAAAATGAGATTTTAGTAGATGTTTTTGATATTACATAAACCAATAATATGTTTTATACTATTCAATTTATTTTAAATCTTACCTATGGTTCTCCACGAATTATTATTTGCACAAACCTAAAAAATAAAAATGATAATAGATTAAGATATATATCAATAATTCACATAGTCAAAATATCACGCATATACGAATATTTTATCGTCGTTCAATTTTTATTAAATTACTAATTATTTTGCGGTTTAGGATTTTCTCATCCAGCTTTTAAAAGAAACATCGATATGGACCACCTGGTAGTCCAGATGCCTTATCAAAGATTCTCAATCTGGGCTTGGGTTAACTATAAATTTTTTTTAAAAATTATTAAATATTTTACAAATATAATTTTAAATTTGATCTAAATTAATTTCTAACTATTTCTTGATTTGTTACTTCTTCTTAGATAATCTTTCTTAATAACCTCCTGTTCTTCTCATTTTGTATATTGCTTAAACCTTTTCTTAAATCTATCTAACTTTCTCACCTCTTATCTAGCTTATTTATCTTGTCCTTTGATATCTTCTTAATATTTAATTTTGTTTCACCCTGTCTTCATATTTGATATGCCTTGGTCAATTTTTTTTTATTTATTTTAAAAAGAAAATTTCACCTCGCTCAATTACTTCTTTATTTCTTCTTCTAAATCATAACAGTAAACACTCAAAACTCCATATGTCAGTCACTATCTAACAAATTACCATTTTTTTATTTGACAATTCTCAAAAATCTTCAAAAAATCCAAATCTTTATAATTCAAAATTGATAAATCTTTCTTTTTTTAATCTCACTGGATTAATTTAATTCTTAAAAATTTCCAAGTAAATAATTCAGATAGGATTGATCATCTCAATCTGACATCTGTGACTATTTTATATTAAATTTTTTATCAATATATACTTCCATCCCTTGGCTTACGAATTTATGGTTTATTCCTGTTAGGCTGTCCTTAGTTTCGTTACTCTTTTTAGACCTTGACAAGATCTCTGACGAGTTTGTCTCTTTTGTGCCAGTTTGCCTCTCGGTGTATCAAAATAAACAAGAGTAAGCAATACGACAACCGCGCTTTGTTTTAAGCGGCAGTAAGTGAGCGAGACAAGAGAGTAGATAAGCTATGACAGTTCTAGCCTACTTCTTATGGAAATTAATATGAGAAATCGCCAAGGTCCATTCTGGTAATTTTTTATCTCATTCAAGGTCAGACCTGTTCGAGACCTATTCAAGAGCTGTTTAAAGCTGTTCGAGACCTGTTCAAAAGCTCTTGAACAGGTCTCGAACAGCTTTAAACAGCTATCGAACAGCTTTTGAACAGGTCTCGAACAGATATCGTCTGATGACGTCACGAGTGACCTTGAATGAGCCAAAAAATTACCAGAATGGACCTTGGCGATTTTCCATGTTAATTTCCATAAGAAGTGGGCTAGAACTGTCATTGCTTATCTACTCAAGAGATTAATATTTGCCTGCAACACAATTCGGCACGTGCGTTTTTCTTATTTCAAAGTATCTGACAAGGTTGTTACATAACTATTTCTAAATACTTCGAGCTATACTGTATATTTCGTTTTTATTTTAATTATTCTTTATTCAATTACATTACTTTATCATAACATAACAAAAACTGTTTATCATTTGTTTATATTTACTCATATAATGACAATATATTGGAAAACGTAGCTTGTAATTGATTAAATAATATTGTACTTTTGTTAATAACTAAATTAAAAACTAATCTTACCTGAGTTAAACAAATTGAGATGTAAATATAAACAATAAACATGTTTATCTTAATTTTACATTTATTTGTTTTCTATAAGTATTCTTCTTTTCTGCTGAAATAACTGAATATCCTGAAAAAAGATAGAAAATTAAATTATAAAAAATTTACAATCGTTATTTGTTTAATTATAGTAATTTATAAATCAAGTCAGTAAAGTTGTGATTTATTATTGATCAGATTGTAATTTTAATGAACTTTTTTTCTTGTATAAAACAATCTTCGCAGGACAATTAATTATCAAAATTATAAATTTTTGTATAATAGGAATGATCTGAACTCCTTGCTCTAAGCCACTCCTACATAATAAAGTAAGAAAATAATTTCCCGATAATAAACACATTATATTACATCAATAACGAATTTGTCCCCTGACCCCCTAAAAAACACATTAAAAAAGCATTAATTCAGAATGAAATAATAAATAAGGTTTCCAATAAAGCATAATAGACAATGAAAAAAGCATTGAAAACATCTTTCTACTGTTTATGAAGTATGAAAAATGTCTAAAAATAAAAATCGATTTATTATGTATTTCGCAGATGTAAGATAAATAAGTTATGAATATACAGGGTGATCATTTTATTACAAAAAACGTTCGATTTATGGAGTGGGAACAGAATAGGGTGTTTCCCTATTTTTATGGTCGAAGGACAGTTGATTATTAAATGGGAACGCGTTTCTGGATCGAATTTTTGATCATCGAAATATCGAATCACTCGGCCGAATAGTTATTAGTTCGAAAGTTGTTGGATCGAAATATTGTTGGAACGAACGTCTCTTTCGAAAGTTTACTTGGTCGAAATATCATTGAACCAAAATATTGCTGCATAGAAACATCGCTGGGTCGAAATACTATTGGACCGAATTGTTGTTGTACCGAAACATTGTGGGATTGAAAAATTAACCCACCAAACATAGACTAGCCGACCCGCCAACGTAGCTTGCCGAATGGTCGTATTCGGCCCGCAAACGGCTGTCAGCGCGGCGTGCCATTAGGGCATGTCCGCTTGGCCGAAGAGTGGCAGAGAGTCGGCTAACCTGTAGCTTACCGAAAGCATTACATTTTTATTTTTATATTTAAAAAAAATACAAAATGGCAGCAGAACGAATCAAAGGAAGGTGTAGAGGCGCGAATCCGCCGTCCGGCATACCGCTTGCTAACCGTATTCAGCCAAAAATACGATGTGCCTTATACGGTTTGCCAGTTCGTTGCTGAATGCTGAAAGAATTACTTTGTCGAAAAAAATAATTAACGGCGAGCCATAAATGGACCACGGGCGTCCCAAATCATTGTTAATAAGCCGTCTGAGTACCGTATGAGCTGGCAGGCGGCCGCTAGTTTGCCGACTGCGTTTGGTTTCCTCTGT
Source organism: Neocrepidodera transversa (assembly GCA_963243735.1). Taxonomy (NCBI): domain Eukaryota; kingdom Metazoa; phylum Arthropoda; class Insecta; order Coleoptera; family Chrysomelidae; genus Neocrepidodera; species Neocrepidodera transversa. Next base: position 18,527,514 of record OY725350.1, read on the forward strand.
AGAGAAGATAAATACAGTCTAAAACACAAAACAAAGTTCATACATAAACATCATAGGCTATCTATACTCCTGGCACCATGAACGGATCTTACAGATAATAAGACATCTTATTGACAACAAATATCAGTCTTCTAAGGCTGTTGAATCCTCACTATCTAGTCAATTTTTTACAATTCTCTACAATGCGAATTACCTAGCCTCTTTCCTATGCAAAATATATTGTCACGAAACCACTGAGATTCATTCACCACATGGGAGTCGTTCACGTACATTGATGGTAAAATCAAGCACCCAATAAACGATTTATGAATTTTAAGTTATACCAGTTGGTCGCGAGTTATGGTAAAGTTATTTCCAGAGAGGAAATACAAGTCGACAAAGTAGCAATTCGCATATACTTCGATATCTAGGGTCGGCAGAAGAAGTGGGTACGGTGGGTAGTAGTACCCACCTGAAAAAGTTTAGGTTGGGAATTATCCACCTGAAAATTTAAGCCAAAAATAAATAAATATGGACGTACGTATTTATATTCGATTTTGATAATATCTAGATTGGTATCTAGCCGTCCTACGCCGACTTTCGTGCTGCGTGCTGAGTCATGGTAAAAATCGCGGGAATCCCGGAAACTTGGGACTATACAGGGTGTCCAGAAATGAAACCGACAAAACTTAGGGGGTTATAGGGACTGCCAATATGATTGCAAAAAGCCATATACAAATGTCCAAAACCGCTTCGTTACTGATATACAGTGTGATTTGTGAATTTAGACAAAAAATTCAATCCGCCATATTAAATACAGGGATAACCCGATTTGATTTAAATTTGGTACATGAATTAAACTAAATGGCCTTAATAAGTAGCCCTTTGAACGAAACCAATATCAGGACCGGAATATTCTTTTTGTTCCATCTTAAGTTCTTGTAAGAATAACTCACCCTGTATAATGATTATCAAAAATCTGAGCTCAGATTCGAAATCTACGGAAAAAATCCTACAGGAACTTGTTAAAAAAGTTTCTGGCACCATTTCAGTTATTCCGTAATAAATTATGATGTTAAATGTTTTCACTCGAGAAATTAATTTTCGGATAAAGTACCATCAAAAATGGGTTAATATAATAAAAAATTACATAACCAAGACATAAATATTGTTATTTTCTTTAATTATTTCGTAGTAAAATTTTATAAAATACTCTCATACCCAAAAAAAAAGTGAAGAATAAATCGGTATCAATAGCTTACAATTTTTGTCTAAATACAGTAGGCTTGTGTCAAGTGTCAAATCCCTATTTTTATTATGAAAAAATATTGTTCAGCTAGCTGTCATTAGCGTTTGATTTGTTGGTGTTCATTCATTATTCTAGTGTTTTTAAGTTTAAACTATAGTTCCTAGAGTGTATTTATAATGCCGTTTCATTTCACTTATGAAGAATACGCAGATATTTTTGTACGGGCTTTGCGAAGGAAATAGCCAGTCTGCAAGAAGGGAATACAGACGTCGCTATCCTAATCGTCGCGTACCACATCATTCAACATTTGCTAAGGTACTTCAAAGTATTAGGGAAAAAGGAAAAGTTCCATCAAATAGAGGACGAGAAGATGCTCGAAGAAATAATGTTCATCACGAAGAGCAAATATTGGACGCTATAAATGATAATTCTACCAATAGCGTACGAAGAATAAGTAGGCAATTGGCGCTACCTCGTATGCGTGTATGGAAAACAATAAAAGAAAATGGTTTGCATCCATACCACAAACAAAAAGTGCAAAAGCTTGAAGAGGGTGATCATGTACTACGCATATCGTTTTCTAGATGGTGCTTAGCACATAGAAGGACCATTAACAGAATTTTATTAACCGACGAGAGCCAATTCACCAGGGATGGAATTAATAATACTAGAAATATGCATATTTGGGCAGACGAAAACCCACATGCCATTGTCCAGAAAAACTGTGAATACAGATTTCATGCGTCAATGTATGGTGTGGAATCCTTAATAATCATTTGATTGGACCTCATGTACTTGACGGGCGATTAACTGGTGATGTTTAACTACATTTTTTGGCCAATATTTTACCGGATCTATTGCAAGGTCAAAATACCCTTGGTATGTGGTTTCAGCATGACGGTGCAGGACCTCACTTTTCAATTCCAGTTAGAAATCATCTTAATGCCAACAGATGGATCGGCCGTGGAGGTCCAGTAAATTGGCCACTGCGATCGCCTGATTTAACACCCCTAGACTACTATTTATGGGCCCATTTAAAATTAGAAGTGTATAATGAGGAAATTAAAAATAGAGAACATTTATTAGAGAAAATTACTGCTGCATGTAATAGTGTTAGAAATAACCCTGAAATAATTCGAAAGTCAGTGAATCATCTAGTGGCACGCTCTCTAAAATGTATCGATTCGTGAGGGCTTCACTTTGAAAATTTATTTTAATATCAGTAAAAGTTTTTTACGAATTCTTTTTTTGTTATGTTGATTACAAAAAATTATTGTGCGTTGTGTTGTACTTTCATAAATTCAAAATTAGTAAGCAAATATAATTTATAAAAAATTCAGTACGGTCCTTTTTGAACAAATTCCTATCCGCTTTATTTAGCAGATTTTAAATCTGCGATCAGAATATTGATAATTATTATACTAGAACAGTTATTCTTACAAGAAATGACTCATTCCGGTCCTGACTCGAATTTATTTTTTCGTCTTTTATTGGGTTATGAAAGTATTTTATAAAATTTTACTACGAACTAATTAAAGAAAATAACAATATTTATGTCTTGGTTTCGTAATTTTTTATTATATTAACCCATTTTTGATGGTATTTTATCCAAAAATTAATTTCTCGAATAAAAAAATTGAAAATAATAATTTATTACGGAATAACTGAAATGGTGCCAGAAACTTTTTTAACAAGTTCCTGTAGGATTTTTTCCGTAGATTTCGAATCTGAGCTCAGATTTTTGATAATCATTATACAGGGTGAGTTATTCTTCCAAGAACTTAAGATGGAACAAAAAGAATATTCCGGTCCTGATATTGGATTCGTTCAAAGGGCTACTTATTAAGGCAATTTAGTTTAATTCATGTACTAAATTTAAACCAAATCGGGTTATCCCTGTATTTAATATGGCGGATTGAATTTTTTGTCTAAATTCACAAATCACACTGTATATCAGTAACGAAGTGGTTTTGGACATTTGTATATGACTTTTTGCAATCATATTGGCAGTCTCTATAACACCCTAAGTTTTGTCGGTTTCATCTCCGTACACCCTGTATAGCTATTATCATTCGTATTCACATTGTGACTAGCTGTGAGCCAAATGAAAGAATAGACCGGTTTGTTAAACGTGGATTTTACATCTTCGAGAACAAAGGGCGATTGCAAAACACCAATTCTCTTTGCCAAGAACGTCAGTATATTCAAAAGTGTCTTCGGATCTAACCTCGAAAAAATTGAAAATTGATGATAATAAAGAGGAAAAAGTGATCAATTATTTTGCTCGTGAGTAAAAAATATAATAATACATTATTCTTTTCTTTGAAAAAATAATTCGACGAGTGACTGGCTCACTCTTCGATAGCAATAAAAATCTGTAAATCAGATACTCTTTGACTTTGTCTAAATGAACGTAATCAAATGATTTGTTCGATATGTACTGAAGCGTGCATTAATAAATTAAAAATATAATTTCACGCACGGCCTTCAAAACGATTTTGATCTTGGGAAGGAGCAGACAATGACGAAAACTTTCATGATAATTATGAAAGAACAAGCAGATGATGTTGTAGAGTTGAAATCCTGGTTGAAAAGAACTGGTCATAAATGATTACATCATAACACAAAGAACGAACTATTAGAGGCGATAGATGGAAAATATACGGGAGTAAAAATGCAGAATATTTTTCCATACTTCTGGATGAAACAGAATCAGAGGTTGCTAGAACAGAGTAGGTCTCTATTTATTTCCGGGTTATCTCATAGAATTCTATTGGACAGCAAATACAAAATCTAAAACCTTATTTGACATCATCAATTAAGTGCTTGTTCGGTTTCCATTTACCTTTCTGTAAGCTGCTTAGGAACCAATGCTATGATAGAGCCTGAAATGTTTCGAAACCTCGAGCACTTTTTGTTGTAGGGGAAATAAAGAACATGATAGATTTCGTACGGGATTCACTAAACGAAATGCGAAATTCCAGGAGTTGCAAAAAGAAACCAAGAAAAACGTTCCCTCCCTTGCAGCGACTTCCCAATGAAGTGAGATTATGAGCTATATTTCAATGTAAATTTGTTAACCATTATGATCTTGTTTCAGATGGGTAGTGTAAATTAAATCTTTGAAAACTGTGTTGGTCAACTATAAAACGTTGATGACATTTTTCTGTTGTTGCTAAAGATTCAGGATTTTTGGAGCATATGGAATTATTCCAGTTATTATTTATTTTGAATGCGATGGTTATAATTTTTTAGTAATAAGCTTACCGAATAATTCAACATTGAAGAACCAAATTTGCCGCGACAACTGTTCAATACTGATTCAGCCAAATTTTTCAAAATTTTAAGAAGTTTCACCTTTGGAAAAACAGTAGAGGTGAAAACAATTATCCCGTTTTATAAGGGAGATTAGTGAGTGATAAAAATATGGCTTTGAGTTTTACGAATAGGAAAGGTAAGAACCCGAAAACTTTGAAAGATGTAGAATGTATGAAACTGGTTCCTGAATATTCGATTACTCATGACTATTCCAGGATCAAATTACTCTAAAGAGAGAAACTTTTTTGTTTTACGGCGGGTCAAAAATTACTTGCGCTCAACAATGTTGCAAAATCATATAGAAAGTCTAAAATGATAAATAAACTTCTTAGTCTATAACATTAATGTGTTTTTAAGAATGTCTGAACATAATGAATAATAACGAAAGGTTATCCATAACTGTAATAAGACTAAATTCATATTTAAAAATTTCATAAATAGAAAATAAGGAAAAAGAAACTAGATCCAAATATAATTTTTTTTTAGCGTAAAACAACCAACCACCCGGTATAAATTATTTTCATATCCTCAGTATACAAAAAAAAAATTGCACGCAACTCTATAAGGTCAAGGAAAAATAAATATGTTCTAAACACATTTTTTTGCAACCATAAAACTGTCGAAATTAATAACAATATTGTGATCCAGTTTTGGCACTGTCACTTAACGTAATGCAAATAAACAAAAAAAAATGATGAATCAACAAAGGTACGAAAAAACACGGCGCATCCTTTTATTGACACGAAAATAAATTCTTCAGTCGGTAATTCGTACTCCGTTGGTCAAGAACCAAAAAAAGAAGATTCTGCATATCGTATCGGCGTGTGGCAGTTTTTTTTTGAGTCAAAAAAAAGAGAAAGAATTTCGGTTAGATTCTGCCCAAGCAGAATTTATTTAAATTAAAAGTGCAATTTTTAATCCTCACCGCCAAGGAGCTAGATTGTCGCGTGGTAAGTTGACTAACTACTCCATTTGTTTTACTAACACCTTACTAGACAGAAATTTAGGTTTTTTTTGTATAAATAATAAAAGGGAAAAGTCTCCAGGACCTTTACCGTAAAATTGTGTAATAAGAAATAATATTTTTGGGTTAAATTATAGGGCTGAGTTTAAGCTACATATATTGATACTTTTGTCTTTAGGGTGCCATTACGTGATTATATATTTTATAGGTGAAATCAAAATTTCGTGGCTCTAAAGAAATAGCCAACTTTGTGTGTTAAGTTCCTTCTGAAGAAATATCGAAGTCAGTATTCTTGTTTTTATATAGTTTAGTAGTTGTCAAAATTCGAATGTCTATCATTTTTTTTATTTTTGTTCAGTTAAAGTCGAATTCTTTAATCTCATTTTTGATAGATTGTACAATTTTTTCCTTCTAATATTTTTTTAAATAAATCGCGCTTAAAATTTCATTAGCGTAGTTTAATTTCTTCCAGCCAAGGGCGAACAGAAAGGGGAAACGTAAGGGCTCAGAAGCCAAATAAAAGAATCAATAATATTTTTGAATAAGTAACTGATATTCATGCTATAAAAGGAAAATTTCCTCATCTCCTAATCCTGTTTGTAAGGTGAAGACCCTTCAACACCGTGAGAACACGAACTACCCTTTCGTCTGGAAAGTGGTCGTTACGTCTCCAGAGAGTTCAGCACGGGAACACGTCCATTTTTAAAGGTCTTTGGCTAACGCTCAAGGTCATAAGATTTTTCTCTCATAGGAAAGTGGTGACAGTAGCGCTGCCGTTACAGGTTTATTATAGGTAAAGTCAGAAAATTACTTAACAAATAATTTTACAACCTGTAGCTTATTATTAAAGTTTCATAACGAAAATAAATAATTGTTCACGACAAAAAAAATAATCTCAAAACTTGTAGGTTATTACATAACTCAAATGTGGTCAAAGCTTTAATAGCAAATAAATCATGTACCACAAAAAAATATATAAAAATTGAACAAAGGAGGGTGGCAACTAGTTTCGGCCACTAGCCATCTTCAGACCATATACTAATAACTGGATTAACAAATTGTTAAAGTATAAAGTAAACAACGCAATGGTCCATACATATTGGGAATAAGGAAGTACATTGTGTAGGGATACATGAAAGGTGTATTTTTTTATATTTGAACGTGAAAGGGTTGTAAGAAATAATTTGTGGAAAGGTAAACCCACCGAGGTGAGTTTAGGGAAAATCCATAATGATGTAAAAACCATGGGAAGTTACAATGAAAATTTTTACGACTTACACTTCTACTAAAATAGCTTGGAAGGGTTCTTCAGCTCTTAATAGAATGCCGATAACTTATGTTTAGTGGATATCAAAAATCCGAATACAAAAAAGTACTCTAAAATCAAAAATGAATAATAACGAGACCCCCCCTAATGCATTAAATGCATTACCCACCCAGATTAATCATATTTTGCCGGCACTGTCGATATCTATTATTCAGTGTACGAATAAGCTGTGATTTTAAATAGTAGTAGAGCCGTGCTTGTCATATATTCTTTACTAGTACTAAGAAAAATGGCAAATTTAGTTTGTATTTTATATTTATTGAAGTTGTGAATTATGGTAAATCTAAAATCAAAGCGTAAAACGAAGACTATTATTACTATTTTAAAATTGTAAAGACAGACAGCATTACCTATAGATATCAATTTATAATAATAAAAAAAAACTACATATAAGTTTTAGAAAAGTAGTGTGTTCTTGACAAATTTGTACTTTTCATAACCAGAACGAGAATTGTATTGCTTGCTTGCTTGTGATTTTAACGTCTCTTTTCTGCTACTAAGGCTAATCTGGACGGGACCTACAGCTTATCGTGGACTCCGAACCACGGTCCTCAATCACCCTAAACCCAGGACTATGCCTTTGTCATTCAGGTGATCTACCGACTAGCAAGTGTGTAATTGTGCCACCAACCCCTATCAGTTCCACGAGATATCCGATCTCATCCGGCCTGGTTACCGGCGTGAATGAAGCTGCGCATGACACAAATACCTTTTTGCACTTGCCAAAGTCTTATCTGACTTTAATTCCACTTGAGATTCATGGGGCTCGAACCCACGACCCGAACAATGACCAAGTATAAAGGCCAGTGCCCTAACCAACTCGGCCACCGTGTCCGGTAACGAGAATTGTATTAAAAAGTAAACTTTGATGACTAATAATAATAATACGAAAAATAGTTGTTTTCTTTGTAAAAAATTTTTCCATGAATCTGATGTCGGATAAACAAATCATCAATAAAACAAATTTTGAAATTCCGTACTGACAACTTGTTTTCATCTAAATTGAAAATTTGGCTATTAGAACTGCCAAAAATAATTTACTATTATTATTTTTAAGTAAATATTATTATATATCAATTAATTATATAGTGTGGTTCGAAATGGAATTAAAATTACATATTTAAAACGAAAAAATAATTTTTTAATATTTTCTTTACAAAATATATGGCATCACTTCATTTGTTTTCATTTATTTTCCAACCTATTTTTTTAAAAGTTCTAGACGTGGATTTTGTATTTTCTTACAAGGTAGTAATAAAATTTGGATAAAAAAAGTAATTTTTTAATATAGAGTGATGTTTATAAAATATTTAAAATATAATAATAAAAAACGTGAAACACTTCATAAAATTATCACAAGCTGATAAATATAATTCGTATTTTTTATTTGCAAGAAATATTAATTTTACTATCAATACTGATAAACTGATAATGTTTTCAAATATTTAAACTCGCGTATATCTTATAAAGAAAGGATTTTATTTTGCTACGAAAATATAAATATTTCATTACAACATGAATAAACGCCGGATACTCCTACAAAAAAAATCCAAATGATATTGAAACATACTTAAATATTGAAAACCCAATGCAATACATAGAAAACTTCTGTAACATTGCTTGTGGAATCGGGGACATATTTGTTAACATTAAAACGGCATGGAAGATGGAAATCTTCAAAGGTAACTAAATGAAAAATCCGAAAAAAATTTGAACCTGTGATCTCCACAAGCAAAAACGAAAACAAAAGCCAAAAAAATAATTGTGAATAGGTAAAAGTTTACTGGTTACTCAAAGTATTGTTAATTTCGTTTCTGAAACACTTTATTGTGAAACGGTATGAATTTCATAAGCATTGAAGTGAAACTAATTAAAATTTCTTACTTAGAATTTGAGAGTAACGTAGAGAGAGTCGAACCAACTGGTCTAGTCAACGGGCGGCATTAAACTCGCCTGGAAGCAGGTAGGAGATCTTAATGACACCATTAAACTTGCCTGGACGCAAACTGCTGACCTATAACCCGACCCATAAACTCGCCTGTGAGAGTCAGGTATATTTTCTTCAATCTCTTTATCTAAATCTATAATCTTTTACATAAATTGCAATCATTAAGTTTTAGTAATCTATTTTAAATAAAGGTTTTCTTAAGAAATGTATATATTTTGAAATCCTTTCTGAAAAAGAGATTTTGCGTTATTAAATTTCAATTATTGAAACTTTTACCTGTCCTCTCACCTCCCTCTTTTAAGGGTAGGCTTGTTTCAATTTTTTCGTCAATTTATAATTATTATTTGACTCGTGAACTGCCTAGAGTAAACTTTAATTTTTCATCAAGATTTAATTTCTGAAAGTTTGTCATAATAAAATTATACATATAGTATGGAACCAGTTGTCTCGTATACCCAGCGTGGAAAAATTTCCTTAATTGTGGAGTCTGCCAGTTTTGTTGAAAATGGTGTATTAAAAAGTGGTGAAACATCATGGCGCTGTTCACATCGTAGCTGTAAAGCTAAACTATACACAATTGGAAGTGAGTATTTGATTATCAAGAAAGATATAAATCATACCCATGAGATTGACTCGAAGAAAACGAATCGACAAATCATCTCTGCCAGTGTGAAAAGAAAAGCCACGGAAGATCTCCATGAAAAGCCATCAAAGATTATCCACAAGGAGTTAGTTGCCAATAAAAGCTGTCTTGAAACAATTTCAGTGAAAGATCAAACATATATTAGAACTAATCTTTACAACGCCAGGAGAAAAATATTGCCAACACAACCAAAAAGTATGGAAGAAACTTTCGACGCTATCGAAAAAGCAAACATCAAGACAGCGAAGGAAGAGAATTTTTTACTCGTAAGTGACAGATTGAGTAAGATTATAATTTTTTCATGTTTTACCAATCTACAGATTTTATGTCAAAGTGATAATATTTATATAGATGGAACATTTACATATTGTGCTAAATTTTTTTTCCAAATGTTTAGTATACATGTTTTAATTAATGGACATTATATTCCCTTAGTTTTTTGTTTATTACCTGATAAACGGGAAGAGACCTATAAATGCTTATTTAAAATTTTGCGTGAAAAATGTGTCACTTTAGGATTTAATTTCAGCCCTAAAATAATTCATATTGATTTTGAAATGGCAATCCACAATGCATGCCTTTCGGTATGGCAAGAGTCAAAAATTGTTGGTTGTCGCTTTCATTTAACACAAGCATGGTTTAGGAAAATTCAAAAATTGGGCTTAGCTCAGGAATATAGGGACAAAGATAGTGAAGTTGGACACTGGTTGCATTACGTATTTGGTCTAATTTTTCTCGACCCTAACGAGGTTGGAGACAGTTTTGTGTTTGACTTAGTCCCCATCCAACCTCAGAACGAAAAAGTAACAAAATTTTCAGACTACCTAGTGGACACTTATATTTCAAACGAATGCAAATTTCCTTCAGAATTGTGGTCTGAATTATCTGGAAGCATTAACAGAAATACTAACGCATGCGAAGCGTTTCATGCAAAATTTAATAGAAGCTTTTATTCTACGCATCCTTCAATTTTTATTTTTATCGATGTTCTTCTAACTTTGCAGATTGATACATATATAAAAATTCAAAGCCTTAATGAACCTGTTAAAAACAAAGATCTGTCAACGCGTAACAGACAAAAACTAGTTAATAAAAAAGTAGAAGAATATAAAAATGGTGAAATTTCCAGGTTAGAATTTGTAAAATGTTTGGGTTATTTATGTAATATTAAGTAGTTTTTGATTTATCGAAATAATTAAGTTAAATTTGTATATAGTAAAATATCCCTAAGAAATAATGTATAAAGATGTATTGAAATGTTTGAATATCATGTTTGTCTAATTATTATATTAGTGTTTAATATGATTAATATGTTCTAAAATAAATTAATTTTTTAAATCACCCTGTATATAGTAAAATATCCTCAAGAAATAATGTATAACTGTATTGAAATATGTTTGAATATCATGTTTGTCCAATTATATTAGTGTTAATTATGTTATGATTAAGATGTTCTAAAATAAATTAATTTTTTAAATCACCCTGTATATAGTAAAATATCCCTAAGAAATAATGTATTGAAATATGTTCTAAAATAAATTAATTTTTTAAATTGCATTCGATCATTATTTTGCTTTAATCCTTTTCCAGGCGAGTTTAATACTTCTCTTATACGACCCTAGTTTGTCTGCAGGCGAGTTTAATGGTGGGATTAAAGTAAGGTAATTTAGTTCGTAAATACCTTTCTTATCTCCAGGCGAGTTTATGTGCACCCCTAGTCAACAAGTGCTTTTTGGGTAAAACTTTTTTCTCCATCTCCGAAAAATATGAACGAGCGAAAAAATTCAAGAGCCGCTTGCAATAATTGCAAATGTTATAAACAATTACCTAAAAAAAATGTTGTGTGGTTTCTTAGCAAATATCTCAAAAACTATTTGACATTTTTCAAATTTGAAAAAAGATTCAAAAAGAGGAGGAAATCTACCAAAGAAAACCATAGCTCGCGAAACTATAGGACTAATATTTATAATTTTCCCAGAGTGTTGAAAATACGACTCAAAACGGTAACTCCGGCTCACTTTGAACCTTTAATGAATAAATATTATTTAAACTTATTAAATATTAAAATTAAAAATTGAAAAAATTCAGGCATCTAGTAGATAGTTTTATGAACAATAATCCGTGGTCAATAAATTTTTATCGCGATTTTTCTGTTAATTATGCATTAGTTAATTAACAATTTTTTTATACTCGAACATAAACATTATAAGTGCGATAATTGTTAAATAACAAATCTGAATTGTTATTTTTCACTTTGTTATTAACAACTTACTTAGATTAAAAATTGAAAAGCTTGATTAATATTGAAAAATTTTTTTTTATATTCCCGTTTCGCCTGGTCCCGTTTTGCCTGACGTAAAAATTTGTTACGCTTTAGTAGCGTTTCGCCAGACTCCGTTAGATGGAAATAAATAGTAGAGATTCGCCTGACCTGCCTCAAAAAAGTCATGTTTATATAGAATGCGAAAAAAAAGTCTTGGTAGGACAAAGTTCTTAAACCGATCCGAACTTGTTTTACCCGAAATTTTAATTAAGGACTTTCTACTTATCGACGATGGATCTGATAACAGAATATTGGCATTTTCGAGGAAGCAGTTAACGCACTTATTGAAAGAAAGTAACGAGTTTTTCGCAGACGGAATTTTTAAATCTTGCTGCAAACAGTTCACTCAATTATATACAACACACGCTGATATAGGCAGTAATTCAAAAGCAACAAGTATTTTTAGAGTAGCGTATGCACTTCTTCCAGATAAATCGGTAAACACATACAAAAGGTTATTTTCTTTGATAAAGAGACTCTTTCCGGATTGGACACCAAAATATTTTAAGACCGACTTTGAAGTTGCTGCAATACAGGAAAATATATAATAATAATTTTTCCATCGACCATCATAACTGGGTGTAACTTCCATTTTAATTGGTGCATATGGAGAAAAGTACAAGAATGTGAGTAAACAAAAGAATATAAAGAAAATTAGGAAGTCCGAAGTTATATTAGTTTATGCGCATCTTTAGCACATATTCCTAATAATGCTCTAGTAGATGGTTGGCTGTTTATTATGGAAAATTGTCCGAACTGTGAAAAAATTAAAAAATTCAATGACTATTTTGTAACCCAGTGGATGGAGAATAAACATATAGGAAATATTTGGAATTGCTTCGGTTTACGCCATGTGACAACGAATGCTTTGGAAGGATGGCACAATCGGTTAAATCGCAACATCGGAAAAAGCTATCCAAACGTTTTTGAACTAGTACAATTTCTGAAAGAAGACGCTTAACATTGTCAAATATTAGTGATCTAAACAGAACATTATATTATTATGACAACCAAAAAACGGTGTACTATATATGTATATAAAACTAGATGAAAGAATAAGACAAATTCAAGAAAGCTACTTAAATAATGAAATATCAGTGGGAAGATGTTTAGAAAAAATAGCTTACAATGTTAAGCTTAAGATAAATTAATTTTGTTAGTTCAATTTAATGTAAATATGTATATATTATTTTAAGTTGTTTTCAAATTGAGGAAGCATAAAGCGAATAATTTACAGATTTTTTTTTATTTGTCCCTATAACCGGTCAGGAGTGTTACTTCATACAAAAAATATATATACAAAAAACTAAAATCTTTCAGTAATAATTTCAACTGTACATTACTTTAAAAAAGCACTTATCTATAAAAAATGATTTAAGGAAAAAATTATCAAGATGGTTTAAAAAATTTAAAAATAATGATTTTTAACAAACTGGTATAAAACTTTCGTAATATAGTCAAGATGTGCAGGTTTTTTTTTCAAAAACAGTCAATAAATTTTAATCAGATCAGACGTGGAGTTATTATTATTTGTTTTTATTCATTAATTAATTGCTAATTCTTCTAAGTAAAATTCATATTTATGCATTGGTTTTGAAGATGGATAAAAAATTAAAATTAAAAAGACTCCAAGTGAAGTTGTATTTTTTAATATAAATTGAAACAAATTCTTTATAAACTATTTAATTTTTGACAAGTTATTAATTTGCATCCTTATTGATCAAATTTTGCATGTATACCACAATTTAAGCCATCGGGAAATTTTAAATGGTCAGGCGAAACGGAATCAGGCGAATCGGGCATAAATCTCAGAAGTCACATGAAAATGATTTTTAAAAATTTTTTATTTTCTATCGTTTAGAAAATTGTTATAAACAAATGCGTTGTTTATAAGATAATTTAAATTAATTTTTGGAAACATTATCTATGATGCAAATTATGATTTAAAAAAAAATCGTTCCTTAAAACAGTTTTTTTTTCATATAGAAAAAATTTAATTGTTTATAAAAAATTGTCTATTAAATAAACAAAGAAAATTTAAATAAAAATTTTTTTTAGTTATCAAAGAACAGGATAAATTATGATTAAAAAGGAAATGATTCCTTAATAATAATTACAGATGATAGAAAAAAATTGTCAATTAACAAATACGTTTTTAAGCAATAAAAAAATGTTTTAAGGAACGATTTTTAAAAATAAAAAATCATAATTTGCATCAAAGATTATGTTTCCAAAAAAGAAATTTTTAATTATCTTATAAACAACGTTTATAACAATTTTTGTAAACAATAAGAAATAAAAGAATTTAAAAATCATTTTCATGTGACTTCTGATCATAAAGAAAGAATCAATAGTAATATGAAATAAAAAAATTTTTTTCAATGTTAATCAAGCTTTTCAATTTTTTCCCTAAGTAAATTGCTAATAACAAAGAGAAAAATAACAATTCAGATTTTTTATTTAACAATTATCGCACTTACAATGTTTATGTTCGAGAAGGAAAAAATTGTTAATTAACTAATGCATAATTAACAGAAAAATGGCGATAAAAATTTTTTGACTACCGATTATTGTTCATAAACCTATCCAGTACATGCCTGAATTTTTTCAATTTTTAATTTTAATATTTAATAAGTTTAAATAATATTTATTCATTAAAGGTCCAAAGTGAGCAGCACGTACGGAGAAAAAAGTTTGACCCAAAAAGCACTTGTTGACTAGACTAACAAGGGTAGCTCAACCGTTGAAAAAAACAAGCACCAAATAGTGTGTTTTATTATTCATTCATATTATTGTTAAAACTATTCTAATAATTAATAATTAGTAATATTTCTTGTATTGTAAAATACTCTTCAATATAATTTGAAATAAAAAATTTAATTCGATTTTAGCAAAAATGTGGAAAAGGGAGGTTTAATGCACGATGTAACAAATATATACATTTTTTTGTACTAGTTACACAAATAACTGTCTCAAGTGTCTAGATATATTTTTTAAAATATTCACTTTTAAAACTATGCATTTTTTAATAGAATTATAACAACTTAGCATACGTTTTATCTCTGTTTTATCGGTTGAAAAATAATTGTGTTTAGTAAATGAATTATATGATAATATTGAATTAAACTTTCAGTATATGATTATATTTTTATCATTATAATTAATAAATGATCACATTTTTCTCTAATCGAATCAGCCCTGCATAAAAACACATTTTCTAATAACAACAAAGTAAAATTAATATTCTAGAACGATATCGAATTTAGGACAATTATTATTTAATTATAAAGTAGCAAAACAAAGTAAAAAAACATCTTATCACTATATTCCAATAAAATTATATGATAACAAATATATATACACATACTTACATCTTATAACCGATACTACAAAATCGTCACTTATTTCACATTTTAAAATTAATAAAAACAATTTTTTTCTCACAAACTCACTATGTAGCGACGAGATAAAATCTAATCCACAATTGTTTCTTCAAAAATAAATATCTCGCGTGAAAAGCTTTTAATCTAGTGGAAATACTCTGCACTGCGCTGGTTCAATGTATCGAATGTTGATTATCTAGTCAGAAATCAAACTCAATAATAACTTATATGTGCGATATACACATGTTTAAAATCTTGATAATTGATATACCGTTTCTAAATATTTAATAAAATTTATAATTCGATATCAAATTTAATGATTCCCAGCATCAAGTTAATTAGGTTAATGAATTTGTCTTCAAGCTAAAGTATTGTCAATTTGCCTAAGGATATAATTTAGGGTGCGGTTTTGTACACTGAAAATAATTCTAGGAAATTATTAATGCATTTTTAATAATAATAAAAATTTATATAAAAAGATGTTGATGGCTTAAGTCTTAATACCTACGTACTTTTTTTAATTTTCCTATACATAAAAAGTTTTTTTTATGATCTTTTATACTTTATGAGTAAAAAAAGACTCAAATTGAGACATACTGTATACATCAAACAAGAATTTTCATTTTTGGGCACACTGTATATTCTATACACTTTGTGAAATTTTTCTAAAAATCTCGTTTCATGACATTCAAAATCTGACACTTTTTTCTCCGAATGTAACATGCGATAAGGAACTACGTTCCAAAATATAAATCATCCTGTATCTTCGTCACCATTATTAATACAGGAGGTTATCCATATCACAAATAATGTAGAACAAAATTTTAATCAACGGCAACTAGTTTCGGCTAGCCATCTTCAGGCTTGTATATATATATATGGAGTTACACAATAGTAAAAAATCGGTTGTGTTTCCCCAAAACTTTCCCGACGACTACCCACGAATACTTTTTCAAATATTTAATGGTAAAGTTTCAAATTTTGACATTTTTTATTTTTGACAGGTGACAGTTGGAGAAATAAGTTTGACTGTTCTAAATAGAGATTTTCAATGGCTTTCAACTGACATATTGCAAGTCGAATTCCGTGAGATATTGCAACTGTCATTTTTTGATAGTGACACTTCCGTTTGACAGATGTCGTACAAAAATTAATGGGTTCTTTCGACAGATAACTCAAACCCATATACCAAATTTCAGCTCAATAGGATTAATACTTTTTCAGTAATTTAATGTTAACGTTTCAAATTTTGACATTTTTTTATTTTTGACAGGTGACAGATGGAGAAATAATTTTGACTTTTCTGAAAAGAGTTTTTCAAGTGATTTTAAATGACATATTGCATGTCAAATTCCGTGAAATATTGCACCTGTCATTTTTTGATGTGACACTTCCGTTTGACAGATGTCGTACAAAAATAAACTGGTTCTTAAAACGGATAATTCAAATCCATATACCAAATTTCAGCTCAATCGGATTAATAATTTTTTAGTAATTGAATGTTAACATTTCAAATTTTGACATTTTTTTATTTTTGACAGGTGATAGTTGGAGAAATAATTTTGACTTTTCTGAAAAGACTTTTTCAAGGGCTGTCAAATCACATATTGCATGTCAAATTCCGTGACATATTGCACCTGTCATATTTGATAGTGACACTTCCGTTTGACAGATGTCGTACAAAAATTAACGGGTTCTTTCGACGGAAAACCCAAATCTACATACCAGATTTCAGCTCAATAAGATTAATGCTTTTTCAGTAATTTAATGTTAACGTTTCAAATTTTGACACTTTTTTATTTTTGACACGTGACAGTTGGAGAAATAATTTTGACTTTTTTGAAAAGACTTTTTCAAGGGCTGTGAAATGACATATTACATGTCAAATTCTGTGACATATTGCAATTGTCATATTTGATAGTGACACTTTCGTTTGACATATGTCATACAAAAATTAATCGGATCTTCCGACCGATAACTCAAATCCCTATACCAAATTTCAGCTCAATTGGATTAATGCTTTTTTAGTAATTTAATGTTAACCTTTCAAATTTTGACGTTTTTTTATTTTTGACAGGTGACAGATGGAGAAATAATTTTGACTTTTTTTAAAAGAGTTTTTCAAGGGCGTTCAAATGACATATTGAATGTCAAATTCCGTGAAATATTGCACCTGTCTTTTTTTGATAGTGACACTTTAGTTTGACAGATGTCGTACAAGAATTAATGGGTTCTTCCGACGGATAACTCAAACCCATATACCAAATTTCAGCTCAATTGGATTAATGCTTTTTCATTAATTTAATGTTAACGTTTCAAATTTTGACATTTTTTTATTTTTGACAGGCGATAGATGGAGAAATAATTTTGACTTTTCTGAAAAGAGTTTTTCAAGTGCTTTCAAATGACATATTGCATATCAAATTCCGTGAAATATTGCAGTTGTCATTTTTTGATAGTGACACTTCCGTTTGACAGATGTCGTACAAAAATAAATTGGTTCTTCCAACGGATAATTCAAACCCATATACCAAATTTCAGCTCAATCGGATTAATAATTTTTCAGTAATTGAATGTTAACGTTTCAAATTTTGACATTTTTTTATTTTTGACAGGTGACACTTGGAGAAATAATTTTGACTTTTCTGAAAAGACTTTTTCAAGGGCTGTCAAATGATATATTGCATATCAAATTCCGTGACATATTGCACCTGTCATTTTTTGATAGTGACACTTCCGTTTGACAGATGTTGTACAAAAACTAATTTCCACATTACAGCTTCAACTCGTTCTTTTTATCTTCTCAATTTTGAAACTTTTTTTAATTATTTTCATGTACACTTAGTTTCCTCCCCCCTTCGTTTCCCCCACAACCCACTGCTTAGCTATTAACCAGCTACAAAAAATCTACAAAAATCTACAAAACTCTACAAAAATCTGCAAAAATTTACAAAAATCTACAAAATCCACAAAAATCTACAAAAATCCACAAAAATCTACAAAATCTACAAAAATTTACAAAAATCTACAAAAATTTACAAAAAACTACAAAAATAAGGAAAAGCGAAATAAATCAGAGAAAGTTGGAAAACCGGAAAAATCGCATATAAATCAGAAGAAATCAAAACAAAAATCAAAAATATGGAAAAATTGAAAAAGAAAATGAAAAAATTCGGAAAATTGTCAGAAAAAATCGGAAAAAACGAAAAAAAAAATATGAAATTTTTTTTCATTTTTTTTAATTGATATATTAATATTTTTAGTCTTAATTAAATAATTAATGAAGGCAATATTCTCAGATTTAAAAAAATCAAAAAGAACGAAAATACATGAAAATCGAAAAAAAAAGAACCAAAACAAATCCAAAAAATAAATACGAAGATGAAAAAATCGGAGCCGTTAATATTAATTTTTACTATTGTGTAAACTATATATACCGGGTGGAAATGAGTCATGGGCCACCTCTATAACTTTTAAACGGGTTAATATTTTGATCGATTATATTAGTGCTGTTTTTGGATTTTTTCAAATAAAAATCCAATATGGCCGACTTCCGGTTTGACCGGAATTGACATGAAAATTAGATATTCAAATGGAACACCCAGTATATTTCTACATAGAGTTTAATTATCTAAAATCTCCCTATTTTACCTTTTTCTCGGAAATACATAATTTTACAGGAAAATTGAAAAAACGGCGATAAACCCCAAAATGTTATATACAGGGTGGCGCAAATTTAATTGAATTGAGAGGGGTAATAAAATGGACAAATATTTTTTCATTGACAGGCTTGAGTGGTAAAAGATAAATATTTTTACATATACAGGTAAAAGCGAAGAATTTCAAAAATTACAAAAATTAAAAAAAAAACGAGTATTCTAAAAAAGTAAAAATTTCAATTTTAAAAAATTAAAAAAAATCAGAGATTAAATAAAGCTAAAATGGTAAAATGAACAAATATTTTCACATGGGCAGGTTGAAGGGACAATAGTTTGAAAAATTCCAAAAATTTTAAAAAACTCAAAAATTTCAAAACCAAACAGTTTACCAGTTTTTTACCAATGATTTTTTGGATTTTTTACGATTTTTAACATTTTTTACGATTTTTTACGATTTTTTCACGATTTTTTACGATTTCTTACGATATTTTACAATTTTTTACGATTTTTCACTATTTTTTATGATCTTTTCTATTTTTTCTTCTTTTTTAATTTTTTGAAATAGCCGCAGAAAATCGTAAAAAATTGTAAAAATCGTAATAAATCGTAAAAATCGTAAAAAATTGTAAAAAACCGTAAATAATCGTAAATAATCGTAAAAAATCGTAAAAAATCGTAAAAAATCGTAAATAATCGTAAAAAATCGTAAAAAATCGTAAAACTCGTAAATAATCGTAAAAATCGTAAAAAATCGTAAAAAATCGTAAATAATCGTAAAAAATCGTAAAACTCTTAAATAATCGTAAAAATCGTAAAATATTGTAAAAAATCGTAAATAATCGTAAAAAATCGTAAAACTCGTAAATAATCGTAAAAATCGTAAAAAACCGTAAAAAATCGTAAAAATTAGCGAATTAATTTTATAATGATTAGAACATAAAAAAGTCTTTTGACCAGTTTCGATATTTTTAAAAATGCGGAGACATGAATTTTGTGAAATTTCAACCCCCTCCAGTTTCCACCCCATTACAGGTAGAATGCCCAAAAACAGAAAATTTTTTTCACCCAATCGTGTTGTGGGTGGCTCAAAACGTCGAGAAAAGTCATTTTGAACAAAAAAAAAATTTCAAATTTCTTTTAATGATTTTATTCATGTCCGGACCGAAGCAAAACGAAATCAAACATTTATTAATTTAAAAAAGTGGCATGTTATTGCATTATAGAGAAAAAAGTTTTAAATAAAAGTTGTAAAAATTCTTTTTATTTACAAAAATGATATCTACTATATTTTCGTACGATGCAGGGTTCATAAGATATTTCACAAAACGTCTTTTTCAAGATGGCGACTGACGTTCGCCTCCCCGTCCCGCCAATTTGATACATGTTACAATAATAAAATTTAGCTCTTGAACTATATGATTCGCATTGATAATAATTTTTGATGCGTTTTGTATGTATGTACTTTATTGATTTAATATTTTTCGATAAAAAAAAAGATAATTTCTCTACAAAGTAACGGCATCTATTAACGAAAAACCGAATGTTTCTATACGATCATACAGATTACCGGTAAGAGTTATTCCTGCAACTAGTCTCTATGAGAGAACGCTCGTCGTTGTTTTCCTGCTGTCTGTTTGGTGAACCTGCAGCAATGATCCGACGCGAAGGAGGTGCGCACAGCTGATAGCTCTGGCTGGGTTGAGCGCTCGTCGCTCCATCTTGAGTAGAATATAGCTTGTGAACGGTGAGTGTATAATTGTGCGACAAAAATCCGATGTTTATAGTTTAAAGTGTATAAAATTAAGTCAAGCAATGTCTTCGAATAACCAGAAGCAATCGACCACGCAACGTATGATACAAGGTCAGTTGTGTGTTATTCTTTTATTAAGGGTTTATTCTCATTACGCGCATTTCATGTGCAAGATTGATTTTCTAGGCGCCATGGCTATCGATTTCGAGAAATATTGTGACAGTTTCGCGGTTTGAAGTGTTTATATTGTGCCGTGGACCGAGTAAAACCTGTTATGCATCCAGGAGTTTAAATTTTATCAACAATTATTGCGCCCCCGGTCGCCGATCACAGTCTACTGCCATGCCGTGCTACATTCTATCCCGTTCCTGATTTGGTTGCGTCTATTTAAATGTTTACCGCTGGATTAGTTTAGTTTATCCAATCTCTTTTTTTTTTAATACCGCGATCATGTCATTAGTTATCGACATTAAAAGTCTCAGGGATTGTCTTGACGTTGCCTGTTATCGCTTCGTTTCGGTCTTATCATCGCCGAATATTCGCTTAGGCAACCTTAACTAAAAATAAATAGTTTGTGACAATTATTCACTAGGTTAAAATTAGCTCAATAAAAACAAAACATTTATTTTTCTATAGCGAACAGGTTGCTTTGCCATTGCCGTAGCAAATTTTTTTTAACAAAACCAGTTTCATTACAAAAAAAATTTATGATAAGAACCATGTAAAATTTCATTCATCATAATACAAACTATTTTTAATTTAAATTCATGTTTGCATTATTCATTCTCATTATTAATTTTGAAGGTAAATATTAATTGACACTTTAATTTGGAGTTTTAGTAACAGTAACAATATTTTTTCGAACTTTCTCAAAATATAATGCTTCGTTTTTTGTTTTTCTGCCATTTCTATTCTACCAACTTTATACGTTTTTCTTTGTAAATACAATCGAATTATGTCATATCTACATTTTGTTAACCTGTAGCGCATTTGATCTCCCAGTCTATTTTTCTTAAAAAATGGGGTTAAAGCGGCGACTAGTTTCGATTAAACAGCCATCTTCAGGCCATATATAAGTAATAATAATTTTAGTACAATAAATCCATATGGATAAAATATAGCATAATTGAGTAGGTGGTAACAGGAAGGGATTTAAAATTTATATGGGACATGTAAAAGGTTTAAAAAGTAATACAGGATGTTATACCAGTGATGTAAAATACTTTGTAAAATAAGGGAGAATAAAATTGAGAATTCTTTGGTAGAATTAACTGGTCAGCAGGAAAGAAACTTGTTGGAGTCTGGATCTCTCCATGTTCATCCAATTGGACTATTCTGGAAATTACACCCACATATATTTGTGTGGTATATGACTTGGAGTTTCATTTTGTTCATTTAGAATTGGACCTACATTTGAGATATTAATAACCTTTTAGATTTAATTAAAAGGAAGGATTTATGTAATATATTTTTTATTATTGTTTTGCCAATCCCAAATAATATTATTATTAACTAATTTATCCAGAAAAGTGAAAGGATACGGATTTCTTAATTTTCCTCATTTTGCTCTCTCCTTTTTCTCAGGTTCACAATTATTTTTGAAAAATTTTCACTTATAATATGTTTAATTCTATTTTCAATTGTATTAAGTTAATATTGTAATTTTACGAATTATTCGTTTTTTGGAGCTTTAGAAACAAAATTTGAATTGAAATGTCTAGTTACATATTGTTTGGCCCCTGTAACAAATAAACTCTTAACGTTATCAAAAAGTGTTGACTGTCGATAGAAAGAGAAAAAAATATACTATGTATACGAATATTTTCAAAATTTTAGATAAAAAATTATGGTTGAGAAAATAGGGAGAGACCACAACTATAAGAATATTTTAATTTTCCTCATTTTGGTCAGTTCACAATTCTTTCCTGAAAATTTTGAAAAAATTCTCTCTTTTAGTATGTTTCATTCTATTTTCAGTGGTATTAAATAAAATGTAATTTTACGAATAATTTGTTTATTGTAGCTTTCGAAACAAAATTTGAATTTAAATTTCTAGTTTCCATATTATTTTCCCCTGTAACAAAAAAACTATTATCAAAAAGTGCTAACTGTACATTGAAAGAAAAATATATGCTATACAGGGTGTTTCATTGGGAAAGTGACATACGATAACTGCAGATAGGGGACACCTAGGCGATCTCAAAAATCCCATATTTAATATGTCTACCTACTTTAATAACCAAGATACAGGGTGTTTTATCTACTTTGTCAATTTCTTGCATGGTTCATAACTTTCTAACCACACTGTATATTTTCATGATATCTGGCGGACATATTTTGTTTAAATTGCCCAATCGATCAATAAATTTACAATAAAAAATATTATTAAATAGTCCAACCGAAAAACAACACCCTGTATAACAGATTTTTCTAAAATAGATTCTGTATTTGCAAAGATCACGAAAAAATGAATTTAGTGATATACTTTGCATTTTCGGCAAAATGTTTTTTTTTTGTAAAATTTTGAGTTGGAATTCTGAAATGGTGTGAATTGTGAGAGCCCAAAATTGAAAACTAATTTCGTTTTAATGTGATTTAGTTTTAATGAAGACTAAATTGGTGAAATTTTAATATTTTAAGTATTTTTTCATTATTTGCGATAAATAATCCACAAAAAACATTGATCTCTAATTAAGAATAAAGAAAAATTACAAAATTTTAAAAATCGCCTAAGAAATATTATACGGGGTAAAAACATATGATGTTTTTAGTACTTCGGCCCGAAAAATTCACTTAACAATAAACACAAGAACTGTACGCAACGCAAAATTTACGAAAACAACGATTTTTTAAGATTTTTTACGGTTTTTTACGATATTTTTTGGATTTTTACGATTTTTTAAGATTATTTACGATATGACCTGTTTCGATATTTTTAAAAATGGCGGAGATATAATTTTTTTTGATATTTCAACCCCCTCTAGTTTCACCTCCGTAGGTCAGATACAAAAATTTTATACAAATTGTATTTGAAAAATGTTAATCCGTAATGACTTTATTTTGTTGTCATCAATTTTTAGGTGTTTTTTTTATAATTTTTGTCGTTTTTCATTAATTAAAGTTATTTAATTTTTGTAAATTTATAATTATTTATTTGTTAATTAAAGATGAATGTTTTTAGTGGATTAATTATCGCAAATAATAAAAAAATACTTAAAACATTAAAATTTTACCAATTTAGGTTAACTAGTCTTCTTTAAAACCAAATAACATTAAAAAAAAATTTGTTCAATTTTGTGCTCTCACAATTCACACCATTTCAGAATTCAAACTCAAAATTTTAGAAGGAAAAACATTTTGCCGAAAATGCAAACTATATCACTAAATTCATTTTTTCTTGCTCTTTGCAAATACAGAATCAATTTTAGAAAAATCTGATATACAGGGTGTTTTTATGTCGGAATATTTTATAATATTTTTTTTTTATCCGGACCTGGATTTCTTTTATTGTAAATTTATTGATCGATTGGGCACTTTAAACAAAATATGCCCGCCAAATTTCATGGAAATATACAGTGTGGTTAAAAAGTTATGAACCACGCAAGAAATTGACAAAGTAAATAAAACACCCTGTATCTTCGTTATTAAAGTAGTTAGACCCATTAAGTATGGGGTTTTTGAGATCGGCTAGGTGCTCCTATCTGCAGTTAACGTATGTCACTTTCCCAATGAAACACCCTGTATATACGAATATTTTCAAAATTTTAGATAAAAAATTGTGATTGTGAAAATAGGGAGAGACCACAACAGCTCACTTTTGCGAATTTCTCAAAGATTTTGTATGCATTCGTTTGTCCATCGATTTTCCATTATTGTCCACTAATTATTTTCGTTAGTCCGCCCTTCGTTTCAAAATGGTGGTCCAAAAACTTTTTTTTTTCAATTTTGCTCGGCAGCAACAAATTGCAAAAAAAAAATTCACCGCACAGGTCGTTTGTTCTTTGTCCACGTTTGTCCACCAATTAGTTTTGTTTGTCCACCCATCAGTTAAATATAATTAATTATACAGGGTGTCCCTCAAATAGTGTAAAAAAATTCAAGGGGTGATAGGACTCCTAAAATTAATAAAAAACGTTCCTATAAGCATAGGTCGTTAAATGCATATTAAATTAGTTAGGGGCTTTAAAAAAGTAAATTTTAAAAACGTTTTTTTTTAATTATAAGTTTAAAAAACAAGATAAAAGTTGGAGAAAAAACAAGGGGACATACAATTTAACCCTAAATCGAAAAATTATTTTTCTAATCGGAAAGGGTAGTTATTTCAAGGGAAGATGGTTAATTTATACATAACTTTTTTTAGGTGGTTTTTTTACAACGTGAGTACAGGTTTTAAAATCTACATGCTTTTATGTTCAGAAAGGTATTCTTGTTGCAAGTCGCTTAGAGTAACCGTTTTCGAGAAAATTGAAGGTAAGCAGTTTGCTGAACATTAAGTTGAGAAAAAGAGAAATTATTTTGGTTGCTCACAGGTTAATACAATTTTATGGAAATTGTGGGGTGTTAAACTAATCATGTAAAACGAAATTTTATCCTGTTTTTTAAACTTATAATAAAAAATAAACATTTTTAAAATTTACTCTTAAAGCCTCTAACTCCCTTAATGTGCATTTAACGACTTATGCTTATATTAACTTTTTCTATTAATTTTAGGAGTATGAATTTTTTTACACTATTTGAGGGACACCCTGTATGAATTTTAAAAAATTGTGATATTGTGAAGTTGGCACACCCTTTTTTGAATTTTGAAATTTTTGTTCGTGCATTCGTTTGTTCATCGTTAGTCCAAGATTGTCCACCTAAAATTTTTGTTTTTCTGTTACAGGGGTTAACCAAAAAATTATTTATTAAAATCTACAATTACCTGTGTTATTTTCTTTAATTAAAAGATAAATTAAAATCATTTCAATACCAGTGAAAAGAGAATAAAAAATTCTATAAGTGAGAGTTTTTCCAAAATTTTTGAGCTAGAATTGTGACCTTGAGAAAGGGGAGAGACCAAAAATGAGAAAAATTAAAAAAATTCTTATAGTGTGGTCTCTCCTTTTTCTCACAACCACAATTTTTCATCTAAATTTTTGAAAAAATTCACACATATAGAATATTTTTCTCTCTCACTATCTACACTTAGTACGTTTTAATAGCATCTATAGTTTTGTTGTTACAAGGGTTAAAAAAAAAATTATTAATTATAATCTACAGTATGTTATTTTTTTTTGATAAAAAATATATTAAAATTATTTTAATACCATTAAAAAGAGACTAAAAAATTCTATAAATAGGAATTTTTTCAAAATTTTTAAGCAAAAATTGCGACCTTGAGAAAAAGGAGATACCAAAATGAGAAAAAATATAGTTATTGTCTCTCCCTATTTTCACAACCACAATTTTTAATCTAAAATTTTTGAAAAAATTCACTTATATAGAATATTTTTTTCTCTTTCTATCAACATTTAACACGTTTTAATAGTATCGATAGTTTTCTTGTTACAGGGGTTAAACAAAAAATTATTTATTAAAATCTGCAATTATCTAAGTTATTTTGTTTAATTAAAAAATATATTAAAATCTATTTAATACCTTTAAAAAGAGAATACAAAATTCTATAAATGGGAATTTCTTCAAAATTTTTAAGCAAAAATTGCGATCTTGAGAAAAGGGAGAGACCAAAATGAGAAAAAATATATGGTCCCTCCATATTTTCATTCCATTTTCACTGAAAATATTTATAAATCATTTTAAATAAAATTAATTATAAATTGAGTATACTTTGGGTTTAATTTCTATTAAATATTTGAACGTAAATTTTCTTAAATAACTACAATTAAAAAATAATATTTATTTATGTACTACAGGTATACACATCTGTTTATACCCGCGGTGCATACAAACTTTTATATCATTATTGCATTCAAAATATAAATATTTAAAAAAAATCTGCTTTTGTCTTTACAGTGGGAATATGAAAATATTAATATTTAGTCTGAATTTACTTTAGTTGGACTTATTATAACAAGATATAAAAACATTTTATACAGGGTAAGTCAAAAAGTTGATCGACTCAGCAGGTTATTTTTAATACAATTTTATATATTTTGTAATACTAGTCAGTTGTCGACATTGAACCATTTTTAAAAATATATAATTTATAAATTAAATAAAGATATTTAAGGTAGAAAATTACAAAAATTGGTTTTTTTTGCGAACCACCCTGTAATCTAATATTTCCTCCGTTTTAATTTCTCTAATTTTTTCTTATTGTCTTTAATTTAAGTTTGTTAGTCTTCTATAGAAGTTTTGCTAATAGGAAATAATATAGAAAAATAAAGAAAAGCAAATGGAGAAAATTGCAAAAAATAGGGAAAAAATAGCGATTGTGAAAAATAGGGGAAAACAGGAAAAAATAGAGCAAATTGGGGAAAAATATGAAAAAACGTGAAGAAATAAAGTGAACACGACCGTACATAGAAACATTCTTTAAGTTTAGTTTATTGTCGAAAACTTGGTGTTCTACATGGTTGAATAGAGAAAACTCGGTTGTGTCGCCCCAAAATTTTCCCGACTGGTATCCACGAATTCTTTTTCAGCTATTTAATGTTAAAGTTTCAACTTTTGACATTTTTTTATTTTTGACATGTGACAGTTGGAGAAATAATTTTGACTGTTCTGAATAGAGTTTTTCAAGGGCTTTCAAACGACATATTGCATGTCCAATTCCGTAGCATATTGCATCGGTCATTTTTGAATAGTGATTCTTCCGTTTAACAGATCTTGTACAAAAACTAATGGGTTCTTCCGACAGATAACCCAAACCCATATACCAAATTTCAGCTCAATCGGATTAATACTTCTTCAGATATTTAATGCTGAATTTTCAAATTTTGAAATTTTTTATTTTTGACATTTGACAGTTGAAGAAATAATTTTGACTGTACTGAATAGAGTTTTTCTAGGGCTTTCAAATGACATATCGCATGTCCAATTCCGTGACATATTGCATCTGTCATTTTTTGATAGTGGTACTTCCGTTTGACAGATGTCGTACAAAAACTAATGGGTTCTTCCGACGAGTAACCCAAACAACCCCTATACCAAATTTCAGCTCAATTGGATTAAACGTGTGGCCTCTATCGTGGAAGAATACACACACATACATACACACACAGACCGACAGACAGACTTCCATCTGGAAATGGCCTTAATCGTCTCAGGGCACCCGAAAATGGATATTTCCGTTTTTATCTCGAAATTTTTTCTAGCTCGTTCACAATACTTTCCCTTCTAGGAGGTGGGTCGGGAAAGTAAAAAATGAGGGTTTAAAAGATGAAATAAAAAGTACAAGTACAGGTACTTAAAAAAAATAGTTGAGGATGTCCCTTCAAAGACGAAACGGTGTTTTACAAAATTGGATACGCTATGTGAAGCCATATTTAGCCATGAATAAAATCTCCAATTTCGGTTTTTCTTAAATATCTCGGAAACCGGACCTGGTATTTTAATTTTGAAAAAATCTATTAATTCGTCTTGAAAATACGCATCTTTTTCCCCATTTAACCGATATTGAATCTATTTCGGTTTATGAGATCTCTGTACGCAAATTAAATTCGATCCACCATGTATACCCTAAACTCAGTGAAAAAAATATTTATTTTGTTGCATAGTTTTATAATTTTGAACAAAAGAAGCTGAAGATCGTCTACTGGAATTTTATTTGTAGATGTTAAATTTGTCTGTTCTTGTCCAGAGAATTTAACCAAATGAGAATTTGCTTTTTGCCCTTCGTTTTGAAATGGTGCTTGGACAAACAAAAATCATGGACTAACGATGAACAAACGAATGCGCTAAAAAAAATCAAAATTCAAAAAAGGTTGTGCCAACTTCACTATATCACATTTTTTTAAAATTTATATAATTAATTATACTTAACCGGTGGGTGGACAAACAAAACTAATAGATGGACAAACAAAGAACAAACGACCTGTGCGGTTGAAATTTATTTTTGCAATTTGTGGGTGCCAAAAGCAAAATTTGCAAAATAAAGTTTTTGGGCGACCATTTTGAAACGAAGGGTGGACAAACGAAAATAATTAGTGGACAATAATGGACAAACGAATGCACACATAATCTTTGGGAAATTTGCAAAACTGGGTGCCAACTTCACTGACCTGTATTCTCTTACAGGTTATAGAGAGTGTTTTAGAAAAAACTTAAATATTGATCTAAAGTAAAATTTTACTAACTAAACTTAAAATATTATCATTATTTAAAAAATCATAACAATGTTATCGTTAAATTTGTTATTGAGAGACAAATTACAAAATATAATAATGTAAATGCTGTCCCAATATAGTTTATGTCACATGACCGGAATTTTGAAGTAAACGGATTTTTTTTTCTTTATATCTAAAAATTAGATCTGACAGTGCGTGAGTGCCAAATTTCATCTTTGTTATTTAAACATTTTTCGAGATATTCCAGGGCCAAAACTTCGTGGGTATATAGATACTTTTCATTTTCTTTTGAAATATTTAAGTACTTTGAATTCTATGTATTTCTTTTTTTTGTTCTAAATGTCATGTACAGGGTGTCCCAAATTGGTGTGTTTTGCAGGGTATCTCGTAAACTAGAAGAGATAGAAAAAAAGCAGTTGAGATGTTATGACTTCTTTTTTTGTGAAAGTAACGATAGCCTAATTAAATCTTTAGTATCTCCCTGCATTTGGAAGATACAGGGCGATTATTGGAAACTGTCGAAAACTGCTGGTTCTATAACTTCTTAATTAAGAAAAATATAAAATAACTTTATAAAAACTTTTGATAGATATATTATTAAAGAGTTCACTGGCGCACAAGAATTCTTTTTAGGGGGTCTCACTAAGGAATAATAATGCAAACTTATATTTTTTTAAATGGGACACCCTATATATTTTGACGTTTTTTGTTTCGTTTTTTATTTCTCATTCACCTGATATGACATATTGCATATTTATTTCAGTGGTTGGAGCTACAGTGCAAATAAACCATATATCAATGTTATCAGGTGAAAGACCCTTAAAAAATTGAACACTCAGTAACGAAATTTAACATTTCAGGATACTGATGTGTGAAAATTTTATTTATCAAAATTATAATTAATAAAAAAAAAACAGATTAAAAAATTAAAACAATAAACTTACGAAATTCACGAAATAACAATAAACCTTGTAATAACTATAATCTACCTGTAATTTTAGTAGAATTTGAAAATTACATTAAATGTTAAAAATGCCCTCCATTTTGTTGTAATAATAATTGGCACCTTTTTCTTGCTGATCTTATAAAATTGAGAATGTGCATTGGCTTTAATTTTCACTATCCTTATAATAAAATGTTAAATTTCGTTACTGAGTGTTCAATTTTTTAAGGGTCTTTCACCTGATAACATTGATAAATGGTTTATTTGCCCTGTAGCTCCCACCACTGAAAATAAATATATAATATGTCATATCAGGCGAATGAGAATTAAAAAACGAAACAAAAAACGTCGAAATATACAGGGTGTCCCATTTAAAAAAATAAAATATTTCCTTAGTGAGACCCCCTAAAAAAAATTCTTGTGCGCCAGTGAACTCTTTAATAATATATCTATCAAAAGTTTTTATAAAGTTATTTTATATTTTTCTTAATTAAGAAGTTATAGAACCAGCAGTTTTCGACAGTTTCCAATAATCGCCCTGTATCTTCCAAATGCAGGGAGATACTAAAGATTTAATTAGGCTATCGTTACTTTCACAAAAAAAGAAGTCATAACATCCCAACTGCTTTTTTTCTAGCTCTTCTAGTTTACGAGATACCCTGCAAAACACACCAATTTGGGACACCCTGTAAAATCTTTAAGACAACCACGTGACTTGCATTGTAGCCGTTTAGAGAATTATCCAAGAAGGTGCTTGTATTCTAATAAATTGGGCGAAAAAATGTTTTTTTAGTATTTTCCGGTTAATGTTAAGTAATCCTACCCTTTAGTAATTTTTTTTTTCATGTACAAGGTAGAGCGCTACAAAACATAATTATTCGTTTTTGGATAAAATCTCACCTAAAAATATGCATTTTTTTCATTATATTTTAAATATTTATTAGAAGGGCTCGTCTGTGCTACTGCGATCAAATTTATCTAGAGAAAAAAGTTGATATAGCTGATATCACTTTTACTAAAATTATTAAAAAAAAAGTGTCACATAAGTGTTCTAAAGAATTAAATACAGAATCAATTGGTGAAAACCACAGCTTCCTATCGCTCATATTAACGGAGCGCCCGTTCAAAAACGATTTCAGGCAAGATAACATATGTTATTGGCGCTTCTTGAAAAAATCTAGTTGTGATAGATCCGGTAAAGGTGCTGGCTATTTAAGAGGTCATTTGAAGATTTTGAAATATGCGAAATACCTTTAATTTATTTTAAAATTATCCCAAAAATATTTTAAAAAACTAAGAACAAAAATTCCACAATATACTTTCTATTTTTCAATATTTACTTGTCTTATGGCCGGTTTCACCAACGATAAATAAATCTCTAAATAGTTAATCGATGAATAACTTTTAATCTCCCGTTAAATATTTTGACGTTTCACCAACACTTTTAATCTTTAGTTAGCTGTTTAACAAATATTTCTGTAAACCAACCTTTAAAATGCAATATATACAAAAAAAGAAGAATTTGAACTGTAAAATAATTTATGAAACCATATAAAAGAAGAAGAAGAAGTTTATAACCTCTTTTTTTGGTGTATTAGTAGTGTTATTCGTAATAGTAATTATATATTTGGAATTTGTACATATTGTTTTGAAATGGACAGAAAACGAGAACGAAGCAAAAATTATTTGGAAGAGGAGAGGCAAAATTTATTAACCATCTTGGAAGAATATCAACACATTGTTGAAAATAAAAAAACTGATGCTATTTCTTCCCAGACAAAAGCGATAGCTTGGGAAGAAATAGCCAAATTATACAACGGTACAGCCAAAACTGGAACTAGAAATGGGAACCAGCTTAAATTATTGTATGATAATTTAAAAAAAACAGCGAAAAAACATAAAGCTGACGAAAAGGTAGTAGGTAAATTATAAAAAAAAGTAGAACATTTTCTAATTCTACATGATTTTAGGTTGAAATATATAAGACTGGCGGAGGAAGTGCTTCTTCCAATTTAAGTACCTTTGATACAAGGGTACTTAATATTTTGGGAAGCCAAGTCGAAGGTATTAGCAATCCCTACGACAGTAATACGGACTTTGTTACGGAAGGTAAATATTAAATTTTTTAAAGTCATAGCACTATTTCTAAAGACACATTTGTAATTATAATTTTGTTTTAGCTACAGTTGAGGAAACTGTTCCCGTAACCCCTACTGTTCGGATAGTAGCCACTATTCCCGCAAGCCCCTCAACACCTACATCAGTCCCTAGTTGTTCAGGGACTAAGCAGAATACGTATAAAAATTTTTTTGACAAGTGTAATAAAAAAAAGGTGGCTGAACTTACACCTTATCAAAGGGAAATTTTAAAAATTAAAAAAGAAAAACACTTAAAAAAAATGGAAATTCTTGAAATCATTAAAGAGAGGGAAAGTGTAGAATTAAAACTGAAGCAAATAGAATTACAAGAAAAACAAAATACACAATTGTAAAATTTTTTATTAATAAAATATATTTATCTTGCAAAAACTGTATTTATTAACGCAGTTCTTACTGACATATTGTTGTCATTCTCTAAATGGTCAATATTTGCAGCATCTTCAAATAGAGGAAATACAATATTTGGGTCCTCATTAGGCTCATCATCAGCAAGTTCAGTGGCAATATTGTGCAAAACACTACTTGCTACAATTACACTCAAAACGGTTTCTATCTTTAATCTGAGTCCCAAAGATAGGCAAGGAAAGCGTCTCTTTAGAACTCCAAAAGTTCTTTCAATAACGTTGCGAGTCCTTATATGTGATGCATTGTAAGCCTGTTCAGACCTCGTTTGAGGATTTAATAGTGGAGTTAGAAGATATTTTCTGCATCCATAGCCATTGTCTCCTAAAAGATATGTACCTGGGTACTCATTATTTTCAAATCGAGCTCGTATCAAAGAATCGTTGAAAATTGTAGCATCATGGACACTACCAGGCCAACGTGCAACAACATCTCTTATTATTTGTCTAGCGTCACATGTTACTTGCACATTAATAGAAAACCATCCTTTTCGGTTTCTATACATTTCTCCATGATCTCCACCTGGTGACTGAATACGAATATGCGTGCAATCAATAGCTCCAACAACCCTGGGAAATCCACTTATTTCATAAAAACCATTCTGAATTTGAATAAGCTCATTTGCATTTTGTGGCATTCTTACAAACTGCTGACGAAGCATAGCAATGTGGTGTGTTACTTTTTGTACAACTCGGCATACTGTTGCTTTTGAAATATGAAAATTATCTCCCATGCATATCTGAAATGACCCTGTAGCATAAAATCTCAAGGCAATTAATAATTGATTCATAGCACTAATTGGTCTATTTCGATTACTTAAATGACCTAGATGATTTCCAATTAAATTTAAAACTTCCTCAACACATCTTCTGGATAGTCTGAATCTAATTTTAAAATCAACATCATCGTATTGAGTAATGGGATTTCTTCTTTCTAAAATAATTCTAGGTCGTCTATTATAAAGCAAATCTTCATCAGACGATGTTGAAGAAGATGACGAAGATGATGTTAAAAATCTGCAATAGTTTATAAATAAATAATTTTGAAATATAAATTAAAAAGTATATAATTTATTATCTTACCTGTTATCCATTATTTGAAATCAAACAAACTATAAATACAATACAACCAATAAAATCAAAATTCTCAATTAGAAAAACACGCGTAAAAATATTACAATTTAATATTATTTGAGGTTAGAAAACACCAAATAAAATTTTAACTGTCCAAATTTCGTTGGTTAATTTAAACGTCAATTTAATCGTCGAATAAGGCTATTTGACGTTGGTGAAACAAAATTGTCTATTTTTATTCGACAGTTAAATTTATTCATCGAATAAGGCCTTATTTATCGTTGGTGAAACCGGGCATTAGAAATCATTTCATGTATTTAATTATTATATGAATCGGGTATAAAATTTTTATTATTAAACAAATAGGTACTATATAAAAATTAATTTTTATCAAGAATTGATCCACTTCCCTCGTAATTTCTGTCCGTTACGTCACTGGTTATACATTTGTTATCAAATAAACGTAATTAATGGTTAAATACATTTAGGTACTAATTTTCGTTTACAATTAGTAGATAACGAGAAACTATTATGGTAAGAAAATCTGTTTTGTTTTGGAATCAAGGTTGCAACAGGTGCAACTGGTTAAATAACGAATTTGGGTTAGAATCATGTGCATGGGCGTAATTTGGAGTGAAATTCGAAACAAAAGGAGTCTTTATTATTTAAATTATTTGAGGCACAATAAAAACTCGTCAGGAAATAATGAAAGACCGATGTAGGTAATAGGTAATTTTATAGGGTCGGGTTAACCCAGAACAACTAAAGTACGATATTTATTAAGTATATTATGCTATAATATATAAACAAAAACTTAAAAAAAAGTTAAAAGATTTATCGAAAATATACAGGGTGATTACAACAAAACTGTAAATTATTTTTAATTAGTCAAAAAAACTTATTGGTTACAAAAAAGTTTTTAATATCGAAAATATATAGGGTGATTACAAAAAACCGTAAATTATGAATAAAAAAGAACATTTTGCTTGCTTTGTACACTCTGTATTTTTGATTTTGGCAATAAAAATATTTTCAAAATCCAATAAACATTATTAAATTGGGAAAAAATATGGAAATTATACATAGTGATTACAAAAAAAAATTAAATTATGAATAAGAATATTTTACTTTGTACATAATGTATTTTTTAATTGTCAAAAAAATATTTGTTTTAAAAATTTTTCAAATCCAATAAACTTTAAAAATGGGAAAAATATGGAAAAAATGCACAGTGATTACAAACAAAATCTTAACTGTTAATAAAAAAGAAATTTTACTTCGTGCACCCTGTATGTTTTATTTGTCAAAAAAACTTATTGGTTACAAGTGTTTTTAAATCCATTAAACTTTATTAAAATGGTGAAAATATATAGGGTGATTCCACAAACCCGTAAATTATAAATAAAAAAGAACATTTTGCTTGCTTTGTACACTCTATTTTTGATTTGATACAAAAAATATTTTTTATAAAAATTTTCTAAATCCAATAAATTTTATTACAATGGGAAAAAATATGGAAATTATACACAGTGATTACAAAAAAACCTAAATTATGAATAAAAATGAATATTTTACTTTTTGTACCCTGTATTTTTTATTAGTCAAAAAAACCTATTGCTTATAAATGTTTTTAAATCCATTAAACTATTAAAACGGAAAAAATATTGAAAATATATAGGGTGATTTCAAAAAACCGTAAATTATGAAGAAAAAAGGACATTTTGCTTGTTTTGTACACTCTGTATTTTTGATTTAGCACAAAAAATATTTGTTATAAAAAGTTTCTAAATCCAATAAACTTTATTAAAATGGGAAAAATATGGAAATTATACACAGTGATGACAAAAAAAACCTAAATTATGAATAAAAAAGAATATTTTAACATTTTGTACCCTGTATTTTTTATTTGTCAAAAAAACTTATTGGTTACAAAAGTTTTTAAATCCATTAAACTTTATTAAAATAGAAAAAATATCGAAAATATATAGGGGGGTTCCAAAAACCTGTAAATTATGAAGAAAAATGAACATTTTGCTTGCTTTGTACAAAAAATATTGGTTATAAACATTTTCTAAATCCAATAAAATTTATTAAAATGGGAAAAAAATATGGAAAGTATACACAGCAATTAAAAAAAAAACTAAATTGTGTATAAAAATTGTCAGACTCCAACAAACCTTATTTAAATGGGAAAAAATATACACAGTGATTACAAAAAAAACCTAAATTATGAATAAAAAAGAATATTTTACTTTTGCCCTGTATTTTTTATTTGTCAAAAAAACTTGTTTTTTACAAATGTTTTTAAATCAAATAAATTTTATTAAAATAGAAAAGATATCGAAATTATATAGGGTGATTCCAAAAATCTGTAAATTATGAAGAAAAATGAACATTTTGCTTGCTTTGTATTATTGCTTTGACACAAAAAATATTTGTTATAAAAATTTTCTAAATCCAATAAACTTTATTAATATAAGAAATAAAATATGGAAATATACGCAGTAATTAAAAAAAAAGGAACTAAATTGTGAATAAAAAAGAATATTTTTGATTTGGCAAAAAAAATATTTCTTATAAAAATTTTCTGACTCCAACAAACCTTATTTAAATGGGAAAAATATACACAGTGATTACAAAAAAACCTATATTATGAATAAAAAAGAATATTTTACTTTTGCCCTGTATTTTTTATTTGTCAAAAAACTTATTTTTTACAAAAGTTTTTAAATCAAATAAATTTTATTAAAATGGAAAACATATCGAAACTATATAGGGTGATATCAAAAAACCGTAAATTATGAAGAAAAAAGGACATTTTGCTTGTTTTGTACACTCTGTATTTTTGATTTAGCACAAAAAATATTTGTTATAAAAAGTTTCTAAATCCAATAAACTTTATTAAAATGGGAAAAATATGGAAAATATACACAGTGATTACAAAAAAAAACCAAAATTATGAATAAAAAAAACATTTTACTTTTTGCACCCAGTATTTTTTATTTGTCAAAAAAAACTTATTGGTTACAAAAGTTTTTTAATCCATTAAAAAATATCAATAATATATAGGGTGATTACAAAAATCCGTAAAAATGAACATTTTGCTTGCACTCTGTTTTTTTGATTTGGCAAAAAAAAATATTTTTTATAAAAATTTTCTAAATCTAACAAACCTTATTAAAATGGAAAAAATATACACAGTGATTACACTAAAAAGACCTAAATTATGAATAAAAAAGAATATTTTACTTTTTGCCCGCTGTATTTTTTATTTGTCAAAAAAACTTATTGGTTACAATAGTTTTTAAATCCATTAAATTTTATTAAAATGCGAAAAATATCGAAAATATATAGGATGATTCCAAAAAATTGTAAATTATGAATAAAAAACATTTTGCTTGTTTTATATTATTATATTTTTGATTTGGTCCGAAAAATATTTTGTTTAAAAATTTTCTAAATCCAATAAATTTTATTAAAATGAAAAAAAAATATGAAAAATATACACAGTAATTACAAATGAATTCTAAATTATGAATAAAAAAGAATATTTTACTTTTTGCACCCTGAATTTTTTATTTATCAAAAAAGCTTATTGGTTACAAAAGTTTTTAAATTCATTAAACTTTATTAAAATGGAAAAAATATCGAAAATATATAGGGTGATTGCAAAAAACAGTTAATTATGAAGAAAAAAGAACACAATATTTTTGATTTGGCAAAAAAAATATTTGTTATCAAAAATTTTTCAAATCCAATAAACTATATTAAAACGGGGAAAATATGGAAAATATACACAGTGATTATAAAAAAACCTCAATTATGAAAAAAAAAGAATATTTTAACTTTTTGCAATCGGTATTTTTTATTTGTCAAAAAAACTTTATTAAAATGAAAAAAATATTGAAAATATACAAGGTGATTACAAAAAAATAAAAATTATGATACAAAAATTGGTGTTTTATTTGGCAAAAAAAAAACTATTTATTATAAAAGTTTCTTAATACAATAAATTACATTAATAGTCAAAAACAAATTAAAAACGTACAGGATGATTCGAAAAATACATAAATTATTATTAATAAAAACGATTTTGCTTTGCACATGCGGTAAATTTCATATTTGAGTAAATTTTTAGTTTACAGATTTCCGAAGTTAGATTGTGACACAACTTTGTTGTATAATATATTTAAAAATGAAAAACATGTTGGCTTAACTCTGTTAATGTTTTTAATATTAAAAAATCTTAATTATTTCTTCACTATAAATCCTAAATAAAGAAACCATAAAAATGATAGGCATTTATTTTTTAAGATAATACAAATGGTTCTTTTATAGTAAAAGATTATTTTTTTATTAGCGCAAAATGATTCATTATCATGATTTTAATTTTTACATAGTATAAATATGTAAATATAATATACAGGGTCTTTCAAAAGTCTGGAAACGGTTCTGGAATTCAAAAACTACTACATTCAATTGTTTTTGCTACAAGGCTGCCATCTTTATTGTTACTTGTTTTTGAGTTATTTTCTGAAATCCGTTCAAGTTCCAAAAATATTGAAAATTCTGGAAGCGGTCCTGTAATTCAAAAACGTTAAAGATAAATCATTTAGTAATTAGATGAATTTGCGTTGTGACGTTAATTGAAGGAATTGTGTATTAGGAAAAATAAAATTATTTATCACCCTGTATATATATATATTTTGATAAAAAAAAAATTGGATAGTTACAACTAATTTTAAATTCGCCACTATTTTATATTTAATGTTGGAATTAAAAAAAATTCCAAACTTTCAAAGCCAACAACTAAAAATGTATTAAAACTAAGTTTTAAATTTTTATGTAGTACAGGGTGGTACAAAAAATTAATTAGGCAGAGTACTAGTTAATTCCTTATTATTTTTATAACAATCCGGAACAATAATTACATTGCGCCACAAAATGAACGCACAAATCTATAGGGTGATCCAAAAGTTTTACATAATTTGTAATTGGTTCTTTAGATTTCAATTAAGGTTAATTTTGTTTCTGTACTTTTTTAAACTAGTGTGTAAATTTTGTACTAATATCGGTTTACTTATTTCTTACCTCATTAATTAATGTTTGTTAGTTACAAATTTTTTAATACAAGATAAGTATAAGTCATTATTGAAACTAATTATTATTTATTCAAAATGTTGGTTGTATAATTAAAGAAAACTAGATACTATTTGCTAGTATGTTTTTAATATTTTTTGTTTGACCTAAACAACTAATAGGAACATTTACATACAGTTAAAACCATAAAAATTTCAAGGTAATAGAAATTTCTTATTCATGAGCAACCTCATTATTTTCGGAATTTTAAATATTTTCTTTTGACGTGTTTAACAAAGATTTACTTACGTTTGTATTTTTTTAAATAATTATAAAGTTATTAACTAAATACTTTATCAAAACATAATATAAATTTTTTTGATACTTAAAATGCAACAATTTAGTATTTCGACTAATATTTGTTGCTAATATTAAATACTAAATTAATACCCCCACTTTTTTTACTTTTGAGTTCCCAGAATTCGAAAATGCAGAAAAACCGGACGTCTGTCTAATCTATCTAATCTGTCTAATCTATCTAATCTGTTTAATCTATCTAATCTCTTTTTTTATGGGTCTCAAATGCCTCAGCCTTTGCCTACCCACCAAACCTCACCTGATCTTCTTCATACTTTTTTCCAGGACGAAAGCATTACTTTGAAGAAAATAGTAGGAGGTCATCGACTCTTACCTGTTTATTAGTAGCTTTGTTTGTATCAATTTCCTTTTACATCATTATTTTCTTTATCATTTCAGCTATTCCATTCCAGCTTAGCAGCAATTCAGCAACGTTATTTGCTGTCTCCTCTTCTTTAAAGTTGAGACTTATCTCTTTTTGTGTCTTGAAGATTGTGTGTTTTGCTGTATTGTCCATATTGTCAGAGTACCAGCAGTTAATGGTTTCTGCTTGCTTGCTTTTTCTTAGATTCTTTCCAAAGACTAAGTGACCGGTAAAGAACTGGATGAGGTAATGGTCTATATTTTGACTCAAGGTTTTGTCCGGTTGGCTCTATTATTCCAGATATTCTGCCATTTTGCCGGTCTTGTTTCTTTTCTCTATAAACTACCTCTGTCGTATATAACTATCCTTTCTTCAACACTTAATCTGATCGATAGCAAATATTGATGTAGTAAAAACAGTTCTATAGGCTGATGGTATTTTTATTACCATTTTTCTGTTGATTTTTTCTAGCTGCATTTCATATTTTTTATTTATTATTCATATTGAAGCACCATATAAAATAATTGATATAATTATTATTGTTGATGACATTCAGACCTTTCTTTTACAGGCTCTAGGTCCCTTTCCGTTTGCCGTCAGGTTGTTTAAGACTTTATTGCTTTTTCGCAGTTCTTTATAATATGTGTTTTCATGGTCATTCCTTTTTCCCGTCTATAGTAAGTGGTAAGTCTTCGATTCCTCTTTTTTCTACCAGTGCCGCTGCTTCTGTTTTTCTTACAGCTAATTTAAATCCTAAACATTTTAATCTGTTAATGACTGTTTCTATTGCATATTGTGTGTTCACTTCCAATAGATATCTGGTTTTTGTCATTTGATCATAAAAGATATTCCATAAAGTAGGCCCCAAAACTAAGCCTTGTAGTACACCAGATGTGATTTGAACTAGTTCCCCATTTTCTATTTGGATATAAATATATTCGAAATATTTATTTATGTAGATATGAGGGGTAATTACATCGCGACCTGTAATATCTATTGTGCCTCCTTTTAGTGTATGTTAATTCGTAACTGAGATATGGCGCTTCGAAAGAAAGATAATTTTTCAAAATTCGCTAAAAAATACCAAAAAATACAGAATTCCACCATATTTCTTCTGTTATATCCGAATTACGATTTAATGTTGTTGTAATTATGGTTCCTGATTACAGTCACCAACTTTGAACACTTTGTACGTTTGCCATCGCCAAGTATACGTTTGCCATCGCCAAGTATTGACGAGGCCATACAGGTGATTTTTGCCAGTTTTCTATTCACAAAACAAAACTGTGAAAAGTCGCCTTTAAACAAAATATGGAGACCAAATCATCATTTCAGAATTAAGGAGAAGGACTGTTGTCAGTCTGATGATAGTTGATGACAAAATTCTGTACGGTAACTGGTACTTCACCGAAAGTAAGAAAGACGTCGAATTGTTGAGGCAGCTGAAAAAATAATCCACTCCAGAGTGTTTATAACTGTTGATTATCCTCCGATTTATAACTTCTTGAACGCGTCTTTTTCTACTCTACGTCTTAATTTTGATTAACAAACGAGGATCTTTAGACTTTTGTTAAAAGAAACGCCTTGCTCTGGCTCATCTAATCATGATAGCAATGCGCCCTAAATCTTTTCTATCCTACATCATGACCGCTGCTTCCGTGTTTGTCTACAAGAAGTTTGGTTCTAAACATATCTGCATCTTCTGTCTTCCATAGGCTTTTCATTATCTTTTGAAGAAACCAACAGGTTGAAGTTCCGTACGTACTGAAAGCTGAAAGTGTCAAAACTATGGAGTCTGCCGATCTCAGTGATTAGAGCACCGCGTCTACTAGTCCTATTCTGATCAAGACATTTTGGATATCTGATGGTTTCAGAATCAGTAGATTCTCTCTTCTATCTGATGTGCTCTTAGGTATTGGGCTCTTAGGTTTAGCAAAGCAGTGCATTCAGAGAATATGTGGATTGATTTTTCAACCTCTAAGTCACAAAATCTGCAATCTTGTTCTGATGTTTCAATTTTCTTAAGATGTCCTCTCAGCCGGCAATGTCCTGTTAGGACTTCTGTTATTATACATCATGTTGTCCTTTTAGCCACATTCTCCACTGGTATGCTTGTAATAGTTCTTTCCAAGCTCGTTTTATTGTGATAGATCTTTAATGTCTTTTTCTTTCTTCAGTGCTGTTTTTGCTGACTTTCCTGTTTTGTATCCATGTTTATTTTCGGATATTACATTTATTTTTCTTTAAACTCCTTTTCCAGTCATTCTTTTATAAGTTGTTCTAAAAGTGCATCTACAATATAGATCGGTCTATATTTAATTTGAGCTTCTGGTTCTTTTTTCGGTTTCGGTATGAGTACTAGCATTGCCATTTTTCTTTTATTGGGGATATACTTTGTATCAGGTGTGTTTTCATTACTTTTTTAATAATTCCTGGATTGACCTCGGTGATTGCTTTTATCACTTCATTGGGTATGTTGTCTGGTTCATTCACTTGACTTTTATATTGAACTTGGTAAGTCCCTTTATTTTATTGTTCATTTGACCACATTCGAGAGTATGGATAACCTTTTGGAATTTATTTATTTTCATTCCTCCCTAACCCCAGTACTTTCCCGGCTCGGCTGTTTAGAATAGAATTATTTTACTTACAAAATACTAATAGTACGGGAGGCCAAGCGGGGATTTGAGGATGTACTGAAGCGCGGCAGATTAATATATGGGGAGATACCTTGCACCTAAAACAAGTTGATTATTAGAAATTCTCGATCGCGTCAGATTAAGGTAGGGTGAGTCAATAACATCCTAAAAGGGTACGTTCCAATAATCTGACACTTTCAGTGTGACGTAAGGAAGTGGGGGAGATACAAATTTGTAAAAAAAAACGTCACCTTGAACCACTCGAGCGCGGTTATTTTTTTTTCATATTGAAGGAAATAATTTAAGAACCACGAAAATAATATAATATGCCGATTTTCTCAAGCCGGAATACTTAAAATCATCAATAAAGTGCGATGTGTGCAGCTGCTGAGAATTATGGTTTTACCACTCCGCGCCTCTCTTCCCTTCTCACTTTTTTCTATATCTAGCAAGCCGGCAGATTATTCTCTCCGTTACTATAAACATGTATATGCTATTCATGTCTGGCACGTTTTATTTAGTATGTCTTTGAAATCATTTTTTTAACATTTTTGAAAACTTATACACGCTTCCCCCCACTGAATTTTTTTTTTTTAATTCGTCAGATTTATGAAATTTCTCTGAATAATGTTTATTATCGTTGAATGTGTCGCCAAGTGTGAAAACGCCCTATAGTATAAACACGTAGAATGGCACGATTTTTTTTAAATCGGGGAAAATGGCAGGGCCAACTTAACGGTGAAAAATTAAAAAAAAAATTAAAAAATGGAAAAAAATATATATTTTTTTTATTTACGGCACACGCAGCACAATATAGTACAATTTAATTTTGATTAAAATTCGAAAATGGGTGCAAACTTAACCCTTTGGCTACGGCTGTCGTAAATAAATGAATCGTAAAAACTCATCGCAAAAGAAAAAAATTGTATATTTTGTAATTTCCCTCAAAATTTTTGTAAATTTTTTACAAGTATTTGTAAATTTTTACAAATTTTTCTAAATTTTTACAAATTTTTCCAAATTTTTACAAATTTTTGTAAATTTTTACAAATTTTACATTTTTCGAAATTTTTGAAATTTCCAAATGGTTTTTAAAACGTTTGACATTTTTGAAATATTTTTGATTAATTGAATAATTTTGATTTTTGAAATTTTTGATATATTATTGAAATTATCGGAATTTTTGAATATCTAGACATTTATTTTTTTCTGAATTTTGGAATTTTTTGATACATTTTCAAAGTTTTTGAACTCAGCTTAGGTTTTAAATTTTTGAAAATTATTACAATCAAGATTATTGATGTTTTATTTAAATTTTTCAACATTTTTTTCTCTAGAGCGTTTAGCGCTCCAAAATTTTGCCCGCAGTTAAAGGGTTAACGAACATCAATTTTTATCAAAAATAAAATTTTCTCACAAATGAACAGGGTTGGCTACCCAATAGGTAACCCAATAAAACTCAGTTTATTTTTTTTTGGTTAAACCCCACTTTAAAAACCCTGTAGGGTATTTTTAAGTGGGTTTTTTTTTATGCTATTTTCTTTCTTTTTTTAACTTAAACTCTTTGTATACATTTTATATTTTTGTATTTAATAAAAAATAGTACTTACAACATATGTAAAAAATTAACGTAACACAAAAAAAAATAGGAACTAGAAAATGATAAAACTACATAAATAAAAGAAAATCTCTAATAAACTACCTACATATATATTAAAAAAACGTATTACGACCAGTTGTTTTAATCTAAAGATTGTAGTGAAAATACATTGATACTGAATTTTTTTTATCAACAGTATTTCGTTTTAAATCTGTAGAGAATTAAAAAACCCAAAAAAAAATCAATAAAAACAACTTATAAAACCTAAAAAACCCAGTGGGTTGGTTTAAAAAAAAAACCCGGATTTTTCCAACCCTGTAAATGGATAATAAAAAAGTTGCCCATATAGTGCAAACTTTTTTAAACTCACTGTATATTGGTTTTAAAGTAACATTTGGAAATTTATTATAATTTTACGTGAAAGTGAGTTATTATCGGGCTCCGCCTTTATCGTTCAAGTTTTTTATTTCTCTTCTTTTCCTAAATCTCTCTTAATGTTTAAAAATCACATACAACAATTTAAAATCCCAAACAAATATCTTGATTTTTCCTTTTTGCCATTTATGTCTATAAATGTATTTGTTTATAAATTTTGTAAATCTAATTTTTGAAGCGTAGTTTTATTTAACAACAAAACTAATTTGGTTTTAAAATGATAAAATTCAATATAAACCGGCTGAATGATGTTAATGACGTCAATAAAAATGCTGAAATGACGAGTTTTAGTGTGGTCAATCACATCGTATATTAATTAATATTTTAAAACACAAATATAATATTGGTAATAAAATAAAACATATACGTCTAATAAATATTTAAATTCAGAATACAATGGTATATATTTAAAATATATTTATTGGAATTAATTCAAATATTTATTTTGTTATATATTGTATGTATGTAAAAGTGAAAATATAAAGTTAGTAATCGTAATTATTTATA
The DNA here is from genome assembly GCA_963243735.1 of Neocrepidodera transversa. Taxonomy (NCBI): domain Eukaryota; kingdom Metazoa; phylum Arthropoda; class Insecta; order Coleoptera; family Chrysomelidae; genus Neocrepidodera; species Neocrepidodera transversa. The sequence continues at coordinate 18,571,903 of OY725350.1, forward strand.
CTGAAACTTTAATTTAAATGTAATATACCACTACAAAATTATTTATAAACAATTAAAATATAAACGTGTGTCACACTGTATAGGTCATGGTTAGTAAATAACCGGACCAAACTAACCGATCTTTAAAAAATAATCATTTAATTAACAACTGCTCGCTGATTAGTTAAATGAGTTTTTTTTTTAACAAGACATATATCAGAGAAAGTAATGTATAATTTATAAGTTATTTTCCATATTTGGATAACGTAATCAATGGGTCAATCAAAAAAGATTGACTTGAGTTATTAAAAAGATTAATTAATATTACTCAGATAGAAATCAGTTTGTAGAGTTTAAAAATAATTATTATAAATGAGTAATCGGCGGATAATAAAATTCTTTATAAAACATGGAAAAAATCTAGCTCGGAAAAAACTACTAATGGATGGAAGATTAGAGACAGAAGTCGAAAAATTAAAGCAACTAGAAAAGACAAAACATTTACGAAACACCATCCCAAATATTGGTTCCGATAATGCTGAAAAAACCAAATTCTGCATCATAAGACACAGAAGAATAATGACAAGGCTTAATGCATGACATACAAATGATAAAAAACAAGACAAAAAAGAGTAAATAATGCAAAACAAGAACTTAGTAGGGTCATTCTAAAGCAAAAGAAGGAACGTTGGAAGATGCTTTGTGCAAACTTAGAAATATCCGTGGTAAAGTTACCCCAATCGCGGAAGAGACGAATCTTGAAATAAAAAATTTATTTCTCCACGACCATTACTGAATGTATCAATTCCGAAATCATTTTTAATAATAGAATGTAAATATTCACACTCTAGAGTCTGAATATTTATTCTAAAACACTTGCTTCTTATGCATTTTGCATGTATTTTCATTCTTTATCAAGGTAAAGAATGGATATTCTGTATTCGAACTAAACGATATGGATTGCCCTGGATTTCAAAAGTGTCACTGTCAGATATAAAATGGCGACGGTAATATTTTCAAACAAGTTTTAATTTAAACAAAATAATGAGTGAAAAATCAAGTGAAGTAGATATAGAATTTAATAATATCTGAAATTGCAAATTATGAAAAAATACCAATGCACCAGATTTTAATTTCGGTAAGTGTACCTTAACACTATAAATATAAATACAGTGTAATACAAATATGTCAACAAATAATTTGTGTTCAGATTTAATTTAATTTTGATTTATACTTTTTGATCGTGGAGAAAATATAGTCTGTTACTCTGTTAGAATGAAAATATTCGACACTCGTGGTTCCTCACGCTCGCTAACGCTCGCGTTCGGAATTTTCCACTCGTCGAATTTTTCATTCTAACCTTGTTACAGAATCTACTATTCCAAAACATCCTATAAACAAATGGCCAAAATACCAACCAGTAGCAGAATAAATACAAGAATTTAAATTAGTGGAAGTCGAAGAAGCACCTCGACATTTTAAGTAAAAAAAGCACGTGAGTTATGTTACTCATTCACTTCATTTTTATATGTAACTTGGTAAGTTCCTCTATTTATTATAGTCTCCGCCCCTCATTCATTTAAATGTAACCAATAATATTTAAAATATTTCATGTATTAAATTGTGGTACTAGATTTAGAGTTTTACTACCTCAAAAATAAATAAACTTATTTTAGCTAGTATGTTTCAGCAATCATTTATTTTAAACATTGTTAGAGTTGCTGGCAAAAACAACAAATATATAAGTACTGTAATGAGGCCGGCCCTGTGCCTGATGAAATGTACGTATAATCTTGGTGACTCACGACTAGCGCGTGACAAATTCCTGGACTGTTCATTCGCAGATCAAGCAAAATGACGTTTATGTAGCTGGAATACCCCCTACGGCAGAATTTAATGGGACATGCGCAGGATTTATGTGCTAATTTCGGACGCCAATAAAAATTTTTGTGCTCTTCTTTTTTCAAAAATACAAGGGGTTCTGCTGGCTTCAGACCAATTGAATAACATTTTTGTGATCTCCTATTTATGCGCTAATTTATATTTCTGTCCATAATTTAAAATTTAACAATATTAAGTTATTTGTAATTTAAAATTCATTCTCAGTTATACATTTTCAGTTTGTTTACTTTTTACTGGTACTTTCATTATATTTGACGTAGTCACAATGACCACGAATATTCAATTCCCTTAGAGGAAATTTCTGAACATATTAGCTAGAGCACAAAATTTTTCGCTGGAATCGATATGCGTCCGGCGGTCAGTAAAATGTCTTAGGTGCGTCCCGCAAATAAAATTTCGTAGCACAGATGCGTTCGATGGTTCAAAAAGGGTCAGCCAAGGTGCGTCCTGTGGTTAGAAAATGACTTATATTTTTAGAAAATATTGTTCAGAGTATTTAAATTTTTAAGAAAATCGAAAAGATTACACTTGTCGCCTTAGATACTTTACCTGGAATAGGGCTTATTTACATAGAGTTAGGAAGAATTTGCTGGGTTTTTTCGGCTTATCCGCAAAGACTATTATGCATCGTTTATCTCATTATAAAATTATTTTTACTTGTTTAGGGCAGGTACCTTGTTTTTAAAATTTCAATTTGGATTTAGTGCAATACTATCCTTGCTGTGTGAAAGTGAAAATGGAATTTGTGACTAATCAAAAAGGCAAATCTCTCTTAGTTATTAATGGATATAAATTTCGATTTCATAAATATTTAGTGAATAATGCTCAGAGATGGGCCTGCGCCAAAAAAACCTGCAAGTGTTTTATCAAACTCGATGAGGGACATACAATTCTGCAAGCAGAGACCAACCATAATCATAACAGAGAAGAGGAATCTGTCTTAGCTAGGCAACATATGAACAACACTTTAAAAAGTAAAGCTGTGGAGGACATCTCTTCCCAACCATCCAAATTGATTTACAGAGAGTTATGTCAATCAAGCTTTTCTGAGTTTACACTTCATGATGTTAATTTATTCCGGAAAAACATGAACCATGCCCGATTAGCGCTGTATCCGAAGTTACCAAGAACCGTCGAAGAATTCCACGACGCCTTGGATGCTATGGAGATAAAAACAAGTACTGGTGAACTTTTTTTGCATATAAATAATCGTACTGATAATATTGTGTGTTTTACTACTAAAACAAATTTGGCCGGAATGTGCAGTGTAAAAAACATTTATACGTTTATGTACCATTAGTATTTTTTCTTTTGCCGAATAAGTCTAAAATCTCATATGAAAAAACATTTATTTACTTATTAGACCTTTGTAAAACTTTAAAAGTCAAATTTGATCCTGAATTTATCTTTGTAGATTTTGAATTAGCCATACACTCAGCCATTAAAAAAGTATTACCTAATGTTCATATTCGAGGATGTAGGTTTCATTTAGGACAAAGTTGGTTCAAAAAAATTCAAACTCTTGGCCTGACATGCGAATACAAAAAACCTGATTCGGAATTAGGTAATTTTTTTAAATTATTTTTTGGTTTACCATTTTTGGATCCGTCTGAAATTGACGACTGTTTTACAGACGATTTAATGCAAGTTCAACCGCAGGACCAGCGGGTCCAAACTTTTTGTGATTATTTTTTAAACAATTATCTGGAACAAATTTCCCCATTTCCTTCCCAAATTTGGGCAAAATTTTCCAATTCCGTAATGCGAACGACAAATAGTTGTGAGTCATTTCATTCTAAATTTAATGCAATGTTTTATACTTCTCGGCCAAATTTGCATCAGTTCTTAGAAGCTCTAAAAAATGTTCAATGCGAAGTATATATAAAACTGCGTAGTACTAAAATAAAAAGAAGGAAAGTTTTGGAAAAGGAGCAGTTTCTACAGGAGAAAATGATTTTATACAAAAATGGCACACTCAATAGATTTCAGTTTGTGAAAAATATATCACAAAAATTTTTACCAAAAAATAGTTTATAATTCATTAATTTTTTTATTTACATCGATACATTTTTTGTAGTTAATGTAGTACATTTATTTTTAGTTTCTAGTTATACGTATTGTACATTAATCTATGTATACATCTTATTTTGTTATTGTTAGATACATAGGTAGGTAAACTTTATGCTGTCTGTTTTTTGATAATTTGAAACCTACTACTTTGATAATTATAAGTATATCTTTTATATTGAAAGTGTTTTATTTCAATGTCCAATTGTTCATTTTTATACGGCGTTAGACAAACAGATGACGGACGCACCTAGGCTATTCTTCGGCCTTACCGTTCCGACCGCGGGACGCACCTGGGCAGGTAAAGGTTCATTTTACTGACCACCGGCCGCACCTCGGATGCAGCAAAATTTTTATTGGCGTCCGAAATTAGCACATATATAGGAGATAACAAATATGTTTTTTAATTTTTATTTTCCAATATATTTGACCGGGGGTATTCTAACTTAGTCTGTAGCCAGCAGAACCTCTTGTAATTTTTAAAAGAAAAGAGCACAAAATTTTTTATTGGCGTCCGAAATTAGCACATAAATCCTGCGCATGTCCCATTAAATTCTGCCGTATGGGGCATTCCAGCTACATAGTCGTAGCAAAATGAATTGATATAAATTAGTAATTGTATTACTTAAATTAGTTATAATTCGACCGAACACAAAGTACAAAAAATATTACAGTACGTAAGAAATTTAATGACAAACAATATTATCTATTATTAAAATACTTGCATAATTAAAACGTAAAGAACAAAGTGAAAATATAATATAATGATCTGAATTTTTAACCATTAATGAAAACTTTTGATACTCTTATCTCAATTTGGGAGTGGGTTCAGATCTAAGTAATAAAAAAAATCATAAATTTTAACAAAAATATAAATAATTAATGAATTTGATGAAAGATCCATTTTGAGGTTCCCCAAGAAGATTAAAACCATTTCCAGCGTATGGTCTGTCTGTATGTCTGTGTGTAATCTTCCACAATAACTGCCGAACCGTTTGACCAATCAAGCTGAAATTTGGTATGGAGGGCCGGTGTGTGCCTAGAATGCGACCATTAGATTTTGGTTTAAATTGGTACAGTAGAAGGTCCTCAAGACCGACATTGATTAAATACACATGTAACAATTTTTTTGCTTTTTTTAAATTTCAAGGACAAACAATACACTTTAGTGCAAAATGTTGTAGTACAAAGTTTTATACCATAAAATTCCCTATAACTTTTGTTTTAAACTTTTTTCAGAATTTCCAATAGTTGCGCCACTAGAGGGCGCGTAAAAAATGTGTATGTAGGTTTTATCTAGTTTTTCTTCATTTTGAGGTCAAACAATACACTTTAGTGCAAGATGTTGTAGTACAATGTTTTAGAGAATAAAATTACCAACAACTTTTGTCTTAAGCTTTTTCCAGAATTTTCAATAGTTGCGCCACTAGAGGGCGCGTAAAAAATGCGCATGTATGTTTTTTCTAGTTTTTCTTGATTTTCAAGACACATAATACACTTTAGTGCAAAATGTTGTAGTACAAAGTTTTAGAGCATAAAATTCCCTACAACTCTTGTCTCAAACTTTTTCTAGAATTTCCAAAAGTTACGCCACTAGAGGGCGCGTAAAAAATCTGCATGTAGGTTTTCTCTAGTTTTTCTTGATTTTGAGGGCAAACAATGCATTTTAGTGCAAAAATTTCTGGTGCAAAGTTGTAAAGCATCAAATTTTCTTTAACTTTTATGTTTAACTTTTGATCGAATTCCTCATACAAATTTAGGATATTCCATTTTTTTAAAATTGGACGTAAATTATGCTCTTTAGTGCAAAATGTTTCAGTACAAAGTTGTAAAGAGTAAAATTCCCTACAATTATTGTATGAAAATTTTTCCCGAATTCGAAATATCAATTCGGTAGACGTATTCACCATCGGCTCGCTATTTTTAATGTGTTCCATAAATTAATGTAATGATTAGTATTTTGTAATTAAAATAATAATAATAAAAAACATATTCTCTACGGTCGAGCCGGGAAAGTTCTGGGGTGACACAGCCGATTTTTTTTTATATACTGTCGACAAATTGAGTTTCCTTTTCTTTAACTTCTTCCCGCTACGTTTATGATTCAATTGGCTCTGCTGCTACTGAAAATTTCTTTTTTATTCTGCCAAAATTTTAAATTTACGCCCCATTATGATTCCAAATCTTCAAATGATTTTATTGTCCTGGTCTTTCATTATTTTGACCATTTTTTTCTACTTAATTTTAGTTCCTTGAAATAAAATTTTTAAATTGTAATTTTTTTTTTATTTGTTCATTTAGATATAGTTGCACACATATTCAAAACTTTTTTACACTCAATAATTCTTTTCCATCTAATAAATTTCCAAATCTACTTTTCTATTTGACAAAGATCCAAAAATAATTAAATCTTATGACTTTTCTTATTTTTTTCGTCTCTAATTAATTCTGACCCTTTTTTAAACCCTTACTTGATTCTTTAAACTTATTCCAAAATTTTTAATGATTTTTAATTTTCAAAGTTAAATTTTATATAATTACTTTTCCACATAAAAATTTTATTTTTAGTAAAATTTCCTCCTTTTTATATTCAAAAGTGTTGATTAAAAAAAATACAAAATTATTTCATTATATGTTTATTAAAAATATCGATAAATAACTCAGTGGGTAGTTTTTTTTTAATTTCATAGTCTAATAAAATAAGAGATTCATATTGTATATATTCCATTGTGTATTGCATCTTTATGAGACAAAAAAAATCGCACAAACTTAACATAACATGTAAATTCTCAACCAGGTCAAAGTTGAAATTTTTCTATTGTTGTTTGTAGAATAAGAATAATAGCTAATATGTTGACATTTTTTTAGTCTCAGTTAAAGTCGGTAGAAGAAATATTTGAAACTCATTATAAAGGTCTATTGTAATAAATTACCTACCCTTATTGTCAGTAGATAGAACGTCCTTTAACTTTAAAGACTCAATAACTAAAGGCGATGACGTTTAGAATAAAATTTAACAAGTTGATTTCTTATACAATTGTCACAATCTAAACGTCATTGTCGTTAGTTACAGAACCGTTAAAGTTAAAGGACGTTCTATCTACTGACAGTTAGCGTATTAAACAATAGTTTATTAGTACCGTCATAAATTCAAACTCGCTCCAAAGCCTGGACAGCTCTATGGACCGTATTACGAGTTTTGTTGTTAAAATAATAGATATTAAAATATGTATAAATAATATTATATTAACTATTATAGTAAGGAGAATGGATATTTGTAAGTCATTAAAAAAGTCGATTGTAATAAACTAACTGCCATTAGCACATTTAACAATATTTTACGGTTATGGTCATAAATTATCCATTCTTGAATATCGATCGTCCATACTGGAGTTTTTGTTTTTTAAATAATTTTGACTTAGATACAATCAAATCATATTGTACTACTTAACTGTTAATTTCCAACAAACAACTTTGATTTTAATTTGGTTCATCTGTTTTCTAGAGAATATTTCGATGATCATAAAAACGATTAAAAATAAACAATTTTGTATATTTTGTTATTTCACAGCAAACTTATACAAACTTTTATATGTTTTACAAATTTTTTACAAATTTTACAAATATTACAAATTTTTACAAATGGTACAATTTTTTTATTAATTTTACAAATTATTTTATTAATTTTACAAATTATTTTATTAATTTTACAAATTATTTTATTAATTTTACAAATTATTTTATTAATTTTACAAATTTTTTACAAATTTTACAAATATTACAAATTTTTTACAAATTTTACAAATATTACAAATTTTTACAAATGTTACAAATTTTTTATTAATTTTACAAATTATTTTATTAATTTTACAAATTATTTTATTAATTTTACAAATTTTTTACAAATTTTACAAATATTACAATTTTTTTATAAATTTTACAAATATTACAAATTTTACAATTTTTTTACAAATTTTACAATTTTCGAATAATTTTTTAATGTTTTTTGAAACATGACATTTTTGAAATGTTCAAATATATTTTAGAAACTTTTGAATATTTTGACATATTTACTTTTTGAAATTTTGGAAAACAAAACTGCAAAATATTAAATTTTTCGATATATTTTTGATATATACTTTTGAAATTATCAAAAATTTTGAATTCCTACACATATTTATTTACTTTTTTGTATTTTGGATTTTTTTGATATATGTGTGCGGAAAGTTGTAACTTTCCGCACGCTTGTAGAAAAATGTATTTTTCAATATTTTTGACCGTAGAGCGTTCAGCGCTGCAAAATTTTGCAATAAAATAATGTTTAAAAATAAAATTTGTTGCCAAATCAAGTTCGATTTTAGGGTTCTGGCAATATCAGTGGTGAATATTGTAACGAAATCGAACGAAAAGGGTTTATAGAACCCCGTTAAGAAAATTGACCGCCAAGACCAAGTGACCAACACCCCCTATTTATTTGGTGTGGGCATCAGAGCCTGATACAAAATTTAGAAAAAAAGGTAGAAAAAACTATTAAAAGAAAGGGGAAATTTGGGAGACAAAAATTTTGAGACGAAAAAGTCACAAAAATTAAAAAAATATGATCTTGAGGGAAAAGAGGGAAAAAAATTAATCAAAAAAGTGAAAAAATAAGAAAAGAGTGAGGATAATTTTAAATGGAAAAAGTGACAAAATTTAGAATGCATGAAAGAGGAGTAATATTGGAAATAAAAAAGTCCAAAAAGTAATTAAATACAGAGAGAAAAGAAAACAGTACAAAAAAAAGATAAAAAAGAGGGGAAATTTTGGAGGTAAAAAAAGTACTAAAAAAATAGATATTAAAAGAAAAAATAAAGATAATTTTGGATAGTAAAAATTTGATACAAAAAAGTGAAAAATTTAAGAGAGAGATGGGAGAAATCAGTAAAAAATTGAGTAAATTAAAGAAAAAAGAGAAAAAATACTAAAAAGAAGGAAAATTTTGGAGAGAAAATATTTGAGACAAAAAAGTGATATATGAGAAAGAATGGAGGGAAAATTACTTAAAATGTGTAAAAAAATAAGAAAAACTAGTGGGGATAATTTTAAATGAGAAAAGTGACAAAATTAGGAAAAAACAATGGGGAAAAAGTACTAAAAAATGACAATATTAAAAGAAAAAATAGGGCAAATTTTGGAGTAAAAAAACTAGAGATAAAAAGTGACAAATTTATCCATTGCTTACCTAAAACCTATAAAATAAACTTACTGTAAATTGTTTGTTTAAATAAATTAGAACGTTGATGTTGATGAATTAATGAACCAACAGAAAATTTTTCTGAAATACGGTTTGTAAAGCAGTAAAACCATCAAGAGTCCTGCATAAGTCAATCCCAAATCTGTTCTTCTCACTATACTATAATGAAAATACTTACCTACAATTGCGTAAATAATTTTTTTTCCTGGAGGGGGGTAATCATACTTAGACAAATATATTTGTCCGTTTCTACATTTTTTATATTTTATTTCTTCTTTTCGTGCTATTTTTTGATATCCTAGGGGACGTAATTACCCCATTTAGCCCCCACCCCATATTTACGTTCCTGCTTACCCAATATTGAGAAATTCCACTTTGCTTTTGAAAACCTTGTTATTGTACGTTTAACTTAAAAGTTTGATTAACTATCGTTATACTTGGTATGGTACAGTGGTTCCTGGTTCGAATCCCGAGGAAATATTTTATTTTATTTATATTTTTTAATACACAGGCTAGATTTAGATACTCATGACTTCTTTTAATAAAATAAATATTTTTTTTTAATACACAGGTTAGATTACATTTTTTTAATTTTTTTTAATACACAGGCTAGATTTAGATAATCAATGCTTCTTTTAATAAAATAAATATTTTTTTTATTTTTACTTTCCCTGTCCCATCAAAGGGAAAGTATAGTAATCGAGCAAAAAAAAAATCGAGATATCGATGGAAATATCTATTTTGAGGTCCCCCAAGAAGATTAAAATCATTTCCAGCGTTTGGTCTGTCTGTGTGCCTGTGTTTAATCTTTCACGATAACTGCCGAACTGTTTGACCAATTAAGCTGAATTTTTGTATGAAGGGTCGGTGTGTGTCTGGAATGCGACCATTGGTTTAAATTCGTACAGTAGAATGTCCTCTAGACCGACATTGATTGAAGACACATGAAAGGTTTTTTGTCTTTTTTTAATTTTAAGGATAAACAATACACTTTAGTGCAAAATGTTCAAGTGCAAAGTTTTAGAGCATAAAATATCTTACAATTTTTGTATTAAAGTTTTTTCAGAATTTCCAATAATTGCGCCACTAGAGGGGGCGCAAAAGATATGCATGTAGGTTTTCCGCAGTTTTTCCAAATTTTAAGGACAAACAATGCACTTTAGTGGAAAATTTTCTAATGCAAAGTCGTAACTTTTTTCTGATTCCTCATAGTTTCGCCGCTAGAGGGCGATAAATATACATATTTAGACTCCATTTTTTTTTATTTTGAAGGCAAATAATAGTGCAAAATATTCTAGTGCAAACTTGTAGAGCATAAAATTCGCTACAACTTCTGTATCAAACTTTTTCTAGAATTTCCAATAGTTTTAACGCATGATTTTAGAAAATCCTAATTGTAGCAGTCTGCTATATAATGTGCGCATGCGCCCGTTTATGTCATTATAAACATAAAAATATCAATTCGGTAGACGTATTCACCGTCGCCTTGCTATTTAAAATTTGCTCCATAAATTAATGGAATGCTTAGTCTTTTGCAATTACAATAATCCTATTCTCTATAGCCGAACCGGAAAAGTTCTGGGGTGACACAGCCGATTTTTTTTTAATACACAGGTTACATTTAGACAGTCAAGACTTTTTTTAATAAAATAAATGCGGTAAACTTAAAATCAAAAGCAAAGTGGAATTTCAGGCGCTAGAAGCTTGTCATGTATTTTAGTACATTTTTCTCTAAAAGAAGAGACCGAAAACAATAAATTTAGTACAATTATGTTTTATATGACCCTAAAATGATTTAAATCTGGAGATCTTTGAGGCTACAAGATAGGTCAATTTTTGTTAATCCACTTTCGATAAAAAGTATGATTTAAAAACTGTCGCATGTTTTTGTCTAGTAAATACCACATTTTTTATCTTAAAATAAACGGTACATCTTGGATACTGGAAATTCATTGTCTAAAGAATAAATGGGGTCTAATTAAATAAACCCAGCAAGCTAATAGTACTTAGGTAGCTCAGCTACAGACATGTAGACCTTGTAGTTGACTTGGGTAACAAGCTATCGATTGCTGAAAATTGCAAAATTCGAAACCGTTCTCGAGTTATCGCTGAGACAGACAAACAGACAGACAGTCGATCAAATGTACGGACATTGTAAAGTCAATACGTACCGTCGCTTTACTTCGTACTTAAAAATGATTGACTGTGCCAGCTCAAATATAAACGGAAAATTTACATTGATATACGTGTATTTTTTCATTCAGACCTTTATTATTATTATCCCATTTTATTGAGAAAACTACATTTTTTTAAAATTTAGTTTTATACTGATTAAACATCGATAATATTTCTAAAATTAACTGTAGTTATATTAATATTTGTAATTTGTAGTAGCGGTGACAAATATTTACACCTTATTATGGGAGGCATTTTGTTTAACAAATAAAGTCTATAGTTAATAGTCCCAATAAAGCTGGACTAATTACGGATTAAATATTTAATTTTTATTAATCTCAGTATCTTATACACGTTATTAATATATGGCGTTTTTATGCCAACAATCTTCTATATTTTCTTTCCATTGTATTTTGTAATAGAAAAATAAAAATTTGCAAATTTCTGTACGCCACTGTCATCTCTTAACTGTTATTTCACATTCCCACAGATCTACGAGAACTCAACCACATCCATATGTGTTCCGGTACGGTTATTTCATCTTTTGGTTATTTTGCTTGTATTAAAGTGAGACACTTGATAATAACAGGATTATTAAATAATTTTTTATGCTTTCATTCGTCATTAAATTGTAATTTAAGTAATATTTGTTTGTTATATGAATATTTAATAATTTATTTTTGGATTTTTAAAGCAGTACGCCATTGGATTTGTAAAAACCATCACCAAAACTTCGTAAAAAAAATGTTTGTTATTGAAAAAGTTATAAGCAAGTTTAAAATTTCATTATGTTTTACTAAAATTTTGGACAAAAAATTTCACACCCAATATTTTTGACCAATTAAAAGCTTGTGTTTTGTATCGTTACCATAGCAACTAATAAAATTTCCGGAAATTTTTCTCCTCCTTGGAAATTACACTGGAACTTTTTTGACGTTTATAGTAAAATGACATTTACATTTGCCATCAAAAACCGTCATTGTCCTAGTATTTTTTTTAATATTTCGGTGTGAATTTTCTTGCCGAATCCCCCCAGGTGCTTGAATTAATTGCGGGAAATTTGTCTCGTACACGAATTTTTAAAGAAAATTCATGTACTCAAAAAATTTCCTTCAATAACACAGCCCCACAAAAAAAAGTTCATACACAAGAGAGTGACATATGTATTCCCATGTATTTTTCGACGCTGAATCCGATCCCGAGCTCAGAATTGGGCCTACACGTCTGGCATTGGCCCCAGGTGTCGAAAATGGCCTGAAATGCGGTTCCCGGGATAAGGCGAAGTCGACGCTGAATTTTGGAGCTAAAGCCGGATTTGTGCTCGAAAAGTTTTTAGTCAACTGAAATTCCGGGTTTGGGTCCGGGAAAATCCTGTTTTGGACGTCCCGGTCGCGACTGTGGTATTTTCATGGACTTTTCAATTCTGGAGCTAAGACTGGGTGTGAAAAGTGTTTGGTCAGCTGAAATTCCCAGTTTGGGTGCGGGAAAATGGCCCCTTGGGGCCGGAAAAACAAATTTCGGACGTACCAATCGCAAAAGTGGGATTTTCATGTATTTTTCAATCCTGGTCCTTGGAGTATGCTCAAATTCCCAGTTTGGGTCCGGGAAAATAGCCCATTGGGGCCGGAAAATCATATTTCGCATATACCAGTCGCAACAGTGGTATTTTCGTGTGTGTTTCAGTTCTGGATCTGAGGGATCCGAACAGGAAATTTAACATGGCTACAGGAATTAGTACATCAAGTGAGGTATCGTTGAATAGAGCTCATTGAGTAGATAAAAGGCATATTTTTTGTTTTAAAAAATATTGCAAAATGTAGGCATGAGAAGCCGCCAAAGTCAGCATTTTTTACAAAATTTTGTTCCGAAGAATTTTTTAACTTTCCTTTGACCTATAAACTTGAAATTTGGTGATAATGTTCATTGTTACGTATATTTTACCAACAAATACCAATATATTAATAAATATGATTTTTTCATTACCATTCCCTCATTTTTAGGGTTCCGCACCTTCGTATATATGTAAATTGTGATATTCCATATTTTATTATTTTTATAATTTTTTTTCTATCTTTGTCGGTTACGCTGATAACAACAAATTTGTTCGTAGTATTTCAAAATTGGTTAATATATCTAAGTATGTATGCGGATTGTGATATTCGATATTTTATCATTTTTATCTGTGCTATTATTAATATTATTAAGAAATGCATTTTTCGTCTCATAATTTTGTTTTCTTCGTCGAACGCACATGCGCCTGGTTATTTTTCTTTTTAGTTCTTTAAATCATTTTACCAAGTATTTTTGGCTTATATTCTACATTTGGTACGGAACCCTAAATGTGCGAAGTCCGACACGCACTTGACCGATTTTTTAGCTAAATTGTGTTAGATAAATTTCCCTAACACTTTGTATTACAGGCCTGATGATGGCATTTCTGTCGAAACTAGTTGCCATTTCTCCATTTAACAACTTTGGTTTTTTATTAAATTTGTGGTATTTGATTTTGAATTTTATTACCTTCTACTAAAATGTAAAAAATTGTATTTTATTTTTCAAATATTTTTTGGTATAATATTTGGTATAAAATTTTCGTACCGAATCTCCCGGGAGCTCAGTAAATTTTCTCTCGGTACTTAATTTTTTTAAGAAAATTTCTTAGGAAACTGTCAAAAAATTCGCAACTGGAAAACATTTTCTTAAATTATTTAAGCTCTAGGGAGATTATAACTGATAATTATTTTATGACTTTTATTTATTTAAAAAAATAATATTTTTTTCACAATTTTTAAAAAAGTTTATCCAGTACTGAATTTTTATCTAATGTAGGCTTGTAAAAAAAATTATAATTTTAGATATGATAAAAATGATAATTTTAGGTTAGTAAAAAAAATTAAAACAGCTGAAAATTTAATAGCATAATAAATACTATTATAATGTATTCTTATCCAAAAAAAATGTAATGGTAAAAATCCTTTGGCAACTACTTCACTTTTCTGAATAATTTATTGATTTTAGTTTCAATTTTCGTAGAATATTTCAAGGATGAGCAAAAACATAAAATCTTTTCTAGGAATTTTTCAAAATAAAATATTCCCGGCAACGTCGCCTCGTTTATCGCGTTTCCAACGATAAGCTTCCAACGTGAGCCCTACTGGAAAATTTAGATCGTCGCTAGACTTTGTTCTTGTCTTGAAAAACCATTGAATAAATCTGATAAACGCCAAGAATCATACGGAATTTTTATGGTCCATCAACCGGAAAAAAAACGAATGATATTCAAGAATGACAATGTATTACTTTATCTTAAATAAAATAAAATATTTTCGATAAGAAAATATAGAAAACTGTTCCAGTTCAAAATATTAAAATATGACAATATAATTCGACATAAATAAGTTCGGACCCCTTTTTAAGCGTATTGCGCGAATGGACGAGTGTGAGATTTTATATTGTTAAAGTTTTTATAAATTAAATTTAAATATAATATAACATTCATTGTTTATATCAAACATTATACTATTTTAAATTATCGGTACTGTAGCCGAATGGGCTAAGATACTGATTTTAAGGCACCACTACCTGAAAAAAATTGTAACCTTTCAACTTTTTTAATTTTTTTGTAGAAAAAGTTTTTACTTATTGTAATTTTATTTTTGAAGTTAAAACGATTTTTGAATCTGCAAAATATGGGGAAAAATAGAAAAAATTGGAAAAAGGGAAACTGAAAAATGGGAAAAAAATAGGGAAAAACAGGAAAGGAAAAAATCTGGAAAAACAGGAAAGTACAAGAAGAAATACTAAAAAACACTTAACTAAAGGAAAAATTAGGGAAAACAGGAAAAAATAGGGAAAATTAAGTAACAGTACAATGGTAAAAAAATTGGAAATAATACAAAAAAATTGAAAAAAGTAGGAAAAACATGGAAAATATGAAAAATAAAGCAAAATAGAAAAATAAAGAAATATACATAAAAATACGAAAAATGGGAAAACCAGAGAAAATTAAAAAAAAATAGAAAAAAAAAGACTAAAACACGGAAAAATAGCAAAAAAAAGGGAGAAATAGGAAAAAAAAAATAAGAAAATACAGGAAAATAGGAAAATTAGGTAATGGTCAGATAGAGTAAAAAATATTAAAAAAATAGGTATAAACAGGATAAAGTGGGAAAAAAATAATAGAAAATAGTTAAAAATAGAAGAAATGGAAAAATCAGGCAAAAAACACAAAAAAAATAGTAACAAGCAGGAACAAACATACAAAAAAACATGATAAAAATAGGAGAAAAAAAGTAGGAAAAAATAGGAAAAATGGAAAAAATAACAGAAAGTATGAAAAAATGAAGCAAAATAGAAAAGTAGAGAAATATACTAAAAATACGAAAAATGGTTAAAATAGAGAAAATTAAAATAAAATTTAAAAAAAAAAAAAAAAAGAAGAGTAAAACACGGAAAAATAGGCAGAAATAGGAAAAAAATAAGAAAATACAGGAAAAACAGGAAAAATTAGGTAATAGTGAGAAATAGTAAAAAATATTAAAATGGTAATAATCAGGATAAAGCAGGAAAAAATAATACAAAAAAAAAGAGCAAAATAGGACAAAATAAGAAAATGTGGAAATATACGCAAAAATAGGAAAATATACGAAAAAATAGGAGAAATGTAAAAAACTGGAAAAAAAATAGGAAAAAAGTAGGAACAAGTAGGAAAAAATAGGAAAAATGGAAAAAAAATAACAGAAAGTATGAGAAATAAAGCAAAATAGAAAAGTAGAGAAATTTACGTAAAAATACAAAAAATGGGAAAAATAGAGAAAATTAAAAAAAAAAACAGAAAAAACAGGGAAAAATTGGAATAGGAAAAAATATGAAAAATAGGGAAAATTACGTTATAGTAAAAAATAGTAATAAAAAGTAAAAAATAGTAAAAAAATAATAATAATTATGAAAAGTAGAAAAAAATAGGAAAAATAAAAGAGAATAGGAGAAAATAGAATAAATGAAAAAAAATGAAAAAAAAAACGGTAAAAATAGTAAAAAACAGGAACAAACATGACATACAAAAAAAAATTGGAAAAAAACAGGAAAAAATAGAAAAAAATCGACAAAAATCGATTTTTTTAATTTGAACTTTGACCCCCACCCCTACCCCTACTGTTCCTAATCACTACTCACTAAACAAGATGACAATAAAAATTAACACATAATTTTTACACACTATAATTTATTTGTATCATTAAAATTTTCAAAACTTTTGCCATTGTTGTCAGATTTACCAAAAAGTAAATTTTTTTTATACTTTTGAAATTATAAAAATGAGGAATATTTTTTATTTTTGAACGATTTTTGGATGGGTAAAAAAAAGGAAAAAATAGAAAAAATAGGAAAAAGGGAAAAATACGAAAAACAGAAAAGTAAAGGAAAAAATAGGGAACATGAAGTAATAGTAAAATGGTAAAAAAATAGGAAATAATAGAAAAAAATAGAAAAAGTAAGAAAAAAAAAGAAAAATGGAAAAATATGAAGAAATAAAGCAAAATAGAAAATTAGACAAATTTACGTAAAAAATACGAAAAATGGGAAAAATAGAGATAATTAAAAAAATATAGAAAAAACAGGAAAAAAACAGTTAAACAAGGAAAAATAGGAAAAAAATAATGATAAATAGGGAAAAAGTAAGAAAATACAGGAAAAATAGGAAAAATTAAGTAATATCAAGAAATAGTAAAAAATATTAAAAAAATAGGAATAAATAGCATAAAGTAGGAAAAAATAGCAAAAAATAGGGAAAATAGGCCAAAATAGGGCAAAATAAAAAAATATTAAAATATACGCAAAAGTAGGAAAATGTACGAAAAAATAGGAGATGGAAACAATGGAAAAAAACAGAAAAAATAGTAAAAACCAGGAACAAACATAAAAAAATACAAAAAAAAAGAAAAGAGCAGGAAAGAAATAGGAAAAAATGGCCAAAAATTGATTTTTTTAAATAAATTATTTAATCTGAACTCTGACCCCACCCTTATCCCACTGGTTCTAATCAAGATGATAATAAAGATTAACACATTTTTAAAGTTTATTTTTGTATCATTCAAAAAGTAAATTTTTTTCATACTTGTAAATTTTTAAATTATAAAAATGAGGAATATTTTATTATTTAGTGAAAACTTCTCGAAGCGCGTTGAACGATTTTTGGATAGGTAAAAATAGGAAATATAGAAAATGGGGAAAAATAGGAAAAACAAGGAAAAACACGGAAAAATAGAAAAAAAATGGAAAATAAGAAAAACTAAGAAAAAAATATGAAAAAATGGTACAAAATAGAAAAATGGCGAAATATACGTAAAATTTTTAATTGAACTTAAAAAAACCAAGATTTTTTTAATATAAATTAAATAATACAGTGAAAAATTTAGTGACTTAAAAAAACTTTTATTAGGAGAATAATAATGAAACGATCGTAAATAAAACATTTTAATGAATATGTTTATTTGTTAAGATAAATTTAATATTTGGCAACGTCGATTACAAACCGAGTCTGCATCGCCGCCGGCGACGGTATTCGTTATAAAAAGGGGCGGCGAGGTAGAAGGGTCCGGGAACGGCGGCGCTCTCCAATCTGCGCTATCCGCATTGTGACTCGTGTCTTGACTATAGCGGCCGGATCAATGTGCTTTGCTACATTAAACAAATGGACCTGTTTCGCACTCGGTGCGAAACTAGGCTAACAACGGACCGCCGCCAAGCCGCCAAACCGCTTCGCCTTCAGCCGCCAACAAAAACACCGTCACGGCACTTTCTGGAAATGACGAAACCGCAACCAGGCACTAACGGTTGAGTAACATCATGTCTGAGTACTGCCACTTTGCATTTTCACTAACTAATGGATAAATTATGCTTTTACTGCAGTTTAACTCTCATTTTCTACAATAAAATTTTCTGAAATAGAATTAAGAACGTTTGCTGAAAGATATAACTTTGAAGATTTATTATACAAAATTTTAATTTCATAAATGTTGGTTATTAAATGAATACCTCGCGGGAAGAATAGTTTTAAACAAGTTCATATTTTACTAAAAAATAATTTATATCATACTTTTTGAAATGAATATTAAAATTTAACTTTCATTCCCATATCCATTAATTTTAAAAATGTATTGCTGATTGATCCCTATGCAGTTTGAGAATTTGCGCCACTTACTGTCAGTAGATAGAACGTTCATTAACTTTAACGGTTCTGTAACTAATGACAATGACGGAGGATATACAGGGTGTGTCACGTAGACGGCCCATTAGCCATATATGGAAAAGTAATGTTATTTCAAATTTGAAAATTTATTTACACAGGTTTGTCAATACGCTCTATCTAATGAAAATATTTTCATCTTTCGGTTTATACAGGGTGTTTCGAAAGTAACGATCAACTTTGTTATTTTAAATAGAACACCCTGTCATTTTTTACACTTTTAGATTCGTCATGAAAAGCTGATTTCAAAAACCTTAACACTTATATTATAAAACGAATGGTTTTGAAGTTATAGACAATTGAAAATCGCATTTTTTCAACTTTAAGTAATTGCTCCGGTCAAACGACATTAAATCAGATAAAACGGCTTACATTTTCCTATGTTAACTTTTTGAGTTCTATTTTGTGACATAAGAAAAAAATTCATACAGGGTGATCAAAATTTTGATCATTCTGTATACATTTTCTTCTTATGTCAAAAGGTAGAACTCAAAAAGTTAGGATAGGGATATGTAAGCCGTATTATCGGATTTTATGTCGTTTGGCCGGAGCAATCACTTAAAGTTGAAAAAATGCGATTTTCAATTATCTATAACTTTAAAACTATTTAGTTTATAATATAAGTGTAATAGGTTTTTGAAATCAGCTTCCCACGAAAAATCTAAAAATGTAAAAAACTACAGGGCGTTCCATTTTAAATAACAAAGTTGATCGTTACTTTCGGAAGACCCTGTATAAACAGAAAGTTAAAAATATTTTCATTTGATAAAGCGTATTTACAAACCTGTGTAAATAAACTTTCAAATTTGAATTACCATTACTTTTCCATATATGGCTAATGGGCCGTCTACGTGACACACCCTGTATATCAAGTGATATATATATCATGATATATATCCGATATTTATATCCTGATATATATCCGATATAATCGATAATTTTATTTATTAAATTAAAAATGTTTTCCACCATTTTAAACATCCGAAAATGTCTCAATATGCTCTTGTACAAAAGTATAATATCAGTAGCGATTTATTCGGCTGTTGCGCAAGCATCTCCGCGCCGACTTTTGGGATTCCCAGCTTCGCCACGATTTATTTTGTTATTGCTTTTACTTATCTTCTATCCCAAATAGTCAGGGTTACCGTTTTCAGTAGATTTCCTACTAAATTAGTTGATTTTTAAGAAAAATGAACGATGTGGTCTAGTGGTAGAGTGTAGACGTTACATATGAAAGTTCCAGGTTCGAATCCTGATATATCCAATTAAGTCGGCATCATATGGGAAACTTTTTTATTCTTAGTTTTATGAAAAAAAGTTATTCTTTATAAAAAGTTGTGCATGGTCTAAAACCCAAAATACAGTCATCAAATATCAAATTTTTTCAGTGGTATACGAGGTCTGTCAAAAAATATGAGTTTTACTCAAGAGTAAAGTACCTCTTAAATTTGACAATATCGAAAAATTTTACTAAAAAAGTTGATCAGAATTAAAAATTACGTTTAAATATGCAAAATTACTAGAAAACATTAAAAAACTATAAGGTTATAATGTGTTTCGTAATCACAAGAGATAAATGTTCATTCAAAATAGAAATATTAGTAAAAAATAAAATAATCTGAAGTTTTAATTTAAATGGATGTACTTGCATATTTAAACGTAATTTTTAATTCTGATCAACTTTTTTTAGTAAATTTTTTCGATATTGTCAAATTTAAAGGTACTTTATTCGTGAGTAAATCTCATATTTTTTGACACACCTCGTATACGGCTTAAAAAAATTGATATCTGATGGTTGTATTTTTGGTTTTAGACCATGCACAACTTTTTATAAAGAATAACTTTTTTTCATAAAACTAAGAATAAAAAAGTTTCCCATATGATGCCGACTTAATTGGACACACTGTATATTTACGAAATAAATGTTCCCTCTTTTCTCTCAAATGCTGTTAATTTTTTTGTCCGAAATTTTTCCTCTTCACTTTGTCACTTTTCTGATAATACCCCTTTTTTTTATAAAATTACCCCTTTTTTCTGAAAATTACCCCTTATTTTCGTCATAAGGCCTCTTCCTTCAAAATTTCCCCTCTTTTCTCTCAAATACTGTCACTTTTTGTCTCAAATTTCCCCTCTTTTCTATCAAATTTTGTCACTTTTTTTCTTGAAATTACCCCGTTTTCCCCGTCACTTCTGAAAATACCCCCTTTTTTTTATAAAATTACCCCCCTTTTCTGAAAATTACCCCTTATTTTCGTCATAAGGCCTCTTCCTTCAAAATTTCCCCTCTTTTTTCTCAAATACTGTCACTTTTTGTCTCAAATTTCCCCTCTTTTCTTTCAAATTTTGTCACTTTTTTTCTTGAAATTACCCCGTTTTCCCCTTTTTTTCTAAAACTACCCATTATTTCTCATTATTGTCAGTTTGTGTCAAATTTCCACTTTTTTACGAAAAAGTCACTTTTTTGAGTAATTATTTTCTTCTTTCCCCCTATCTTTCTCCCCTTACCACTCCATTGGTACTGATAGAAAGGGAGAGAGAGAAAATTGGAAATAAAAAGCAAAGATTATATATAAAAAAATTGGGGAAAAAGTTTGGAACTAAAAAAATATGCGAAAAAAGGCTGGGGCGAAAAGTGGAAAAAAAAGTAGGGGAAAAAGGATGGGGTGAAAAGTGAAAAAAAAGTAGGTGAAAAATTGGTAAAAAAAGTTTCAAATTTTAAATTATTAAAAAATTAGTGAAAAAGTGGAAAAAAGTTTGATACAAAGATATAAGAAATTAGTAAAAAATGTAGGAGAAAAAGTGAAAAAAAATAGGGGAAAGGGTGGAATTAAAAAGTAGGGAAAAGGCTAAAAAATAGGAGAAAAGTAAAAAAAAAAATAGGAAAAGAAGTGAAAAAAAAGATTTATGGAGAAAAAGTGGAACATAAAAAATTTTACACAAAAAAATTAGTCAAAAATTTATGAGAAGTGGGAAAAAGGAAAGAAAGGACAGAATGAAAAAGAAGGGAAAAGGATAAAATAAAAAAGTAGGGGAAAAGTGACAAAATAGGGAAAAATGGAAAAAGTGGGAAAAAGTGGAACAAAAAACGTTCAAAGAAATTAGTAAAAAAAATGTGTGAGAAAAAGTGGAAAAAAGTAGAGGAAAGGGTGGAATAAAAAAGCATGGAAAAAAGTAGAGGAAAAGTGAAAAAAATGGGGAAAGATGTGGAAAAAGTTTTTGAGGAGAAAAAGTAGGGGAAAGAGGGTGGGAAAATAATGGGAAAAAAGTTGGAAACAAAAGAATTACTGAAAAAACAGGAGAAAAAATAAGTTAGGAAAAAAGGGGAAAAGAAGTTTGAAACTAAAAAATGTAGGGGAAAAAATGTAAAAAAATATCTAAAACAAAAAAAATGGGGGGAAAAAATTGGAAAAAAAATTTGAAATATAAAAAAATCGGTAAAAAAGTAGAGGAAAAAAGGATGGTGGAAAAGTTGCAGAAAAAAATTGAAATATAAAAAAGTTGGTGAAAAAGTAAGAAGAAAAGTGAAAAAAAGTAGGGGAAAAGTGAAAAAAATTGGGAAAGAAGTAGAAAAAATTTTAACGGGAAAAAGTATGACACAAAGAAATTAGTAAAAAATATGGAAAAAATGTAGAAAAAAAGAAGTGGAAAGAGTGGAATAAAAAAATAGGGGAAAGTGGAAAACAATAGGGAACGTAGTGGAGAATAAGTGGAAAGAGAAAGCTATATTTTCTTTTTTTTTAATAGACAGGTTAGATTTAGATAGTCAAGAATTCTTTTAATAAAATAAATATAAAATGTGTTATATTTTCTTCTTTTTTTAATACACAGGTTAGATTTAGATAGTTAAAGACTTCTTTTAATAAAATTGATTAAAATACACAGGTTAGATTTAGATAGTAGATATTGCTAGTTTATTATCGAAATGTTGGTAGAATACGGTTGACTGAAAACGGTAACACTGCAAATTATCTTTTCTGTGTTTCCCCTTTGTGTTGATTGTTGCGTTAAGTTAGTTCTGATTTTTATTTAATAATATGAAAAAAAACCAGAGCATTCTTTTTGGCAGTATTTTGGCTGTATTTTAACACACCAAAAAAATATGCCCAGTGATATTTGTTTATTTTTAATTATTTTTGTTTTTTATTTTTAATTTAAGTTAGAATAAACGGTTTTGTTGTTTAGGATATAGGTTTTTGTTAACGTATTTGTGTTAAAATTTAGTTTGTTCAAGAAACAATACGGTTTTTTAATTAAATAATTAAATTAAAAAAATGTGATGTGATTTTTATATAAATATCATGATATTTTCGAACCCTCCTTACTCTACCTCATGGGTGGTGTGGAAATGAGTTTTTTTGACCAAAACGCATGTTGACTTTTTGGCGCTCGTACGTTAAAACTATTGATTTGACTAAAAAAATGTTATTACATAAAATATAGGAAATTTTATCAAAAAACTATTTTGGGCATCATGCGGCGCGAAATTCGGAAAGAACACATCGAAATCCATAAAATTACCAATTATCAAAACTCCTAGAAAACTTTTCAGATATAAGTAGTGTATTGTTCCGAAATGTAAAAATTCAATAGTATCAGAACCTGAAAAATCATTTAT
This sequence comes from Neocrepidodera transversa, assembly GCA_963243735.1. Taxonomy (NCBI): domain Eukaryota; kingdom Metazoa; phylum Arthropoda; class Insecta; order Coleoptera; family Chrysomelidae; genus Neocrepidodera; species Neocrepidodera transversa. The sequence continues at coordinate 18,595,120 of OY725350.1, forward strand.
TAGCCTTGTTAAGGTCATTAAGGTTACAGCACCCTTTGTAATTTTCGCACAAGGATATCTCCCATAGCAATTTTGTTAAAAAATTAAAATTTTGTCAAAATAAATTAGGTAATATTATCTACTGATTCCTGCATTTTTAAATTTTAATTCCTTTCAGTTTCTGACAAAAAAAATCAAGAAGCTTTAAAGTTTAGAATTATATTTTGAGCTTTTAATGTCTTTTTAATGATTTTTTAAAATTTTCCAGAATTAATGGCTAAAACGCCTCATTACGTGCTGCCTCCTGGTGTAATGCGTTTGTAATTAGCATATCGTACACGTCTTATTACCCATGATAGTTTTTAATCTACGTCAACATTACAAAGGCTGCAGTTTATCTCTTTTCGAACTATGTGGGTACTTCCAACGCTTAAATTAAGAAAATAACAACAAATAAAATAATGACCTTAATTTTCAGTACAAAACAAGTTAAAGATTACAATTATTATAGAAGACAAATTAATCAAATATTTTGAAGCTTAGTAGACGTAATTGCAAACCGTTACAGAATTAACAACGTTTGTTTGTCTAAACACAACGAATTTTGAGAAACAAATTTCTGTTCGTGTAGTTTCATGTAAATTCAAAACCATGAGCAAGTGTTCAAACCAATTCTGTTTACTGCTATATTCCACTACACTCCCTAGGATTAGGGTCTAATTTACTAAAGGGAAACTTCTATTTCAATTTTCCTAATTGCACAATCTGTTTATTTTGACATAAAGGATCTTGGAATATTTATCAAAAGTTTATTATTTAAATATATTACGTCCATTGTGATAATGAAAGGGAACATCTTTTTTTTATAAAATAAAGGTTTTGAGTTTTTAATTAGCAGCAATTTCCTCAAAGTTAAAAGAGGAAGAAGCATTGTTAGCAAACTGAATTTTTCTTTATTAAAATATTGAACTTTTGGTAGAAAAAATAACGAAATTTACGAAATACGAAATATAACAGAAAAAATGGTTTTTATTATTTTCGGAGCAAAATATCGATGAAAATATCCATTTTGAGACAATTTCGAGAATGATGTCTGTCTGTGCGTCTATCTGTGTGTCTGTCTGTTTGTAATCGTCCACGATAGCTGCTGAACCATTTGACCAATCAAGCTGAAATTTGGTATTTTTTGGTTTAAATTGGTGCAGTGAAGATCCTCTAGTACGACACTGATTCTTCTTTTTTACGCATAATTTTTAAATATTAATTGTGTGTACCTGAATTTTGGTAAAACTCATTCAGGAATTTTGTTTTTTGCAATTAAAATAATCCTATTCTCCACAGCCGATCCGGTTAATTTGTTCTTTCCGTTTTTTCGATTTTTTCTTTTTTTCTCGCATTTTTGTAATTTTTTTATCTGATTTCTTGATTTTATCTTAATTTTTTTTTCGATTTTCCCATTTTTTTCCGATTTCTTCGTGATTTTTTCCGATTAATTTTTAATTTCTATATTTTTACCGAGTCTAATGTTGGGTTTTGTCAATTTTTTCTATTTGTTTTGATTTTTGTTGGTTTCAATTAGTGCAGCAGTACGACACTGATTCTTTTTTTTACGCATAATTTTTAAATAAATAAGGTCAGTACCTGAATTTTGGTAAAAGTCATTCAGGAATTTTGTGTTTTGTAATTAAAATTATCCTATTCTCCACAGCCGAGCCGGTTAATTTGTCGATTTTGTTGGTTTTTTCGGTTTTTTCTTTTTTTCGCACATTTTTGTCATTTTTTTTTTTCGAAATTATTTTCAAATTTCTTAATTTTTTCCGTTTTTTGTCGATTTCTCAATTTTTATCCATTCGTTTGTTGATTTTTTTAAGATTATGTCGATTTTTTTTCTTTTCACTTTTTTTTTTAATTGCTTACTTAATATTTTCTTGTTTTTTAATTTCTCCGTTTTGTCCATTTTTTCGATTTTGTTCGGTTTTTTTTTATTTTCGTTGATTTGTTTCGATTAATATTTATTTTTTTTCGATTTTTCAGTTTCTTTTGATTTATTTTTTCCTATATTTTTTTTAATTTTCTAATTTTTCTAATTAATTTTTTTGATTTTATCTGAATTTTTTTTTCGATTTCCCCATTTATTTTATTTCTCGATTTTTTCCGATGCTTATGTTCGGTCGGTTTTGTCAATTATTTCTATTTGTTTTGATTTTGTTCGTTTTCGATATTTTTCGCTTTTGTTCGATTTTTTCGACCTGCTTTCGTTTTTTTTTTCGATTTGTTTCTATCTTTGTAGATCAGTTTTGATAATTTTCGACATCTATCGATGTACTTTTTCGATTTTATCTAATTTTTTTCCTTCCAATTTTTCAATTTTTTCCGATTTCTTCGTGATTTTTTCCTATTTTTTTTGATTCTTATGTTCGGTTTTATCAGTTTTTTCTATTTGTTTTGATTTTTGTCGAATTGTTTTGATTTAGTTCATTTTTTCGATTTTTTCTTGATTATTATTTTTTCGATTTTTTCCGATTCTTATTTACGGTTTTATCTTTTTTTTTCGATTTTGTTAATTTTTTTTGCGATTTGTTTTAATTTTTGTCGATTCTTTTGCCGATTTTTTACGATTTTGTCGATTTTTTTTCACTTTTTTTTGATTGCTTAATATTTTCTTGATTTTTAATTTTTCCGTTTTCTCCATTTTTTCGATTTTGTTCGTTTTTTATTTCTGTTGATTTGTTTCGATTAATTTTTAATTTGTTTCAATTTTTTTTTTCTTTCGATTTTCCCACGTTTTTCCGATTTCTTCGTGATTTTTTCCGATTCGTATGTTTGGTCGTTTTCTATTTGTTTTGATTTTTATCGATTTGTTTTGATTTTGTTCGTTTTTGATATTCTTCGCTTTTATCCGATTTTTTCGACCTGCTTTTTTCAATTTGTTTCTATGTAGATTAATTTTGATAATTTTCGATTTCTATCGATTTACTTTTTCGTTTTTTAGTTTTATCTAATTTTTTGATTTTATCTAATTTTTTTCTTTCGATTTTCCCATTTTTCCGATTTCTTTTTTGTCAATTTTTTCAATTTCTTTTGATTTTTGTCGATTTGTTTTGATTTTTGTCGTTTTTTTCTTTCATTTTTTCGCTTTTGTTCGATTTATTTGACCTGCTTTCGTTTTTTTCGATTTGTTTCCATTTTTATCGATTAGTTTTGATTATTTTCGATTTCTTTCGATTTGCTTTTTCGTTTTTTTTAGATTTATCCGATTTGTTTTTTTTTTGAATTTCTCATTTTTTTCGATTTTTTCTCGATCTTTAATTTTTCGATGTGTTACGATTCTTATGTACGGTTTTATCGTTTTTTTTTCGATTTTGTAAATTTTTTTTGATTTATTTTAATTTTTGTCGATTTGTTTCAATTTTGTTCCATCATTGTTGATTTTCTTTTGATTTTTTTCAGCTTTTTTCGGGTTTTTTCGATTTTTTTCGCTTTTATTCGATATTTTTCGTTTTTATTCGATATTCTTTCTTTTGTCGATATTTGATCATTTTATTAAAGGTGTGGACCTAAATTTTGGTATGCAGATGCACTCCCGCCCTGAAACTCATTTAGGAATTTTGTATTTTGTAAATTAAAATAATCCTATTCTCTACAGTCGAGCCGGGAAATTCCTCCGGTGACACAGCCGATTAATTTTTTGATTATTTCGATTTTGTCGTTTTTTTACATGTTTTCTTTTTTTCCGAATTTTTGGCATTTGGCTTTTTGATTTTCAAATTTCTCAATTTTTATTGATTCTTTTGTCAATTTTTTACGATTTTATCGATTTTTTTTTAATTGCTTAATATTTTCTTGATTTTTATTTTCTCCGTTTTGTCCATTTTTTCGATTTTGTTCGTTTTTCTTTATTTTTGTTTCGATTAATTTTGAATTTTTTTGTTTCCATTTTTTTTTATTTATTTTTCCGATTATTTTTTAATTTCTCAATTTTTCCAATTTTTTTTCCGATTTTTTGATTTTATCTGATTTTTTCTTTTTGTTTTCCCATTTTTTTCCGATTTCTTCGTGATTTTTTTTTTGATTTATTTTTTAATTTCTCTATTTTTTTCGATTCTTGATATTTTTCGCATTTATTCGATTTTTTCAACCTGCTTTCGTTTTTTTCTCAATTTGTTTCCATTTTTGTCGATTAGTTTTGATAATTTTTTATATCTTTCTATTTTTTGATTTTATCTGATTTTTGTCTTTGGAATTTCTTATTTTTTTCCGATTCTTTCTTGATTTTTTGAATTTCCTTTTTAATTTCTCTTTCGATTTTTCCATTTTTTTTCGATTTCTTCGTGATTTTTTCCGATTTATTTTTTAATTTCTCAATTTTTTCCGATTCTTATATTCGGTTAGTAGTAGATAGTGTCCCCCTTCAGATCAATTATCTCTAGAAAAGTTACTAGATTTTACCCCAGATTGGCCTTTGTTTTTATTCGATTTTTTCGATATTCTTTCATTTTTTTTCGATTTGTTGTTTTTATTATTGTCGATATTTGATCATTTTATTAAAGGTGTGGACCTGAATTTTGGTATGCAGATGCACTCCCGCCCTGAAACTCATTTAGGAATTTTGTATTTTGTAAATTAAAATTTTCCTATTCTCTACAGTCGAGCCGGGAAATTCCTCCAGTTACACAGCCGATTAATTTTTTGATTATTTCGATTTTGTCGGTTTTTACATTTTTTCTTTTTTTTCCGAATTTTTGGCATTTGGATTTTTGATTTTCAAATTTCTCAATTTTTATTGATAGGAATTTTGTATTTTGTAAATTAAAATAATCCTATTCTCTACAGCCCAGCGGAGAAAATTCTGGGGTGATACAGCTGATTAATTTTCTTATTGCTACTAGATTAGTTAGTATTAATTTTAATAACTAGATCATTATTTTGCATTCTTTTGTGAATACTATCTTTTTGTACTTATTCCTTTCTCATTTCTTTTGTGGACCAAATTTGTTTTAAAACCAACTGATTTGATATAAACGAGTTATAAAATAAATAATAATTTATAAATAAATATTGATTTGAATTTATTAATGACCCATAGAGAGATTACTCAGAAGGTGTTAACCTACGATACAAACATAATCTTTTAATTTTCACATACCTTTCCCATCCAATTTCGAAAGTTTGTTTTCTTCTGTTAAAAAAAAACCGCAATCAATAATCCTAGTTAATATTTATCTTATTGTATTTATTACATTATAATCGAGATAGGTCGCTACCAATAAAACGTTGCAATATCGAATAAAAGCAAAAGTTTCGATAAAAAAAAAGTTGAATGAAAAAGTTTTAACACAATCGACAAAGTTTTCGACTAACTTTAGTAATTTTGTTGTTTTTTGCTTCCCTCTCGTTAGTTACTCGATGAATTCCTTTAGACATCTTTTTTTTATTTAACTTTTATTAACAGAATGTCGGAAAAGATGGTGCTATAAAGCCTAGAGAAATTTGTTCGAAACATATTGGACTTGTTTCTTATCATAAATATAAATATCTTTTATTGTTGGAATGTGAACTAATAATATTAGTTAAAAAATTGATTTTTGTTAGGATTTTAAGAATTTTCATGATTATTAATTCCATCTTTGAGATCGGTTAAGTAAAAATAAAAAAAAAAAATCGGGAAAAATGAGAAATTCAGAAGAAAAAAATGGGATAAAATCAAAACATCAAAAAAATAAATCGAAAATGATCAAATATCGACAAAGATGAAAACAACAATTCTAAAAAAAAATGAAAGGTCGAAAAAATCGAATAAAAGCGAAAAATAAAGATTAAATCGACAAAAATTGAAACAAATCGGAGAAAAAATTAACGAAATCGAAAAAAAGTGATAAAAGCGTAGATACGAATCTGAGACGAGAAATTAAAAATCAAGAAAAAAAATCGGAAAAATGAGAAATTCGAAAAAAAAACAGATGAAATCAAAAAATCGAAAAGTAAATCGAAAGAAAAAAAAACGAAAGCAGGTCGAAAAAATCGAATACAAGCAAAAACTATCAAATAAAAGCGAAAAAATAGTAACAACGAACAAAATCAAAATTAATCGACAAAAAGTAAAACAAATAGAAAAAATTAACAAAACCACATATATGAATCAAAATAAATAAAAAAATTAAAAATAAATAGGAAAAAATCGGAAAAAATTGGAAAATCGGAAGAAAAAAAAATCAGATTAAATAAGAAAATCGAAAGAAATCGATAATTATCAAAACTAATCGACAAAAATGGAAACCATAAAAAAACGAAAGCAGGTCAAAAAAATCGAATAAAAGTGAAAAAAAAAAAAAAAAAAAAAAAAAAAAAAAAAAAAAAAAAAAAAAAAAAAAAACGAACAAAATCAAAACAAATCGGCAAAAATGGAAAGAAATCGATAATAATCAAAACCAATCGACAAAAATGGAAACAAATAAAACAAAATTAAAGCAGGTCAAAACAATCGAATAAAAGCGAAAAATATCAAATAAAAGTGGAAAGATAAAAAAGAAACGAATATCAAAACAAATCGACAAAAATTAAAAAAAATAAAAACAATTGACAAAAGATTTGTTTCGATTCATTTTTAATTTTTTTCATTTGTTTCGATTTTTCATTTTCTTGATTTAATTTTTCCGATTTTCTTTTACTTTCTCAATTTTTCCGATTTTTTTTTGATTTTATCTGATTTTTTTCCCCATTTTTTCCGATTTCTTTCGATTTATTTTATTTAACTATTTTTTCCGATTCATATGTTCGGAAAAAATAGATAAATAAAATAAATCAAAAGAAATCGGAAAATATGGGAAAAATAATCAGATAAACATCAAAAAAAAAATCGGAAAAATTGACAAATTAAAAGAAAATCGGAAAAAATATATCAAAAGAAAATGAAAAATCGAAACAATTGAAAATAATTAAAAATGAATCGAAACAAATCAACAAAAATAAAAAAAACGAACAGACTCGAAAAAGTGTAAAAAAAATATTGACAAAACCGAACATAAGATTCGGAAAAAATAGAGAAACTAAAAAAGAAATCGGAAAAAATTACGAAGAAATCGGAGAAAATTGGAAAATCGAAAGAAAAAAATCAGATAAAATCAAAAAATCGAAAAAATAACTTGGAAAAATTGAGAAATTAAAAAAAAATCGGAAAAAATAAATCGAAAGAAAATGAAAGAATTAAAACAAATAAAAAAAAATAAAAATTAATCGAAAACAATTTAACAAAAATTAAAAAAAAACGAACAAAATCGAAAAATGGACAAAAAGGAGACATTAAAAATCAAGAAAATATTAAGCAATGTAAAGAAAAGTTAAAAAAGGAAAAAAATTGATAAAAATCGGGCAGATAAAACGAAAAATATCGACAAAATTGTAAAACGAAAAAATCAAGAAATTTGAAAATGAAATCGAAAAAAAATGACAAAAATTCGGAAAAAAGATAAAATCGAAAAAACAGACAAAATTGAAAGAATCGAAAAAAACCGACAAAATCGAAATAGTCAAAAAATTAATCGGCTGTGTCACCCGAGAACTCACCCGGCTCGACTGTAGCGAATAAGATTATTTTAATCACAAAATACAAAATTCCTGCATACGAAAATTTAGGTCCACAATATTTAAAAATTATACGTAAAAAAGTAGAATCAATGTTGTACTTCAGGACCTTCTACTGCACCAATTTAAATCAAAAGTTCGAGGCACACACTAACTCTTCATACTAAATTTCAGCTTGATTGGTCAAACGCTTTAGCAGTTATCGTGGAAGATTACACACAGACAGACCTTAATCTTCTCGGGGAACCTCAAAATGGATATATCCATCAATATCTTGACGTTTCTTTTGCTCGTTAATTATAGTTTCGCTTTGATGGGACCGGAAAAGTAAAAATCGCTTGAAGCAATATTAACCTGAAAATTGCTAAAGCATCAAACTACGAACGGTTACGCGATCCATAACAAAAGACAAAGATAGATCCACGTTGACTATCTAGAAAATGTAAGTTGCCCCGGAGGAATCCGGTATCAAAGCTAATTATAATGAGATGTAGCGTAGATAATTTCAAAGAGACTTTGTAAACGTTTCTCGCACAAGTACCTCAGTAAACGAGTCACATTCGAATGAGGATAAAGAGAATATATGTTTGCTAGTGTTCCTTTGATGAGATTCTTCCTGGCAAATATTTGATGAGAAACGGGAAAATAGAGACACACTTGCAATGGATTTTAGAACCATTCACAATGATTTTTAATTTTGCATCGTAATTTTAAGGACTTTGCATATAATTTTTTTGTATTTTTACTTAGTTCTAAAATTAAATTAAGCAAATTTAAATTGTCATATTTGAACATGTACAAGAGGTGCCTGCAGTTTATTTTAACCCTAATTTTGTAATTTTCTGGAAATAAGAAAAGATAATATGTCACCAGCTTTCAACTTTTCTATTTTCTTTTATTTTATATTAAGGTGAATTTCCACTCCGCGATTTGCCATCGCAGGATTTGGCGATTTTAATATGCGCATGCGCGAATGTTGCGATGTCGCAAAACCCGTTTCCATAAAATCGCGGAAACGGACGATAATGTTACTAAATATAACTAGGGATTTTAGTATTTTTTAGTGTGTTCTTCAGCTCTTCTGTTTTTGACAACTGTCAAACTTTTTTTCGTGTTTTCATAAATTTGAGTACTCTACGCGTATTTTATAATAATAATTGATATTACTGGCATTCTTTGTGACGATGACTCCTGAGGAATATGTTCTGTACATGAACTGGCAGAAGGATGTTGTATTTTTATTTATATATTCGAAACCAAATGAAGAAAAGTGCTAAAAGGGAATGTAAATTTTGGGTAAGGGACATATTCCAACGAAGAAGCCAATCTTGCCTGAAATAAATAAAAAAATAAGTTAATATAACATTTTGTGGGTGAAAAGTGTATTTCATCTTTTGTTTATTATCTACCATCAATTAGGTCAAAGACCTCTCTTCACAGCTCATCCCTGGCCGTCTTTCCCCTTTCTTGAATAGGAAGACGGTGATCCCAAAGGGGGGGCCTGGCTTCAACTGCAGAAATAATTAACTCTTCGATGCTGCAAAAAAGTTAATTTTAACATCGTAAAAATAAAATTGAATTTTATATTACATCGTAACATGATTCGTAGATTACCTTGTTAATTCGCCCGTTTCTCCATTCTGGGTTTCCTCCATGAAGACTTCGCAGGACATTTTGAAATTTGTAACCTCAAAATGCTCGAGATATCGCGAATAATTTGGATCAACGTCAAATTTTCTGCGATGTCGCAGCTTTCTACCGAATTACTATACGTCCAGAAAACATTAATTCGGCGCGCTTGCGCAGATTAAAATCGCCAAATCCTGCGATGTCAAATCGCGGAGTGAAAATTTACCTTTAGGCGGTAAACCATTTTACCGGAGACCGTTTAGGGCTAAATATGTAGGTAGTGTTCTCTGGTATAAACCCTATACCACCCTACCTAAATATTAGAATTTAGAGATTTTCATTCACCAAAGATATTACTTAGATGCTCACAAGGGCTTCTGGCCGTGGGTTAAACGGTATAAACATCGATTATAACACGCGGTGCATATAAAAAATAAAAAAACAGAATAAAAAATAAAATAACTTTCTAACAGATTTATAACAATAACGAAATATACAAAAAACGAGGAAAAATTATATTGAACTCTATAATAAATAAACGAACATAATCTTACAAAACTTATCACTAGTATGGTAGAGACCAAAGCACTCTACACATAAAGCTACTTGGCACTCATTGCACATACTTACTTCTTTCTGAAATCTCCGTTTACTGCACTCTTGACATCTTCTTTTTGTGGTTTTTATCGGAAAATGTGAAAAATTTTCAAAATTCTTATTGTTGCTGTCTCAGGTATTTTTCTATTCGAATAATTTCTTATCAGTTGGTCTGCTAGAAGACTGCGAAACTTCGGATGATTGATGGTTTATTGATTTTCTTCTTGAACGTTATATTGTCATGAATACGGCCCTGCATTTTTTCTAATCGTCAGATAAATTGAGAAAACCAAAAACTAATGAGGAACATGTTATTAAAACAATTACTGCAGTTTTTAATATTGTTATCATACTATACCATTATTTTCATGTGTAAAATCCTACATTCAAAAGGAAATTTGGCAAGCGCAAATTTTACTAGCGCAAAAAAATCTGTATACAAACTTCTTGGATATTTTATTGAGATAGGCTTGTATCAAAATATGAATCTCGAGCTAATCCTAGAACTCATAGAAAAAATAATTCAAAATGATAAACAAAATTCACAAAATATATTCGGTTCGTAAATATGTATATTTTTCACAAAAAATATGGGTACGGCACCAGAAATTTAAAGTTATAGTTATTCCGTATACATATATAGATAATAACTGATGCCACAGATCAAAGGACAGTGAATGGCGATGTTTTTAAGATAAATAAATTAACTCCTATATAAAATGTGTCATTTAATGATGACAGTTTTGTCAGTTTGTCAGCGATAAAAAAGGTGCATCCATTTTTAACGCGATAAAAATGCCTGTTCCTCGCGAATTTACATGTTCCTCATAATTAGACTATATCTAGTAGCTGTGAATCGCGTCGGCACGTCACTTTAACCTTATTTCTGTCAGTTAAAATTACTTGTTTGGTTGATATTGAAATATGGAAGATGAATAATAAAATAATAAAAAATAGTAATAATGAAATAATTTAATTGTATCAATATAGATTATTGTTGTTGTTCATTCTATATTTTTACTGCATTTGAAATATCCTCATCGGAAGCATCTGAGATGTTGTGAATTTTTTATCACTTGATAGAAGATTAGATTTAGATCAAAGACCATCTACTATAGACGTTCCACGTAAATGGCTTAAGATAAACTTGCTTTTGTATTTTGGGACCAGAGCCCCAGATGGCTCTGTCAGTATGAAAAATTAAATTTAGGTTGGCTGCATTGATATAATTTCAAATTTTATTAGATATTGGTAATAAATTTGGCTCCATCTGGTGCTCTATTCAAAGACTATCTACTATAGACGTTTCACGTAAATGGCCGAAGGTCAACTTGCTTTTGTGTTTTGGGACCAAAGCGCTAGATGTCTCTGTTAGTATGAATAATTAAATTTAGGTTGGCTGCAATGATAAAATTTCAATTTTTATTAGATAAAAGTTTGCTGTACTGGTACTTATTGCTGACTTTTTGGTTTAGTTTATGTCATTGTGACAGTGATTTTCTTTAAAAAAATTGTGAGCATCTTTCTATTCAACGTTTATTGATTTTTCAATTTTGGTAACAATATCTTGTAAAGAAAAATGCTGTGTTCCAAATTGTGTATTTCCAAACCAGCAAATAAAGATATTGAACGATTTAACAAATACTTACTTGCTTCAAACAAACACAGACATTTTGAATAAAAAAATTTGGTGCAACACAATCTGATAAATTACTTTTAAATACCGTTCCAATTTACATTAACCTGGTAAGCCAAAAAATATTCTGTTTAAATACATATAAGAATTTGATTAGATTTTATTTTAGGAGCTTTTAATATTATACCATATACAGGTGTCTATCTATAGTTATACAGCCATCATCATCATAATGCAGTGTTTATTAATTATTTAGAAAGAAGATTTTCTCATATCTATTTATATATTAGATTTTATCTGGGACCAGACAAGTTTTAAATGGTGCTGAACTTATGCGCAACTCTGTATATTTTAAAATTCCATTGCTTTATTTATTTTATTATTATTTTATTATCACTCATTATAGTATTAGATTGTAACAAATGTATAAATGGTATAACCATTAAAATAAATAAAACTTTCATTGTAGTTTGTCCCGCTGATTTCTACCATTTTAAATTTCGCGGTATTCTGGGCAGATGAATAATGTGGAAATAGAGCACCAGATGGAGCCAAATTTATTACCAATATCTAATAAAATTTGAAATTATATCAATGCAGCCAACCTAAATTTAATTTTTCATACTGACAGAGCCATCTTGGGCTCTGGTCCCAAAATACAAAAGCAAGTTTATCTTAAGCCATTTACGTGGAACGTCTATAGTAGATGGTCTTTGGCTCTATTTCCACATTATTCATCTGCCCAGAATACCGCGAAATTTAAAATGGTAGAAATCAGCGAGACAAACTACAATGAAAGTTTTATTTATTTTAATGGTTATACCATTTATACATTTGTTACAATCTAATACTACAGTATGTCTGAAAAAGTTGACAACAAATGGGAAACTTTTTTATTATTAAGTTTAGAAAAAAACGTCATTCTTCATAAAAAGTTCTGAAAGGCCTAAAATTCAATATACGATAATCAGATATCGAAATTTTCTAATCGTATACGAGGTTTGTCAAAAAGTATGAATTTTGCTCAAGAGTAAAGTACCTTTATTTTCGACAATATCTAAAATTGTTATTAAGAAAAGTTGATTAGAATAGAAAACTACGTTTAAATGTCTAATTACAGCTATCTACGATGAAGACCAGGTTTTATTATTGTTTACAATTTCTTTAAGATCGAAAATGAACAAAAACTAGGTATCTAAATTATTGTACAAAATCAAGTTGCTGTGGAAATGTTTTGAAACATATCTTATGTCAGTATGCTTCAAAACCTCAGTTTGTAATAATTGTACTTTTTTAAATACTAGTAAAAATGCCGTTGAAATTAAGTATTGAAGAGAAAATTGAAATTGTTTTAATTGTTGGAGATAACTACAAAACTTATAGGGAAGCTGCCATAATCTTTAATAACAGACATCCTGATAAAAATGTACATTTTGCAACAGTAAGTAAAATAATAAAAAAGTTCAAGTGTTCCGGAAATGTTGAGAATAAATTCAAAAAGAAACATGAGGCATGGGTTGCTACTGAAGAAATTCAAAATCAAGTAATGCTCTCAGCAATAGAAAATCCTAAAGATTCCATAAGAAAAAGGGCAGCTTTACTTGGTGTGCGCAAAGACGTAGTTGCAGGAATATTAAAAGCAAACAAATTTAAACCTTAAAACCCCAGTTCACTCATACCCTAAAATCAGGAGATTTTAATAGAAGATTTGAATTTTGTGCTTGGTTCCAAGGGGAGTTAGAAGATAATAATTATATGGCACGGTGCATACTTTTTTCGGACGAGGCAACGTTCACTTCTAATGGGGTAGTCAGCTCACAAAATTGCCGTTGGTGGAGTGATGTTAATCCTAATTTCACTGTCCAAACTCGTGACCAATACTGTTTTAAAACAAATGTTTGGTGTGGAATTTTTAAAGATAGAATAATTGGACCATTTTTTTTTCGAACTAATATGAATGCTGAACGTTATCTGGAATTTTTAAATAATGAGATTCTTGAATTTCTTCATAACCTACCAATAATGGAAAGGCAACGTACATGGTACCAACATGATGGAGCAACCTGCCATAGTACAAGAAATGTTCGAGAATGTCTTCTACAAATTTTTAACGGAAGAGTAATTGGAAGATTTGTGGACTTTGCTTGGCCTCCAAGATCTCCGGACCTGACCCCCCTAGACTTCTTATTTATGGGGATACTTGAAGCAAAAGGTATACCTTAAAAGACCGTTTGAAAATAGTTTTTGGTCATTTTCGATCTTAAAGAAATTGTAAAAAATAATAAAACCTGGTTTTCATCGTAGATAGCTGTAATTAGACATTTAAACGTAGTTTTCAATTCTAATCAATTTTTCTTAATAACAATTTTAGATATTGTCGAAAATAAAGGTACTTTACTCTTGAGCAAAATTCATACTTTTTGACAAACCTCGTATACGATTGGAAAATTTCGATATCTGATTATCGTATATTGGGTTTTAGGCCTTGCAGAACTTTTTATGAAGAATGACGTTTTTTCCTAAACTTAATAATAAAAAAGTTTCCCATTTGTTGCCAACTTTTTCAGACACACTGTATAATGCGTGATAATAAAATAATAATAAAATAAATAAAGCAATGGAATTTTAAAATATACAGAGTTGCGCATAAGTTCAGCACCATTTAAAACTTGTCTGGTCCCAGATAAAATCTAATATATAAATAGATATGAGAAAATCTTCTTTCTAAATAATTAATAAACACTGCATTATGATGATGATGGCTGTATAACTAAAGATAGACACCTGTATATGGTATAATATTAAAAGCTCCTAAAATAAAATTAATCAAATTCTTATATGTATTTAAACAGAATATTTTTTGGCTTACCAGGTTAATGTAAATTGGAACGGCATTTAAAAGTAAACTATCAGATTGTGTTGCCCAAATTTTTTTATTCAAAATGTCTGTGTTTGTTTGAAGCAAGTAACTATTTGTTAAATCGTTCAATATCCTTATTTGCTGGTTTGGAAATACACAATTTGGAACACAACATTTTTCTTTACAAGATATTGTTTCCAAAATTGAAAAATGAATAAACTTTGAATAGAAAGATGCTCACAATTTTTTTAAAGAAAATCACTGTCACAATGACAAACTAAACCAAAAAGTCAGCAATAAGTACCAGTACAGCAAACTGTTATCTAATAAAAATTGAAATTTTATCATTGCAGCCAACCTAAATTTAATTATTCATACTAACAGAGACATCTAGGGCTTTGGTCCCAAACCACAAAAGCAAGTTGACCTTGGGCCATTTACGTGAAACGTCTATTGTAGATAGTCTTTGATTTAGATGTAGATATAATAAACAAACGCTTCGGAGGCATTGGTCACGTGGTAAAAAGACAATGACAAGTTTGAAGTTTCTTTGCGTTTTTAATTCATTACGCTGTGATTTTAATGCTTTAAATTTACGTGTTTTTCAGTTAAAAGTTATTTATAACATATTTTTATGGCTACATATAATTTTTTTTAAAGACAAAAACTCTTTTTCGAGACGTTATACACTAACAACTGTTCTTCGTGGCTATGGAAGAAGCTGCAGAAGTTACGGAAATGGCAACATTTTCATTTGCGGCCAGAGACATTTGAAACATTCTACTTAGTAATTTATTTTTTAAATGACAAGTTTGACAATCCCCACTACAACATCTTATTTACATCTCATTTCACATTGAGATGAAAAATATAAAATCTGGACACCTACATCTTGGATAAACAAACGCAGATGTAGATGTAGTAGATGTGTCCGATGTGGATAAACAAACACTCCAGATGTAAAAAATGCATCGGATGTGGATATTCAAACGTAGCATTTGTCGTTAATTTATCTTGCCAAAAAACACTCAAGCTTTTTTTTTAAGGATAAATTTCTTTTTTTTCCATGTCAGTTTTTCTCGTAAAATTGCTGATTGGCAAAATTTTTCGTTATAAAGAGAAATTTATCCGATAAAAAAAAGCTCTTGTGTTTTTACTGTTTATAATAACTTGCCTTCAAGGTTAAAATAACGAATAAATAGGGTGGTACCACGTTTATACCAAGGAACGCTAAAGGGTTAACTTGCTTGTTATTTAGATTATTCTCAAAGCGGTAACCACATGGTGTGTGAGGGTCTTAATAAAAACTTTTTTTTATTATTTAATTAACTGTGTCAAGAGATGGTTATTAGCGGGTTACAACTATAGGGTGACCAATTTTAATTGGAACCACCAACGGTATTTATATATCGATTTCAACAATTTTTTTCGAGTGATGCAGAGTTTAGTGTACCACAATGTTTCATAACTAAAAATCAAAACACGATAATTTTTGTTAAAACTGAAAAAAGCAAAACCGTATTAGAAATTTTTTTATTAAAAAAATCAGTACTTTCCCTAAAATTTCGTAAAAAAATGTTTGTTAATATATTTTTATTTATTGTTACAGGTAGGACTATAGATTACTAGCAGTATTTATTACATCTGTTGGAGTAAGTAAAATTTGTTGACGTAAATTTTATAAATTTAGTTTTATTTACCCTAGTAGTACAGTAGCCTTATATATCAGACCTTGCGCCAAATCCGGTAGTTCTGATTTTTCAATCAATCAATCAAACTCTCCAACTTTGCCCTTCTTTTTTGTCTACTTCTAATTGTTTTTTATGTAGTTCGTCCGTTTTTCCCTTACTTTTTTACTAATTTATATTTTACCATTTTTTTCCACTTCCTGTCCTTTTTTTCTCCTACTTTTTTACTAATTTATATTTCACCATTTTTTTCTACATCCTGTCCCGTTTTCTCCTACTTTTTTAGTAATTTCTTTTGTTTCGGATAGTTTGATCGATTTGATTGGTGGATGGTAGGAAAATTATTTCTCTACTTTTTATGGTCTTTTTATGTAGTTTTTGTGTCCTTTTTCCCATACTTTTTTACTAATTGCCTTCAATCTTTTTTTCCACTTTCTGTCCTTTTTCTCCTACATTTTTAGTAAATTCTTTGTTTCGGAAAGTTTGATTGAGTGGATAGCGGTGTGAGCGCAGCGAGGTTGGGAACAATCAAATGCTTCAAATTTCCCCTCTTTTTTCCCTATTTTTTTACCGTTTTAATTATGTTTCCTTCGACCTTTTTCCCCTACATTTTTACTGATTTCCTTAGGTTTAAAACATTTTTTTTCACTTTTCCCTCTTTTCTCCCCACTGTTTTATTTGTTTTTTATTTAATTTTTTCCCTACTTCCCTAATTTTCCCCCTACTTTTTTAATAATTTATTAGGTTCGGAGAGTTTCATTGATTTGATTGCTCCGAACCTTGCTGTGCTGGGCTCGGAGTGGATGGTGGGGAAAAATTGGAATTATTATATGCCCCACCATTCAGTCTGAGCCGAGCGCAGCGAGGTTCGGTGCAATCAAATCAATCAAACTCTCCAACTTTGCCTTTTTGTTTTGTCTACTTCTAATTGTTTTTTATGCAGTTCGTCCGTTTTTCCCTTACTTTTTTACTAATTTATATTTTACCATTTTTTTTATAATTCCTGTCCTGTTTTCTCCTACTTTTTAAATAATTTCTTTGTTTCGGATAGTTTGATCGATTTGATTGGTGGATAGTAGGAAAAAGTTGAAATTATTTTTATGATCTTTTTATGTACTTTCTGTGTCCTTTTTCCCCTTCTTTTTTACCAATTTCCTTCAATCTTTTTTTCTACTACCTGTCCTTTTTCTCCTACATTTTTAGTAATTTCTTTGTTTTGGAAAGTTTGATTGAGTGGATAGCGGTGTGAGCGCAGCGAGGTTGGGAACAATCAAATGCTTCAAATTTCCTCTCTTTTTTCCCCTATTTTTTTACCGTTTTAATTATGTTTCCTTCGACCTTTTTTCCCCTACATTTTTACTGATTTCCTTACGTTTAAAACATTTTTTTCACTTTTCCGTCTTTTCTCCCCACTGTTTTATTTGGTTTTATTTGAAATTCGCAATTTTTAGCAATATTTTGTCTTTTGTCGTTCTTAATGAAATGATAATTTCTGAAAAAGTAGATATTTTTGTTCATTAAATAAAATTAGTGTTGACTTTTAATTTTTCCTTTTTCTGTTATTTGATTTTTTAGATATGATAATAGTTGAATCAAATTGAATTTTGAGACCTAAATACAAAATTTTTTATTTTTAAATTGTCGCATTCACAGGGTATTTTATGTATGCATTATTTTGAATTTTGTTCTTTTTTTTCTGGTTTTGAGTTTTGACTGTTACAACCAAAATCTACTTGTAGGATCACAATAACGGTTAATCTTGTACAAATAGCTTTATATGTTGAACCAAGTGATTTTATTTTGTGTTGATTTCCAAATAAAAAAAAAGAAGAATCTTTTTTAGTGGATCCTAAATGTTATTCTTGCAAAAAAAATATATACGTCAGTCAGTAACAGAATAAACACAGATAATTTACTAAGTTGAACTGGACTTTTCGTCGTTTCTACCCTTTGAGGACTGAATAATGTATGAGGTTGTAGGCAAACCGAGATGAAAAGTCGATTCATGAAGGACTCATTTGCATTTAGTTTGCCGCATCTCCGGTTTTTGTTACAATTTGTTAATTTTTACGTGAACAGAGATACCGATTCGTTCTAATAACACAATTAAAATAAAAAATAAATTATGTCAGTTTTTTTTACAATTTCGGCGCAATTTAAGGCAATACAAAAATTATATTGTACAATATTTTTTAATACAAACGATTGTGCAATATATCCATCTTGAAATGACGATTCACTGAGAGCAGATTAAAATTATTAAAATGTCTTCATTGCACTTAAAACCATTGAAAAGAAAGAGAAACATACTAAAAGTGTAATTTTTTCTTAAAGTTTAATACGAAAATTGTAAACTTGAGAAAAGAGAAGACCAAAATGAGGACTATTAAAAAATCCTTACATTTACGGTATCTCCCTATTCTCACAACTACAATTTTTTATCTAAATTTTTGAAAATATTCGTATACATAGTATATTTTTTTCTCTTTCTATCCATAGTCAGTAGTTTTTGATAATGTTACCAGTTTTTTTGTTACAGGGGCTAAACAATATGTATCTAAACATTTTAATTCAAATTTTCTTTCTAAAGGTCCAAAAAAAAGAATTATCCGTAAAATTACAATATTAACTTAATACCACTAAAAAGAAAATAAAACATACTAAAAATTGGAATTTTTTCAAAATTTTAGAACAAAAATTATAAACTTGAGAAAAGGGAGAGACCAAAATGAGGAAAATTAAAAAAATTCGTATAGTTGTGGTCTCTCCCTATTCTCACAACTACAATTTTTTATCTAAATTTTTGAAAATATTCGTGTGTACAGTATATCTTTTTCTCTTTCTATCTATAGTCAACACTTTTTAATAACGTTAATAATTTTTTTGTTACAGGGGCTAAACAAAATGTAACTAGAAATTTTAATTAAAATTTTGTTTTTAAAGCTACAAAAACGTATTATCCGTAAAATTACAATATTAACACAATACCACTAAAAAGAGAATAAAACATACTAAAAGTTTGAATTTTTTCAAAATTTTTGAACAAAAATTGTAAACTTGAGAAAAGGGAGAGACCAAAATGAGGAAAATAAAAAAATCCTCACATTTATGGTCTCTCCCTATTACAAGCACAATTTTTTATTTAAAATTTTGAAAATATTCATACACATAGTATATTTTTTTCTCTTTCTATACACGGTCAGCACTTTTTGATAACGTTAACAGTTTTTTTGTTACAGGGGCTAAACAATATGTATCTAGAAATTTTAATTCAAATTTTGTTTTTAAAGCTAAAAACGAATTATCCATAAAATTACAATATTAACTTAATACCATTAAAAAGAGAATAAAACATACTAAAAGTTGGAATTTTTTCAAAATTTTTGAACAAAAATTGTAAACTTGAGAAAAGGGAGAGAACAAAATGAGGAAAATTAAAAAATCTTCACATTTATGGTCTCTCCCTATTCTTACAAGCACAATTTTTTATTTAAAATTTTGAAAATATTCATACACATAGTATATTTTTTTCTCTTTCTATCCACAGTCAGCACTTTTTGATAACGTTAACAGTTTTTTTGTTACAGGGGCTAAACAATATGTAACTAGAAATTTTAATTCAAATTTTGTTTTTAAAGCTACAAAAACGAATGATCATTCGTGACTAAATATTAAATTATGCTGTAGAGAAATTAAAAATTGTTATTATTTCTTTTTAAGAATTCTACTATTTAATATTTCAATATTCAAGGTTGCGACAGTCTCAAAAATGTTTATATGAAAGTTAGTGTCTTAGATATTAAAGTCAAATGAACTAGCCAATATTTTCTAAAAAAATGATTATTTTTGTATCAAAACGGTTTTTAATAAAAGAATTTTAGTATCTAAAAATATCATATACCGGCCAAATTACAAAATGGTTTCATTGCCAAAACTCTCAAATTAAGTGAGACAAAATAGGAATAGCAAAAAACAAACAAACAAACATATAATACTTTTAATAATAATGCGCTTATAATTATTTTGTTTTATCCAATTTGTTGTCATGTAACTATTTTAATTATATAATTACATTAATTACATTTTTACTTAGACACAACAAATGATAGTCCAAAGTTGCATTCGCGAGACAATAAAACATATCTTGGACATTTAAATATATTCTATTAAAAAGTATAAAAATGTTGCTACTGTGGAATTTTTGTACTATTTATAATTTATACTCAGGTGATGTACACTATTTTTCCTACGACCATGCGATAATTTTACCAAATAATGTACATTTTGATTTTTTTTCGCATGTTCTTTATTTGTTTATTATTAGTTAATATAAACAATCACTTTCTTATTAAAATAAACATAAATATTCGTAATTAAAGTTTATTTAAAAAACTAGGAACTAAAATTGAGACAAAAATTGAATTATTTTGAATTGCTATAAAAATTGAAAATTATTGTTGCAATAATATCGATGTGGTAAATCTAAATATAAATGATGCATCTGACAGTTTTGACAGTATTTTCCGTACATCTAAGCACTTTCAAAGTATTCATTTAATTTTAGAAATTTTGCTGAGATCTACTGAAGAAATAAATAAAAAAGTTTTGTTGCCAAAACTTTTAGTCTATTGGCAATAACTTCAAAAGAATTTTGAGTTAAACTTTATCATTATTCTTAATCGTTGATAAATTGGATAATCCCCTGGAAGTAATTCTCACCTAAGGGTTTCTCTCAATCACAACCTAAGTAGATAGTCTACGTTAGTCCGAACTCAGTTATAGGAAATTCAACGTTACTATTAGTCCAAGTTGACATCAGAAAATGACTCCATATTTGAAATGTGACGTAGAAATACATAATGAAAAATCATGCTCAGAAACCACGTCAAAAAGGCACTAGCGTAGTTGATACTAGTTAATGCTGACAGAGCATAAGGATCTGCCTTACCTGAGGACTGGTTCATAAGGGTCTGCCTGACCTGAAGAGTGGTTCATAACGAAAAATCATGCGCAGAAGCAACTGACAGGGCAGAAGGATGTGCCTCACCTGAAGACTGCTTCATAACGAAAAATCATGCGCAGAAGCAACTAACAGAGCAGAAGGGTCTGTCTGACGTGAAAACTGGTTCATAACGAAAAATCATGCGCAGAAGCAACTAACAGAGCAGAAGGGTCTGTCTGACGTGAAAACTGGTTCATAACGAAAAATCATGAGCAGAATCAACTGAGAGGGCAGAAGGATCTGCCTGATCTGAAGACTGGTTCATAACGAAAATTCATACACAGAAGTAACTGATAGGGCCGAAGTGTCTGCCTGACCTGAAGACTGGTTCATAACGAAAATTCATACGCAGAAGCAACTGATAGGGCAGAAGGGTCTGCCTAACCTAAAGACTGGTTCATAACGACAACTCATGAGTAGAATCAACTGACAGAGCAGAAGGGTCGGCCTGACATGAACACTGGTTCATAACGGCAACTCATGAGCAGAAGCAACTGACAGGGCAGAAGTGTCTACTTGACCTGAAGACTGGTTCGTAACGAAAACTCATGCGCAGAAGATACTGATAGGGCAGATGGATCTGTCTGACCTTAAGACTGGTTCATAACGAAAAATCATGCGCAGAAGCAACTGATAGGGCAGAAGGGTCTGCCGGATCTAAAGACTGGTTCTGATGAGTCTGGTCTAATCTTCAGATCTTTCAGACAGTTATGCCGTATATATGTATTCTACGTCACAATTCAAATTTTCCGATTTCAATTTAGATCAATAGTAGCGGATATACAGGGTGGAGAAAATTTCATTGCAATGTATTGTAATCTCGAAAACCGTAAGAGATACGAAGTGGTTAAATGGAATTTTTCTATCCAAGATATCAGGGAAGTTCATTTTTTATTTTTTGCTCTTTATTTCAAACAACAGATAATGCACAGGATCGTACTTAAGAGGCCCACACAACACACCACGTGACTTTTGTGTTTGCCGGTTAGAGAATTACCCAAGGAAAATGTGCTTGTATTCTAATAAGTTGGATGTAAAAATTTTTTTTTAGTATTTTTCGGTTTATGTTAAATAATCTTTCCTCTAGTCCAATTATTTCTGCGCAGAACAAGGTAGAGCGCCATGAAACATAATTATTCGTATTTGGACGAGAACTCGCCTAATATAGCAACTAAAAATATACGGTTTTTTTCATGATATTTAAAATATTTATGAGAAGAGCGCATCTGTGATTTTTGTGATTTTTTGCGCCTTTTTTTCATTTTTTTTTTGGTTTTTTCGATTTTGTTATTTTACAATTTCATTTTTTTCCAATATTCTGATTTTTCTTTCAATTTTTTATTTTATTATCCGATTTTTTTTCATTTTTCTGATTTTTTCCAAAAATTTTTTAAATTGTCTACAATTTTGTCTCGTTTTTCCCATTTTTCTGATTTTTTGTTTTTTTCCAATTTTGCTCATTATTTTTTCTATTTCTTTCTTTGTTTTCTGATTTTTTCTTATTCCTCTTGATTTTTTTTTCAATTTTTCGGTTTATTGATTTTTTCTTTTTTTCTTAATTTTTTTGTTTTTGCTTTTTTCGAATTCTTTCACTTTTTCTCATTTCCCTTGTTCTTACCTATTTTTCTCCATGTTTCACTGTTTTCTCTTTTCTCCATGTTTCACTGTTTTCTCTTTTCTCCATTTTTTCTATATTTTCTTATTTTCCTATTTATTCCTATTTCCCCCTATTTTTCCATGTTTTTTCTTGTTTTTTACTACTTTTTCGCGTTGTAACCTATTTTTCCAATTTTACATATTTTTCCCATTTCTCCCTATTTTTTCTGTTTTTCCCGGTTTTTCCTGTTTTTCTTATTTTTCCTATTTCTCCCCATTTTTCCCATTTTCAACCATTTTTCACCATTTCTCCTGTTTTTTTCTTTTTTTACCTATTTTTCTCCCATTTCTCCCTATTTTTCCTATTTTCTCAAACGTTTCACTATTTTTTCCTTTTTTTTCTCACTTTTCTTTTGTTGTTGTTGTTTTTTAATATTATCTGCGTCCAGAAATAAGACAAATAGATGGATGCTACAATACAGAATTTTTTACCCGAAAAATCACAAAAGAAATATAAAGGTGTATACAAAAATTTTCAAGATTGGTGTGGAAGTAAGAATGTTAACTCGTTTACAGAAAATGTACTTTTGGCATATTTTAGGGAACTTGGCAATAAATATAAAGCATCGTCTCTGTAAACTTTCTACTCCGTCCTAAAAAACACACTCAACGTCAATTTGTGAATAAAGTTCTTTCTCTGTACTTGCAGCTTAGTATTTATTCTTATAGTCGTAGATAAAGTATAGTATTCAACTTGCGGTAATGCATAACTCACTTGATGAATTACAGCACTCGCTAGTTAATAATTCATTCAAATAATTAAAAATGAATTAAGCGAATACATTTAGGAGATGAAATACTATAAACAATCACATAAAAAGTGCAGATCCGTATTTGAAAAAAAAATTCGGAGTTTCCAGATTCAAAATCTAATATTATATCAGACTTGTTCTCGAACAAAAAAGTTAAATCCAGTTTTGTGTAATTTTGATTTTTATCAATTATTATAGGAGTCGTTCCTGATATCTACGAGTACAAAGCACCATTCTATTAGCTTTCAAATTGATAAACTTTTGTTCTATTTAACCGACTTCTCTTATTACAATACATTGCAATGAAATTTTCGCCACCCTGTATAGATAAGTTCTCTCTTTAACACATTGAATTCCCTGTACCTGGGCTCGGACCAACGTAGACTTTCTACTAATCTAATTGTTCATAAACATAATTCAGAAATCGTTTTAATAGTTTCTAAAAATCGATTTGTAATATGTGTAACTAAAGTATTACCTTAAAAAGAAATTTAACTTCTAGGTAGAAATATAATTTTATGTTTTGTTAATTATTCAGGGAATTGAAATAACAACACTTGTTTCTTGATACCAAGTATTTTATTTTTAATTACCATTAAAAATTAATGGTATCATGCAATTGACAGAAATGAGTGTTAGTTCGCATAATTATCACTTCTGCTTTTCAATTAATGCAATTACAGTCATCTTAATTGGCAATGAACAGAAATGGTATTTATGTTGATTTAAATATGCAGCCATTTACTTAAGGATAACAACTATAAAATAAATTCAATATAGGTTATCCATATCTCGAATGTGTTAATCATAAATGAAAACCCAAAATCATGTACCACAATAACATTTATTAAAATTTTTTTTTGAAAGGCATCTAGTTTCAGTTAAAAAACCATCTTCAGGCCTATAATAAATATACAACACGTAGTTCAAAGTTTTTACAAAGTAAAAGAAAAACTTACCAAATTAACAATCAAAAAGAATTAAGTTAAGGGAATTAGTTAAGATTTAATTCTTTTTTATTGTTAATTTGGTAAGTTTTTCTTTTACTTTGTAAAAACTTTCAACTACATGTTGTATATTTATTATAGGCCTGAAGATGGTTTTTTAACCGAAATTGTTAGACAAAAGTGGGAAATAAAACGACCTTCACAATTCGGGTATAACAACAGACTGAAATATATTGAGATTATACAGTAATACCAACATTGAATTGAATGGGTGGTTTTGATGTCAATCAAAAATAACACCCCCCACTACATCAAAACTTACAATATATCAGCAATCATATCTTCAGTGGATAAAAGGCTTCTTTTGCAGCATCTGAAAGGGCCATATACTCTGCCTCTGTGCTTGACAGTGCTACCGTCCTTTGTTTGCGGCTTTCCCATGATATGGCACTCTCAGACAGTTTAAAAACAAACCCTGTATAGGATTTCCTATCTATCTTATCACCCCCCCCCCCAATCTGCATCTACGAAGCCTAACAATTCAAAATTCGATTTTTTATACACTAAACCAAAATCTTTAGTACCCTGCAAATACTTTAGTACACGTTTTGCATGTTTTCCAATGCTTTGCATTAAAGTTATTATTAAACTGGCTCAGAAAACTTACTGAATATGAAATGTCGGGCCTCGTCAACACTGACAAATACATTAAACACCCTATAAGTTGTTGATATGGTAAATTCTTACAATTTTCTGTCTGAATATCAACATCAAAATTCAAGTTAGTTTCAAGAGGTGCAGGAGAAGATTTACAATCAAACATATCAAATCTCTTTAGTATTTGATTTGTATAATATTTTTGATCTAGAACAATTATTCCCTTTTCCAAATCTCTTGCAATAGTCGATCTCTAAACATTGTTGCAATTCACCCAAATCTTTTAGTTTAAATGTTTTATTCAGTTCTAGCTTCAAAGATTCTACTTCTAAAGAGTCATTAGAAAAAACAAAAAAGTCATCTACGTATAGAGCTACTATTGTTAGCAGTTTATATGAATACACATTGCTCAATTTCTGATTTTTTATAACCAAGTTTAGCAATTACTTGATCTACATTCTCATACCAAACTCTAGCATATTGTTTCAAACCGTAGATGGCTCTTTTTAATTTACAAACTTTATGTTCACTGTTAGAGATTTTGAAACATTCAGGTTGTTCCATAAAGAACAATTCATTTAAATGACCATTTAAAAATGCAATCATAACATCGAGATGAGTTATACTTAAATCTAACTGAACAGTTAATGCAATAAGTAATCTTAGTGTGGAATGTCTTACCACAGGCGAAAAAGTTTCTTCATAATCAACACCGTGTATTTGTGTGAAACCTTTTGCAACAAGCCTAGCTCGGTAACGCGAACTTCCATCACTATTTCTTTTCTTTTTGAAAACCCATTTACACTGTACCACATTTTTACCTTCTGGTCTCTCAGTAATCTCCCAAGCATCATTCTCCATAAAAGAATGATATTCTTCCATCATTGCTTGTCGCCATTTCTCCTTGTATGGTCTCGACATTGCTTCACTAACACTAAGCGGATCATAACTAGCGCTTATTTCACTATCAGAACACATGTAAGTCACATAATCTGGGAACTGCTTTTCTTTCTTGTCTCGACGAGATCTTCTTACATGTTCGGGAAATTCAACAGTTACTTCGGGAATGTATTCAGCATCTTCTGGTTCATCGAGATTAAATTCTTGCTCACTTTGATTTACAGAAGTATTCGACAATTCATCTTCATTTTGTTCAGGATTATCCCCCACTGAATCCGATTTTTCTTCAGTGGAGATCATTTTTACAATTTTCCATGATTATAACATCTCTACTGATCTTTATCTCTCCTGTTTCAGGATTGTACACCCTATATCCTTTTGTACTTTCACCATAACCAACTAAAATCATTTCCTTGGTCTTTTCATCCCATTTTCGTCTTTCTTGTTTAGCTGTATGAACCATTACTTTACTTCCAAATATTCTAATCTTTTTTAAGTCAGGTTTTTTGTTATGCCAAACTTCAAATGGTGTTTTGCCATTTAGACCTGATGCTATTGATCTGTTTCGTAGATACATAGCTGTATACGATGCTTCAGCCCAAAATTTTTTTGTAAGGCCAGCATCAGATAACATACATCTTGCTTTCTCAATTAGTGTGTAGTTGGGCCTTTCAGACATACTATTTTGTTCTGGGGTGTAACTATTTGTTGTCTGGTGGATTATACCATTCTCTTTTAAATAATCATTAAAAACGTTTGAACAAAACTCACCCCCATTATCAGATCTGAAAGTTTTTATTGTACATGGTTTTTGTTTTTCTACCATTGCTTTAAATTTTTTAAAACAATCAAAAACCTCATTCTTTCGTTTTAAGAAATAAATGAACCCCATTCTACTAAAATCATCTTCACAAATAACGTATCTAGAACCCCCAATAGAACATTCTTCCATGGGACCACATACATATGCATGAATAATTTCCAAGACTTCTGAAGCTCTTGTGCCAGATTTATTGAACGCTAAACGAGACTGCTTACCTTTACAACACACGATACAGTTTTCGTTTTTAAATTGGATATTGTCTCTACAATCCAAACCTTCAACAGCTCCGTTTCGCATTTTATTTAGGTCTGTTGAGTTAATATGACCTAAACGTCGATGCCAGGTGTAGCCTGTAGTAAGAGCAGCAAATAAATCATCCTGTTCAGCCACATTTAATTTATAAACACCATCTTGTAAATCTGCTGTCGCCACTAACTCATTTTGATGGTTAAAAATACTGCAACAGTCATTTTCTAACTTAACTGAGTTTCCATTTTGTATCAGTTGACTTACAGATAATAAATTCGTGGTACACAAATAATATTTTTTACAGGAATTTCAAATATCTTATTATTAACAACAGTCATTATTAAAGCTTCACCCTTGCACTTTGCTGGTAGTTTTTTACTTTCCCGGACCCATCAAAGGGAAAGTAAGGTGAACGAGCAAAAAAAAATTGAGATATCGATGGAAATATTCATTTTGAGGTCCCCCAAGATGATTGAAACCATTTCCAGCGTATGGTCTGTCTGTGTGTAATCTTCCATGATAACTGCCGAACCGTTTGACCAATCAAGCTGAAATTTGGTATGGAGGGTCGGTGTGTGACTAGAATGCGACCATTAGATTTTGGTTTAAATTGGTACAGTAGAAGGTCCGTAAGACCGACATTTATTAAATACACATGTAACAATTTTTTACTTTTTTTAAATTTTAAGGACAAACAATACACTTTAGTGCAAAATGTTGTAGTACAAAGTTTTATAGCATGAAATTCCCTACAACTTTTGTTTCAAATTTTTTTCAGAATTTCCAATAGTTGCGCCACTAGAGGGCGCGTAAAAATGTACATATAGGTTTTTTCTAGTTTTTCTTGATTTGAGGGCAAACAATACACTTTAGTGCAAAATGTTGTAGTACAATGTTTTATAACATAAAATTCCCTACAACTTTTGTTTCAAACTTTTTCCAGAATTTCAAATAGTTGCGCCACTAGAGGGCGCGTAAAAAATGTTCATGTAGGTTTTCTCTAGTTTTTCTTGATTTTGAGGACAAACAATGCATTTTAGTGCGAAATTTTCTTGTGCAAAGTTGTAAAGCATCAAATTTTCTTTAACTTTTGTTTGTAACTTTTTATCGAATTCCTTATAGCTTCGCTACTAGATGGCTATTCTAGTGCAAAATGTTTCAGTGCAAAGTTGTAAAGCATAAAATTCCCTACAACTATTGTATGAAAATTTTTCCCGAATTCCCAATAGTTTTCACACATTTTAGGAGATCATAATTGTAGCAGAGTGATATACAACGTGCGCATGCGCAGCTTATGTCATTATCAACATTAATATATCAATTTGGTGGACGTATTCACTATAGGCTCGCTATTTTTAATGTGTTCCATAAATAAATGTAATTCTTAGTATTTTGTAATTAAAATAATAATAATAAATAACCTATTCTCTACGGTCGAGCCGGGAAAGTTCTGGGGTGACACAGCCGATTTTTTTTGTTTGCTACCATTACGTCGGGTAATTTAATATCATAAACTTTATTTTGAACCCAGTTTTCATTGGATGTGAAATGGCAACTAGCTCCAGAGTCGACATACCAGTCCTCTACATTAAAATTTCCACCCGAAAACGAAACAGGAAAAGCATTTTCACTTGGACAAGGCTCATCTACAGTTGTTACCTCAAATGATCTGGGATTTATGCAGGCTGATCGTAAATGTCTCTTTTGTTTGCATCTCCAACAAGTTATTTGTTTACGTTGTCCGCTATTACTGTCATTGTCAAACTTCTGCCTGTCATAATTTCGGCTCTGCCAACCTTTCGCAACTAGAGCATTTTTATTATTAGTAGCGACATTAACGTCCATGTCTAGAAGCTTCGTTTTTATAATGTATGCAGAGATGGCGTTACCAGAGTGTTCGATAGCCATTATCACAGGAGAAAAATGTTCAGGAAGTCCAGCTAATAATAATGACCCTACCCACTCATCAGTAATCTTGAAACCAATTCCGTTTAACTTTTGGCTAATTTACACTATTTGATTAACGTAACTTATCATGGATTCACACTCTTCAAGTCTCGTTGAAATTAAGTTACGTAGGAGACTAATTTTACGAGTCTGACCAGAATCGTCAAATAGACTTTTTAATTTTTTCTACAGATCCACAGTTGTTGCCGTTTCCTTAGTATGAACGTACAAGCTTGCATCAATTGTTAAAATTATCTTCGCTTTCACTTTGGCGTCACTGTCTGCTACAACTTCAGACGTGCCTTTTGACATCCCTTCCAACACAAGGAAGTTCTCAATAGCAAATGACCAGTCTGCATAATTTTCACGGCCTTTGAGCTTGGGAATATTTGCCAGATAGTTTACAGCCACCTTTACACCACTATTCACAGTTTTATTTCCACTTAAAAAGGTGCCACGTGACTGAAATATATTGAGATTATACAGTAATTTTTTTAATAAATATTATTGTGGTACATGATTTTAGGTTTTCATTTATGATTAACTGTAAAATAAATTATATTTGAAAATAAAAACCAATATTTAACAATATTTAGTTTTACTTCGTTAATCAAAATAATCTAGACAGACCGAGAAAATATTACTCCTTAAAGTCCTTAAAAAAAACAGTAATATTTCGGACAAAAAGTTAAAGTCACTGGAGAGCTTTTCTAGCAAAATATGCCACACTCGTGTTGGAACTTACACATTTTTCGCAACTAACAGATGAGATATATTTCAGTTTTTAACGTAGATTCTCGAGAGGGATCCAGTTTTTCCCTAAGGCAACGGATGAAATAGTTGGAATGCCGGTAAGAGGGCACAAGCAGCGGCGTACCTTGTTGCTAAAAAGGTTGGATAAAAAAATCATAGAGGTCTGAAGATTCAAAATTTGTGAATATTTTTTATTTGAATAATATTTAAAATTATAATTTTAGATTTAAATACACTTTATCATAGTTGGCGATTGGAATTCCAAACGCATAGCTTGGGGATCAAGACTTACTACCCCTAAAGCCCTATTTTGTATAACTGGAAGTTGAAATGATAACTGCCAGGTAGGATACAATAAATTTTATAATACTATATTAGTGTCTTTTTTTCAAATAAACAAGTATAAGAAAAATCAATCACTTCGGTGAATTGGTCTATTATTCGTGTTTACAACGAAACAGGACAAAATCGGATCCGTACTAGAACGTTGTAGTGTTCCAATACACGCACGTTTTATAAATTATAAATGGTTAGGTATTAGATATTCAAATCGATATTTAAAGGTTATAATCTAATTTAAATGAAAACAAGAACAATACATTTAAAACTTTAAACATATTTTTATTTATATTTTTAAATTATAATTTTTAAAATTATACCTAATTTTAGTTATACTTTTTATTAGGACAAATACAAACTAATGACCATAATTAAAGTTTACCTAAACAATTATATACAATTTTAATAATTATTATTGTTTAAAAAATCACCCTGACGTTTTTAACATTGGATAGCAAACTAGGAAATTATTTTAAATAAAAACTTTAATTGTGCGGGGTTAGTGAGATGATTCTAAAAATAACTTAATGGACTTATGCCCTTTATAATCGAAATACAGGATGTGTGACCTCCCACTCCCATGCTGTGTAGTTTTACTTTTGCAATAAATTATTTACCCTTATTTATTTAACAGTATATGTTATACTTTTTACTTTCCCGACCCACCTCAGAGAATGGAAAGTATTGTGATTGAGCTAAAAAAAATTCACGATAAAGATGAGAATATCCATTTTGAGGTCACCTGAGATGGTTAAGAAGTCTGTCTGTCTGTCTGTGTGTATTCTTCTACGATAGAGGCCATACTTTAATCCGATTGTGCTGAAATTTGGTATATGGGTTTGGGTTACTCGTCGGAAGAATGCATTCGTTTTTGTACGACATCTGTCAAACGGAAGTGTCACTATCAAAAAATGACAGCACGGAATTTGACTTGTAATATGTCATTTAAAAGCCCTTGAAAAACTCTATTCAGAACAGTCAAAATTATTTCTCTTAACTGTGACCTGTCAAAAATAAAAAAATGTCAAAATTTGAAACTTTAACATTAAATATCTAAAAAAGTCTTCGTCTTTGGATACTCGTCGGGAAAGTTTTGGGGGGACACAAAATCGAGTATGGAAAAACGCATTCTTGCATCTATTTTATTTCAAATTCGTATATGAACAAATGCACGTTTCCTTTTTTTCAATTTCGTATATGAACAAATGTACGTTTCCTTTTTTCAATTTTGAGTATAGAAAAATGCATTCTTGTTTCGGTTTTTTTTCAAATTCGTGTGTGAAAAAATGCATTTTTACTTTTTTTTTCTACTTTTTTGTGCGAAAAAATTCTTTTTTTTCTAAAATCCAATGTAGAAAAATGCATTCTTGCTTTTTTTTTCGAAATTCGAGTGTGGAAAAAATGCATTGTTGATTCTTTTTAATCAAATTCGGGTATGAAAAAATGCATTTTTCTTTTTTCCCATTTCGAGTGAGTGCGGAGAAATTTTTTCTGTTTGTCCCAATTTTTTATGTGGAAAAGGAATTTTTTTTTCAATTTTGAGTATAAAAAAATGCATTCTTGCTTCGGTTATTTTTTTTATCAAATTCGTGTGAAAAAATGCATCTTTACTTTTTGTTTTTTTTTTCAATTTCAAAGACGGAAAAATGCATTCTTGCTTCTGTTTTTTTTTATCAAATTTGTGTGTGTAAACATGCATTTTTACTTTTTTTATCTAATTTTTTGAGTGAAAAATGCATTCTTGCTTTTCCCAATCCATGTGTGAAAATATGCATTTTTGCTTTTGTCTTTCAAATTCTTGTGCAAAAAAAATCATTTTTGTTTTTTTTTTTCAATTTCAAAGACGGAGAATGCATTTTGCTTGTGTTTTTTTTTCAAATCCGAGTAAAAAAATGCATACTTACTCCGGGCTCGTTGCACGACGGATTTTTTAAATATCTTTTTTTTTAATGAAAATATCTTTACTTTTATTAAAAATTGAAAATACCACAACCTAAACAATGCAATTTTAAGATTTAAAAATGCAATTTTAAAACATGCATTTTAAAGGGTTTGAATTTCTTATCGTTTCCTCTATGTATATCTTTTTTTTACATTTTTAAACTCTTCATTTAGCAGTGACCCTTCAAAGACGAAACGTTGTTTTTAAAAATTATTAAGCGTTATTTGGCATTTGAAAAACTCTATTCAGAACAGTCAAAATTATTTTTCAAACTGTGTCAAAATTAAAAAAATGAAATGATCTAAATTTAAGGCTGAAAACTAGAAAGCACCATGTTGTCTAATCCAAACTAATGAATGTCAAAATCTTGTCATTTTTGCCTTCAAGAATCTACAACATTGTTGCCAAATTCAAAATAATACTTTGCCTTGTAAAATCCCATATTTACCATTTTCAACTGAAAATATTGATGTTAATTTTACGGTATCATATCAGATTTAAAATTATCCGTTTTTTTATCAGATTTTCGGTTGGGTGAGAAAATTATCAATAGTAATACCACTAGTGCTTTAAAATTACCTATCGGACTCGTGAAATTAAAAGAAAACACGCATTCGTAAAAAATTATCCGGTTATTTTTAAAGCACGCATGGTATTTAAAAGAATATTTCATGAACTTTAATAAAAAATCTGATGTGGCCAGCACATGACCTCTCGCCATTTTCGAATCAAAAATTTACAGGTTGACACAAAAAAGTATGAAAAAAAATTATATTTTTGTAAATCTGGCAACAATGGCAAAAGTTTCGAAAATTTTAATGAGATGAAAATAAACTATAGGGTATACAAAATATATGTGTAAAACTTTATTGCCGTTTTGTATAATAATGGCGTCATCACCCATAGCAACTGCCACTTCCGGTTGTGCGATTGGCACCAAAATCTAATCAGATCTAATCTAGGTTATCAGAATCCTGTATGCAAAATTTCAAATTTTTTTATTCAGTAGTTTTTGAGTTATCGTTACTACAACATCCATCCAAACACACACACACACACTAACACACACACTAACACACACACACACAGACATCATCGCGAAAATATTAAAATCGTATTCTAGGGACCCCAAAACGTGTTTATCAATTGAAAACTCACTACCCAATTTTTAGCATGATTCCTATACCTCTCTTATC
This sequence comes from Neocrepidodera transversa, assembly GCA_963243735.1. Classification (NCBI taxonomy): domain Eukaryota; kingdom Metazoa; phylum Arthropoda; class Insecta; order Coleoptera; family Chrysomelidae; genus Neocrepidodera; species Neocrepidodera transversa. The sequence continues at coordinate 18,628,253 of OY725350.1, forward strand.
TGAAGGGCGAGAGGTAATAAAAATTGACACTGACAGATATTTTAATTGCCATGACGACGTGGCCTTTTCGTTTTCGTATTTTCGATTTCGTCTTATCGATTTTGTATATCCGCTGTAAATTTTCGAAAATACCACTGTCCTTATGGGATTTTTTATACGTGAGTGGAATATTCCACAATAGTATTAAATTATCCGCAAATCGGATAATTATCCGCTAATCAGCAACACTGTAGATATAGTCTGATTATGAGGAATATGCATTTTTATCGCGAGGAAGAGGCATTTTTATCGCGATAAAAATGGTTGCACATTTTTTATCGCTGACAAACTGACAAAACTGTCATCATTAAATGACACATTTTATATAGGAATTAACATTAAATATTAAGAATGTTTTTCCATATTGGGTAATGATAAAATTTATGAACACTTTTCTATTATTAATATATTTATTGTGCCGCCTTAGTTGATTTAGTAAGATGAGAGCATAAGCATAAGAAGATATAGAAAAAACACGAAAGGTAATAGAGTTTTCTGAGCCTAAACCATTCAATATTCTCTCTGGAAAAGATATGGGGAAATTGAAAAGCAGTCACCGTAGAATTGAATGGACAAATGATGCTGACAGCTTCTAATATATCGCATTTGCCACGTAATGTGTTATTTATTGTTCGTAACGAATTTCTAGCGCACCGACCGGTCCAAGCTTTATAATTACCTCAGCGTAAATTGACGTTTATGGTTGAAGCTCACATCGAATGGGACTTAGTTGCGAAACGGTAATCGTTCATTTGCGTTAACTCTGACCGGGAAACAATCATTTTACTCTGTTAATTGGTTTCTCGCCTCTCAAATTCTTTGATTTAATCAAAAGCTTGTGAAATTAGCAAAAAATTGAAGTATTGAAACGTCATTTGTACCATTCGAATGATAATATAATGCTTTAGATTAACATGTGTACGTGAGTGCCTAAAAATGGAGTGAGCCGACAAAAAAATAGGAAAATAAATATATTTTCCTATTTTTCTTTCTATTTTTTCCTATTTTTTTTCTATTTTTTCCAATTTTCCCTATTTTTCCATGTTTTTCTCAATTTTTTTCTTAATTTTTCCCATTTTCTCCTATGTTTCCCCTTTTCTCCATTTTCCCCTATTTTTCTTTATTTTTATATGTTTTTCCTGTTTTTTTATATTGTTTCCTATATTTCCCCTATTTTTTCTTCTTTCCCATTTTCGTCTGTTTTTTCAGATCTTTTGCCGTTTTTACTTTCCGAACAACAGAGTTGTATAGAAGGAAAGTATTGCGATCATGATATTTTGACCATACCCAGATTTTAACGAATCTTTACGTTTTGAGGTCACCTGAATCCATTTATACCATTTTTAGCATGATGTCTGTCTGTGTGTGTGTGTGTGTGTCTGTGTGTGTGTGTGTGTGTGTGTGTGTGTGTGTGTGTGTGTGTGTGTGTGTGTGTGTCTGTGTGTGTGTCTGTGTGTGTGTGTCTGTGTGTGTGTCTGTGTGTGTGTGTGAACACGATAGCGTCTAAACGGCTGAACCGATTTAGATGAAATTTTATATACATATTTAGGGTAACAAGGAGACAACCTGTATAGATTTTGGAGTTAATCGGACAACCGGAAGTGACAGTTGCTATAAGTGATGACGTCATTACCTAACAAGATGACAATAAAGTTTTACACATATATTTTTTATACGTTATAGTTTAATTTCGAATGATTAAAATTTTCAAAAACTTTTGCCATTGTTGCCAGATTTATGAAAAAGTAATTTTTTTTCATATTTTTCTTAAATAACCAAAATAATGCATTTTTATGAAAAATTACAGGATATGAAAGTTGTAGAACATAAAATTTTCTACACATTTTGTCATTACCGGTTTTTTGAATTCCTGATAGTTTCGCCGCTAGAGGGCGTGAAAAAAATTTATATTGACATTTTTGTGACTTTTTTAGATTTTGAGACAAAATTATGGAATTTTATGAAAAATTACATGGTATCAAAATTGTAGAACATAAAATTTTCTATAAATTTTGTCTTGACTATTTTTTCAAGTTGCGCACAGTTTCGCCGCTAGTTTTTATTTTAATTTTTATCTTTATTAAATTATTATTTTTTAGTTAAATTTTTATATTAAAAATTTAAAAAAAATATTTTTAAATTTGTAATAATTAATTTTATAATTATAATTTTTTTCAAAATTTTATTACAAAAATTTTGGAATTTTTAAAAAATTGGCTAAGAAATGTAAGATTATATTACGATTTTAAACTAAATTGAATAACTTCTAAAATATTAAAGTTATTGAAATGTGATTTTCGCCATTCGAAAGATAATATATAAAACTCTAAATTATAAATGTATTTTAGTTTCTTAAAATTTAGAATTGTAATTATTATAGACAAAATTAGGAATTTTTTTAAAATTTTTTGTAATTTAGTTTTATCAATAAGTATAAAATAAACGAAAAAAGTAAATAGCATATCCGAAAAAGATCCAAGTGTAAATTATTTCATAATTTTAATATAGTATTTGTAAAAGTTAGAGCAAAAAATGAAAAAAATTAAAACAATTCAATGGATTTACCCATGAATTTTTGAAAAAAAAATTGATTTTTTTTTTAGTTTTTTAAACTAACTTTATTAATGCATTTTGATCCAGAAACCTAAAAAAAGGTCTGTTTCCCATTTTCAATAAAATTGAATGAGATATTAATTATTTATTGATTTTAAAATTATTCGAAAATAGGTTTGATTTGTTTTAAGGTTAAAATTAATATTAAAAATTTTAAAAAAATTACCCTTACATTTGTAGCAAAAAACTCTATAATTGTGATTTTTTTCAAAATTTTATTCAAAAAAATTGTGGAATTCCTCATTTTTTTTTTGAAATTTAATATAAGTTTAAAAAAAATTGAATAACTTTAAAAATATTGAAGATACTAAAATGTGATTTATACCATTCGATAGGTAATATAATTAATGTATTTTAATGCAGAAAAACTAAAATAATCGATTAAACAATTACTTTACTAGGAGTGTTCGGAAAGTTGGGTGGGATTACCCCCTCATTTTTTCCTATTTTTTTATTTCTCCTATTTTTTATTTTTTTGTATTTTTCCCTATTTTTTCATATTTTAACCATCATATTTCCCTATTTTTCTTTATTTTTCTATGATTTTCCGGTTTTTTTCTTCAATTTTTTCCATTTTTCCTTCTTTCCAATTTTTTTTCTGTTTTTTCCCTATTTTTCCAATTTTGTCCTATTTCTTCCTATTTTTTCTTATTTTCCTATTTTCTCCTAGGGTTTCCTATTTTTCCATTAAATTCATTGCATTGTGATCGATATTTGTCGTTTGTTTTCCTTTTTTCCTATTTTGTTTTTCCAGTATCAGCCAAACGGTTTGATCTGTTTCCATCGGGTATTTAATTTTGACAAACACATAGAAAAAAAACTTGTGATTTATTTTAGATTTTTGCAGTTTAAATTGTAATTTTTATAACCAACACCAACATAAAAAAAAATAATGATTTTTTTATAATCATGTTTTAATACAAAATATGAAAAATATAAAAAAAGTAATTGAATTATGAGAGTGTCCAGAGGTCCGTCAAGTCGGACCCGGTGACAAACCCAATAGGTCCGTCTTGACGGATATCGTGTCTAATTAAAAAAGTTCCGTCAATCGGATGTTAGGATTTAGTTTGAAATAAATATAAGAAAATATGAAAAAATAAAACAAGAGTCTAGAGAGCCAGCGCAATTAATTAACCTGTGTATTTTAATTTATTTTATTAAAAGAAGTCTTGACTATTTACATCTAACCTGTGTCTTTTAATTTATTTTATTAAAAAATTCTTGACTATCTAAATCTAGCCTGTGTATTAAAAAAAGAAATAACTTCCATTTATTTCGACAAAAAAATAAAAAAAAGTTATCTCAGGAATCGAACCAGGAACTTCTATATGAAATGCACATACGCTTCCATTAGACCACACCGTATCATAGTGATAAATAATCAAACTTTCAAGTTAACGTACAACTATTAGGCAGTCGGACCGTGCGCTCGGACGGATCTGTTGGGTTTTCACCGGGTCCGACTAGACGGACCTCTGGACCCTCTCTTGAATTATATTAAAGAGTTTGAAAAGTACTGCATGTGTGATTTTTTTTGATAATTTTAGAATATTAATTGTAGATTTTATATTAAAATATTAAAAATTTTCAATTGTTTTTTTTGAAAAAATTTTTCAAAATTTTTTATTTATGAATATCTCACTTTTAAGAATTCACTTATAAATTTCATGGTAAGTACAGACAAACTTCTAAATCCCTTTCAAATTTTTATTGTAAAGCCATGTCCACACTTATAACGATTTTCACTTATTCATATATCAGTGCTCAAGCCCAAATTTCTTGATGTTCATGTGCGTTGAATGGGGCATAAATTTTTGTGTATCTGCTTAAGGCGCAACTATGTGATATTTATTTAAAAATTAATCAACAATATACTGGAGTTTTGAAATTTATTGTATAGAATTTAATTTATTTTGATACATTTATTTTCTTCAGTAATTAATCTGATGTATTTAATTTGTGTCGTAGTATGGAATTTCCTTGTTAATTCTGTAATTTATTTGCTGTTGAACACTAATGAATAAAATAAAAATAAATAATAGTTAAGTATTTGTCTAGACAACATTTTCCTAATGAGCAATCCAAAGGCAATTAAACTACAAGAGGCAAGAAAAGGGAACTTCGGTACTGGATTTTTTTCTTCTTTTCCTGGTCTTTTCCATACACTTCAGATACTAACATGCATTTGTTGTCGTGATTTTGTGTAACCAACTTTGGTTACAGGGTCGCTATAAAATTATGTCGATGTAGTTAACCTAAGCCCAACATCTCTGATAATATATTTATATTTTTTTTGACGGTGTAAACAACGCTTTTAAATTACTTCTGTTTGGACAAATAGTTTATATTCGCGAGGTTGATGGTGGTTCCTATAGTTGATTAACACACTATTTTTGGTAAACCATGTTCTTTAGAAAGACTTGTCACAAACCTTATGGGAATTGGTTTGGATATGTTGTTCGTTTCGGCATCCGGAACAAAAGTCTCAATGGCCACAAAGCTCAATTTTGCTTATTTTGTCTCCTACGGAGCTCGAAAGCTCCACAAATTCACCATGATTTACTACTTAAAAGGGTAATCTTTTCGAAACTTTAGTATTTGTTTTTGAGGTTACTGAGTTCAAAACTGATGTTAAAAAGATGATATTGACAGTTGAAAGCTGTCAACTAACTGTCAAACAACATGTGATCATCAAAAATGATAAAATCCACATGTAACTGTATGTTTTCGAGGTTGTCGAGTTCAAAACTGTTGTTAAAAATCGATATTGACCATTGACAGCTGTCAAATAACTGTCAAACAGCATGTAACACTCGAAATTGATAAAATTGACATGTAAGCATGTCTTTGAGGTAACCTAATTCTAAATATTTGACTGTGCATGATAATCTGTCAAGATAGATTATTGCTTGTTGTTTGACAGTTAATTGACAGCTGTCAATTGTCAATATCGTCTTTTTGACATCAGTTTTGAACTCAGGAACCTCAAAAACATATATTTACATGTAGATTTTATCAATATTGATTATTGGTTGTTGTTTGACAGCTGTCAACTGTCAATATTATTATATTGGCATTGAATTTGAATGCAGCGACCTCGAAAATATGAGGGACTTTTTGTTAATGAAGCAAATACTAAACTTTCGAAGATATTACCCTTTTAAGTGGAAGCCAATTCCCATAAGGTTTGTGCGGAGTTCTTTGTAGTTAGAATATATGGGATTAATTGTCAGTACATTATTTATTTGTCCTTTAGAATCAATCAGATGTGACTTTTTTTTGAGTAATTTTGTGAATTTCTTCGTTTTAAATTGATTTTATTCTCAAGTTTTTCTGTTAAATCTTTAACGCGACTTTGAGAATTTTGCAATTCTTCTGATATTTCAGATAATATAACATTTATTTGCTCTTTTTCTTGGTAAATGTTACGAATTTCTTCTTTTTGATTAATATTTATATTAATTTCAGTGTCAAGATTTTCCGTTAAATTTTTAATACTTCTTTTTGAGGCTTCCAATTCATCTAAAGTTTTAGATAATTTACCATTTATTTGCTCTTTAGTTTCAGACAATGAAGAATTTTGGAGGGTGATTTTATTTATTTCATCTTTGATATTCTTACTTAAATTGGTTTCAGTATCGAGTTTTTCAGTTAAATCTTTCACGCGAGTTTGAGAGCTTCTCAGTTCTTCTGATGTTTCAGTTTATTTAATTTTGGTCTCTTGTAGTAACATTATTAGAATTATAGTTTGTTATTATCAAAATGGACTTAAAGATATTTTATATCGAAGAACCCTGAGTTAGTTGCAGAACTGAGACTGTGTGATTAAAGTAATAAACTACTATTTTGATTCTGAAGATATTTTTCTCATTTATTCGTATTGAAAGGTTTGTTCTGGTTGTTACATCCGAAACAATTTTTTAACTGCGCATGTTTAGATGCAAAAAATCCTGGATTGTTGAAAATTTTCTCGGACAAGTAGTTGAATCAGAACAAATAATAAGCGATTAATTAAGTTTCTTTTTTTATTGAAAAATATCAACCAGTCTTACTGTTACTAGTTAGTATTAACTCTAAAATTTGTATGATTCAAAAAATGCACTTTTTCATTTAATTATATCTAAAATATTTGTATTCTTTTTAATATGGTAGATGTCTATAGGTATCTTTGTTTAAAGGGTTGTTCTATGTTATGGCGCTGGTTAAGATGGGTCAATATTATTTTCGAATTATTTCGGAATCGATAAGAATAATATGTTTTAATAAACAAAAAAACTCGAACTAGAATTCATTCTAAGAGTATTTAATTAATATATTAACAATAAACAATAATTCACAAATTACTAATCTAGTATCACTATCCACAATGATTACAATCAAGCAAAAACAATAGTAGAATATGAATGACAGTTCTGACCCACTTTTATTGGAAATTAACATGGGAAATCGCAAAGGTCCGTTCGGTAATTTTTGGGTCATTCAAGGTCACTCGTGACGTCATTAGACCTCACTGCGCACGTGACCTTTGACCTTGGCGAAATCATTTGTGAAATAAAAATTGATCTGCTTTTGATCAGGTCTCGAACATTTCTGAAACAGCTGTCAAACAGCTCTCGGAACAGTTTTTGATCAGAAGTTAATATACTAACATTATCAAGTAGTGATGATGATTATGTGAATAGGACTAATAGGGCCTTGGAAATGATTGAGAATAAAGCTGTTTATTTTACAGCTTTTTTAAGTCTTTATGTAGTTTTACTCCAGGATGAGATTGGCAACACTGTGCAGTTATCTCTGTGAAGAACCACTACTCAAAAAACCGTTAAATCGTTACGAAACATATAGCTAAATTTGATTGGTTAAATAAGAGTGGTGTGTTGGTTTTGAAACGCCGGATGTGGGTAAAATTCGTTGGATGAATAATTTTGGATATAATATTTTTTTGTCCCGACTTGGAAAGAAAAAAGAAAGTGAAATTGAGGTAACACATATTACGCAATCGTTGGAACGATCTTTCTAGAAATTATACAGTGACGTACAAGCAACAAACCACAAGGGTGCAGTAAATGCGATGACTACGATTCCCCCACCCCTGCCCCGTTTTTCCACATAAACATTTTTGGCACACAATTTGAAACTTCGTCGAGTAGAAAAAGTACTATGCTTATATTTTTGCTATCTTTTATACTTACCTATACTCGTCTACTTAAGCCAAAAAAAAGTTTGTGCGGCCTAGGGGAACTAAATTCCATACATAGTTTAATCTCCCTTTCTCTCTCTTTCTCACTCTTTCTCTCTCTTTCTTACTCTTTCTCACTCTTTCTCTCTCTTTCTCTTTTTCTCTCTCTCTATATCTTAAGACAAAAAAAAGTTTGTGCGGTCGAGGGACCCCCGTCAGGAACCAAGTTCCTTACATAGTTTAATCTCTCTTTCTGTTTCTCTTTCTTTCTCTCTCTTTCTTTCTCCTCTCTCTCTTTTTTTCTATTTTTCATTATATTTTTCATTATTTTTTTCAACAATTTTTCATTATTTTTTCCCTATTTTTTATTATTTTTTTCCTTATTTTTATTTTTTTTTCCTTATTTTTCATTCTTATATTTTTCCCTATTTTTCAATATTTTTAATTTTTTTCTTTATTTTTCATTATTTTGTACCCCTATTTTCCCCATTTATTTTATTTTTTTTCCTATTTTTCATTATATTTTTCCCTATTTTTCATTATATTTTCACTATTTTTCATTGTTTTTGTCCCTATTTTTCATAATTTTTTTCATTTCATGGGATCTTTTCAAGTATAGTAAAAAAGTACTCTTGACATTTTTCGATATTTCCCCTCGTTTCCGAGATTTTCGGAATTTAATTTCGAAAAATTTCTTTTTTTTTTTAATTTTATTTTTTCCCCAACTTTCTCAACAAATTTCGGAAAAATACTTCAAATAATACTTGTTGAGCTATTTCAGTCCTACATTTACGTATTTTTATTTTTTTGCACATCTTTTACGGTTTCAGAGATATCGATTTTTTAATATGATGACATTTTCGGAAAAACAAACCGAGAAAAACCTACAAGAAATTTTCTGATTATTTCGATTTTCAATAGGCTTCGTTACAGTACTTCAAGGTATCTTTTTTCAAAATTTGAAGAGGTTTGCTCAAAAATTACGATCTGCAGCGTATCTCCTGTGAAACTAGAAAAACCCTGAAAACCCCCTTTATTAATTTTCCTATTCCATTCATTTTGTGCTAAAATGTAATACTCGTGGGTCTTAAAAAATGGTGAAAATTTCACGTCGATACATTGAAGGATTCAAAAGTTATGGCATTAAGCTTTTGCGGACGACAACCAGACATACAAATAGACAGACAGACAGACCACAGAAAAAAATTGCTCCCTATTGGGTCGTCGCTAACAAGGCAAAGAGATATGGATGCTTACATTCAAATTCTTTTTAAAATATTATGATGATAATTTTTTTACGAGAAATGTCACTATTATAATATTTTTAATTTATTTTATTTTTTATTTAAGCATAAAAGAATTTTGCTTGTACATCATTTTAATGGTAATTAAATTTTAGTATAAGATAGTCCAATAACTTTTCAATTTAGTGTGTCTGTGTGCTATTTTTACTTAAACCTACGTTTTTCCCATTTTATTACACTTCCTGATTCGTAAGAAAAATTTCATATCTGAGATAAACCATCTTTATAGCAAACATTAGTTTTTATAAAATATGTGACTTGAGCCAAACATATTGAAAACTGCAAGTTTATTATTAGATTTTAATCATAAGTTTTAGTCTGTTTTTTTGATTTGAAAATAATAAGAGAAAATATTCCAAAAGCTGTCAAGTACTTATATTAAAATTAATTGATTTACAAAACATTTATCAGTACAATATACAGGGAAAGGACAGAATGGATTAATGAATAAAACACCCTGTATCTCGGTTATAAGGGTCAATAGAGCCATTAAGTATCGATTTTTTAGAATAATGTCTTTTGATCCATAATTTTCTCATGAAATTTTAATTGATTAAACGAAAATCTATTGATTGATACCAAAAAATTCAAAATCCCGCAGTCCAACCCTGACCTATTTGCCCAAAAAAATTTTGAACGCGTTTAGACTAATTAGATCAAAATCTATCGATTGATAAAAAATTTGGCCAATTTAAAAGGGGGATGGGGCAAATAATATACTTGAGTTAAATTTTTTTTTGATAATTTTTTGTAAGGTTTATTATTTTTTTATTTTATAGAACCCACCCCAAAATTTGAGATTTTGTCATTATAATATTTTGTCTTGGATATATTTTTTTTGTTTATACATTTTATATAACTTTTCTGTATTCGGTTAACTATTTAGTTTTTTTTTCGAAAACCTACATAATACATTTGACTGTTTTTTCTCCCTAAACTTTCATCAAAATGTCGAGCGATAACATATTTGTAAGTAAATAAATGCGACCTTTGTAGGCAATTTCAATTAATTAATGAAATTTATTAGTTCGTCCTTGAAGACGGAACTCCAACTAAACGAGATAACTTATTTACAAATTAGTTGTCTGAGGTACAAAATACATATAAACACGTTTCCTTCTGCTTTTACTTTAATTTGAAATTGTTTTTCTTTTAATTTTAACTACTAGCCTAGTCAACAAGTGCTTTTTGGGTCAAACTTTTCTTCGCCTTCGAAAAATATTTGATTCGGAATAGCGTGTAGTTGATTTTTGAAAAAAATCAAGAGCCGCTTACACAAATTGCAAAAGTTATAAATAATTAACTGAAAAATAAAAATGGGTTTGGTTTTTTACAAATGTCTCAAAAACCATTTGATATTTTTCAAAGGACCCCGCACTATTCTTATGGAAAAAGAATCCCAGTCGAATTGGACGAAAATTTAGTATAATGTAGTTTATGATGCCCTGATCAAATGTCTCCAGGGGTCCAACGAGATCTAATCGACAGTTTTTGAGGTACAGGGTGTTAAACATGCGGAGGTAGTGTTGTTCTTTACCTTTAGGAAAAACATAGTGTGGCGATTAATTTGTTACAAGTTTAAAGATAATAATTATAATATTAAAATTATCGATACCAGTTTCAAAGAAGAGTTCTAGGACCAAGTCTACAGGGTGATTCTTTTTCTACTATCTAATTTTTATGTAATTCTTTCAACAAACTCAGTCAAACGCAAAAGACTTGCAGAATAAGTAAATATCACTTGATTTAAATATTGAATGATTTCAGGTTACTAATATACAGGGTCATTCAAAATGGTCTTTAGTTGTATTTATTTTAATTTTTTTAGGAATATACATACAATTTAAACATAACGTAAAAAACTAAATATAATGTGATCCATAATTATTACCTAATTAAAGGAACTAAAATATATTGATTCTTTTTTACTAGTTGATGCTTACAGATAGATTTGTAACGTAGATATCAGATATCATAAAAATTAAAATGAAAATAAACAACTAAACCTAATGAACAATATTTTTGGGCTGTGGTCTGTTCGCTGCATCTTGAACGGATCCTATTAATTGAATTAAAGGGTAGCAAATGTTTGGTTCATGGTGTGCATAGCCCAAAAACCACCAGATTTACAGGTGGAATAATAACCATCTATGCTTCTTCTTCGTTAATTATTTCATCATTATTTGTGGGTCCATATGAAATCCACATATGGTATTTAGCTGCATTTCAAAAACAAGAGAATACTCTAACCCGTAAAAGACCTGGCCGTCGTAGTCTGTTGATATCTCACAAAGTTTCAAATTGAAATTCTTTGTCGTAATACCCTCTCGAATTTGTCTTCGACATAAGTCGGTGCCAACTTTATTTGTTAAATTGCAAGCGTTTTTATAAAATCAAGCATTAGAATTGGAAAATCTTGTAACTGTTGAGCATCTAAACGCATCCACCTTTGAGCATTTCTAGTAATCAGATTTTCTACCTCAACCAGTGCTTGAACGATATTTGGTTCTGTAGCCTTTTCAAGAAATATTTGAGCCAATTGTGCATCGGCTCGTTCCATAACGATATGAGGGCCATACCTATTAATAATCGAACAAGCTATCCGATACTAATCTCTTAGATGGGAAGATCCGATACAAATCTCTTAGATGGGAAAGATGTTGAATTTGAATAGATGGTTGTAGAAACTAAAACATTAATTTTATGCGGCCGTTTCGAGATTTTACTATCCACCTCGAGTTTGTAATTAAAAGAGAGTCGTTAGCATCTTCGGTTGAGAGTTGGTGTTGGTTAGGCAGCATAAGTGCTGGCATTTTATGCATAATGCCGAGGCGTCCAAGTATTTCAGCAGCATTACGGTATTCCCTATTCACTATTATTATATAATTTTCCTGGAACTATCTTCTCATTATATTACCATCAAGTTCAAGTTGATTTTGTAAAATGGCAGCGTCATTATTGTTACTATCAGAGAAGTATGGCCCTTGAATGTGGATTATGTAACCGTCAGGTGCTACTATTAAAATAGGTTTTAATAAGTGTCGGCCTTTTTGTAAACAATACAACTGCCGCAAAACTGCTGAAATTACTACTTTTTTGAATGTAGCTATAAGTACCATCAAGTATCTAAAAAAAATCAAATAAATACAACTAATGAACACAATTTTGAGTGATCCTGTATAATAGTAACCTGAAATCATCCAATATTAAAATCAAATGATATTTACTTATTCTGCAAGTCTACGGTCTTTTCCATTATATAAAAATCTTAAAATTGGATAGTAGAAAAAGAATCACCCTGTAGACTGGGTCCTAGAACCTTTCATTAAAACTGGTATCGATAATATAAATATTATAATTATTATCTTTAAGTTGTTGTAACACTATTTATTTTCTAAAGGCAAAGAACAACACTGTTTACCACCCTGTATCTCAAAAATTGTCCATTAGATCTCGTTGGGCCCATGGAGACATTTGATCAGGGCATCATAAACTACATTATATTAAATTCGACTGGGATTCTTTTTCCATAAGAACCGTGCGGGGTCCTTTGATAAAAGATTCAAAAAGTAGAGGAAATTTACTAAAAAAACTGCTTCGCGGAACTGTAGGAACAATATTTATAAATAAATAAATAAATACTTTATTTTCTTTATGACAAACATAGTCTGTGTAGAATTAGTCAAATTTAAACAAAAAAAATAAACAAACAAATAAGCACACTAACAAACACATAATAAAAAATAGTAACATTTAAAATTCAAACAATTCTTCTACTGAATAAAAGGTGTGTGCTGTCAAGAATTCCTTTAATTTTATTTTAAAGGATGTCATGCTTTACACATTTTTAGTTGCGTTGGCAACCGATTAAAAAGTCTTTGTCCCATTATACTGGGAGATTTGAAGTAAATATTTCCCCTACACACTGGAGCTCGTAAGTTATCTTTATATCTAGTATTTATGTTGTGGACTTGGCCTTAGATTTAAAATTTTCTAGCTTATTGAATACAAATAGGCAAGTTTCCAAAATGTATAGACTGGCCAAAGGCAGTATTTTAAATTTTTGAAAATATTGTCTACAACTAATGTACTGGGGTACACCAGCAATATACCGTATTCTTTTTTGAGTAATAAAGACTTCATTAGTATGGCTCCTTGTTGCCCAAAAACCCAAAAACAAATTCCAAATCTTGAACGCGATTCGGCTTGTGCATAATAGAGTTGTTGCTCCGTTAAGACTTGTTTTAAGTTTCGGAACAAAAAAGTTACAGAGTTTAATCTTGAAGTGTATCACAATGCTTTCTCCAATTAAGACATTCATCAATATGTAAACCTAGGAATTTTACTGAAGATACATTTTTAATGTGATTGTTATTTATATTTAAATTAATTGGGCTGACACATCTTTGCCTATTATGGAAATGCATTGAAAGAGTTTTTTGGGTATTCAACAAAAGGGAATTATTACAAAACCAACTATAAAGGTCCGATAGTAAACGATTACTTTTGGATTCCAAAGAGATATCAGATCCGTTGATTAAAGCATGTATATCGTCTGCAAATATTGTAAAATAACCATCTAAGTTGATTGAAACCACATCGTTTATAAATAAAATGGGTACTAAAATAGAGCCTTGTGGCACACCTATGTTTATATCAAGATAGGTAGATTTATGAGTCTTATTTGATTTTTCACCTTTCTCTGTAAAACTAACGTATTGTCGACGTTCAGTTAAATAAGATATTATCCAATTCAATGCATGTCCTTGAATACCAATATTTTTTAATTTATAAATTAAAATTTCGTGATTGACACAGTCAAAAGCCCTGCTGAGATCACAAAAGATCCCATCAGGACTTTCTCCGGCATCTATTAAACTTGTGAGAGTATCGTAATAGTAGATTCTGTAACAAGGTTAGAATGAAAAATTCGACACGAGTGGAAAATTCCGAACGCGAGCGAAAGCGAGTGTGAGGAACCACGAGTGTCGAATTTTTTCATTCTGACCGAGTAACAGACTATATTTTCTCCACGATCAAAAAGTATAAATCAAAATTAAATTAAATCTGAACACAAGTTATTTGTTGACATATTTGTATTACATTGTATTAATATTTATAGTGCTGTGGTACACTTACCGAAATTAAAATCGCCATTTTATATCTGACAGTGACACTTTTGAAATCCATGGCAATCGATATTGTTTAATTCGATTACAGAAAATCCATTCTTTACCTTGATAAAGAATGAAAATACATGCAAAATGCAGAAGAGGCAAGTATTATAGAATAAATATTCAGACTCTAGAGTGTGAATGTTTACATTCTATTATTAAAAATGATTTCAGAATTCATACATTCAGTAATGGTCGTGGAGAAAAGGAATGAATTGCAGTATGGGTTGATTTTTTTGACTGAAAACCATGTTGGTTACCGATAATCATATTATTTGTCTGTAAAAATGTATTGAGTCTTTCTAGATAGCTATATTCAAATATTTTTGAAAATACCAAGGGAATTGTTATCAGACGGTAATTACTAACTTGTTTTGGGTCACCTCTTTTGAAGATTGGTATTACCTTTCCAGTTTTTATACAGTCTGGAAAGTCACCATTTGAAAATGATAAATTAACAAGATATGTTATTGGCGATATTATAAAAGAAACAACCCTTTTTATTAAAAACCCAGGGATTTCATCAAATCCCTGAGATGTTTTGTTTTTAAGTTTATGGATCAATAATTGATTAAATTCTAATGTCGTGTAAGGATGCAGAAGTAAACGCCTATGCACAACAGTGTTGTATGTATTGTCCGATTTTCTCGGGATAGTCGATAACTCTTCTAATGGTGCATTTTTAAAAAACAGGTTGAAGTTATTGGCTATTTCTGACGGATTTGTAATTAAGTTACCCCCGTTTGATAGCGATATGTTAGTTTCATTTTTTTTTGCATTTTGAAAAATCAGATATAATTTTCCAAGCACTTTTAGTAGGATTGTCCGATGTGTTTATTATGTTTTGATAGTGACATTTCCTAGTTGTATTTAAAAGATTTTGATGCTCTCTTTTTTCTGTTTATAAAAATCACGTAAGTCAGGAAATGCTCGAAATAATGCATGTAAATTTTTTAGTTTATAGCTTGACTTCCTTACCTCATTTTTGACCCATTTATTACTATTTGGCTTATACTTTTTGTTTATAATAGGGAAGTTTATGTCAAAATGATACATAAAAATACTAAAAAAGGTATTAAAAGCAATATTTGTGTCTAAAATGCCATATATTTGATTCCAGTCCTTACTAGAAATGTCACTTATAAAACTATTTATAGTAGAATCATTAAAATTTCATTTTTGATAGAAAGCATTTGAGTCACCCACTCCAAGACCAAACTCAATGAGCACTGTCCGATTGTCTGACACATTATTGTCATTTACACAAGTAGCAGCAGAATTTGAAAAATTTACAAAAACATTATCAATCGTGGTAATGCTGGTATCCGTGACCCTAGTAGGCCATTTTACGAGATTAAAATTTATATTAAAAGATTTTGCAATTTGTTAACATCAGAATTTGAATATCTTGTATCGATATTAAAGTCACCATATAGGTATTAGATTTAAAAACAAAATTTAAAACAGATTCAAGATTTTCCAAAAAAATATTAATGCTACCGGAAGGGGATCTGTAACAGTTTAATATTATAACCACGTTACTTAACTTGTCTTTATAAGAAATGCAACAAAATTCGGAGTGTTTATCAACACAGAACTTTTGAACGTCAATTTTGTACGTTTTGATTCCATTTCTAACCCATATTCCCACGCCTCCACCTCTGTTGGAGTTGTCACGGGTATAGTTATTTGCTAGGTTAAAGCCTTCATAGTAAACGTAATTTACCGAGTCAGTTGTCGTCCATAATTCTGTTAGACAAATTATTGACATCTAAGGTAATTTCACAAGCTTTTACAACACTAAGGCTTTGGACATTGAGTAACATCAGCTCGGGATTAAAAGTTATCTCTAAGATAGGGGTTTGTAACTTTTCCGAAGGTATAAAAAACTATTAACACATGCATTTTTAGGCCATATCGATGGGTCCATAGCCGTCTTAAAATTTTCTTGATATATTCTTACTTTAAATGATGCATATAGTGTTTAATGTTTGGATGTTATGGATTCGCATAAAACCTTAGGAAAGTGCGATTTTAGAAGACTTTCCATTGTGGATAATTTTCCTAGAGTGTTGAAAATACGGTCGAAAACAGGGAATCCGGCTGACCGTCAATCGCGCCATGTGACCGCGGTCCAGTGGAGTGTCTAAACAACATACTATTCATTCGAGCCCGATTTCTATACCGGTTATTTAACTAATAATACGTCAGATCACAAAGTTTACGTTCCATTAGCATGTATAATAAGCAGCAGTCACAAATTTTTGATGCAGCCTTAGAAGCATTACTTGATATATTACCTGTCCAATTGCACAGTAGTTATAATGATGGTCGTGGCAAACAAAACGTGCGAAGCAGTCGTTCGATGAAAAATATTAAGGTAATATACCCAATAGTTGACATCACACCAATAGTTGACACTTTCAGAAAGAATATCACAACGTCAGTTATCAGTTTCAATTTCATTTACGCATAGTTCGGTCACACAACGCCGTCTGTTGACATCTATAATAAATATAGTTCATATCTTCCATTTTTTCCAAAATGGTGGCAACTATTTTATTTGTTTGGTTAGTTTACTAGTTCTGAGAGGTGTCAACTATTGATACAAATATTTATTATTTTACCAATAGTTGACACTAGTGTCAACTATTGGAATTTCAGTAAAACTGTTGTATTCTGTCTCTTCGTTGGTTACAAAAAATATACAGCTTAGGATAAGTTTAAGCTTAATACGATACCAATTTCCAATAGTTGACATTATATGTCAACTATTAGTGTTATATTGGTATATTCAGATTTACAAGTGAAATGCCTGGAACAAGGCAAACTTTTCTGAATTATTTAAAGCAGCTGCTATGAATGACGTCCGAAGAGGGATGTCTATTGCTACGGCATCAAAAAAGCAGAAAGTTCCAAGAGTAACTTTGTTCTACGAGGGAAAACACCAGTACACAGGAAAATGGCACGCGAGTCCTACTTACGACAAGAAGACAAAAAATTACTCGTCTCTTGGATATCAAAGATGGCAAGAGCAGGCTTTCCTATCCAAAAACAGCAAATCATAGAAAGCGTGCAACAGCTAATGATGGAATTGAAAAGGGACAATCCATTTAAAGAAAATAAGTCAGGTAACAGCTGGTATGCCAGTTTTTTAAAACGAAACCCTGAAATTAGCATTAAAAATTTAATGATTACCAGATTTGTTATAGGAGAATCCCAAATCAAAACATGGGCAAAAAAATTTTTATGAATATCTTATGGCCGAGAAATTTGACGATATTTTAGTAGGGTTTTTAATGCTAACGAGGCAGCATTTTTTCTTAATCCGAAGGGGAATAAAGTGCTCGCCAAAAAGAGAGAAACATATTTATCAGATAGTAAATAGTGATGAAAAAAAGTGCCTTACTGTCCTAATTACAACTAATGCTGCTGGTGATCTGGCACCTCCATTAGTCGTGTTTAAATATGAAAGAATTCCACGGGAGGTTGCCTATAGTGTTCCTGAAAATTGGGGAATAGGAAAATCTGATACAGGATGGATGACTGGCGAAACATTTTTTGAGTTTCTTGGTAATGTCTTTCATCCGTGGTTATTGGAGACAAAAATTGTTTTACCGATAATTTTTTTCATAGATGGCCACACTTCGCATTTAACCCTACAATCAAGCCGTTTCTGCGAAGAAAATGGTGTTATCCTGGTCGCTCTGTTCCCAAACGCTACGCATAAGATACAACCAATGGACGTAGCTGTATTTAGAACCCTAAAAGCTGGGTGGAAAGACCAAGTCGATAGATGGACATTAGATAATAAAGACGATCCCATTCTAAGAAAAATCCACTTTTGTTCTTTACTCAAAAATGCAATCACAGAAAGAGTAACTTCAGAGATTTTAAAAAATGGCTTCAAAGCCTGTTAATTGGTGGCCATGGAATCTAGAAGCTGTAAAGTTTTTCATGGGCTACTTTTGTGATTTTTTTAAAAATTGTTTTTAAATATATAAGGTCAAAATGTATTATCTAAACTGATTAATAATTTTAAATCTTAACGCTTTTGGGTCCTACTGGCTTCTATTTTCAAATCTCGCGGGCTATGACGTACTACCTGTAATTCCTCCCCTTTTGCAGATTTAATTTGAAAGTGTCTACTCGACCACATATTATATTTGGTGGTACAACTAAAATAATCGGTATATCGATTTTGAATGACTTTTGTTAATAGTTAATAAGAAATAACATCCAAAAGCAGAAGAACTTGGTTTAATGTGATTGTGCGTTAGCAACACACTTCTCACATATTTTAACTGCAGTCATACCTAAATTTAAATTTCATCGATTTTTATAATCGTGTATCATAAAATAATCCACATTAGGTAGATTATTTAATGTAGCTTTTATATATTCATTCTCCATTTTTATAACACTCCCAGAATCACAAATAAAAAATCACAATCGATATAACATATCAAATCTCAGGTAGAATAGTACGTCATTATTTATTTTAATCTGTTAGTTCTTAAAGAAAAAGTAGATTTGTGCAAAGTTATTTAAGGTGTCATGTTAGTCATTTAATAAGTAATATCTACATATTATCAGATATATTAGATTTCGTTATACAAAAGTAGCCCATTCTAATATCTGTAGTACTATAACTGAAGGAACTTAAAAATGGCAAATGTTTTATAGGAAAAAGAAAAAAAATACTCAATTCACAAATTCAGAAGTTTGGGATGGCAACAAGTTAAAAATATAAAACAATATTCAAAATTTCAAAATTCATTAAAAAATTATCAGAAATTTTCAAAAATTGCAAAAATGTAAAAAATCCGGAAATTTAAAAAAAATCAAAAATTTCAAGAATTCATCAAACAAAAATTACAAAATTTCAATAATATATCGAAAATTTAACATTTTAAAAATTCTCAGAATTTAAGAAATTGTAAGAACTACAAAAATTTAAAAAAATTTAAGAACTACAAAAATTTTAAAATTTTTAAGAACAAAAATTTATCAACAGTAAAAACACAAGAGCTTTTTTTATCGGATAAATTTCTCTTTGTAACGAAAAATTTTGCCAATCGGCAATTTTACGAGAAAAACTGACATGGAAAAATCGCGAGACCGGAGGTCGAGCGATTTTGCCAAATGTTAGTTTTTCGAGAAAAATTACTAATGGAAAAATTTTAAGTTCAGAAGAAATTTCAAAAAATATTTAAAAAAATCGAAAAAAAAAATGTTAAAAACATTACACTATATCGAACATTTCAAAAATATATCCAAATTTCAAAGTACATTAAAAAATTATCAGAAATTTTCAAAAATTGCAAAAATATCAAAAATGTAAATCAATTAATTTTAATACAAGTACGCTGCCCACTGGACCGTTAATGAATAAATATTACTTAAACTTACTAAATATGAAAATTAAGAATTAAAAAAATTCAGGCATGTACTGGATTGATTTATGAGCAATAATCGGCGGTCAACAAATTTTTATCCCGATTTTTTGATTAATTATGCATTTAGTTAATTAAAAAAAATTTTCCTACTTCAACATGAACATTGTAAGTACGATCATTGAAATAACAAATCTGATTTTTTTTCCTTTTTTTGGACCCGTTGGAAAAATTAAAAAATTGTTATTTTTCACTTTGGTATTAACAATTTACTTACGCTAAAAATTAAAAAGCTTGATTAATCATTGAAAAAAAATCGTTTATATTTTTCGGAGGCGGAGAAAAAAGTTTGACCCTATGAACTCCTTATTGACTGGACTATACGAGTTATAATATTATACCTAAAAAAAAATCAATCTGTTAGTGACTTTATAATTCAAAATTCCGCTATCTTTAAATCTATCTCTTTTACCAAGTAAATAAGCCCGAATAAGTGTCTATCAAAGATTTCTCTTTTCCTTATTTACGTATTTCGCTCACGTTTGGAATTTTATTTTCATCAAATAAGACAGAAAACCGGGATAGTTAAGTCTATTTGAAACTCACTCTTCGTGAAAAATAAAACTGATTGGAGTTGAATTTTCTAGCAGCGACAAAAATAAAGAGGAAACTTATGAAAAATTCCATTTTATTATTAAATATACTGTCGACATCTGAAACGAGAAACAAAAACAATTCGGATTATTTAGAAAAACAACTGAGATGTGTTATTAAACTACAGGTTTGGAATACAAGAATAATAAATCAATTTCTTAAAATTGGGAATTAGGAAAAAATAAGGAAAAATAGGAAAACATAGTGAAAATATGGAAGAAAGTAGGAAAAACCAGAAAACAATAGCGAAAAATTGGGAAAACCGGAAAAATAGGAACAAATGGGGCAAAATAGTGAGAAATACAGAAAATTGGGAAGAAGATTGAAAAATAGGGGAAAAAAACAGAAAATACTGCAAAATTGGGAAAAAATAGAAAAATTGAGAAAATAGGAAAAAATGGGAAAAATATTGAAAACCAGGGACAAATTGGGAAATGTAGGAAAAATGGTGAAAATAGTTAAAAATGAGGAAAAAAGGAAAAACCAAGGAAAAATAAGTACTAGTAGGGAAAAATAAGCCAAAATAAATAAAATAGGAAAAACTAATGGTAAACAGGAAAAAATAGAAAGCTATACGAAAAATAGAGAAAATAGTAAAAAATAAAAGTGTGAAAAATTGAGCAAATTTGGGAAAATAGTGAAAAATGGGAAAAAGCGGAAATATTAGGGCAAACTAGGAAAAACACAGTAAATTAGGAAAAAATATGAAAAATAGAAAAATTAGATAATAAATATGGAAACATTTTGGAAAATATGGCTATATTGGGGTAAAAAAATAAAAATGGAATATATTAAATAATAGAAAATAATAGGGATAAATATAAAAAAACAGGAATTAATAATGAAAAACAGAATATGAAGAAATAGAAAAAATACCAAAAAATAGAGAAAATAGGGGAAAAATTGGGAATAATGGGGAAAATACGTACAAATTGGTTAAAATAATGGAAAACAGGAAAAAATAGAAAAAAACATGAAACAAGTCAAAAACGACAATATTTTTGACATTTTTGACGTAATTTCGAGTTTTAGAAAATGAATTTCTATATAGGAATTGAATCAGGCTAACAGACAGACGGACAAAACCATCTTGATAAGAGTCTAAACTTAGTAAAATGTGGAAAATTACCTAAAACTATAGAAAATAGGAGAAAAATAGTAAAATTTGCGACAAATTGGGACAAATTTGGAAAGATAGGAAAAAATCAGGAAAATCTAGATAAAACAGGGAAATTAGAGACAAATACAGAAAAATCGATAAAAATAAGGAAATATATGAGAAAATTGTGAAAAATGTGGAAAAATAATGAAAATTAGTAAAAATAGGGAAAAATAGGTAATTAAAGGTACAAAATAGTAAAAAATTATGAAAAACAGCAAGAATTGGGAAAGTGGGAAAAACAGGGAAGTTAGAGAAAATAAGGAAAAATATAGAAAAACAGAATAAAATATGGAAAAGCAGGAAAAATAAGGTAAAATGGAGATTAACAATTAAATTTGAAAAAACACTTAAAAATAAGAAGAAATGGTGAAAAATAGGAAAAAATAAAGAAAACAGCGAAAAATAGGAAAAAAAAAGAAAATATCGAACAATAGGAAAAAATGGGAAAAAATATAAAAAAGCAGGCAAAAACAGGAAATAATAGGAATAAATGGGGAAAAAATAATGAAAACAGGAAAAATAAGTCCACATGGGAACATATAGAAAAAAATTAGGAAAAATAAAGAAAATAGGATAAAATAATAGAAAACAGGAACAAATCCAAATAAATACTAAAACTGAAAAAAATGGGGAAAGTATCGAAAAATAGGATAAAATAGGTACAAATAAGGCAATTTGAGAAAAATAGTGAAAAATAGGGACAAATAGGAAAAACGTGAAAAATAGCAAAGCACGGGTAATCAGCTAGTAAATTATAAATCTTTGTACTTTGCATATGAATGTCTCGAGTAACCATTATGATAACAGGGCTTGCTTTTTGCAGCAGTCAACGATGAGAAATCCTCTCCAAGAACACGCAAGGATGCCATATTTCTTTAAGGCATGTCTTGCCAAGTTTAATGAACGGAATTTTTAAATCTTTAAGTAACCATTGGAAATATAAAATAAAAAATGATTGTAACAATTAAGATAAAGAAAGAATAAAATATTCAGTAAAAAAAAATTAATGTCTATGCTTGATTGTATTCCACTGGAACGTTACTGGTTGACCCTGTGGTGACCCCTTGATCTTTTGACCTTATGACCTTGACATTGACATTATGATCTTGGCCCTAATGGCCTTGATCTTGACCTTTCCACCTTTCGACAACCTTTGACCTTTCCATGATACGGAAACACCCACAATCCCTTATCACCAGCGTCATGGCGTCACTTGTTACGGGCCACCGCCCACAATCCCTTATCTAAACCGGATGGAGTAGGAATGGCATAGACTAACTACTTACCATATTTTACTCGTCGGAAATGCATGTCATTTCGCGCTTGTTATGCAATATACTAATTATTGAGTGTTTTTCCACTCTGTTACAATCAATCAATGTATAATAGATAAAACCAATAAATGACCGAATCTTTTTCTTATTTTTTTCTAGCGGTACCGTTTCCACCGAGTAATAAACTGACAGTAGCCGAAGTGTTCGATCCTCGGACGGCGAAGCCGCGACCTGACACGTTGAAGCAACATTTCATATTGGAAGGTCGCATTGATGAATCGGCGGCTCTTCGAATCATCAATGAAGGGGCGGCTCTGCTCCGAGCTGAAAAAACTATGATAGATATAGAAGCTCCCGTCACAGGTGAGTTGTTTAATTATTATATATTATATATTTAGTTTCAAATATGAAATATGTCGAGACAAAATTTTTGGTTGCGGAAAGAAAATGATAAGACCTGGGAAATCGGGAAATTGAAAAATGCGCAGGAATTTCTTAAAGGTCAAAATGTCAATTTATATTGCCAAGAATTTAAAATACTTAAAATGAATTTAAATTAGAATTTTTAACAAATGAATTAATTAAAAAAAAAATGGAATAGAAATGAAAATTTAGCCAAAAAGAAATCTAAATTTTTGATATTTAAATAAAAGAATGGAAAGTTTCAAATTTATATTGGAAATTGATTATAAAAATGTGATAATAGAGTAAAAGATCCAAAATTAAAAAATTATAAACATCAATTTTTTTTTACTCAAAACAATGGGGTGCTTGCATGATTTTAAGTAAATGGGCCATTAGAAACCTGACCGATAAATATTTAACCCGTATTTTTTAACTTTTTTAAAAAACCTGTATTCGCCATATAATTAAAAAAAAAATTAAAATCTGTGACGACTTAAGTTAGATCAGTTAATAAAATATGCGAAAGATGGCGCCACTCCGATTTATCTGAATTTAGATTACATCCGACAGATTTCTCTGATGTGTCGGTAATAAACCAATAACTCCATCTCAGTACTATAAATCATCGCAAGGGGGAGTTAACGTCAAAGTTACGTATTTATTCTAGTTTTTCAAAGACTATTAAAAATACTATTCTTGAACATTGTGAGACAATAATTATAAGGAATTTTGTAATAAAAGTAAGAATATAGTTGAATTAATAACGTCGATTGTAGCGCCATCTTCTCAGAAATGGAAAATTCATGGATTTAAAAGTAATTACAGGATACTGTTTTCTCTGCGTTCTTAAGACGTCACAGATATATTTAAAAACGCCAAAAAAAAATCCTAAATTCTTGTCTATGCTCGTCAATAGGAGTAATAAACATTCCAAAGTAAAAAAAATCAGAAAAAAACAATTATACAAGCAATCCATTATAAAATTAAAATTTTTAATAACAAAATTAACTAAAAAACATTGCATATATTTTTTTTTAAATACAGTTAAAATTATGAAAAAAATTAAATTTTGAACAAATCTAGTTTGAAAAATTGCAATTAAAATAAATATTCATATTATAATTATTTTTATATACAATTGCTCATATACTGTTAAGTGCTAGACTGTAATAAACATACAGTGTGTGTCACATCGAAAGTTTTTATTATATTATATTACATATTTACTTATGTCCCCTGTTATCATTTTTAATTATTTCGACGCTTTAACTTTTATTTAGTGTTGTTTTTAATTCTTTTTCATGCTGGTAATAAAAGTTCAAATTTTATATTTTATAACAATATAAATTATCTGATGTTTGTGGTGCTCTTTCCATCTCAATTACAAAAAAAGAATCTATTTTAAATTTGTTTTTACAGATTGTCTTAAAATTTAGTTCACTTTGATTATTTTTATATTTCATATTTTGATCTAAAAATTCATGTTTTTCATATTAATATTATCATTGTTTTATATTTTTTTAACAGATACCATGAAATCTGGTAATTTATAGAAATTTTGTATAACATTAAAAATATTTTCAACTTTTGGTTACTTCCGGTCATACCAGAAGTAGATATCAACTTAGTTATTTCAAATAAAATTTTAATTTTTGGATTCAGCAAAAAATTTGGTATAAATAACTATTAACATATCGTAGGTACAAATTTCCGAAATATTACCCTGTAGGAGTAATTTACTCCTTTTCAGGGAGGGATACGTTGGAGGATGTTGTTGTGAAAAACAGATCATTCATTGTTGAAACGTTATTTTTTATTCGTTGATAAAAGTGATTTAGTAATAAACGTGATTTAAGCTCAATTATTTTTATTATTTAAAATGTATAAAAAAGTAAAATATTAAATAAAAAAAAAATGGGACGCCAGTCTAATTAATTTTTTAACAAAAAAACTATGATATATTTCAAAATCCGTCCTTTCCTTCTTTTTGTGGGTTTAAGGAAATTAAACTAAAATTAAACGTTATATTTGTTTTATTTTATAAGAAAAGTTTAATAATCCTTCAGATACTTTTTCTTTTTTTTTTTTGGGAAAATGTGACTTAGCTTGATTTTGGGCTTGTCTTCGAGTTTTTTCTAAAATTTCCTGGATCCGGCAGTAAAAGATGAGAAGCGTCTAGATCCCAATTGCAACTCGAGTGCCACCGCTGTTGCCATCGTTTTGTACGTTAACTTGAAAGTTTGATTATATATTATTGTGATACGAAGTGGTCCAGTGCTAGAATGTATGCTTTACACATAAAACTTCCTGGTTCGAATCCCGAGGAATTTTTTTTTTATTTATTTTTTTTTTAATACACAGGTAGATTTAGATAGTCAAGACTTCTTTTAATAAAATAAATATTTTTCTTTTCGTCAATGAAATACTTAAACCGTGCACATAAAGTAAATATAAGACAAAAATCTTATAAATTACCAGATTACGTGGTCTCTGTTAAAAAAATATAGTGAATTAAATTTAAAGACAATCTGTAAAAACAAAAAAATAGATTATCTTTTTGTAATTGAGATAGAAAGAGCACCACAAACATCAGATAATTTATTGATATGGTAATTCTGATATCCAGTTCGGGTTGTGTTCACACTTATATAAATTTTAAAAATTATAAAAAAAATTACAATTTATTTCAATTTTTTAATGTTCCTTTTCTGCTACCTTCGGTTCTTCTCTTTCACTAAAGTGTTTTCTATTAACCTGTTTCTTCGTTTTTTCTGGCACTATCCCTGTGTTA
Organism: Neocrepidodera transversa; assembly: GCA_963243735.1. NCBI lineage: Eukaryota > Metazoa > Arthropoda > Insecta > Coleoptera > Chrysomelidae > Neocrepidodera > Neocrepidodera transversa. Next base: position 18,654,247 of record OY725350.1, read on the forward strand.
CTTCCTAGTTATTTTTGTATATGTCTTTTCCAATTTTCCCTGTGTTTCCATCCCTCCATTTAATTTAATCTAAATTCCATCATCTTCTTTTAGTTCTTTATTTTATGTCTCTTTCTTGTATATATTTTTTTTATATTAAAATGATTTAGCTTCATATAGTTTATTTTTTTTATTAAATATCCATTAACAATATAACATTACAAATTCCTTCCTTCCTCTCTAACAAATTCGATTTCTTTTTATTTCTCTTACATATCCAAAAAATTAAATTATCAAAAATTTCAAAATTAACATTTTTTCTTTCTATTTTACTTGATTAATTTTTTTTTTGACTGATCATCCTAGATATGACGTCTGAAATGACCTGACATCATTATATTTTATGCATGAATCCACCTTAAAGTCCAGTCAATGTACAGACAGTCATTTTTTTGGATGACCCTGTATTTTTAGAGTCATGGAGCAATGAGCAAAAATGATCCATTTGACTCAAGATATATATGTACCAAATTAAAAAAAAAAATCGGACCGGGACCCAACCACCATAAGAAAAGTGTATGATCCTTTAGATTGTTTCTCTGTATTTTCCGGATGCTTCTTGGGATTAATCTACTCAAGCTGCAGAACCGGATTAGCAGCTATTTACGCCCTAGGCCAAATTTCTAAATTACTCCCCCTTCCTGGAGGTATAGAGAGTGTAATGTAAATTTTTTTTGGCAGATTTAACTGTAAACCTCATTTAAGGGCTTCATTGGGGTTATTTGAGCTATTAACACATTTTTATTTTTGGTCCTCTTGAATACATTTTATTTTAAAATATTTGTCAAGAAAATAAATTGTATCAATCACGCAATAACAGTGATTAAAATTCCAAAATGTATAAAAAGCCCGGACGCTCACGTTCGCTATTCACGAGTACAAAGTTTCCGTATCCTGCGCCCCCCGCAAGCAGACGGACTTATGGCTAATCCGGGCCTGTCAAACTGGTATGTTGTATGAATCTACATACTGCATATACACATTCGTATCTAAACTTAAATCTAGGTATATCTATGGCTTTGTTAGATCTTTGTTTATGTCAGATACTTTAGATCATTGGCGAATTTCTTTTAATTTTTTTTTTCTTTAATGGCATGTACTTTATGACATTCAGCCAACTGCTTCTTTTCATTATTGTTAGTATGTGTTAATTTACAAAAATGCCTCTTCAATTTTCTAATGAAGAATATGCTGATATTATGTTTATTTATGGTTTTTGTAATATGAATGAGAATAATGAAACACCCTATATAAGTTTAATTATTATATTTTAATTACCAAACATCATTGTAGAATATAATGTCATAAAGACAGCAATTAACACATACATTTAATTCCATCAGATATTAAGAGTTCACGGTTTGACATTAAAAAAAGGATCATTAAACAGGTCGAAAAAAGGAGCACTAGGTAAACTATACTTAGATAGTTTATTACGAACATTAAAATGTTATTACATGAAAGCTAAAATAAACACTGGCATTTGCGATGCTTGATTAGCTTGCATTACTACGAAAAACTAATGGCACCACTAGTTACTGATTTAATTACTTATTTGATTATTTATTTAATGAAAGTGTGTACGTATTAAGTTAAAAGTGGAAATAAATAAACACAGATTCTGTTGTTAATTCTGAAATTTACCTTTTTACGTATGAAAATGAATTTTATCTTATATTCAAAATTATGTAAATAATATAACTGACGGTATAAAACGAAATGTCTCGATTTGTTTTTAGTTAAAAATAAACACACCAACACCAATGTCAAACTATTTTTAAACCTAGATAGATTCAACCTAATTGTAACAGAGATGGTTTACGCCGAATTTCAAAATTATTTTATTCAAATGACAACAAAAAAAAATACATCAAATGAACCCCGCACATAATTTTAACAAATTGCTCATCGGTGGAATTAATGAAAATGTTTTATGTTTGTGTTATTAAAATTAAAAAAAAATGGTAAGGTTTAAATTTTTTGCTATGACTGGTTTGTATTTTTTTACATTTTTATGTTTATCCTGAGAAGATTATATCTAATGTTTATTACACTTTTAATATAAATAAACATTGTTGAAGTTATAGACAATTGAAAAAAGCATTTTTTCAATTTTAAGTGGCCAAACTACATAAAATCGGACAAAACTGGGGGCAAATGTATAAAACATTATTAAAAGTATGCAAACTTTGATCACCTTGGATACATTTTGTACTTATTCTATTAAGTAAAAATCGAAAAGTTAAGATATGAACATACAAGGCATTATATCCGATTTTATGTAGTTTTGCCGGAGCATACTAGTTGAAAAAAATCGGTTTTGTCGCCCCAAAACTTTCCGACGAGTATCCACGAATACTTTTCAGATTTTTAATGTTAGTTTCAAATTTTGACATTTTTTTATTTTTGACAGGTGACAGTTGGAGAAATAATTTTGAGTGTTCTAAATGAAGTTTTTCAAGGGCTTTCAAATTACATATAGCAAGTTAAATTCTGTGATATATTGCGTCTGTAATTTTTTGATAGTGACACTTCCGTTTTGACAGGTGTCATACAAAAAATAAAGAGTTCTTCCGACGAGTAACCCAAACCCATATACCAAATTTCAGCTCAATCGGATTTAACGTGTGGTCTCTATCGTGGAAGAATACACACAGACGGACAGACAGACAGACTTCCATTTGAAATGGTCTTAATCATTTCAGGTGACCTGAAAATGGATATTTCCATCTTTATCTCGAAATTTTTTTTTAGTTCGTTCACAATACTTTCCCTTCTCGGAGATGGGTCGGGAAAGTAAAAAACGTTAAAAATGCTGGAAAAAGTAAAATATTGCTAAAAACGTTAAATATGCAAAAAATCCCAAAATGAAAAATAAATGCAAAAAACGAACAAAAAAAATGGAAAAATGCAAAAAAAAAAAAATAGAAACACACAATGAAATGCACAATAATATATAAAAGCAAAAAATGAGCTAAAAAATGATAAAAATTCTAACAAAAAGCAAAAAAGTTTAAAAAGTGCTGAAAAAAGTTTAAAAAATGTTGAAAAAAAGTAAAATATTGCTAAAAATGAAAAAAAAAATGCAAAAAAATCTAAAAAAGTCAAAAAAAGTAAAATACTATTAAAAAATGTAAAAAGTGCAAAAATGTCAAGTATTTAAAAAAATGCAAAAAGATGATAAAAAATCTAAAAAAAAGTCAAAAAACGCTGAAAAAATTAAAATAATACTAAAAAACATTAAAAAGGCAAAAAAATCCCAAAAAGTAAAAAAAATACAAAAAAATGCAAAAAATAATAGAAACATATGCATAAAAATGCAAAAAATACATGAAAAGCAAAATGAGCTAAAAATGATAAAAATTTAAAAAAAAGTAAAAGAAGTTTAAAAAGTGTTAAAATAAATTGTAAAAAATGTTAAAAATATCTGAAAAAGTATTCGTGGATACTCGTCGGGAATGTTTTGGGGCGGCACAACCGATTTTTGTTATTTTTGACAGGTGACAGTTTGAAAAATAATTTTGACTGTTCTGAATAGTTTTTCAAAAAATATTTAAATAAAATGCCTAAAAATCTAAAAAAAAAGTTTAAGAAATGCTGAAAAAAGTTTAAAAAATGTTGAAAAAAGTAAAATATTGCTAAAAAATGCTAAAAATGAAAAAAAAAATGCAAAAAATGCCAAAAAATCTAAAAAAGTCAAAAAAAGTAAAATAATATTAAAAAATGTTAGAAGTGCAAAAATGTCAAAAATTTAACAAAAAAATGCAAAAAGATGCCAAAAAATCTAAAAAAAAGTCAAAACACACTAAAAAATTAAAATAATACTAAAAAACGTTAAAAAGGCAAAAAAATCCCAAAAATGCAAAAAATAATACAAACATATGCAAAAAAATGCACAAAAATACATGAAAAGCAAAATGAGCTAAAAATGATAAATATTCTAAAAAAAAGTATAAAAAGTGTTAAAAGAAATTCTAAAAAATGTTAAAAATGTCTGAAAAAGTATTCGTGGATACTGGTCGGGAATGGGCGACACAACCGATTTTTTGTTATTTTTGACAAGTGACAGTTGGAGAAATAATTTTGACTGTTCTAAATAGAGTTTTTCGAGGGCTTGCAAATGAAATATTGCAAGTCGAATTCCATGACATATTTTATCTGTCATTTTTTGATAGTGACACTTCCGTTTGACAGATGTACAAAAACTAATGGGTTCTTCCGACCGGTAACCAAAAGCCATATACCAAATTTCAGCTCAATCGGATTTAACGTGTGGTCTCTATCGTGGAAGAATACACACAGACGGACAGACAGACTTCCATCTAGAAATGGTCTTAAATCATCTCAGGTGACCTCAAAATGAATATTTCCTTCTTTATCTCGAAAATTTTTTTTAGCTCGTAAACAATACTTTCCCTTCTCGGAGGTCAATCAGGTAGAAGACTCAAATCTAGAATCAAAGAACACATTAGATACATTGATGAATATAAAAACTGACATTACCAACTCCCTCTTTCTTCGCTTATCATATTATCTCTATCGATGAATTCATGATATTGGCATAAACTTAATCTCCTTGAAATGTTTGAAATTACACAATAATCTAGTGACTTGTCTTAATGAACAGTTAAGACCTAAATACAACCACATTTTCTTATCAGACAATTTCAAGGATCTTATCTAATCGTTCACTTGGCTAACTTTCGTTTATCTTTAGATTATCCACTCTTTTTAGTTTCCCGACTCACCTCTGAGAAGGGAAAGTATTGTGAACGAGCTAAAAAAAGGTTTTTAAATAATGATGGAAATATCCATTTTGAGGTCACCTGAAATGATTAAGATCATTTCCAGATGGAAGTCTGTCTGTCTGTCTGTGTGTATTCTTCCACGATAGAGGCCACACGTTTAATCCGATTGAGATGAAATTAGGTACATGGGTTTGGGTTACCCGTCGGAAGAAACCATTAGTTTTTGTACGTCAAACGGAACTGTCACTATCAAAAAATGGCAGATGCAATTTGTCACGGAATTTGACTTGCAATATGTCATTTGAAAAGTACTTGGAAATCTCTATTCAGAACAGTTAAAATTATTTCTCCAACTGTCACCTGTCAAAAATGAAAAATATGTCAAAATTTGAAACTTTTACTTTAAATATTTGAATTTTTTTTCTAATTTCTATGATATTTTCTGATTTTTTTTTGATTTCTTTCAGATCTTTTCCTAATTTTTAATGGTTTTTTTTCTGATTTTTTCAAATTTTTTTTATGATTTTTCTCAATTTATTTTCTGAATTTTTCAAAAATTTTTGTGAGTTTTTTTTCTGATTTTTTAATTTAATTTCATTGCTTTTCTTTTTTCTTATATATTATTTTTGTGATTTTTTTCTTATTCTCCTGTTGGATTTTTTCTGTTCTTTCTGATTCTTTACAGATTTATGTCATATGTATAACCTGTAAAATTAAGGATTTTTGAATCCTATATAATAATTCTGGAAAAGATATTTTTTCTGATTTTTTCTTATTTTTCCTAAGATATTTTTTCTGATTTTTTTTTTATTTTTCCTGGTTTTTTCTGATTTTTGTAGTATTTTTTCTGATTTTTCGATTTTTTCTGATTTTTTGTTTTTTCTGTTTTTTTTCGATTTTTTTAAAATTCTTCTTAATTTTTTTCTTATTTTATAGTTTTTTCTATTTTTTTATTTGCGATTTATTCCAAATCTTTTGAATTTTTTCTTTTCCAGTTATTATTTTTCGGTTTATTGGTTGTTTTTTGTTTTTGCGGTTTTTTGCTATTTTTGGTATTTTTTGTGATATATTTCGATTTCTTTTGTTTTTTTTGCGAATTCTTTTTAGTTTTGTTTTTTTTGCGATTTTTAGAGTTTTTTTCGTTTTTTTTTTATTTTTTCCGTATTTCATAATTTTATTTTTCATTTTTTTTTAATATTTTTAATGTTTCTGTCAATTTGTTCCAATGTTTTCTGTTTTTTTTTTTTCTTATTTTTTGTGATTTTTCTTTGATTATTTCTGCTTTTTCTTATTTTTACCTTTTCGACTCATCATTCGAGAAGGGAAAGTATTGTGAATGAGCTAAAAAAAATTCGAGATGAAGATGGAAATATCCATTTAAAATTTTGAGGTCCCCTGAGACGTTTAAGACCATTTCCAGGTGGAAGTCTGTCTGTCTATCTGCCTGTGTGTCTGTCTGTGTATATATCTGTGTGTATTCTTCCATGATAGAAGCCACACGCTTAATCCGATTAAGCTGTAATTTGGTATATGGATTTCGGTTATACATTGGAAGAACCCATTAGTTTTTGTACATTTTTCAAATGGAAGTGTTACTGTCAAAAAATGACAGAAGCAATATGTCACGCAATTTGACTTGCTATATGTCATTTGAAAGCCTTTGAAAAACTGTATTCAGAACAGTCAAAATTATTTCTCAAACTCTCACCTGTTAAAACTAAAAAAAATAACGTTAAATATCTGAAAAAATATTCGTTTCTGGATACTCGTCGGGAAAGTTTTGGGACGACACAGCTGATTTTTTTATTCAATTTCCAATTTATATCGATCCTAGTTTTCTTATTTATTTGTTTTCCTTAAATTTTACAAAACAACCCCTTATATTTATGTAAACTGTCAAATGTCCTTCACTTTCTTCTTTCACCTTATCTTACCTGACAAGACTTCTTTCTTCTTTTTATTTCTTCTTTACTGTATGGCCGTTTCCTGTAACTATATAGTAAAATGACATTACAACTACTCATAATAACATAACATATATCAATGAATTGAGATGAAATCTAGCATGCGGACTTAATTATTTTTCTGAGCAAGACATTATTTCTGCTAGATATTATTATTGCGTAGTGCCCGCTCCCCCCTATATGGCAGATGTGTTCCATCATCTACCGTCACCAAGTTGAACTTGGTTAGTCGCTTTTACAGAGAATAAGCTCCAAGAAAACAATTAGCAACAAAGGCTGCACGTAAAAGAGCACCGGCTACCGGTGGAGGAAAAAATAACAATAATAATATCTAGCAGAAATAATGTCTTGCTCAGAAAAATAATTAAGTCCGCATGCTAGATTTCATCTCAATTCATAGTGGACTAATGGCGCTGTCTTTCTATATAAATACCAATATTAGTACCACAATATATCTTGTTATGCCGAGCGAACCTAGACGCGCGTGAATTCTTATAAAATGATAATATACTAAAATTGAAAAAATATACATGTTTACTACAATTTCTTTTATTTTTATTATATATTTCATTACTACGATCTTTAAATAACATTTTTAAACTCCATATCTACAATATCACTCGGATATTTCGAGATTATCGATAATGGACTTTTTACTGTTCGCGTTATGCTGCATTCTAGGACTATCATACGCTCTCTTACTCTAGTCTAATGATTTACGTTTGATTTAAAAAAATTTTGAGATTACCTCACATACTTTAATGTAATTGTTTTCGCCGCCCCTCAGGCAATTTTTACACTAATTTTGTGACCTTATTAATTTTCGTTTTTTATTTCTTATAATAATAATAATGTAAATTTCTAGAATAAACTATTTGTGTATTAATTAAAGACCGGTCCTGTTGCATATTTATAGTAGCATTGCAACATGATTAAACAATCCCTTAGTATTTGAGTAACCAAATTAGATTTAAATGATTGTTTGCATTCATTATTTAATCACGAAACTAGTCTGGATGCCAAATTCGTATTTCTACCATTTCAGTACACAAATGATAAATATCGCTCTCAAACAAAATTAATTCCAAGTGCTAAAGTACAGTAAATAATTACTAATACAAGGTATCTCGAAATTAAATTGTTAATATTAATCTTACTCAGTAATAATAATATTATTATTAAAAATATTTGATATAATACTTTTTGTGCTGAATCTAGATGTGAAATTAAATTTTAAATTTTACACAAATAAAAAAAGAATTTTAACAAAAAAAAATCAAGTCTGTAAGAACGCATTTTTTAATTAACAATTTTTTTTGTTGCCAAATATTATTAAGAAACCATTTTTTTATTGTCTATTTATAATGCTATTTTACATTCTAAAAAAAATTTTTTGTTTATTTTTTATTTATTTTTATTTTTTTTATTTATTTTTATTTTTTTTATTTATTTTTATTTTTTTTATTTATTTTTATTATTTTTTATTATTTTTTTTATAAACAATTTCTTATAAACAAATAAATAATAGTATATATTTTTCAGTTACTTTAAAAAATGACGAATTTTTAAGGAAAAACAGTTGTGAGTAAAAAATTTAAAAAAAAAACAATGTTTTCAGTAAATATAGCAAGCATGGCTACGTGAGTCAATAATTCTCAAAAAATCCTTAAAAATTCATTTTAAAAATCCATGGAAAAATCCTTGAATAATTAAGGGAAAACAAAATCTGTAAAATACTTGAAAAATCTTTGAAAAGTTAAAATTTGTTAAAAAATCTTTCCAAAATCTTTAAAAGAGTCTCAACAGGTCCTTGATAAACTCATGAATGAAAAATCCTTGAAAAAATCATAAAAAGTCGGTCATAAATTCTTTGGCAAATCCTTAAAAAATCATTAAATAATTCTCAAAAAAACCTTGAAAATTCCTTGTAAACTCCTTTTAAAAATCCTTCTAAAATCCTTGAACACTTAATGGAAAATACTTGACAAATCTTTGAAAAGTTAAAATTCGTAAAAAATCATTCCAAAATCTTTAAAAGAGTCACACCAGGTCCTTGATAAACTCATGAATGAAGAATCCTTGAAAAAAATCCTTAAAAATTCCTTGGAAAAATCCTTGAACAATTAAGGGAAAACACTTGACAAAATCTTTAAAAATACTCGAAAAATCTTTGAAAAGTTAAAATTCGTAAAAAATCTTTCCAAAATCTTTAAAAGAGTCACACCAGGTCCTTGATAAACTCATGAATGAAAAATCCTTGAAAAATTTAAAAAAAAGGTGGTTCATAAATTCTTTGACATATCCTTAAAAAAATCATTAAAAATACTTCAAAAATCGGAAATGTTCAAATTTGTTAAAAAATCCTTACAAAATCTTTAAAAGAATTGCAAAATGTCCTCGAAAAACTCATGATTAAAAAATCCTTGAAAAAATATTAAAAAAATTCGTTGATAAATTCTTTCAGAAATCCTTTAAAAAATTATTAAATAATTATTAAAAAATTCTTGAGATTTCCTTTTAAAAATCATTGAATATTCAAAGGAAAACACTTGACAAAATTGTTAAAAATACTTGAAAAATCGGAAACGTTCAAATTTGTTAAAAAATCCTTACAAAACCTTTAAAAGAGTTACAAAATGTCATTGAAAAACTCATTAATGAAAATTCCTTGAAAAAATTAAAAAAAAATCGTTCAAATTTTTTTTCCGAAATCCTTAAAAAATCATTAAATAATTATTAAAAAATCCTTGAGAATTCCTTTTAAAAATCCTTGGAAAATCCTTGAACAATCAACGGAAAACACTTGACAAAATTTTTAAAAATACTTGATAAATCGGAAAAGTTCAAATTTGTTAAAAAATCCGTACAAAACTTTAAAAGAGTAACAAAATGTCCTTGAAAAAAAAAACGTTCATAAATTCTTTCAGAAATCCTTAAAGAAATCATTAAATGATTATTAAAAAATCCATGAGAAATCCTTTTAAAAATCCTTGGAAAATCCTTTAACAATCAAAGGAAAACACTTGACAAAATTGTTAAAAATACTTGAAAAATCGGAAAAGTTCAAATTTGTTAAAAAATTCTTACAAAACCTTTAAAAAGGAGTTACAAAATGTCCTTGAAAAAAAAACGTTCATAAATTCTTTCAGAAATCCTTAAAAAAATCATTAAATAATTATTAAAAAATCCATGAGAAATCCTTTTAAAAATCCTTGGAAAATCCTTCAACAATCAAAGGAAAACACTTGACAAAATTGTTAAAAATACTTGAAAAATCGGAAAAGTTCAAATTTGTTAAAAAATCCTTACAAAACCTTTAAAGGAGTTACAAAATGTCCTTGAAAAACTCATTAATGAAAATTCCTTGAAAATATTTAAAAAAATCGTTCGTAAATTTTTTCAGAAATCCTTAAAAAATCATTAAATAATTATTAAAAAATCCTTGAGAATTCCTTTTAAAAATCCTTGGAAAATCCTTGAACAATCAAAGGAAAAGACTTGACAAAATTTTTAAAAATACTTGAAAAATCTGAAAAGTTCAAATTTGTTAAAAAATCTTTACAAAATCTTTAAAAGAGTTACAAAATGTCCTTGAAAAACTCATTAATGAAAATTGCTTGAAAAAATTTAAAAAAAAATCGTTCATAAATTTTTTCAGAAATCCTCAAAAAATCATTAAATAATTATTAAAAAATCCTTGAGAATTCCTTTTAAAAATCCTTGGAAAATCCTTGAACAATCAAAGGAAAACACTTGACAAAATTTTTAAAAATACTTGAAAAATCTGAAAAGTTCAAATTTGTTAAAAAAATCCTTACAAAACCTTTAAAGGAGTTACAAAAAGTCCTTGAAAAACTCATTAATGAAAATTCCTTGAAAATATTTAAAATTATCGTTCATAAATTTTTTCAGAAATCCTTAAAAAATCATTAAATAATTATTAAAAAATCCATGAGAAATCCTTTTAAAAATCCTTGGAAAATCCTTTAACAATCAAAGGAAAACACTTGACAAAATTGTTAGAAATACTTGAAAAATCTTTGAAAAGTTCAAATTTGTAAAAAACCTTTAATAAATAGAGTCATAAAATGTCCTTGAAAAACCCGAGAATGAAAAATCATTGAAAGAATCATATAAAATTCGTTCAACAATTTCTTTGATATATCCTTCAAAAATTATTAAATAATTGTCAAAAAATCCTTGAAAAGTCTTATTAAAAATCCTTGTAAAATCCTTGAACAGTTAAGGGAAAACATTTGACAAAATCGTTAAAAATACTTGAAAAATCTTTGAAAAGTTTAAATTTGTTGTCACGAATGAAAATCCTTGAAAAAATCGTTCACAAATTCTTTGACAGATCCTTAAAAAATCATTAAATAATTCTCAAAAAATCCTTGAAAATTTCTTTTAAAAATCCTGGAACAATTAAGGGAAAACACTTGACGAAATCGTTAAAAATATTAGAAAAATCTTTGAAAAGTTCATATTTGTTAAAAAACCTTTAAACGAGTCACAAAATATTCTTGAAAAACCTATGAATGAAAAAACCTTGAAACATTTAAAAAAATCGTTCATAAATTCTTTTGACAAATCCTTAAAAAAATGACTAAATAATTATTAAAAAATCATTGAAAATTTCTTTCAAAAATCCTGGAAAATCCTTGATCAATCAAGGGAAAACAAATCTGTAATAGTTTTGCGATAATAATTGCGATAACTAAATTCTTACTTTTTACTAAATTGTTTCTTTGATCGCCAGTTAATTAAAAAAAATGTAGCTAATGGACGAAAATTTATTAGTAAATTTGCAAATACATGAAAACAATAAAATATGTAAAATTAATTTTCTCCTTCTATATATTTGTTACAACTTAAAAAATCTACAACAAAATTCCATCCAAAGTAACACTTCGCTAATCAGGAAAATTACAACTTTCCCGACGAAAACACGAAATCTCATTTAAACGGGAAAATATGCGTTGCATTCCATGGAAAACTTTTTGAAAACGTAATTTAATAGCCGACACGAATTTGAGCTAATCGATATGTTGCCATACAAACTCCTACGCCAATCTGTAACAGGTGATATAGCTATACTCCTACTTACTGCCACACTTACGGGTCAATGCATTATAAAAAACTTTTGTAGTTCCCTAGGACCGGTATTTAAGGGTCTCAGATGTGCTCGGGTTATAGCTAGCTAATTTAAATGCAATTATAGGGTACGTTAGTTTTCGGCACAAGCAGCCTTAAGGGTTTATACGAGACTCAACAGCAACTTACAAATCAATACTTTGATAATTGGAAATTAAAATTAAAAATTACCAACATAGTGGAGTCATTTTACGGAAAAGTACGACGAGGTTCGTAAAAATTTGATATAACTAATCCAATAAGGACAAAAAGTTTCGTAATGATACCAAAAATAAGATGTGATTTTTGCCAGGATAGGATTGGTTTGGGGGAACCATCCCTAAATAGCGAAAAACAGGTTTTTGAGGTATTTTTTTGGGTTGATTTACGAGTTTTATTTTTTTTGAACCCTTTAGACTTCTAGCAAAGATTTGGGAGTTGAACCCTTTTATTGTCAATGATTGAAGAACCTTCAGTCAAAATTTTGAGTGGATACGTTTTTTTGCCATATAATTCGGACCTAAACCATATGAAACTATATAAAGTAACCTTTAATTTAGCAAGGCAACTTCGAAAAATTACAACCTTATCTTATCAGTAATTTTCCGCTTTTTGCCGTTAATTAGTTGTGGAAAAATAAATTTTGCCGCTCTTTTTTTTCTATTAAAAATTAATCGTCATGCTAACTTTATATCAAGTTAGCAAGACAACTGCGTAAAAAATGACGATATGAAGAAACTAAAAGCTGGGGAATTTGCCGCTTTTTTGCCGTTAATTAGTTGTAGAAAAATAAATTTTACCGCTCTTTTTTTCTATTAAAAATTAATCGTCATGCTAACTTGATATCAAGTTAGCAAGACAACTGCGTAAAAAATGACGATATGAAGAAACTAAAAGCTGGGGAATTTGCCGCTTTTTTGCCGTTAATTAATTGTGGAAAAATAAATTTTGCTGCTCTTTTTTTTCTATTAAAAATTAATCGTCATGCTAACTTGATATCAAGTTAGCAAGACAACTGCGTAAAAAATGACGATATGAAGAAACTAAAAGCTGGGGAATTTGCCGCTTTTTTGCCGTTAATTAATTGTGGAAAAATAAATTTTGCCGCTCTTTTTTTTCTATTAAAAATTAATCGTCATGCTAACTTGATATCAAGTTAGCAAGACAACTGCGTAAAAAATGACGATATGAAGAAACTAAAAGCTGGGGAATTTGCCGCTTTTTTGCCGTTAATTAATTGTGGAAAAATAAATTTTGCCGCTCTTTTTTTTCTATTAAAAATTAATCGTCATGCTAACTTGATATCAAGTTAGCAAGACAACTGTGTAAAAAATGACGATATGAAGAAACTAAAAGCTGGGGAATTTGCCGCTTTTTTGCCGAAAAATTGGGTAGTGAGTTTTCAATGAATAAACACGTTTTAGGGTCCCTAGAATACGATTTTAATATTTTCGCGATGATGTCTGTGTGTGTGTGTGTGTGTTAGTGTGTGTGTGTGTGTGTTAGTGTGAGTGTGTGTTAGTGTGTGTGTGTGTGTGTGTGTGTGTTTGGATGGATGTTGTAGTAACGATAACTCAAAAACTACTGAATTAAAAAACTTGAAACTTTGCATACACGATTCTTATACCCTAGGTTAGATCTGATTAGATTTTGGTGTCAATCGGACAACCGGAAGAGGCAGTTGCTATGGGTGATGACGCCATTATTATACAAAACGGCAATAGAGTTTTACACATATATTTTGTATATCCTATAGTTTATTTTCAACGCATTAAAATTTTCGAAACTTTTGCCATTGTTGCCAGATTTACAAAAAAGTAAATTTTTTTCAAACTTTCGTGCCACCGTGTAAATTTTTGATTCAAACATGGCGAGAGGTCATGTGGTGGCCACATCAGATATTTTTATTAAAAATTAAACGTCTTGCTAACTTGGTATCAAGTAAGCAGGACAACTGCGTAAAAAAATGACGAAATCAAAAAACTAAAAGTTGGAGAATTTGCCGCTTTTTTGCTGTTAATTAGACGTGGAAAAATAATTTTGCCGCTCTTTTTTTTTTATTAAAAATTAAACATCTCGCAAACTTCATATCAAGTTAGCGAGACAACTGAATATATAATGACGATATCAAAAAACTAAAAGCTGGAGAATTTTCCGCTAAATAATTGTGGAAACCAAAAATTTGTTGCCTGCTTTTTATTTCCAGGTTTTTTATAAAGCAACTTAAAATTTTACAAAAAACAATTTCACTTAAATGAGTAATTGTTTTTAATCGGAATATATGTTTGAATAAATAAATATATCACTCAAGGCATATGAAAAATTTTTGTATAACCCTTATCTGAGCGAAAAGTTTTTCTCCAATTTTTATAGATTTTTATAACAATTTGTGCTACTATACGTCAGAGGCATGTGAACATTCAAATTTTGGTTAAAAATTTTTTTGACACAATCCGGTTTTTATTATACAATTCCATGTAGTGTCTCATTTTTATTAGTTTAAAATTTTTTAAACTAGAAAATCGTTAAGAATACAATTCAGAAAAAAATATTGTTTAACTATAATTTTTCAAATCGAAATGGAACAATTTTAATAATCTTAAGAAATTTGTGTAATTTTTAATAAAAAAAGAACGGCAAAATTTATTTCCCCACAACTAATTAACGACAAAAAAGCGGCAAAATCTCCAGCTTTTAGTTTTTTGATATGTTCATTGTTTACGCAGTTGTCTTGCTAACTTGATATCAAGTTAGCAAGACGTTTACTTTTTAATAAAAAAAAGAGAGGCAAATTTATTTTTCCATAACTAATTAACGGCAAAAAAGCGGCAAATTTCCCAGCTTTTAGTTTTTTCATATCGTCATTTTTTACGCAGTTGTCTTGCTAACTTGATATCAAGTTAGAATGACGATTAATTTTTAATAAAAAAAAAGCGGCAAAATTTATTTTTCCACAACTAATTTACGGCAAAAAATCGGCAAATTCTCGAGCTTTTAGTTTTTTGATATCGTCATTTTTTACGCAGTTGTCTTGCTAACTTGATATCAAGTTAGCAAGTAGTTTAATTTTTAATAAAAAAAAGGAGCGGCAAAATTAATTTTTCCACAACTATTTAACGGCAAAAAAGCGGCAAATTACTAATAAGATACCATTGTAATTTTCCGAAGTTGTCTTGCTAACTTGATAGACGTTAATTTAAGCCCAAGCAGAGTACTCTACGACTCGTTGGTTATAATGGGGGTCCACTTCAAAATTAGAGCAAATTCGGCCAAATATATATTTTGACCAAACATATTGCATATTTGGACCACTCATCGTGGTCATCATCACTTTTTTACCAATTTTCATCTAATTCTGCAGAGATTTGACCAAAATAGCCACATTTCAATTTTTAGCCAAAAACACGCGTATGTATTGTTATGAATTTTTATATTTCAAAATTTTGTGGTGAGTTCTAAATAAATAAAATAATAAACATTACAATAAACTAAACATAAAAAAAATAAATTTTAAGTCCTCTCTACCTCATCTTCTTTAGATCCCACCGACAAATCCACCTTCAAATCTTGATCTATTTATTTCCTTAACCTTTATCCTATCTTCCTTCTCCAAAATTCTTAAATTGCTTTCCCTGACACTACTCCATTGTAAATTATCTCCAACATACCAATCAGCCTTGTCTACCTTTTCAAAAAAAAATCTTTTGAATTTTTTTTTATTTTTCAAACTCTTTTCCTTATTTCAACATTAACAGCCTTTTTTATTATCACGACTTCATTTTTGTAATTTTTTTTTTATAATTAACAACTTTGGATAAATTCTCTAAAAATTCTGGTGACATTCAAAAATTTATATCTGACGTCAGTTTATTATTTTTTCCTCTGTTTTTTTCCCAAATTGAAATTTTTCTTGCTTGATTAATTAAAAAAAATTTAAATCTTAACATTATTATTTAAAAAATTTTCATACCATTTCCAATTTTTTTTTATTTTCATAATAATAATGGAATAATGATTTGCTCAAAAATTAACATAAGACTCTTTATATTTCACAATTGTTGATGTAGAATAACTTATATACCAATTATTTCAATAAATTCTCGAACCCTTTTTAACAATAAACTATGTTTATAACATTCAAAATAACAAAATTATTTCTGTTATTCTAACCTTTTAACAATAAAATAACAATTAACTTAAAAAAAATAACTCAAAAATAACTGTATTTCATTACAATATACAGTGCGTCCATAAAGTAACGCATAAATTCATTATTAGCTAAATGAACGATTAAATTAGAAATTCCCGAAACAGGTCGATTTTTGATTTCAATTTACTATTTTTTCAGATCATAATCTAATATACAGGGTGAACCACCTTCGTGTAATGACGTCATTACCATTTTTTTTTAAATGGAACCCCCCTTTTTTTTCAATTTCCGGATTGCCCTTGCTGAGCTGATTCCAAAAATGTATAATATATGTTGCTTCAAATTGGTACAGGGTGGGCAAAAATGCAAAAATTTACTATCAAAAACATCCTGCATTATTCTTAATAATTGTATCTAACAGCTTTTATTAGTGATCCAAGCCCGTGGACTATACAATTTTTTTTGGCAATATTTTTTACCATTTTTTTTTCATTTGACGTTAAAAACTGTCAACAACATTGAAGCACAGTTTTATATTTTTAACGCTTTAGAGAAGGTACGTTCGTGAACTTTTTTTACAAAATGCCTTTAACCGAAAGTGATAGGATTGAAATATTAATGATGATTGGTATTGGCGATAAGATGCGGACTCAACAAGAGGTATGGCGATTATTCCATGAAATGCACCCAGATCGTGAACCTATTTCACAATCTACGGTAAGCAGAATAGAGCGAAAATACATAGAATTAGGATATGTGAGGGATGCAACAAAGCAAGGTAGATCAAAAATTGATGAAAATATGCAACAAGACATAATTTTGTCGGCAGTAGAAAATCCATACTGTATAGTGCGAGGATTATCTAGCGATTTTGGTATTGGAAGTCTTCAGTATCAAACATTTTTAAAAAGGTAAAATACCATCCTTATAAAGTACGTCTTATCCATGAATTGGCTGAAGACGACTTTGACCGAAGAACTGAATTCTGCGAGTATATGATGAACCAAAATAACAATTTCATTGATAACGTTTTATTTTCGGACGAGGCAATGTTTTATTTGAACGGTCATGTTAACCGGCAAAACACCCGTTATCGGTCTGATGAAAATCCACACTGGATGCAAGAGTACCACACGCAAAGACCACAAAAAACCAACGTAAGGGCTGGTATTGTGAGAAATACAATTATTGGTCCATATTTTTTTGATGAAAACTTAACAGGAGCATTATATCTGGATTTCCTACAAAATACATTAATTCCTGATCTGATCCAGCTTTTCCCTGATATTCAAATACCCACTAATGTAGACCGCAGAATCTGGTTTCAACAGGATGGCGCACCGCCACATTTCGCAGTAACTGTGCGCGATTTTTTAAACACAACTTTTCCACAAAGGTGGACAGGAAGAAGGGGACCAGTGGAATGGCCTGCTAGATCACCTGATCTGAGCCCATTAGATTTCTTTTTATGGGGTTATTTAAAATCTAAAGTCTACTTCAACAGACCTGGAAATATCCGTCAACCACAAGACCGAATTAGACAAGAAATACAGAACATAACACCCGCTATGCCACAGAATGTTAGAGATGAAAGTAATGCCCGGTTCAGTCGTTGTATAATGGTCAATGGAGAAGAATTTGAACATTTATTGTAAATTTTCTTTTGTATGTTTTTGGTAGTGTATCACATTACTTGCATAACTACGTAATTCCATTTAATTTGTTTATTACATTCAGTAACGTATAACTTTCCATAAACAATTTTCATATTTTTTTTTTGCATTTTTGCAAGGTGGTATCAATTTGAAGCAACATATTATACATTTTTGGAATCAGCTTAGCAAGGGCAATCCGGAAATTGAAAGAAAAGGGGGGTTCCATTAAAAAAAATGGTGATGTCATCATTACACGAAGGTGGTTCACCCTGTATATTAGATTATGATCTGAAAAAATAGTAAATTGAAATCAAAAAACGACCTGTTTCGGGAATTTCTAATTTAATCGTTCATTTAGCTAATAATGAATTTATGCGTTACTTTATGGACGCACTGTATATTTATTCCAGGGAGAGAAATGATCGTAGCTATTCAAAATTTTGACTGAAGGTTCTTCAATCATTGACAATAAAAGGGTTCAACTCCCAAATCTTTGCTAGAAGTCTAAAGGGTTCAAAAAAAAATCAAACTAGTAAACCGAAAAATATCTCAAACACCTTTTTTTCGGTATTAGGGGGATGTTCCCCAAATTAATCCTGGCAAAAATCACAACATCTTATTTTTGGTATCATTACGAAACTTTTTGTCCTTGTGGATTAACTATACGAAATTTTTATGAACCTCTCCTTATTTTTCCGTAGAATGACTCCACTAACATTATAAATTTAAATTTTTTTATCAAGAAACTAAAAATGTCGAAAGTTTTGATTGAAGTCAATTGTAAAAAAATATTTAAATTTTAATCTCGGTTAATTTTCTAGTTTTCACTATTTTTCCACATTTTTTCCATTTTTCCTGTTTTTTTTATTGTTTCCTGTTTTTCATTATTTTATTCTATTTGTACTGTTTTTCCCCCATTTTACCCTATTTTTCCCCAATGCACGCTATTTTTCGGTATTTTTTCTATTTCTTTATATTCTGTTTTTCATTATTGTTTCCTTTTTTCTATTATTACTACGGCTCGCCCACACTTCACCTTGGGTGAAGTAGGGCAAACCGTAGTATTAAAATCGTGCAAACTTATCAACAAAAAATTTCTCTCCAAATGACTTAAAATGTCGTGAAAACTCGAGAACGAGACGGCCGATCCGGAAAATTTGAAAAAAAGTTATTGGAAAAATTCTCATTTTTTGAAATCGAATTTTCTTCCATCGACGGATATAGGCCGTGGTCTTGAAAAATCGCCCAGAAAATATTCCTTTGACTAGTTTAATATATTCCATTTTTACTTATTTTTTCCAATATTGCCTTATTTTGTTTTCCCCAATTTTTCACAATTTTGCTTTATTTTTCTCATTTTTCTCATTTTTCCCATATATTCCCCCATTTTTTAACTTTTTTGTATTTTTCATATATCTATCTATTTTTTCCAGTTTTCCTGTTTTCTTTATTTTTGCTTATTTTTCCCTTCTTATTTGTAGTTATTTTTCTGTAGCTTGTCCCATTTCCCTCGTTTTCCTTACTGTTTCTCTATTTTAAACTATTTCCCCATTTTTCTACGTTTTAAATTTAAATAAATAAAACAACGTTTTAAGATTTCCACAAAAATAATAACAAAAGTTATTAATTTAATAGTGACTAGTTTCGTTACATAGTAACTTCATCAAACTAATATTATTTACAAGAAAATCAAGAAATTTATACTAAAACAACTAAGAATAAAATTACCTCTCTAAAATTATGAGGGCTTAACCAAAAGCTATTAACAAACGTTCAAGCAATTAAAAACTAAAGAGAATTTAAAATAATTTAAAAAATACTTTAAAAGAATATTTGTATGAAGTTACTATGTAACGAAACTAGTCACTATTAAATTAATAACTTTTGTTATTATTTTTGTGGAAATCTTAAAACGTTGTTTTATTTATTTAAATTTAATAATGGATTTTCATCAAGTAAAAGCCGACACAGTTAAACAGTTTCTACGTTTTCCCTATTTTTCCCCTTTTTTCTATGTTTCATTTTTTTTTTAATTTTTCCTATTTCTTCCATTTTTATCCTGATTTTCATTTTTTTTCCTTGCTTTATAATTTTACTTATTCTAGTATTTTCTAAAATAACATCAAGATTTATTGTAATTCATCTAATTTCCATATTTTCCAATATGTTTATATTGTTATATTTAATTTTAATTTCAATTATGTTAAGTACCTACAGTCGTTTAATATTTCCCCCAAAACGTACGTGTAACGTAGGCTGGAAACGCCGCTGAATATTTAATAGTCCTTTTTAGAAAATGCATTAACTTTGCTGTTTTATGGCAGCATTAACGCCGGGTTTTAAATTTTATTTCGTCTAGGTGTTCTCAATTAAGCCATAAAAACTTTGCCTGGCAAAAAACCGCTTTGCTGGGTGCTTTCTGAATCCTTATACGAAATATTTAATGGGTATTTTTATTGCGATCAGATTTAGCGTTTAAATTGTTTATTTTAATGATGTTTTATATTTAGATAAATGATTTATGATGTAAAATAAACTAAATTTGTAATCAAATAAAGGATCTAGAATTCAATACAAAATTTTAAAATATTTAATTTTTTTTTCCAAACCCCCCAGTTTAGCAAAGGGCAGCGATGCCTGGATTATTATAGTCAATCTTTTTGAAAGTGTGACTAATCCATCTTTATTTCCATTTTCTCTATTGGTTCGTCTCTAGGTTATAACTACTCGTTTTTACTTATTTTTACTAAAATATGTTGAAAATTATTCAGTATTGTAATGTACATGTTTACTAGAATATAATAAATCGATAACTCGTCGATAATGAATCAAGAATGAATAATGAATGAATCAAGAATCAAGAATGAGTGAATCCTCTCAAAAAGATGATGTAGAAACTCAGCAATAAACAGTTCCTGACCTATGGGCAACGACCGGCGTTCAACCTGTCGGTGCTATATCACGTTACGTATACCTCACATCTTTTTATATTGTTTAAATTATAACTAGTTTAATGAACTACGATATATTATTATTTAAGTTTATTGTGTGTATATTAATTCCTACCACTATCTTAATTAATTATTATTCATTTTTACTTTACGGTTATTAATATTATCTAAATTTATCTAAATCTTTTTTGCTAATTCTCAACAAAACATGGAGTTTTTATTAAAATTTTATTTTTACACTTTATGTCTCACTTCCCGTTTTGAACTCTCTACCTTTCGTTTAATGTAAATTTTACCTTTTTATAGTTCCATACCCCAAAGGGTCAAAACGGAACCCTATTGCTCTCACTCGCGTGCCCGTCCGTCTGTCACACCGGTCTAGCAGCTAAACCGTTCAAGCTATATTAATAAATATGATTTTTGCAGTAACATTCCCTCATTTTTAGGGTTCCGTACCTTTGTATTTATGCGAATTGTGATATTCGATATTTTATTATTTTTATCTGTGCAATCGTATTAGTTTTATTAAAAAACGCATTTTTCATTGTATAATTGTTTTTCTATCTTTGTCGGTTACGCTGATTTTAACAAATTTGTTCGTTGCATTTCAAAATTTGTTAATATATCTAAGTATATATGCGGATTGTGATATTCATAATTATTTTTTCTTCGTCGAACACACATAAGCCAGGTTATTTTTCTTTTCACTTCTTTAAATCTTTTTACCAAGTATTTTAAAGTCCTTTAAGAATCGTGCCTCTGCACAGCTGGCTTATATTCTACATTTGGTACGGAACCCTAAATGTGCGAAGTCCGACACGCACTTGACCGATTTTTTTTTGTTTATTTTGTTGCGTAATATCGCATAATACTGTTAGGTCAAATTTATATAGGTCATATCTGAATTCCAGGAAAGAGAATATATTTCCCCATCATACAGTGTGACTCAAAAAGTTTGCACCATATGGGAAAAATTTTTATTATTCATTTGACAGAAATTTTTATTCTTGATAATAGTTGGTGCATTGCGTAAAACTGCTTTTGTGAGCGTCAAACTTTCAAATTTCTAAATGGTATACAGTTTATTTTTTTTCTCCCCCTCATTTTGTACTGTAAGTTTTTATTATATTATATTATATTTTCACTAAAATTGTTTGATATCATAATTAATTATTTCGACGCTTTTAACTTTTATTTACTGTTATTTTTAATTCTATTAATGCCGGTATATTTTTTTATTATTTACTTAAAAGTTCATATCTTATCAGTTATATGAGGGAGAAAAAAAAAGAAATCTTCGGTAACCAACACGGACGATATAAAGTCGATTATTTTAACTGAGTAGGTAGAGAAGAACATTATTAACATGGGAAAGTTATTTTATAGGAATACCAAGAGAAGAGAGGGACATGACGCGAGGAAATAAGAAGGGGATATCAAGCGAGTATGAAACTAAAATATATTTAGTAGAGAAATAATGAAAATACAGGGTGGTACAAAAAAACGTAACACCAAAAGCCATCACAGTATAAAGTGGTTGTTAATAGTTTAATTTTTTTCGTCATTTCTACTTCGGTGTTTTAAAAATTATATTTCCTTTGAGCCGGTTTTGATATATTTTTATAATTTCTTTATCTTTTACAACCCTGTAATACTAAGTAGATATGTTTATGTCAATTTCAACTAAGTGCTTTCCCATATATTATCTATTGACATTACCTAAATCCATTTAGAATAACATAAAATCAATAGACCTTAAATTGCTATGGATGTTATATTCATCTCACAAAATGTTTTGGATACTGGTAAGATTTGGATAGGTTAAAATTAGAAGGATACATAGAAATGGTGTAAAGGTGCCCAAGAGATTCAAAATTAGCAACAAAAACAATACACTGAGTATCTGAATTTACTTCTTTTTTTCACATTTTTGAATTTCTGTCTTGTTT
Source organism: Neocrepidodera transversa (assembly GCA_963243735.1). Taxonomy (NCBI): domain Eukaryota; kingdom Metazoa; phylum Arthropoda; class Insecta; order Coleoptera; family Chrysomelidae; genus Neocrepidodera; species Neocrepidodera transversa. Next base: position 18,676,836 of record OY725350.1, read on the forward strand.
TTTTTTAATATTCATACAAGGTGGACCAAAATTGTCGAGTAACACTTCTAGGGGTGATAAAACACCTTAAAATAAGTAATGTTTGTCTAATGAACCCATGTCCAAAACCGCTTATTAAGGGTGCGACAACCCCTAGAAAGGGCTTAACGATAATTGGTTTTTCACTAATTGCAGTTTTAAAGGGATGAGTTTTTTGTTATCAACTGTTTTGGAAAATGAATATTAAAATAATATTTACGGAAGTTTTTCTTGAATAAAGGTACTCTTGATGTATCATCCAAAAATTAATCGTCGTTTAAAAAATAACTCACCCCCTCAAAACTACCCTTGATGAATTCGAAGAATCAAGACAAAATACGTCAAAAGCATATCTTAGTACCCTTAGGTACTACCTAAAATTTGAATATTGTATGGTACCCCTCTCAAAAGATATTCATGAAAAACCAATTATCGTTAATCCCTTTCTAGGGGTTGTCGCACCCTTAATAAGCAATTTAGGACATGGGTTTATTTGACAAACATTACTTATTTTTAGGTGTTCTATCACCCCTAGAAGTATTGCTCGACAATTGTGGTCCACCTTGTATATAAACTACAACTAAAGGCATTTTTAGAAGGAAATTATTTTTAGAAATAAAAATTATTATGTAAAAAAATTTCATTAATATAACAATTTTACTGAACAATAGTAAAATTAAAAATTAACTTTAATATATTTTTTTGCTAACTTTTACAGCAAAATTCAATTGTTCTGTATTTTTCATTTATTAACTTTAACGTATTTATGAAACTAAGGATTTTTTATTTTCTACAAAATCTTATTTTTCATTCATTCTCTACATCGTAGCATTCCTAAACTCGTCTTTCTCTCCCTCGTCTGAAGCATGGAGTTGACTGCAGCATAGAAATGAGTGCCTAAACTCTTTTTTAGGTCATTATTTCTCCTGTTTTACTCAAAAGGACGCTGAGAAATTTTAACGCCTATTAGAGGTGCTTAATGGTCCATGATAGGCTCACCAAATTGTTACGTCTTAATGTGAAAGACTTTTTGGCTTCGCGAGTCGGTAACTTTAACTTAGAAATTACAATTAATGTGCAATAAAAAATTAGATGGATTAATTTTGGTTTGTGATATAAAAAATCGAAAAAAAAACGCCAATGGAGTTGACTCTATATTAAAAAAATCTTTTCGATGAATTACGTCTTCTTACTCGAAAATTTTTAGATCATACCATGAATTAATTGTCAAAATTAAAATTTTCCTGCAAAAGGAGTTGCAGGATCTAAAGTACAAAAATAAAACATCGAGAATACAGAAGAAAAATGTGATGGATAAAATTGTGAGGGTTATAAACATCAAATAATCAATGTATTAGATGAATTTTAAGAAGATTTATTTTTACTTCAGAAGGAAATGATTTCTGAAAAAGGAGATAAAACTTTTTCTTTAACTTACAATAAATACATGCACATTTAGTTAATTTAATGCAAAAGTCGATCAAAATATTAAGGCCAATTATTTTTAGAATTTTTCAGGAATTTTCCTTTCATTATTCCAGAATTTTGCAAGGATTTTTAAAAGAAATTTTTAGGGATGTTTTAGGCCAATTATTTTTAGAACTTTTCAAGAATTTTTCTTTCATTATTCCAGAATTTTGCAAGGATTTTTAAAAGAAATTTTCAGGGACGTTTTAGGCCAATTATTTTTAGAACTTTTCAGGAATTTTCCTTTTATTATTCCAGGATTTTGCAAGGATTTTTAAAAGAAATTTTTAGGGATGATTTAGGCCAATAATTTTTAGAACTTTTCAGGAATTTTAATTTCATTTTTCGAGGATTTTGCAAGGATTTTTAAAAGAAATTTTTAGGGATGTTTTAGGCCAATTATTTTTAGAACTTTTCAGGAAATTTTGCTTTCATTATTCCAGAATTTTGCAAGGATTTTTAAAAGAAATTTTTAGGGATGTTTTGTAAGGATTTTTTTAAAGAAATGTTTAGGGATGTTTTAGGCCAATTATTTTTAGAATTTTTCAGGAATTTTCCTTTCATTACTCCAGGATTTTGCAAGGTTTTTTAAAAGAAATTTTCAGGGATGTTTTAAGATTTTTTTTAATAATTTTTCAGTCATGACTTTTTCAGAGAAGTTTTGTGGACTTTTCAATAAATTTTAACCTTTTAAAGATTTTTTAAAGATTTTTCAAAAATTTTTCAAAGCTTTTTCAAAGATTTTTCAAAAATGTTTTAAAGATTTTTGAGTATTGTTCGAGGATATTTGAATGATTGAGGAATTTTCAAGGACTTTACAAGAATTTTTTAAATCCTTTTTTACTATTTTTTCAAAATTATTCCATAATGGTTTAAGAATTTGTCGAAGATTTTTGAAGGGTTTTTTTTTAATGAATTTTTAAGGATTATATAACAATATTTTATTGGTTTTTTAAGAAATTTTCAATTTTAAGGATTTTTGAAGTATTATTCAAGGATTTTTAAATGACTGACGAATTTTTAAAGACTTTAGAGAATTTTTTACGGTTTAAGATTATTCCAACTATTTTTTTTACTATTTTTCCAAAAATTTTAATAAGAATTCTTTAAGAAACTTTTAAGGATTTTTATAAATTTTTAAAGAATTATTTAATAACGGTTTGGCAATTTTTCGAAGATTTTTTAAAATGAATTTTTAAGGATTTGTAAGGATTATTTAGGGATTTTTTTTATTGATTTTACAAGAAATTTAAATTTTTTAAGGATTTTTTAAGTATTGTTTCAGAGTTTTTAATGATTGAAAACTTTTCAAGAACTTTAGAGGTTATTTTAGGGTTTGGTATTATTCCATTTTTTTTTTTTTAAATTATTCTGTAATCGTTTTAAGAATTTTTTGAAAATTTTTAAAGGTTTTTTTAAATGAATTTTTAAGGATTATATAAGGATACTTTATTGGTTTTTCAAGAAATTTTCATTTTTTAAGAATTTTTTGAGTATTATTCAAGGATTTTTTAATGATTGAGAAATTTTCAAGGACAAGATTTTTTAAAATAAGTTTTCAAAGATTTTGCAAAGTTATTTAAGGGAATTTTATTGGGTTTTCAAGAAATTTTCAATTTTAAAGATTTTTGAAGTATTAAATAAACCATTTTTTAATGACTGAGACATTTTTAAGGACTTTAGAGAATTTATTAAGGTTTATTATTATTCCAACTCTTTTACTATATTTTAAAAAATTTTAATAAGAATTTTTTAAATAGTTTTTAAGGATTTTTTTTTACGAATTTTTAAAGAATTATTCAATAATGGTTTACAGATTTTTTTAAGATTTTTTAAAATGAATTTTTATGGATTTTGCAAGGATTATTTAAGGATATTTTATTGGGGTTTCAATAAATTTTCAATTTTTAAAGATTTTTAATTATTGTTCAAGTATTTTTTAATGCCTGAGGAGTTTTCAAGGACTTTAGAGAATTTTTTAAGGTTTAGTATTATTTAAACTATTTTTTAAAAATTATTCAGTAATCGTTTAAGAATTTTTCGCAGGTTTTTTTTTTAATGAATTTGTAAAGATAATTTAAGCATATTTTATTTATTTTTTTAAGAAATTTTTATTTTTGAGGATTTTTTAAGTACTGTTCAAGAATTTTTTAATGATTGAGGAATTTTCAAGGACAAGATTTTTAAAAATGAATTTTTAGGGATTTTGCAAGGATTATTTAAGGGTATTTTATTGGGTTTTCAAGAAATTTTCAATTTTAATGTTTTTTGAAGTATTCGAGGATTTTTTAATGACTGGGACATTTTCAAGGACTTTAGAGAATTTTTTAAGGTTTATTATCTTTCCAACTCTTTTTTTTTACTATTTTTTCAAATTTTTTAACAAGAATTCTTTAAGGTGTTTTTAAGGATTTTTTTTACGAATTTTAAAAGAATTATTCAATAGTTTATGGATTTTTGGAAAAAAATTTAAATTGATTTTTTAAGGTTTTTGCAAGGATTATTTAAGGGTATTTTAATGGATTTTTGGAAAAAATTTTCAATTTTAAGAAATTAAAGTATTTTAAGTATTGTTCAAGGATTTTTTAATGACTGAGGAATCTTCAAGGACTTTAAAGCAACTTTTTTTACCATTTTTTAAAAATTTTTAATAAGAATTCTTTGAGTTTTTAAGGATATTTTACGAATTTTTAAAGAATTATTCAATAACGGTTTACGAATTTTTGGACGATTTTTTAAAATGAATTTTTAAAGGATTATATAAGTATATTTAATTGAGTTTTCAAGAAATTTTCAATTTTAAGGATTTTTGAAGTATTGTTCAAGGATTTTTTAATGACTGAGACATTTTCAAGGAACTTAGAGAATTTTTTAAGGTTTAGTATTATTCCAACTTTTTTTTACCATTTCTTAAAAAAATTTAATAAGAATTCTTTAATGAGTTTTTAAAGATTTTTTACGAATTTTTAAAGAATTATTCAATAATGGTTTTCGGATCTTTGGAAGATTTTTTAAAATGAATTTTTAAGGATTATTGAAGGGTATTTTATTGGGTTTTCAAGAAATTTTCTATTTTAAGGATTTTTGAAGTATTCAAGAATTTTTTAATGACTGAAATATTTTCAAGGACTTTAGAATTTTTTTTAAGGTTTTTACTATTTTTTCAAAATTTTTAATAAGAATTCTTTAAGGAGTTTTTAAGGATTTTTTACGAATATTTAAACAATTATTCAATAATGGTTTACGGATTTTTGGAAGATTTTTTAAAATGAATTTTTAACGATTTTGCAAGGATTATTTAGGGGTATTTTATTGCGTTTTCAAGAAATTTTCAATTTTAAGGATTTTTAAAGTATTCAAAAATTTTTAATGAATGAGACATTTTCAATATCTTTATAGGTTTTTTTAAGGCTTAGTATCCTTCCAACTCTGTTTTGACTATTTTTTTAAATTTTTAATAAAAACTCTTTAAGGATTTTTTTACGAATTTTTAAAGAGATATTTAATATTGGTTTAGCAATTTTTCGAAGATTTTTGAAAATAAATTTTTAAGGATTATTTAAGGATATTTTATTGTTTTTTCAAGAAATTTTCAATTTTTAAGTATTGCTCAACGATTTTTTAATGATTGAGAAATTTTCATTTATGCATTAATAAATAATTTATACACAAATGTTGTAATTACAAAAAAAAGTTTACTACGCCACTGTGACCGGATCATTTTTAGAGAAGACCCGCATTAAAACGATCGATGATTAAATTGGTCGGGCGCCGCGACTAGACCAATGTCAGAAGTGGCATTTTCCGACTTTTCCTCTACTCAAATATCTAGTTATTGAGAAGTTACACTAGAACCCCGACCAATAAACAAACCGATGACTGACCCGCATCGGAAATTAATTTACGAGGTTTATCACGCCCCTTTTTTTATAAACGTCTCGTATTTTAGCAAGAGAAAATGTTACATATTGACGCAATTCTGGAATCAGTATTATTTTACGAATATACAAAGTGTTTACCTTTTTAAGGCATTTTTTTATAATTATTTTACTATTTACTGGGTGGTTTTGAATGATCTATTTTTATTTATTAGAATGGTGTCATTTTCTTAGTTTCTATAAAGTGTATAAAATAATTATTAACTTCTTATATTTTGACAATAAACTGTACTTTTCATAAGTACGGTCCTGTTCATTTTTATCCTGAATGTTTATTAGTATATTTTGAATGTAATTTAAAAAAAAAAATTTAATAATTTAAACGCAAAAATTAGCAAAAAAAAGGAGAGGGAAAAGGGTGGAAAAATTAGTTTTATTAAATTAAAATCTCAATTTTTAAATAAAGAAACTTATATAAACTTTTTTAATTGACTGTCAAATGTAAACAATTTTTTCAAATAAGGTTTCGCCTTTAAAGGGTCACTCTCAACTATTTTTTAAATACGGATCTGTACTTTTTTGAAATCATTTTTATTAGATTTTGACAATAAACTGTACTTTTCGTAGGTACGGTCCTGTTCATTTTTATCCTGAATGATTATTAGCATATTTTTAATGTAACTTTTTTTAATTTTTTTTAGTAATTTAAACGTAAAAATTTGCAAAAAAAAAGGAGAGGGAAAAGGGTGGAAAAATTAGTTTTATTAAATTAAAATCTCAATTTTTAAATAAAGAAACTTATATAAACTTTTTTAATTGAATGTCAAATGTAAACAATTTTTTCAAATAACGTTTCGACTTTAAAGGCCACTCTCAGCTATTTTTAAAATACGGATCTGTACTTTTCTAAAAACATCATTTTTATTAGATTTTGACAACAAATTGTACTTTTCATAGGTACGGTCCTGTTCATTTTTATCCTGAATGTTTATTAGCATATTTTGAATGTAATTTTTTTAATTTTTTTTAGTAATTTAAACGCAAAAATGAGTAAAAAAAAAGAAGAGAGAAAAGGGTAGAAAAATTAGTTTTAAAATTAGTTTTAATAAACTTTTTTAATTGAATGTCAAATGTAAACAATTTTTTCAAACGTTTCGTCTTTTTTTAAATACGGATCTGTACTTTTTTGAAATCATCATTTTTATTAGATTTTGACAATAAACTGTACTTTTCATAGGTACGGTCCTGTTCATTTTTATCCTGAATGTTTATTAGCATATTTTGAATATTTTTTAATTTTTTTTTTAATAATTTTAACGCAAAAATTTCCAAAAAAAAAGGAGAGGGAAAAGGGTGGAAAAATTAGTTTTATTAAATTAAAATTTCAATTTTTAAATAAAGAAACTTATATAAACTTTTTTAATTGAATGTCAAATGTAAACAATTTTTTCAAACGTTTCTCTTTTTTTAAATACGGATCTGTACTTTTTTAAATCATCATTTTTATTAGATCTTGACAATAAACTGTACTTTTCATAAGTACGGTCCTGTTCATTTTTATCCTGAATGTTTATTAGCATATTTTGAATGTAATTTTTTAAAAATGAGCAAAAAAAGGAGAGAGAAAGGGTAGAAAAATTAGTTTTAATAAATTAAAATCTCAATTTTTAAATAAATAAATGCGGACATGTACTTTTTATTTCCTTTTTTGAAATCACCATTTTCTTATTAGATTTTGCCTATGAATTGTACTTTTTCTAGGTACGGTCCTGTTCATTTTTATCCTGAATATTTTTTTAGATTATTTTGATTGTAATTTTTTAAGAAACTTGTAGAATAATTTAATTTAAACGCTAAAATGGGGAAACAAAACACAAGAGTGGGTAGAAAAGGGGAGAGAAAGTGATAAAAAATAATAGTGAGAGAAAAAAGGGGTGGAAAAAAATAATAATAAAAGTGGGGGAATACGTGGGACAAAAAAAATAGTGATTGAAAAACTGAAAGGAATTTTAACAAAAATGATTAAAAATTAAATTAGAATTATTATTTTTACGAAATGTTTACAAATTTCTCTATTTTTCAAAATTTTGCCCTAATTTCTTCCTCTTTTTCTGTTTTTCCCAATTTTTCACTATTTTTCTTATTATTTTCATATTTCTCCTATTTTTTATTATTTTTCTTATATTTTTCTGTTTTCCATTAGTTTTTTTCTATTTTCTCTGTTTGTACTTATTTTTCCTTACTTGTCCTTATTTGTAATTGTTTTTCTCTATTTTATCCTATTTTCTTGATTTTGCTATTTTCCCTACTTATTCCCTGTTATAAACAATTTTTACCAAATTTCCCAATTTTTCAATATTTTTCCCATTTTGCTCATTTTTTCTTATTTTTCCAATTTTTCCCTTTTTTAACAATTTTTGGCAATTTTTTTTTATTTTTTAACATTTTTTTTATGTTTTAATAATTTTGTTAGTAATTTTTTTTTATTTATTAGCATTTTTTTTTATTTATTAGCATTTTTTTTTATTTTTTAACAATTTTTAGTAATTTGTAACTATTTGTAAGCGGCGTTTATATTATTATTATTATTTAACAATTTTTAGCAATTTTTTTTGTCAGCGATTTTTTGAATTTTTTAGTAATTTTTAGGTTATTTTAGTATTTTTTAACAATTTTCAGCATTTTTTTGTTTTTTTTTAACAATTTTTACCCATTTTTATTATTACTTAGCAACTTTTAGAATTTTTTTTTAATATTTTTTATTAATTTTTAGGATTTTTTTAGTATTTATTAACAGTTTTTAGTAATTTTTTTTATTTTTTAACAATTTTTATTAATCTTTATTATTATTTAGCAATTTTTAAATATTAAACATATATAATTTTATGTCTAATGCTGAAGCCACTAAATTATTTTAAATTTAAATGTTCAATTATTTTGCGATATTAAGTACAACTTTGGCAACACTGCACACGTTTAATATTTACGTTCTGCGATATAAATTTCTAGCAAAAAAGTGTTATATATATTTATTCGAAATTGTGGAAGTATTATCCAAACAATAAAACATGCAAACTTGTATTTTCTGGGACAAATTTTAGAAAACTGGTCCTTAGATCACACCTACAATAGTTCAAGTGTTTTTAAATAGATGGCACCTCATCGAAGTTGCCAACAATTTTGTGATTTCTTAAACTTGATGAAATAAAATTATAAAACAGAGCTTTGTTGAGATTTTAGATATTTATATAATAATTTTTTTTATATTAAATAAATAATGCTGCATCACTACTAAAAGTACAATATAATAAAATCGATATACTTTTTTTAAATTAAACAATCAAAAAACTGGAAATATTTCTAAAAATATTGAAATATAGAGAAACAAATATTTAATGTAATTTACCAGTTTCATAACTAAAAAAAATTAGCTGATAAAGGCGCATTTGCTTTAGACCACAATTATGTTTCTGAAAAGCCAAGCCAATAATCCATTTATACGTTAATGAAATTATAAAATTGGGGCATAATTTCCGTAGAGCTTTTACATGCGAGTTTTAAAAGCGTATATACATAAAAGACACAAAAGGTGATTTACCTTGTAGTTATATGGCTTTTGTACCATAAAACTTCAGCCAATAATGACAGCGGGAATTTTACAACTGGGTAATCGACCCGGAGTGTTATTTGCATTTCTTTTTCTATAATCAATCAAAATAAAAAACAATTACGCAATAATAATTAAACAAAAATAAAGTAAAAATTGTATTCTTTATAGTCACCAAATGATTAACTAATCTGAATTATATTGTTGGAATTATTTGTATTAGTTTATTCTTAAATCTTTCAACAGGTTGTCATTTAGAATTTAAATTGACTGAGTCCCGGTACTTTGCAAGTTGATTAAATTAATTTAACAGAAAATTAAATTTTAACGGAGAATGTCGGTACTCTATGCTATAATTATACCTTAATTATGTTTTTATATGGGCGGGTCTCTGTTAATTTTAACATCATCTTTTTTCTTGTATTTATAATTTCATGGTTTAGAATTCTGATTTGGCTTATTTGGTTTGACAAACGAACTGATTCTTTTGAAAATCGAAATCTTTTATAAAATTTTATCGTCAAAAATCGAATGGAGTCGAAAAGAAATAGAAACAAATCGAAAATAAAATCGAATAAAACAAAAAAATTGGGAAATTTGAAAAGCAAAAATAGAAAAAATCATTGAGAATAAAAAGAATCGAAATAATTGAAAGAATTGATTAAAACCAACAAAAGTGCTAAAATTTCGAAAAATGTCAAATAAAACCAAAAAAAAAATGATAAAAATCTACAAAAATTGAAATAATCGAAAAAATTCGAAAAAGATGAAAGAAATCGAAAAAATTTAAACAACATCAAATAACACCATAAAAATTTGAACAAACCTGAACAAAATCGACAAAGGAGGGTATCGTTTTAAATGGGTGTTTTGGGTTTCTCATGAAAACAATTTTTATGTTTCAAAAACTTGAAAATCAAAGAGAGGAAAACGAAAATTTGTTTTTTTATATAAACTATGAGCTTAAAATGAATTTCCATTGTGTGAAATTCTAAATTACCGGATATTTATGGTGTATACACGACGGCTAAAATTATTAATAAATTAAACATATTTAATGCAAGAAATCTCTTTGAAATGGAAAAAAAATACTTAAAATAAATCACCAATATTTTTAAAACTATTACATCTGCCTGAAATGGCCCGAATATTTAACAATTTTTAACTGAAAAATCCAAAAACTGGAAAAGTTTGACATTTATTATTAAAATCTCAGTTATTAAAACAATTTTTAAATATGGCAACAACGCATGTTTTAACACAGAACCACAGTGTAGGCGTTTTTTATTTGCACTCAAATCAGTTCACTTCTTAACTGACTTGAACAGTGACAAATCGAACTTCACTAAAACAAGAACATTAGTAATAAGAAATAAATACGTGACCAAACGTCATCAAAAATGGCCGCTGGTAGACACACAAATTGTATTGAACTGCATTTTGCATGTGTTTTATGTTTATTTGATGTATTGTGTGCTTTTAGAAAGTGTTGGAAATAAAAATAATTGCTGTTTCAAATAATAGGCAAATAAGAAAAAAATAACAGCTTCTAACATATATAATGAGAGTATAAATAAATACATATACAATCTCCTGGAATTGATGAAAAACTCTAGAAGATCACTTTCCATCATCAGTGACTGCTTTACTGCTTTCCACATATTCTAATATTTGGTCCTCACACATAGTTTTTACACCAAAGAACAAGTCAAGGTCTACAAGAGTTTGTCAGCATATAAATATTTTTCCTGGTTTTTTAGAGGTCATTCCGTTCTGGTTTGTGTGGAAAATGTAGTTCACTAGGGTATGCAATAAAATCTAACAGTTTCACGACCTCTTCAACAGAAGCGTCTAGATCCCAATTGCAACTCGAGTACTCACCGCTGTTGCCATCAGTTTGTACGTTAACTTGAAAGTTTGATTATATATTATTGTGATACGAAGTGGTCCAGTGCTAGAGTGTATGCTTTACACATAAAACTTCCTGGTTCGAATCCAGAGGATTTTTTTAATTTTTTTAGTACACAGGTTAGATTTAGATAGTAAAGACTTCTTTTAATGAAATAAATATTTTTTTACGCCAATGAAACATTTAAACCTTACAACTCGAGTTACAATTGGGATCTAGATACTAGTCTCTTTGACTCCCACAATTGACTACAGAACAATAGTATGCATGTTTGGTTCTTTCTAACAAACAATATTTTTTCTGTACACTGTCACTTTTTTAAATATCGATAATGTACCCCGAGTAGTCAGTCACACAACTGTTCTAAATTAAAATGTCTGTTTTAAGCTCCAATCGTTTCCTATGTTAAAATAATGTTAACTACATGAAAGACATGGGTTTGTGTGCCTACCAGCGGAGATCTTGAATTTCATCTGACAGCATCTTGGATTGGTCTATAGATGATAATAATATATGTCAATTAAATTAAACCTTGTATTTAATATTTATAGTTCACTTTTGAACAAATTTTGCGGGTGGAGCAGCATCGGAGCAGATCGGATAAATTCCGATTATTTTACAAAGAAAACTGTATCTGAAGTAATCTAGATCAGAACTGAACTGATCTGAGTGCAAATAAAATTCAGCTACTATAAGTCCTATACTGTGGCAGAAATGACCTTTCCATTATTGTTCTGATAGGAGTACCTTGTAACGTCAAACAAAATATTACTAACACATTTTTTCAAAGCTTTATTCAAATATTTAACAAACTTAATTTTTTTAATTTAAGTGAAAAGTATAGTTAGTATTGTTTGAAATATTGAAACTTTGGTATTAAAATTAAAATTAATACCTTTTGCTCTTCCATCCATTTGATGAACTTGTCGTTTTCTTTTTTAATAAGCTTCTTCCGATTTTTGCTATATTAACCGCGATTCTGCTTTATTATTTAGTTATTCAATGTTAGAACTTATTTTTAAGCAATATACAACCAGTAACAACTGTCGTGACAACAATAAATCTTATGTGACATCACGAATTCAGCCATTTTACATTATTTCTTCTTTATTTCCATTTTTTGTAGTAATAATAAGAGTATTTATATGATTTTAAAGTGTGCCAATAAAAAAGGTATTTTTCTAGGATCACTATGAAAAGTATATATTTAGCCACGGCATACTTGCGTTCAAAGTGACTAATTTCTCACGATTCTAAAAAGCAGTGTGGGAATTTCCTGTACCTCACACTGCACATGCGCAGATGTCTAATATTTGTCTTTTTTTTTAAACTGCACATGCGCAGATTACAGTAATAGTAGATTCTGTAACAAGGTTAGAATGAAAAATTCGACACGAGTGGAAAATTCCGAACGCGAGCGAAAGCGAGTGTGAGGAACCCCGAGTGTCGAATTTTTTCATTCTAACCGAGTAACAGACTATATTTTCTCCACGATCAAAAAGTATAAATCAAAATTAAATCTGAACACAAGTTATTTGTTGACATATTTGTATTACATTGTAGTTATATTTATAGTGTTATGGTACACTTACCGAAATTAAAATCTGGTGCATTGATGTTCATAATTTGCAATTTTAGATATTATTAAATTCTATATCTACTTCACTTGATTTTTCACTCATTATTTTGTTTAAATTAAAACTTGTTTGAAAATAATTATTATCGTCGCCATTTTGTATCTGACACTGACACTTTTGAAATCCATGGCAATCCCATATCGTTTATTTCGATTACAGAAAATCCATTCTTTACCTTGATAAAGAATGAAAATACATGCAAAATACATAAAAAGCAAGTGTTTTAGAATAAATATTCAGACTCTAGAGTGTGAATGTTTACATTCTATTATTAAAAATGATTTCGGAATTCATACATTCAATAATGGTCGTGGAGAAAGAATAATTATTCTAAATCTCCCATGCATCTATCGTAGTAGGATGCTGCATTTTGTTGACATGTAATTTGACGTTTGCTATGTCATATAAATTTAAACTTCAGTAAACATTAATACAATAATACTTCGAAATGGTAGAAATTGACAATAATTCCGATTCAGAAGACGAATATATGGAAAACACACCTCCAGAATTTTTTTAAATTACATTGAATGCAACTTTAAACCTTTTGCCTCAAAAATCAAGAGAAAAATATGAATGCGTTTATAGAAAATTTATGGAATGGAAGGAAAATAAGAAAATCACAACAATTTCTGAAAATGTAATTCTGGCGTATTTTCAAGAACAATCAAAATCTTATATGGCTTCAACACTTTGGTCCCAATACTCAATGTTGAGAAGCACATTAAGCATTAAAAATAATATCGATATTTCAAAATATGTAAAATTGAGAGCCTTTCTAAAAAGACAGAATGATAATTACAAACCTAAAAAGTCAAAAACCTTGACATCTGAAGAAATCCAAAGATTTTTGAAGGAAGCACCTGATTATAAATATTTATTAATAAAGGTAAATAAAAGTTGCATTTAAAATTAGACAAAACACTGATTTTGTCTGATTACTAATAATATAAATATGATATTAAAAAGAGGGCATTTTAAAAATATTTGTATCTAATTTTTTGACCTTACCTTATTTCTATTCATCTCACTTTTTTATTAAAATAATGTACATTTCCAAAAAATTGTAACATATTTCAATATTATTTTTAAATATTTAAAAATCGTGATCGTAGAAAAAGTATTGTGTGCAACATGTGCGCAAAGTACTTTTCCCACTCGCTTGATTTACGAACACTCGCCTGGCGGCTCGTGGTAACTAACAACTGACATATATTTAAAATTTGACATGATGTGTAAAACTTTTTCTTTCTAATACATGTCAACTATCTCAAAACGTATGTTTAACATTTTACATCAAATTTGAATAAATGCAATTTAATATATAAAAAGAAGAGACAGTGTTACCACTACTTAAATATTAAATCAAACATTGATTAACTAATCTTTGTCAAAGTTACTTATAAAGTACCAATTTACTACTTTTCTGTTAATTTGATCATGATTAGTTTAACAACATGATTAACTAATCAAAAATTTAACAAAAGCACAAAGTACTAGCCCTGAGTCATTTACACTCAGTGTCATATAAAAAATATTTTTACTATAACTACTACAAAATAATAAAATTTATTTTGTTAATAAAATATAGTCCAAAATTTTAATCTCTTTAAATACTTTGAAGAATATATTTCAATATGTTAGTTTTCAGTTTGATAATTACTAGTTTTAATATTGATGTACAAATTGTAAGAATTGCTTAATTAAACAAAAACTTAAGTAATTAAAAAATTGCGATTTTTTTTTGACTGATTATTGTTTTTATTTTTTTCTCGGCTACGCTTTATTTCATTTTTCTTCTCGCCCTGTATATTTCAAAATTCGAATTTACTTTTATTTCTGGTCAGCAAATATCACTTCCATTTCCATCGAAAATTCGACCTCCCTCAAAAATTAATTTTATAAGACGTTTGTCCGACCCCAATTTCATTTTTTTTCAATTATATTATTTTATTAATACCGATCTTTCGTTGACACAGTGTTATATCGTTTATTTTTCCCTCGAAATAATAATAATGTGTTTATTAGCACAAAGAAAAGTTTTGTAAAGAAAGAAATCTCACTAACTTGCTAATAAATAGGGAGAAAGTCACAGAAGTAGTATTTTACAAAAAAATGCCTCAATTACGGCACATGCTAGATTCACAGCATCTGTGATATTCATCAGCTACATAATTTTTATCAGTTTTAAGAACTATTTTCACTTTTAAAACAAAATTATAAACATAAATGAGGAATTACGAATTTTTGTTATTAAGTTTCCTACTATGTAAGGATCTTTTTTTATTTGTGATATCTACAATATTTTTTAAAATATTCGCGGAATTATTTCTAGTTGTTAAATCGAATTGAATGACTTTAACCATAATTTTCAAAGGCGAACTGGAATTCATAAATAATCTACTTGTTGCCTAGAGCTAAATACTTTGAAATATTTCCTAATATGCAAACATGGTACAATTATTCGGAAAATTCTACTTCAAATCGATTTTCCTTTTTTGTCATTCATATTTTACATTAAAATAAATTCCGCGTTCTTTAGATTCAATAGTGACGTAGTTTATCTTTTTTTAATCTTAAAATAGCGATGATATTTGTTATAAAAATTTAATATGTTTTAGGAATTGGCTATCAGTTGTTTTTTGATATTTTTATTTTTTATATGAGTCTATATATTGTTTTAAGTAATGAACTTTCAATTTAATGTTATGACAGTAGAAAATAACACATTAATTTTATAAATATTAAATTACTAATTCTCAAAATATTTTGGTTGTTACTATTGTTTTCAAATTTTTCAACCAATAGATCCTCTATTACTTTTTTTTACTTATAAATTTTCCAAAATTTGCAAGATTTAATTATAGTGACTTTCTTCTCAATTTATATTCTATAAATATCAAAAATAGAGTGATCTACGATAATTTTTAAGAAACCGTAGAAACTGTGTCAGATTTACCTGTGATCGTAAAAAAGTATATTACCTAACAAGAGCAAAAAATAGCCTATTGTAGGTTTTCTATAATTTATGTACTATATTTGTTCTACTTTCACAGTCTTTTAGTTTTCTGATGGAGTATTAATAAAATCTCATTTACTTTTAATAATCCAGTCAACAAGTGCTTTTTGGGTCAAACTTATTTCTCCGCCTCCGAAAAATATGAACAATGTGTCATTCGATTTGGAATAGCGTGTAGATGATTTTTTAAAAAATTCAAGAGCCGCTTGCAAAAATTGCAAAAGTTATATACAATTAACTGAAAAAAAATATTCTGTTTAGTTTTTTTGCAAATATCTCTAAAACTACTTGAAATTTTTCAAATTTGAAAAAAGATTCTGAAAGAGGAGGAAATTTACCAAAAAAAAAACCATACCTGCCTGCCGGAACTGTAGGACCAATATTTATAATTTTCCCAGAGTGTTGAAAATACAGCCGAAAACGGGGACTCCGGCTTGCATAGGCGCTGCCCACTTTGGACCTTTAATGAATAAAAATTATTAACTTATTAAATATGAAAATTAAAAATTCAAAAAATTCAGACATCTGCTGTATAGATTTATGAACAATAATCCGTGGTCCAAAAATTTTTATGGCGATTTTTCTATTAATTATGCATTAGTTAATTAACAATTCTTTCCTACTTGAACATAAACATTGTAAGTTTGTTAAATAACAAATCTGAAATTATTTTTCCTTTTTTGGACTATTTTTGAAAGGTCTTGGGAAAATTAAAAAATTTCACTATTAACTTACGTTAAAAATTAAAAATCTTGATTAATCTGTGAAAAATTTTTTTTGCATATTACTATTGATCCGTTTTTTTATGATTAGAAGTCACATGAAAATGATTTTTAAAAATTTTCTATTGTTTACAAAATTGTTATAAACAAATGTGTTGTTTATAAGATAATTCATTTTTTTTGTGGAAACAATCTTTGATATAAATTGTGATTAAAAAAAAATAGTTCCTTAAAAAGAATTTTTATTACTTAAAAACGTATTTGTTAATTAACAATTTTTTTCTACCATATAAATAATATTTCTCAAAAAATAACACATGGTTGTTTTTATTTCATTATGTAGAAGAAGACAAAAAAAAAGACAAAATTTAATTGTTTACAACAAATTGTTTATTAAATAAAAACAATTTTTTTTAGTTAACAAAGAGCAAGATAAATTATAATTAATATATAAAAAAAAATGGTTCCTTAATAATAATTACAGGTGATGGAAAAAAATTGTTAATTAACAAATACGTTTTTACGCAATTAAAAAAATATAAGAAACAATTTTTTTTAAAAAAATCATAATTTTCATCAAATTATCTTATAAACAATGCATTTGTTTATAACAATTTTTGTAAACAATAAGAAATAAAACATGTAAAAAATCATTTAGATGTTACTTCTGATCATAAAATACGAATCAATAGTAATATGAAAAAAAATTTTTTTCAATGATTAATCAAGCTTTTTAATTTTTAACCTAAGTAAATTGTTAATAACAAAGTGAACAATAACAATTTTTTAATTTTTCTAACAGGAATCTCTTCTAAGACCTTTCAAAAATAGGTCCAAAAAAGGAAAAAAATTCAGATTTGTTATTTAACAATTATCGTACTTAAAATATTCATGTTCAAGTAAAAAAAAATTTTAATTAACTAATGCATAATTAATAGAAAAATCGCGATAAAAATTTAATAATTTTAAATAATATTTATTCATTGAAGATCCAAAGTGGACAGCTCTTACGCAAGCCGAAGTCCCCATTTTCGTCCGTATTTTCAACACTCTGGGAAAATTATAAATATTAGTCCTACAGTTCCGGCAGGTATAGTTTTTTGTTGGTAAATTTCCTCCTCTTTTTGAATCTTTTTTCAAATTTAAAAAATGTCAAATAGTTTTTGATATATTTGCAAAAAACCAAACCCCATTTTTATTTTTCAGTTAATTGTTTATAACTTTTGCAATTTTTGCAAGCGGCTCTTGAATTTTTCAAAAGGCTTTTATTGACTAGACTATAAAAAAATATAACAGACTTTCATTACTAGATATAGGAAGTTTTGTTGGGGTGTATAAAGATATTTAAAATTACTTATAATATATATGAAAATACTTATTAAATTTTTTATCTAAATTATACTTATTATAATTTTTTTTTACAGGTAAGATGTTGATTTAATAATATCATTTTTATTTGGATATTGGGTAAGTAAAATTAAAATTATTTTCAATCTTCTACAGTAATTGGAATGTTTACCAAAATAATCCATTTATTTTCAATTGACTTCGGTATTAAGTTTTTTGAAATTTGTAGGTTTGGTAATTTTTAAATAATACAGAATTGCGCTTTCGCCATTTTTTATACAAAATACATTTAATGGACAATTTTAGCATTTTTTTTAAATTGATATTTGAATGTAGAAGGTTTAAATGTACTGTTTATATTTTTCTAAGACAACCGTTAAAGCTAAAAACCTCGTCGTATTTAAATTACGCGGGCTTGATGACGTCATATCAGAAACTTTGCCTACGTCACATACTGTATCGATAAGTCAATCATTCGATGTGATAATCGAATTATTAAATAATAAATAGGTTATTTGCAATAATTATTAATTATACCTAATAAAGTTTAAAAATCAGAAAATTGATAATAGTTTAAAGGTACGAAATTAGAGATGGAGCGATATTGATCTGAAAAAAATGTGGAGAGATACGGGTATCCTATTCGATTTTAATCGATTTTTCCAGTTACCGAAATATCATATGTACAAACATAAGTTAAATCACCGAATAAACTCCCCAGTTCAATAAATACGTCACGTATTTTAAAAAATCATTATTATTTAAAAAAAGAAGTGTATAAGTGTCGGTATATTAAAAATCCCAAAAATCTTACTTAGTAAAATCGTCCATTGTGAGTAGATCTGTTATTTAAAAATTGTAATTTTTAATTTTTTTTACAATAATCTCACTGATGACAGGACCACAATAATTTTTTTATAAATATTGAAATATTCTAAAAGTTGACGATAAAAAAAATATAATGAGAATAGATAAAGAGGAATGAATATTTAATTGTTGAAATTGAGAGAAGAAATTAAATTTTAGGATTTATTAGAAATTCAAAGTTTATAAAGAAGAAACGGAAAAGATTTTGGAATAAGATACGTTATATTTTTTTATTATTTTGGGCCTTATATTATTTGTAAACAAAAGGAAATTACAGATCTGCATTTTTTTTAGTCAAAATTAATTAAAGCAAAATTATAATACAAAATTGAATTTGAATATAATTTAAACATTTCTTATTTTTTGTATTAAATAATTAATCTTGATTATATATTTTTTTTAATTGAATGATTTAAATTAAACTAACCCTGAGATTGAGTTGTCTTTTTAAAAATTTGAAATTTATAACTAAATTGGTTATATATTTTTTCTGTCGTTGTTAAAAGAACATGCCAATTTAAATGTATTCACAAGGTGGGGCTTTCTAAGATTGAAGGCACTAAATATTAATTTAATATATTGATATGTCCTATCTATCAATCTCAATCCAGGTTGGGTTCAATATACAATAAATTTTATAAAATTTAGTAAAAAAAATTACAGTTTTATTAATTTTAATATTTCTTCCCGGCTTCACTTCCCATAAAATTACATATTTAGAGTTATTCCATTTCTAGTCTCATATTTCACCTTCTGATAATATAATTTAAATCTTCTGTTATCGAATATCTGTCCCTGTCTGAACTTTTCCTTACTATAGTCTATTCAAAACAAAAACCGTTGCACGTCATCGTAGACGAAATAATAAAACGGCAGTAGTACCACCAAATAGAGCACGCAAAAATTCCTTTCATGTATGAACGTCACTAATTGTGGGATTCAGGGATATCGTTTCTAAGTATAACCGCCGACAAGGATGTTTTTTCCTAATGCAAATCATCAAATTATCGATGACGTGTAACGGTTTTTGTTTTGAATAGACTATATTGGCTTATGCTCATTTCGTACCGTGTCATGTCGTACCGCTACCTTTAAATTTCCTATTTCGCACCACGTCCCAAATGTATACCTGTGGCTAGTTTCATTTCGTACCGCGTATTATTATTACTTCAAATTCCTCTAGGTATATATATTTTTCAAAAAACAAATACAGTAAGTTTTTGAAACTATGCACTCCGACCATTACCATACCTGTTTCATCCTTTCGGAATCTTCAGTGGCACCCCAAGTATTTCTGGGGTATTCAGACAGAGTGAGTTTTTGAAATTATGCATTCCGACAAAGTGCCACTGAAGATTCCGAAAGGATGAAACATGTATGGTAATGGTCGGAGTGCATAGTTTCAAAAACTTACTGTATTTGTTTTTTGATATTATTGTGAGGTGCCCGCTTGCCCCCTAGGCATTATGATGGATGATGGGTAACGCCATCTGATGGCAACCAAGTTGTACTTCTATAGACCCGTTTACAGGATTGTATTCTGATAAACGGCTTGCCCGGTTGGTACCCATCAACCATACGATAGATGGCATGACTATCTATTATTTTTAGAATATATATTTTTGTCGAAAATTTATGTATTGATTTTATAAAGAATATATCATTTTGTAAGAAATATGTTTATTACAAAAAAAACCAATGTTACGAGTAATTAATAAATTTATTTACATAAATATACCGAGTGGCCACGAGTCAATGTACGCCCCCGATATTTTGTTTGTTTTTGAATTTAAAAATTAGATTTTCTTCACGCATCAATTAGACAATAATGGGTTAGTTTTAGACTAACAGGAATAAAAATATCACTTCCGGTTGAACCGAAGTTACATCAACTTTTTTTTCTCAAATGGAATGATTATAATTTTTTGATGGTTTCTCATTAAGCATAAATTTCTAAATGCAACAGTTTTTCGAAAATTTTCTAAGTGCAAAATACCACTAAAATCTAACGAAAGTCATTTTTAAAGTTGTATAAGAAAATAACCAATTGAGACTCAGTTTTGAGACTTGGAAATTAATAAGAAAAAATACAGTAGATTCTGAAAATTCCATTAGTTTTTTTATGAAATCTGAGCACATAAAAGTTTGAACTATCGACCGAAAAAAATGGAATATTCGAATATCAAATTTGACATTTTCAAAATTCTTGCATTAACATTTTTTTTATTTGTCTTTTTAACAGTAGTAATTATAATGTTGTATTTTTTGAGAAAAAAAATTGAAATCGGTAAAAAAATATCTCTATTTTGCCAACTTACATTTTGTATTTTTACCATATGGGATTATTCAAAATATGGATTATATTTGGAAAATTTCAAAAGGTACCAAATGCAACTGTTCATAATTTATTTTATAAGCCACGGTACCAATTGAAACTAAAGCAGGTAAAATTTTTGCGGCGGGTGTAATTTCGACTGATAATCCCTTTAGCTACCTGGTCAAAGAAAGGGATCAACTAATGTCACAGACATTTTCGACCGGAGACAAAAATTGCAATCAATGTTTGTTATAATATTAGAGAGATAATTGTTTATAAATTAAAAAAATGCAAAATCTTTAGAAATTATTATAATAACTTTTACTGTTGCTTAAATCTAAGATTTTAGAGGATTTTGTTTTATAGTTTTTGAACCAATGGAGGCATTCTCAGATTTTGAAATGGCGATTCATATCGCAATAAGAAGCGTAATGCCCAAAACAAAAATAAATGGTTGTCGATTTCACTTACATCAAGCGTGATACAAAAAAAAAATCATTCTTTAGGATTAACTCAAATCTACAAAGACAAAAACTCTGAAGAAAGTAAATGGCTGGCCCATAATTTTGTATTAACTTATTTAAAATCTTCTGACGCTAAAGATTGTTTTATATTCGACTTGATGTCATACAAACCGAATCATTCCATTCGAAATTCAATTCCTCATTTTATTCTAAGCATCCCTCAATATTTATATTTATCGAAAATTTCAGATCGATGCATATTTAAAAATGAAGTTCCAACAAAAATTAAAGATAAGCAAGTAAGAAATAAATTAAAATTTACTGAAAAGACGATTAATATGGTTCGATCTGGAAATATTTCTTGACTGAATTTCTTAAATCTGTATCACAACAGTTTTTAGAAAATTTAGTTAATACAAATTTATAAACTTATTCAGGTATTTATAAGTATAAGTTCCTATATTGAAGTTTGTATAGAATATTTTATGATTTTTTATGCGAAAATTTTATGCTTTAGTAATAAAAATGTAGTCTTTTATCCTTTAAAAAATTTACCTTGATGTAGTCGAAAATATATATAAGAAAGGAAAGTACCTTCAAAATGCCGGTCGAAATTACATGTCCCCGTTTGTACCTGTACTTTTTCCGGTCGAAATTACATCCGCCCAATTTTTGGACGGTACGAAATGGGACAGTACGAAATGACACGACACCTTACTATTTCTATCTGTCTCACTTGCCATTATCTTTTCTAACTTCTTATTAACCTTCCAGTATGAAACTTTGTATTTCTTTATAGATTATTTCTTTATTTATCCATTTTCAAAAATAGGCTCACCTTGTACATAATTTTTTTTATTTTTATTCAAACATTTTATATAATATTCAATATTATTTAAACTATTTCAATATAATTTTTTTCTTTTGACAATTTAAAAATTATCTTCCAAAATTGACAAAACTGATAATAATCTTCTTTTATTTCGGGAATAGGTAAATTCCCTCTCAATAAAAAAGGGGTCAAAAATAACCGGTAAATTCGGTCCCAAATTTTGTTTGTACCTGAAACTGTATAGGTAAATTCGGTCCCGGGCATAATATTTTAAGAGGAGAGCAATAAAATAAAACTAGGTAATATTGAATAAATTTTGTTTTATTAAATTAAATAAAAATATTTACATTGTTTTTTTATCTAAACTAAATTGATATGTTTATACCAATAAAAGTATAAGTTATTATGAAATCCCATAGCACCTTTTTAACATATTGTATACCTAATTAAACACCACAGTGAAATGAGACACATTTAATAAAATGCAAACGACTTATTTCGTTTTTTGTATATGATTCAATCATTTTTGTAATAAATATTTGCCTGTTTTTAACTTTACTGTTGGTAATTTTAGTTCTGCTGAATTTTTAGCCCAAAATTTAAAATATTTTGAAAACTATATTTATAGTTATTTATAACTACTATGGGCTTTCCTTTTTCATTCAAAATCATATTAAGGTCCATGTTATAGACTACAGAGAATACTTGAATCGACTAATATATATATATAAACAGAAAAATAAATAAATATTTCAATCCATTTTAGATGTTTATACTGTTCATTTACTAATTACTACTATTTTCGGAAAAATCCAATACCTTTACTTATTTACTGCTTTCTCAGTTTCCTAAAATTCTTGTTGGGAGGGAAAGTACCTATCGACAAATGGGTATAAAATTTTTAATTTAATTTGCTACCTGTTGGGACCGAATCTACCATCACCCTTTATTTCTTACTTGATTAATTTTGTTTTTAAATTGAAAGATTGTTATTCAACCAGGACTAATCATCATAGATATGCCATCTGAAATGACCTGGCATCATTCTATTTTAAATTTTCATATCAATATATAAATACATTTTTTATTTGTTTATAAACTTACAATTTACAATCCTTCAAGAATAGGCTTTTCCACTAAAAGTCAGAATAACCGTTTCCGGTTTTAATACCTGTACCGTTGACCCACTTCAATTTCCTGAATCCCTAACAAAGAATTTCTAACATATTAGAACGTGAGGATTTAGCGTGCAAATGCGAATGCGAAGTCTCACGCATTTCTTCCGCCATGAAAAGAACAATTGCACGCGACCAACCAGTTGATTTCGATGTGATAAATGACCTCTTGGTGCCGATATTCCCATATCGTATGTGAGAACGTACCGCGTGTGCAGGAAATCTTAAAACCGATTAAGTGCCACAATGGCCTTTAAGTGATACGAGAATGTGTTTAAATTATACAGAGTGATTCATTGGGAAACGGACATACGTTAACTGTGGATGGGGTCATTGAGGTGATTCTAAAAAACCCCATGCAATGTGTATTTCGCACTTTATAACTGAGATACAGGATGTTTTATCTATTTTACCCATTTCTTTCCTTGTTCATATCATTTGAAGCACTCTGTAGATTTTTTTGACATTTGGCATATATGACCTGCATATATCTTGTCGAATGTACGGCTGTATTATAATGTAATGACAAAACAAAAAATCCACAAATTGTTCCACCCTCAAAACAACACCCTGTATATGAGATTTTTTAAAATTCGTTTCCATATTTGGAAAGAGCACAAAAAACTGAATTCTGTGATGTATTTTTTTATTTTTTGCCAGACCAGTTTACTATTTAAATTTTAATGTCAATTTATTTTAATTTGAGGATTTTCGATGTAGAAAATCGAATAGGACGAGTTTTTTTATGTTATCGTCAAGCTTGCTTAACGTAACGAAGTAAATTTTTAAGGCTTACGTATTCAGTTTGTATTTGTTTGCATTTAGACCACTACGTGATGTAATTACAGGTCCGTATTTAGGACCAAATATCACAGAAATTTGTCTTTCGAACACCCTGTATAATGATTGTTAAAAATGTTTACTTGGTAGAATTGTAGAAACAAAGAATGGAAAATACAGTTACCACCTTCGCATGCTTAAATAAACCCCTTTTACACTAGAGTACATGATGCGTTTTTTATTGTTATTAAATATTATTTATGAAGGTGGTGTGGAAATGAGTACAATTAAAGGTAACAACTTTATTTCCCATTCTTTGTATTTACAAATCTACTAAGTAGAAATTACATCGTTTAGTGGTCTAAATCCAATCAAGTACGAACTTAATAAGTAAGTTTTAAAAAATTACTTCGTTAGGTTAAGCAAGCTTGACGATAACATAAAAAAATTAATAAAAACGGATTATATTCGATTTTTAACCCCCAAAAATTCTCAAATAAAATAAATTGACACTAAAATTTAAATAGTAAACTCGTCTGGCCAAAAATAAAAAATACATCACAGACTTCAGTTTTTTGTGCTCTTTCCAAATATGGAAACAAATTTTAAAAGCTCACATATACAGGGTTTTGAGGGTGAAACAATTTGTGAATTTTTTGCCAAGCCTGACCTGGATTTCGTTACATTTTAATACAGCCGTACATTCAACAAGATATGCAGGTCATGTGTGACAAATATTATGAGCAAGGAAAGAAATGGGCAAAATGGATAAAACACCCTGTATCTCGGTTATAAAGAGCGCAATACCCATTGCATGGGGGTTTTTTTAGAATCACATCGGTGACCTCCTTCTACAGTTAACTTATGTCCGTTTCCCAATAAATCACCCTGTATATATGTATGCAGGGTGAATTAGGTAAATTATATTTAAATTTTTGAAAATAAAACACCCTGTAACTCAGACGGGAAACACATTTTACCCAGGTGATTAGCGCTGAATCTTTATATTTTGAGCTCAGGATTCTATAGTTGAAATGTTTCCGATTAGTAATGAAACACCTCGTATAAAAGCGAAATGCTACTTATTATCAAGAGATCTCCGAAAGTATCCGCTAGATTGACTTGAAATGTGCCATATATACTCTTTCCCCAATGTAGACGATAACTAAGACAGGATTTATGGAAATTCCCACCCTAACGGGGTAAAAGGGGGAAAACTATTTTTTCGCAACACTAGATCTCCGAAAATATTCGCCAGATTGACTTGAAATTTTGGCATAGTTACTTTTTCCCGATGTAGACCCCACTAAGTAAATATTTTTGAAAATTCCCACCATAAGGAGGAGTAGAAATACTTTTTCGCATCACAAGATCTCCGAAACTATCCTCTTGATTGATTTGGAATTTGGCATAGTTGACGTAGACAATCACTAAGAAAGGATTTTTGAAAATTCCCACCCCAAGGGGGATAAAAAGGGAGAAAACTACTTTTTCGCAATACTAGATCTCCGAACGCTCTATATCGGTAATGTCGAACGGTACTGGCCGTCTACTAGGCTGGCGTGGTCGGATTGACGGTTCCGGTACGGTACAGGTACAATGGAACTTTGCTTCACCTATGTCTAAAGGCCGCTGACCGGTTCTCAGGTTGAACTCGGACTGGACTGAAACTCCAACTGGGACTTCGGACTGCCACTGCATATAACTTGATCGATTTTTTTTTGTATTACAACTATTGTCCTGAGTTGTTGAGGCGGTAATCTTTTAAAGACACCTCACGCTTGGTTCTATGCGTGAGGTAATGTTGGACTCTCCCCTGATCACTCTGCGAGCAGAGTCAGGGGCATACCAACTAACATACCAACTTTTTGTCTGGTCTTTCCTTGTACCCTGCTGTAGGAGAGAGTTTCTTCTTTTCAGGGATAACAGTGGGTGTTGATCTGAAATTGAAAATTAATTAACTTAAGATATTTATTGTAAATATTGTGGATACTTACGAGCCTCCCGGTTTGGGAGGCTCGAGAGAGGTGCGGTGCGTGGTTCTTCTGCGTCGGTGGTGGTCGAGCTCATATGATGCTTGGTGGAGCGTCCTCCAATAGACCTAGGAGCTCGTCCGGGAGATCTGTCTTCTCTTGCTTCACTAATGATCCTGAGGTTGGGTTGTGTCAAATTTTTGTTTCGGTTTTTTGGGGATTGTTCTTCTGTTCCTGTCAACTGTCCATTTGATCCTTAGAGTTTCTTTGGCTTGTGTGTTGGTGCTGTCCAGTCTTCTTCCGATGTATCCTCTTTTTAGTTCTTGAATCTGGAAATGATAGTGGGTATATTAGTGTATTGGTAAATTTGATTGGATGGGAAGCGCCAGGGAAGGTAGGAAGTTTTTCTTAGGAACCTCCTCTCAACTGCCCTGTCGGCGTGCAGGAGACGAGGAGGGAGTGTGAAGAAGTTTAGAGCTCTATAATTCAATAGTAGGTGTGAAGCAATGTCTTTGGGTTACACCTGCCAAATCGTCCACCAAGGGCGCCAAGGAGAGAGGTCCGTCTCCTAATTCTGTCTAGAGTTTTTTAGACTTCGGTCGCAAAATTAAGAGTACGCTTGAAGCATACTCCCAAGTAGGTAACTTCATCCGATGAGACGAGTCTCTCTCCCCAGAGCCTAAGGTTGATTTCATTGAGGTCTTATAGGACCTTATTTGGAATTAGGTAGACCTAGGAGGGATGGGATCGAAGAGGGAGGTTTCCACCATCAAGGTTTGATGGTCGGAGGAGATGGAGGCTCCAATGAAGCATCTATCTCCGACTTGATCTCTACATCTGTCTGTGATCAAGATGTGGTCGGAGATAGAGATCCCTTGTTGTCCCATGAAGGTGGGAGAGGTATTATGAATTCTGAAGATAGGAAGGCCAATGAGGAGATTGGAAAGGATGATGCAATTCGCGTTGGAGGCATGATTGCCAAACTGTGTGTGTCTGGCGTTCAGGTCTTCAAGAAGGACAGCTCGAGGAAGGGAGGAGAAGTAATCAAGGAGATTGGCTGATAGGAGTTGTCTGGGGCGGTTGTAATATGAAATAAACGTCGTGGTGATGTTTTCCATTACGACTTCTACTGCACACACATCCAAGGTATCAAATTGGAGAGGAAGGAAGGAGATTCCATTGCGAATGAGTATGCCGTTTCCGCGGCAATACTCGGTGCGGGGAGAATGAAGGATTCCGTATCCAGAGAATCTGGGAGAGGCCTAGCAAGGGTGTCGGTGATGGATAGTACTTGAAGATTCTACTACTGAAGTAAGAGCTTGAGCAAAG
Organism: Neocrepidodera transversa; assembly: GCA_963243735.1. Classification (NCBI taxonomy): domain Eukaryota; kingdom Metazoa; phylum Arthropoda; class Insecta; order Coleoptera; family Chrysomelidae; genus Neocrepidodera; species Neocrepidodera transversa. The sequence continues at coordinate 18,704,177 of OY725350.1, forward strand.
CTCTTTTGCGGTTAAAAACTGCGCAGTTCACATTTCCGACTGTACTACTATCCATCCCCGGGTTTAGGAAGTGATTTCAATTGGAGAGAAGGAGATCCTGACCTCGTTGCCGAGGCCTGTGATTATGCAGTTGTGGTTGAAGAGGATGGGTATTTGTATGGTAAGGATTTTGGAAATGAGCTCTCTCGAATAGGGGATAACATTCATGAGGATAGTGGTTAGGAGGGAGATGGAGGTTTGTACTTCGGGAGGGAATGGGAAAGGGGCAGGAGGTTTTGGAACGAATACCAGGGCGATTGCGGTGGGATTTTTTGGGATTTTGGACCTTTCAGGGCATTTGAGGGAGAAGGCTGCCTTGGCAGTTGGGGCATTTGGAATTTTGAGGTTTGTGCAGGAGGAGGAACTTGATCGACTCCGGCTGCCGTATACCATAAGGTCGGCTGGGTATGCAAAACAAGTACGCGAGTGACTCCATCTTTCAGCGGGGGTTTACAACTGGTACGACTTGCTTTAAACTCGAAGCATATTTCCATAATTTTAAGTTAATTCTACTCCATTGCCAGGCGCGATTTTATTTATATATTTTAATTATTACGGAAAAAAGTAACTTTGATACAATATTAAGACAATATGTTTGTTACATAGTTTTTATTTTATCGGGTGATATCTAAAAGTTCGTTCATTCTTGATGCATTGAACCAAATTATACGTAATCGATCTTTTAATTAGATGAAGCCAAAAGAGTTGTTTAGAATAAAATTAGTTAGTGAAACCATAGAAAATGGTCTTTCTATTTGTTTGATATAAGTGATAGTTCAAAGTTCAAAAACAGGTAGAAATTTGCGTTTTTGCTCAAAATAATAATAAAGTTAATGAAGACGTACAAAGAATCTTTTATTTTTTAATACCCTTTTGACTATCATAAAATTTAATTATGTCTAGGATTTACATTTTTAGTGCCAAATTGCTGTTAATCACGCCTTTTAATTTCTGGTCTCACATTATTATGATTATAGTAAATTTTTTATTCAAAACTGAAAAAAAGTCAGCGGAGTAAGAGTGTATTTTTCATATTTTATTCGTCGAGTTCTTTTATGTCATTTTTACCTAAAAATATGCAAATTTAGTTTAAATATTTCTTTAGAAAAAAACGCAAACATGAACCTTTGTAAATTATGAATATTTTTATTTAGAAAATTTTATGACTTTATATGTCGACTCTATCACTTATTCATATTTCATCCCTGCTGGATATATTTATAAATTTTTGATTGGGCTATAGTGCAGCTGAAATTTGTACTTAGTTTATTAACAAACCAGTTGTATACAGCATAAGGATAAATTACTGAGGTCCAAAAGTCTCAGTATTAGTTTTGTGATGGCGAAAAAAAATTCTTACCCCCACGTTTTATCACTTTTCTCGATCTTTCTGATTTCCCCAAGTCCGAAAATGCTGGATGTCTGTCTGTCTGGATGTAAATACTGTAACTTTTGAACGAAAGCTCTGATCGAGTTCCGGTTTTCATTTAGTTTTGTCCAAAGAAGAACCCTATTGAGCAGCATCGGACCTGCCCTTCCGGTATACATCATAAAAATTAAGATTGTTTGCATGGGAAAACTTTTTTCCAATCTAAATTTTTAGAATAAAATGTCAAACGGAGTTTACGAAATGGATGGAGATGTTGCAAAAATTATTGACACATTGTTTGATGTGACCGATTTTTTATTTGGCTTTTTACAATTTTTTTCGTATTATTTTTAATTTTTTGTTGTATTATTTTTCTGTAATTTTTTTCCTGTTTTCTCATTATTTTGATGTTTTGTTTTTTTTCTGTTTTTTTTCGAATTTTTCCAATCTTCTCTCATTTTTCTCATTGTTCTGTTTTTAATTTCTTTCGTTTTCTATTTTTTTATAATTTTATAATTATTTTGATAGAAAGAGAATTTTTCTGATTTTTCTCATTTTTCTGATTTTTTGTTTTGTTTTCTGGTTTTTTTTCGATTTTTTCCAATTTGTTCTCATTTTTTCTCATTGATCTATTTTTTTATTTCTTTTTCTTTCGTTTTCTAATTTTTTATAATTTTGTAATTATTTTGTAGAAAGAGACTTTTTCTAATTTTTCTCATTTATCTGATTTTTTTGCTTTTTTCTGTTTTATTTTTCTGATTTTTTCGATGTTTTCTAATTTTTTCTCTTTTTTGTCATTATTTTGTCTTTTTTTCTATTTCTTTTTTTCAATTACTTTTTTTTCAATTTGTTTTTTGATTTTTTCTCATTTTTTCTTATTCCGTTGATTTTTTCCGATTTTTTTTACGTTTTTTTTTTGTTGCGATTTATTTCAACCCTTTCGATGTTTTTCATTTATTTTTTATTTCTTTTTTTTTTTGTTCACAATTGTTCGGGTTTTTGGTTGTCTACGATTTTTTCCAAGTCTTTCCGGTTTTTTGCGATTTTTTGATTTTTTTTTATTTTCCATATTTTTTCTCGTTTTTCAATAATGTTTTTGATTTTTTTTTCATATTTATTCTGATTTTTTTAATATTTCCTAATTTTTTTGATTTTTTTCTCGTTCTATTTTTTCTTATTCTTTCTTTTCTTTTTTAATTTTTTCCTATCCATCAATATTTTTTTTCACACTTTTCTGATGTTGTTCTGTTATTAAATTTTTTCTATTGTTTTTTGACTTTTTCAAATTCCTTCAATTCTTTTCTAACTTTTTCTTATTTTTCTGATTTTTCCGATTTTTGTCGATTTCTTTCGATCTCGTACCGTTTTTTTGCAATTTTTTTGATTTTTTTAAAATTTTTTCGATAATTTACAATTTTATTCTTCATTTGTTTCCAATATTTTCCAATGATTTTTGTTTCTTTTTCGATTATTTTCGATATTTTCTTATTTTTTCGATACTTCTAATTTTTTCTCGATTTTCACTAATGTTTTTAATTTTTTTTCATGTTTATTCTGATTTTTTTAAATATTTTCTAATTTTTTATATTTTTCTTTCTCATTGTTCTATTTTTTCTCATTGTTCTATTTTTTTATTTTCTGTTTTAATTTTTTCCTATCCTCCGATATTTTTTTGATTTTTTGGTTTTTTCGTATTTTTTCTCACTTTTCTGATATTTTTCTGTTGTTTTTGAATTTTTTCTATTGTTTTTTGATTTTTTTTCAAATTCCTTCAATTTTTTTTTCAAATTTCTTCAGTTTTTTCTAAATTTTTCTCATTTTTCTGATTTTTCCAATTTTCTTGATTTTTTTCGATTTCTTTCGATCTCGTTCCGATTTATTGATTTTTTTTATTTTTTCCATATTTTACAATTTTATTCATCATTTTTTTCCAATATTTTCCAATTATGTTTGTTTCTTTTTCGATTATTTTCGATATGTTCTTATTTTTTTGATACTTATATTTTTTTCTCGTTTTGTACCAATTTTTTTGATTTTTTTTCTCATTGTTTTATTTTTTTTTATATTTCTTTCTTTTTTAATTTTTTCCTATCCTCCGATATTTTTTTGATTTTTCGGTTTTTTGGTATTTTTATTCCCACTATTCTGATGTTTTTCTGTTGTTTCCGAATTTTTTCCATTGTTTTTTTGTTTTTTTTTTCAAATAGTTTTTTTCTAACTTATTCTTATTTTTCTGGTTTTTTCCATTTTTGTCGATTTTTTTCGATTTATTTCGATCTAGTTCGATTTTTTCGATCTCTCGATTTTATCGATTTCTTTTGATTTTTGTCGATTTCGTTCGATTTTTTTTATTATTTTTTATTTTCATTGATTTTTTCGATCTCTTTTGACTTTTGTTGTTCTTTTTCTATTTTTGTCGGTTTTTTTTTCAGTTTATTTCGATTTTTGTCAATTTTTTTGTTGTGTTTGCTCGATGGGCCGAAGTTTGAGCGTCTCTAGAATTTAAATTAAGAAAACACGAAAAACATACACAGATTCCAACACAAACTCTAGCTCGAAGTGATAATTATATTCTTAAAATTTTGTGTTGAAGAATATCGTCACCACTAAGCAAAACACTCTACGTACGTTTCGCTAACTATGTTGTTAGCATCATCAGGAGTCGATGAGTTTTAAAAAGTGTAGTTTTGGTTAGTGGTGACGATATTCTTCAACATTGTTGAAAACCAAAGGTTCCAAATTCCCAATTCAAGTTAAAATTTTGTATTACGAAAGGAATGCGTTTTTACGTATCATTATAAATTTATTAAAATAGTTCATTATGTATAAACTTTTTTATATTCTGCGATAGTAATTAGCATTAATGATCCCTACAATAATAATTAAACGCCTTTATACGACCTTGGTTCATAAATAAATATAACAAACTATTTTATCTTGGGCAAAAGTCTAGTTTAAGGAAACTCTTCAGATTTTGACAATTTTTTTATACTAATTTGGGGTCAAGGAACACGAAAATGTAAAAAAACTTAGCGGTCTCTTACCAAAAAAAAAAAGTTATGACCTAATATGTTACACGGAAATCGACAAAATCTTCTTGAACTAATACCAAAATAAAATATAATTTATTAAAAATCTTTTAAAGAATATATTTTTCAGACGCCATTTTATACATACAGAAACCACAGAATATACACTATTAGAAACTAAAATATAGTGGAAAAGTGAATGGGTGACCTTGAAGTTAAATATCGTTTAAGTAACAAACGCAAGAGAGCGAACCATTCGAACAAAAAAGTTATGAATTTGCGAAATGTCGGCCGACCTTGTCCACCTTAATAGTTATATTTCTATGAGACCTGACGTCCTAAATTTTGCTACAATCTTAGTACATTTCATTGCTTCTGTTCAGTACATTTCAGAAACTCGGCGCGGAAACCCTGATTTGATTAATGACGTAAAAAATTAAATGGCGTCTGAATAATATGTTCTTCAAAGATTTTATTAAATTCTTAACTTTTTTTTTGTCCGAATAGTTCTCTCGCGTTTGTTACTTAAACGATAATTAAGTTCAAGGTCACCCATTCCACTTTATTTTAGTTTCTGTACTGTAATGGTATATATTCTGTGGTTTCTGTATGGCTAAATGGGGACGTATTATGTAAAATTTTTAAATTAGCACTTAAAAGTTTATTATCAAATATGCCTAGAAAAAATATTTATAAATTTTTTAAACCTATATTTTATTTAAAAAAAATAAAGTAAAAATATCTACATTACTTAATTGATAATACTGTTCAGAGATGGCAGTATATACGAACTGAATTCCATATTAAATAGAGGTCAGATGTAAACATGAGAAAAGAAGAAAATTATATTGTTTTTATTTTCGCCGTGACTAGCAGTACATCGGAAAATAAAATAAACCATCTAATATTTACATCTCGAACTTTGAAAAAAAATGAAAAAAAAAGACACTACTGTATAAATGAACCAGTCACTATTTTATGTGGTTTTAAAGAAGTTAAAAAAGCGAAATCTAATAAACATTAATTTTGGAGAAAAAAAATAGAAAACAGGAAAAAATTTAAAGAAAAATCAGAAAATTTTAAAAAAAAACGAAAAAATCAAAACGCTAAAAATCGCAACAAGAAAAACGACGCAGAAAAACGTAAGAAATCGAAAAATATCACAAAAGAATACACAAAAAATTTCAAAAAAAAAGCAAAAAACCGGAAACAATTGCAACAGTAAAAAAACTTAACAAAAAAATAAAAAATTCAAAAGAATTGAAAAAAATTGCAAAAAAAGCCTCAACAAAACTTCAAAAAAATGAGAAAAAAATCGCAAATAATCGCAAAAAAATAAAGGAATAAGAAAAAATGAGAAAGAAAGATTAGAAAAAAAAACAACAATGATGAAAAAATGTGGGAAATGAGAAAAAACCGACAAAAAAAAAACGAGAAAAAATTTTAACAACCCAAGAAATCAGAGAAAATCGGAGTACTAAGAAAAACAGAAAACAAAAAAATTGTAAAATGGAAAGACCAAGCGCTAAAAACGCAAAATAAAAAAGAAGAAAAAGAAAGAACACCCAAAAAAACAGAAAAATTGTAACGATAAAAAAATTGAACAAAAAAAATGAAAAAAATCGATTGAATTAAAAAAAATCACAACAAAATTCTAGAAAACGGCAAAAAAAATCGCAAATAAACAGAGGAATAAGAAAAAATGAGAAAACAGAAGAAAGAAATAAAAAATAGATCAACGGCAAAAAATGAGGAAAAATTAGAAAAATTCGAAAAAAAACAGAAAATCATAAAAATGAGAAAAAAACGAAGAAATATAAAAAAGAGAAGAAAATCGCAAATAATCGCAAAAATTAAAGGGATAAGAAAAAATTAGAAATAAAACAACAATGATGAAAAAATGAGGAAAGATGAGAAAAATGGGAAAAAAATCAGAAAAATGTGAAAAAGACGAGAAAAAAAATTTTAACAACCCAAAAAATCAGAAACAAATCGGAGTAAGAAGAAAAACAGAAAATAAATTTAAACAAAAATGAAAAATAAAGATGTAAAATACGGAAAAAAACGGAAAGACCAAGCGTTCTAAAAGTCGCAAAAAAACGATGTAAAAAAACGCAAAAAACGAAAAAAAAAAAAACACAAAGGACAACGAAAAAACCAGAAAAAATTGTAACAAAAAATAAAACTTGAAAAAAAGCGAATGAATTAAAAAATCGCAACAAAATTCGAAGAAAATGGAAGAAAAATCGCAAATAATCACAAAAAGTCAGAGGAATAAGAAAAAATTGGAATACAAAAGAAAAAATTAGACAAATTCCAAAAAAAAAACTAAAAATAAACAAAAACAAAGAAAAATTCAGAAAAATGACAAAAAACGAGAAAACATAAAAAAGTTTCTCTATTTATAATATAAAAAAAATTAAATGAGACAAAAATTATATTGTGGAAAGTGACAGGGAGTAACAGAAAGAGAGGGAGTCGCTTGGAGGGGGCACAACGTTTTTTTCTTATGTGACGCTTTGTGCCGCTTAAATTCTACTACAAGTCTCACCCAAAAATATCCATTCTGAAAAAGTGTACCGGACTGAGAAAAGATACCGAAATGCCGTTCCGGCCCTAATACGCCCACCACTGGAAATACTGAACTATAAATAATTATCATCATATTTTTTACTTCATTACAAATAGTAAACACACCTTCTACTACTGATCAGTTTATTATTATAATTAAATGATATTTAGGTTACCCATTACGAAAAAAAACAAAGTGACAGATATATTATCAAACTTATCAAGCAGATGCGCAAACATACTTCCATACTTTGTAAACCTTAAAATGCAGTGAACGGCCGATATATAAAATAAATGCGTACATCCGATGTACTGCTAGTCACAGCGTTTTATTTTTCACTTTTTAGTATAACATAACCTATTATTTTAATGTTTATGTGTCGCCTATGTGTTTTGCTTTTTTCTTCTTTTCTTTTTTAATAGTCAAAGCCGCTAAGGCTATTTGGTTTAGTAATAGTCGACAGATAAGTGTAAATTATATACCTTGTCATGCCATCTACATTACTTTAAACAAATTAATGTAGCTGACGTCACTTGAAAATTTATTTCTTGGTAATCGTAGTGTTTCAAAGTTAGCCAAGCCTGTTTTTGTGAATAATTTTAAGTATATTTTCATATACTACAAATGAATTTGCTGTAGCTATCGCATCACACGTCCCCATTGACGTAAGAAATAAAATGGCGTCTGAAAAATATGTTTAAAAGATTTTTAATAAATTATACTTTATTTTGGTATTAGTTCAAGAACAAATAACAATAACAAATTACAATTGTCTACTTTAAAATACTTACTTTTTTTCAAACTGTCAGGTTAGATTTTCGATTAACGTTGCAGATCTATTGTTCATTTCACCCGACACGTATGCATTTGCATTTTGGCAACAATCTTACAAACATTGCATTGTTTTAAGCCGTGTGTCAGTGGTTTTCGTCTAAATACGTGACAAGTACAATGTCGGCAATCCCATGATTAATTTTATTTAACCTAGTTCTAAAGTGATGTTGGCAAATGCGTAAAATCAGTTTTCGTTCTGACAGTAACAAACAAGTAAAATAAAATTCCAAAAAACATGACAATTTTATTACATTATTTTCCTTAATAAAATTTTATCCATTTAAAACGCTAGAAAGAAAAAACGAAATCGACATATTTTCGTTTTTTCAGAAATTTTAGACTTGAAACAACAAATTATTTATACTAAAATAGGCAATATTTTAATATGACGTTTCGTATTCGGAGCGCCACCATCAACTTGAATTTTTTAAATACTGATCTGGATTTTTAAATTATGTGTGATACTTTATCACCATCTCCATTCACCATTGATACTAGATTTAATTTAATGACTTTTCATTAGTATTAAAGTCATTTTAAGTGATTTTGTTTTAATTAAATTTTAGTGTTTCTGAAAAAAAAAATTAGTTTAAAAAAAAGACAGACAGCTGTTAAATATAATCCAAGTATATACTTTCTATTTGAATTATCAAAAATTTCAAAAACCTTTTTCACCAATGCAAGATTCTCTATCTACAGGACTAATGGGAAAAATGTAAACTTTTTAAATTTGTTTTTTTATTTTTTATTTTTGTACTTTTTATTCGAATTTTATAAAAAGTTTTGTATGGTTATAATGTAGTTGTATGCTTATTTTAAACGTGTAAACAGATTCACAGTATTGCCTTAACCCTTTCAGTCACAACTTTTTATTAATGAACAGAAAATTCTGAAATTAAGTACAAGGAATAATAGGCTAATTTTATAGGACTTTTATCAGTTTTTTTCTTGATATTATGTTTTTTTTATAATTTATGACATGTCGTATTTATTATGTCAAGTTTTCGTTTACTTCATGTTCTCTTTGGTCGTTATTTTCATTCCCTTCTGGTTGTCTTACTTGGTCATTATTTTCATTTTCCTTTGGTTGTCCTATTTGGTCGTTATTTTCGCTTTTTGTAGTTCGTGTATAATATCATCATCGAGTTCCAAAATATCGTCTGGGTCGAGAAGGTCGCCCAGATTGTCTACATCTTTAAAATTTTCTTCCTCGTCCGATAAGCCCATTATTTCCGAATCATCGTCATTCATTACACAATCCAAAAGTTCATTTTTGTCAAAGTCCAGTTCCATTTCTTCTTTTACTGGTTGAAGGTAAATCCATTGCGTATTATTATCTAAAAGAGAAAACTGAAAGTAAGTCTACTGCGAAAACCGTTAAAATTTGAGATCGGTTTTTTGACTTATGTCATTATTTACATCATGATGCACATACTAATTCAAAGTTTTAAATCAAGATTTTACAAAAAATATGTTATGCATTATTCATAAAAACCAACTAAATTATAGTTTTTTTTACTTACCATTAGTAATAAACAACACTTTATTTTACAAAAAAATTGTTTATTGTCGTATTTTCGTGCAAAACTGAAAACAGCAGAGTTTGCCAGCCCCTAAAGCTAACATTAGAATGACTTGCAAATTCCGTTCTATCGGTAATGGATGGCGCCACATGCAGTTTATGCGTACTTTACGCGTGTCCAAATACATGGACAAAATTACTTATTTAAAAAAAAGGTTTTTGCATGTATATAAATTATAGAAAATTGATGTCCACTGAAATGGACGCGGTGACTGAAAGGACGTACTAGTCGTAACAGTTAAGGATCCAAAATTTTTGTATCGATGACACACCCTGTATAAAAATTTAAAAAATGTCTTCCTCATACTATAAGCTAACAAAAAGATACTCTTCTTGGAATCCGATAAAATTTTATTAATGCACTACATACCAATTTCCGCATTCGCAATTTTTTGTAAGGATAATCCCAGATAACGAAGTAAAACTAAATTAATAATGCAATGCCAAAGATTCATCTAATGTTGTAGAAATTTAGCGATAGTAGAAGGTAACAACATTAACAAATCACTAATTTGAATTTTGGTAAAAACGTAATTTTTTTTATAATTTTCCTAATGGATGTCAGTCGTCTCAGTACTTGTCAATAATAATTAATATCTAAATTAAGTCACAAATGGCAGATTTCATTTTTATTAAGTATGCAGATATGCATTTAATGTACGGATTGGATTCTCGAAACTGTTTAGACGCCAGAAGGCTTTATGCTGAAAATTTTCCAAACAGCATTGCCAGAAAGACGAATGTTTGAGCTTGTCGATCGCAGGTTACGAAAGACAAGTAGAAGTAGGTAAATTAATTTATTTTAGGAAGTTTTTTGGCAAAAAGAGGTGTCAAAGGTCCAGTACGAAATGTACGTACTGTGGCAGTTGAAGAAGCCGTATTAAATACAGTTAATAATGATCCTTCAACGAAAAGAGCAATTATTGTATCCTTTTCACGTACAAAAAGTACATAGTATGACAGCAGCCGATTATCCCGCACGACTTGAGTATGCTCAGTGGTTCCTGCAACAACAACAAGTAGACAATACATTTATTAGTAATGTTATTTTCATGGACGAATCCGGTTTCACCTGAGATGGAGTCATTCATTCTCATAATTTACACTTATGTGATGATGAAAATCCACATGGCATTATCCCAATAAAAAACCAACATAGATTTATGGTAAATGTTTGGGCAGGAATACTGGGAAATCATTTAATAGGGCCATAATTTATTGACGGCACCCTGACTGGATTTTTTTGCAAAATGAGTTTTAAAAACTGTTTAATGATGTGTCACTACAAACTCTTAGGAATTTATGGTTGATACATGATGGCGCTCCTCCTCATTTCAATTTAGTTGTACTTCAATATTTAAATACAAGGTTTCCCAATAGATGGTGTAACGGTCCAGTTTTTGTGTTGAGCCAAATTTCTTTTTGATAGCCATTGTATATGGGACTTCGATTAATACGCTTACCTCGTATGTGTATAAAAATGATTATCGATTAATTGTTATTTATTTTAAGTCCGCGATGGTATTGACCCTCTGATATATGTTCGCATAAACTGGTATTTGTTCCTTCTAGTAATTCTAAAAAGAAGATGGGCTACTGTTAATTGACTATTATCTTTTCTTATACTCTTAATAGACATTCTTGTATACACTACCTTTTTATTTGTGAGGTCTATGTTATTTTTTTTATTCCATTCACATCGATATTATAACGGCTAAACTGATTTCGTCAAGTGTGTTCTTTTTCTCGGTTATTTTCCATCAGAAATTCCATCCTTGGGTAATTATATTGTCTTATTTTACGCTATTATTAATAATAAAATGTGTTAGTCTGTTTGCAAATCTATGTTGTTTTGAAGGTTCGTGTTGAAGGTTATTTTGACTTAACGCCTGTCATCTGTCCGTTACAAGTGGTCTTACTATAAGTGAGTTAAGCAGCATTCGGAAGTATTTTGTAACAGTACCGTACCAGGGTAAGAGGTTCAGGGTGTAGGAAATTTTCACAGTTGGCAGACGTGGTCAAGGGGCGTGGGCATAGTTGATTTTATTTATTGGCCGTTGCAGTCACATGACTGGATAGATTTTTATTGATTTGTCAGGAGGTCTTTCTGGAATTTTTGGAGACGACGAGAAACAGAGATCCTGTTGTTGGTGTGATGGATAAGGATGGGCGTTTTTGAAATTTTTAGTAAATCGAGGCAAGTGTGACTTGAATGTCATCTTCATGTGTTGGAAGGATTACTCCTCGATTCTCCGCTATTATGGAAGAGAATTGGAGACACTAATATGATATGATACAGGCCAGACTTTTAGGTTAGTGAAAGTCGACTTTAACCACAAAGTGTACTTTACTTAAAGGACCCTTTTGTCGATATTTATGATACTGGCTGATACAGGCCAGACTTTTAGGTTAGTGAAAGTCGACTTTAACCACAAAGTGTACTTTACTTAAAGGACCCTTTTGTCGATATTTATGATACTGGCTGTTACAGTATCATAAATATCGACAAAAGGGTCCTTTAAGTAAAGTACACTTTGTGGTTAAAGTCGACTTTCACTAACCTAAAAGTCTGGTCTGTATCATAATGCAAATTTAATCGCCTGTTAGGTAAAGGACACTTTAATTAAATATTGTTGTGTTGGCTGCACTGGAAATGGTGTTTCATGATATAAGTGACGTTATTTTGACAGAATTTTTTCGACTTAACCTAACTTGTTTGGGTTTATTTACTAGCGCGTGTTGACTGTTGATTTGTGTTTGCCGAAATATTTTTTAAATTGGTTTAAAATATCGTCAGCTTTTTTAAATTATGTCAGAGCAAAAGATAAAGCGTACAAAGAGTTCATTTCTTGCAACAAACCCAATACAGTATGCTTGGTTAATCGGAATCGGTCGAAAAACTCGATGTCGTCATATTTATTTAAAGAATGCTGCCGCTGTCTATATATTTTTGGTCTTCTCACTACGATATTTTCTTCGTCTTCAGAAGAGCTCGAACTACTACTTGAATCAAATACGTAATCTCCCATTTTAATCTAAAGTAAAGCACGTGTGGACGGTGTAAAATTAATAACCTTTAAAGTTTTGTAGGTTATGTTTCAAAATAAAGCTTACTTTAACCACGCAAAAGTATCAAAATTGGGCCTTTACAATAAAGGCGGCTTCTTGGCTTAATCCTCCTTTAAAGGTGTATTATGGTACGACAGGTAAAACGGACCTTTTACCCTTAAAGTATACTTTATATTAATTATGGTACTGGCTGTAAAGTGTTTTTTGGCGATTGGTTTTGTCTGGCAGCCATTATCTCACATCGATATGTGTATCGGATATATAAACTGGATTGCTGACCCTAGCTATAACATCTTGATCCACGTCGCCGTCTATTATTGGATGTATGGTAATTTGAGTGTTGCCCTCAGGATTTTTGAAGTTATTTTTGATTCCTTTTTCGTCGAAAAAGGTAAGCTTTATTACTCTTTCTGTGTTCTCGCCGGATATTTTTATTTTTCATAATGTTTAGAACAGCTGTAGACAACTTTCAGACAATCACTAGCATTTTTTTAGGCTCAGTCACTCCGTTGAGTGGACATTTATCCTAGTTCCTTCTGAACTTCTATAAAATTTAAGTGTTGATAGTTTTTTTTTATTAATTTTTATTTTATTTTCTTCTAAAGGGATAGTCATATCTAGGTTATTATGATCTTTTTATTGGCGTTTTAGGGTCCTCGTGAAGGACAAGCTTTGTTTTTTTGTCCTTGTGAAGGGCGAGTACAAGATTTAGACCCTTGTGAAGGACGGGAAAAGTTGTACATACTGGTGAAGGACTCGTTCAATGTCCATGTGGAGGACCTGCGGTATATTCCTACCGAATCCAGCTAAGTCCCTAGAATTTTAAGAATAAACAATATTTTTTTTTATAATAATCACCGAACCGTTTTGTTAATTTCGTTTAAATTTGAGGTCTTATAATATAATATTTTGTTAATCAATATTGGGGGAAGAGGCGCAGAACCAGTTAGCAAATGATTTAAAGTTTTATCACCTTTTTTATATAGGCAAGTAAAGCCAATCAGTTTGGTTAATAATTTTCTTGGGTTTTTTTATATATACGAGTATATGATTGTTTGTAGACAATACCTACTCAGTTAAGCTGAATGTAAAGCGGAAATTAACGGATACTTTTCCTTTTGAGTTTCACTATATTTTACTTTCCCGGACCCATCAAAGGGAAAGTAAGGTGAACGAGCAAAAAAAATAGAGATATTGATGGAAATATCCATTTTGAGGTCCCCCAAGAAGATTGAAACCATTTCAAGCGTATGGTCTGTCTGTGTATAATCTTCCACGATAACTGCCGAACCGTTTCGGTGTGTGCCTAGAATGCTACCATTAGATTTTGGTTTAAATTGGTACAGTAGAAGATCCTCAAGGCCGACATTGATTAAATGCACATGTAACAATTTTTTACTTTTTTTTAAATTTTAAGGACAAACTATACACTTTGGTGCAAAATGTTGTAGTACAAAGTATTATAGCATAAAATCCCTACAACTTTTGTTTCAAACTTTTTCGAGAATTTCCAATAGTTGCGCCACTAGAGGGCGCGTAAAAAATGTGCATGTAGGTTTTCTCTAGTTTTTCTTGATTTTGAGGACAAACAATGCATTTTAGTGCAAAATTTTCTTGTTCAAAGTTGTAAAGCATCAAATTTTTTTTAACTTATATGTGTAAAATTTTATCGATGACACCGAAGGGAACGGTTGAGATCGACAACCTACCCATACTGTAACCCCGGATTAGCCGGTTACAATAGATTGATCGGGGAGGCACGTTTCGATGGCCACCGCGATCAATAGACGTCAATCCTATGGATTCCTTTTTGTGAGAGGTTATCTTAAAAATTTAGTTATGCAACACATATGCAAACAAGACAAGATGTAATAGACACAATTGTTAAAATTAGTTTAATTCGTTATCTGTGATTATCCTTGCAAAAAATGGCGAATGCGCACATTGGTATGCAGTGCATTAATAAAATGCAAATATCAGCCAAACGGCTAATTTTATAGATACAAAAATACTGTGAATCTGTTTGTTTACACATCTAAAATAAGCATAAACGTACATTATAACCATAATTTTTTATGAAGATCGAATAAACAGTAACAAAATAAAAAAAAAAACGAATTTAAAAATCCAATTTTGGAGGCCCATAATTCGAAAACGAGAGCCCGTGTTAAAAAAGTTTATATGAAGAACTAACATTATTTTAGCTCAAGCTATACCCTCCCGACTTTTTTCCCATAAATCCCGGGACACCCTGTATAATATATTATTTATGTTCCAAATATTCTAATTAAAAAACGTTTAGCTGGACCTCGTTATGAGATTGGCAGTATTGCCAACCATTTATCATATCAAATAATTTAATCTATTTATACATATACGATACCAGTAAATTTAACTGTAGTTTTAATTGTGATTAATCCAATCCTTAATTTTTCTCATTAACAAACTGATTTATTTAGTTTTTAATAGTAGTTAATTTAAACAAAGTTAAGTGATCTGTATTCATTTCAAACGTAAGTATTAATGAAAATTTTAAATATTCTGTCAAACGAAAATGACAAAATAATAGTGTATGACACAAGACATAGAAATAGTATGACAGTTAAGTGATTGACAATGAGATATAAATAAAGATGAGATTAAAATAAAACAATATATGATTATAGAAAAATGGATCGATGAATTGTGGCAGTTGGTATATATAATTAATTTAGATGGTAAATACGCGAATAAAAAAATAAAAACACTTTATTTTCTTACTGATTGAATATTCATTAATATTATATAAAGAAATCTATTGAAATTATTGTTGTTTCGCCAACTCCGAAAGATGGTTAGTGTAGATAGTCTACGTTGGTCCAACATTAGGTAGATTATATCACTCATAATGTAATAATGTCTTGTACTGTTACTTGATTAATAATCGTTAATCATCAACCATGTACTTGACTAAT
Source organism: Neocrepidodera transversa (assembly GCA_963243735.1). Classification (NCBI taxonomy): domain Eukaryota; kingdom Metazoa; phylum Arthropoda; class Insecta; order Coleoptera; family Chrysomelidae; genus Neocrepidodera; species Neocrepidodera transversa. The sequence continues at coordinate 18,719,625 of OY725350.1, forward strand.
AACTGATAATCACACTTGGTACGTTTAATGATAAAAATCTAGTACTGCAAATGTAAATTATTGAGCTGTCAAATTTTTAAAATATTAATTCGTGATATAATCTAATGAATACAATTCTTGGTATCGGATCTATCGATAGTCACGATACCACTCGTTGTATTATATACGAGAATGCAGAGGTTCAGCCTGTCAGACTCGTTCTTCAGGTACTTCAGTTCCGTCTGGTCCAGTCTTCAGCTCGTTCAGATACGTCTGCTATCAGATAAGACGGAGCTGAAGTAACTGAAAACCGACTCTGACGCGCATCCTCTCACTCTAACACATTAAATTTCCTATACCTAATGTCGAACCAACGTAGACTATCTACTGGCCAGCTTTATCACCTGATTTCATCTAGTGGATTATTTGTAAGGTTATTTCAGATTCTAGAACATGGCTTTACGAGATGTGTCTAAACTCTGCGTTTAAATTTCAGTCATACAGAATATAACTTATAAATCCGAAAATCTTCCGCTAATGCTCACTAGATGGTATGCTCAAAGAAAAATTGTTGTTATGCGGCATTGCCACGTTTATACTTTACATGATTAGGACTTGTTTTTGTCTGCGTTACTGCCTAATAGTGTTATAGGAAATAATAAAATGATCATGATGGTCTTTTATCTTTTCAAAGTTTATAACAAAAATTGTAACTAAAATAAAAAAATTATTCAACTTCAAGATTTTATGCAAGGGTGTAAATAAATGCACGCAAGTTGCACGTAAATCAAAAAGCTGTCAGGAGTGGATAATGATGTGCTATATAGAAATGTAATATTGCTGTTCTTGTTTAGTTAGTAATAGATTTGGAGAGTGCAACAATAAATATAAATAGCCCTCTTCATTACGTTCTACGGGGAGGTAAAAAATCGCTTGTGTCGCCCCAAAACTTTCCCGATGAGTAACTACAATAAAGGACAATAAACGACAATAAACGACGATAAACGACCATAAACGACAATAAACTGCAATACACGACAATAAACTGCAATACACGACAACAGACGATAATAAACGACAATAACTGACTATAAATGACAGTTATTTTTGACAGATGACAGTTGGAGAAATAATTGTGACTGTTCTGAATAGAGTTTTTCAAGGGCTTTCAAATAACATATAGCAAGTCAAATTTCGTGACATATTTCATCTGTCATTTTTTGATAGTGATACTTCTGTTCGATAGATGTCGTAAAAAAACTAATGGGTTCTTCCGACGGGTAACCCAAATCCATATACCAAATACACAGATGGACAGACTTCCATCTGGAAATGGTCTTAATCATCTCAGGTGACCTCAAAATGGATATTTCCATCTTTATCTCGAAATTTTTTTTTATCTCGTTCACAATACTTTCCCTTCTCGGAGGTGGGTCGGGAAAGTAATAAATGTGATAAGGCAGATATATTTTAAATATAAATACAAATAATGTTTAAAAGAAAAAAATTATGCACACAAACGAATTTGGAAACTAGAAAATAAAATATAAATCATATTTTTTCATTCAGTTATCTGTCTCACTAGAGCTGTAGCTGTGAGTTTGTGGATAACTTCATATAAACATAAAAACATTTTTTCCAGAAACTAGAAAACTGTATTACAAAAAATGAAGATTTTTTAAAAATATTTATTGAATTTCTTCAAATTTATTGTCATCACAATTTAGTTAGGCCATATCTTCGTTATCTTTTTTAACAGTATAAAAATTATTGGAGAAAATTTAAATTTTAAATGTCTATTATAAATCATAAATGTCTACTTTTTATAGTAACTAATGTAGAATTTATCCGAAATGTTACTTGTGTTTCTCAGAGTCGTGGGTCCTTTACATTTTTAATCCTAAGTTCTAAAAAAATATTAGAAAATACTAATCAAATAATTTTTTTTAACATTTTTATTTTCCTTAATTTTTAGTTCGTTCAAATGAAGTATTAATTGGTGTCGAGGAAATTTTTACTTAAAAATTTTGATCGTATATTTATTTAATCAATACTTTTAAATTGATTATTTTAAATAGATTTTAACAAGATTTATATAAATACAAAGAAATAAAATATTTGGAAAAAAAAACCTTAATAAAAAAATTTTGAAAAAATCTGTGGATGTTTATTTCAGCAAAATAAATTATTTCACAAAAAATAGTTAATATCGATAAAGTACTTCCTTAGTTTTTCTTGATTTTTTCGAAAAACATATTGTCGATTTTTCTTGCCGATTTTTCTAATTCACGAATACTTTTTCAGATTTATAATGTTATTTTAAAATTTTGACATTTTTTTTTTGACAGTTGGAGAAATAATTTTGACTGTTCTGAATAAAGTTTTTCAAGGGCTTTCAAATGACATTGAAAGTTAAATTCTGTGACATATTGCGTCTGTAATTATTTGATAGTGACACTTCCATTTGACAGATGTCGTACAAAAACTAATGGGTTCTTCCGACGTGTAACCCAAACCCATATACCAAATTTCAGCTCAATCGGATTTAACGTGTGGCCTCTATCGTGGAAGAATACACACAGACAGACTTCCATCTGGAAATCGTCTTATTCATCTCAGGTGACCTCAAAATGGATATTTCCATCTTTATCTCGAAATTTTTTTTAGCTCATTCACAATACTTTCCCTTCTCGGAGGTGGGTCGGGAAAGTAATTTAAGAAAATACTAGTCTAGATATTTATATATATTCTTTTTTTTTTTTAATTTTTGAATTAGTAGTTAATTTTCCCGAGTGTCAACTTAAACATTGATATTATTTAAAGCAAGTAAGTAAGTAAGTCGTTAACTCAAAACTTAATAGAAAACGAATAGACGAGCCAGGTTGTTTTCATTTAGTTTGTATTAATTGATAACCAGTGGCGGCTCCTTGAAGGAGGCTAAGGAGGCTCAGCCAATTTATCCAGCATAGCACCAGAAATATTTTGTTGATCATTCTTCATTTTATTTCCTGTTTCTCTAATAATTTTTTTAATTTTACGATTATTTCCCCGTTCTCAGTAATTATTTTTGAATCTGACAACGGTGCCCTGAGGCTAGACTCATCAGCTCTGTGTACCCTAAACCCATGTTGCTCAACACAGTTGCCGTTTTTCGACCAGTGCGATTGCTAAATACCGTAAAAATAGCTGAAATGACAACACCCTCCGTAGGCTAGCCTCTAGCCTGTCGTCACAGTAAAGCCTTTTTAGATTTAGTGGTCCTGATCGCGGTTGCTGTCAAAATCAGGACCTGTCAATTTAGAAAGCGTACGTCATATACCAACCGCAACCGCTCGCAACATGGACGAGCCTTTTACAGTGGTTGCAAGAGTTGGTATATACTTATCTTTATTGCACAATTATGTCGTCCTTTTTTTGTTGTAAATTTAGGAAACGAAATACTATGAACGCATAAAATAGGAATTTGTTGAAAATTATGCTAACCTCTGAAAAATATCGTTGAGCGTACTATTAAAAAAATAAATAAATAACTGGGTGTATTATTATTTGACAAGAAAACTTCAGTGTACTTTGTAATTTGGGATTAATACATAATATAAAAATTCCTAATCTATATTTTTTACTTCAATAATTGGTTAATTTTTATAAATTAAAATATAAATCAATACACATACCTAAAAAATAAATGTTTATTTAAACGTAATAAAATATGCCCTATTAATTATAAAAATAACATTAAAAATTCAGATTTGTATAATTTATTTTTTGCAATGTATAGTATAAAACTTATTAAACTTTCAGATTTTAATCTGTTTCTAATTCCTAGTTTATTGCATAGATACTGTAAAATTCTTTATCTGCATTAAAATCCCAAATGTATGTTCAGTACTAATTCTGGCATAGCTTTCTATGCTAGTTCGTCAATCTGCCTGTGTCCCTAAAAAATAAAATATACATAAATTTTCATTGAATTAAACAATAAAGTTCAGATTACCTACAGGGTGTCATATAAGCCACTGTCTGCAGGGACATGCAGAGTCACCTACTAGGTAAAAAAAAAAATTCTTGTCATCAAATTATATATTACTTATTTGTATAGCTTAGAATATTTTAATGCCTAAAAACAAAAAAATTAAAAAATTGCGTATATAGTACTTTGATCACGGTTTGATTTGTTAAGGATTACAAAGAATTTACAGGAACTAAAGAGATCTATATAAAGTGGCAGACTTATTGATTAGGTATAATGCAATAAAATATAATTGATCCTCCAATTTTCTTAAATATATTTAATATTGCTCACCCTGGAAGTAAATTGTGTTTTAAAAACTCATTAAAACCACCCTAGTTAATAATAACAACTTAGCTATTGTTTTATAAATATTTTAATTATATACAAGATCGTTTTTTGGTTAAAAATTTAGTACTTACGAATTCAATTAATCCAGTAGTTGTATGACCAATATTTAATAACTATTTAGTTGTTAAATTTTACAATTCAGAAGCATAAACGTCTGATAATAATCTTATAACATAAAAATGTACCACAAAAGTCTATTAGCCATTTTGGTGACCAATCAAGTTTCGATAAATGATAAAAAAATAATAAAGTAAACACTGTCACGTGCAAACAAATGTCAAAGAAACTTGCAACCAATTCATTCGATTTACAAACTTGAGTGATGTCACAAATAGCAACCGCTGTCAAATTTAAACAGGACCGCTGTCATTTATCTGTCAACCGCAACCGCTCACGCAGTCTAAATCGAAAAAGGCTTAAAATAATCATTTTAATGTGCTAACTAAAACTTAATGCAAGATACTATGGGCCAAAATCTTTTATACAATGTTAGTTTAATATCAATTGATAAAACAAAATGACACATTTTATGATAAACTAAAGACCATGATATATAAAAAAAGTTAATAAAATTAATAAAAAAAAACAACATGAAAAATTACAAAAAAAAAGAAAAATAGGTATATTAAAAATTAAAAACAAAAAATGCTGGGCAACAATTAATTTTGTTACTAAAGTAGCTGGTACTGCCGCTGCGCAAAGGTTAAATTAATTGGCTGTTGAGTATATTTTTATAAAAACGTTTTATGTCCAGAATCCTCTCTCAAAAAGTTCACGAGCCGCCACTGTTTATAACCACCCTGTATTATTTTATTAACGATAATATTATATTTATTCTGATTTAAAAATAGTATATTACACAAATTCTAATTATCAAATTATGTTCAATTTTTGACTAAAAGTCTTTACTCTTTATAGTCAACAATATGGATCTGTTCATACATGGATGATTATTAATCAGCTATTAGTTAATTATCTGCATATTCTTGTTACATCGTGTTAATTTAATACTTAACCATTGTTGAATGCCTTTCATTATCGTTCATACTAATTTACTCATGTACAATGCAACAAAGCCTAATACGCACTGACCAATGTTTTATCTATTGTCTGTGATCGAACATCATTTCATGCTGGCTGAATATTGATAGTCTTTCATATTAAAGAAACATTATAGGGGTGATAGTAAAGACATTATTTAATATATTATTTTATTTTTTTAAATATATACCATCTTGGGCGAAAATAATTAAGTAATGAAACACACAAAGTCCAGTACCACAATATATATTTTTTCAAAGTTGTTTTAGTGAAATTTGCAACTAGTTTCGGCTTACGCCATCATCAGGCCTACAATAGCGCTCGTTAATACAATAGGTACAAAATTAATAATAAGAAGTGGCTTACCATTAACATCATGGGGTAATAAGTAGATAAAATTAAGTTCAAGTTAAAGTTAAAATTAACACATAATGGTACTGATAAAAATAAGACAAAAAATTAAGTTAAAATTAAAAAATTTTTTATACGAATACATTCCTTGTGGGGAAACACAAGGTGTCTAGGAATTAAAAAGGCATTCGTGACGAAGTGATATAAGGGAATCAGGAAGAACCTGACTCAAAACAGCCAACCTCGGCATAAGAAGTGATTCAGGCACGGGGGCCAATACAGAATCCCACGTAGGGGTAGGAAAGATCACAGTGGGTTTCTCAACTAAGGCCCATTGAAGGGCAATAGTTAGAAAATATAATGTGAAAATTAAAATTAATGACAGTACCATTAAAATCAACCGTAAGTCTACAAAATGGTGCAGACAACTGACGTATGACAACAGACAGCCAACATAAATTTAAGTATGAATATTTAGAAACCATGATGTGAATGGGGGTTGCCAACCTACGAAAACGAAGAAAAACCTGAAGGGTAATATTATTTTAACAGTAATCCAAATTTATGTAGTAAGAGGAAATACAAAATTCTTATCTAGATTAAGGATTGTGAGACTGGGCACAGGACAAGGAGAACCAAATCTCAAACTCAGAAACTTGGGAAAGTGCACATAGAGGAAGAAAAAGAAGAAGAAATTCGACATCTATCACTAGTCGATGTCAAGTCAATGTCAAAGTCAATGTCTAACGGCCCGAGAGGGGGCGAGGTTGTGGTAGTAGAAATAAACAACAAATTTAATAGGATGAGGAAATTGTAAAAGGAAATAATCGACTGAGGAAGAGTTAGTGAAAGAGGAAACAAAATAGTATAGTAACAGCAAGGGATGAATGGGAAGAAATTAATAACCTTATATTAAATCCCGGAGGGAATTAGATAAAAATAAGTGATTGTCTTTAGGTCGAATTTGTTCGTTAAGACACAAAACAGTATCATTAAGAAGAGAGGAGTTAATTTCGAACATCTCCAGGAGGTTCAACCTATTGCCTTTGTGACAATCATGGATGAGAGTGGAGTCCGTGATAGAAAAGGAGTGATTAGTGAAAAGGATGTGGTTAGCAAAGGAAGAGGGTGTGTCGGTAATGTCAGAGTTTTTGTATTTGTCTATGTATCTAATGTGTTCCTTTATTCTAGTTTCGAGTCTCCTACCAGATTGGCCAATGTATATTGCGTTGCAATCAGGGCAGCTAAGTTTGTAAACACCAGTTTTGTGGAGATATGGAATTTTATCTTTAGTCTTAACAAGAAAGGAATGTGTGTTGAAATTTGTTTTAAAGGCTACGTTACCTAATATTATGTTTACGAAAGACTTTAGCTAATTTGTAAGAGATATTGCCTAAATAATGTATCGAACCTGAGAAAGTGGCTACATCTTGGGTAAAGGTAATATGAGGACTATTGAGTTTGAATTTAATAAAGAATCTTGAATAAAGTTTATTGATCAAATCTAACGGATAGTTATTATTGACAGCCAATTGTTTAATTGTATTAATTTCGGATGTAAAAGCAGAAGGAGACAGAGGAATCGAAAAGGCTCTATGTAATAAACTATTAAAGGAGGCTAATTTGTGTGAGGTGGGGTGGTTAGAAAAGTAATTGATCTGTTGTAGTAGGTTTCCTATAGATTTCGAATTCAAACCGTAGTGAGGAAGGGTTCCTAAAGATAAGAAGGTCTAGGAATGGGAGTCTACAATTAGATTCGAATTCTATGGTGAATTTGATTCGGGGGTGTAGTGTGTTGAGGTAATGAAGGAATTCAATAGCTTCGTCTTTAAGTCTTTGGAAAAGTAAGAGGCAATCATCAACATACCGAGAATAGAAAAGGATGCGATCTTTGAAAGGAAGATGATTCAAATAGGTTTGTTCTAGATGGTTCATGAATATTTCAGCTAGAAGAGGGGAGAGGTTAGAGCCCATAGCTAGGCCAGCAGTTTGTCGATAAAATTTATTGTCAAATTGGAAAAAATTCTGATCCAGAGCTAAAGAGAGTAAAGAGCAAATATCTTGAGATATGATGGGGTTGATATTGTTATTGCGCATAAGGCGGTTAACTAAGTGAATACATTCAGTGGGAGGGATACTTGGAAACAAATTTGAAACGTCTAGAGAAAGTAGGAAGGAGTTGGGAGGAGCACGAATGGGGAGCAATTTAGAAGAAAGGTCGGAGGAGTTTTTGACAGCGAATTCATTATCTAAGAGAGTGACAGTCTTGATGGTGTGGTTGAGAAACGAAGAGAGTTTAGAAGTTGGAGAATTGATAAAACTGACTACCGGTCGGATAGGAATGTTGATTTTGTGGATTTTTGGGAGCCCGTATAATCGTGGGGTTCTAGGGGCCATGGGACAGAGAGAAAAGTGACTGGTCTTAAAATGTACCAGAGTATTGTTATAAGATTTCAGTTTGGATTTAAAATTATTGAAAAAAGGAACAGTAGGGTTGGAAGTCAATGGAACAATAGAGGGATCATCAGAGATAAAACTTAACTTTATGTAGGTAGTCTGCTTTGTCAAGGACTAATAATTAAGTTAAATAATGGCAACCACTGTTTGAGGTCATATTTTTACTTGTAACCCTGGGTTATTGTATACAGCAAATATTAAATATCATTTTGATATAATATTTTCATAAAAAACACATGACTAAATAATTAACAGTAATATCCTGTTTATACCTGGCAACCCAAAGTTTGCGGTTGATTGAATGTACCTGTTTATACCTGACAACCCAAAGGTTGCGGTTGATTGAATGTACCTGTTTATACCTGGCAACCCAAAGGTTGCGGTTGATTTTGAGCTGGCTATCATTGGTTATAAAATTCTTGATATCATTTTCTTTCAAATACATATAGCTGCAGTTCATATAAATAAATTACAACAAATTTAATTGCGGTTAATTTTTTATAGGCAATTAAGTTTTATTAAAAAAATAGATACTGCGGTGATATCTGGATTATTAGGTTAATAATATCTGATCAGATATTGATTTACTTATTTATTCTTTATATGCATTGATATAAAAGGCAATAGTAAAATTTAATTAAATTATAATAATTCCTTTATGCTTATTTATAATTTTTATAACGGTAACGTTGTTTTCTTTTTATTAAATATACAAAACAACAAACTGGTAAAATATTAATTACAAAATAATGGTAATAATTGAATTATTTATCCAAAGATATGTAAACAGAAAAGGTTAAATAAAACAATATATTGCATAAAATATACATTACAATCCACCGAGATAAATTTATACAAAATAAAATTATAAATACAAAGGGAAATATAATTTAAATAATATAATTTAAATAATATCTAATATAATATATAAAAAAAAATTAAATAAAAACATTACAAAGCTCTCACAGACAGACACACTAACAGGATGATCTCAATAAATTACTTCTACTGAAGTAAGTTAACAAGTTCTTAAGATTTAGGATTAAAGATGGCAATTAAAGTAAAAAACTTGCCTAAAATTTTCTTGAAGAAATAAGGTGGTTGATGGATTATTGATTTTTTTTTTGTAAAATTCTTGATATAAAATTGATATCTTTTGGGAATTTTTAGATATGATATGAATATTTATTTATATCAAACGTTTCGGAAATGGAAAACAATTTGTTGCTTTACTTACCTATCATTATATACTATAATGAAATCATTTTGTATGATTGATAGTAGTTAATTTATTATTGTTATTAGTACAAATATGTGTTGTGTTCTAAAATTATAGAGAGTGTCTAAAAGTCCGTCTACTCGGACCCGGTGAAAACCTAATAGGTCCGTCAGAGCTTCGGCATGTGCACGGTCCGACTGGCTAATACGTTAACTTGAAAGTTTGATTATTCATCACTATAATACGGTGTGGTCTAATACTAGAGTGTGTGCGTTACATATATAAATTCCTGGTTCGATTCCTAAGGATATCTTTTTTTTTAAATACATAGGCTAGATTTAGATAGTCAAGACTTCTTTTAATAAAATAAAATACACAGGTTAATTACGCTGACTCTTGTTTTATTTTCTCATCTTTTCTTATATTTATTTCATACTAAATCCTAATAACCGATTGACGGACCTTTTTTAATTAGACATAATATCCGTTTTCACCTGGTTCGACTAGACGGACCCTTAGACACTCTCAAAATTATATTTGAAAGCTTTTTATACTGAGTTTATAATGAGTTAATTTAAAATAACTGGGAATATAAGTAAGCAATTTTTTTTAATCAACAATTTTTTTTTAATCAACAATTTTGAATAACTAAAAGAGGTTTTATGAAATTTATAGAAATGAAATTTGTTTAAATCATCCAGTATAAAATATTTGGATTAAGATTTACGATCAAGTAACAATTTTTTTTTGGTTTAAAGAAATAAAAAGGACAAGGGTGAGATTAAAAATAGAGAAAAAAAAATAATGGAAAATAGGGAAACAAATAATGACAAATTGGGAAAAAAATAGGAAAAATGGAAAAAAAATGAAAAATTGTTAAAAAATAATGAAAAATAGCTAATAGGGAAAAAATAATAAAAAATAGTTAAAAATAGCGAAAAAAATAAAGAAAAATAGGGAAAAACAAATTGGAAAATAGGAAAAAAATAATGAAAAACGGAGATAAACATATTGGAAAATAGGAAAAAAAATTATGAAAAATAGGGAAAAATTTCTAAAAAATAATGAAAAATAGGAAAAAAAATAGTGAAAAATATTGAAAACAATATTAGAAAATGGGAAAATAAAATAAAAAATAGCGAATAAAATAATGAAAAATAGTGAACAAAAATAATGAAAAAATCGGGAAAAAATAATGAAAAATAGGGAAAAACAAATTGGAAAATTGGCAAAACAAATTGAAAAATGGGAAAAAAATTATGAAAAATGGGGAAAAAATTATGAAAAATATTGGGAAAATAATGAAAAATAGGGAAAAAAATAAAGAACAATACAGAAACATATGAAAAATGGTGAGAAAAAAATAATGAAAAATCGGAAAAAAAATTGATGAAAAATAGAAAAACAATAATAAAAAAAATAGTGAAATACATAATGAAATTAAATTCCGAAAATCTCGGAAACGAGGAAAATATCGAAAAATATCAAGAGGACTTTTTTGCTGTACATGAAAAGATCCTATGAAAAGCATTTATCCATATTTCGAAAATTTTCCAAAATTACCAATCCAATTGTCGAATTATGTCAGGAAACCATTTTTGTCAGTTGTAAATAGTTCGACAAGTTAAATATAATAGTCGACGACGTTTCAACTTGTATGCAAAAAATATCTATGCGGAAAAAACGGGGTAGAGGGGGGATCGTAGTCGTCGCATTTACTACACCCTTGTGGTTAGTTGCTTATTTACCTGCGAAATTGGACATTATTTTTAATAATTTTATTCCAAATTTCATATTAAATTTGTTTTAAATAAATTTTTTATTTATACCAATTTTTAATAATAATAATAATAATAATCACATCAACTAATGATTTTTTTTTTGGTTTTTTAAAGAAAAAAAGTCTAAATTAATTAGATATAGGAAGAGAATAAGAACAGTCATAATTTTATATATAACTTGTCAGAAGTTTTTGTATATTTGATATAAAAAACTGAATTATAAAATTTATATGTATCCAATAACAAAAAAAATATAAATTATGAAAAACAAGTAGAATTTTATATAAAAGTAAAGAAAAATTTTACAATTTATAAAAAAAAAAGAAGAATGGTACAAGAAATATGGCTATTGGGGAAAATGTAAATGGTATTATGGTTATGAAGAAAAGCAGCATCAAGTAATAATATGGAAAAAAATTAAAACAAACCAAGATGTAAAATAAGAAAAAGGAGAAGAGGAATTTAGCAGGCAACTCATATTTTATTATTTATCAGTTTATTTGTAAAAATTTATGATTTTTCTTTTAATTTAAAACCCACTCCCAAAGTGAATTAATAATCAAAACTTTATATTGATATGGCGTATAATTTTTGTTAAATTGTTGAATAATATTATTCACATTTTATAAAATTCATGACCTAATATTTAGGAAAACTCTTTTTGCTACACCTTAAAATCAACACGTGCAAAAAATTAGTGAAAACCGGATTTAGAAACTAATTGGAAAGTCCATAAAATATGTACGTGCTCATGTCCACAACAAACTAAAATAGATGTGTGTTTGTACCTGACGGGCCATATACATTTCAAATTTGTATATTTCGTACTGATTTATTACTTTCCCGACCCACCTACGAGAAGGGAAAGTATTGTGAACGAACTAAAAAAATTTCGAGATAAAGATGGAAATATCCATTTTTAGGTCACCTGAGATGATTAAGACTATTTCCAGATGGAAGTCTGTCTGTCTGTGTATATTTTTCCACGATAAGAGGCCACACGTTTAATCCGATTGAGCTGAAATTTGGTATATGGGTTTGAGTTACCCGTCAGAAGAACCCTTTAGTTTTTGTATGGCATCTGTCAAACGGAAGTATCAGTTTTAAAAAATAACAGATCCAATATGTCACGGAATTTGACTAGTAATATGTCATTTTAAAGCCCTCGAAAAACTATATTCAGAACAGTCAAAATTATTTCTTCAACTGTCACCTGTCAAAAATAACAAAAAATCGGTTGTGTCGCCCCAAAACTTTCCCGACGAATATCCACGAGTACTTTTTCAGATATTTAATTGAAGTTAAAAATTTTGACATTTTATTATTTTTGAGAGATGACAGTTAAAGAAATAATTTTGACTGTTCTGAATAGAGATTTTCAACGGCTTTCAAATGACATATTGCAAGTCAAATTCCGTGACATATTGCATCTATCATTTTTTGATAGTGACACTTCCGTTTGACATATGTCAAACAAAAAATAACGGGTTCTTCCGGGTAACCCAAAACCATATACCAAATTTCAGCTCAATCGGATTAAACGTGTGGCCTCTATCGTGGAAGAATACACACAAACAGAAAGACTTCCATCGTCTAATCATCTCAGGTGACCTCAAATTGGATATTTCCATCTTTATCTCGAATTTTTTTTTTAGTTCGTTCACATTACTTTCCCTTCTCGGATATGGGTCGGGAAAGTAAATGTCAAAATTTGAAACTTTAACATTAAATATCATAAAAAGTATTCGTGGATACTCGTCGATACAACCGATTTTTTTAAATTATAATTATGTGTAGAATAGCTACAGTCTTAAAATAAAATTTAGTAAACAAATAAATTGTCGAAATTGTTTCTATTCTTAGATTGCCAGGTGTGTAGTCTGAGTCATTTGATTTTGCTTAAAAAATAAAAATTAAAACTATTTTGCCATTACTAGCTTATTCGGCTATTAGTCGGATCGGGCTGACTTTTTGAAGTTATTAAATTTGTAACCGCTAAATTAGAAAAGACCTCTCGTCTCGTGTCAGTCAATAGCACTGTCAGATGGTTTTTTATTTTAAACAATTTGGACGGAAAATTGGTTTTTTCGAATTTTCGGAAAAACTGTGCATCTTAAAGAAAAGTGATGCACAGGCAAAATATGCGCAATCAAAAGGCGAATAAAATGATCGCTGAAAAATCAAAATCAGACAATCCGTTCAAAAGTTATTTCAAAAAAACCGCAAAAAACGTGGTTTTTAGCTTTTTTTCAATTGTTTATAGGATTGTTATTAATAATTAAAATGCAATAAGTATGCCCAAAAGTTACGAGTCTTAACGTATCCAACAGGTGGGCGCAAGATGAGCGCTATACAATATAGTAGTTTACCTAACAAGTGCGGAAAGTGATACTTTTCCGCACGCGATTGCAAATGGCCGAACTCCGCTACGCGTCGTTCGGCCATTTGCAATCGCGTGCGGAAAAGTCACTTTACGCACGTGTTAGGTACACTATTTTTTCTACTAGCGTGCGGAAAAAACACAAAAGCTAACATCAAGAAACATCAGTATACTTTTCCGCACTCAAATGCGTGCGGAAAAGTATACTTTTCCGCACGCTTGTAGAAAAAATAGTTTTTGCAAAATCCTATTTATTTATCCCGTTTTACTAATTATGCAACAACTTTAAACCATTATTGTGAGAAAAGTTATTATTGAAAAAGGTTCTACAGCACGTCATTTTAAAGAACAGAATTAGACTTGTAATTTAACAAAATGTTTTTTTTGGCGAAAACCCTTTTGAATTATGTAAATAAACATGTTGTGGAAAAGAGCTGTTTTTTTTATAAACATTTAGAATAAGTTGGAAACTATTCTTGTTAGTGAAATACAATTTGCGGGATTCGAATACCAATTAAAAAACACTCATTTTGGAACAAAAAAACAGTCCCAAAGCCCTTTTGGAACCAAGTTAGCCCTTTATTTTCAAAAAATAATAGCGCCCTTAATAACAAACATTAGGAGCTGAAATTTTAATATGGTGGGGATAGCTTATGATGGGTTTCGCTGGAGATAAATTGAACCTCCGAAAGTCGAAATTGTGTGCGCTGTAAAAATTTACAATATCTCAACTTCTGAAAAACGTAGAACCTTCATTTTTTTTTAATCTGAGGTAGCTTGAAAAAATAATAACGACTGACTAGTTTTCGTACTTGTAAATAATACTCGAAACTCATGAAATCGACGTTTTGGAAATTAATATTAATTTTGTTTATTTTTTCAGAAATTAATTTTGTAAATTGTTTAAATGATTAAAGAGTGTAAAACTTTGCCAACCAAATTGATAATTACAATTTTTTATTTGCATAAAAAATAAATGGTTATAAACAAAAACGATACAAAATTAAAAAATACAACACAACAAAATTTTTAAAGGTAATTGGGCAAAAAGAAATACTTTTTCTATCTTGTCATTTTTTCGAAAAACAGAAACCCCTACATCTTTCCACAAAAATTTAGCGGTTACAAATTTATTCCATTTTACCATCATCTTTAAGTCAGCCCCGCTCCGACTATATTTTTTTACTTTATCAGCGTCAAAATCAAGTAAATAAAAATTCAAAGAATAATAAAACTCGTAGTCATACTTTGAATAATTTTACCACATTTGAGTATGGATAATCTTCTGTTTTTGTAAATAAAAATTAGAAGAAATCAATTTAGAATATAAAGAATTAAATTGAAATAGTAAATCCGGGGAATGAATGTGTTAACGTTTTTTTCGGTATTTTTCATTATTCCTTTGCTTTAATTTCAGACTCGCTTCTTAATTTCCTCGCGTCGTATCTCAAGATCTTCCTCTCTTCTAGGTACTACTATAAAATGTCTTTCCCATGTTAACAATTGTTTCTAAATACATCAAAAAATCAATTAGACTGGCGTCCAATTTTTTTTTTTTAATTTAATATTTTATTTTTGATATTATTCAAATTCTATTTGTGGAACGAACCCATAATCAAAAGAATTAAACTTAAATCACATTTATTACTAAATCACTTTTATCAACAATTGAAAATATAGTATCAAATGGTGGATTACTTTTCTTATTCGGAGAATTCCTTCTCACTCCTCTCGGTTCAACAGCGCCTAAATAAATAAAAATTATAATATAAAAATTAATAAACTCAAAAATCTTCTTTTATTTTCTTCCTTCGGCTACTTATTCAGTTCTTGATATTGATTTTCTATCTCCGTCTTTCACTTCAGCTCTTTCTTCACTATCTCCCTATTTATTGTTTTATTTCCTTAAGTAGTCACTCCTTTTTTCCTCAGATCTTTGTTTCTTTATATATTTTTTTTAATAATTAATATTGTTTACATTTTTAAAAATTTTATTATTTCTTCATTTCAATATACAAAACATTTCTATTTCTATAAACCATACAATTCTGTTTGTTTTTCTTTTTCGATTTTTAACTTGGTCCGAAAAAATGATGTTTGGTTTTTTGCAAATATCTCAAAAGCCATTTGACATTTTTCACATTTGAAAATAAAATTAGGTTATGTACCAAAAATGTTATACCCCCCCTCCCTCGGAATGTAGGATCAATATTTATAATTTTCTCAGAGTGTTGAAAATACAGACGAAAACGGGGACTCCGACTTTGCATAAGCTCTGCCCACTTTGGACCTTTAATGAATAAATGTTATTTAAACTTATTAAACATGAAAATTAAAAATTGAATATTGAATATATTTATGAACAATAATCAGTGGTCAAAAAAAATTTATCGCGATTTTTCTATTAATTAACCATTTTTTCCTACTTGAACACGAACATTGTAAGTGCGATAATTGTTAAATAACAAATCTGATTTTTTTCCCATTTTTAACCTATTTTTAAAAGGTCTCAGAAGAGATTCCCGTTGGAAAAATTAAAAAATTATTATTTTTCACTTTGTTATTAACCATTTACTTGGGTTAAAAATTAAAAAGCTTGATTAATCATTGAAAAAAAAAATTTTGTTCCCCCCCCTTATATTTCTTCTTTAACTTTTATGCAACCCCCCTTTTTAGTATCACGTAAATTTTAAATAAATGTTTTTATAAAATAAACCTAGATTTAAGTGGCGCTTTATTTTATTTAATTGAATAAAATTAGTTTTCTTAAATAATGTTAAAATTCTTTAGTAAGTTACCCCTTTTACGTAACTCATTGTGAACATTTGTATTATATAATCCTGATGATGGCATTAGTATGCCGAAACTAGTTGCTAACTATATCATTTTGTGTGGTACTCTATGAATTTTATTTCTTTATCTACTCCTATTAAGTTATGTATTAATTATTCAACTGCTTTTGAGCAATTAATAGTATCCATAAACAAATAGCGTGAGTTATGACTCTCCATAACTCACTATAGTGAGTTATGGATAGGAATGTATATTTACTATATCTAGTTTTGTACAAGTCAATTCGCCGAAGCGGAACAGTCCATTACTGTCATTGAGGGGAGTAGGTAATATTTTTTCTATTTCTGTCTTTTGTTTTTAATTTTTTTCTTATTCCTCTGGTTTTTTTTTCGGTTTTTGTGATTTTTGCACCTTTTTACTTTCCGAACAACAGAGTTGTATAGAAGGAAAGTATTACGATCATGATATTTTGACCATACCCAGATTTTAACGAATCTTTACGTTTTGAGGTCACCTGAATCCATTTATACCATTTTTAGCATGATGTCTGTCTCTGTGTGTGTGTGTGTGTCTGTGTGTGTGTGTCTGTGTGTGTGAACACGATAGCGTCTAAACGGCTGGACCGATTTAGATGAAATTTTATATACATATTTAGGGTAGCAAGGAGACGACCTGTATATATTTTGGAGTTAATCGGACAACCGGAAGTGACAGTTGCTATAAGTGATGACGTCATTACCAAACAAAATGGCAATAAAGTTTTACACATATATTTTCTATACGTTATAGTTTAATTTCGAATGATTAAAATTTTTAAAAACTTATGCCATTGTTGCCAGATTTATCAAAAAGTATTTTTTTTCATATTTTTCTTAAATAACCAAAATAATGCATTTTTATGAAAAATTACAAGATACGAAAGTTGTAGAACATAAAATTTTCTACACATTTTGTCATTACCAGTTTTTTGAATTCCTCATAGTTTCGCCGCTAGAGGGAGTGAAAAAAATTTGTAGACATTTTTGTGACTTTTTTAGGTTTTAAGACAAAATTATGGATTTTTATGAAAAATTACATGATATCAAAATTGTAGAACATAAAATTTTCTATAAATTTTGTCTTGACTATTTTTTCAAGTTGCGCATAGTTTCGCTGCTAGTTTTTATTTTAATTTTTATCTTTATTAAATTATTATTTTTTAGTTAAATTTTTATATTAAAAATTTAAAAAAAAATATCTTTAAATTTGTAATAATTAATTTTATTATTATATTTTTTTTCAAAATTTTATTACAAAAATTTTGGAATTTTTAAAAAATTGGCCAAGAAATTTAAGATTATATTACGATTTTAAACTAAATTGAATAACTTCTAAAATATTAAAGTTATTGAAATGGGATTTTCACCATTCGAAAGATAATATAAAACTCTAAATTTTAAATGTATTTTAGTTTCTTAAAATTTAGACTTGTAATTATTGTTGCCAAAATTAAGAATATTTTTAATTTTTTTTGTAATTTCGTTTTATCAATAAGTATAAAATAAATGAAAAAATTAAATAGCATATCCGAAAAGGATCCAAAAGTACTGTCTGTAAATTATTTCATAATTTTAACATAGTATTTGTAAAAGTTATAGCAAAAAATGAAAAAAGTTAAAACAATTCAATGGATTTACCCATGAATTTTTGAAAAAAATCTTGATTTTTTTTTTTAGTTTTTTAAACTAACTTTATTAATGCATTTTGATCCAAAAACTTAAAAAAAAGGTCTGTTTCCCATTTTGAATAAAATTGAATGAGATATTAATTATTTATTGATTTTAAAATTATTCAAAAATAGGTTTTATTTGTTTTAAGGTTCCAATTAACATTAAAAATTTTAAAAAAATTACCCTTAAATTTGTAGTAAAAAACTCTATAATTGTGATTTTTTTCAGAATTTTATTCAAAAAACTGTAGAATTCATATATTTTTTTTTAAATTTAATAAAAGTTTAAAAAAAATTGAATAACTTTAAAAATATTAAAGATATTAAAATGGGATTTATACCATTCGATAGGTAATATAATCAATGTATTTTAATGCAGAAAAACTAAAATAAGCGATTAACCAATTACTTTACTATGAGTGTTCGGAAAGTTGGGTGGGATTACCCCCTCATTTTTTTGATTTTTTTTTGTATCTTTTCATTTTTTTCGAATTTTATAATTTGATTTTTCATTTTTTTCCAATATTCTGATTTTTCTTTCAATTTTTTATTCTCTTCCGATTTTTTCTCATTTTTTTTTCGAATTCTTTCACTTTTCCCCCATTTTCCCTGTTTTTACCTATGTTTCACTATTTTTTTCTCTTTTCTCCATTTTTTCTATATTTCCTTATTTTCATATTTATCCCGATTTCTCCCCATTTTTCCAAATTTTTTCTTGTTTTTCCCTACTTTTTCGCGTCGTAACCTATTTGTCCAATTTTCCCCATTTATCCCCATTTTTTTGTTTTTCCCGGCTTTTCCTGTTTTTCTTATTTTTCCCATTTCTCACTATTTTTTCCCATTTTTCAATGTTTCTTCTGTTTTTTACTATTTTTCCCCATTTCTCCTTATTTTTCCTATTTTCTCAATGTTTCACTATTTTTTCCTTTTAGGTAGATTTCCATATATGGAATCTACCTATTGTAATCGATTCAATGACGGGACCCAGAACCGGGAGTAGGGGCGCTACGCCGTTCATGACCTTCTGAATAAGAATCAGTAAAAAAAAATTATCGGTATATACCTATATATATATATATATGTATGTATGTGTAGACATTCCGTTCCCGCACGATAGAGGTCGCAATTTTTGTCCAATCGACACCAAATTTGGTACAAAAATTCTTTGGGGCCGTAATTCGTTGCGTATTGAAAATGGGCATTCTACCTCTAAGGGGGTGAGAATTGGATGGGGTTGAAATCTCAAAAAATTCAGATCTCCCACCATTTTTGAAAATATTAAAAAAAATCAAAATAGACTTTTTTTATGCCCT
Organism: Neocrepidodera transversa; assembly: GCA_963243735.1. Classification (NCBI taxonomy): domain Eukaryota; kingdom Metazoa; phylum Arthropoda; class Insecta; order Coleoptera; family Chrysomelidae; genus Neocrepidodera; species Neocrepidodera transversa. Next base: position 18,739,007 of record OY725350.1, read on the forward strand.
GATTATTGTAAAATTAATTTATTTGAAACTTTTTTCATCCGACCCACGGGGGTGGACCTGGAGGGGGTTGAAATTTCAAAAAATGTATATCCGTCATTATTAAAACAATAGAAACAGGTCACAAGACTTTTTTTGTGTTCTAATTTGTCTGAAACTTTTTTTCATCCGACTCACGGGAATGGAACTGAAGGGGGTTGAAATTTCAAAAAAAGTATATCTCCCCCATTTCCAAAAATATCGAAACGGGTCATAAAACTTTTTTTATGTTCTAATTATTATAAAATTAATTGGTCTGAAACTTTTTTTAATCGGACCTAAGGGGATGGAACTGGAGGGGGTTGAAATTTTAAAAAAATTTAAATTCCGCTATTTTTAAAAATATTGAAACAGGTCATTAGACTTTTTTCATGTCCTAATTATTATAAAATTTATTTGTTTGAAACTTTTTTCGATCTGACCATATCGTGGAGTGGGGAAGGATGCTCAAATTTAGACAATAGAAATCTACCTTCCCTGTCGACCCTACCGACAGGATTTTTTTTTTCTCACCTTTCTGATTGTTTTTTTGTTATTTTTTGAAATTATCTGCTTTTTTCTTATTTTTTAAATTTAGAAAGTGAAGATGAATAAGGTACACCTCCAGAAATAAGACAAATAGATGCTACAATACAGAATTTTTTACCAGAAAAATCACACAACAAATATAAAGGTTCATACAAAAATTTTCAAGATTGGTGTAGAAGTAAGAATGTTTCTCGTTTACAGAAAATGTACTTTTGGCATATTTTAAGGAGCTTAGCAATAAATACAAAGCATCGTCTCTGTAGATTTTCTACTCCATCCTAAAAAACACACTCAATATAAATTGTGAACAAAAGTTTTCTCTGTACTTGCAGCTTGGTATTTATTGTTGTAGTCGTAGATAAAGTATAGTATTCAACTTGCGGTAATGTAGGTCATAACTCACGCAGATGAAGTTTGCAGCACGAGCCTTAGGCGAGTGCTGTAATTCATCAAGTAGGTCATAACTCACTTGATGAATTACAGCACTCGCCTACGGCTCGTGCTTCAAACTTGATCTGCGTGAGTTATGACCTACATTACCGCAAGTTGAATAATATACTATTATTTTATTTGATCATGCCCTACATCTATTCCAGTTACAACAAGCGATAAAAATTCATGATCAACTTCACTCCAAACTTATCTAGATAAATAAATAAATCAATGGCCGACTTTGTTTTAGTACGGGTCGCTGGTTCCGTGATTAAGTGCAATTTTAATTTTAAAATTTACAGGAAATAATCAGCATAGATTCTAATCTGACAAGAAAAAAATAGCTGAGGCCTTTGGGAAAAGAAAACAATAGTTCACATTGATAATCGCTGGGCTAGAGTCGTTTATTATTTTTTATTACAGTGTTCGGCGCAAATTGATTATGGGAAAATTTATTGGATGCCAATAACCATCGGAAAAATAAGCACCTAAATTGCTCTTCTACGTTTTCAAAAGAATTAGATTTTAAGAAAAGAAACTAATAAATGTATGCATATCGAAAAACCATATTTGAAAATTCATAAAATAAAATTCATATTTAAAAAATTAAAATATATCCACTTTGGCAATTGGGGTAAAAGTGCCAAAATACTACACACCAGCATTGGATTAGGTCGGGAAAATGGACAATAATAAGTGGAGTTCATGCTCCGGCGCGGAAAATCATTAGCGTCTAGACATACCCCAAAAATATTACCAAAAAAATGTATGAGAACTTTACTTATATCTCAGAAATAGTTTTTAGTAAAAATGTAACTAAAAAAATTTGTTCGCAAATATAAAAAATTAATTAACAATATTTTTTTTACCCCATTGTTAGTTAATTAATAAATATGATTAAGAAAAAATAAATGTTTAAAAAAATTATTATGGTAGGCAACGTGTTAAAACTAATTATCGAAGGACCAAACAACTTGAGTTTTAAGCTGTTAAATTAATAGAAAAACTCGAATTGAAGTGTATGAGCTACTTTCAATAAATAAATATGATTAGAAAAAGATAAATGTTTGGAAAAATTAATGTGGTAGTCGACGTGTTAAAAATAATCATCGAAGGACCTAACAACTTGAGTTATAAGCTGTTAAATTAATAGAAAAACTCGAATTGAAGTGTATGGGCTACTTTCAATAAATAAATATGATTAGAAAAAGATAAATGTATATGGTAGTCGACGTGTTAAAAATAATCATCGAAGGACCTAACAACTTGAGTTATAAGCTGTTAAATTAATAGAAAAACTCGTATTGAAGTGTATGGGCTACTTTCAATAAATGAATATGATTAAGAAAAGATAAATGTTTGAAAAAATTATTATAGAAGTCGACGTGTTAAAAATAATCATCGAAGGACCAAATAACTTGAGTTTCAAGCTGTTAAATTAATAGAAAAACTCGTATTGAAGTGTATGGGCTACTTTCAATAAATAAATATGATTAAGAAAAGGTAAACGTTTGAAAAAATTATTATGGTAGTCGACGTGTTAAGACTAATCATCGAAGGACCAAACAACTTGAATTTCAAGCTGTTAAATTAATAGAAGAACTCGTATTGAAGTGTATGGGCTACTTTCAATAAATGAATATGATTAAGAAAAGATAAATGTTTGAAAAAATTATTATAGAAGTCGACGTGTTAAAAATAATCATCGAAGGACCAAATAACTTGAGTTTCAAGCTGTTAAATTAATAGAAAAACTCGTATTGAAGTGTATGGGCTACTTTCAATAAATAAATATGATTAAGAAAAGATAAATGTTTGGAAAAATTATTATAGAAGTCGACGTGTTAAAAATAATCATCGAAGGACCAAACAACTTGAGTTTTAAGCTGTTAAATTAATAGAAAAACTCGTATGGGCTACTTTCAATAAATAAATATGATTAAGAAAAGGTAAACGTTTCAAAAAATTATTATGGTAGTCGACGTGTTAAGACTAATCATCGAAGGACCAAACAACTTGAGTTTTAAGCTGTTAAATTAATAGAAAAACTCGTATTGAAGTGTATAGGCCACTTTCAATAAATGAATATGATTAAGAAAAGATAAATGTTTGAAAAAATTATTATAGAAGTCGACGTGTTAAAAATAATCATCGAAGGACCAAATAACTTGAGTTTCAAGCTGTTAAATTAATAGAAAAACTCGTATTGAAGTGTATGGGCTACTTTCAATAAATAAAAATTATTAAGAAAAGATAAATGTTTGAAAAAATGAATATGGTAGTCGGCGTGTTAAAAATAATCATTGAAGGACCAAACAACTTGAGTTTCAAGCTGTTAAATTAATAGAAAAACTCGTATTGAAGTGTATGGGCTACTTTCAATAAATGAATATGATTAAGAAAAGATAAATGTTTGAAAAAATTATTATAGAAGTCGACGTGTTAAAAATAATCATCGAAGGACCAAATAACTTGAGTTTCAAGCTGTTAAATTAATAGAAAAACTCGTATTGAAGTGTATGGGCTACTTTCAATAAATGAATATGATTAAGAAAAGATAAATGTTTAAAAACAATATTATAGTAGTCGACGTGTTAAAACTAATCATCGAAGGACCAAACAACTTGAGTTTTAAGCTGTTAAATTAATAGAAAAACTCGTATTGAAGTGTATGGGCTACTTTTACATGAAGGCACTTATTAACTTTACAATATCCGTCCGTCCGTCTGTCTGTCTGTCCGTCTGTTATAGCGATAACTCGAAAATTAGCTTTTTTAAAAAATCAAGATGGTCGCATATAGCAAAAACAAATGAATGTTTTTGAATTTTAAGCGCATGAAAAAATAAAGTAGTAAATCCCAAATTTGGACAATTTATCTTTGGTATTTTTTGAATTCCAGGACCGTTTCTAGACTTTTGAAATGCGCAGGACAGGCTGTATACAGGGTGTTTTTTTAAAAAGTTTCCACCCCCGGTTTAGGCTTACCCAATAATTTTTGGCAAAAATGGCGAGATACGTCGATTTTTAATTTGAGGGGGACAAAATTTTTGATAACAAACATCACTCTTAACGTCAACCCCCCTTTACCCCTCGCCACTCAACTTTAAAATTTAAATAGGGAACATACCATGTGTGGCACATCGGGGAAAAGGTAATTCAATGCAGAATTCAAATCACTAAGTTTAATTTTTTTACTTCCCCCCTGAACAGAAATACAGGGTGTTTTTTCCTACCCTCACTTTACTCTCGCACAATAATTTTTGAGAAAAATAGTGAGACACGTCGACTTTTGATTTAAAGGAAACGAAATTTTTGACAAAATTTGTCGCTATACCTTAACCCCCTTCACCCCCACCCCGTAACATGAAAATTTGAATGGGCGATACACCATGTGTGGCACATCAGAGGAAAGGTAATTCAATGCAGAATTCAAATCATACCCTTTTTGTCCACTGCTAGGGCAAAAAAACATTACATAATTTGTATCAATAATGTTATCAGTTTATTGTTAGGTATTTAAAAGAAGGTAAAAAAACAAAAAAATTACAGCAATTGCTCAAAATGTTGTTCATCGTCTGCTAAACAAAAGTCAAGTCCGTCTTGGAATTCTTGTCTAACATTTTGAAAAGTTTCGCTATGAATTAATTTATTGAGGTTCTCTTACAATTCTGAATGTGTGGATTTTCAAATTTTTTGCTAGTCGGCACTATTTAGGTACTTTTTAGGAACTTGTTCGTTTATTTTTCTGAATTATCAGCAATTGACTTTTTGTTTCTATAAAAAATAAGAGTACCTTTGGCAAAAACCAACCTATAAACTCACTTGTTTAAAATTATGAAATAAACATTGAAAATGATCTACACTAGAGCACAGAAAATTGAAATGATTTTCATTTACGGCTCCGCGAACAGATGTTCGAGAAGAGTTGCTACTCTTTTTAATGAAGAACATCCTTGTTTGCAAGTAAGTCATACTTACATTAGAAAACTTGTTATGAAGTTTGAGGAAACTGGATCTGTAGTAAATAAAAAAAGGACGGCAGTTAGGTTATTGGACGAAATAACAGAAGTCGAAGTTCTGGGAAATTTTGCAATGGAACCAGCATCTTCTCTTCGCAAAGTAGCCTCTAATACTGGACTTTCAGTTTCATCAGTTCGACAAGTATTAAAAAATAATAAATATCGACCTTACAAGATCCAAATCCAACAGCAACTTAATGAAGATGATCCGGATAGAAGAATTCAATTTTGTGAGAAAATTCTCGCATTGATTGATAACATACCCCATATAGTTTAAAATATTTGTTTTTCGGATGAGTGCACATTTTTTCTTGACGGGTTTGTGAATAAACATAATTGTCGTTACTGGAGTGACAACAACCCTCATGTTTTTGTTGAAGGGCATACTCGACATATTCAAAAACTTAATGTTTGGGCTGGCATACTGGGCCATAAAATTATTGGGCCATTATTCGTAGATGGGAATTTAATGATCAAAAATACCTAGAAATGCTAGAAATGACCATTGACCCGCTAATTACTCAGGAGCCTGAAAATCAGGTAGATGAAGTAAGAAATCCTCATTATCATTTACCAGTCAGACAATGGCTAGATGACCATTTCCCACAACGTTGGATCGGTAGAAGAGGAGTAATAGAATGGCCTGCGAGATCTCCAGATTTGACTCCTTGCGATTTCTGGCTTTGGGGTCACCTAAAGTCAGTAATTTACAAAACTAAACCTACATCTATTGATGACCTTCTGGTACGAATTGTAAGAGAATGTCAATCCATTACTAGGGAAATTTTTCAAAATGTTAGACAAGAATTCCAAGACAGACTTGACTTTTGTTTAGCACACGATGGACAACATTTTGAGCAATTGCTGTATTTTTTTTTTAATTTTACCTTCTTTTAAATACCCAACAATAAACTGATAACATTATTGATACAAATTATGTAATGTTTTTTTGTCCTAGCAGTGGACAAAGGGTATGATTAGAATTCTGCATTGCATTACCTTTCCTCTGATGTGCCACACATGGTGTATCGCCCATTCAAATTTTCATGTTACGGGGTGGGGGTGAAGGGGGTTAAGGGAGAGCGACAAATTTTGTCAAAAATTTCGTTTCCTTTAAATCAAAAGTTGACGTGTCTCACTATTTTTCTCAAAAATTATTGTGCGAGAGTAAAGTGAGGGTAGGAAAAAACACCCTGTATTTCTGTTCAGGGGGTAGTAAAAAAATTAAACTTGGTGATTTGAATTCTGCATTGAATTACCTTTTCCCTGATGTGCCACACATGGTATGTTCCCTATTTAAATTTTAAAGTTGAGGGGCGTGGGGTGAAAGGGGTTGACGTTAGAGTGATGTTTGTTATCAAAAATTTTGTCCCCCTCAAATCAAAAATCGACGTGTCTCGCCATTTTTGCCAAAAATTATTGGGTAAGCCTAAATCGGGGGTGGAAACTTTTTAAAAAAACACCCTGTAAATATTTTAATTAGTCTGATATAAATTACAATTTATGCTGTTTAAAATATTTGTGCGCTTTTAAAAGTTGCGTGGTCGAATGAAGGGTACAACTCTCCCCTGGGTTTATACCACACCTCAGGAAGTAATTCAAATTATAGTGGTAGTTTCTTTAAAGCACTCAAATTGCTTTCATGAAGAATGTGATAACTACCAAGTCGAAACGAAGTGCATATTTAATCCCCATTATGAGATAACGCCGGTGCACATTCGCGTGTTAAATTTTAATCGCAGGAGCGGCTCACGTCCAATATACTTTTAAATGAAATAGTTTTATTTATTTTCTAAATTTTATAACAAAAATTATATTTTTTAATAAAACATTTCATTTAGAGTTCTCTAGTTTTTTACTTATAGGTTAGTTCACACATTTGTTTGTATTTTTTAATTTTCTCAAAATGTTTTTAATTTTTTTTTTTTTTGGTACCAGGTGGTTAGTTAAAACATTTTGGCATTAGTTGAATTTTGAGTCAATTTAAATAAAACATCAATAAACTTGATTGTAATCATATTCAAAAAAATTTTTTTGTTTCTGTTTTTTAGAATTATTTATTATCTTAAGAAATTCAAAAATTTCTAAAATATATCAAAAAATTCTAAAATTAAAAAGATAATAAAAATATCTAGAAATTTAAAAATATTTCAAAGATTTCGAAAAATTCGAATTTTTGCAATTTCTTTCATTAATTTGAAAATTTTTCTAGTTTAAAATGAAAAAGTGAGGAAAAATATAAAAAAATAGACAAAATATCAAAAAATGAGGCAAAATAGGGAAAAAAATGTAAAATAGAGAAAAACAAAGTGAAATAGGGAAAATAAAGCAAAATAGGAAATAACAGAGAAAAATTAACAAAGATGGGGATAAATAAACGAAAAGGGAAAAATAGAAAAAAAAAATGAAAAACATGGATAAGTAGGAAAATATGGAAAAATGCGGACAAATAGAAAAAATGGTAAAAAACAGAGAAAAAATAGCGAAAAACAGAAAAAACTAAGGATAAATAGGGGAAAATAGGAAAAAACGAGGAAAAGGGTGAAAACAAAACAAAATAGGAAATAATAATGAAAAATACGAAAAAATAAATAAAAAAACAAAAATTCAGATAAATAGGAAAAAATATAAGAAACTAGGAAAAATTAGTGAAAAATAGGGAAAACATAAATTGGAAAAACTAGTAAAACATAATGAAAAATATGAAAAAATCAGAAGTGATTGGGAAAATGCGTTAAAATTGGAGAAAAGGCACAGTGGTCAGTTTTACTCCAATTTAATCTTTTGTCCCTTCTAAAGGTGTAGGCTTTCTGGGCACGATAGCGGGACTAAGGAAAATAAGAAAAGGTATGAAAAAATATTTAAAATAGGAAAAGATGAGAGAAAGTGGGAAAACAAAGCAAAATAGGAAAAAATAATGAAAAATACGAAAAAATAAATAAAAAACATATAAATTGGGATGAATAGTAAAAAATATAAGAAAAAAGGAAAAAATAGTGAAAATTAGGGAAAACAGAAAAATATTGAATAAATAATGGAAAATAAGAAAAAATCGGAAAAGATTGGGAAAAATAAGAAAAAATTGGTTACAATACAAAAAATAACGGAAAATATATACAAATAGGGAAAATAGAAAAAAATAATGAAATATTGGGAAAAAACAGAAGAAATAGAGAAAATAGGCAAAAATATTGAAATATGTCAAAATATATTGAAAACTTGTAAAATATGAGGAAATATAAGAAAAATAGGAACAAATAGGGAATAATACAAATAAGTATTAAAAAATATGGAAAGTGAAGAATAGATACAAATAGGGAAATATAGGGGGAAATAGGGATAAAATAACAAAAATTGAGAAAAAAGACAAAAATAGAGAAAATGGGAAAATATAAAAAAATATGGACAAATAAGGAATAATAGAAAAAAACAAGGAAAAAATAAGAAAATAATTATGAAAAACAGGAAAATAGAAAAAAGCAGTAAAAAAGGAAAATATATAGAGAGAGATATTAAAACATATTTAGAATTGAAAAAATAACGTAAGTAACTTCGTTCTTGACGGGGGTTCCCGACCGTACAAACTTTTTTTTATATTTGTCCGAATGTAAATGATTCTTTTTGTCTATTTTTAAGATTTTTTTTATTTAAAGATTTTTTGCTTTTGTTTTTTACCGTACATTCGTGTTTCTTTAAGATTTTTTGAATTTCTCAACTTTTTTACATAGTTTTTTAAAATTGTTTGCCAATTTTTTTAAATTATTGAAAGATTTTATACCTTTTATCTATTTTTGTATGTTGATTCTAAAACCTGTATTTTCAGAATTGTATCACGAAAAAAATTAAAAATAGTTTTCTAGTTATTTTTAAAATGCTAGTAAATATTTTAAACATTGTTTTTATAAAAATATTTATCCAATCTCACACTCAAGATTCAAACAATACTTACGCCTACTATACTATCTGTAAATTACCGAATCCTGATTGATGTCATCACAATTAAAAAAAAATTCAAATAAGTTTCAAGTTTGACAACATACTTTAAGTTTGTTAATTTTAGAAAAAAAATTAAATCGATAAGATACATAAACAAAGTTTATTGTGATTAATATTTTTTTGCCAATATTCAATTACAGATCTGTATTGTAATATTTTTTTCCACTAGTAGTATTAGAAGATGTCATTATTTATGCTGTGTTAAGAGTCAAGAAATTAAAATTTCTCTCCTATAGGTAGATAATTTTTTATTATTAACTAATTGTAGATAATAAAAACAATTGAAGTCTAAACGTGATGTCAGAGGTAAGCGATCTTAGGAAATCTTATTAACTACACGCAACCGTCATTGCGTTTGTCAAAACAGTTTTTTTTTTAATTATTATAAAAAATTCGACAGCGCTCTTTCTATTGATTTCCTATCATTTAAAGTGAATTTTTGACCTAATTAAATAAAATAAAGATAAGTAATTCTTTATCGCAACTTATTATCCCTCGATGCTTCGTATCTCGGGATATTAATAATGCTCGGCTAAGAAACATTACTTCTCGACCTTGGTGTATAATATACTATTAGCTTTTTCTCACATTAGGTATTTAATAGTTAACTAGTAGCAAAGTGATCGGTTGTTCGAAACACGTGGGCCGTGCTTTCCTCTGACTTAAGAGGCGCTAATACCATACTTGAAATGATTTTTTGATGGGCACTCCCTTAAGGCCGCAGTGGTACACTCTAATATTCATATCAATAACTAAATGTGACATATGTCATATTAATGTCAAATTTCATAAATCTATTATTCAACAGATGTAGCAATATGTCTTATTTACGATTTATTTCAGACATTTGACCAAATTATTTACTCGTTTTAGTAGTGACATTTTATTTCATATTATTTATCTGGTCTACTATACAATATAATTTTAATTTTATTTCATTTTATGCCAAGAGCAAAAAAATCTCTGATCTCTGCTGGGATATGGCAATGCTGTAAAACTAACTTTGTTTGTTTGTTTGTTTATCTTCGATAAATACGTAAAATCATCATAAATATAAATCCCAAATATATTTTATAGATATTTCATTACGGACGGACAGATATCCTTCAAAATTGCCATATTGAGGTTTTTGGGGTTGGAGATTTCAAATTTTTTTTTAAAATTAATAAATTCAAGATGGCGGACAAGATATGGAATTATGATTAGATTCTTTTCAAAATTGGTATTGGGGGTTTTTTGGGATAGGACATTTCATGATTTTTTTTTCAAAATAAAAAAATTCATATGGCTACTCCAAAATGGTGGACGCAATTTATGTTTATTAACCGATTCAATTCAAAATTGGTATATGGGGATTTTTGGTGTTTAAGATTATGAACTTTTTCTCAAAATTAATAAATTCAAGATGGCGGACGAGATATGGGATTATTATCCGATTCTTTTCAAAATTGGTATTGGGGTTTTTTTGGAATAGGAGATTATGATTTTTTTCTTCAAAACAAATAAATTCAAGATGGCGACTCCAAAATGGTGGACGAAATTTATGATTATTAACCGATTCCATTCAAATTTGGTGCATGGGGTTATTTTGGTGTTGGAGATTTTGATTTTTTTTTTCAAAATTAATAAATTCAAGATGGCGGACAAGATATGGAAGTATGATTAGATTCTTTTCAAAATTGATATTGGGGGCTTTTTGGGATTGGAGATCATGATTTTTGTTTTCAAAATAAATAAATTCAAGATGGCGACTCCAAAATGGTGCACGAAATTTATGATTATTAACCGATTCCATTCAAATTTGGTACATGGGGTTTTTTGGTGTTTGAGATTATGACTTTTTTTTAAAACTGCACAGAATTTTTTATTTACATTATGAAAATCAAAAAATATTTCTTCTGCAACATATACAGTAAACCATGATTGTTCATTTTCTCAAATATAAATATTTCGTTTTAAAAATATTCCAAATGTGGAGACAAATATTCCAAATCTGGAGACAAATATTAAAACTGGAGACGAATTTTCCATAAAAATAATTTTGTTAGCGCCCATTGGGAGACAAATATTCCCTAATGAGAGACAAATATTCCAAATCTGGAGACAAATATTCCATAAAAATAATTTCTTCTGTATCATTAAATTAATTGCGTGAAAATTTAATATTAATTAATTTGTTTTGTTAAGTAACAAAAGATTATGTCATAGATAAGTTTAATTTTATGCGTTCGCGGTACATAAAAATCCTGAATATATTCCGAATAGGACATGCGCATATAACTTGTCCCTTTGTGGCCTTTGTAATCCTTAAATGTGTTCTGAACTAGTTCAGGATTAGCTCCGCGAAAATACCTAATATTCAGATTTTTCTAAAAGTTTGGCAACATGGTTTTTATGATTGTCATCTAATTTGATTGTCGCGACATCTTTTCGAGAGGGTATGAACTAAGACATTACAGGAAATTATCGAAAATCTCCATAAATTTGACATATATTTCTCAATCGTATTTCTAATTAGATTTAATAAATACTGAATAAAATAAAGAAATATTAAAATAAAATTTTTTTCTTAAATTTTTTTTATTGTTTATAATCATTTTTTTATGTTTGCATTGTTTAAATAATTAGTTAAGAAATAATTTTGTCTTTAAAAATCATTATTAATGGCTCATAATACAATTAAAAAAAAATTATTTTCATTAATAATTTCATTGTTTATTTAGTTCATAATTTCTTATAAACAATATTTGAGTGTCACAATATTTTTTTTCTAATACCACTAAAAATTACAAGAACAACCATCGGAGTGAGTGGTAGGGAAAATAATAATTCCAACTTTCCCCCACCACTCACTCGGTGCAACTTAATCAATCAAGTTTTCCGAAAAAAAATATCAATTCAATTCTCCAATATCCCTCTTCCTTTTTTTCTACTTTTTTTTACTTCAAACCGTTTTTTCCAACTTCCCCACTTTTCCCCTGCTCTTTTAATAATTTTTTTGTTTCGTGGAACTTGATTTAATTGATTGCTTCGAACCTCGCTAGCTCGGTTTAGAGTAAATGGTGGGGAAAACTTATTTGACCCAGTTTTTTCCCCACTTTTTTATTATTTTCTTTAGCAAACAAATCAGTCAAGCTCGAGAAATCCGCGCATCTAATGGTTTTAAGACTTCACTTTAATTATCTTTTCTCCCCGTCTTTATTCCCCTACTTTTTGTTTCCTCTTCACCTCCGTTTTCCCCCTACTCTTGTACTATTTTTTTTCGGAAAGATTGATTGATTTAATTGCTCCGAATCTCGCTGCGCTCGGCTCGGAGTGGATGGTGGGGGAAAGTTGGAATTATTATTTTCCCTACCATCCACTCAGATCCAAGCGCAGCGAGGTTAGGAGCAATAAAATCAATTAAATTCTGTAACTGTTTTTCTCTCTACATTTTACTGTTTTATTTATGTTTCAAACTTTTTTTCCCACTTTTTCCCTGTCTTTTTTTTACAGGCTAGCTTTTTGAAAAATGCATTTAAATTTTTTTTCCTACGGGACTTTCTTCAAGTGTTGAAATGACACTTTAATTTTTTCAAATTTTCATATCAATATTTAGTGCTTTAAAAATTTATTTTAGATGTGGTACTCACTATAGAGGCGGCCTACCCATCCTGAAACGGTCGCGTGGAACCCTATTTTCAGCAACAAATTAAAGTTATAAATATTAGAGCTAGAGATTCTGGAGTCTAAAGTTTTTTTTTGGAAATTTCCTCCTCTTTAAGGATCTTTTTTTTGCAATTCTTGTATAGTTTTTAAGTTATCATTAAAAACTAAAATGGATTTTTATTGTTAATAACAATTACAAGTTTTATTTGCAGGAAAAAGTCGACATGACACATTTCTCTGAATTGCAATCCGCGTCGAATGAGCCATCGCTCATATTTTTCCTACCCTTCTAACTATTTCTCGCAGAAAACTCACTTCTCGACTAGACTACTTGTGTTTATTGATAAAGTGAATTTTTCGGGCCGAAGTACTAAAAATATAATATTTTTAGCCCGCGTAATATTTTTTTATCTAAAATTTAAAAAAAGATTGTATATATTTTTGTTTCTTTCTATGTACAATTAGCACATTTTAATAACGTCGACAGGTTTTTTTTTGTTACATAGACTAAACAATATTTAACTAGAAATTTTATTTAGAATTTTGTTTATAAAACTAGAAAAATATAAATTATTAGTTTTATTATGTTATTTAGTTTTATTTTCTATCTATATATCTTTTGATTGTCTACACTATTTTTAAGCATTTTTTCATAATTATCTGTGATATTGACCATTAACATATTTTTATAATTGATCTAAATTTAGATCTATTATTACCATTTTAAAATAATATTTTTTGAATTTCCAATATTTGACATATTTTTATCTTTTGTTTCAGTATGCGGAGATATACACGGTCAATTTTATGACCTTATGAAACTATTTGAAGTCGGAGGACCACCCTCAAGTACAAAATACCTTTTTCTTGGTGATTATGTTGATAGGGGTTATTTTAGTATAGAGGTAAGTGATTCATACTTTTATTAAAATAATAATAGTTTAAGGGTAGTTATCCGTTTACAAATTAACAGACGCAGAGTTGTATTTAGAAAAAGTCAGAGCTGAACTCACATATTCATGACGATAAAATAGTTATTTATGCAATCTGAAGAGAATAAAAATTTATATTAAAGATTGGTTATATATTACTATTAAAAAAAAGCCAAAAATGATTTTATTATCAAAAATGTAAAAACTATAAAATTTGAGGAAACCATATTTAAAATATTGCACATGTTTACTATGCAGAAATAATCATCAAAATTTTTTGTTGCTTGTAAATAAAAAAATATTACAATTTTTATTTTTGGGACATACTATAAACAACTTACAAAAATAGCCTTTTTTGAGACATACTATATACATATAATAAAATATGAATAAGTAACCACAGAAGTTTGTACGTTAATATTTAAATAAATAAAACCAGCATTAATTAATTACTACATCAACTAATTAGTACAGTAAAATATACATTCTCTCTAATTTAATAGCGTTAAAAGCCAACTTAGTATTGCGCTTACTGAATTAAAATTCATAATAAAAGTGATTTATATATTTTTCTAGTTTGCCTTAATTAAATAAAAAAATTGAAACAGACCTCGTGTGAAATATTTTTAGTAAATTGAGTTTTTATACATTAGATCCTTATATAATTACAAAAAGTAGTAATAAAAATTAATTAATTAGATTGGTTAAAATTCTTAGTAATTTATTGTAATTTAATTTACTTCTTCCTATTTTAAAGTTACATTTATCAAACAATTAATTAATTAGACTCATTATACATTTGGCTTTATTCGTAATCCACTTATTAGTTAGTGTTGATTAAAATTTTATACAATTAATTTATTAAAAATTTGGAAATGTGATTAAAATTTATAGGTTAATTGGAATTTGTTACAGTTCAATTATAGTGTTGTTACAGTTTAATACAAGTTAATTTTAAATTCATTACAGTTTAATACAATTTAATTAAAGTTTGTTGCAGTTCAATCTAATCAATTAAATGTTACTACAGTTTAATACAATTTAATTAAATTATGTTACAGTTCAATCTATATAATCAATTATAATGTTGCTACAGTTTAATAAACGTTAATTAGAAATTCATTACAGTTTGATACAATTTAATTAAAGTTTGTTGCAGTTCAATCTAATCAATTATACTGTTGTTACAAGTTAATTAAATTTATTACAGTTTAATACTATTTAATTAAAGTTTGTTGTAGTTCAATCTAATCAATTATTGTGTTGTTACAGTTTAATACAAGTTAATTACAAATTCATTACAGTTTAATACAATTTAATTAAAGTTTGTTGCAGTTCAATCCAATCAATTAAATGTTACTACAGTTTAATAGAATTTAATTAAATTATGTTACAGTTCAATCTATTCAATTATAATGTTGCTACAGTTTAATAAAAGTTAATTACAAATTCATTACAGTTTGATAGAATTTAATTAAAGTTGGTTGCAGTTCAATCTAATCAATTATTGTGTTGTTACAGTTTAATACAAGTTAATTATAAATTCATTACAGTTTAATACAATTTAATTAAAGTTTGTTGCAGTTCAATCTAATCAATTATTGTGTTGTTACAGTTTAATAAAAGTTAATTACAAATTCATTACAGTTTGATACAATTTAATTAAAGTTTGTTGCAGTTCAATCTAATCAATTATTGTGTTGTTACAGTTTAATACAAGTTAATTATAAATTCATTACAGTTTAATACAATTTAATTAAAGTTTGTTGCAGTTCAAACTAATCAATTATACTGTTGTTACAGTTTAATACAAGTTAATTAAATTTATTACAGTTTAATACAATTTAATTAAAGTTTGTTGTAGTTCAAACTAATCAATTAAATGTTACTACAGTTTAATACAATTTAATTAAATTATGTTACAGTTAATCTAATCAATTATAATGTTGCTACAGTTTAGTAAAAGTTAATTACAAATTTATTACAGTTTGATACAATTTAATTAAAGTTTGTTGCAGTTCAATCTAATCAATTAAATGTTACTTACTACAGTTTAATACAATTTAATTAAATTATGTTACAGTTCAATCTAATCAATTATAATGTTGCTACAGTTTAATAAAACTTAATTATAAATTCATTACAGTTTAATACAATTTAATTAAAGTTTGTTGCAGTTCAAACTAATCAACTATATTGTTGTTACAGTTTAATACAAGTTAATTATAAATTCATTACAGTTTAATACAATTTAATTAAAGTTTGTTGTAGTTCTATCTAATCAATTATTGTGTTGTTACAGTTTAGTACAAGTGAATTACAAATTTATTACAGTTTAATACAATTTAATTAAAGTTTGTTGCAGTTCAATCTAATCAATTAAATGTTACTACAGTTTAATACAATTTAATTAAATTATGTTACAGTTAATCTAATCAATTATAATGTTGCTACAGTTTAGTAAAAGTTAATTACAAATTTATTACAGTTTGATACAATTTAATTAAAGTTTGTTGCAGTTCAATCTAATCAATTAAATGTTACTACAGTTTAATACAATTTAATTAAATTATGTTACAGTTAATCTAATCAATTATAATGTTGCTACAGTTTAGTAAAAGTTAATTACAAATTTATTACAGTTTAATACAATTTAATTAAATTATGTTACAGTTCAATCTAATCAATTATAATGTTGCTACGGTTTAATAAAACTTAATTATAAATTCATTACAGTTTAATACAATTTAATTAAAGTTTGTTGCAGTTCAAACTAATCAACTATATTGTTGTTACAGTTTAATACAAGTTAATTATAAATTCATTACAGTTTAATACAATTTGATTAAAGTTTGTTGTAGTTCTATCTAATCAATTATTGTGTTGTTACAGTTTAGTACAAGTGAATTACAAATTTATTACAGTTTAATACAATTTAATTAAAGTTTGTTGCAGTTCAATCTAATCAATTATTGTGTTGTTACAGTTTAATACAAGTTAATTACAAATTGTTGACAGTTTAATGCAATTTAATTTTTGTTGCAGTTCAATCTAACCGTTTATAATGTTGTTACAGTTTAATGAAAGTTAATTACAAATTCATTACAGTTAAATACAATTTAATTAAAGTTTGTTGCAGTTCAAACTAATCAACTATATTGTTATTACAGTTTAATACAAGTTAATTATAAATTCATCACAGTTTAATACAATTTGATTAAAGTTTGTTGTAGTTCTATCTAATCAATTATTGTGTTGTTACAGTTTAGTACAAGTGAATTACAAATTTATTACAGTTTAATACAATTTAATTAAAGTTTGTTGCAGTTCAATCTAATCAATTATTGTGTTGTTACAGTTTAATACAAGTTAATTACAAATTGTTGACAGTTTAATGCAATTTAATTTTTGTTGCAGTTCAATCTAACCGTTTATAATGTTGTTACAGTTTAATGAAAGTTAATTACAAATTCATTACAGTTAAATACAATTTAATTAAAGTTTGTTGTAGTTCTATCTAATCAATTATTGTGTTGTTACAGTTTAGTACAAGTGAATTACAAATTTATTACAGTTTAATACAATTTAATTAAAGTTTGTTGCAGTTCAATCTAATCAATTATTGTGTTGTTACAGTTTAGTACAAGTGAATTACAAATTTATTACAGTTTAATACAATTTAATTAAAGTTTGTTGCAGTTCAATCTAATCAATTATTGTGTTGTTACAGTTTAATACAAGTTAATTACAAATTGTTGACAGTTTAATGCAATTTAATTTTTGTTGCAGTTCAATCTAACCGTTTATAATGTTGTTACAGTTTAATGAAAGTTAATTACAAATTCATTACAGTTAAATACAATTTAATTAAAGTTTGTTGCAGTTCAAACTAATCAACTATATTGTTGTTACAGTTTAATACAAGTTAATTATAAATTCATCACAGTTTAATACAATTTGATTAAAGTTTGTTGTAGTTCTATCTAATCAATTATTGTGTCGTTACAGTTTTGTACAAGTGAATTACAAATTTATTACAGTTTAATACAATTTAATTACAAATTGTTGACAGTTTAATGCAATTTAATTTTTGTTGCAGTTCAATCTAACCGTTTATAATGTTGTTACAGTTTAATGAAAGTTAATTACAAATTCATTACAGTTAAATACAATTTAATTAAAGTTTGTTGTAGTTCAATCTAACCAATTATTATGTTGTTAATATTTAATGCAATTGCATTAAATTTTGTTGCAGTTCAATATAACGAATTACAGTATTGTTAATACAACTTAATTTCACAATAATTGTTTTAGAGCTAATAAAATAATTATTTCAGTGACAAATTCACAATGGCTTAGTGGTTGTAATTAATATTTTCTTTAAAAAGGAACTGGTTGTTTCCATATGATGTATTTATATTAATTCAAATTTGTAAAGATCTGAAACAAAAGTACGGCTCTGTTATTATTTATGTTATCATAATCAACCTTGACTGATAATTCTCATAGTGTAAGTAATCATTTAAGAGGAATTATTGTGAAATGTTTTTTATAGTTCAATTACCCTAATTGTAGTTTGATATAGGGTAATTACAATTTAATAAATTTTAATTATAGTTTAATAGAAATGAATTACAGTTAAATACAAGTTTGAGTTATTTCAATTATAGTTTGATATAGTGCAGTACAATTGTATAAGGTGTAATTAGCCGATTAATTAGAGATAATTATAGATTTACTAGTTGTCGCCTAGTGGTCGAAATTCGACAGTAATTCATTAAAATTTAAAGTTTATGTCTATACCTACTTTTTCATATTTTTTTCTATTTTTCTTTATTCTTTCCTTTTTTCCCTATTTTTTCCTATCTTTAGTTTCTCGACCCAACATCCAAAGAAAAAGAAAACTATTGTAAAAGAGCTAAAAAAAAATTCGAGATGCAAACGAAAATATCCATTTGAGAACGTCTGACACGTTTAAATCCATTTCCAGATGAAAGTCTGTCTGTCTGTGTGTCTGCGTGTGTTTTTCTCTGTATATTCTTCCACAATAGAAGCCATACTCTTAATCCGATTAAGCTGAAATTTGGTATATGGGTTTTAGTTGTCCATTCGAAAAAACCACTAGTTTTTGTCACTATCAAATAATATGTCACAGAATTTGACTTGCAATATGCCATTTGAAATCCCTTGAAAAAACTTTATTCAGAACAGTCAAAATTATTTCTCCAATTGTTATCTGTCAAAAATAAAAAAATGTTAAGTGTGAAATTTTAACATATATCGGGAAAATTTTGGGACGACACAACCGTTTTTTTCCTCCTTTTTGCTAGGTTTTACTCTTTTTTTTTTCATTTCTCTTCATTTTTTTCTATTTTTGCTCATTTTCCTGTTTTCCGTTTTTTTCAATTTTTTTCGTTTTTCTCAATGTTTGCCCTATTTTTTCTGTTTTTTCATATTTTTGCATATATTTTCCCATTTATCCATGTTTTTTCATATGTTCCCCATTTTTACGGGTTTTCCCTGTTTTTTATTTTTCCCTATTTTTTCCATTTTTTTTTGCCTATATTTTCCTATTTTTCCATATTTTCTGAGACATTTAGGATAAACAATGAATGTTATTATTGAATCTAATTTATTTGTAATACATATTATAAATTCATATTAGATTTCTGCACTTCAGCTGTATATCAACTTTAACTAAGCAAAATCTCACATTCCTCCGTTCGCGCATTACGCTTAAAATGGGACCCAAGTTTTTTTTTAGCGTATTAATATATAGATTATTAAATAACTGTAGTGTTAATTAAAGATGATTAAGATTTTCAGTGTGTAATTTAAAAATAATAAATATTTAAAAACTATTGATTATTCGAATAAAAAAATAGTGTAAACAAGAATAAGAATAAGATGAAAATAAAAGTACCTAATTCTATTAATAAACTTTAAAAGAAAGTATTTACCATTTTTGAAAAAGTAGTACATAATAATTTTATAATTTTTGAACTTTTTTTGTTGATATTCATAAATATATAGATATTGAATTTGTTGTTTTTCTTCTGTTGGCAGTGCGTGTTGTACCTGTGGGCGCTGAAGCTGTGTTACCCTACTACCCTTTTTCTTCTTCGTGGTAACCACGAGTGTCGACATTTAACGGAATACTTCACATTTAAACAAGAATGTAAGTATTATTTTTTTTAAATAAAACTGTATTTTATATAAATAAAAATGTTAACTATAAAAAAATCATATTTTCACAAACTCCGTAGGAATATTGAAATCTATAAAAAAATACTGACAGATAGACATACGGATTCCAAAACAGGATGTGCGGTACATGCTAGAATGGAATTTCCAGATGTTTTTTTTAAATAAAATGAATATAGAAATATATTTATTTTCTTGTGATCTGCATCTGCAAGTTGCATTGTTTTTTTTTTATTTTTGGTCCTAGACCACTTTTTTAATTTGTTTTTTTTTTCTATAATTGAGCTAAAGAAGAACTAATTTTTGTTTTACTTTATATTTGTTTATTTTCGCTAAACTTTAAATGACCCTTTTTTTAATTTAAAAAAGTAGCTTTCCAATTTTTCTCCGAATTGAAAGAAAATTGGAGTAAAGGTAGAAAGACATACTTAGAATTTAAAGGTATCTATTTATTTCTATATTTTTAATAAATTATTTTGCTATTAATATGTAGGTACACGCAGTTTTTTTATATATATTCATTTAAAAAGTTTTGTTCTCACAATTTTTAAAGAAATTCGAGATTTTTAATATGGTATTACTCTAAAAATATTTTTTTTAATAAAATTGAAATAGTCTATTGACTGTTTACAAATTGATTTCTGAAATTTCCATTTTAACATATTTTTGAAAAAAATTTTTAAAGGTTTCAATTTTTCTCCTTATATTGTTTTTCTCTCTGATTTGTAAGAATAGAGAAAGACAATTAACATCTGAGAGTGCCACCTGTGTCTTTCTTTTTTGTTGTTGAATTTAAACATTTTAATTTGCAAAATATGCAAAATTTTAAATTTGTGATTACGTTGTTAACTATAAAGATATTTTTTTTAATAGGAATATTATTAAATTGTAAACAAATTCATTTTTGCATTTTCTATCTTTTCTTTTTAAATAGTAAGTTAGGGACTGAGAATCAAGTGGTACAAGCGAAATCGACACCTAGAGCTAATTTATTCGTTGCCTAGAGTTAGGTGTTCCTAAAATAGTTGGTGCACACGGCCATAAGCACTTTAGGTATATCCTAATCCTCGGTCATAGAAGCAACGCTGTCGCTTCTGCTCAGAAAAGAATTCCCGTACACCACATAATAGTATATTATACACCAAGGTCGAGAAGTAATTTGCTCTACCGTGGTTTATATACTATTTTTTCCACTACTAGAACATTTAATCATTTTTACAATGCTATTTTTTGGATTTTTTTGTTTATATATTTGAAAAGAATTTAATGGAAGAGAAGCAGTTTTGCGAAAACAATTGAATGAGAATATTCAATAAATTAAATTGACTTTTCATTATGTTAATTGCACTGTGAATTTTAAAACTTTCAAGTAGCGATGAAGACATGAAGAATTTGTTTGTTAATTTTAGAAGAAAAAAATTAGATAATTTTGTATTATTGACTTATAGTAAATAATAAAAACAATTAGTCTAAGCGTGATGTCAGAGGTAGGCGATCTTAGAAAAATCTTTCGCAACCGCCATTACGTTTGTCAAAAGAGTATTTTTTTAAAAAATATTATAAAAAATTCGACAGCAAATAAGCAATTTCTTTTGAATTCCTATCATGTCAAATGAATTTTCGATCTAATCAAATAAAATAAAGGTAAGAAATTCTTTATCGCAACTATTATCCCTCGATGCTTCGTATCTCGGGATATTAATAATGCACGGCTGAGAAAAATTATTTCTCGACCTTGGTGTTTAATATATTATTTTATGTTTTTTCTCTTTCTGAATTAATAATTATTCCCGGTTTAAAATATTTTTGTATTTCATTTATGTTATAAAATATGTTATACATTTTTGGGATTCATAATTTATTTGTAATTAATGACAATATTTTTTAATTTATTAAAAGCAATGTTGCCTGGTAGACGAAGTTCAGTACACACAAATATTAAAATTTACTAAAAATCTGCCGAGATGCACGTTTGCCAAATCATAAGATAGTGGGTCAGAATATTTTTATACAGCCGAAAAAAATAGTGTGCTCTTTTTTATGTTTTTCTCTATGTTTGCCCTTTTTTTTAAATTTTTTCCAATTTGTAATATTTTTCTCATTTTTCTCATTTTTTCTATTTCTGCTTATATTTTACACTTTTATTATTTATTCATGTTTTTCCAATTTTTTCCATTTCTACTGTTTTTTTCCCTCTATTTTTATTTTTTAATATTTTTTTAATTTTTTTGCCTAATTTTCATTTAAGATGGTGTGTCAGAATATTTTTATATAGCCGAAAAAAATAGTTTGCGATTACGAACAAAAAATGTTCGTTTAGTAAGTTATACAAATATTTTTTCTATTTTTTCTGTTTTTCTCTATGTTTGTCCATTTTTTTTATTTTTCCTACTTTTTTAATATTTTTCTCATTTTTCAATTTTTCCCCATTTTTTCTATTTTTGCCTATATTTTCCTATAAAATAGTGGGTCAGAATATTTTCATATAGACGAAAAAAATAGTTTGCGATTACGAACAAAAAATGTTCGTTTAGTAAATTATACATATATTTTTTCAATTTTTTCTGTTTTTCTCAATGTTTGCCCATTTTTTTTATTTTTCCTGCTTTTTTAATATTTATCTCATTTTTCATTTTTTCCCCATTTTTTCTATTTTTGCCTAAATTTTCCTATAAAATAGTGGGTCAGAATATTTTTATATAGACGAAAAAAATAGTTTGCGATTACGAACAAAAAATGTTCGTTTAGTAAGTTATACAAAAATTGTTCGTTTAGTAAGTTATTCATATATTTTTTCTATTTTTTCTGTTTTTCTCTATGTTTGTCCATTTTTTTTATTTTTCCCGCTTTTTTAATATTTATTCTCATTTTTCAATTTTTCCCCATTTTTTCTATTTTTGCCTATATTTTCCTATAAAATAGTGGGTCAGAATATTTTTATATAGACGAAAAAAATAGTTTGCGATTTCGAACATAAAATGTTCGTTTTCTCATTTTTCTATTTTTGCCTATTTTTTTATTTTTGCCTATATTTTCCTCTTTTCCTATTTATTTATGTTTTCCGATTTTCCCCATTTTTACTTTTTTCCCGGTATTTTAATTTTTCCATTTTTTGTCTATATTTTCCAATAAGATATGTTGGGTTAGTAAGTTATACAAATATTTTTTCTATTTCTTCTGTTTTTCTCTATGTTTGCCCATTTTTTTTCCCAATTTTTCTCATTTTTCAATTTTTCAGAATTTTTTCCATTTTTGCCTATATTTTGAACTCTTGTTATTTATTCATGTTTTTTCTATTTTCCCCATTTTTACTATTTTTTCCCTGTATTTTTATTTTTCCATATTTTTTCATTTTTTACCTTTATTTTCCTAGATAGGTTTTCCATATTTTTTCATTTTTTACCTTTATTTTCCTAGATAGGTTTTCCATATTTTTTCATTTTTTACCTTTATTTTCCTAGATAGTGGGTCAGAATATTTGTGTTCTGAAATGTAGGAGGTGTTGTCGACTTTTAAGTTGGACTGCTGTATAATATTTTGAACCATTAAATTAGTATGCTATCTTTATCTATAAATCTATAAAAGAACGATGGTGTTAAACGCAACGTTAACAAGGTGATAGATTAAAAACTTGCTTTATAAAACCATAAAAATCAATACAAATAAAATCTGTGGAAAAACTAATTCGTATTTTTATCAGATTTTTTTTATCTACAATTATTTTTAGTTTATATGTATTAATCTGTCTACGAAAACCAGTATCCCGCCCTAAATATGTACATGTTATTAAATTATCGCAATCAACATTAAAACAATAGTTGGTTCTCTTCAAAATTACAAATCGATAAATATACACAAAATGTAGGTATATTTATTGTTAGCGTGGTAAACTTGTTTGTGTTCCAATTGTTTTATAGCTTGTAGGTATTGCGCGTAGGAAGAAATTAAATTCTCAGTAATTCATGATTCGTATTATGTTAATTATATGGGCACACTAACTAAACGAACATTTTTTGTTCGTAATAGCAAACTATTTTTTTCGGTTATACACAGTTGACTGCCGCTTAAGATTTCCCGATTTCCAATCAATCAGGATATCTTCAATGGATAGGTTTGTTATTGACACAAATAGATGGCTCTTCATATCGGACGAGAGCACTTGTCGGTCTAGACGTCGAATTTTACCAGATACAGGCGACCATTCATCATTTGCCGTCTCTCGAAACTCAATCTTCAAACGGACATTGACAAGCGATGAATCACTCAGAGATGAGCAAATGGTGCAACAAAAAATGAAAATGTTCCTTGGTAACTTTCTTTAAACGAGTCAAATCCACCACAAAAAAAAGATGTTAACTTGTAATAGAATATCGCCTGATAAATAAATACCTCTATTTAAACAAGTGAAAAACGACAATATTTTTGCCATAATTTCGAAAATAAACTTCTATATAGGGATATACCTTATACAGTGCGTCCATAAAGTAAAGCATAAATTGATTATTAGCTAAATGAACGATTAAATTAGAAATTCTCGAAGCAGGTCGATTTTTGATTTCAATTTACTATTTTTTCAGATCATAATCTAATTTACAGGGTGAACCACCTTCGTGTAATGACGTCATCACTTTTTTTTAAATGGAACCCCCCCTTTTTTCAATTTCCGGATTGCCCTTGCTGAGCTGATTCCAAAAATGTATAATATTGCTACAGGGTGGGCAAAAATGCAAAAAAAAATTATGAAAATTGTTTATGGAAAGTTATACGTTACTGAATGTAATAAACAAATTAAATTGAATTACGTAGTTATGCAATTAATGTGATACACTACCAAAAACAAACAAACGAAAATTTACAATAAATGTTCAAATTGTTCTCCATTGACCATTATACAATGACTGAACCGGGCATTACTTTCATCTCTAACATTCTGTAGCATAGCGGGTGTTATGTTCTGTATTTCTTGTCTAATTCGGTCTTGTAGTTGAGGGATATTTCCAGGTCTGTTGAAGTAGACTTTAGATTTTAAATAACACCATAAAAAGAAGTCTAATGGGCTCAGATCAGGTGATCTAGCAGGCCATGCCACTGGTCCCCTTCTTCCTACTTCCTATCCACCTTTGTGGAAAAGTTGTGTTTAAAAAATCGCGCACAGTTACTGCGAAATGTGGCGGTGCGCCATCCTGTTGAAACCAGATTCTGCGGTCTACATTAGTGGGTATTTGAATATCAGGGAAAAGCTGGATCAGATCAGGAATTAATGTATTTTGTAGGAAATCCAGATATAATGCTCCTGTTAAGTTATCATCAAAAAAATATGGACCAATAATTGTATTTCTCACAATACCAGTCCATACGTTGGTTTTTTGTGGTCTTTGCGTGTGGTACTCTTGCATCCAGTGTGGATTTTCATCAGACCAATAACGGGTGTTTTGCCGGTTAACATGACCATTCAAATAAAACGTTGCCTCGTCCGAAAATAAAACGTTATCAATGAAATTGTTATTTTGGTTCATCATATACTTGCAGAATTCAGTTCTTCGGTCAAAGTCGTCTTCAGCCAATTCATGGATAAAACGTACTTTATAAGGATGGTATTTTATCTTTTTAAAAATGTTTGATACTGAAGACTTTCCAATACAAAAATCCCTAGATAATCCTCGCACTGTACAGTGTGGATTTTCTACTGCCGACAAAATTATGTCTTGTTGAATATTTCATCAATTTTTGATCTACCTTGTTTTGTTGCATCCCTCACATGTCCTAATTCTCTGTATTTTCGCTCTATTCTGCTTACCGTAGATTGTGAAATAGGTTCACGATCTGGGTGCATTTCATAGAATAATCGGCATACCTCTTGTTGAGTCCGCATCTTTTCGCCAATACCAATCATCATTAATATTTCAATCCTAGCACTTTCGGTTAAAAGCATTATGTAAAAAAAGTTCACGTACACCTTCTCTAAAGCGTTAAAAATACAAAACTGTGCTTCAATGTTGTTGACAGTTTTTAACGTCAAATGAAAAAAAATTGTAAAAAATATTGCCAAAAATCACTAATAACAGCTGTTAGATACAATTATTAAGAATAATGCAGGATGTTTTTGATAGTAAATTTTTGCATATTTGCCGACCCTGTACTAATTTGAAGCAACATATTATACATTTTTGGAATCAGCTCAGCAAGGGCAATCCGGAAATTGAAAAAAAGGGGGATTCCATTAAAAAAAATGGTGATGACGTCATTACACGAAGGTGGTTCACCCTGTATATTAGATTATGATCTGAAAAAATAGTAAATTGAAATCAAAAATCGACCTCTTTCGGGAATTTCTAATTTAATCTTTCATTTAGCTAATAATGAATTTATGCGTTACTTTATGGACGCACTGTATATTATATACGCTATAAGTAGCGGAAAAGTAAAAATAGGTCAAAGATTAATATCATATTTGAGCTTTTTAACGATGCTGAATCGATTGCCGTTGTTCGTTTGTCTCTATCTCTCACCGTTCTCGAGTTGAATCAGGCGAACAGACGGACGGACGGACGGACAAACGGATGGACGGACGAACAAATCCATCTTATAAAAGTTTTTTTTTCTTCGAAAACTAAAAAACTGATACAGATTATTTCATTACAGTATATACACTATGGTATAAATGTATAGTGGCTGTTGTGTCTTCGGTTTTATCGGATTTTCGCTTTTGATTTTTTAGGGAAAAAATGGAAAAACATAGGAACAAATATAAAAAAATCGGTTGTGTCGCCCCAAAACTTTCCCGACGAGTATCCACGAATACTTTATCAGATATTTAATGTTAAAGCTTCAACTTTTGACATTTTTTAATTTTTGACAGGTGACATATGGAGAAATAATTTTGACTGTTCTGAATAGAGTTTTTCAAGTGCTTTCAAATGACATATTGCATGTCCAATTTCGTGACATATTGCATCTGTCATTTTTTGATAGTGATACTTCTGTTTGACAGATGTCGTACAAAAACTAATGGGTTCTTCCGACGGGTAACCCAAACCCATATACCAAATTTCAGCTCAATCGGATTAAACGTGTGGCTTGTATCGTGGAAGAATACACACACACACACACACACAGACCGACAGACAGACTTCCATCTGAAAATGGTCTCAGGGGATCCGAAAATTGATATTTCTGTTTTTATTTCGAATTTTTTTTTAGCTCGTTCACAATACTTTCCCTTCTAGGAGGTGGGTCGGGAAAGTAAAACAGGGAAAATTATGGAAAAATAGGGAATAATAGAGAAAATAGGAACAAATATGAAAAACTAAGAAAAAAAATCTGATGTGGCCAGCACATGACCTCTCGCTATTTTTGAATCAAAAATTTACAGGTTGACAAAAAAAAGTATGAAAAAAAATTATATTTTTGTAAATCTGGCAACAATGGCAAAAGTTTCGAAAATTTTATTGAGATGAAAATAAACTATAGGGTATACAAAATAGATGTGTAAAACTTTATTGCCGTTTTGTATAATAATGGCGTCATAACCCATAGCAACTGCCACTTCCGGTTGTGCGATTGGCACCAAAATCTAATCAGATCTAATCTAGGGTATCAGAATCCTGTATGCAAAATTTCAAATTTTTTCATTCAGTAGTTTTTGAGTTATCGTTACTACAACATCCATCCAAACACACACACACACACACACACACTAACACACACACACTAACACACACACACACTAACACACACACACACACTAACACACACACACACACACTAACACACACACACTAACACACACACACACACTAACACACACACACACACTAACACACACACACTAACACACACACACACACTAACACACACACACACACACACTAACACACACACACACAGACATCATCGCGAAAATATTAAAATCGTATTCTAGGGACCCTAAAACGTGTTTATTCATTGAAAACTCACTACCCAATTTTTAGCATGATTCCTATACCTCTCTTATCTGAAGGGCGAGAGGTAATAAAGAAAATAAAAAAAACTAATGAACAACAAGAAAAAATAAAAAGAAGTAAGAAAAAGAGGAAAAAAATTTCCTATTTTTAGAAACTAATAGAGAAAAATGGGGAAAATAGTAAAAAATTGGAAAAAATAGGACAAAACACTGAAAATGAGGACCGCCCGGAAGTTGGCACCCCAACTGCCGGAACCCTTTTTTTTGGAGTTCTGGACTCGTCTCGAAAAGTTCCAGAGTTCTCGAGGGGGTGCAGAGTTCTGCAATTTTTTTGAGGAATTTTTAAAAAACAAATTTTGGGGTGCTAACTTCATGCCGCACCCCTTTTGTGAGAAAACAGTGTGCTGGGTGAATAGATATATCAGAAATACAGAGTTCTAGAGTTCTCGGTAGGTTTTGCAAAGAGTTCTGGGAATTTTGGGAAATTACAAAAAAAAAATTCGGGGTGAACTTCATGCCGTACCCTTTTTTATTATGAAATTATGAAAATGCATATTTTCAAGGGGTGCTACAAAGTTCCGATTTTATATGAACTAGGGATGCAACGAACACGGTGGATTTCTTTGTTCTAACTTTAAATTGTATCGGAGAACGGGCTATGTACTCCCTGTGCAGGAAGGCTGCTGGATTTCTCCTAGATTTTCCCATTTTACCTATTTTCCCTTATTTTTTGTCATTTTTTTTCAATTTTTCTATTCTTTTCCATTTTCATAATTTTTAGTATTTTTTCGAGTCAGAACTTAGGGGTGCTGTAGTTAAAAGGGTGCGGCATGAAGTTAGCACCCCAAAATTTATTTTTTTTGTTAATTTCCGAATATTTCCAGAACTCTTTGCAAAACCTACCGACAATTCTAGAACTCATATATCTATTCACCCAGAACTTTTTTTTCTCACAAAAGGGGTGCGACATGAAGTCTGCACCCCCTCGAGAACTCTAGAACTTTTCGAGACGAGTCCAGAACTCCGAAAAAATCAAAGGGTTCCGGTAGTTGGGGTGCCAACTTCCGGGCGGTAATAATAGGACAAATACGAACAACTAGGGGAACACTGGAAAAATAAATGAAAAACAGAAAAAATATGAAGAAATAGGAAAACAAAGGAACAAATAGGGACAAATATGAAAAAATAAGGAAAATAAAGAAAATAAAAAAAACTAATGAACATCAAGAAAAAATAAAAGGAAATAAGAAAAAGAGAAAAAAAATTTCCTATTTTTGGTAAATAATAAAAAAAAATTGGGGAAAATAGGGAAATTATGGAAAAATAGGGAAAATTATGAAAAATTGGAGAAATAGGGCAAAACAGTTAAAATGCGAAAATTAGACAAAAATGGGTAAATATATGGAAAATAGTGAAAATTATGGAAAAAAAGTGAAATAGGTAAAAGCACAGAACAATAGGGACAAATTCGGACAAATGGAACACAGGAAAAAATAATGAAAAACAGATAAAATCTGAAGAAATAGAAAAAAAAGGAACAAATAGGGACAAATATGAAAAAATAAGAAAAAAAAAAAGAAAATTAAAAAATACTAATGAACAATAAGAAAAAATAAACGGAAATCAGAAAAAGAGAAAAAAAAATTCTCATTTTTAGAAAATAATAAAGAAAAATAGGGGAAAATAGGGAAAAATAGGGAAAATAGTGAAAAAGTGGAAAGTCATTGAAAATACGAAAATTAAAGAAAAATGGGGAAATATGCGGGAAAATAAAGGCAATTGGAAAAAATAAAAAAAAGTTAGGGAAAAAAAAAGTGAAATAGGTAAAAATACAGAATAATAGGGACAAATACAAACAAATTGAGGAACACTGGAAAAAAAAAGGGACAAATGTGAAAAAATTGGGAAAATCAAAAAAACTAATGACCAACAAGAAAAAATAAAAGGAAATGATATAAAGAGGAAAAAAAATCCTATTTTTAGAAAATAATAGGGGAAAATTGTGAAAAATTGGAAAAATCAGGAAAAACACGGAAATTAGAAAAAAATGGGAAAATAGTGGAAATAGGGAAGAGTAAAAAAAAATAGGGAAAAAAGTAAAATAGTTAAAAATACTGAATAATACGGACAAATAAGGAAACACAGGAAAAAATAATGAAAAACAAAAAATATGAAAAATAAAAAAAATAGGACAAATAAGTATAATCACTTACGAAAATCGGTTTGCATATTTTTTCGTAACAAAATCGCACTGTTAGCAGAAAAATGAAAAACAAATTTTCTCTTTGTTGTTTTTGTATTTAATGTTTAATTAGCAGAATATTATACTGTAATATTTTTGTATTCGACTTCGGTGAAATTAAACAATCAGTATAACTATAACTAATTTATTTACAATAAAAACACAACTCTTAATTTATATTAAACACAACTAACAACTATTAGCGCACGATCGTCTTAACGACCGATCTCGAGACATCTAGAAGGGTGACGTCACGATTGCTCGAATATTCTCCATAATTCTAAAGTGCGTTGTGCGCGGTGTGTCTACAGGGCCGGCCTCGTTACAATTACTGCTCATAGTACCGAGGTGGTTTTAAAGAACCTAAATATAATGGATCTGATTTATACCAAGATACAGGATGTTTTATCAAATTTGGAAAATTATTTTTACGTTTGATATTTGGGATACAAATTCTTTAATTCCTAAATCAACGGTCTGTTTATTATAATTAATAAAATCTGTTTATGTATTTGAAAGGAGCGAAAAAATAGAATCTAACCGGTCCTTTAGTTGAAAAGAGTGAAAAAAAAATAGAATCTGACCGTGTAATTTTCATTTTCCTCAGATAATTTCATTAGTGAAATTTTATGTTGAAATTCGTTTTTTTGGGTATACAAAATGGAACGGTACGAATAATTTAAAATATGGTGAATGCTCTGATGCTCATCCGCCAAAATTTTAAATGGTGAACCCTATAAATAAATATCTATAGAAAATTTTAATACCCTTTAGTAGCTAGTCAAGCTCCAAGCATCATAAAAAATGTACTAAAGTACTTAAAAGTACTTTACTCTAAGTATTCCAGAAAATATGTGTTTTGGTACTTAAACTTTTAAGTATTCAGCCTAATACTTGTACTCAGGACTTAAATTTGTTTTAAGTATATTGTTACTTGGATTAAAAAATGAAAAATACTTAAGTACTCGAAAAGTACGTAAAACCTTTAAAAACTACTTAAGAATTTTTTTGATTGGATATGTTAAAACTGAGCTCAAAATTTTTTTTTTGCAAAATCGGGCCAAATTGCATTAACAATGTGCATTTTTGCTGCATCTTAAGTGCATATATCGCTACACTATTTTTTTATATCTCCAGTTCTATTGGTTTTATAAAAAAAATACAAAATGCTGGTGGAAATATAGAGTCGAACTGTTCAGTTTAAAGACGAATTCTCACCTCAAAAAAATATGTTTAATTTTTTCAGTTTTTCACTAAAAATTTAATAGATAACAAGAAAATTATAGAATTTTCATTTCATAATAATTGGAGGAAACATGAACTTTGATAACGTAAACTCGTGGTTAAAATAACAAAAGTTTTTGATTTTTACGACCCCTATAAACATTTTTGAAAATAAATTAAAGTGGCTGCCATTTTATGCAAAATCATCGTAGGCAAATGTTGATCTTCATTGATTTAAACATTTTCGGATTCACCATAAATTTTCATTTTTTTATCAAATGTTTCTTTAAATTTTATTAAAAAATAGGTACTTGGAAGCTAGGAAGTAATCGTTTTTAGAAAATTTGACCAAAAAGACGTTTTATTTATAAAAAAAATGAAAAATGTGAAAAATTATTTTTTTGGTTTTTTTTTTTTAATGTAGGTACTTAAGTACACAAATAGGTTACTTAGTACTTAAATTTACTGTTTTCAAGTATTACTTTAACGAA
Source organism: Neocrepidodera transversa (assembly GCA_963243735.1). Taxonomy (NCBI): domain Eukaryota; kingdom Metazoa; phylum Arthropoda; class Insecta; order Coleoptera; family Chrysomelidae; genus Neocrepidodera; species Neocrepidodera transversa. The sequence goes on from OY725350.1 coordinate 18,770,702, forward strand.
ATACTTAAGTACTTTTGAAACTCGTACAATATTAGGTGGTTATTACAGAAAAAAAAAGTGAAAAAAACACCTCAAAATGGGGGTAGTTTTGGGGGGTGACAATTTAATAAAATAAAATTCTAAAAATTTGAATTCGTATACATATACTTTCAACATAAAAATGCTGATAAAATTACCATTTTTGAAATAGGATGTTTTTAGGGGGGTTGTAATTAAAATACTGATTAAAATTTTAGTTATTTTAGATTTGCATAGAATTTAACCTAACAATAGCGAAAAATAGCGAAAAGTTTTTGAGATTTAGGACGAGATTATAATGAGCAAAGCAAAACTATATTTTACGTTGTAAGAACTCGCACCACATAGTCGCAGCTAAATGCAGCAAGTTTTAATTTTTTTCATTTTATAATAGGTAAATTTTATTCAATTTAACCAGACATATTCTTCATATTTTAATATATTTCAATTTAATTTCTAAATCTTAGTTTCTACTTGTCTAGATATGCATATCGCTTACGTCACTGCATATCTTCTAGGATAATCCAAAATTACATTAGCAGACATATTTCATCCCTTGTTTAAACTATTATTTATTTTGCTCTTATAGATGCTTCAAAATATTATATCCAAAATTATTCATCTAACGAATTTTGCCCAACGACAACACATCACTCTTTTTTAACCAATTAAATTGAGTTACGTATCTCGTGACGAATTAACGGTTTCTTTAGTAGAGGTACTTTACAGAAACGACCAACCGTTTCCACGACCAACCGTTTCCAACAGTTCATTATAATTTTTCGATAAAAGATATTCTCCGTGTAGAGAAAAATATTTTCCATGTTAATTAAAATGCCTCAAAAGAACGAAGTTAGTTCTCAAATTAAATCCAAGCTTGCTAAATGCACCAACTAATAATGAAAAATTTTCCAAGGTTTGAAAAAGATATATAAGTATTCCTTTAATAATATTGTGTAATTTAAAATATTCAGTGATTAAACATATCTAGTGGCACGTCTAGTGCAATTAAACCAAAGTGAAAGTTTTGATCAAAATATGTAACTGTTTAAATGTAATTATAAAAGTTTTGATATGGATAAACGACCACATTAAACGCTCTTCAGAATCAAAATAAAGTTAATGTATTTATTCGTGCAGTCTTACTTCTGCAAACAACTGAGTGGTTCTTCGATAAAAATTTGATACTAACAAGCTATATATAATTCTTGGCTGTTAACCCGTTAAGAATTAAAATAGTTTCATCTACAACATAGAATCAGTCAAGTCACAGAACTTTTCTATATACGTAAACAAAAACAGAAGATTATCCATACTCAAATATGGTAAAAATTATTCAACGAATAATGAAAAACTAGGTCAATAATTTAATGGAGAAAACAAATTTTAATATGGGACTTCGACATGTTTCGGCCAATCATTGTCCATCCTCAGGCATATAATACAAATTATCACTAGTTAGAAATACAATAAAAATCACTCTCAAATATAATAACCAATTTATAAGTAATCATATTTGAGAGTGATTTTTATTGTATTTCTAACTAGTGTCAATTTGTATTATAGGCCTGAAGATGGCCAATGATTGGCCGAAACATGTCGCCGCCCCGTATTAAAATTTGTTTTCTCCATTAAATTATTGTGGTATGGCCTAGTTTTTCATTATTCGTTGAGTTTTCTATACGTATTTAAAATTTTCCATTTATTTTCGTACAAATGATTCGTTTATGGCTATCACAAACTATTACTAATTTTGTGTTACTTAATGATTTTCTACTTATTTGTGGCTGCTGCTGATTCCATTTTTTAAAAATTGATTTTTAGAGGTACTCTTGAATATATGGTTGAATTGTTTGCTTACTGCACGACGCGTCTAGCTCGATAGACGATTCGCTTTCAACTGCCCTACGGGATAGGGCGCGTTTTAGTCTGAAAGTCGACCTTCGGATTCTTACCTAATCTAACCCACGACTAATAATTGTGATGATCTAAATGTTAACTATCTTGTAAATAAAACACACAAAATGTTACTGCAGGAGCTCCTACTCTGTTATAATTTAGTAAATACGTCTATTACACCTACAAGAGTCTGTACTAATAAATTGGGACAAACTAGTTCTACTAAAGTTGACTATATTTTGACAAATATAAACAGTAGTTTTTGTACTACTCAGGTTTTTGAAGCGGGTTTAAGCGACCACAGAATATTTATTTTAACTTGTCGGCTCCCAGCAGTCAATAAAAATGCAATAACAACTACTCCATCATCGTATTACAGAAATCTTTCACAAGAAAACCTCGACTAACTTTCTCATGAACTATCTAATACTAATTTCGATGAAATGTATAGTTCAGTCGACGTAGATCTAGCTCTCGAAAGATTTTTAAATATTTTTAATTACACTTTAGACAAATGTTGTCCCCAAAAATTATTCAACCCAGGAACGAAAAAACAAAAATCAACCTGGATTACTCCCGATGTTAAGAATGCCAGTAAAGATCTTAAAAATCTCTACTGGTTAGGTAAAACTATAAATGACAATGATTCCCAAATGGTTTATAAGACAGCAAAATTACAATACACGACACTGCTAAGAGAATCCAAAGCTAATCATTATAAAAATTTGATTGATAAATCAAGCAACAAATCGAAGTCAGTTTGGAACATCGCAAACAGTGAAACGGGTAGAATAAATAATACTAAAAGTATAACACTTAATATTGATGGTTCGGTACTAACTGACTCATATACGGTTGGCAGAATCGTTTGCTAATTATTTTGTTAATATAACTGAAAGTACTTTGAATGAATATTACGGAAATACTAGGCCAAGTTCATGTACTGTTTGCAAGATGTCTGAAAATACATTTTTCTTTAAACCTGTCGAATTTAACGAGGTGGAAGAGGTTATAATAAATTTAAGAAACAAAAAATTACCGGATTGGACAATATTTCTGCTAAATTATTAAAAACAGTAAATACTATAATATCTCCTCATATCACTCACTTAATAAACTTAACGATTTCCAGCACTAAATTTCCAAGTTTTTTAAAAATTGCAACAGTCATACCTATATTCAAAAAAGGTGATGTTGAAAATATGAGAAACTATAGGCCCATATCAATTTTGAGCGTTATTTCAAAGATATTTAAGAGAGTTGTATACAACAGAATTTTTAATTTTTTAAACAAATTTCACTTGTTAGATGAGTCACAACATTCGTTTAGATCAGGCAGATTAACGCAGTCAGCTGCTTGCAGCCTTATGGAAAATATTCATAAGAAGTTAGATGCGGACAAACAAGTTGCAGGAGTTTTCTTCGATTTGTCACTAGCATTTGATTATCTAAATATTAAATTCATTGAGAGCAAACTGTATAATTTGGGATTTCGCGGTGATTTTTTAAACTGGGTAATTAATTACCTAACTGATAGACAAATTCAAGTAAAAATTGGTAAGGAAGCTTCCCAATTTCACAATATAAATATTGGGGTTCCTCAGGGGTCTGTGCTGGGACCGTTAATTTTTCTTCTATTTATAAACGATTTACCGAGTAATATTAAAGCAATTGTTGTATCCCTTTTTGCGGATGACACATCTATGGCAATATCAGCAGGATCCCGCGATGAACTCCAAACAGTAACCACGAATCTGGTTCAATGCTTTGTCACTTGGTCTAGAGAAAATGAGTTAATAGTCAACTTTAGTAAAACTGAATGTTTGTATTTTCATTCTATGAATTGTATAGAAGATGTATCTCTGCAACTTAACATTGATAACACTGAAATAAAATCTACTAAATGTACAAAATTTTTAGGAATATATGTTGACAATAATCTAAGTTGGAGTGAACATATTAACGAGACAGTAAAAAAACTTAATAAATCCTATTATGCACTTTCCAAAATTAAACAATCAATGCCTCTAGAAGCAATTATTAATATTTACTATGCTTTAATTCACAGTCAGTTGTTGTACAATGTTGTATTATGGGGCAATGCTACTGAAAATAACAGAGTGTTTATAGCTCAAAAAAAAAATAATCCGATCCATATTTGATTTACATTACAGAGAGTCTTTAAGGCCTATTTTTATTGACAAAAAAATTATGCCTTTTCCCTGCATCTACATATATAGAAGCCTACTGTATATAAAGGAAAATCTTTCAAAATTCCTCAGTAATTCTAGCATACATCAATACCAAACTAGATACAGCAATTTATTGGTACTACCCAAACATAAAACTACAAAATTCGAAAATGGCATCCATATGCAGGATTAAAACTTTATAATCATCTTCCTGAAAATATTAAAAAATTAAATACGGTTATGTTTAAAAATAAAATAAAAAACGTTTTATTGAACAAATGTTACTACACTGTCCACGAATATTTTTTAGATAAACATGTTCACTTATAATTTTTTTGAAATGTTCCATTTATACATGGTTTTAACAATTTTAATATGTCTTATATTTTATTTATTTATTTATTTTATTTTATTTATTTATACTCTTATGTGACTTGTCCTATACATTTGTAAATGTCTGAAAGGATCAATAAATATTATTATTATTATTATTATTAATTACCGGAATTTAAACTCTATTTTTCGGCATTTGACCGGTATCCATAAAGGGAGCTTCCTACCACTTCTTAATGAAATTTTGAAAAATTCTTTATTTTGGCCATAATAACTAGAATTGTAATTTCTAAGAAACTGAAATATATTGCAAATTACAATATCTTTAAAATTTTAAAAATTATTCAAATGAATTCTAAATGAACTATATGAATATTTGGGATTGTAATTAATTTTCCATTTTTTCGGAAACCATTTTTTTTTGTTAATTTTACATTTTTTAGATTAAAATTTTGAAAACATCACAAGTATTAGTATATTAATATTTATTTTTTGTTAAAAAAATATCTGTTGTTAAATATTTTTTCAAAAATCGTTATACAATAGACAGGGATAAATAAATAACCCTATTAAACTAAATAAGTTTTATAGCATACTTTATTTTATAACAGCATTGGTTTATATTTTTCAGTATTAAATGGTCATAAAATTAAGAGTATTTTCATGTAATGTTCATTTTAACACTGATTTTCTATATTAACGACTGTTTTTGTTTTGTTTTCAGGTAAAATAAAATATTCAGAACGTGTATATGAAGCGTGTATGGACGCATTCGACTGCCTGCCGCTCGCGGCACTTATGAATCAACAATTTCTCTGTGTGCATGGCGGTTTATCACCGGAAATACACAATTTAGATGATATACGAAGGGTAAGGATATTTTATAAAAACACTTTTCCGATACACATTTTTTTTGGCTCTAGAGTTTCATTTTGTCTTGTGCGCCATAGTAAATTCTTAATATTACGTTCCGGGTAAGATGGATGAATTCGTTTATGTTTTTCAGGAGATGATATTCTTTTTATTAAATTTGATGGTAAAACGTTTGTACAAAAAATTGTTTATAAATGGGAAAAATATTTATCCAAAAAAAAATTCTTGGTAAAAAGACTTGCATCACTACAAATCAATAATCAATAATTAAATATCTGTAATATTTGGCGATAAAATAGTGTAGAAATAGGAATAGGTAAAATACATTTCATACAAAAAAATTCTTATGAAATGTTTAAAAAAAATTCAAACTAATTTTTAAGGCAACTTTATAAAGTACAAGTGAAATCAAGGTTTAATATATATGTTCTGCGATATAAATGTCCAACAAAAAAAGTGTTACATTTATTACATAAAATATTTAAATTAAAAGAAGTATGGATTATTTTAGAACCAACATATTCACAGTTAAACTTTTTACCTATCCTAATAAAACACCTTGTATAGATCCTATTTTAAATGCGATTCCAGATCATGAATTCGGACTTAGTCACAAACATTCTACAGTTCAACCAAAGATTAGGTATAAGTAAGATACCGGCATAATTTCTTTAATGTTTTAACTTAAAGTCTGGTGACCTTCAAACGAAATATTTTATTAAACATTTCTACGGGGTGAGTTTAAAATAAACACTTATTTTCTTAACATTACACTCTAAACAAGTAGCAAAATCTAGTAATGCTATCTGTACAGGCGCTGTTAAAAATTTTGACCAGCCCATTTAGAAACCGTTCAACCCTAAATCAGAGAATCTGTCGGAACGTCTCAAATATTGGTAATGATAACGTTCAATTATAAGCTCTTACCGGCGTACGATTGAGCGGTTAGAAGGGAACATTATGTTTTTGATTGACCAAGTTAACACTGGAATAAAACAAAATTGTAAAAATATGTATACTTATAATTTATTTTAAACACGCAAAAATCAAAAAAATAATGCAATAAGTCACTAATATGTTTCGAAATTACTATATCAATACCGTAAGAAATACTGTACTATGCCTCGGCTTATATCTCGATATTTTCGGAGTGCTTTCGGAGTACTTTCCAGGAAATTCCTTCTCTCTCACATTTTATTCGCCTTGTCTGACTGTCCTATCTTACTATACCTAATATTTGGTTCAACAGTACCATCGAGTAGTATGCACAAGTATAGTAAAAAAAATACTGCTCTGCAGTCTTCCTGGACGTGAGCCAGGCTTTCGATAAAATTTGACAATTTATACTATCTTCTACCTCAGACATATCTAACAAACAGAACCTTCAGAATAAAAGTTAGTGATGAGTCTTCAGTAGAATAGCTAAGCCGGTTCATCTAGTTCCATCATCAATCCGAAGAAGTAGCTTCCCCTTAGCTACCCTTATCTAAAGAGAAGATATCCTAGGAAAACGAAGTAGTTAAGGCCTTTAGGCCATGAAACAACCCCAAGACCGACGACAATGACCAGAAGCAGTAGTTGAAGGCGGTACTTTTTGACTCCCCCTGTATAATACAAAACTCATCGCTTATCGCTTGATCTCTTATTTTTTCCCGAAATAAGGCCTTTTGGACATGAAACAACCCCTGTGAGTAGGGGTCGGGGCACTTAACCGTGGGAAAATTTACTATCTCACAGGTCTCGGAACAGCTTTAAACAGTTCTTAAACAGCTGTTGAATAGCTTTAAACAGCACTTGAACAGCTTTGAACAACTTTAAACAGCTCTTGAACAGCTTTAAGCAGCTCTTGAACAGCTTTAAACAGCTCTTGAACATCTTTAAACAGCTGTTCGAGACCTGTTCAAGACCTGTTTAAATCAGTTCAAAAGTAGTTTAAAGCAGTTCAAGAGCTGTTTAAAGCTGTTCAAGAGCTGTTCAAGAGCTGTTTACAGCTGTTCGAAACCTGTGAGATAGAAAATTTTCCAACGCTCAAGTGCCCGGACTCCTACTCACAGCGGTTGTTTCATGCCCAAAAGGCCTTATTCCGGGAAAGAAGAAGAGATCAACCGATAAGCGATGAGTTTTGCATTATACAGGGGGAGTCAAAAAGTACCGCCTTCAACTACCGCTTCTGGTCATTGTCGGTCTCGGGGATGTTTCATGGCCAAAAGGAGTTATCTACTTCGTTTAGAGCTACTTTGGGCTGGTTAAACGATGCTAAGCTAATATCTTCTCTTCTAAGGGTATCTTCGCTTCGGATAAGGGTAGCTAAGGGGATGCTACTTCTTCGGATTGATGATGGAACTCGATGGACATGGCGCAGAATCGGCGTAGGTATAGTCTTCTAAATTCCAATCTATTAACGCTGGTGTTCCACCATACAGTATCCTACGGCCATTCCTTTACTTGATTGATATAAACGTCTAGCATTCATCCTCAGACTATATACTATGACAGGCACATTAAGAGACGTTAAATTAATAGCAAGCAAGTAAGCAACAGAAGATTGAAACTAAGCTGGCCTATTGAGCTGAAATGAAGTGGTAGAGACCTTCTCAATGGAAAAGTCTCATTAAGACATTTCTAAGACCAACATAAGAGTACAAAAAAATACTACTAAATAAATATATTGCAAAAAAATACTCTGTATACGATAAAAAGTTAATAATGATGGCTAAGTTAGAAATTTTTAAGCCATGTTCTCTTAAATCTGTAACACTCAAAACCACCCTTAACTATAATTTTTTTTTAATAGCAAACACAAAACCTTTTCCTGTACTAATATACAGTCCTTAAAAGATACTAATCTGGTGACCTCGAGAAAGTCGTGTCACACGGAATACTACGTGCTAACATGCTGTTGCTGCTTCTGTTTTTGCGCTCCGACGAAGGGCCCGATATGAAATAGAAAAGGAGTTTCGTAGATTTTTTCCTTTTATTACATACAACAATCTTGACGGTTATAATGCATGCACAGCGCTTTTTCGTTATGCATTTTAAAACTGGGCAGATGCAAGAGCCGTAAATAATTCAAAAGAAATTTGAAATTAATTCGAAGAATAGGCATAAGACCTGTGAGGGTAGTAATGAAAAAATTTACATGTTTAGATTATATATGTCTTATGAGAAGGATATATAGCTAAAGGAAATATAAGCATATCATTGATCTGCAAATTTTTTTTTTCTCCTTAATATTCTTACACATAAAAATATTATATTTGAATTGAACCACTTGAATAAAAATTTAACAAAAAAAATATATAATATTTATCTAATGTTTATTTTTTAAAAAAATTGCAATTTTTACTTACAAGTTAGAATCCAATACTTATAAAGGTAACAAAAATTACAAAAAAGGTATAAAGTTCAAAAATCTGCAATCATTCCTTCTGCTGACCATTTTCTATTGGAGCCGGTGTAAATGGATTATGGGCCACCCCTATAACTTTTAAACTGGTTAATAGATTTATACCAAATTTTGGTCAATTATAATACAGTTAATTTTGGATTTTTTTAAATAAAAATCCAATATGGCCGACATCCGGTTTGACCGGAAATGATATGATATGATATGAAAATTTGAGATTCAAATGGAACCCCGGTATATTTTTACATATTTGGATTCTATACGACTTTAAATACATACATATCGACTATCAAATGTCATTTGGGATACCATTTTTATTTTTTTTTTTTAATTTTTTTATATCCGTCCTAGGTGGTCATGATTTGGTCTAAATTAATTATAATCAAACCAAAATTACCTAAAAAGTATCAATTTTGCCAATTACTTATTTCTGTTCCTTTTATACAGTTTTTTCACTGAAACTCATTTTTTTTTAAATGAAACATGGATGGGCCACCCGGTATTAAAAATCGTTCATTTAATTACCATCAAAATGATGTACATAGTAATTCCTTTTTTTCTCAAATAAAGAAAGTTTGCTATTTTTTTTTTATTTCGATGATGCTAAATGCTCCTGAAGACAACCCTGTTCAAAAAGTAAAAAGAAAGTAAGTGTTCATAATGAATTTTTTTTACGGTAAGAAAAGTTTTATTTTTTTTACACAATTAAACAGGTCAATGACTAGTACGATAATTTTTCTTATTAGTTTATGATGACGTATCTAACTTGCCCTATCTCACGTGTCAGTATTAAAAACTGAACTGTATCTCTATAGAATTTCTGATTCCTTTGTCTAACGATTTCTTCTAAAGTTTTAATGTCGTCTTACCAATTTTTTACATAACACTCGACATACGTTTCACTAACTATGTTAGTATCATCAGGAGTTAATAATGTTACATAGTTAGCTAAACATACATCAAGTTTTGTCTTAAAAAATCGGTTGTGTCACCCCAAAACTTTCCCGATGAGTATCCAGAGACGAATATTTTTACAGACATATTGTCAGTCAAATTCCGTGTCATTTTTTGACCGTGATACTTTCGTTTGACAGATGTCGTACAAAAACGAATGGGTTCTTCCGATGGATAACCCAAATCCATATACCAAATTTCAGCTCAATCGGATTAAACGTGTGGCCTTTATCGTGGAAGAATACAGGCAGACAGACACACAGACAAACAGACTAAATGGCCTTAATCGTCTTAAGTGATCCTAAAATGTATATTTTCATCTTTCTCGAAAAACTTTTTTCCTTACTCGAATTTGAAAAAAAACATCGACTGCATTTTTTTCACAAAAATTTAAAAAAACAACAGAAGCAAGAATGCGTTCTCTTGCACACGAATTTGAAAAAATAGAAATAAAACACACATTTCTTCATAACAAAACTAGAAAAAAATTCAAAAGTATTTTTTCACGGACAAGCGTGCGGAAAGTTGTACTTTTCCGCACTGATTTTATAAATGCTAAAATGATTAAAAATTAATTCTTGCTTGGTTACTATGATTACTTTTGAAAATATTTTTGCTAAAATTTTTTTTTAATTCTATGCGCTTGTAGAAAAAATATTGTTCCTAAGACTTGCGTAAAGTATCTTTTCTTCACTTAATTGCATAACCGAACTCCGCTTCGCGTCGTTCGGGCCACTGCAATTGCGTGCGGAAAAGTATAACTTTCCGCACTTGTAAGGAAAATAACTATTTTCACATATGAAATTAATATAAAAGCAAGAATGCATAAAAAAAAACTAGAAAAAAAGACAAAAATTCGTTTTTTCACACATACATTGGGAAAAAAGCAAGAATGGCTACATAAAATTTGGAAAAACAGCAAACTTTTTTTTCACTTTGAAAAAAAAAAACAAAAGCAAGAATAAATTTTTACTTATTCAAATTTGAAAAAGTTCAGGTTTCGGATTGCCTCGTTCGCCACCTTCCGTTTATATTGTGAAAGCCACTGCACGGGCAGCGTCAGTGGAGAAGTAATACTCCAAGAGTCGTTATGGTATCAACCAAAATCACTGGCGGCCAAGAAAAGCGGTATTCATTTGTCTTGAGTATTCCTCTGTTAAAACATACAACAACAAAACTCAACAAGTAAATAAAAACCATTTATTGGATTACCCAATCAAATCCGGAAGAAAGGTGTGTAACATGGTACGTTTGCTGGTTCTGGACTGGTTCTCGGCTTGAACTGGCACTATCACTGGTTCTCCAATTTTGACGACCACAGTAATTAAAATATCGACTCCGATTGCCGTATACCATAAGGTCGGCTGATTATGCAAAACAAGTATGTAAGTAATAAAGAATAAAACAACTCGTAGTCATACCGTAATAAATTATTTAATAAACGACATAACTTCACAACATGTTTCGGTCTACACGACCATCATCAGGCCTATAAGAAAATGGACATTAAGTGGATGGTACGATTCTGCTCAGTTAAACCTTAAAAAAATTTATTTAATTGATTCTCAATAGTACATCAGTGATGCACTTTGATTATACCTAATTACGTTTTGAATAACTCCAATGAAGTTATTTAAGTTTCGGTGTTTTTTTATAAATTTTGTAATGTATTAATTAAGTTTATTTTTCATAACAAAAAACTTTTTTAAATTCTACTCTTTGGATCCAATTTGTTAATCAGTAATTTATTTTAAGTCTGTTATTACTATTGATGTCTTCACAATTTCCATTTTCTTATAGATCTGATGATAGTCGTGTAGACCGAAACATGTCGCCATTGTGACGTTATGACGTTTATTAAATAATTTATTGTGGTATAACTTAGAGTTGTTTTATTCTTTATTGAATACTTTACCACACTTGAGTATTGATAATATTTTGTTTTTAAGTATGCAAGTGACTCCATCTTTCGGCGGGGGTTACAACTGGTACGACTGGCCTCTCACATAATTTAATTTAAATATTTTAATTATTACGGAAATAAAGTAACTTCGTTACAGTTTCATTGCGGAGGTTTATAATGATTTAATGACAAAATTCTATATGCTCTTTTTTCTGCTTTATTCAATTTCGTATTGAAAATTTCGTGTTTCATGAGCTCTTGGATTTGTGGACCTACAAAAATTCCTTCTTTTAGTTTCGAATCACTGAAACGGGATAATTTTGTCTTAAGGTACGGAAAGCCTTTACATCCTTGTTCATAGGTTTAACAAAAATTTTTTATATGAAGTGGTTGCAGAAAAATATTTCACTTTGCTCTAAAACTTCTTCAGAGGTACATTTTTCTCCAAGTGTTAAATTCGCCCTTCGTGGTCAATTTTACTTTCCCGGACCCATCAAAGGGAAAGTATAGTGAACGAGCAAAAAAAATTGAGGTATCAATGGAAATATCCATTTTGAGGTCCCCCAAGAAGATTCAAACCATTTCCAGAGTATGGTCTGTCTATGTATCTGTGTGTAATCTTCCGCGATAACTGCTGTCCAATCAAGCTGAAATTTGGTATAAAGGGTCGGTGTATGCCTCGAATGCGACAATTAGTTTTTGGTTTAAACTTTTACAGTAAAAGGTCCTCAAGACCGACATTGATTGAATACAGATGTAAGTTTTTTTTGCCTTTTTTTAAATTTTAGGGACAAACAATACACTTTGTTGCAAAATGTTGTAGTGCAAAGTTTTAGAGCATAAAATTTTCTACAATTTTTATATTACACTTTTTCCGGAATTTCCAAAAGTTGTGCCACGAGAAGGCGCGCAAGAAATGTTCATGTATGTTTTCCGTAGTTTTTAAAAATGTTGAGGACAAAAAATGCTTTTTAGTGCAACATTTTCTTAGAGAACCAAATTTGCTTTAACTTTTATTTTAAACATTTTTTCCAATTCCCCATAGTTTCGCCGCTAGATGACGAAAATATACACATTTATGCTTTTTGCCTTTTTTATTTTATTTTGAAGACAAATAATAGGCTTTAGTGCAAATTGTTCTAGAGCAAAGTTGTAAAGCATAAAATTCTCTACAACTTTTGTATTAAATTAAACTTTTTCCAGAATTCCCAATAGTTTATCTCTTGCACGCATAAAAAACAACAAAACTTTTCAATCCAGTTAACATTGCTATAACTTTTAAACCAGTAATACATTTCCGTGTTTTGCTTATTTTTTAAAAATCTTGATACAAAAGCAGAAAAGGAACATAATTATTATAATTTTATTTGAATTAGAATTTCATTGCAGATTATTTGTTAGCAAACACAATCACTCAGAATTTGAGCTTGGCTTCGGAGGTTGTATTAACATTTATTAAACGTAAGTGTAATTTATCATAACGTTCGCAAAGCCACTCATGTTGCTTGAATGATGAATTAAGCGCTCAAAGCTATTGATGGTCATTCAAACTCCCAAAACGCACTTAATAGGATTTGACGTAGGTGAATTTGTACCTGTATGCAAATTTAACGATAGATGCTTTATGTATTTTATACATAATGTGTTTACATCATTTGATTTTTGAATACTCTTAGAAAATGTAACCCCAAAATGTCTGGTAGTTGTAACTGAATTTGAAGATTCGAGATTCCCAATCATGTTTTACATAAATTTATTCTACGTCGTATTTATAATAAAACGATGCTTTTTTCATTAAAATAGGACCATTAATAACGGAGATTGACGTTATTACTTTTTTGTCGTTGCTGCTGCACATGTTTTATCTTTACTTATTTAATCTATGATTTATAATACAACATACAGTTTTTTTCTTAAAAATTAAACCATTAAAAGCGGAAATATATGTTGGTGTCTTTTTGTTGTTGCCACTGCACATGATTTTTTTCTATTTAAATCTTACCAATAGTAACGGAGAGATCCCCATTTATGCGCTAAAAAATATTAAAATAATTAAAAAATGTTGGTAAGATTGCTACATATTAATTTAATTTAATGTACCAATAATAAAATAATAATTTGAATGAAACTACACTAAAATAATCTCGTAAACTTTACCCAGCAGCATATCGCTACATCTTTCATAGAGTTATCAACAATGTAACAGTTAAATTTTACCATAAAAATGTTATTATCCGCGTTTACTTTACTCCACAAACTACTAAAACGATGTTTTAAAGTGCCAATTTACATTTTCTCATAGCTTACGGGATAAATTGCAGGATTTACAGCATACAAATAAATACAAGGGGCATATTAAACGGAATAGAGAACAACTATCGATCGTACTGCACCAATTTTTCCCAGATTGTATTTGTTCTACTACAATGCCAAACAAAATTACCGGGATTTGATTGAAAAATCACATAAAGTGGTTTATTGGATTATTGTACAAAAAATACAGATTTCACTTTATAATTTACAGTGAGCGATATTTTATTGATTAACTTGCTGTGAACTACAAAATAATAGAAGTACAAAAGTTGCTAGAAAAAACTGTACTTAAGATGCTTTAAAATATAAAATTAGAGTACAACACCAGAAATAGCAGAACATTTAGAATCTGATGAAATACTGGTGCAATAAAATAAAAGAGAAACTATTAAAGAAAAATGGAATAAAATGAGATTAAGATTATGGAGAATACAGGAAAAAAGAAGAGATGTGAAAATAACAAAAGTTGGAGATAATTCGGTAATAAAATGAAAGCAGTATGTAAAGAAAATCAGAATCTCTGTTTTGGAGCACTAAGCAACACGAAGAAAAATAAAATAGAAGCAATAAAAAATATCAAAAACAAAGAAGGAAACAACACCAGAAGAAGAAAAGATTAATTAAAGAACAATTAAAAGAAAATATAAGGATAGAAGAGATTAAAGAAGCCATAAGAAAAGCAAAATAGGAATAGGAAAAGCACCAGTCCATGACTAGTTAACTGCTGAAATGATGAAAACCCAATAGAAATTTTCCATACAAGAACTTTTAGACATAATAAACGAAGTCTATATGGGCAAAGATTGTAAAAACTGTATAAGAAAATCAAAATAGGAAAAGCACCAGGCCATGACCAGTTAACTGCGAAAATGATGAAAACCCAATTTAAATTGGCCATACAAGAACTTTTAAACATAATAAATGAAGTTTATAATGGTAAAGATTGTAAAAACTGCAGAAGTATCACATTAAGTAGGGAAGTAGCAAAAGTATATTCAAGAGCAATTGAGGGGAGACTGAGACAACAAATGGAAAGAAGTCCAAAAGGTTATCCATTGTCTCGATTTTGGTCAAATAATAAGATTAAAACTTTAAATTCTAAATCTTGTACCACTCAATATATTACATCGTTATTAAAATGAAGAATGACATGGACGCTGACAGAAAAACACAAACAAAAATTGCACGCTATAGAAATAGAGAAAAATCGGGAAAATAGTGAAAAATAGGAAAAAGTTTAAAAAATAGGGGAATATAGAGAAAAAATAGCGGAAAATAGAAAACATTGGGAAAATAGTGAAAAATAGAAAAATTTCAGAAAAATAATGAAAAACTAGAGAATAAGGGGGAAAATAGTAGAAAACAGGAAACTGGGAAAAATGGGGATAATAGTGAAAATTAACTAACTCAAATTTGGAAATAATTTTCAAAGTTACAAACGAAATTAGTATCACACAACGAAAGGCTTCCGGATTTGGTCGACCCCCGTAAGCTTCCTAGTACCACCCTTAGTCTTACTGGAATCTATCAAATCAGAAATTTATTACAAATTTGACTTGCAGTAAGTGCTGCCCTCTGGGCAAATGTGAAAGAGTTACTTGAATTTAATTATGCGATATATCAGCGACTAGCTTTGTAATTAGAATCCGCGCCATATAATATTAAGTCTCATCTCTCAAGACAGGTAAACGGTGGGTTACAAATCATGAACTTTGGACTTTACAGGGATGGAAAAACCCGCCAAAAAACCATCATCCAAAGCCATGTCCTGTCTTCCAACTTCTTTCATAACAAAATTTGACTAAACTAAATACGTATATTTTTATATTTTTGAGAAGGACAGTCTTTGTCGTATTGATTCATACAGGATGTATACAAATTAGCGGATAAGCTACACGTGGTGGCATTCTTCAATCTTTTCTGAATCGAAAATCTTAATGCGAAAATGTTGTAGTATGCTCCATGAGTCTTCACGAGATGCTTAAAGTTCAGATTTTAGTATAAAAATAAGCGTCTCTATTCGATATCTCTCAATCAAGATATGTGCCATTTCGAATAGTGGCGAATCAATCATTTTTTACCTCTCGCCCTTCAGATAAGAGAGGTATAGGAATCATGCTAAAAATTGGGTAGTGAGTTTTCAATGGATAAACACGTTTTAGGGTCCCTAGAATACGATTTTAATATTTTCGCGATGATGTCTGTGTGTGTGTGTGTTAGTGTGTGTGTGTTAGGATGGATGTTGTAGTAACGATAACTCAAAAACTACTGAATGAAAAAATTTGAAATTTTGCATACACGATTCTTATACCCTAGATTAGATCTGATTAGATTTTGGTGTCAATCGGACAACCGGAAGAGGCACTTGCTATGGGTGATGACGCCATTATTATACAAAACGGCAATAAAGTTTTACACATATATTTTGTATACCCTATAGTTTATTTTCATCCCATTAAAATTTTAGAAACTTTTGCCATTGTTGCCAGATTTACAAAAAAGTAAATTTTTTTCATACTTTTTTGTGCCACCGTGTAAATTTTTGATTCAAACATGGCGAGAGGTCATGTGGTGGCCACATCAGATTTTTTTTATTTATAATCTAGTTTTTAAAATTTTTTCATAAAAACCTCCGACGAAAAACACATTTGGCAACGTGGTAGGAAATTAAGTTTGTATTCGAATGTGGTTTCCATTTAAACCGAATTCGAACATTACCTGTCATTACTGTCGTTGACATTTATGTGTCTATTTAATTCATCTGGTGTACCCTTTGATTCTTGAGTTTTGTATTGATTTGATTACTTTTTGTTGCTGTCCTTTATTGTTCTCGTTATTAAATCGTTTACTTACAATGAATCATCTTATATTTAATGAGTATGCCGATATGTACATGGTATACGGTTCCTTAATTTAGTATTTTTAACGTGATTCATTTATCAAAAAATATTTTTAAGAGCAAATCAAAGTATTAAAGATGCGGAAAATGTTTTTAAAGGATAAAATTCATAAATTATAACGGCATCTACCAAGTCCTTACTATTACAGTACTATGAAATTACACTGTTGCCAAATGTATGTTTCTCTTAAATGGTTCCTGAAGGTAAACGACGCTTGATACAATATTTTCGCATTAAGATTTTCGATTCAGAAACGATAGAAGAATGTCGCTACGTGTAGCTTATCCGCTAATTTGTACACACTCTGTATATCCTGGTAATATTTCTAAAGTGAATATTTACAATGTATTGAATTCTAACGAAATAGTCAATTTTCTGAAGTGATTGACGATTTATTACTTCCTTTATGTCAAATATAAGTTATTAAGACCCCCTGAGTAAAGTACTGGTACACCTATCGGAATAAAATTTACGTTCAGACATTTTTTTAAAATTTCCAACAATTTCACAATAACCGAAACAAACGTCAACAACAACGTTCAACTTAATCACTATTTTCTTCTTCTTTCTCGACTTTTATAAAACAATTAGCTAAACCTTTACTCAAGAAATACTAACAACGAGAAGCAAAGAAATGACAGAAATTACTCTTCTAAGTTAAGGATTTCTTTGTCAATGTAAGCTAGAATATTGATTATGAATAGAAATGTTTGGGGAGACCTTAAGTAGTCTTTACGTAATATATCCATATCTTTAAGATTACCTTCAAGTATTAACTATGAATACGGCCTCAAGTCTCACAGCCTTATTGCTTCCTTTTCTTCGCACAACCGTATGTTAGCCTTTGGAAAATCCATTTATTAATTTGTCAGCTAGAATCTTACAAATTTGCATTGCTTCATAATCAACTTACTAATCATTTACCGGCTCCCTGTCCTAATTAAGACCATAAAAGTTTCTTCGTCTACGCCAAAAACTAACAAACTATGAATTGCTCCTTCAAAACTCGTCGTCTTTTGGTGCATCGGTATAACCTAAATCTCTCAAAAGTTTTTTACTTGTTGCTACTTATAGAGTTTATAAAGTTGTAATTTCTTCTTTCGTGTTTGTAAGGTTATGGACGCGAACAAAGCTATATATTACGATTTACCTTAATCAATGAAAAGCCTGCAGTTGCACGTCATTAATTAACTTGAACTTACGTCATACATTGTCCAACTTGATCTCTCAATCATAAAATGGATTAGACGGAATTATGACGTAATTACCGTATTTCTTAACTAATGTCGACGTAAATGTTATGTATTACTTTTGACAGTTCAATTAAGACGGAATTATGACGTAATTACCGTATTTCTTAACTAATGTCGACGTAAATGTTATGTATTACTTTTGACAGTTCAATTAATTTTTCATTGTCAAAATGCCTTCCCGGTATAATGAGAAAGAGATGCTGGAATACCGCTTTTACCGTTAAATGCAGTCTACAACGTTTGGGTTCACCCCAAAAATGTAATCGTATAATACATTTTTAATATATATTATATAATTCGCCATTATCTAGAGAACATACAATTGAAAACTGCCTTTGTACCGTAAACTAAACGACTCTGGTACATAGAAGGGGTAGTGATAAGAGATAAGAGAATTAAAATAAGTATTGGAAACTACTTACGAGATTAATTGAAAATTCTGAAATTTTAAAGCTATTTGCTCACCAACAAATTATCTTCATCGTAGAAAATGATAAATCGAATTTTATATTAAACTTATTTATAACAAAGAGTTAAAATATATTCAAGTAAATCAAAAACTTCACAGTTTTAATTTTTTGTGTACCAGCATAACCATCTTGTCAGTGTTTTATAAAATATCATGGCAATTTTGTCGACATTCATTCGGTTACATGTTGGCACGATTAATAACACCGGTCTCTGGGGTATAATAGTAAAAAAAATAAGCGATGGCTTCCATAGAGACAGTTCTGTGTCCTTAAATATTGCGCGCTTTCTTCTTAGCAGCTAATTGGTTGAAAATTATAAATTGCTACCGAGGAAAATTAATTATACTGAAAATTTCACAACTGTTTTCTTTGTTAATAAATTGTTTTTAACCTGTTTAATTTATTTATAAAAAAAATAAATTAGTATATGAAAACACCAGTCGAGTACTACAAATTATATTAATGTTGAATTTGTAGGTGATTAGTTTCGGTTAAAAAACCATCATCAAGCCTAAAAGTACATGCGTTCAAAAACAGAATTTTACAAATAATAATATTAATAAGTTTTTTACGGAGTTACAAATTTAATTGTGGGTTTCACTAAAATATAGAGAAAAAATCTATTATTGTGGCCACCAATTACTTTTTTTATATCAACTTATATTTTTTTCTTGCTGTTTAATTTTTTTTTGAACATTTTTTACCTACCCACAATTAATATTTTAAGATATTTGGTAAAAGAAAAAAAGAAAATCTAACATGAGTTAAGTTTTAAGAGTTTTAAGAGCGAATTAAGATAAATGCATTTAATTGTTTGGTAAGTGCTGCCACCTGTTAGATGGACCTAAACCTTTAATTTCTATAATCATTACGTTTTAAGGGAGACAAGTGTTGGGCTTTGGAAAATACGATGAAAAAAAAGGTTCAAGTTAAAATAATTATGTTTTAAATTTATATGTATCTCGATCTTAAATTAAAAATATTACACGGGGTAAAAACATATGATGTTTTTGGTACTTCGGCTCGAAAAATAAACACAAGAACTGTACGCAACACAAAATTAATGGACATAACACTATGAAGACATTTCAGACGTAATTAGAATGACATCTTTTTAGCTACTGAAGAATTTCCAATTTTTCCGATTTTTTATATTTTCGATTTTATTTTTTCGATTTTTTCTAATATACTCCCGTTTTTTTCATTTTTCCAGATATTATCCTTTTTTTTCCTTTTGTTCCAGTCTTACGGTTTTCTACGATTTTTATGATTTTTTTATGATGTTTTACGATTATTCAGTATTATTTACGAAATTTTACGACTTTTTCCCAGTTTTTTATGATTTTTTTCCAATTTATTACGGTTTTTTACGATTTTTATGATTTTTTACGATTTTTCACATTTTTTTACGATTTTTCATGATTTTTTTTGATTTTTTCCACTTTTTTCTTCTTTCTCATTTTTTTAAAAATCCGTAAAAGATCGTGAAAAATCATCAAAATTAGCAAATTAATTTTACAAAAATTAGAACTTGAAATAAGTCTAATGACCTGTTTCGATTATTTTTAAACATTTTTTTTTATATTTCAACCCCCTCCAGTAGGTCGGATAAAAAACCGTTTTATACAAATTAATCTTATAATAAAAATTAGGATATGAAAAAAATGTAAAGATCTAATACAATATTTTCAAAAATGGCGGATATGAATTTTTTGAAATTTCAACCCCTTCCAGTTCCAGCCATGAAGGTCAAATCAAAAAAAGTTTGAAGCAAATTAATTTCATTATAATTATTACCTAAAAAAAGTCTTATGACCTGTTTCGATATTTTTAAAAATGTCGGGAGATATGATTTTTTTTAAATTTCAATCCCCTCCAGTTTCCACCCCCTTACAGTTAGAATTCCCAAAAATAATATTGTTCCTCTTGTAGATACGAGAAACCGATTGGAAATTCATCCAGACCGACGGAAATGAAAATTTTTTTCACCTAATCGTTTTGTGGGTGGCTCAAAACGTCGAGAAAAGTCATTTTAAGCAAAAAAAAATCTAATTTTTTAATGATTTTAATATATACAGTGCGACTCAAAAAGTCTGCACCATATGAGAAACATTTTTATTATTCATTTGACATAAAATTGTATTCTTCATAAAAGTTGGTGCATTGAGTAAAACTGATATTTCAAGTGTCAAATTTTCAAAGTTCTAAATGGTATACAGGGGCGGGCAAAAAATGGGAATTTTGACCAAGAGTAAATTACCCTTATTTTTGACAAAATCAAAAAACTTTATTTATAGGAAATGTGTTAAGAATTAAAAATTACACTCAGATTTAAAATTACAGCCTCCTATACGTAAAAAATCCATTTTTTTATATTTTTAGCCCAGTTCAAAATAATATCATTTCAGATGCACTTTAGGGGCCTTCCTTCAATCACTATAATACATTTTGGTTAAAAAAAATTAGTTTTTTTTTTGTTATTTTCATACCATTCTCGGCCTTTTTTTAAAATTTCAATGATTTTTTGTTTTTTCTTGGTGCAAAGTTGAAATTTCACCCTGTAGACAGGTAGATAAAAACTACCATTATGATTTAATTGAAGAAAATTGGTAAAAAAATGATACCCAAAGGTTTTTAGTACCAAAATGTAAATAATTAACTAAACAAAATGAAGCTTTGAAAATTAAAATAAAAAAAAATAAAAATTACAAAATAATGGTTATTAATCTTAAAGGTATAAAATCAAACCTAAACTAAAAAAGATTAAGCTTTTTAAAATTGAAATAAAAACAAAGAATATAATAATTACAAAAATAAGGGTACTTTACTATTGGTCAAAATTCCTATTTTTTGCCAGCCCTGTATACAATTTAGAAATTTGAAAGTTTGACGCTTGAAATAGCAGTTTTACACAAGGCACCAACTTTTATCAAGAATAAAATTTTCTGTCAAATGAATAATAAAATTTTTTCCCATATGGTGCAGACTTTTTGAGTCACACTGTTTAATTGTGAAATTATTATCTAGGCATTTCAAACGGGAAATACTTGTGTCCATTCAAAATATAATATCAATTAAAAACCTCTCATTATTTAACAAAAAAAATTAAATAATTGCAGTTGTTTTTTGGTTATATAAAAAAACTTTGTTTAGCCTCAACAAAACAAAGATAAATACGATTTAACAATGTATATTCTAAATGGGGTCCACCAAACTGGGCTAACCTGGCGGCACGTGCCACCGGCGTAACACGCCGGTTTTGCCGAAATAAAAATTAAAGTTATATCATCTCTTGCGGCCGCCGGCCTAATTTTGCTAGCGGCCAAATGTCAGTTTTCAATCAGTTTTAAATGTTTTACTGAATGGTACATTAATTTTTTTTCTTTTTAATACACAATAACCTACAGGGGATAGCTAAGATTTGAATACGAAAATTACCATAAAGATGACAATATTTCTACCCAATGGACTTCATAATTGATTTAAAAGTTTACTTTCTTCGTAATTTTTGTTGAAACTAGGCGTACCCAAAACCTATGCTTCCTTTTATTTTATTATTTTTGTTAATAATTTTTAGGGCCATATACCCTAACAAGAAAATTTTATCGTCGTCAAACATTCTTGGATAAAGAACAACCAACTATTCATTAAAACCGATTTGATGGAGTCGAATTTGATTCCACGGTAAAGTCGCGGCATTTTGTGCACAAATGCCGCCGGGCTAGCCCAGTTTGGTGGAGCCCCGCATTAATGACAGTTTGTTGCTATTTAAATAATATATACCTTTGTATAAATTATTTTCTCAATTAAAATGAAAAGAATATAAATTTTGTCTTGTTTAAATTATAAAATATTTTGTAGTTTTGTACTCTATAAATCCTTGAATTTAGAGTGGACTGTATTAGGTTTAATATGAAATTTCACCAAATCAGTTTCTCTCTCACCAAAATTTGTTTTTAAATTAAACTATAAATGAAACGTCTCTCAGTGTATGCACATTTACTATTCGCAGAATTTGACAGGGTTCCATCTAAAACAAGAGAGAATATAAATAATTCAAGTCCGTCAGGATGTCGACCGGAACGCTTCCTTTAGTCATATAAACACACCCTTTAGGGAATTATGTTAAATATTAATAAAGTAAGTTCAAGGGACCGTCGCCAGTGTAAACTTTTAATTGAGTATAAATAACGGATACATGGCAAAACTTGTGCAAGTTATGTATCGAGGGTAAGGCACTAAAATGACTTGAAGGTTTGTTTAGGGTGTTACTTCGGAGTTTGAAGCTTCAAGAAGTATTCTTATATTTTATAATTTAAGAAAGGTAGAATATGGCCTACAAATTTTTATAGGCAACATACAAGTATGGTTAGAATAAATTTTATAAATTAAATAAATCGGCTGTGCCACCCCAGAACTTTCCCGGATCGGTTTGGAGAATATGATTATTTTAATTACCAAATACGAAATTCCTGAATGGGAAAATGATATAAAAATGAAGTAAATTGCTAGAAAATAAAAATAGGTAAACAGTACAAAAATACTCAAAAATTAATTAAAATGAGAAACGACAAACGTTACTAAAAATGGCAACAAATTATTATAAATAGCAACAAGGTACCGAATTATTTCAAAAAAAGGCAAAAAAATTGTTAAAAATGATGAAGAATTGCCAAGTTTCGGCAAAAAATAAAACTATAATAAAAAAAGATTAAAAATAGGCAACAATCAAAAATAGCATAAAAATTTTAAGACAATTTGTAAAAATTGGCAAAAGAGGCAAAGGGACAAAAAATGCAAAAATGCGAAAAAGCAAAAAAGAAAAATAAAGAAGGAAAAAAGACTTAATAAAAGAAAAAATGGGCAAAAAAAGGAAAAAGGGGTAAAAAAATCTACAAAAAGTACAAAAAAAATCGAAGTCAAGGGAAAAAAATCAAAAAACGCTAAAAAGTATAAAAAAGTAAAAAAAGATAAAATAGAGGCAAAAAATGGCAAAAAAAAAGGTTAAGAGCAATTGCTTCGCGCTCCAACACCGTCAAAACCTTTAAATTTCATGCATTTCGTTTTAATGATAGAGAATACAATACTGAATAAATTTCACTACTTATTGTTTTGTAAAAAAGAAAAAGGATTAATCTACAATTTCGTCGAATTTTTTTTTTTGAAAAAACCAACCATTCCGCCTGGAAAAAATGTAAGGTTTGTTGAAATTATTAAAATTAATAAAACTTTACCTTACAATTACTATATTAAAAATGTATTATTAAAAAAAAAGAATTCAAGCAATCTGCAGATTCATCTTTCCGTAATATAATGCAAAAAACAAATTAAATATTCAATTCGACATGAGCTTCTAATCACTAAAATACGAGATATCGTTCTGTCTCTAAAATAATTATAAATAAGGCAAATATTATCCCTACTACTTAATTTGCAATTCTTTCGTTAGCCGGCGTTCGTAGAGTCTCGGTTTCGATCGGTTTGTCGGGGACGTTATTTAAAGAACAGAGTCGGACTCCAAGAGTTAAATTAAATATTTTAATTCAAACCAAACGAAGTAATTTTTAGAATTAGTTGTAAATTTTGAAATGTATACAGTGTGTCCCAAAAATAAAATTATTGTAAGATGTATACGGTATG
The DNA here is from genome assembly GCA_963243735.1 of Neocrepidodera transversa. Taxonomy (NCBI): domain Eukaryota; kingdom Metazoa; phylum Arthropoda; class Insecta; order Coleoptera; family Chrysomelidae; genus Neocrepidodera; species Neocrepidodera transversa. Next base: position 18,794,856 of record OY725350.1, read on the forward strand.
TCTCAAACCGGTTTTTTGAGGAATACATTTCCTAAATAGTTGGTATATAATATTTGTCTTTTGTTTTCAGAAAATCTCTTAGTTTATACCAGTAAATGTCAAAAAAAAACTTCTTGTAAGATATATACAGTATGTCCCAAAAATCAAAATTATTCAAAGTTGTGTACAGTATGTCACAAAAATGAAAATTCTTATAACAGCATGTCAAAAAAATTCAAGTTCTTGTAAAATGTATATAGTATGTCCCAAAAACGAAAATTCTTATAACAGCATGTCCCAAAAACAGAAATTTTTGTAAGATGTATACAATATGTCCCAAAAATAAAAATTCTTGTAAGATATATACAGTATGTCCCAAAAATGAAAATTATTGAAAGTTGTATACAGGATGCCACAAAAATAAAAATTCTTATAACAGCATGTCCCAAAAATAACAATTTTTGTAAGATGCGTACAGTATGTCCCAAAAATGAAAATTATTGAAAGTTGTATACAGTATGCCACAAAAATGAAAATTCTTATAACAGCATGTCCCAAAAATAAAAATTCTTGAATGATGTATACAGCATGTCCCAAAAATGAAAATTATTGTAAGTTGTATACAGGATGCCACAAAAATGAAAATTCTTATAACAGCATGTCCCAAAAATAAAAATTCTTGTATGATGTATACAGCATGTCCCAAAAATGAAAATTATTGTAAGTTGTATACAGTATGCCACAAAAATGAAAATTCTTATAACAGCATGTCCCAAAAATAAAAATTCTTGTAAGATATATACAGTATGTCCCAAAAATGAAAATTCTTATATACAGAATGTCCTAAAAATAAAAAGTCTTGTAAAATCTATACAGTGTGTCTGCAGTTGAGTTTTTTAGGAATACATATTCTAAATAGTAGGTATATATTATTTGTCGTTAAAAGATTTTTCCTTTTCAAAAATCTTTTGATATTTTTACCTACAGTATGTCACAAAAAAAATTATTGTCAAATATATACAGTTTGTCTCAAAGTTGTATACAGTATGCCGCAAAAAATTAAAAATTGTTCGAATTTTATTCGTCATTTATATTCTTCCCTGTTTTCTTAAGAAAATATCGTTTATTCCTTAGCCCCATACTTTCCGATAAAAAGAAAATTTTTAAAAAATCCACAAAAAACACCGCGAAACTAATGGCACTAAAAATAATCTCAACAATACTGGGCTTGAAAATTTCTTGAGTCCGTATTTTAAAAGTCGACACAAAACACCGTGGTTGAAGCGCTGTTAAATAAAATGTTTACGTGAATCGCCTCGGTCGCTTAAAAATTTGTGGTGGGGGTCTCACAGGAGAAATTTCCCCTTTATCTGAGATACGGTGCACGAAGCAATTGCTCTTAAGAAATGACAAAAAAAAGTGAAAATAAATTAAAAAAAGACAAAACAGGGGCAAAAAGTGGCAAAAAAGTAATAAAAAAAATTTATAAACTTTTAAAAATTCAAAAAAATACAAAATAGAGGCAAAATAAAGGCAATAAAAAAAATGGCCAAAAAAATAAAAAGGGTAAAAATGCTAAAACAAGAAAAATTGTAAAAAAAAAGAAAAAGGTAAAAAATAAGAAAAAGGAAAAAAAAAAGAAAAAAGGGTAAAATAAAGCAAAAAACATGGCAAAAAAACGAAAATGGTAAAAGAAGGCACAACAAAGGCAAAAATAAATAGCCTTATTAAAGGCCAAAAATGGGCAATAAATGAAAAAGAATTAAAAAAAAAACAAAACAAAACCGAAAGAAGCAAAAAAGAGGCAAAATAAATAAGCCAAAAAAGAAATAAAAAAAAAACGATTGTGTCGCCCCAAAACTTTCCTGACGAGTATCCACAAATACTTTTTCAATATTTAAGGTTAAACTTTCAATTTTGACATTTTTTTATTATTGACAGGTGACAGTTGGAGAAATAATTTTAACTGTTCTGAATAGAGTTTTTCAAGGGCTTTCAAGTGTACATATTGCAAGTCAAATTACGTGACATATTGTATCTATGATTTTTTGATAGTGACACTTTCATTTGACAGATGTCGTACAAAAACTAATGGATTCTTCCGACGGGCAATTTAAACCCATATACCAAATTTCAGCTTAATCGGAATAAACGTGTGGCCTCTATCGTGGAAGAATACGCACAGACAGACAGACTTCCATCTGGAAATAGTCTTAATCATCTCAGGTGACCTCAAAGTGTATATATCTTTATCTCGAAAATTTTTTTTAACTTGTTTACAATAAAAAAAATAGTTTATGGATGTTTAACTAAAACCTTCTTTTGAGGAGACACAAAGCTACTTATATCCTTTTATAGAAACCATAATTAGCTACCTAAAATTATAACAAAAATATATTTGGTTATGATAACGCGATTATATTTCACGTAAAGTGTTGAGGTATACAAATTCTGGTTTAAATTTACATAAATTAAAATCTAAGACCATGACAGCATAATAATCACTTCAACTAGGCCCGTTTTCTTGAATTCCCTGTTCACTGTATGAAAACATTTTTTTATTGAAAAATAAACATCGCATTTAGATTTTACATAGCCAATAAAGCTTCCAGTTTTATAAAAATATTTTCGAGTAAAACTAACTTAAAAAGTTGAAAAAACGACGAACAGTGTGTTTGTGTTTCCAAGGAAAAGTAAAAAGAGTTAGACGAACTCTTTATGCAGGGATATGCAAAAATTTGGAATAATCGTAAAAATTTTATAAAATCCGGAGAATGAAATAATAATTCTACAACTAGAGTCGGAAGTGGAAATGTACACATTCTTAATGTAAATAATTTGATTGTCGCCGTTCTGGATATTGATCACCATTACTATTACCGCGAATTTCACAATAAACCACACTCGGACAACAATCTTCACTCTCAGGTTTAAAACGCACTTTAGTTTTTATAACGATAACAATTACATAATTTTGAAAATAATTTTACAATAAATGGTAATATGGATTTTTAAAAATATATTTTTTTTTGTTGCAGTTAGACAGATTTAAGGAACCGCCAGCGTTTGGACCCATGTGCGACTTACTATGGTCGGATCCCCTAGAAGACTTCGGTAATGAAAACAACGCCGAACATTTTTCACACAACACAGTACGAGGCTGCTCATATTTTTACAGGTTAGTATTTATAAGAATAATTTATTTATTTGTTTCTGAAAATATAATTTATTTATCCTTTCTTGATTTTTTCCTTTTCAACACTAGTCCATGTTCTCCAATTTTTTCCTTTTCTATTATTCTTGTTTCTATTGTCTTCATATCTTGTTAACATCTGTACCTGATATTGAACTGTGACCAACCAACCCCCAGTATATCATATTATTTTTTCTAGATTTTTAATGGTAATTTGTTTCGTTTTATTGAATTATTAGAGATATAGCCAAAATATATTATATTTAATGTGTTTTGTTTTCTCTTAGACTTTGTTGATTTTTTTAAAGCACTCAATCTTTTTTAAGCTCCACTTGATCTGTCTGGGTTTATATTTAATTATATTTTATTTTGTACTTATCAGCACTTTTCTCAGGATAGTTGAGATCTGTTTAGTCTGTAGTTACAGAAAAACAAATAGTAAACGGTACCACAGAACATAATAACGACCAATACGTCACCGAAGTTGCTGTATTCACCGCCGAGACGACGACGCCGATAAATTCGACAAACAGTTGGGTTTTACTTCTTTAATACCCAGTATATTTTCACAAATTGAACTACGAACATCATCAATAGAAGCTACAATATTCGACGTCCATTCAGCGTCACTGCGCTATTCATCCCGATGCTAAATATTTCGGCGTCTACCCATTTTTACATCTCTAATCGTAAAGTAAAATTTCTTCACTTCGTTTGGATCTATTTTGTCTTCGTAAAAATAATTCAAAATAAGTATTTGCATAATTCAAGGTTATAAGATTTCTGTATTATGACATCATGTGAGAGTAGGAGAGGGGCAGTAGTAACAATTGAGTTCTTGGTCTTCTATTTTATTTATTTTCCAAATACATAAATTCCAATATGGGAAACAAACTTAACACAAGCGAAATATTTTTTATTCTTGTTTACTAGGATGAATGCAAATGCAAAGTTTATTTTGTTCTTCGAGAGATAGGAAATTTAGAGTAAGTCTGTAAAAACAGTTTGAAAGCGAGTCAGTAACAAAAACGTTAGAGAATGAGTGTCGAGTGATGATTATGATTGTCTATTGTAGAGACGAATTACGAATTGATTGGGTTTTCTAGGATGGTATGAAAACACCTGTTTGCGCACATCAAGCGCCATGCGGACGTAATGAGCATGTGCATGAACAGGGATGTTTTAAGTAATATTTAAGATATGACTTTACAACAATTTCTATCTTTCGTATCGCATTATCTTTTTTTAAATTATGGTCTAACGAGTATTCAGTCTGAACATGAGGGTTGCGTCGTTTGTATTGATCCGGTCGCAATCTACTAGGATTGTCCATACAAAAGGTGATATCACTGATGTCCAAACAACAATAATAAAAGATGCTGAGAGAGACAGTGCACAAGTCTGATAACATTTACGGTATTTAAAGTTATTAAGAACTTTTTTTACATATTCGTTGATAAATGTCCCGGGGGTGGGTATTCGTTGGATGTGGTTTTTATAAACTCCAAAAATTCCAGTTACAATTTATTTATTATCAACACAATTGGTTAATTTATAATTAATACATTCATTATGATGGTGGTCAAGTTTTCCAGTTGTCCGTTTTTCCATATACCTTTTATGCCAAATAGCGCTATTATTCTTCAGTAAATTTTCTTAATGAATAAATATTTTCTTGAGATCTTTGTCATTCGATTTATGTTCACTTGTCACCAAACTTTAATAGAATTAAAAGGTTTAAAAAGTGAATAAAATTGGCGACATGTTTCGGCCAAACGATGGCCATCATCAGGCCTACAATACAAACAATAAAATTATTTATTTCTAAATTTATGTTTCTAATTATTTCATTTATCTCCTTCTTCGTCAATTAATAGGTTATCTTCTTCTTTTACGAATTTCTTCTTCTTTTACCAATTTGTTCTTTTTTATTTAATCTATAATTTTGGCCTCTTACTTTATGGTTTTCTACTTGTGGTCTGATACCCTTTCCCTATTAGTTTCTTTACGTCAAATATTTTCAGTTTGTCTTTCTGTCATTTGTCAGCCTCTCATTAGCTGCCGCATGTTATTACTTGTTACTGTTAATTAAAAAAAAAAACTTATCTTTCTCTTCTGAGTGCATCGTAGGATGTACTTTGATGTTTATTTTACTATTTGTGACCCTATGGGTTTGGGGGTGGATAATTATGGGTTTTTTTTAAAGATTTTACTACGTTAAAGTTTAATTTTCATACCAAATTTTAATACGATGTACAATTTCGTCGTGATGTTTGTAAGTAACCCATTTTGAGTATGTTTTTTATTGTAATCTAATTTTATTGTTTGTATTGTAGGCCTGATGATGACCATAGTTTGGCCGAAACATGTCGCCAATTTTATTCACTTTTTAAACCTTTTAATAAATCTTGTGGTATGACTTGGAGTTTCAATTATTCGTTTATTAATAATAATGCTATTATTATTACTACGATTATTAAACAGAACGTGAGTCCTAACTTAACAATACTAGACCCTCAGGTATATGTTGTGATAAATTTAAGTATGGAAGTTTCTTATCGAAATGGCCATCGGTTTGTAACTTTGTACTCGCCCTTTTTCATGAGATAAACAGGCCAAGGGGTTGGAGCTCACAGTACTGATTCATTTTTCTTTTAAATTTGACTGACATTCTTTCACTTGTATCTTTCTCAATTTTTACTTTTATTACTTCTTTAGATTTTCTTTCCTGTTCTTGTAGTATTGAAAATGTTTGATCTTGTACTTTTTATACTTCTATTACCCATCCTATCATTTATATTCTTATCTCTTCTATCTTGTTATCTGTATCTATTTTTAATATCTGTTAAGGAAAAAGATTCGTTATTTTTAACTACTCTACCAAGTGAAATCGATAATGTAATAGACAATTTGACATCAACAACTTAACTTTGATTTATACAGGGTGTACCAATGATGGGTCAGCGGAGGATAGCTGTTCCCCTATTTGGGATAGGCAAACACGTCTTAAATAAAAAATCTGTTAATAAATAGACCAAATCATACGTACACATTAAACAATTTGAAGAGAAAAAGTAGTACATCAATGTGTAAAAAATTGAAATAACGCTCATTTCGATTCTGTTTGTTTATGTATTTGTATACAAAAAACACATATCACAACATGCTGTGCTTAGATATTGACTTCAAGAGAAGGATGGAAAATTGGTGTCTAATACTAAATGGTCTAAGGACTAAACCCTTCACTACCTAAATATTTCGTTCAATAGTCACCCAACCAACTAGGTCTCTGTTGGCCGCAGTGGAGGGGCGAGCAAACGCTCCACCACAGTACATATATTCTATTAGTATGGCGACTCTCAGGCGGTCCGTTTGATCTTTTTAGGCAGAGAAATTTAACCTTGACACCATTTTAACCGTACCATTTTTCAGGGTTGTCAAATGTAGCACAATTGTGCCAAAAGTGGCACCAGCGCATTCACTATTGAAAAATAGAGAACACGAGCACTATTTAGTTCTATAACGTTTTGTTTTGTTATTGAATATATTTCTTTATCTGAGTAAGTCCAAAAAATAATCTATTTAAAACAAAAACTCAAATTTGTAAAATTAAGCGCGACTGAAGTCGCACCATCTATGGTCGAACATAAAATGCAAGTTACTACAGTCAAATGGAATCTGCTATTTTTTGACGTCATAACCACGCCTCTTTTATTCAATGAATAAATAAAAATAAGTAGTAATTTCAACAAATTGTAAATAATTAATTATTGGATATAGCAATAGCGAAAATAAAATAACTATAACCCTTTCGGCCCCACTTTTTATAAGGTTATAAAAAAACTTCTAATACCTTTTTGATATTTGATATATATAAATGTATCATAAAAATTGGAAAACAACATTTTTTTTAAAAAATTTTGACATTGACAGGTGGGACATATGTATCCCATTGGTATTGTTCAATGGGTTACATATATCCCAGTGGTATCAAATATATACACATTAAAAAAATAATAAAGATTTATTCCCAAACCTGAAATACATTCTAAGTATGATATGCGGTGAAACAGTTCTTAAAGAGAGAAATTTGACACATTCGACATATTGTAGTTGTTCTCTTTTCAATTTTTCTCTGAGAACATCTTGAACATCGTCGACGAGTTCCTCCTTCAACTGGTAAATGGTCGCCAACATTTAACATATTTTGGGATGTTTTAGAAGGTCTTACTGATGACCTTTTTCTAATATATACTTTTGATCTTTTCTTGCCATGGTCAATAATATCTTCAGCAAGAGTCATCAAAAAATCTATTAGGGATATATTTTTTCGCTGGAGTTCATTATAGATAACCCAACTATTCACGACAGCATTCATCACCAAGCGTAAAAAGACCTTTTTCCACTACTTGCCTGATTACGATCCATGTCGTAGAGCCCTGCCATCTGGTCTGCCAGATCAACACCCCCCATAAAGCTATTATAAAAAGCAAATGCTTCTGGACAAGGAATCTCTCTGCGGATACCATCTTTGCCTTTTCGTTTCACTTTTGTAAACTCGTTCCTGTGGCAATTAGTCAGAAGCAAAACTTCTTTCGTATCTAACCATTGTGCGCATATTGTTCCATACTAATTACCTACAACTTCTGATTCCCCCTTAGTTTTTAGTTTTTTTGAAAATACTGGTAAATTCTTTCTTCTCTTTATGACAGTGCCGACGCATGGAAATTGGATGTCCTTCATTAGTTTTACAGAAGAATAAAAACGATCAAAGCATATCGCTACATCTTTAGTTTTTATTGTATTGGTTAGTTTATAAACTCTTTCACCAAGTGTGTTTTCCTGTTTCTGAAATTCTTTTCCAGCGTAGACATTCATATCGTAAGTGTAACCCGTTAGAGAATCACTTCTAACCCATAGTTTAATCCCTCGTTTCACAGGTTTCAATGGCACGTACTGCTTTAGACTAGATCGCCCTTTAAATTTGACTATGCTTCATCTATGCTTTGTCTCGATGAATCAGAGAAACACTTTTGAAAGGTTGACTTCAAGCAAGTAATCACCTCATCAATATAATAAGTTTTCGACTCATTCTGTTTCTCAGGGTCGAATATTTCCTACCGAGCTTCTTGATAACCAATAATGTCTAATGCCTGGCAGTCTATTGTAACACATAACTAGTGTGCATCCTAACAATATTGCAAGCTCCCCTACATCTGTTCTAGTAATTTTCTTTTTTTGTTTTTGTTCCAGTTGAGCTAATCTTTTGTTTGTACATTCGGCAATGAAAATCATCAGGCTGGGGGGAAACATTTTTTTAAATATTTGTAGTGGTTCTGAACTGCTTCTCATCGCACAGTCGACTTCACCACTCTTCTTTTCGGGAATTGCAAACTTAGGACAGAAATCAGCGGTTAGGTAGGACCAAACTATATCATGTTGTTCTATAGGTTGTCCAATATCTTCTTGACCATCTTCATTGTGAATCTCTTCGTCATCTGTTGGTTGTCCAGCATCTGCTTGGCCATCTTCGTCTTCATCTTCACTTATTTGTAGCTCAGTCTCCGAGTTCGTTGATGAAGTGTTTGCCTCAGTTTCATAGTCTAGATCTCCGTCGTCATCGGTATCAAAAGGGTCTACATCACTTTCAATGTCGGATAAGTGGTTGGCTAAATATTCCAAGTCTCTTTCATTTAGTTTTCTTTTTGCCATCCTGTAAGAGAACACCACTGGGTTATAAATGCCCCGTCAATAAATACCGCTGGGACGAATACGTCCCAGTATGATAGAACGATATTCTGAAGATTTATTTTTGTCTAGAAATTCAGTATAAAATAATAAAAACTAAATTACCTGACGTAAGACCCAAAATTGTACGTAAATACAGTTAAAATTGCTTGTAATTTTCCGAACACGTGCACCGTACAAGATATTCAATCTCAAACTAATGTTAGCCACCAAGTGTAGTCTAGCCCACGTTGCCAAATCAACTCTATTTTATTGGATTGGTCCAAAGAATACCATTCAGCGTAAATTCCTGTAAAATTGTTCCGTATATAACCCAATAGGTTTATTTAAAATGTTAACGGGACATATATGACCCAATGGGGCCGAAAGGGATAAACTATAACTTATATATTATATATGAAAATAACACAAATACACAACAGCTGACTGTCAAGTGTCAACTAAAATCATGTGACTGTGGTCGGTCACACCATTGGAGAGAATTTGATTAGTATAGAGAAGATGGCGACGATGCCTGCTCGATGAAAAAACGCGAACTTTGGCGCCAACCGAGCGATGAAAAAATCATACATCCTATAATTCTCCACTTTTGAAACCGGAAGTCGCAGAAACTTGAAACTCGCTTGGGCAAGATATGCTGAATCCATTGCCGTTGTCCGTTTGTCTCTGTTATGATTCCTGAGTTATAGCGCGGACAGGCATACGGACAGAGCCGTATCATAAGACTTTTTTTAGAAGTCTAAAATCTGTGGCTTATCAAAGTCATGTTTTTTAAAATGAAACGCCCAATAATTGTTAAAATAAAAAGTTAAAATACAAAAAAATAATTCTTAAATTTTCTATTTCAGCTACGCTGCATGTTGTGATTTTCTACAAAATAATAACCTTCTATCAATAATTAGAGCCCATGAAGCACAGGATGCAGGGTAAGTCGGTTTTTTACCAGTATTTAATTTTTTTTGAGTCCGTGTTACATACACTCTTATTTTAACAAACATGTGTGTTCATTGGAAACCCTGTAGGCGTAATATTAAACATGTGAGTTCATTAACTTTACAGAACGTTTCCTAAAATCCCGTTCATAGTATTTAATATTGTAATGGTATTATAATGAGTATCACATTTTCGAGTGGATTCTAAGAAAATAAAATACAATGATAATAAAATTGCAAATTAAATAAAAAAAATTATAAATGTCCTGTTATTACACTTTCTTATTGCGCTTATACAATATTGACTACTGTATCTTGATCTCTTACTTCTTATCAAAGTTTTCTCCTACCTAGTCTGATCTACTTGTCAGTTGTACACAATTTTATAATTTTCGATAATTGCCTATTTATTCTAAATGGTCTTCTGATTTTTTCTTTATGCTTTAAATTTTATATAATGAAAACTCACAGATTCATATCTATACAAATTATTTCATTTTTTTTAAAACCGACCAAAAAGTACTTTTCTGGATAATTTTCCGTCCAGAAAATAACGTTTTGCCGATCAAGGCATCAGGGACCGGCAATAGTAATTTACGTTATACAGGACCGGAAAATAGTGTTTTGCAGGACGAGCCGTAGGCGAGTCCTGGAAGTTTGGAGAGACAAATTTTCGGTCGCGAAACTTACAATATTTTTTTTAATATATATTTCTAACTATATACTGAATACAACTGCATAAACTGAACAAATACATAATTGTTGAATATTTATGTTAAATGTACAATTGTGAACGTTAAATAGTTGAATGGAAGATGTGTTTGAATCCATATTTTCAAATTTTTTCCGAACTCACGAAACAGGTTTGACAAATAAAAAATCAACGAACTGTCACTTGACAATTATTCGCTACGTTGTTGTCATAATACGAAATCAAGGCACATTGTATTATAAAACAGCGATTGGAACAGTGACAACTGGGACCGGAAAAGTGACAACTGGGACCGTAAAAAGCTTTTGCCGGTCCCTGATGTTCATTTTCCGGTCTTGATCGGCAAAACGTTATTTTCTGGACGAAAAATTAGCCAGAAAGTGTATACTTTCTGGTCTGTCTTAAAAAAAGCTTTTTCAAGTCCCAGTTGTCAATGTGCTCTGATTTCGTATTATGACAACAACGTTGCGATTAATTGTCAAGTGACAGTTCGTTGATTTTTCATTTGTCAAACTTGTTTCGTGAGTTCAGAAATTTAATTTGAAAATATGGATTCAGATTTTGAAATGTCTGACATAGAAAATTAAATTCCAGAAAAAAATTTGGAAGCAGCAATTGCCAATAAAATCAAAAGACCGTTACGAGAAATACGACGAATTTAAAATAAATAATTACGTTGACATTAAAGTGTCGATCTTAAAACAAATATTGTACGTCTCGCGACCGAAAATTAGTGTTTTTCAGGTGTCTTCAAACTTCCAGGACTCGCCTACGGCTCGTCCTGCAAAACACTATTTTCCGGTCTTGTATAACGTAAATTACTATTACATAAACCATTTTCTCATAAATCTTATATAATTAAAATTCTAATACATTTTTTTATGATGTCTGTATCTTTTTTTTCTAGAACCCACCTCAAAATGTGAGATTTTTAATAACTTACAAAATATTTTATTACAATATATATTTCTAAATTCTAATTTCCATATTTTTTTGAAATTTCATTTCTATATACAGGGTGATTCATTTTTAAAGGTAAATACGTTAACTGTGGATAGGGGTCATCCAGCTGACTGTAAAAAAACCCCCATATTATGTGTCTTACGTCCTTTGTATTCGAGATACAAGTCGTTTTATGAATGTTGACCATTTCTTTTCTTACTCATAACTTACGAACCATCCTGTATATTTTTTTTTATATTTGGCATACATATTGATAATACAGGTCCGACTTTACGAAAAATTCACAATTCTTACATCCTCCAAATAGTAGTTGATTTTTTTAATTTAATCGCCATATTTGAAAAGGGCGCAAAAAACTGAATTAAATCTTGTAGTTGTATTTTTTGATCAGATTATTATGACATTTTTAATTTCATATTTAGGGAACCACCCTGTATAATAATTTTTTACTTCATATAAAAAAATCTGATGTGGCCAGCACATGACCTCTCGCCATTTTGGAATCAAAAACTTACAGGTTGACACAAAAAAGTATGAAAAAAAATTATTTTTTTGTAAATCTGGCAACAATGGCAAAAGTTTCGAAAATTTTAATGAGATGAAAATAAACTATAGGATATACAAAATATATGTGTAAAACTTTATTGCCGTTTTGTATAATAATGGCGTCATCACCCATAGCAACTGCCACTTCCGGTTGTGCGATTGGCACCAAAATCTAATCAGATCTAAGTTAGGGTATCAGAATCCTGTATGCAAAATTTCAATTTTTTTTATTCAGTAGTTTTTGAGTTATCGTTACTACAACATCCATCCAAACACACACACACACTAACACACACACACAGACATCATCGCGAAAATATTAAAATCGTATTCTAGGGACCCTAAAACGTGTTTATCCATTGAAAACTCACTACCCAATTTTTAGCATGATTCCTATACCTCTCTTATCTGAAGGGCGAGAGGTAAAAATGATAATACAGGTCTGGCTTTACGAAAGATATTTGCCAATCCTTCGTGTTATTTGGAAGATGTAATAATTGTGAATTTTTTGTAGAGTCGGACCTGGATTATCAATATTTTTCATATATCCCAGGGGATATGAGGGAGATGTATAACACATATAAAAAAATCTATAAGGTGATTTGTAAGGTATGAATAAGAAAATAAATTGTAAACATTCATAAAACGCCCTGTATCTTGGATACAAAAGGCGTAAAACCCATAATATGGAGTTTTTTTATAGTCAGCTAGGTGACTCCTATCCACAGTTAACGTATTTACCTTTACTAATCACCCTGTATGTGAACTAAAAATAATTTTTTTTAACATTGACTTCTTTTTTTTTCTTCATAATGGACGTACTAATTTATCTTCCTATAATCATATTTTTATCCTATTCTGAAATTTTAACCATATTTTAATTATAATTTTGTTCAGAATTACAACACGCCTCGAATTCTATCCGTTGTAGGATCCTTAAGGACATAGTTCTTTTCTGCATTATCATTTTCAACCTAAAATAGTCCTTTATAAGAGACTAGAAGTTTCTTTTAAAATAAACAAGGTTTATTTATATGTTGTGTCGGCTTTTACTTGATGAAAATCCATTATTAAGTAGGACAGTAATGTATTTTTTTTTTTATTTTTTTAGGTATAGAATGTACAGAAAAAGTCAAACGACAGGCTTCCCTTCGTTAATTACGATATTTTCAGCACCAAATTATTTGGACGTCTATAATAATAAGGTAAAAATATATTCTTATTGCTTTTAAAATTCATATTTTTTTATTGTTCTTTTTTCTTAATTAAGGTTATCAATTTTTATTTTAAGTTAAATTTGTCACTTACAATAAAAATCAAACAAAAAACTTATTTGGTTCAAAAGTGTTGAATAATTTAATTTTTTTATGGGATATAATTTATTGTTTTTCGATAGTAGGTATCTTAAATTTAAAAAAATATTACAAATGAATATCTCTATTATCAGTATAAATTAAATTAATTAAAAATAAAATTTTAATAGTCCCTTACAGAACTCACTACCGGGAATAGTGATGTGGGCTGGGTAAATACCCATTTATAAATAGACTTTTGCCCAAAGCAATTTGAAGCGCCCAAAAACTGGACAATTATAAAATATGTGAGCGGCGCCCGCTGGTAACCAGGCAAATGCGACTTCTAAAAAATCATACATCTTATAATTCTCCAGTTTTGAAACCGGAAGTCGCAGAAACTTGAAACTCGCTTGGGCACATATTCAAGATATGCTGAGTCCATTGCCCTTACCCGTTTGTCTCTATCTGTTGTGGTTCCTGAGTTATAGCGCGGACGGACGGACAGATAGACGTACAGAGCCGTATCATAAGATTTTTTTTAGAAGTCTAAAAGTATTGTTTTAACTTTTTACTGCTTGTGATTGTTACCAAACTTTCTAAAACGTCTTAAAAGCCATCATTAATCAAACCTTTCATGAATAAACTTGTAGTGTCAGAATATTACTAATAATCATTATAATCGGTTAACAATGATAACTAAATGTGAATTCTGTACAGCTTTATTTGTAATACAGCAAAGAACACAGGATTAAATACTATTGAAGTTAAAGAAAATAGCAGATTATAGGGGTAAACGCAAGAATTTGATCCAGATAAAAACCCAATATTCAGTAAAGAACGAATTGTAGACCTAGAGGAGGATTCAGAATTAGAATTGTCAGAAGAATCTGAGCCTGAAAGTTCATTATAAAAAAGTGATAAGGAGTTTACAGAAGAAAGTGGTACATACCACGGCCAATTATAATTAATTTCAATATAATTTGTGTTATTTTTCTCTAGTTAATATAGCTGTTGGGTATTCAGTATTAGTTCCATTGTTATTAAAATTTTAAGAGATAAATACCCGGGAATTTATGGATTTTGGGCAATTGCAAAACTTATAAATGCCCAATCATTTCACATCACGAATGCTTTATTCCCATACCACAGAAATATGTACCTGTACATTGAAAAATTCCTACCTGTCATGCATTTTTCATCGATAAAATGCCCCATTGATTGATTTAATTTTTCAAATTTTTAGTTTCTTTGTTTCCAATTTTTTTTCTAACGTTTTAGAAGCATAAAGAAATCAATAAAAAAGGAGAAGAAAAAGTGGGGAAAAATTAGTAAAATTGTAGGAACAAAAAAGAAAACAATAAAAAGAAGGGGAAAAAAGAGTGGTGGAAACTTTCCTCCATCATCCTCTCCGAGCCGAGCGCAGCGAGGTTCGGAGTTATTAAATCAATCAAACTCTGGAAAAAATCCCACCATTTTCCCTACTTTTTTATTTTTTAAATCTGTTCTTTTTTTCATCTTCTTTTCCCACTTTCTATCCCAAAAGTTAATTGATTTGATTGCTTTGCCGCTCTTTTTGTCTGGAAGAAAGAAAATTTTCTCTAAGTGAATTGATTTAATTTAATTTTTTTATTTATAATAAAACTTTGACTTTTAGCAAAATTTTATCAATTAGTTTAAAAAATAATTATAATCAATAAAATAAAAATATAAAAAATTGAAAATACTGCTCTGATTAAAGAAATAGATACAAGACATTATTTCAAACAAAAAAATCTTAAATTTTTTTTCTAAAGTTATCCATTATTATCTGTTACATTCCTAGAAAATGATAAAAAATTATTCATTGTTTAATCTAAAATTTCAGTTTTAAAATTGTTCTTCCTACCAAGAAAGCAGCAATAATAAAATTTTTATTACAATGGCTTACTTTTTAGTTCGCGAATACCATACATCATATATTAGTTTATGGTGAAACTGACATAATAATAAAGACTTTATGGTGAACAATATCCCGAACGACGACGGCTAAATGTATAGTTTCGTCAATTTTTTTATGTGAAAAATGTAAGTAAATTTTTTTGCTGAAAAGTTATCGCACAACGTAAATATTAAACCTTTATATCACGTATGCGGTCTTACAAGAATTTTTTGTTTGAAATAATATCTTCTACATATTCCTTTAATTAGAGCATAACATAATCATAATCTGAAGTTAAAAATCGATATTTTCAATATCGATGAAAAATTTTCCATCTCGTAGAATATGGAGATATATTAATAATATATTGAAGTACGTGTTGGTATATTTTTTATGTAAATTAGCATCCCAATAGAAAATGTTTGATATTCTACCGTGTCAGTGACGTCAATGGAAGCGTTTTTTGCTAAAATGCATTAGGGTATGATGTCTATTTACATACATATTTCACAGTTATGTTTATAAAATACAAAACGGTATTCAAGACACGTTTATCTAATATTCCAGATACAATCGCTTTTGAAAGCAATAGTCTAAGCAGTTCATATGATATAATAAATGCATTTGACACTTTTCAGAATTCCTATACAATAACTACTTTATCGTTGAAATGGTTTGTGCAGGCGAGAAATAATATTTTCCGGGTTGAAAAAAGTTATGGCCACTTAATACATACAAATTAGTCACAATATAATAAAGATTAAATAACAGGAGCTCTTTTCGATATTCACTATATTTTACAATCCTATGTAACATACTTTCGATATACAATATCTTCTTCAGATGTAAAATCAGTACTATTTATTTATTTTTTAATTTCAACATTGCCCGGAGTTGCGGAGACGGGAATATCTTAAATACATCTCACACTTGGTTCTATTTCTATGCGCGAGATAGTGCAGGACTCTCCCATATTCAGGGAAATACCTGCTAAACCCTCCTCGGTAATATGTCTCTTTTTTGTCTGATGTTTCCTTGTACCTTGTATATTGTTGATACTTACGAGCCTCCAGGGTTGGGAAACTCAGAGCGGTGGGTGGTTCTGCAGCGTCGGTGGTGGTGGTTGGTCGGAATCATCTGATGCTAAGTCTATAGCATCCTCCAATAGATCTAGGAGCTCGTCCGGGAGATCTATATCTTCGCTTGCTTCGCTAAGGATCCTGATATTGGACTGGATGATTCTCTTCTTAGGTTTCCTGCTGAGTGTTCGTCTGTTGCTGTCAGCTGTCTATTTTGTCATTAGATTTTCTTGGACGTGTGTGTTGGTGCTGTCCAATCTTCTCCCGAAGTATCCTATTTGTAGCTTCTTGAATCTGGAAATTATAGTGGGTATATTCATAAATTTCATTGGAAGGGAAACGCCAGGGAAGGTAGGACATTTTTCTAAGGATCTTCCTCTAATAACCGGTTGCTTTGTATGTATTAAGTCGGACTTATTGCTTAAGTTCGACTTATTTTGACGTATGTATTTGCTCCGTTAAGCCTGGCTTTGTCGGGCAATCCGACTTAACTTTAAACCCTCATTTTTGGGAGCTTCTCGTTGACTTTAATTTTAATCTAGGTTTGACGCATACGCTTGGTTACTTGATGTGCCTAAAAAAAAGAAAGACTATTCATGTTCAAATCAACCTCAACGCATCTGTGCGACATTTTATTTACAGTACTTCCTTTTTTCTATCCGTTTATGATCTTTTTGAGATTTCTGAGTGTGTTTTACGTGTATTATTATTGAATTATTAGAACTTGAAAATGACCTGGAAGTACTAGATATTGTTGAATTCGGTTGGCCTCGAAAAATATACAGAAGAAGTTGTAACGAAGTTATTTATTTTTTTTATTTAACATTCTATATACATATAACTAATTTTATTTTTAGGGTATTAAATGCTTTACTTTTGATTTATTGACACCCCTCTTAATTTATTAACATGTATACGAATAATTTATTCCTTTTGAATTCCTATTTCTTTGGATTTCCTACTTCTTTGGATTTTTAATTTTGTAAATTGTTGAGACAAACCGCACAAATCAGTTCCGTCGCTCATATTTTTTTTTGATTTAGTGGTCAATGCAAATACAGTAGCCTTCGCTTCTTTATCGATAGGTATTCTTTGATTGTGAGGTAACCAACATAGGCTACTAAACAAACCCCATAAACTAAGAACCTAAAAATACTAAAATTACTAAAAAATTCGATGTTGCCACATCAAACTAGGACTTTGTTGAAGTCGACTTAACTAAGTCTGACTTAAAGATAAAAACGGTGCAACCGGGTATAAGTTGCCGTGACGGCATGCAGGAGACGAGGAGGAAGTGAGAGTTCTATAATCCATTAAATGGCGAATGTACGTTTTGTAAGTGTGTAGGAATGTCCTTGGGTTACACCTGCCAACTCATCCACCCAGGACACCGAGGAAGGGAGCCCGTCTCCTCACTCTGTCAAAAGTTCTTTGGACTTCGGTCGCCCAATGAGAGTGCGTATGTAGCATACTCCAAAGTAGGTAACCTCATCCGAAGGTATGAGTCTCTCACCCCAGAGCCTAAGGTTGATTTCATTGAGGTTTTGGTTTGATTATCGTGAATAGCTGGGATGTAACCCTCCAGTTGATATACCAACGGAAGAATCGATCAAGGAGTTGTTGGGTTTTGGTATTAAGAGCTCTGGTAGAAGGAGCGGAAGCTGATATTTGGGTATGGGTATAGATTACATAAAGGACAGGGGCAAGGAACCTAATATTACAAAATTAGGTAGAGATTAAGTAATATGGTGGCACAAAGCGAACAGCGCTAAAGCAGCTAGGCAGCTGGGCAAGCTACAGAGAGTAGCATGCCTTCTGATTACAGGGGCGTTCAGAACAACGCCAACCGCGGCTATGGAAGTTCTGCTGGGGCTTACTCCGCTACATCTAGTAGTGGAAAAAGAGGCACTTGCAGCAACGTACAGGCTGGGAATGGGAACTTTCAAGAAAAGGTTATCATTCCATGATCGCAGAAAAACTATGAGAAAATCAGGTGCTAACTATGCCATTGGACAGAATGTCTGTGAGTCACAACTTTGTGGAACCTTTCATAGTAAACATACATGAGAGGGACAGAAAGAGATCTTAGAAATAAGAGAATCCGTATACTCACAGATAGTCAAGCATTCCTTAAAATAATACAAATGGTGGAAATATAGTCCAAACTAGTTTTGGAGTGCCATAAAAACCTAAATGCCCTGCCAGAACACAACAAGATAACTCTTGAATGGGTGCCTGGTCATGAGGGCATAGAAGGAAATGAAGAGGCAGACCACCTGGCTGGTAAAGGAGCCGAAAAAACTTTAATTGAACCACAACCCTCATGTGGTATTTCCTGCCAACATGTAAAGGGTATGCTGGAAAAACAATTAAGGGACAAACACAGGGAATACTGGTTGGAACTAGGTGTCCTGACACGACATTGCGGGCTCAGAAGACACCTGAACCCTATGAGTATCGGAAGATTCCGTATGTAGGAAATGTGAGGAAGAGGACGAAACTTCTCTTCATGTATTGATTATGCTATTGCCGGGACCTGGACATTGAAAGGGAATGGCACTTTGGGGTACAGTATCCTGAACCCGAAGAGATAGCGAAAGCTAACATCAGGACTGTTCTTGACTTGGTCAAGAGTACTGGACTGATGACAGTTTATGACTTGGGTTGAATGTGTAAAATATCAGTTTTTTCATTAAAAATCTAATCTTCCTCTACTAAATCTTTGGCATAGTTTGAATTATCTAGTTTATTAACAAAATATCTTTTATGCTCTGCTACTCTCTTTCTGCGAGTTTGGCCTACGTATAATTTATCACAACTACCTCAAGTTAATTTGTAAACTCTTGATGATAACAATTTATTTCTTCTAGTTTTATTATTTTTCAAAAACTTACTTATTGTATTATTAGTTTTAAATGCAAGTTTAACATTATTTTTTCTTAAAAATTTTGAAATTTGATTACTAGATTCACCGTTTTAGGTAATAAACTTATAGTTATTTATGGTATCTTTAATAATTAAATAAACTGATTTTATGGCTAGATTATATTGTTTTTTCTGTAGTAAATTATCAATTCGTATTATTGTGCATCGATCCGTATTATTATGAAATGTACGGATGCGCGTCTCTATACCTCAGGACAAGGGTATTTGTGTAATATTAATTGAATATTTATTAAAATAAAAAGATTTGTTTTATCAACAGTGTAGCAAATAACAAAAAGCTCGGGGATTAGCAAATAAAGATAGATTACCGGTTTTTTAGTAACTTCGTTACAACTGAGAAATTTTTCTGATGTGGTGTGAATTAAATGACCGTTCCAATGCGTTTCCAAGAGTCTTATCGCTAATTTTGTTTGTGTTATCTGAGATATTAGTGTATATATTTCTAATATAATTCTACAAAGTAACTTATTAATATATTAATATTGAGTGACTAATTAATTCTGTTATAATCTCACGACAATAATTTTTAATTAAAATTTAAATTTAAAATTCTTTTTATTTGTTTAACTTTTAAATTCAAAATTGGAACGCTTTTCCTTTCATTTGGAATTCGTATTAAATCTATAGAAAATATACAAAGAAATAATCGAAAATTCTTCTTTCAGGTCTGATATTAATTTGTCATGAACGTCTTTTATCCAGATGTAATTTGAAATATTTAGTGACTCAAAAGAAAGATTCAATTCATGATATTTCTAATTAAATTTCAATGCCGCACAGCTATTAACTCTTGCATAATTTTTTTTAACTTTAATACGTTTATTACACCTATTGACGGGCATAGTCCAGCATTTAGCAAAATTTTTTGGGTTTAGTACGCTTAATTTTGATTATTAAACATTTTTGTGACGTCTTAGTACATCAGTTAAAGAAATACGGGAAAGATGGTGCCAGTTGTCAAGTTAAGTTTGCGTGAAGATGGCGCTGCAATCGAATTTATTCATTAGCTCTCCTTGCGATTTTTAGTATTGGGGTGTAGTAAATGTTCTACTACCGAGACATCAGAGAAAACTACACTGTAACCTGAATTCAGATAAATCAGAGCCACCTTTTGCATATTTCTTTAACTGATCTACCTTAAGTCGTCACATATTTTAGTTTTTTTTTTAATTAATGGGCGAATATAGGCTGTTGAAAAAATACATGTTAAAATACTTATTGGTCAAATTCCTAATGGCCCATTTACCTAAAATCATGCAAACTTTTATTTAGGGCTAAAAATCTTATGCAAAGTATTCTATTTTAATGTAATCATCATAAAAGTATAAAAAATAATTACATATTTTTACTAATTATAAAATATTCGTAACCTTTTTTGTCAATTATTTTTCTTCATTTATATTTATGAAGGGATACAAATTATATTTTATTACACCGATTTAGTTTCAGTATCAGTCACTCAAAAACCTTATGAATTACAAATGGTAGATAATTTAATCATGTATAGTGTCATTATAAATATTCATTAGTGATGGAGTTTGTCCCTCTTAATCAATTCAAGATGTTAATTATCATCAATTATCCTTGCAGCAATTTACCCAGAAACAAAGGCAATGGCTGCATGGCCGACTCTAGTGCTCTAGTGTGCAGCCAGGCTTTAATGAAATAAAAAATTCCATTGCAATAATGTCTCCACTTGGATCTGGTACTTTAATTTAATGATGTGGATTACAAATTTAATCAACAAAATTTTTATATTTTAATTTCAAATTGATATGAAATATAAAAAAATAATTCTTAAAAATCGTCTGTGTCGCCCCAGAACTTTCCAGGCTCGGCTGTAGAGAATAGGATTATTTTAATTACAAAATACAAGATTCCTGAAAGGGGTTTAGGTTAGATTAGGTTAGGGACATCTGCATAATAAAATTCAGATCCACGTCTTTAATATTTAAATAGTTATCCGTAAAAAAATAATCAATGTGGTACTTACCTTCTTTAGCGCTTCACACGAGAACGATACTTTCCTCGTCTCGTCTTGTAAAACCGAGACGAGAGAGATACGAGACCGCTTTGAAAATTATTTAGCCGATACCGAGACCACATACGGCGAGACCCGAGAGTCTCGTTCCTATTTCTTCAGAATTTTTTTCTGAATTTCCGAGAATAGCAGTATAAACATTAATTTTTTTTATAATAAAAAACGTCTGCATAGGTTACGATACATTTACGAAATCTGAAATATGGTAACCATCTGTGAAATATTTTATTTTATAATTTTGGACTTCGTTTACAGCAAAATGTAGTGATGGGCAGAATCGAATACTTTTAAAAATTGAATCTTTGGCATTCGAATACGTTTAATAATCGAATACTGTTATTATAATATTTTTTGATAACAAAGTTCAAAACAATTAATTTTTACTTTATCGGACCCATCAAAGGGATAGTAAGGTGAACGAGTAAAAAAAAATCGAGATATCGATGGAAATATCCATTTTAAGGTCCCCCAAGAAGATTAAAACCATTTCCAGCGCATGGTCTGTCTGTGTGTAATCTTCCACGATAACTGCCGAACCGTTTGACCAATCAAGCTGAAATTTGGTATGGAGGGTCGGTGTGTGCCTAGAATGCGACCATTTGGTTTAAATTGGTACGGTAGAAGGTCCTCAAGACCGACATTGATTAAATATACATGTAACAATTTTTTACTTTTTTTAAATTTTAAGGACAAACAATACACTTTAGTGTAAAATGTTGTAGTACAAAGTTTTAGAGCATAAAATTCTCTATAACTTTTGTTTGAAACTTTTTTCAGAATTTCCAATAGTTGCGCCACTAGAGGGCGCGTAAAAAATGTGCATGTAGGTTTTCTCTAATTTTGTTGATTTTGAGGACAAATAATACACTTTAGTGCAAAATGTTGTAGTACAAAGTTTTAGAGCATAAAATAGCCTACAACTTTTGTTTGAAACTTTTTCGAGAATTTCCAATAGTTGCGCCACTAGAGGGCGCGTAAATATGTGCATGTATGTTTTCTCTAGTTTTTCTTGATTTCTGAGGACAAGCAATGCATTTTAGTGCATCAAATTTTATTTAACTTTTTTATTTAACTTTTTATCGAATTCCTTAAAGTTTCGCGCTAGATGGCGAGAAAAATACACATTTAGGATTTTCCTTTTTTTTTAAATTGGAGGTAAATTATGCTCTTTAGTGCAAAATCTTTCAGGGCAAAGTTGTAAAGCATAAAATTCCCTACAACTACTGTATGAAAAATTTTCCCAAATCCCCAATAGTTTTCACACATGATTTTAGGAGATCCTAATTGTGCAGTGTGACATACAACGTGCGCATGCGCAGCTTATGTCATTATCAACATTGAAATATCAATTCGGTAGACGTATTCACCATCAGCTCGCTATTTTTAATTTGTTCCATAAATTAATGTAATGCATAGTATTTTGTAATTAAAATAATAATAATAAATAACATATTCTCTACGGTCGAGCCGGGAAAGTTCTGGGGTGACACAGCCGATTTTTTTATAACGAATGTGGTTATAGTTATTTTTGATTAAAAATTAAATAAAAAATCTGAATGTTATACATTGTTTGGCTAACATACATTTGTATTCGTTATTTCCATTTGGTGAAATAAACGTAATAAAAATAATTATAAGAAATAGGAACAAATAAGTTTAGTTCTTATTGTAAAGACATAAACATGTGCGAAGCAAATAAACCTACAAAAAAGAGACTATTTTGTTGCACGGATTCATTTTTTATATTATTTTATTTAGTAGCAGAGCTTAATTTTTACTTTTCTTGAATTCGGATTTTAGTTTTCAGTTTTCGGCTATTCCGGAGTTTTTGGCAACGACAACTTTCAAGTATAAATTTTAAAGTTATTGAGTGTTATTAACAATTATTTTTTACTTTTCGATTATAAATAACATTTTCGATGTTTGTTTTTGGTTCGAACTTTTTCTACCTTTTAAATCTCAAAGTGGTGATAATGAGAAGTTTGTAGATTATATAAATAGTATATTATATACAATCATCTGAGGGATTAAAAGACACTTTAGTCCTGTGGTAGATTTTTTACACCGCGTTGCCCAAGCCTCCTTAAAAATCGAATTATTATTTACCTGTTAATTTTTTTAATATTTAAACGTAACAATCAATTCTATTATTTTTAAGTTTCCTACTTCTGATTATGCAATCATATTTGTAATTATGTATTTTTTATAAAATACCGGCACTTAAAAAAATTAAAAAAAAAAACAAGGTTCCCGGATGGGGGCTCGAACCCAGACCAATTTCGATCCGCATTCAAATTAAATTTAAATATCATAGAAATACTATCTCAGAAATAAGTTCTAGCAATAACGATATTTGACGAGACGAGACAAACGGTAACGAGACTGAAACGAGACTTATTTTTCTCAACTTTCGAGACGGCACCAACCTGTCAAATTTCAGCTTCATTGGTCAAACAGTTCGGCAGCTATCGTGAATATTACATACAGATAGATCTCACTTTGGAAACAAAACAAAAAGTATAAGTTCTTAGCAAAAATGAAGCTAGGTAAATACCATAAATTAGGGAACCAGGCAATTATAAATATTATTGATCCTGTTCTCTTTTCATTTGGAAATTCTAATTTTTTCACTTCTTTTCCATTTAGAATCTAGTGGTACTTATAGCAATATTTGAATATAGCCTTCAAAAAATAATCATGGTATATATTAATTTGATTTGGTAACATGGTCAATGAGTCATCAAACGCTACCAAAAAATATATCCAGTAGTACTATTAATATTTATTGGTGGTTCTCTCTTGTTTCATCCTGGTACTCTTACATTTATTCCTCGTTTTAAATTATCTGCCAGGTTTTGGTATAAAGACCGCTTTCAATTCCCTCCAGAATTCAGGGATATAGCGCGTTGCCAAAATAGTTCTGCACAAGCTGCAGAGGGTTATTGCAGTGAGGTCAATTCCTCCTTTCTGTAGTGCCGGTGATTTGTAGCTGTCAAACGAGTTAACAGCCCATTTTATTCCCAGTCTTCCTTTTTTGATCCATTATGGAATGCAATCAGGTTTGGTTGGTTTGAGCTTTTAATAGTAACTACGGTGGATTCTCAAAAATGGGGTTGAAGAAGTAAACCCAATGCTTCTTTCCTATTTTTCGTTAACTTGTTGGGTTTTTCGATGGTTCAGAATTTTTTAGAATTTTTGCTCTTTCAGAATTGTTTTCAACTTCGTTACAGAACTTCCTCCATGATTATAACTTTACTTTCCAAATTTCTTTGTTATACTCGGTCACGTTTTTCTGGTATGCTTCCCAATTTTCTAATAGATCCTAGGTTATAGTATAAAAGTGGAATGTTGCTCCTTTAATATTGGTCTGATTTTAATAAAAAAATACGGTTGTATTGTAAATGTAACGTAGAATAAATTCATAAAAAAATCGTGCGCAGTAACAAAGACAAAAATACACTAGCGTCTATCTTAGTTATTAATGGTCCATTTTTAATGAAAAAAATCTGATGTGGTCAACACAAGACCTCTCGCCATTTTTAATTTAAAAATTAACCCGTTAAGACTAAAAAATATGAAAAAAAAATTGTGAGGTCGGGGAGCTCCATATGAGACGAAGTTCTTATTTATTTTTCCACAAACAGAAAGATAAAGAAAAAAATTCGCAAAAATCTAAAAAAAATCGACAAAAACCGAAAAAATCAGAAACAAAACTAGAAAGAGTTAGAAAAACCTAAAACAACTTGAAAAAACCAAAAAACAACAGAAAAATAAGAAAAAAAATCGAAAAACCCGAAAAAACGGAAAATATTGGAAAAAGAATAAAGAATAAAAATGTAAAATACGGAAAAAACCAGGAAATAAATATTGCAAAATAAGAAAAAACTGCAAAAACGTAAAAAAATCGCAATAAATCGACAATAAAAACGGAAAAAAATCACAAAAAATGGAAAAAAAATCTGAAAAAAAAAGAAATCGTAAAAATAAATTCGAAAAAAATTGCAGAAAATTGCAAAAGGTTTCTAAAAAACAGAGAACAACCAATAAATCGGAAACAACTGTAGGACTGGATGGACACAATGAAATTATTGCGATATTATAACGGAAAAATAAGAAAAAATAGGGAAAGATAGGATAAAATAGAAAACATTGGGAAATTTAGGAAATGTATTGAAAATAGAGAAAAGTAGTAAAGTAATTGAAGAAATGAAGTAAAATAGGGAAAATAAAGTAAAATAGGCAAACAACAAAATGTAATAAGGACAAATAGCAAAAATAAAAAAAAATGAAAAATGGGGAAAAATAAATTAAATGGGAAAAAAATATTGAAAATCAGTGAAAATAAGAAAAAAAATAAAAAAATGCGGCAAAATCGTAAAACATAAACAAAAAACAGGAGAAAAAAAAAGGAAAAACAGGAAAAAATAGAGAAGAATATTGAAAAATTGAAAAAAACGAGGAAAAAGAGGGGAAAAAATGAGTGAAATATATAAGAAAATAGGAAAGAATATTAGAAAATAGGAAAAAATTATGGAAAACAAAAAAATTGGAAAAAACAATGAAAAATAGAAAAAAATCGGAGAAATTAGAAAAAATACAGAAAATAGGGAAAAATACATACAAAGTGGGACAAATAGGAAAATAGCGAAAACTAGGAAATATAGTAAAAAATACGGAAAAACAGGAAAAAAGGGGCAAATAGGGAAAAATAATAAATTATAGGAAAAAATAGATAAAAACAGATACAAATTAGGAAAAATGGGGGTGAATATGAAAAGATAAAAAAAAAAGGAAAAAATGGAGACAAAAGGCAAAAATAGGGTAATGTAGGACAAATAGAGAATACAAAAAATCTGATGTGGCCAGCACATGATCACCAGTCATTTTTTTAAACAAAAATGTACACGGTAATACAAAAAAGTATGAAAAAAATTGACTTTTTTTGTAAATCTGGCAAAAATGGCAAAATTTTTGAAAATTTTAAATGATGCGAAAATAAACTATAGTGTATACAAAATTTATTTGTAAAATTTTATTGCCATTTTGTTTAGTATTGACGTCATCACTCATAGCAACTGCCACTTCCGGTTGTCTCATTGACAGCAAAATTTAATCAAAACTAATCTGGGGTATCAGAATTTTGTATGCAAAATTTCACACTACACACACACTAACACACACACAGACATTATCGCGAAAATATCAAAATCGTATTCTAGGGACCCTAAAACGTGTTTATCCATTAAAACTCACTACCCAATTTTTAGCATGATTACTATACCCCTCTTATCTGAAGGGCGAGAGGTAAAAATAATAATAACCTGAGTACTGTGAATATACAAACATACACGATTACAGTTTTTTTAGAGTCTGATGGCTTTGTTTATATATATGGTATATGTAGTAGGAAAGTAATGAATATAATTTTCTTTATAAATTCACAAAATGTATAAAAAACCATTATTCTAACCAACAACATCACATTTTTTTGTTCCATATTTCAACTCAACAAGAACAACATATACGTAGCGTTCGTATACACATACATTAGATTGTCAAGGAGATGTAAAAATATGAAATATTCATCACATCTGCACCAGAAATTTCGATGCGAGGCATCAGTTATATTTCACATGCAACGAAAATTTTTCAGTAAACTACGAAATTACATTGAAACGCGTTACAACAAAAACATTGCATTGTCAGTAAGCTCGTGAGCGACATAAGTGGATTAAATGTTGATTAAAATTCAATTTCCATGATCGCCCTAGACGTATCAGTTTCAGGCAACCAGTGGTGCCGATTAAAATAGACAAAATAATTTTGGTTTATTTTTTTTATTAATTTAACAGAGCATATCTTGACAAATAAAAAATCACAGTATCACTTTAATGTATAAAATAATTAAAAATCTTAAAACTAGTTAAAAGGAATTGTTTAAATATTTTAAAAAATTGTGACAAGCTTCAAATATATATTTTAATTATGCTAGTATTTAATAATTTCTATAAACTTTTTATTATCACATAAAAAACGGATTTTATAATCAATTTGGAATACAATGAGAATGGAATATAATCGGAAAGAATTCAATTTCGTTTTCACAAAATCGACACTTCTTCGCGCATTCAATTTCTTATCAGATTAAGAATGAATGGAGCTTATTCTAAGTTCTAAGCTAAACTAAATGACCAGCTCAAAGAAATTTTTTTATCAGTAGCCTATATATTATTTGAAATCCTTTTTTTGTTGATACTATTGAAACATTTTCCTTATAAGATCAATAGAATTTTTGTGGTCAATAAATATATACCAATTTCTTAAAATTAATCCGAAAACGTTAGAAATGTCATTATTAAGTCCATTTGTCAGTCCGTCTGTTTGTCCTAGCGATAACTCGAGAACGATTTCGGAATAATTTTTACAATTAGACAAGAATAGTTTAGTCAATAAAGGAAGTGTAAAATATGTGAGCAAGGAGATTCCGTCAGAAACTTGTTCAGGGTGTTTAGGAAGTGAATGCACTAAAAATCCTGATAAAGAAGGTTCCATTTTTGAATTATTGGCTTATATCTCGAAAACGGTGCGTTATATACTATTTTCGAATTCGTAGTAATTTTTGAGCTACATACTCCGAAAAATTGAAAATTATTGAATAAACATTTTTATCTCAAATTTTCCATCAAACATTTTTTCATATCGGTGTTTCCGTAGGGGTCGCGAAGAATCTTATAAAGTATATTACAATATACGCTGTGTCCCAGCGTCAAAGAAATTAATGGTTAATATTACGTTTTGACGTCTTAGCAATGGCGTAGATAACTTTTTTTTTGCATGGGGCGTACTTTTTTCCTGTGGGGATAATCAAACTTTTAGACAAATATGTTTGTCCGTTTCTACATTTCTTATATTTTATTTCATCTTGCTATTTCTTGGTATCCGGGAGGGGGTAATTACACTTTTTACCCCTTTAAAAGTTCATTAAATTTCTTGATTGTTATTTTAAATCGAAAAAACAGCATTTTTCACTCCTCCCACCCAAGATATTCTACAGTTGAATTCTGCAAGTCTAAATTTAATCATAAAATAAGTTTTCTAGGTTTACTTGGACTTTTGAGGATTTTCTGAATTAAATTTTTTGTAATCCTGATTAGAGGAATTTCAGGGATTTTTGACGCTGATTAAATTTGTTTTTAATCCCATTTGAACGGAGAACATAGCCAGATTTATAACTCCTTAAAAATATTCAGAATTACGCAATGGTATAACAATTAATCCAGTGAATTCCCCAAGTCCAAATTTAATCAGCATTAAATAAGTTTTCTTAGTTTATTTGGGCTTGTGAGAACTTTCTGAATTAAAATGTGTGTAATCTTGATTAGAGGAATGCCAGAAATTTTGGCGTTGATTAAATTTAGTTTTTAATCCCATTTAGACTTGAGGAGTTCACTGGATTAATTATTATGGTATTCCACTTGAACTTTCGTAATTCTTCAGATTTATAATGCGTTAAAAATCTTGAGAATTACGCAATGGTATAATAATTAATCCAGGGAATTCCCCAAGTCCAAATTTAATCAGCATTAAATAAGTTTTTTAAGTTTATTTGGACTTGGGAAGATTTTCTGAATTAAAATGTTTGTAATCTTGATTAGAGGAATTTCAGCGATTTTTCATGATGATTAAATTTGGTTTTTAATCAAATTTGGACTTGAGGAGTTCACTGGATTAATTATTATGGTATTTCACTTGAACTTTCGAAATTATTCAGATTTATAATACGTTCAAAATCTTGAGAATTACGCAATGGCATAATAATTAATCCATGGAATTCCCCAAGTCCAAATTTAATCAACATTAAAGAGGATTTTTAAATTTATTGGGGCTTGTGAGGATTTTTTTCAATTACAATTTTTGTTATCTGGATTAGTGGAATTCCAGGGATTTTAACGCTGATTAAATTTGTTTTTTAATCAGCATTAAATAAGTTTTTTAAGTTTATTTGGATTTTCTGAATTAAAATTTTTGTATTCTTGATTAGAAGAATTCCAGAGATTTTTCTCGCTGATTAAATTTGGTTTTTTAATCCCATTTGGACTTGAGGAGTTCACTGGATTAATTATTATGGTATTCCACTTGAACTTTCGTAATGCTCCAGATTTATAACGCGTTAAAAATCTTGAGAATTTTACGCAATAATATAGCAATTAATCTAGTGAATTCCCCAAGTCCAAATTTAATCAGTATTAAATAAGTTTTTTAAGTTTATTTGGACTTGGGAAGATTTTCTGAATTAAATTTTTTGTAATCTTGATTAGAGGAGTTTCAGGGATTTTTGACTATAATTAAATTTGTTTTTTAATCCCATTTGGACTTGAGGAGTTCACTGGATTAATTATTATGGTATTCCACTTGAACTTTCTTAATTTTCCAAATTTGTAGTGCGTTAAAATCTTGATAACTACGCAGTGGTATAAAAATTAATGCAGGGAATTCCCCAAGTCCAAATTTAATCAGCATTAAATAAGTTTTTTAAGTTCATTTGGACTTGGGAAGATTTTCTGAATTAAAATTTTTGTAGTCTTGATTAAAGGAATTTCAGCAATTTTTGACGATGATTAAATTTGGTTTTTTAATCCTTTTGGACTTAAGTAGTTCACTGGATTAATTATTATGGTATTCCTCTTGAACTTTCGTAATTCTCCAGATTTATAACGCGTTAAAAATCTTGAGAAACTACGCAATAGTATAACAATTAATCCAAGGAATTCCCCAAACCAAAATTTAATTAGCGTTAAATAAGTTTTTAGGTTTATTTGGACTTGTGAGGATTTTTTGAATTACAATTTTTGTTATTTTGGAATTCCAGAGGTTTTTTACGCTGATTAACTTTATTTTTTGGTCCAATTTTGACTTGATTAATTAACCATATTTATAACGCGTTAAAAATCTTGATAATTATGCAATGGTATAACAATTAATCCAGGGAATTTCCCAAGTCTAAATTTAATCAGCATTAAATAAGATTTATTTGTACTTGGGATGATTTTCTGAATTAAATTTTTTGTAATCTTGATTAGAGGGAATTCCAAGGATTTTTGGCGTTCATTAAATTTCTTTTTTAATCCATTGTGTACCGGGTGGGCAAATAAGAACGGCCCTCGGCCATATCTTCGGATCGGATTGTAGTACAGCTTTGGAAAATTTTTTTTTTAACAAAAGTGGCCACGAGAAAAAACTGGAAATTACTTATAGCATTCTGGGTCTACCGCTAGAGGGAGTTATTGAATAAAAAATATTTAAAAAGCCAAATTTTACAAAATTTGACAAAACAAGAAGCACAACAAAAACGATTACCGTGTTCTTCAAAAAAGTATGCGTATATTTGATACTACAAGTTTTGGTCTAACTATCCAAATGACTGATAGGGGAAAGTGGGAACTTTGTTATGAAAAAACGACAATAACTCCGATTCTACTTAACCGATCTTTGCAAATTTAGTCTTGCTAAAAAGAGCTCTTTTCCACCAGTGTAATGGTTATATTCTGAACTCCACTTAGTAAGTAACGTGCACGTTAGAGGGCGTTATTTAAAGTATTTTAGAAATCTAGTTCTCTTTAGAAAATATTAAATGGAATCATGCAGTTTTAATAACAGAATATAAAAGTAGACGAAATTAGGAACGTAATGGCGAAAACTACATGTCGATATCTTTTTCCTATCCCGAGATATCTTAAGAAATTTGTAAATGTTGTAAACTGTTTGTCAACCTTCAATTAGATTAGTTGGCCTCGACGGAAATAAATAAATTTAGTCTTGTCAGAAAGGTTTTACATTGGTCTATGTGCAGTAATTAAAAATATTGTCATAATAATGTTACCGTCCTCGCCGAAGGGCATTACCTATAAGGTAATTCTTATCAATTTTTTATTTGGTGTACCTACAATAAAAACTAATTAGAGGTAGAATTCTGCCTAAATAATTTCAATTAAATGAATATAATTATAAACTGAAAGAAAAATGTCTCTTATGGAAATTGCTCAAGAATAACCATGTTCGGTATATCTTAACACTTATAATAGGTAATGAATTGCCAGTTGAAATCAAGTAGACTATGAATATAAGCTAATGGCGAATTTACATGGGGATAGTAGCTAAAGCAAGTTCCTAAATTTAGATGCTGGCACTGTGTAAACGTCTGATTTAGTACTTGAACCAGTCACTAATTTAGTGGAAATTTTAGTCAAGTAAATAGGATGTGTTTCTATTTACTGGAGCAAGTAGGTACCCCCACTACGTGATTTGTTTACTAAATTTCACACTAAACACGTATAGACAAATCTTTTTTAGTATAGTGGTTTAGTTGTGGTGTATGTTGTTTAATTTAATAAGAAAAAAATGGCTGTATCTCGTTGAGTGAATGAAGACACAACATTAAAATTTGTGCAGGAATATCGCTTAAGGGAATGTTTATGGAATACAAAGAGTGTTATTTATAAAAACAGGAATACCCGCGAAGCAGCTGTTCAAGAAATTAAAGAAATAATGGACATCGCAGGATTTGGAGTAGCTGAAATTAAAAATAAAATATCTATTATTTCACTAATTTCTTCGCATAACAAAACTACACACTCTTTTAAACCGATCTAAAACGATGTTGTTCAATTAGCGCCATTTTAATTAAGCTACTAAACAGTACGAGCTAAAATACCGTGTGAACAGATACTAAACGGTAAGTAACTAAATTTTAGTAACTCGCTTTAGTTACTTGCTTTAGCTACTATCCCCATGCAAATTCGCCATAATGCTACATATTATGGCAGGTAATGAATTGACAGATGAAATCAAGTAGGCTATGATTTATTCGATATGTCAAACATTATTTGTCCTGTTATATGTTTTTATAACGAAAAATTAATAAGAATTACCTTATAGGTAACGCCCTTCAGAGAGGACGGTAACATTATTATGATAATATTTTTAATTACTGCAGATAGTCCAATGTAAAGCCTTTTTAACAAGACTAAATTTATTTATTTCCGTCGAGGCTAACTAGTCTAATTGAAGGTTTATTAAGATATCTCGGGATAGGAAAGAGATATCAATTTCGTCTACTTTTATATTAAATTGTTAAAAGTACATGTTTCCATTTAAAATTTTCCAAAGAGAACTAGATTTTTAAAAAACTTTAAATAACGCTCTCTAACGTGCACGTTACTTACTAATAGTCCAGGGCATTTAGAGAAAAATCGGCCGGATTAAATGAATTTGGAGGTGAAGCAGATATCGAGATGCGGTTTTCTGCATTGTGTTCAGGAAGGTCACAGAAAACGAGGCTACATGGTCTGGTTAATCCGTTTTTGGAAAAATGCCTTCTGGGCCGGAAAATGCATTTTCCAATTGCATCACTACTTGCACCATTATAGGAACGACTGGAAACTCGGAAAAATCGCTCGGAAATTGTTACTCGGGGGGTTTTCAGTCCCGCCGAACTCGATTCTGGCATTAGAATTGCCCGGTGGCGCACGGGGGCGTCTCTGCGGGGGTGCGGGAGTGGTTAATTGGGGAGAAATTGCAGCGTGCATGGAAATCGCTCCAAACTCGTCACTCAAGGGTTTTCGGGGATGACCAATTCAATTCTGGCATTGGAATTACCCGGGGGTGTCTCTGCGAGGTGGTTAATTGGGGGAGAAATTGCAGCGTGCATGGAAATAGCTCCAAACTCGTTCCTCGGGGGTTTTCGGAGAAAACGAAAACAATCACGACATTGGAATTGCCCGGGGGCGGCTCTGCGGGGGTATCCGGGGTCATTGGGGGGGGATTGCATAGTCCATGGGAAGCGCTTCAGACCCGATACTCGGAGGTTTTCAGGAATGCCGAATTCAATTCTAGCATTAGATTTCTCCGGGTCCGCTCGGGGGCCCCTCTGTGAAGGTTGTCTTTGGGTGCTTGGGCCCGAAGGGGGAGGGGGATGTCAGCGTCCATGACAATCAGACATTAGACTTCACCGGGGATATGAATAATAAAAATTTTGATGGAATATTAAATAAATAAATATTACAAATATTATAAAAACAATTGTTTTGGGAGTCTTTTGTGCCTCGAAACTGGATTTAAAGAAGGCGACAAAGCTAAAGAGAGTAGAGTATCTGTTATTTGAATAAAGTATTATGTTCATAATCACCCCCAGACAACCTCACAGAGGGGCCCCCGAGTAATCTAATGCCAGAATTGAATTCAGCATCCCCGAAAACCCTCGAGTAACGGGTCTGGAGCGCTTCCCATGGACTATGCAATTTCCCCCCCAGAATGACCCCCGGATACCCCCGCGCTCCCCCGGGCAATTCCAATGTCGTGATTGATTTCGTAATCTCCGAAAACCCCCGAGGAACGAGTTTGGAGCTATTTCCATGCACGCTGCAATTTCTCCCCCAATTAACCACCCCCGCAGAGACGCCCCGGGTAATTCCAATGCCAGAATTGAAATCGTCATCCCCGAAAACCCTTGAGCGACGAGTTTGGAGCGATTTCCATGCACGCTGCAATTTCTCCCCCAATTAACCACTCCCGCAGAGACGCCCCCGTGCGCCACCGAGTAACAATTTCCGAGCGAATTTTCCGAGTTTCCAGTCGTTCCTATAATGGTGCAAGTAGTGATGCAATTGGAAAATGCATTTTCCGGCCCAGAAGGCATTTTTCCCAAAACGGATTAACCAGACCATGTAGCCTCGTTTTCTGTGACCTTCCTGAACACAATGCAGAAAACCGCATCTCGATATACCAAAACTTGTATTATCAAATATACGCATATTTTTTTGAAGAATACGGTAATAGTTTTTGTTATGCTTCTTGATTGATCAAATTTTGTAAAATTTGGCTTTTTAAATATTTTTTATTCAATAAAAGTGGACCTACAATTAATTTCCAGGTTTTTCTCGTGGCCACTTTTGTTATAAATTCTTTCTTTGCAAAGTTGTACTACAATCCGATCCGAAGATATGGCCGACGGCCGTTCTTATTTCCCGGTACTTGACGAATTCACTGGATTAATTATTATTTTGAACTACAAATCGCTACACTGATGAATTACTGTCAGTCCGCCACTACTAACAAATTACAAAAGTATAGGATTAAAAGAAACCAGTGTTTTCTACCCAACCCTGAAATAAAGGCATTTATTATTATTATTATTATTATTATTCCCAGTACAAATAAAACTTTGTTATATTATGTTTTTTAAAAAAATGTTTTTTTTTGTACAGGCGGCCGTACTGAAATACGAAAATAACGTAATGAACATCCGCCAGTTTAATTTCTCGCCACATCCGTATTGGTTGCCCAATTTCATGGACGTATTCACGTGGTCGCTTCCCTTCGTTGGGGAGAAAGTGACGGAGATGCTCGTCAACGTGCTCAATATCTGTTCGGACGACGAGCTTGTCTCGGACGGCGACGACGCATTGGAGGAAGGTATGTATCTTTTCATTATTGTTTACCTTTCACAATTAATTTTTTGATCAATTTAAGTTCTTTCGAGTAATTAATGTTTTTAGATGTGGTATTGTCGAATTAGTAACAAAGTATATGATTATTTATTTAAAAAATAGTTTCATACTATTATTTTGGGTCAAAATACTTCACAGAAAGTAAGTTTTAATTATAAAATTGCTAAAATCCTGGAAATTTAGCACTTATGTTCTGTGTTGATCTTGTTTTAATATTTGCGAGATACGTGCACAAACATTTATGATTTTAATTATTTAAGCCTTTTTGTCAGCTACAATTTTTTCCTAAGAACCTGACACTAACCCTTAATTATATAAAATGGCTTTTGGGTTCATTTTTTTAAAACTCATATCGTGATATTTATTTCAAAAGTGTATATTGGTCATCATATTTTAATGTAAGTGGTGGTGAAAGGAAAAATTATAAAATATTTTAAGATGTCAGGTCGTTAGCACCATGGCCTGTGGGGGAGGGTCCCGATGTCAGATTCGGGACGAGCGATTCGAAAAATTTTCGGTTATTAAGTTTGGGTAGATTTGGTAAGCAATTTGGAGATGACGTCATTAGTCAGGTCGTCCGGGACACCTGGAAAGCTGCCGATGTCAGATTTGGGATAAGCGATTTGAAACCTCTCCCCCCCCCCCGGGTTTCGGTCGATTTGTGATGAATTTCAATGGACCTCCTGGTGATGATGTTCCTGGTCTTGGCAGAATAATCTGAACATAATATTCACGTTCAGCGACTCACGAAACCTCCGGGTAGTGATTCAGGTGATTTTCGTCGAAGATATGAATTTTCCTTTATCAACTAAGAAATCACTCTTCGATGCAATAGTGCAATTTCAAAAAAGTACTTGACCAAAAGTGGTTACAAACTTTCTAGACGAGTTCACGAAGAGAATGTAAAAATCCGCATATTAATGAAACAAAATTTCAATTAGAGAGCTATATTTTCTCGACTATAAAACGAATTTAGTATGTAGAAATTAGGATTGTGTAAAACTGTGTTACCCAAATTTGTAAATTACGACTGGTTACATTAACCTTAATGAGCATTCATTTGTAAATTAAAATACATAGAATAACTGTTTTTTAATGCTATCTTGTTATCTTTTTAGTAGATTTGAAATTGATGGATTACCAAATATCCAGTTGCTGAAAGGTCAAATTTGAAATATACTTTCTCTTAATTCAAGATATCTAAACCAATTTCTGACATCTGATATTCATTAATAAATGAACTACATATAAAACATCCCAAGCTTGATAGTATTGTTTCATATTTATTTATTGTAGGGCTAACAGTTATTATTTCTGATGGAATTATCTTAATTTTCAAATCACTGAAATTGTCCATTCTAATTGAAAAATTGAATAAAATACTTTGGCCCTATTTCTATACAGACGGAATCATTCTTTAAACGTTGTGACATTCGATAAATTAATATTTTCTTTTGTTATACACTTAACAGCAATGAGAAATACAGATTTTCAATGAGGTATTCTGTTGGCTATAAGGTTGGTCTTAAAAATGTCCTGATGAGACTCGTCCAGTGAGAAGAAACTTTATTTGAGGTCAATTGGCCAGCTTCGCTTCGGTATTCTGTTGATTGGTTCTTGGACTAAAGGCTGTAGTAGTATATTAGGATGGGTGTCCGGATTTAGATAGTGGTTACGGCTTTTCTCTTGGCTTTCTAATGCTTCTTCTGCTGACTTACGCAAAGAACTCGTCGGCTTTTGGACTTTTCATGTCCAATTTACTAAAGTTGTCTTATTTTCAAGAAGGGCGGAAGAACCCTTCCAAGTTTGTTGGTACGTCGTTATCGACCTTTATCACAACATTTTCGATGCATGTTGAAGAACCCATGTGCAATCTACAGTTTGCGTCAATATGGTTTCCTAGTAAACTCACCTTAGTTTACTTACTGAAGCATCCATTTTCTCCTGTATTTAATATGTTCCAACCACTATTTGTTTAATTTTCATAACCCACTGCGTTTCCTTTCATGTACCCTTCCTTTCCCCTATATGAATTTTTTCCAGTTTTTGAACCATGGTATATTCCATTGTAATTTACTTTTTATTTAACAATTGTTAACATGTTAGTTTATGGCCTGATGATGGCTAGCAGTCGAAACTAGTTGCCGCCCTCCACCTATTTTCTATTGCTATTGCTATTGTCTCTTGTGTTGTTAGAATACTAAGGTCTTGATGGATCAATTTATTTGTGACGTCCCAGCTAGTGTTCGGAGAATTTTAGTTTGTCTTCATGTTGTATTAGAGCATTACTAGATTTGCTGGCCCACCCCATAATTCTTTTCCGTAGGTCCAGATCGGTATGATGACTGCCTTATATTTTTGCGATCTTCTTATGAGTAGCCAATGTAGTTCGTTTATTCCCTCCAATTGAGTTTAGAGTCTTAGTGTAATCCCAGGTATTTGACACAAGAAGTTACGGGTATCACTATGTTGTTAATAGTAACCGGAGGCTTTTTCTTAGGGTAAATGTTATGTGTTGTTTTTATTAATTTTTATTCTCCATCGTTTGAACCATTCTTCTATCTGGAATAAGTGGGCTTGGAGATTGCCATAAGCTATTATAGTATAGCCAGTATCACAGTGTCATCAGAAAATGTACCTGTCATAGTTTGGAATGTCAGACACTACTGGCCTTAGGACAGTGCCTTGTGGAACTCCAGCTTTAATAGGTTGTAATTCAGACTCATCACTAACTTTTGTTCTAATGGTTCTGTTTGTTAAATATGACTGAAACAGACTGTATTATGAATTGGGTAGACATAGTTTGATTTTATTTAACAGACCTACATACCAGACTTTGTCGAAAGTCTGGCTCATGTCCAGGAAGGCTGCAGAACAGTATTTTTTCCTCTATACTTGTATTGATGTTTGTGGCAAAATCCGAATTGGTGATCTAGAATACCAACTTTTCTAAGACTTTGGATAATGATGATAGCAGGCTAATTGGTCTGTGTGATGTGACGTCCTGTATCGTTTTCCT
The DNA here is from genome assembly GCA_963243735.1 of Neocrepidodera transversa. Taxonomy (NCBI): domain Eukaryota; kingdom Metazoa; phylum Arthropoda; class Insecta; order Coleoptera; family Chrysomelidae; genus Neocrepidodera; species Neocrepidodera transversa. The sequence continues at coordinate 18,832,732 of OY725350.1, forward strand.
GTATTTTTTTAGTTCCTTGGGCTAGTAGTGTATTCTGAATATAGTACTAAATATATGTTAATATTACTAAAGCTTTAATGGGTAGTTATCGGAGTTATCATATCTGTTCCTCGTGCCTTTTTATTTTTTAGGAGTTTAATTTTTTCTTTTATTTTTTTCGATCTTATGAGTTTTATTGATGTTTATGTGTCGTCTGGATTATTGGGTAGATTATTTAATTAGCAATTTATGTACGACACTGTAAAATTTTGGTAACATAATTAGAATCTTAAATTATCTGCAAAATTATTTTTTATTTAATTTATTTAAACTATAAAAAACATTAAATATTTATTCCTTAATATTTAATATAAGAATCATTGTTGATACAAAAAGGAATTTATAGATTCAATAAAACATTGTATTAAAAAAATGATTTTAATTTGAGTGTTACTAATTCGACATTACCATTGTAAATAAAATATTAATTAAATAAAACACAATCACTGAAAAAATTTAAATCAGAAGAATATTGGAATATAAAAATTAATTTCTACTTTACAATAAATATTGTCCAATGAATATCGATACGTTTTAATTAATAAATTCGACAGAATTAATAAAACAAATATTATGAATACATTGGGTGACACAGAGTTTTGTGACAATATTTTATTTTAAATGAGTTTTGTACAAGAATATAAATAGGATTGAGACTCGCTTAGTTTGACATATTCTTATGGAAAAAAATTAAATGTAACAGAGGAACGTGTATGAAATTTATTTAATCATTGATCTTAAAGTTTGGTCATACATTAGATTTTATTATATTGTTTAGTTCAAAAAAATTAACCAACAATTTTTTTTTTAATTCTGAGCTTATTTATCTAAAAAAATGGTTTTATTTAATATTTTTATAAAAATATTGTATTTTCGCCATGCCCCCTGAAGGGACATATCTTAATTTATACATAACACACAGTATATCGCATAAAACTTTATAGCGAAGCAGAAAGTTAATAATAATGTAATATGTCTCTCTCTCTCTGTGTGTCTGTCGACACAATATCTTTCGTTCTACATATCCGATTCACTTCATATTAGGTACACAGACACTTCAGGTTAGGACGGTTAATTTTTAGTTACAGGGGTCGCCCCCCGACTAGAGATGTAGATAAGATCACATACATTTTAAATGGCAAAAGATCTTTTAGTTTTTTCACAAGTATTGTTAAATGATAAAAATGAAGAAACTAGAATGTGCAATTTTAGTACTTTTTTCGAACATACTTTGATAATTTCATTCATTCTTGCTATTTGTAATAATTACATCACTCGAGATTTTTTCGATATCTGCATTTTTACAATTTTGGAACTTTCGCATTTTTCGGACAGTTTTTCATAATTTGCTATTTGCAATAATTATATCATTCGAGCTTTCTTCAATATTTGGTACTTGCACTTTTTTTTGACATTCTGTGATAATTGAATTCTTGCTATTTGCAATAATTATAGCGCTCGATATTTCTTCGATAGTTGCACTTTTTCAATTTTTTACTTGCACTTTTTTGGGACATTCTGTGATAATTGCATTCTTGTTATTTGCAATAATTATAGCGTTCGATATTTCTTCGATTATTGCACTTTTTCAATTTTTTTACTTGAACTTTTTTCGGACATTCCGTGATAATTGCATTCTTGCTAGTTGCAATAATTATAGCATTCGACTTTCTTTAATACTTGGTATTTGCGCTTTTTTGGGACATTCTGTGAAAATTGCATTATTGCTATTTGCAATAATTATAGCGCTCGATATTTCTTTAATAGTTGCAATTTTTGAATTTTTTTACTAGTGCTTTTTCCGGAGATTCTGTGATAATTGCATTCTCCCTATTTGCAATAATTATAGCGCTTGATATTTCTTTGATAGTTGCGCTTTTTCAATTTTTTTACTTGAACTTTTTTCGGACATTCCGTGATAATTGCATTCTTGCTAGTTGCAATAATTATAGCGCTCGATATTTCTTTAATAGTTGCACTTTTTTAATTTTTTTACTAGTGCTTTTTCCGGAGATTCTGTAATAATTGCATTCTCCCTATTTGCAATAATTATAGCGCTTGATATTTCTTTGATAGTTGCGCTTTTTCAAGTTTTTTACTTGTACTTTTTTTGGACATTCCGTGATAATTGCATTCTTGCTAGTTGCAATAATTATAGCATTCGAGCTTTCTTCAATTTTTGGTACTTGCACTTTTTTCTGGACATTCTGTGAAAATTGCATTATTGCTATTTGCAATAATTATAGCGCTCGATATTTCTTTGATAGTTGCACTTTTTCAATTTTTTTACTTGTAATTTTTTTGAACATTCCGTGATAATTGCATTCTTGCTAGTTGCAATAATTATAGCATTCGAGCTTTCTTCAATTTTTGGTACTTGCACTTTTTTCTGAACATTCTGTGAAAATTGCGTTATTGCTATTTGCAATAATTATAGCGCTCGATATTTCTTTGATAGTTGCACTAGGAAAAAAAAAGTATACTCAATTAATTCTGATAGTCCATGCGAATTGGTGTTCGATAGAATCGATCTATTAAATTTTTATTCTTTGTATGGGATTCGTATGTCTGTCATGTTTTATGTATATATGCAGGGCTACAACGGAGCCTTGCGACACTCCATTCCTTATCATATAATCTTGAAACTTAGTTTTATGTAGAACTTTTTGTTGCAGAACTATTTTATTAATCTAATAAATTAATGTAATAAAATATAATAAATATTTATGGTCGAACCTTGAGATTAAGATCTAGGGAAAATATGGTGCAGTTAAATGGTGCAATTAAAAAAAAATTGTTATTTTAGTGACCACGCTACCTCTCAGTACATTTTTTCCATAATTTAACATTGTCTTAAAATATAGTTGAGAAAAAAATTTTGTGCGATTTCAGAGTAATTGTCCATGAAAAATTCTATATATAAATTAAAATTCGATGTTCAAAACTATACTAATTTGTATATTAAATAAAGGTCAGTCAAATTTTTATGAAGTTTCACATTTAATTTTTTTCAATTAATGTTAGTTCATTGTTTATACAATTTAATTCATTATTTCATTAAAATATTTTTATATATTTTTTTACTTTTAAAATCACAATGAAACACTTTAATAATGGAAATTCATTTTGGTTAAAAACCGAATCCAACATTTCGAACTTTAAAATGAAAACAAGTGCGGTAGAATAATAACGAACGGACACTAAAAAAAAACCGAATTGTAAAAAATGATTGATTTCGGTTAACAAAAACCACAAAAAGCGTTTTATTTTTTATTACCAATTAAGGGCCGATCATTTTAGAAACAACACATGTCATTTTTTAGGTTTTTACGAAAACTGTTTTATTACTTATACAGTGTTAGCTAAAAAGAATCATTTCCAAAAATCGCTCTGTATTAGGAAAACGTTAAAACCTACTATTAATTTGATTTAAAACAATAATAACATCTTGACTATTTTTTTATCACATTCTGTTTTCAAAATAACCAATTTTAAAAAAATAACGGTTTTTTACATGATTACATTACGCGCTCCAAAGACATTAAAAAACAAAATGGCTGATCAAGTTTGTTAAAAATTGTTCGTAAAAATTAATACTTATGGGGTTTTGGGGTCAAGAAATCGAAACCTGGTGCCAAAACATTAACAAACAAAATGGCTAATACAAAATGGCTGATCAAGTTTGTTAAAAATTGTGCTATCTTCATAAAAATGAATATTTATGGGATTTTTGGGTCAATAAATCCAAATCCAGTGCTAAAACATTAAAAAACAAAGTGGATAATACAAAATGGCTGATCAAGTTTGTTAAAAATTGTGCTATGTTCATAAAAATTAATATTTATGGGGTTTTTGGTCAAGAAATCCAAATCCAGTGTTAAAACATTAAAAAACAAAGTGGCTAATACAAAATGACTGATCAAGTTTGTTAAAAATTGGGCTATGTTCCTAAAAATTAATACTTATGGGGTTTTTGGGGTCAAGAAATCCAAATCTTGTGCCAAAACATTAACAGACAAAATGATTAATACAAAATGGCTGATCAAGTTTGTTAAAAATTGTGCTATATTTATAAAAATTAAAATTTATGGGGATTTTGGGTCAAGAAATCCAAATCCAGTGCCAAAACATTAAAAAACAAAATGGCTAATACAAAATGACTGATCAAGTTTGTTAAAAATTGTGCTATGTTCGTAAAAATTAATATGTATCGGGTTTTGGGGTGAACAAATCCAAATTCAGTGCCAAAACATTAACAGACAAAATGTCTAATACAAAATGGGTGATCAGGTTTGTTAAAAATTGTGCAATGTTCATAAAAATTAATATTTATGGGATTTTGGGGTCAATAAATCCAAATCTAGTGCCAAAACATTAAAAAACAAAATGGCTAATACAAAATGGCGGATCAAGTTTGTTAAAAATTGTGCTATATTCATAAAAATTAATATTTATGGGGTTTTGGGGTCAATAAATCCAAATCTTGCGCCAAAACATTAAAATACAAAATGGCTGATCAAGTTTGTTAAAAATTGTGCCATGTTCATAAAAATTAATATGTATGGGGTTTTGGGGTCAACAAATCCAAATTCAGTGCCAAAACATTAAAAAACAAAATGGCTAATACAAAATGGCTGATCAAGTTTGTTAAAAATTGTGCTATGTTCATAAAAATTAATATTTATGGGGTTTTTGGTCAAGAAATCCAAATCCAGTGCTAAAACATTAAAAAACAAAGTGGCTAATACAAAATGACTGATCAAGTTTGTTAAAAATTGGGCTATGTTCGTAAAAATTAATACTTATGGGGTTTTTGGGGTCAAGAAATCCAAATCTTGTGCCAAAACATTAACAGACAAAATGATTAATACAAAATGGCTGATCAAGTTTGTTAAAAATTGTGCTATATTCATAAAAATTAAAATTTATAGGGATTTTGGGTCAAAAAATCCAAATCCAGTGCCAAAACATTAAAAAACAAAATGGCTAATACAAAATGACTGATCAAGTTTGTTAAAAATTGTGCTATGTTCGTAAAAATTAATATGTATGGGGTTTTGGGGTGAACAAATCCAAATTCAGTGCCAAAACATTAACAGACAAAATGGCTAATACAAAATGGCTGATCAGGTTTGTTAAAAATTGTGCAATGTTCATAAAAATTAATATTTATGGGATTTTGGGGTCAATAAATCCAAATCTAGTGCCAAAACATTAACAGACAAAATGGCTAATACAAAATGGCGGATCAAGTTTGTTAAAAATTGTGCTATGTTCATAAAAATTAATATGTATGGGGTTTTGGGGTCAACAAATCCAAATTCAGTGCCAAAACATTAAAAAACAAAATGGCTAATAAAAAATGGCTGATCAAGTTTGTTAAAAATTGTGCTATGTTCATAAAAATTAATATTTATGGGGTTTTTGGTCAAGAAATCCAAATCCAGTGCTAAAACATTAAAAAACAAAGTGGCTAATACAAAATGACTGATCAAGTTTGTTAAAAATTGGGCTATGTTCGTAAAAATTAATACTTATGGGGTTTTGGGGTCAAAAAATACAAATCTAGTGCCAAAACATTAACAGACAAAATGATTAATACAAAATGGCTGATCAAGTTTGTTAAAAATTGTGCTATATTCATAAAAATTAATATTTATGGGGTTTTGGGGTCAATAAATCAAATTCCAGTGCCAAACATTAAAAACCAAAATGTCTAATACAAAATGGCTGATAAAGTTTGTTAAAAATTATGCCATGTTTATAAAAATTAATATGTATGGGGTTTTGGGGTGAACAAATCCAAATTCAGTGCCAAAACATTAAAAAACAAAATGGTTGATACAAAATGGCTGACCAAGTTTGTTAAAAATTGTGCTATATTCGTAAAAAATAATATTTATAGGTTTTTGAGACAAGAAATCCAAATCTAGTGCCAAAACATTAACAGACAAAATGGCTAATACAAAATGGCTGATCAAGTTTGTTAAAAATTGTGCAATGTTCATAAAAATTAATATTTATGGGGTTTTTGGGGTCAATAAATTAAATTCCAGTGCCAAACATTAAAAACCAAAATGGCTATTACAAAATGGCTGATCAAGTTTGTTAAAAATTGTGCTATATTCGTAAAAAAAAAATACTTATAGGGTTTTTGTGTCAAGCAATACAAATATAGTGCCAAAACATTAAAAAACAAAATGGCTAAAAAAATATAATGCTTGTCACTTTAGCTTCATAATTTTAATAATTTTTGTCACCTCACTTTTAGAAGTGGTAGTCGACAAATCAATAACGATAAAAAATTCCAATATTCTTCTGTTTTTTTAAACATAATATGTAACCCTCTGACTTTTACACATAACATTTTAAATATAATATCTGTTAAACATAAATAAAATTTATTTATTAAACACACTTAATAGCTCTTACAAAACACGCTTTGATTATTTTTTTGAGTAAACAAAGAATTCAAAAAATATGTCTCTTTGTTACTTTTTTCAATGCTACTTGGAAAATCAGATGGTAAGGTTCAATTTTATTTTGAATTTACTTTGCTTCTAAAAATTATAGTAACTTTTTAACTAGAATGCCTGACTAGTAATTGGTTTTTGTTTGGTATTTTTTTTCGATTCTACCAGTAGATTACCCCGTTTTCTTCACAATTAAAATTCCATGCAAAAAAATGAACACATAATCCACCAAAATTATTATAAGAAAAATTAATAGTTGATTACAAACCGAGGCGGGAAATGCGTTATTACTGTCGAGGGCAAATATAGATGAAATCGTTCCATTGCGAGATGTTATTCTATGAAGCCATTTTGATGATTTCATATTAGGTTCTTCTTAATTTTGTTAAATTTTTAGATGTTAAGATTATTTTATTATGAAAAGCTCTTGTTAGTTAAAAAATTCTTATAAAAATTAGATTTGATTATATTGAAACCTTTAAAATAAGGTATTAGCTTTTACTATGACTTTCACATTTTTATGTAAAATATGATAATATTGTTTGTTTAATTAATTTTAAAACCCAGTATATTTTACAATTACACGCAAATGGTAAAATAAATAACCCATTTTTGTTCATGCAACGGTGGTGACCCAATTTAATTTTAATTACAGTTTTATGTTTTGATTTATTTTTCATTGAACGATTTGGTTAATCGGATTTATTCATTTGCAAATATATTTCATTTATGTGTTTTGAATGTATTAAAGATTTTTTTCAAATGTTTATTAGTACAGTTTTTTTAAACTTTTCACACTTCACGACAATCGTTATACAGGGTGTTTCATTGGGAAAGTGACATAATAACCAAGATACAGGCTGTTTTATCTATTTTGTCCATTTCTTGCATGGTTCATAACTTTCTAACCACACTGTATATTTTCATGGTATTTGGTTAGTGTCCAATCTATCAATAAATTTACAATCAAACAAATCTAGGTCCGAATTCAAAAAAATATTATATTCCGACCCAAAAACAACACCCTGTATATCAGATTTTTCTAATAAAATAGTTTCAGTAATTGCAACGAACACTAAAAGATGAATTTAGTGACATACTTTGTATTTTCGGCAAAATGTTTTTTTTGTAAAATTTTGAGTTGGAATTCTGAAATAGTGTAAATCGGGAGAGCCCAAAATTGAAACTAATTTTTTTTTTAATGTGATTCAGTTTTAATGAATTTAAGACTAGTTAACCTAAATTGGTAAAAATTTTTTCATTATTGGCGATAAATTAAATAATCCATATTTGAAGTTTGGATTTTAAAAATCCCCAAACATAATAATCAACAGGATTAAAATCACATGACCTTGAAGGTCATTACTTTGTTTACATTAATTTTTAGGTGTTTTTTATAATTTTCGATGTTCTTCATTATTTATTTTTTGTAAATTTATTATTATTCATTTGTTAATTAAAGATAAATGTGTTTTTGTGGATTATTTATCGCAAATAATGAAAAAATACTTAAAATATTAAAAGTTTACCAAATTACATTAAGGCGGCTCTACCGCTTTTCATTCCACCAAAGTTGAGAGGTCCCTCATCCATTTCATAAAATATCCTTACACGTAACACTCACTTTGTTCGTATACAGACAGTTGTACGTATAATAGTTTTCTCTCCTTTTACCGCGTAGTTAAATAGGACGTCTACCTTTCTCGGTGTTTATCTATACCGAACACACGGACCGGCCAAAATTGTCTGCATATTACATTCATTCTGAAAGTTTAGTTTATTACTTTTAGTACAATTACGCCGCTTCGAAAAAATGGTTGTTTTCTTTCTGTGTTTTATTAATTAATGTTTTTTGTGGGGTTCATCTTATGGATGTATTTTTTTATAAATGGATAACAAGATTTAATTTAAATATTTATTTACATTCTAAAGTAAAAGATTTTCTGAAATTAAATAAAATGAAAAATACCTATATAAACTGAATATCCTTGGATATATTATAAAATTTTAGGTACTTATATTATTGATGCTACCTATTTCTTCTATTTAAACATTACTAGCGTCATTGTTATTATTAATATTTTTAGTATTATTAAATAATAAATAAGTTTTTGAAAACTGTTTTATCGTACATTAACTCAACAGCAAAAATGATAATGTAGAAATGGGTCGAAATAAATAATTTTAAATCAAAATAGGTAGTATATAATGCAACGTAGTCTAGTCGAGAATTGAGCTTTCTGCAAAAAATAGTTAGAAGAGTAAGAAAAATATGAGCGATGGCTCATTCGACGCGGATTGCAATTCAGAGAAATATGTCATGTTGATTTTTTTCTGCAAATATAAATTGTAATTGTTATTAACAAAAAACGAAAAAAAAGCCACTTTATTTTTTGATGATAACTATACAAGATAGCGGGAATTTCAAAAAAGAACCTTAAAGAGGGAGGAAATTTCCAAAAAAAAACTAACTCCTGGATCTCTAGCTCTAATATTTATAATTTCAATTTGTTGCTGAAAACAGGTCTCCGCGCGACAGTTTCGGGATGAGTACGTACGCCTTCTATAGCGAGTACCGCATCTAAAATAAGCACCAAATATAATTTAAAATTTAAAAATTATGTAATCATTTCAACACTTGATCAAAGAAAGTCCCGTTGGAAAAAAAATTTAAATTCATTTTTCAAAAAGCTAGGCTATTGTTAATTAACTATTTTCTTTCATACCTCTGTCTTCATTGAAATCAGCCGACAACAGAGAGAGCGCTACTACCGGTACATTTTATTAATTGAAACAATTATTAATTTTTCCTATTTATTCATAAAGATAAAAATAATTAAAAAATATTAAAAAGTCAAAAATAAATAGTCCATCGTGCGAAATATTTATTTATTTCGATTTTTTTTTTAATTTTTTCAATTTTAATTTTTTACTCAAAAAACAGATGGAAATTTAAAAATCTAGCACGATCAGCCTTTAGTCATTTTCATTCAGAATTTGTTTCTGAAAATATTTTTCTAATAAAATCAAATTTAAAGGCTAACTTTTAATAACAACAATTTACGTTGCGGTAGAGCCGCCTTAAGTAAATAAATATTTCTTAGGTGTCTAAAGGCTATCGCTACTACAATCCTATATAACATGTTCACTGACCTTTGCGTTAAATTAAGATCTAGATAAGTACCACATCATACTAGTTTATAGCAGCGCTAACAAAACCACAGAAAACCCTACATAGGAACAAATCAGTTTGCAAAAAAACATAAGTGAGCTGGATTCATTGTTCTTATTTATATTTTCATATTTATTGATAAGAAAATTTCAAATAAATGGGTCAGATGTCACGGGAATTTCAAAAAAGATCGTTAAAGAGGGAGAAAATTTCCAAAAAAAAACTAGCTCTAATATTTATAATTTCAATTTGTTGCTGAAAACGGGTCTCCGCGCCACCGTTTCGGGATGAGTACGACTTATATAGCGAGTACCGCATCTAAAATAAGCACCAAATATTGATTTAAAATTTAAAAATTATATAATCATTTCAACACTTGAACAAAGAAAGTCCCGTTGGAAAAATATTTTTAAATTCATTTTTCAAAAAGCTAGCCTATTGTTAATTATCTATTTTCTTTCATACCTCTGTCTTCATTGAAAGCTGAATAATTGTTTAAACAATCACAATAAAATTTTTTCACCCTTTGGAGTATTTTCTATGAGTGTACTCAATAAGATGACGCTATAAAGTTATTTAAAATTAGGTGATATTGTTTATAACGAGTTTTCTAAGTTAACAAAAAATGAAAAATCGGAAAATTGTTGTTACATTTTTTTTCTCATATACTATGGTATAGCTGTTTTTATATTAGAAATAAAGAGTAAATTATTGTAAGATTTTTTAACGCCATTTGTTTATAAATTGTATATAAACAAATAGTTTACTTTAATATTTTTGAAAAAAATATTTTTACCATTCCATTGTTTAGGGTCAATGATGATTTAAAAGAAAATTTTTTTTTCTTCAAAAATTTTTCTTATTGTTTATAATCGTTTTTTTCATATTTGCATTATTTAAATAATTAGTTAAGAAATAATTCTCCCTTTAACAATCATTATTGATGGCTCATAGTACAATTTAAATTATTTTTTTCATTAATAATTTCACTGTTTATTTAGTTCAAAATTTGTTATAAACAATATTTGAGCGTCACAATATTTTTTTTCTAATTCTACTAAAAATTATAAAAACAACCATATGCAACAAAGTTGAGAAAAAAAAATTTTATGTATTTTTTATTCAATTTACAAAAAAAATTCAGAAATTTTTTTTTCGCCACATTGTTGGATATGGTTGTTTTGTAATTTTTAGTAGTACTAGAAAAAAATTATTGTGACACCCAAATATTGTTTATAACAAATTTTGAACTAAATAAACACTGAAATTATTATTGAAAAAAATAATTTTTTTAATTGTATTATGTGCCATCAATAATGATTGTTAAAGATAAAATTATTTCTTAACTAATTACTTAAATAATGCAAATATGAAAAAAAAAGATTATAAACAATATGAAAATTTTTTTAAGAAATACAATTTTTTTTGAAAAATCATCATTGACCCTAAACAATTGAATGGTAAATTTTTTTTTTAAAATATTAAAGTAACTATTTGTTTATAAGCAATGTATAAACAAATAGCGTTAAAAAATCTTACCCACAATAATATTATCCTTATTTCTAATATAAAAACAGCTACACCATAGTATATGGGAAACATTTTTTTTAACAATTTTACGATTTTTCATTTTTTGTTAACTTAGAAAACTCGTTATGAACAATATAAACAAATTTTAAATAAATTTATAGCGTCATCTTATTAAGTACACTCATATAAAATACTCCAAAGGGTGAAAAATTTTTATTGTGATTATTTAAACAATTATCCAGCTTTCAATGAAAATAGCGGTATGACAGAAAATAGTTAATTAACAATAGGCTAGCTTTTTGAAAAATGAATTTAAAATTTTTTTTCTAACGGGACTTTCTTTCTTCAAGTGTTGAAATAACACCATAATTTTTTCGAATTTTTAAATCAATATTTAGTGCGTTAAAAAAATTATTTTAGATGAGGTACTCACTATAGAGGCGGCGTACTCATTCCGAAACTGTCGCGCGGAGACCTTTTTTCAGCAACAAATTAAAATTATAAATATTAGAGCTAGAGGTCCAGGAGTTAAAAGTTTTTTTTGTTAATATCCTCCTCTATAAGGATTTTTTTTGCAATTTCCGCTATCTTGTATAGTTTTTGAGTTATCATCAAAAAATAAAATGACTTTTTTTTGTTAATAACAATTACAATTTATATTTGAAGAAAAAAATCGACATGACACATTGAAATTGATAATATAAATTATCATTCTTTTTTAATTTAAGTTAATTGCCCAATTTAACTAAAAATTTAATTTTATATTCTGTAACACCAGCCTCAGGAGTAAGCTCTTTACAAGAAAAAGGACACTGTATCTCACATAATATCACCAAAAAACAATTCTTAACTAAAATGGCACGTCCGATACTGTACGGCGACTAACGCGTATTTCGCCAAGGCATGGATGAACACACCGGATGACATCAGCCAACAACAGAGAGAGCGCTACTACCGGTACATTTTATTAATTGAAACAATTATTAATTTTTCCTAGTTATTCATAAAGATAAAAAAAATTAAAAAATAATAAAAAGTCAAAAATAAATAGTCCAACAAGTTGACCGTGCGAAATATTTATTTATTTCGATTTTTTTTTTAATTTTTTCAATTTTAATTTTTTACTCAAAAAACAGATGGAAATTTAAAAATCTAGCACGATCAGTCTTTAGTCATTTTCATTCAGAATTTGTTTCTGAAAATATTTTTCTAATAAAATCAAATTTAAAGGCTAACTTTTAATAACAAAAATTTACGTTGCGGTAGAGCCGCCTTAACTAGTTTCATTAAAAATATGTTTTGTTGCTTATTTTAGACCCTTTTATCATTTTCAAGTGAAGCGTAACTCGTTCCAAAAACCTTGAAATTTCAGTACTTTTTTCTACAAAACTACTATGAATATGTTCAAAATTGAATGGTAAAAGAAACAATTGCGTTTAAGTATTTTTATTATTTGGCACCTAAATATGATAAAATCACAGATTGCCTCTTTTTTCAGTGATGCTTTTCGACCAAAATTGCCCCTTTTTCAGTCTTTTAAAAATAACTCGAAAACAGCAAAATTCATAATTTTTACAGGAATATTTTTTAGTATAAAAACAAATTTTCTATATGTCACTTTCATAAATATGATTAGAGTGTTGATTGTTTCTATTTTATTTAGAAAGGGCACTGTGATATGTTTATTTTTTATACCAATCGTTATTATATTTTATTATATTTTTCTTAATTTGAATTTGAATTTGTTTCTTAGGCGGAGGCAAAAAGTGATGTTTTACGTCCACTTTTGACTACTTAAATCTGGTTTTTAATTTTTTAACAAAGAAAATAATAATTTCATCATTTATGATTGAAGTATTATTGTTATTTATAAATTTTGTACTTTTCAATGTTCCTAATTCGTTTTGCACAAAAAAAATCATATATTTTATATTGTTTTTTTTTACATCTAATTGTGTATTTTGTTTCTGATATTCTGCCTATCGATATACTTAGATAAGAATTGATACCCTATGTTATGGGTGGAAAAAATTGGATCTCGTAGGTTGTTTTTTAACAGGAAATATAACCGGATACATGATATTATTGAAAATAATATCAGGTTAAAAAATTGTGTTCAACAACTTCCTCCTGGTATAACAAAGGGTGTCTACTTATATTTTCCCCTAATTTAACCGTCTATAACGGTTCGGAATCGAAATATGGGATTTCTTTGCGATTGATTGAAAATTTTTTAATTTTTCCTTTTTTTTAATGGTTACAGTTGTTTCCGGTTTTGTAGTTGTTCTTTGGTTTTTGCGATGTTTTTCGATTTTTTCTAATTTTTCCTCGTTTTTAGGGTTTTTTGTTTGTTTTTTATTTTCAATTCTTTTCAATTTTTTCTAATCTTTCCTCATTTTTTTCTTTCTGTTTTTCTATTTTTTTTTTGTTTTCTAATTTTTTCTCATTTTTTTTTATTTTATTCATTTTTTGTGATAATTTGCGATTTTTTTGTCATTTGTTTGTGATTTTGTTGCGGTTTTTTGCCATTTTTTGTGATATTTTTCGATTTCTTGCGTTTTTAAGCTTTGTTTTTCGGTTTTTTTCAATTGTTAGCGTTTTTTTCGGTCTTTTGATTTCTTCATTTTTTCCGTATTTTACAATATTATTTTTCATTTTTTTCCCAATATTTCTCTCTCAATTGCGGTTTTTACTAAAAAGTTTGATTTTAGTACGAGTTTTCTTTAAATAGATTAACTTTTTTCTAATGATTTCAATGACGTTACAATAAAAATAGCGAATTTTTGACATTTTTTTAACTATTTTTTTATGAAACATCCAGTGTATTTTTTTGTAATTAAAAAAACTGACCTTCAACTATTCAGCTGTACAGGGTTTTTCAAAATCGGTTAGCAAATGACTCGAGTTTAAAATTATTGACATTTTTGATATGATGTCATCGCAAGCGATAGAAAAAAATTCAGTCTATTCAAACAAAACTTGTACCAAATTTAAATATTTTGGTGAAAACCGCTTTTTTTTGGCCCTGAACTGTTTATAAGTTTTGGACAGTTAAAATATAATATAGGATCACCCTAATCTTCCTATGATTCCCTTGTAGAATAAATTTTCCTTACCAAGTAAGATTATCAATTTTACGTTTTTTAGCAATATTTTCCTGCTTGAATTTAAAATTTTTTTTTAATAAATTTCATGTTCGCTTTGATGTTCTACTTTTTTATTATTTCCTAATTACAAACAACCCCTGGCGTTATACAGGGCGTTTCAGAATGAAATGTACATACGTTGACTAAAGGTGTGGGACACTTGGATGATTAAAAATCGCTGGTTAATAATGGGCTATCATACCTCATTAACTAGATACAGGGTGTTTTATGGATTTCACCTGAATTTTTATTAGGTCATAACTCAACTACTCGGTATAAAAATATAAAATTTCTCAGGTGAATTTCATTAGATATAGCTAAAACATTCCCTTAGAAACCATAAATAAAATACAGGTCCGGCTTAACAAAAACAACACCCTGTTTAACAATATTTTGTAAATCTGATAAGATATTCAAAAAGACCGAAAAAAACTGATGTAGATAAAGTTCTTTTCAAGTTTGCGCATCTCGTTTCAGATTCTGTAATTTTTTGTTGAAAATTGTTTTCGTAAAAAATTGTCAACTTAAGCATTTAAAAATAATTTTCTTATGGTAAACTACGGACAATATTTCTTTTGTATGTAAGTACTTTTCAAATGTCTTAATTTAGTATTTTTTCATTACTTTGCTAAAAATGTTTCACAGGCCGTAATTAGCTAAAATAATAATTTCTTTTAATTTATGAATAACCTGTATAATGAAAAGCAAAGATATTAATGCCTAAAAAAAGTACATACATACAAAACAAATATTTTCCGTAGTTTACTCTAAGAAAATTATTTTTAAATTCATAAGTTGACAATTAAAAAAAAAAAAAATCTCAAAAAATTAGAGCTTATCAGATTCACAAAATATTGTTATCAGGGTATTGTTTTTGAGGCCGAAAGAAATAATCAAAATTTGTTGATCCGGACCTGGATTTTAATTATGGTTTCTATGGCAATATATGAGGAAGTCCACCTGCCAAATTTTATATTTTTATACCGGGTGGTTGTTGAGTTATGACGACCAAATAAAAATTCAGACAAAATCCATAAAACACTCTGTATCTAGGTAATGAGGAATGATAGCCCATTATTAACCAGTGAATTTGAATCATCCCAAGTGTCCCACACCATGTATGTACATTTCACCCTGTATAATTTTTATTGGGTCCACTATGATTATTTGTTAATTTCAATTAACTTTTATATGGTAAGTGCGCTTTAATATTATAAAAAAAACCTTGATTGAATTATTGTATAACTTATAATTCTGAAGATGGTTTGTCAGCCCAAACAAGTCACCGTTTCCTAAAATTTTACTAATAATATTTATGTGATACATGACTTTAATAACTTATTTATAATTCATATAGAGTATTTTATTACAAATTGCAAGTAATTTTTTTGTTGAATGTCCAAAAACAAAAATATATATTGTACATATATACATAATTGACACTATTCTATAACCTGTTAACTGCATATTTTTATATAAACTGTGACATAACTAAGTGCATGGAATTTTGATTGTGTTATAAAAAAATACCTAATAAAGACCCTTGTGCGTGTTTTGGTTGCCATGGCATTAGGAAAATTATACCAGAGAAATACTAAAAGGAGGCCAAAACCGCAAATGATCCCCGTAACACTAATATTTGTCCCTCGATGTTTTTTGTACCAAGTAGCATCTTGTCTTTTATATGATATGAGGTTGTTGATATGACAAATGTCTATAAATATTAAAATATATTTTTCTATCTAAAGAGCACTGCATAACTCTTCGGCACATTTGTTTAAATTTTTTTCAAATTTTAAATCAGAAACACACCAGTGACCCAATGCACTCGTATTGCTTATATTTTTTCTCCTATTATTCTGACACTATCTATTTTTCACTATTTGTCTATATTGTCTCCTTGGAAACGCGCCTACACAGCGAAACAGGCTAAAATAGTTATAAAAAAACCTGGTAAGTTATCACAGAAACATGCAGCTTGGACAAGGAGTTTAAATAACACCGCATTTTAATATCATTTTTTTTTTTTTGAGAATTTTATTTTTATTAATAACGCGTTGCTGTGCCAGTTTTAATTTGTGGAACAATACTTATTGACTAATCTTACGAATTAGTTTTTTTTTACTAATTTAAAAGTGATAAAATAAATCGCGTTTTTATTTTTTTGAATTTTTAAAGTTTTTCGTGTTTTTTTTTAATTTTTTTTACTTATTTTATTAGGCTGGATGGATTTAAACCAATTCATTTGAAACCGAAGCTAAAAATTCTAAGTACAATAACAGTTGAAAAACTATAATAATCAAAACTTTTTTTATAAGATTAAAATATTCAAAAAGCAATAAACTAAATTTGATTTAAAAAGTTATAAATATATCGAAAAATAATCTAATAAATATTCCTATATACAATGTGTTTTAAAAGTTAATGTGCCTTAAAAGTAAAATATAAATTAACGATTTCATAGAATTTTTTCTTGAATTATATATATCTTGGGAACTACCCTGTATATTTTTTCTTATGTTGTTTAAATAAAAGTTTAATCTGACTTTAGACTTTCATTTAGATATTTGAGATCGAAACAAAAATATGTTTTCAACGAATAATGAAAAACTAGGTCATACCACAATAATTTAATGGAGATCATAAATTTTAATAAAGGGCGGCGACATGTTTCGGCCAATCATTGGCCATCCTCAGGCAAATGGTTATATCACAACAAATTATGAAATTGGTTGAATTTTTAAATGGTATGAAGCTGAATATATATAAAAATACGTAATATATGAGGAACCCATAAAATCTTTTTTTTAAACAAATACTTAGTTATGTTAAATTAAATTTAAATTTATTATGGAGACTTATTAGCACTCATTGCGATTTTCTCCAATTTTGGTGATTTGAATTTAAATTTAATTTAACATAACTAAATATTTGTTTAAAAAAAGATTTTATGGGTTAATAATATGTTACGTATTTTTATATACAGTGCGACTCAAAAAGTCTGCACCATATGGGAAACATTTTTATTATTCATTTGACAGAAAATTTTATTCTTGACAAAAGTTGGTGCATTGCGTAAAACTGCTATTTCAAGCATCAAATTTTCAAATTTCTAAATGGTATACAGGGCGGGCACAATATAGAAATTTTGGCCAAGAGTAAAGTACCCTTATTTTTAACAATATCAAAAAAAATTATTTAGGAAAGTTGTTTGGAATTAAAAATTACACTCAGATTTAAAATCACAGCATCCTACGCAAAAAATCCATTTTTTTATGTTTTTGGCCTAGCTCAAAATAATATCATTTCGGATGCACTTTAGCTTCCTTCAATCACTATAATACATTTTGGTTAAAAAATTTTGGTTTTCTTCGTTATTTTTACAACATTCTTGGCCTTTTTTTTAAATTTTTATGATTTTTGGTTGTTTCTTGGTGCAAAGTTGAAAAACGACCATTATGATTTAATTGAAGAAAATGGGTAAGAGAAATGATACTCAAAAGTTTTTAGTACCAAAATGTAAATAACATTCACTTATTTACGTCAAAAAAATATTTTTTAATTTAACGGTGTAAAACAAAATCTAGCTAAAATTAACTAAAAAAATGAAGCTTTCAAAATGAAAATAAAAAAAAATGGAATAAAAATAACGAAGAAAACCAATTTTTTTTAACCAAAATGGCTGTGATTTTAAATCTGAGTCTAATTTTTAATTCTAAACAACTGTCTCCAAAATTTTTTTTTGATATTGTCAAAAATAAGGGTACTTTACTCTTGGTCAAAATTCCTATTTTTGCCCGCCCTGTATACCATTTAGAAAATTGAAAATTTGACGCTCGCAATAGCAGTTTTACGCAACTTTTGTCAGGAATAAAATTTTCTGTCAAATGAATAATAAAAATGTTTCCCATATGGTGCAGACTTTTTGAATCGCACTGTATATAAAAATACGTAACATATTATTAACCCATAAAATCTTTTTTTTAAACAAATACTTAGTTATGTTAAATTAAATTTAAATTCAAATCACCAAAATTGGAGAAAATCACAATGAGTGCTAAGTCTCCATTATGAATTTAAATTTATTTTAACATAACTAATTATTTGTTTAAAAAAAAGATTTTATGGGTTCCTAATATATTACGTATTTTCATATATATTCAGCTCCATACCATTTAAAAATTCATCCAGTTTCATAATTTGTTGTGATATAACCATTTGCCTGAGGATGGAAAATGTTTGGCCGAAACATGTCGCCGCCCCTTATTAAAATTTATGTTCTCCATTAAATTATTTTGGTATGACCTAGTTTTTCATTATTCGCTGAATAATTTTTTACCACATTTGAGTATTGATAACCCTATGTTTTTTTAAATGAAATTTATAATTAATGTATGTACATTTATCAGTAATATAATAAAATGTAAGATATTGAAATAAAAATCCACATAATGCAAGGATTTTCTTATTATTTTCATTAAGCAGACAACTGGGTTAAATATATCTACATAACAGTAAAAAAAATTTACATTTACAATAAAATAAAAAAATATCTTCAAAAAAATGATCACTTTCTGCTACCAAAATTCACTGATGTCTTCTTTTTGTCTTATGTTTTTTTTCTGCTATTATCTCTACTACTTTATGCTACTTTTTTTTGAACACAGTATTTAATTCTTATATTTGTTTTTAAATAAAAGTTTTCCTTTTTTATTTATATTTTATAATATTTAACATTCCTTTGCATAACCATTCTGTTCAATCTAATAAAATTCCTGCCCAATTTTTTCTATCAAAATCCATTGACAAATCTTAATCAATCAATAATTATTCATTTTTTTTAACAAAACTTTTAACTCACATACTATTTTTTCTTTTTTTTTAATATACAATAACTTGACTTTTATTGACATCATCCAAATGACAAATAATCCACCTGATAAAAAATGAAGGAAGAAAAAAAAAATTGTCACTCAACTTGTCAGAAGGAATTTAATACTTAAAATTTATTTTTAATTCACATTTTACTTTTTTTATATTACAAATTAAGAAATCTGTTAATTTTCCAAATCCTAATAATTTTCTTTTTATTTATCAACCCCTACTTACTATAACAAGCTAATTCTATCCTATACAGGGTATAATATATTTCATAAAAAAAAATAACAGCATAACAATTTGACACATTGTATAGCGGAAAATATAGAAAAAAAATTGTATATTATTGATAATAAAAAAGCTAGTTTCAAATGAATTTAATAAAATACTGCCAACCTATAAAACGCCATAACTTTATTTTGTACCATCTCATCTATCATTAAATTTTAATTATATAATGGGCTTTACATACAGAGTACCTGATAAATAGAAAATAAATCGATTAAGCCTAAAATATCATCTAAAACTCTATTTTAGTGCTATTTTTCTCTTCTCTCTGTAGATCCCATTTTTTATTCCTTAATATAAGCATTTTATCAACTATTTTCTTTATCACAAAAAAATGAGGTCTGGATAACTTCGTATAAGAAAAAAAAATGTTTGTTGATTTTTTTAATATGATTTAATATTAAAAGTGACTTGAAATAGATAATTGTTATCAAATTTTCTGATTACGAATTATTTGGATCTCATTAAAAAATGGAACTCTATTTTTTTAGTCCAATAATAAATTTTAAGAGAAAGAATATAAGAAATAAATTATCGTAATGTAGTATTTTGAATTCACTATTTAGAAAAAAAGTACAGCATAAATAAATCACAGTAGTATTTGACTTTTGTTTTTATTAAAAAAAGATATAGACGAACAAACGAATCCGAAGAGATAAATCATTCATTAAGGAATACGTCAGCAAAATGCAATTTTCAAACTTTCACTTCGGATAAAAAAATTTAGAATCATACGACCTATAATCAGCTAAATAAAAATATAATTTTAAAAAGTATTTGCATAATTGGAGTAGATACTGTACACCGTTCCTACCACCACTGTTAGAATGGGAGGATGTAGAGGTTCAGTGTGTCAGAGCCGGTCTTCAGATACTTCAGCTCCGTATGGTCTAGTCTTCAGCTCCATCTGGTCCGATAGCAGACGTACAGAATAATACACCTTCGAGACGATTCAGTGCCGTGCACGAAATTATATAAAAGTGGGAATCAGCACCACGAAATTTGATAATATACTAGATAAACAGGTTTGGAGAAAGCTTTGCGGAAC
The DNA here is from genome assembly GCA_963243735.1 of Neocrepidodera transversa. NCBI lineage: Eukaryota > Metazoa > Arthropoda > Insecta > Coleoptera > Chrysomelidae > Neocrepidodera > Neocrepidodera transversa. The sequence continues at coordinate 18,853,306 of OY725350.1, forward strand.
AAAATATTTTGGTATACGATTTTCTAAAAACAATCGTACTTTATCGTAGTGCATCGGATCCACGTCACGGCGGTTGGGGAAATACACGGGCGGTCTCGGAGGGTTTATCGTGCCAGATCGAATTCAGCTTTAGCCGACTTCTTGATTTTCAATCTACACGAGATTTGGCTATTGTTTATTGGTACAAGAAGGTGGTTTATTTGTTACAGCCGGTTCCATAATGAAATTAAAGCTTCCTTTAACATAAAAGTCTACTTTACAGTAGCATTATTGTTCCATAATTGTTTTTTAAAGCTAATTTTACGCAAAAGTCGACTGTAGTGTAAAGTTCCGAATTTGGTCAATTTTGGGGAAAAGTAGACTTTCAGTGGTTTGCACTAATCTCTAGTTAATTTTAACTAATAATTAAATCTGAAATGCTTTGCACCGAAGAGCATAATCTGTTTTTTACGTAATTAAAGATTAGCATTTAAATATATATGTTGGTAGTCGTGAAATTTAGTGTCTTTTTGAAAATTTCGTTACATGCAGTGTTTTTGCTGCTTTTTTTCTGCCTGTCGGACATTTTATGAATTTGTTTGTATATTTTCTGTTGATACTGTGGATAGCTTTTGATAGGGTCTTTTATAATTTGCGTGCTGTTGCTAAGTTTTATTCCTTCAAAATGAGTATTTATAAACCATCCCCATCAGTAAAGCGTCAAAGATCATTAAATTTTACTAACGAGGAAAAGATTAATTTACTTCATTCTATAAAAAAAATACAAGCATGTTATTGAAAATAAGGAAAATGGTGGAGTAAATTGGAAAATAAAAGACGAGGTATGGAAAAATGTAGAACGAGAATTTAATTCTTCATCGTCCACATTAAGATCAGTGGATGTTCTCAAAAGGTTCTATAATAATCAAAAAAAAGAAACAAGAAAAAAGGCCGCCTTACACAGAGCAGACATAAATAAAACTCTTGGCGGAAAACCAATGGTTGTAATGTAATTATCCATTTGATTAAAATAATTGGCCCTTTCATAGATTTGCCTAGGAACGCCATGTTCTATCAATTCCAATATATCTAGTTCTAACTCATCATCATCTATTTCCATATCGTTAATATAATTTATCATTTCTATTGCCGCGGCGCATTCATTTTATTAATTAACTTTTGAAGTTGACAACTTTAATAAATACGTTAGGAAATCACTAATCCTCACTTCTTCATAGGATTAACTTTAATTATTAGTTATCACTTTAATTAATACTTAATATTTCCGTGCAAAGTTAATTTGTGAATAACTGGTAATTAACTTTAACTACCACTTTAATCACACCGGTGCAAACCACTTTTATGTCGTAATTCTAACCTTAAAAATTTGACGTTTCTGTTTATTTTGTTATTATTGTTTCTTAATATAATAGTGATTTTTGTGTTTTGGTACGATCGAGATGAATTTAAATCATTTGTAGGACACAAGTTTAAGTTCTTCGTCAGAAAGTAAGGAAGAAAATATAATGGTTTTGAGACGGGGAAAAATATATAGGACACGTCAACAGTATTTTCAAAAATATGATGATATTGAATTTTTTGTCCGCTTTAGGTTAACAAAACCTACGGTGTTAGAATTACTGCAACAAATAACACCTTTAATAGCTCTACCTACAAATAGGTAATTTATGAATTGTTTTATTATATGAAAAGTATTTCACAGGGGCGGCTGTATCCTACCACCAGAACAGTTACTGCTAACATTAAGGTTTTATGCTATTGGTAACTTTTTGGTGACAGCTGGTGATTTTATGGGCATTTCAAAAACCTCTACATGCCGTATTGTAAGAAGAGTTTCGTCGGCCATAGCTTCATTAAGGCTACAGTATATTAAAATGTACAGACCGTGAGTGATGCTCAATTAAAAATTAGGGACATTGTGGCACGATGGCCTGGTTCGTGCATGATCAAACCATATTTAACAATACCAGGCCAAAGCAGCAATTTATAGAAAGGACATATGGAAATTATATTTTTATAGGGGATAGTGGCTACCAGCTGAAACTTTATCTCATGACAAAATTACATAATGTACAGAATGAAGCAGAAAGTCTCTATAACGAGTCCATCATTAGAACTCGAAATGTTGTAGAGAGACAATATGGGGTCTGTATTGTAATTTTATTTGTTTCTTTATTTTCAATTATGTGATGTTCCAAATTTATAGCATTTAATAGTCTTAGTTCATCACTTTTTGAGAAGGCAGAACTTCTCTTCCTTTTACCTCTGCTTTCATTTAAATCGCACATCTCAACCTAAACCTCTTTATCTTTTCCTAATTTTTAAACAAGGCACTAAATCACTCTCGCTAAATACACGTGTTGAACTTACAAAATGAGCAGAAAAATTAGGTTCAGTTACGTAGAATTTCAAAAATTCTTCTCAAACAGGCCGGGACCTAACTTCACGTTTAGTATTTCAGGTTCGCCAACATACAAATATTTCGAAAACGCTTCCTTTTTACCTAAAGGACGATTTAATTTTATTATGGAACCGACGGGACTTTAAGAACGATTTTAAAGCGACTTTAAGATAAAGCTCTCTTTTCATAAAGGAATCTTTTGGTGATATTTATGGAACCGGATGTAATTCATTAAGTTTCCGTTTTTGACAATATTATTGTTTAGAATCTACTTTTATTTTTGGCATTTTTTTGAATGATTATAAGAAATTAGAAAATATTTGGCCCTTACAAATGTTTTTATTTTAAAACTAACCATAAAGACGTAAAAATGTAGCTATTTAGAATCAGCCGCAAAAACCCTCTTCGGCAATTTATAAATTACTAAATAAATATAATTTAAAGTGAAGCCAGCCGCGAAGCACATCGCTCTCATCAACACGTTACCCTCAGAGTGATGGAAATAGGGTGGAGTCAATATTATTTGTTCCCATTGAATCGTTGCATAAATACATTATTCTTCCTCTCATTACCAAATCCCTATATTCCTTAAAAATTTTACCAGATCTGTATATAATATTTTGTTTCTCCTCCCTGTATTTTTTCTTAGATTCTTTTCAATCGTATGGTATACGATTCTATTAGAACTTGACGATTGTCTTTTCTTTTCCATTTAAAACCCATGTTCTTCAAAAGTCTACTTAATGAAGTCATTGAATCAGAAAAAGTTATTTGCCTGTCTTTATTTTTTTGTAAAATACTTTATCGTTGATCTTCTTTTTTTAATAACAGTAAAATTGTAAATAATTTGTCGAATATCAGATATGTAGGCTTGGGTGAGTTCTCCAAATATCCTTCTACGAATTCCATTTTTATGTGGAGTTCTAAAGGATGTTGAAAGACCCAAGTCGATCTTTTTACCTTCTGATACTATTGATTGGTATGTTCTATTAATCTAAAGTCTATAACTCGAAGTTCTAAAGGCAGATTCAGTAGGCTTGTTCCCCCAAGTGAGTTCCTAACTTGTTATGAATTTACTGAGTTGCGCAGTTATAAAATTATGGATCAGGATTCTGCGTAGTACAAAGTAATGGAAGAGTTATTTTATACTGCTCAACTCAGTATGTTCATAACAAGTTAGGAACTCGCTTCAGGACAAACCTTTTATGTTGAAGTTATTAAAGCATGAGGTCACACTTTGAATTCTAACAGGAAACAATAAAACTTAAATTTTGGTATTCTCAAAATTGTTAAATGGTATTAAACTTTCTAAGTAACACATGTGGGTATTCTACCGTAAAATTTTTTATGTTTTAGATTTATTATCATTCAGTACTTATAGATTTAAAAAATTTAACTAATACCAGACACTGTCACACGTTCACAAAAAATTTAGTATACGCAGTTTGAACTGCAGATAAAACTCACAGCGTTGTTACACCCCTGAAAATTTGAATTTGCCTTTGTTGCCTAGCAATCCACTATGCCGACTGAATCTCGTCTGTGCGCACGGCTACGTGATGTACCTTTCTCTATTGGTAACAACTCTATCCGACAGAGCTGAAGACTAGACTAGACGGAGCTAAAATACCTAAAAACTATATATAGTGGTGCTAGGAAATGTGTAGTGTATCTACTAATTGATGTTGTGATGGGTCAGAAGTTTCTAAAACACTTTCAATTTCAATAGAAAATTTTATTGGCAGTTTTTGTACATAATATTAAATAATAAGCGTTGTTGTTATAAAACATTTTTTTATAGTTAAACAAATCAAGATACTCCTCTAATATATTGATCATTTGTTCCAGTTGCATGCTAAAAAAATCCAAAAGTTTTGTATAGACAAGTTTGAGTGCTTTTTGTTGTAATCTTTGAGGCTAACCACCATAGACTGCTTGCGCCTTTTCCATATTATCTATAACGTATTCCAGATCGCTAATTCCCTACAAAATATCGGTTAAAAAATGATTCCCAATAGCAATTTTTTTCCGAAATGGGCATGCTCACGATTATCCTCTTTGGGCCGCAGTGTAATTAAAAAAATATTCTTCTCTACAACTGAGGTTATGCGTAAGATTGAGTTAAAATCGGTGCGAAATGTATTCGTGAATCTTGCAACAGTGCTTGAAATTCGTATTGACAGTTTTGAAGGAAGTTGTTAACGCCAGAGACGGTTTGGTTTTGATTTTTTCAAAGTTCGTTGAAATTTGTATGCTTATAACCAGTTGAGTGTTGTCGATTCTTCATTAAGTATAAAAGTGATTATTAATATTAAAATATTAATCTTCAATTATATATAGTGATTAACCTAAACCGAATGATCTTTAAATTTCACTGAAACCCACCCTGTCCGCAATGAGGATAATACTGATCATGCGCATTTGAAATTGTCTTGCACTTTTGGTATCTTTTCCGAAAAACTATATACCAGGTGTCCCACAATTTTTTTAACAAACCATTACTCCGAAAGAGCTGAAAATAATTCAATAAAATTTAGATTACAGTATCAGCACAGCCTTTATTATAATGCTATTCATTAATAGTATTAGTGCCGTCATCGGCGTAGTCATGACGTCATGTCACTTAAAATATAACATGGGATCGTGTGATAGTTCATTTTAAAGGTTTTTTATTCTGAATTCATTCATATAACACAGCAAAGCCTAACTATGGGGCATTTTTTTTTTTTTTTAATAATTATACAAACAATTTTGACAGAATAAATAACAGAACTTTAATAAATGCATTTAAAAAATAATAATGAAAGAAGAGAGTATTCTATAATTCATTTTCAAGAATGTGCTCAAAATTCCCCCCTTCTGGTTCAGCATAAGCATCAAAACCTTCTGCAAAGTTCATGCATATTTATCATTTCGGGAGTGATCATTCTGCATCCTTCCATTATTTTGGCTTTTAAATCAATATCCCGTGCTGGATTTATGTAAACAATTTATTTCAAATAACCAAAATAAAAAATCAAGGGTAAAAGTTCTGGTGACGGTGCAGACCAAAGAATCCGTCCCCTGTTATTGGGAAATCTATTATTTAAAAAATACGTTTATTATGTGGACCGATACCATCTTGTTGCCACAACATTTCTAGTCTTTCATTTAATTAAACATAAATCTATTAATTCACGTTGCAAAAAATGTAAGTAACGTTCACCTGTTAATGTTCCATCAAAAAAGTGAGGTCCTATTAATCTTCCATTAAATACCCCATAATTAGGCTTTGTGTGTTATATGAATGAATTCAGAATAAAAAACCTTTAAAATGAGCTATCACACGATCCCATGTTATATTTAAAAATTATAAATGACATGACGTCATGACTACGCCGATGGCGTCATTAAGGAATGGCATTATAGTAAAGGATGTGCTAATACTGTAACCCAAATTTTATTGAATTATCTTCAGCTGTTTTGGAGTAATAGCCTGTTAAAATAATTGTGGGACACCCGGTAACACCCAGTATATATATCCTTATTATATCTAGCACTAATTTTCCATAGTACTCGCGATCTATAATATAATATAGTTATCATCTTCTTAAACTCTAAAATAAATACATCATAGCCAAACCTGATTAGCTGGGTTGAGGTTTGTTTATTTAAAAAAAAAATGTATTTTGTTTTTATCTGCCTCAAATCGTTTCAATTATTCATGGGGTTTGCTATGAAAAACTAAGTGTTTTTTACATAAATTAAGTTAGGTAAATCTTAAGTTATGTGATTGTGAACTCTGCAGTTTCTTGATATCAAATAACTGATAGTTGACGCGTTAAATTGTCATTTTCGTAAGTTCGTTTAAAATATAAATGTTCATGTCACGCTTGATAGTTTAAAAATAAATAATCCTTAGCCAGGACCTCAAAATTAGAGCATGACGTCATAGTACTCTAGCAACAGTACCTATTTACTCGGATCATTTCATCATATCATATTAAAAAGCGCTCTGCTGTATCGCGCTGAAAGGGCACTACACTAGCCTTCTATAGTCAGAAGAACATATATTTGGGATTGACTTATGCAGGACTCTTGATGGTTTTACTGCTTTACAGGCAACTGTTATAAATCAATTAAAGTATCCTTTATCGCTTTTAAGATTTAACTTTTAGTCGGCCTCCTACTTACGTTTTAAATTGTATGCTCAGTAGCGCAACAAGTTTTATTTTTAAACATTTTATTGCAAAATTTTGCAGCGCTGAACGCTCTACGGACAAAAATATTGAAAAATACATTAAAACATTTTCGCTGTAGTTAAATTTTGAGTCATATTTTATATTTTGCAGTTTTTTTTTCAAAAATTTCAAAAAGTAAATATGTCAAAATTAAAAATTTTCGAAAATTTCAAGAATTTTGAACGTTTCAAAAATGTCATGTTTCAAAAAACATTAAAAAATTATTGTAAAATTTGTAAAAAATTTGTAAAATCTGTAAAATATTTGTAATATTTGTAAAAAATTTGTAAAACATATAAAAGTTTGTGTATATTTGCTGGGAAATAACAAAATATACAAAATTATTTATTTTTAATCGTTAAATCTGCAAAGGGCAGTTAGTTTATTACAATCGACTTTTTAACGACTTCCAAATATCTATTCCCCTTACTATAATAGTTAATATAATATGATTTAAATATATTTTCTCCACGACCATTACTGAATGTATGAATTCTGAAATCATTTTTAATAATAGAATGTAAACATTCATACTCTAGAGTCTGAATATTTATTCTATAATACTTGCCTCTTATGCATTTTGCATGTATTTTCATTCTTTATCAAGGTAAAGAATGGATTTTCTGTAATCGAAATAAACGATATGGGATTGCCCTGGATTTCAAAAGTGTCACTGTCAGATATAAAATGGTGACGGTAATAATTATTTTCAAACAAGTTTTAATTTAAACAAATTAATGAGTGAAAAATCAAGTGATGTAAATATAGAATTTAATAATATCTGAAATTGCAAATTATGAAAAAACACCAATGCACTAAATTTTAATATCGATAAGTGTACCACAGCACTATAAATATTAATACAATGTAATACAAATATGTCAACAAATAACTTGTGTTCAGATTTAATTTAATTTTGATTCATACTTTTTGATCGTGGAGAAAATATAGTCTGTTACTCGGTTAGAATGAAAAAATTCGACACTCGATGTTCCTCACACTCGCTTTCGCTCGCGTTCGGAATTTTCCACTCGTGTCGAATTTTTCATTCTAACCTTGTTACAGAATTTACTATTAATATCTATTATTTTAACAACAAAACTCGTAATACGATCGTTATCGTATTTGTCACGGTTTCAGGACGGTAATTTCGATACATGCTCAAAATTAGTAGTGATGTTCATAATGACATTCGAGTGATTTTAATAATCGGATGATCCACAGAAGTTAGTTTTCTCACTATGAACGGTGCTCGTCCGCGATTCTTCATCATCCGATTTAAATTTCGGTTCGGCCCGACTCTACTTTCTATTCTGCTTCACTCATACTCTCATCACTTCTCTGGCTTCTATGATTGTTCGGTTATTCTATGCACCTTGGTCGCGTGTATATACACTACAAATCGTGATTAAATGGCGAAAAAATGTATAATACGATTATATTTTTGGGGTGAACCCAAACGTTGTAGACTGCATTTAACGGTAGAAGCGGTATTCCAGCATCTGTTTCTCTTGAAAAGTAATTGATCAACTTCAAAATTAAACTTCGCTCTTTCTCATTATACCGGGAAGGCATTTTGACAATGAAAAATAAATAACATTTACAACATTTACGTTGAAAATAGTTAAGAAATACATTAATAACGTCATAATTCCGTCTCATCCATTTCATGATTGGGAGATCAATTTGGGCAATGTATGACGTAACGGGAGAGGATGGTTAAACAAAATCTACGAATATTTCAATAATCGGATGATACCAAGTATTTTAATAATCGGATGATACCAAGTATTTTAATAATCGGATTATCGATTATTTTTCATTCGAATTATCACATAACTAAATATTAGTGACTACGTGGATTGACATGCGCATTTAGCATCTTGTTAGCGGTTTTGAGCTGCTCCATGTCATCTTCCAGATGCTGATAGTGATTTTTTACCCGACAAAACCAGTGAAGACGATTTTGAACTTTAACGAAACAAGAGTAAAAAATGAAAAATATCCAGGTAAGAACATAAGTCGATCACACAACCAATCCAACGTTTACATACTTTTGTACCGTCACGAAACTATCCAAAGTCCACGCTTGCTTACAAAATGTAACGAGAACGGTATCCCAGAAATTCGTGTTTTGGAACAAATCTATGCAAACAAATGCTTTAAAAGCTTAAAAAAGGCAGTTTCTAATGAACAATTATAATAAAACACATTATTATTTGAGTATGAGGATATAAAAGAAACTGGACAATCAATCGACCGACAGGGAAAAGCGATCGACCAGAATAAAATACCGATATTCAGATGGGAAGAAAAGCATAGTTTGATTTATGCCAAGTGTTTCACAATAACCATTTTATAAAATCCCCAAATAAGAGATCTTCTAATAGAGATAAATGATCTAGTGGCCTTTCAGATCTATTTACTTAAGTTAATTTTTCTCTGATTTTAAAGCAAATAAAACAACGGCTGAGACGCAATCACTTACCATCAATTAAATTTTTAAGAGCCCTCAACATCATATCACTTTACCATAATCCTTTATCAATGTTCGTAAACGACTCCCACGTGGTATAGTACTCGTAAACAATAATCAACCAGGGGGTTCGGAATAAAGAGAAACGGATGTAGTACAAGGGCTTATGTACAATTTAGTTATTCTATACTTAAATATAATTATAATGCTAATGACTATTTTATCTATTATAATCCACCGAATTGATCTACAAGTGTCAACCTTGATCTATATACAAATTTAAAAAATAAAATTTGTCATTTTTTAAGGAAACAAAAGCAAATAACAAAACGTGATTATTAACAGCCAAATAAAATTTTCTATTTTCTATTTTTTTTAAATATAGCCGAACTGAAGGGCAAAATGTTATTGAAGTTCTAATGCATCTTGATATACCATAATTATAATACATTACTGAAATAAAATTAATATTTTTGCAATTTGGTGTCGTGTTCTAGAATAAAATGTAGTTCGTCAAAAACTTCTCTACCCTAAATGTAAAAATAAATTTTAAGAAAATCACCAGTTATTAATTTAAATGGTATTACATTTCTTTGTTTTATTTCTTTCAATGCTCCATGGAAAAATCAGATGGTAAGACTTAGTTTTTGTTTTAGTTGAACTTTATGTTTATTATTTTTGTAGTTTACCTAGATTATGCCTGATATATTTTTTTTAGTTGTTATGTGTCAAAAATAAATTGCTTTTGAAATGCCAATGATGGAATTAAAAATATGGGTTAAAAAAAATACTAGTTTTTGTATGCATATGTAAATATATTCATTTTAAATATTTGTTGTGTTTTTTTAGATAAAATAGTTTTTATTTATTTTTAGTGCTTCTGTCAGTGTCAATTTTGTTGTGTGGGGATTCCCATAAAAAAATTGTAATATGTATGCTTTTTCTATAACCACGCTTTTCTACATATTTTTATGTTCGCAAACTTGATCTTTTCTCACAATAATTGAAATATGACATTAGTGTGCTGGAAAGTGACATTTCTGTGGCAAAAAGTTTTTTCCGCACTGTACCATAAATTAAATATACTTGTAAATATGTAAAAAAAATGTAAATGATGGTAAACAGCTAACGCCATCTATCAAAATTACACGGCGTCACTTATTACTTGGGAAAAAGATTCCAACTGTGTAATTAGCGCCAGTTATAACTGGAACCGCAAGAGGGCCCAAAAGTATGAACACCTAAACATGTAAAATGTGCGAATTTGAATTCTTTGCATCAGGTCGTATATCGGACAGTTGTTTCGTCCCTTAAGAACTGATTGTGCCCAAATGTATAGAATTAAAATCTCACCTCGAAACACAATAGTGCAATACTGAGTACAAAGTATTAAAACGATGTTAGATCTAGCAATGGGATACAGTGTCATTAATTACTATGTAATTTGTTATTATATATGTTAGGAAATGTGGTTGTAGAAAAAGTATAGTGTATAACACGTGCAGAAAGGCAATCGCTCACGTTTTGTCAATTTTTTCAAACTCGTGAGAAATTAGCACCTTTTTGCACTTGTTGGACAATATACTATTTAATAAGATAGTAGAAAATAATATGTGTAACTCTTATAAATAATTTTTTCTCCACATTCAGGGAACGCAAGATTATTTTTTTACATAGTTGTACAAAAAAATATTTTTTTTTATTTCACTGTTTTTAGGTTTTTTTAATTTTTTTAAATGAAATTACACTATTAAAATAGACTTTTTTTGAACGTGTCAAAAGTGACATTTTTTTAAATTACAAAATATTTGGCAATACTTACATTATGTGTACAATTGATATTTTTTTTTACTTTTTATTAATATTGTTAAAATAAATCGGGTGTATTTTGCAAAAGCCAAATTTTTGCCATAACCATTAAATTAATTAATAGTATATTATTCAACGAGTATATAATGATATCTATTATTAATGAGAGTGGCGTTTACTCGCGTGAATAATAGCCATTATTTGCGAGTATAATACTATACTTTATCCACGACTATTAACTAATTGACTTAAACTGCTATAAAACTATTTTTATTTATATTTAATAAAATACTTGACATTGATCTTGATATGATTTCGAAGTAACATTAAATTTAACCTTGGCATGACCCTTGACTTTGACCTTGATATGACATTGAATTTGACCTCGACATTGATATAACATTGACATGTCATTTATATAACATTGACATGACCTTGAATGTAACCTTGTCAAGAACGACCTTGACTTTGACTTTGATATGACATTGAATTTGACCTCGAAATCGACATGTCCTTGATATGATCTTGGCATGAACGACCTTGACATTGTGCAACTTATTAATACTATTTTATTATTCATTTATTCACTGGTGAATAATAGATATTATTAATATTTAGTAAATTCATGTATAATAAACAAATAATATGTTAGTCGTGGATAAAAATTATTAATGGTGTTTTTAGAAAAAATATTGCGTAATATTGTTCTTAGAATTGCTTATTAACTCACTACAAAATAAAATACCATTTTAGTAATAACTATTTTGATACAAAATTTTTCTACTTTGCTTGAATTGATAGGAATTTTTGATTCAAATTTACAAAGCATTTTAATTATTATACTAGAATGCAAATAAATGTATAAAGGGTGTCCCACGACGTTTCAAAGAATATATATAAAAAATAAACGGATTTAAAATTTGGTGGTTTTATGCAGGTAAACGTGATGTCTTTTTTATACAGGTTATCCAGAAAAAAAGGTTCATATGAATATAGAAGATCTTCAAAGATGGATGCCAAAATTAGGTATTTTTTGCTTTATATTTCTGAAACAGTTTAAGTTACAGCTACGCATTTTTTATGTATGATCTACTAGTTAAAAAATTAAATTTTTATCGTCACAGGCGTTTTTTCGTAGGGCATGGCGTATAGATTTATTACGCCTTAGTTTTCATTTTCAATGCTTTTGTTTATATTTTTTGACATTTTTCTTTGTTCTAAAAAAACATTTTCTATAAAGAAATATTTTTTTGAGAAATAAATTTCTATGGTCTATTTTATTTAAAAAAAAGTAGTTTTTATTTATTTAGTAAACAATAAGACCGAATAAATTAGATTTTTTTTTAATAATTACTCTTAGAAACTTCATACAAAAGATCTTTTATACCTGATTATATTTAGCTTGTAACTAAAGAGATTTTAAAATGCGATTTTCGATACTTCATTTTATACCCACAATCCTTCCAATTATATTCAAATAATCGATTTTTTAATGATATACTCTTGGTTAACAGTTGATATTTATGATTTCCAAAAGTAATTTTTTTAAAGCCTACTTTTCTTATTTGAGAAAATAAAAATGAAAACAGTATCAATATTTTTTATAATACCAAAGGAAATAAACCATACTTCATGCATAATCATATCTGAAAGTCTTTAAAAAAATATTTAATAAACATTTTTATTAGGTATAAATTTTGTAATCGATTAGCACCATTCAATTTAAGTTAATTTTTTTTATTTATAATATTTTTTCTCTCAATAGTTTCAAGATGTTAGAGAATAGTTCGTACGTAGTGCCTCACCCTGTATAATTTAAAAGTAGTCATGTTTCTGTAATTTTGAAATAAGAAATAGTACTATTAATTAACAAAAAAGGGGATTATTTGCTATGTAAGAAAAAGAGTCGGGGTAGTTTTTATTTAAGAGGGGTAATTTCGTTTTAAGTATATTTTAATATTTTCTTATATCGTTACGTTCAAAATCTGGACAATCTGCTATCTCGTTTGAAATATTATTTTTAAAAATGTAATAATATACAATGTGTTTTAATTATAAGATCATCACTTTTATATTCGTTCTTGTGAAGCGTCGTGGGCCACACTAGAAAAAAATATCCAAAAAAGAATGTCTAATTAACTAATTGATCCCAAATATGGAAATGAATTTTTTTAAAAATCAGATATTTTAAGGGCGAAAAATTTTTTGCTAAGTCTGCCATGAATTTTCTTACATTTTAATACATCCGTACATTTGACAAGATATGAAGATCACGTGCGGTAAATATAAAAAAATGAGCAAGGAAAGAAAAAAGCTAAATATCGGTTTTTTTTACAATCCCTTCGGTGACACCCATTCATAATTATGGCCGTTTTTCAATGAATAATTTTTCTTATTACATTTAAAATTCGATATAATATTCGTGAATAGGCATTGTTCCCAAAGTGGCAAACCGATATAAAAATCTCGTAAATTAGAACCAAGTTTAAGAACAAGTTTTTTTTTTAATTATTAAAGTAAGATCAAAACAATACTATTTCACTTTTCTTATACATGGGCCTCTTATCAACCGTAAAGTAAGTCTTTATAATGAAATTTTAAATTGGAAATGATTCCTTCCACACGAAAGAAACTATAACAATAGTATCTAGGAATAACCCAAAATAGAAATTTTTTAAATATTCCTATTTCATTTTCTTGGAACCCTTAATCCAGCTTTGACGACCAGAAACGCTACATATTTCGAAGCGACAAAGGATTACATTCAGGTATAACTGACCTAAATGGTCTTCAGCCCCGAGTAAAGTTAAAAAACATCACGTTTTTGTAATTATTGAAGCAAAAATATAATATTCCTTAACAAAGGTATCAAACTAAACTTTGTCTGTCTTCGTTTAGCTGTGACCCATCTCCATCTTAGTCGTTTTTCTTTGAAACCTTTTCTAGAATGTGATCTCCACTTTTGATTCTCCACAAAGTATCTCGATTTTGAGATTTTTTACCGTCACAATATTAAGATAATACTACATTTTTTTTCTTTTCGGGTTATTCGCTCTTGATCTTTTCTTTTCATGAGCTTTTTATAATCTAAACAACATTATTGCATCGCGTTTGAGAAGGAAAAAAAGACAATTCATCGTCGTTGAGTTTCTTTTTTTTTTGGTTTAAACGAGATAATTTATCACTTTCAAACTTTATCCAAGAAAATTTATCGCTTTCAATTTTGTTACAAGAAAATTTATCCCTCTCGAGATATTGAAAAAAAAAATTATCGCTTTCAATTTTGTTCTAAGGAAATTTAACCCGCTCGAGATTTTGAAAAACAAAACAAAAATTTATCGTTAACGACTTTTTTTTTATTATTTTCAGTCTTTTCAAGTATTTACCATTCTCAATATTTTTAAGACAGTTTAATACTCTTTAAGTTTTTTCAATAAAATTTATCACTCTCAATCTTTTTCCAAGAAAATTTATCAATCTCGAGATTTGTGTTAAAAGAGAAAATTTATCGTCGTCGAGTTTTTTTTTTGGTTTAACCGAGGTAATTTATCACTTTCAAACTTTATCCAAGAAAATTTATCGCTTTCAATTTTGTTACAAGAAAATTTATCCCTCGCGAGATATTGAAAAAAAAATTATCGCTTTCAATTTTGTTCTAAGGAAATTTAACCCGCTCAAGATTTTGAAAAAACAAAACAAAAATTTATCGTTAACGACTTTTTTTTTATTATTTTCAGTCTTTTCAAGTATTTACCATTCTCAATATTTTTTTAAGACAGTTTAATACTCTTTAAGTTTTTTCAATAAAATTTATCACTCTCTATCTTTTTCCAAGAAAATTTATCAATCTCGAGATTTGTGTTAAAAGAGAAAATTTATCGTCATCGAGTTTAATTTTTTTTGGTTTAAACAAGATAATTTATCACTTTCAAACTTCATCCAAGAAAATTTATTGCTTTCAATTTTGTTACAAGAAAATTTATGCCTCCCGAGATTTTGAAAAAACGAAACAAAAATTTATCGTTAACCACTTTTTTTTATTATTTTCAGTCTTTTCAAGTATTTACCATTCTCAATATTTTTTAAAGGCAGTTTAATACTATTTAAGTTTTTTCAATAAAATTTATCACTCTCACTGTCAGTAGATAGAACGTCCTTTAACTTTAAAGACTCAATAAGTAAAGGCAATGACGTTTAGAATAAAACTTTACAAGTTGATTTCTTATACAATTGTCACAATCTAAACGTCATTGTCATTAGTTATGGAACCGTTAAAGTTAAAGAACGTTCTATCTACTGACAGTCAATCTTTTTTCAAGAAAATTTATCAATCTCGAGATTTGTGTTAAAAGAGAAAATTTATCGTCATCGAGTTTTTTTTTTTGTTTAAACGAGGTAATTTATCACTTTCAAACTTTATCCAAGAAATGTATTGCTTTCTTGTTACCAGAAAATTTGTCCCTTTTGAGATTTAAAAAAAAAACAAATTTATCGTTAACGACTTTTTTTTTTATTATTTTCAAACTCTTCAAAAATTTTTACCATTCTTAATATTTTTTCAAGAAAGTTTAATACTCTTGGGCTTTTTCAAGAAAATTTATCACTTTCAATCTTGTAAAAAAAAAATTTGTAAAAAGAGAAAATTTATCGTGATTGAGTTTTTATTGTTAATGTGAAATATTATTTCGAAATTATAAGATTGTATATTCAAAAAAATAATTTTAATATAATTCAATTCTAATTTTTCACTTTTTACATTTTTTTCAAACAGAAATAAAATAAATCTATCATTATTAAAATTTACTTTGTCCTTTCTATTCTATTTGTTTACCAGACATGGCCTGTTTAATTTGATCTTTTCTGCTTTGATTAAAATTGTGATAAGCCTTCTTTCAGAAATAATTAATATTTCTAATTAATCCAGCTGGTCATTTTAATCTAGGTAAAGTTTTTAAAAATATTTGACGCCAATTTTTGATACTTTTATCCTAGCATATTTTCATTTAGCGAGGTTTCATATGTATAATATAAAACTTTTATTTGGTGAAGTTTTATTTAAATAAATATTGATTATTTTTTATCATAAGTTACTGAGGCCCAAAAGCTTCAGTATTAAATTCGTGATGGCAAAAAAATTATCCCCATTTTTCACCACTTTGTTCGACGTCTCTAACATCCCAAATTACAAATAAGCAAAAAAATCCTGTTCGGACGTCTGTCTGGATGTAACACTCCAACTTTTGAACGAAAGCTCCGACTGAGTTCTGATTTACACTTTATTATTTAATTTTCTTTACATTTCTGGATTCAAACCTGGAATTTTTGTCCAGTATGACAATAACTAATTATACAATTGTGGGTAAAGTTATATGATTTTTCAGGATTTTCACTGGATAAAACCAGTTATATAAATTATTAAAAAATTAAATTAATAATTGATTAATTTTTATATGTTTAAATAAAATTAACAAAAAATTATCATTATAAGTTTGTACAACTTGTTCTTAAATGGTATCTTATTATTACGAAAACTTTTATTTAAAATAAAAAAACTCGCCTTTCAATCCATTTTGTTCTTTGTAGATGGTACATTGTGCATATTAAAGTAGATCGTAATTTTTAGATTAGTTAGCATGGAATTTGCTATTTTGGCAATGCAAGTTATAATATTTATATTTAATTATTAATGAAATTTTCAGAACAATTATCTACAACCATTTTGAAGATATTTGAAAATTTTCTGTAAATCAGTAACAAAAAACTTAAGCCTTTAAGGAAAATAATGCAGAGTTTGCTTAAAATCACTGGTCAATTATTTAATCCATATAGATATATACACAAACAGTACGTATTATTCTACATTAATTGGTTCAAATCATTCAATGTACATTTTTGTTTTTAGGCCTGATGATGGCCTGATGAGGCCGAAACATGTCGCTGTTTGGCCTATTTTGGTTAACATATTTTTATTATACTTTGTTGTATGACTTTGTGTCTTATTCTTCTTATAAAGTTTGTCAAAATTTTCAGTATGTCTCTTGGGCATCTTCGTATTATCATTAAGGATAATTCGTGCCATTTTGACTAGCATACTCTCCTCGCCAATTTGTTCATAAATTGTTCGAAAATACTGCCTAACCCTTTCACTGCTAAGCCTGAGTTTTTGGTCCTCTCCCGTGTGCGCACAAATTTAGGCGGTACGTTTTTATACGTCTGGAGCAGCGTAGTTCCATAGCGTATATATACGTCCGGAGCAGTTAACCGTAAAACAAGCCGATTTTACGATTATGTTCAGGGCCGGATTCGTTTACTTTTCGCAAAGGTAGAATAAAAACAATAAGTGGTTATTTGTTAACTACATTAAATGTAGGTATCTAATAAAATAAAATTAAATCACTTTCAAAATGAACAAACAAAATAAAAAAACTAAAATAATCTTCAATAAATGTAGGTAACGAAAAAAGATTTTTTGAAACAACTATCAATAGTTTTTTACCGTATGGTATCGTTCAAAACAATTAATTATACAAAGTGGCACATTGCATTCGCTACACATGTAACGCGTGTCTTTCCTATGTCCTCTTTTAGCATACACAACACACCGCTTTTGGACTTCCTTCTTTTTCGCAGTCGGTAGAACTTGAGAAGGGAAATGTCGAGCTGTCAAACGTAGGGGATTGTCTTGGTCTAAAACTTCTTCTTCCTGTTTTATAGATGTCTATAGGTGTATGGTATTTTTTCCAGGATTACAACCTTTAGTTGAAATGCTTCCAGACTTATTGTCGTACCCGTGGCAGTGAGAAATAAAGCATAGTCCTTTAAAAGGGAAATATCCAATAAGTGAAAGAATACTTTTTTGTACCACTTTACTGTGCGCCTTACACATTCGGTACTGCTTAGCATCATATCGGAACGATCCACAGCCCCCATATTTGCGTTGTAGTCCAGAATACACAAAGGTTTCTTTGTTTCATTACCAGTCTGTTTGTCAATTTTTCAAGTACCGACAACTTCGCTATCATGCATTGTACTTAGCATGAATACTTCACGTTTATCTTTCCATTTTAAAGCTAAAAGTTTTGTTGTAGATTTGTATTGCGTCTCTCCACGTTCCAAAACTTTTTCTAAGGTTGGCATTCCTTTTCGATTCTTTTTTACGGTTCCACATGCGTTGGTTTTTTGCTCGTGTAATTGCGTGTAAAGATTAGGGCTTACATACTAGTTGTCTATAAACAAAGAAAGGCTATTTCCAAGATAAGGTTTCATTAAAGTTAGAACAACATTACCAGACATTCCCACCTTTTTGAGAAGCTCTTCATCTATTGCGTCCAGGTTAGTATACTTTCCGGTATAAATTATGAAATCTAATATATAACACCCGTTTCACAGTCGCATAAAACAAAGAATTGGATTCCAAATCTGTGTCTTTTTGATGGTATATATTGTTTGAATAAAATTCTACCCTTGAATAGGAGTAAGCTTTCGTCTATATAGACATTTTGAAAAGGGTAGAAGGTTTCTTTCATTTGTTTTTTTAAATGATCCACAATTTTTCGGATTTTCAATAATTTGCCTCTTCTGTATTGTCAACAAAATGAAGCATCCGTAGCAAAAGAAGAAACCGATCCCAAGTCATAATTTGGTGAAATATGGGTATAGCTACCTTACTGTTTTTTGTCCAATAGGCGTTAATGGAGTGTTTCTTTATTTGTGCCATTAGTAAGTTTATTGCAAAAAACCAGTAGATTTCTTTATAATCTGTATTATGGAATCGAAGCAACTTAGACTTGGGAGGAATACCTTGAGAGGTTAAAAACACAAAGTATTTGTTACTTTGCTCGGCGATATACTGAACAATGTCTTCACCGAAAAATGTTTGAAAACAATCTAATTCAGAGCTATTTGTATCTAGGCCACTTTCCGAAGAACAACCCGAATCCCTGGAATCAAATTGGTGTATATTCGACCTTAGATCTTGTTCACGCCAGCTAAAATCATTCGTATTTTTCTTTGGGTTTCCTCTAAGCCTTTTTCCAAAATGAAGTGGACTTTGTTCAACGGAATCATTACTGTCCGAATCGTCGGAACTATCTGACGATCCAGGAGGTACATACGAAGGTTCTGGTGTGGCCATTTCATCTTCGACGCATTCATCTAAATTATCAGATACATCTGCAACCGATTCATTGTCACTATTTGCTAAAAGGTCCTCCGGTTCACTGTCACTCTCTGCTAAAATGTCCTCAAGTTCTTTTTCAGTGTAATAATGAATTTTTTTATAATGCGCCATTACGAAAATATACAACTAAATAAAGCACGGAGAGACACGAAAAAAACCTAATACGGTTCAGATGCGATGGTGGGGAATCCTCCTCGTATATATACGTCTGGAGCAGTCGAGAGGTAAACTGTTTTTTTTTACAAAATATGGCTGTCAGTCGACATTTCCGATGCTAAAAATGTAATATTGACAATATATTAGACCCTAGTATTATTACTTGGCGCACATTAAAATGTACTGCGTTTATATACATCTGGAGCAGTTATTTAATTCGCGTATATATACGTCTAGAGCAGCCAAAAGGCTAAACTGCTAACATTAACAAGTTCAAAGAGCTAACAAAATTTATAATTTTAAAATATCAAAGTTATATCTTTATCAGGCTGAAGAACTAGATATTAGTTCAATTGCAGATTTTTTCTTTGGGGACTCTTTCTAATTGGGATCGGCCAGAGAATCATCGCTGTCAGTAGTGTAGGTTAGCCGACACCGGGCAAGAGAAGAGGTTGACCTTGACCTTTGTTCTTGACCTTCAGAGTTGAGCTTTAAATTGATATCGTCCTTGACTGTAACATTGAATTTGACATTGACATTGGTCTTAACATTGACCTTAAATTTGAACGACCTTGGCACTGGTATAGACCTCGACGGTTACCTAGAATGTGACCGTGATCTTGAGCTTGAACTTGGTTCTAGCTAAGTTGGTAATGGTGATTATTTAAGTGACCGTAAACCTTAAAGGGTTAAGTAGCGATTAAATATTGTTCGTTAAACATCCAGAATAATATATTTTGATCAAAAAAATGAAATGAATATTTAAAAATATAAATAGCTTAGATTTAAAGGCATTTAACTAATATATATTCTGCCACAATTCTTATATTTATTATCTAAAATAATTAAAAACGCGCATTGAAACATTTGTTACAAATTCAACGAAAAGTTTGTTTAACTAAAATTCCTGAAATAGTTTAAAATATCCAAACAATTTTGCTTTTCTCTTATGAAAGCATTTATTTTTAATTAATAAAATGAATAGGTAAAAAATATCTGTATAAAAAAAGAGATCAATGACCAGTGGTCAGCAGTCAAAATCCAAATCCGTAGTAAGAAATTTTTTTATTGATTAAATGTTTTTTTAATATTATTTTTAGGTTTTACATTTTATTTACAGGATTTTTCACATAAAATTCCCGAAACCAATCTATAACAGATATTTGAATTCTAAAACAGGAGTTAACTTAATTTTTTTTTACGGGATGTTTATACATTTTGGATTTTTTTAAAGAAAAAATAGAAAGATAGAAAGAGGTCGAAAGTTAATGAAATTTTGGGATGTTATTCAGGGATGGTTAATTAACATTTTGCACGTCGACGACCCTGTGCGAAAAGAGGAGAGGGGGCACTGCAAAGTTTTCGACCTTCCTCTGGTTTTTTCCTCAGTAACTTTTTTCCCTTACGTCCAAAAGCCCCTCGATATTTTGTGTAGAGCGTTAATTTTTTTACAACTGCATGTTCGTTACCGAGATATGGTGCTTCGGAAAAAGTCATTTTTCAAAATTCGTTAAAAAATGTACCTTATTTCTTTTATTCGCTATACAAAAACGTAAATAGGCACATTTATCGTAAGACGTAAGGGAAAAAAGTTATTGAGGAAAAACAGGAGGAAGGTCGAAAATTCTGGAGTCCCCCCTCCGCCTCCTCTTTTCTTACAGGGTCCTGGAGGTAAAAAACTCGAGAAAATATTAATTGCCCATCCTTGAACAATTACTCAAAATCGACTAGACTAAAAAGCTGAATCCCAACTTAAAAATGTTCATAAACAGTTATTAAAATTTGTGACGTAATGCATAGTAAACCATTACGAAATAGCTTCAAAATGTTGCTAAGTTCATGGATGTGATAAATATTATATGCGAATGTGATCTTAATACAATTTTTTTTTCATAAATCCAAAGCAAATTTATTTTAAATACAAAATAGATTTACTAAAATCTGTATTTAATGTTTATTTAACATTAGCTTTAAAATTAAAATATATATTTTAGTAAATCGGTAACGGGAATTTTAGGTGGTTTTTTTATATTCGTGTGTTTGTGTATTTTTTTTAGGGATTTCCATCAATGGCATCTTGATAGTATTAGCTTGAACCATTTTAAAATTATTGCTTTCTCACAGAGAATGCATGATTTTTTTGGCTATTTATAACAAAAATTTGAAATTGTTACCAAATTTAAACATTTTTTAATTAAAAAATTAGAAGTATCATAATCAAAATTGATAATTACAAAGTTTTGCACTTTTTTACATCATTTTTATCAGTAGAGAAACAATGCTGAATACCAGCAATAACAATCACAAAAAATATACTGATATACACCAGCACTATTGACATATTTTAAGGATTTATAAAATTTTGTTTAATATTTTGAATCTGGGACAAATACTCCCCCGTTCATTTGCACCCCGATACATTTGTATCCCTGTTTCGAATGATAAAATTTAAATTACCTACTAATAATGCCGCAAATAAAAAATATTATACATTCGTTTTTTTTTTCATATTCTCCCATTTAAAAAAATCGAGCCGTGTTGAGTTCTGCTACGTTTTTGCGAAAGAAATATAGTATTCATTAGGTAATACAAAGAATAAAACTATATCAAAATAAACAAGAATTCATTCAAATTATTTTCCATCTAAAAATACCTACAACTATTTAGAGACCATTATTTACATTTCTACATGACTTTCTGATAAATATTATTATTATAATGTTTCATGTCATTATTTGACTAAGGAAAAAAGTGGTAATAGCTAATTATCGCTTATTAATCTGCCGCATAGCAATGTGATTTCCGCTTAGTAAGCAAGTATAAGTTAATTAATTTTCTTAGCTAATTAATTGTTTTGGGGAGAAAAAGTCACAATACAAAAATTTGTTTTAATTTTTTTCGGCTAATTTAATGTTTTAAAATAAAAACGTCACAATATAACACAACTCTGAACGCACGATTTTTCAAATGGAAAAAAATGGCGCGGTCAACTTAACTATCTTTAAAAAAAAATTTTATTTGCTGCATTATTCGACGTCTGTTTCGGTTATGCATTATTAATTGGTAATATCATCTGTCTCACTTAAACTTTATCATTAGTCGAAAAATTTAGAAAGGGGAGCAAATGTAATCGGGTGGGCGCAAATGTACGGGAGCATCTGTCCCGACACCGATATTTTTGTATGTACCAAGCTTACTAATCATTGTTATTTTTTTCTACTAACCGCATTGAAGTCTTAGCATTTTGATACTGTGCAACTAGCATTTTGATACTGTGCAAATTTTTGTTTCTTTACTGATAATGTAGCATTTATAATGTGTCCAATTCAAGAAAGTATATAATGGAGATATAACAAATACTAAATTGATTTTATTAATATTCTTCTCTAAAGTAAATTTGACAGGTAGAGGTTTGTATTAAATATTCTCCACATTATACATTCTTATGCGTACCATATTGCTTAAATATATAAAAATACAGAAATTAAATACATTGTATTAAATAATTTAATTTTGAATATTTTGTTTGATGCTAATTTCTATATGCACCGTTTGTTTTATTTTTTTTCTATACTTCTGCGCTCGCTACACTTTGTGCCACTGCCGATTTCTTCAATGATATGGCGTTGCCGACATCCTAATCATTTGGGTAAGTTGCCTTTGCTGTTTGTTTTGTCGCTGCTTTACAAATACTTATTTTAAATAATATATTTTATTGCAATAATAATAATTTGCAATCGGTAATCAATTTACTTAAGTTTAAAAAAAAATACGTAGCTCTGTTTTTAAGTATATTATAAAATGTTGTTTATGTAGTTAGCAGGTGCTTTTTTGGTCAAACTTTTTGCACCGCCTCCGAAAAATATAAACGATGTGTCATTGGATTCGGAATAGCGTGTAGATGTTTTTTGAAAAAAATCAAGAGCCGCTTGCAAAAATTATAAACAATTAAGTGAAAAAAATGGGGTTGGATTTTTTGCAAATATCTCAAAAACTATTTGACATTTTTCAAATTTAAAAAAAGATTCAAAAAGAGGAGGAAATTTTTCAAAAAGAATTGCACTTCTTGAAACTGTAGGACCAATATTTATAATTTTCCAAGAGGTTTTAGCACCGCCCACTTTGGACCTTTAATGAATAAATATTATTTAAACCTATTAAATATGAAAATTTAGAATTGAAAAAATCAGGCATCTACTGGATAGATTTATGAACAATAATCCGTGGTCAAAAAATTTTTATCGCTATTTTTCTATTAATTATGCATTAGTTAATTAAGATTTTTTTTCTACAAGCGTGCGGAAAAGTATACTTTTCCGCACGCATTTGAGTGCGGAAAGTTGTACTTTTCCGCACTAGTGAGGAAAAGTTACTTTTCGCACTGATTTTATAAATGCTAAAATGATTAAAAATTGATTCTTGCTTGGTTACTTTGATTACTTTTAGCGTAATGTTTTATTTATTAAGAAGCACTAAGAAAATTTTTGTTTAATGACAAAAAAATATTTTTGCTACAATTTTTTTTAATTCTAGGCGCTTGTAGAAAAAATATTGTTCCTAACACTTGCGTAAAGTATCTTTTCCCTACTTAATTGCTTGCAATTGCGTGTGGAGAAAAGTTTAACTTTCCGCGCTTGATCTGATTTTTTTTCCTCTTTTGGAACTATTTTTGAAAGGTCTCAGAAGAGATTCCCTTTGGAAAAATTAAAAAAATTGTTATTTTTCACTTTGTTATTAACAATTTACTTAGGTTAAAAATTAAATAGCATAATTAATAGAAAAATAGTGAAAAAAATTTTTTACTGCGGATTCTTGTTCATAAATCTATGCCAGGATTTTTTCAATTCTTAATTTTCATATTTAATAAGTTTAAATAATATTTATTTATTAAAGGTCTAAAGTGAGCGGCGCTTACGCAAGCAGTTTTCGGCCGTATTTTCAAACCTCTGGGAAAATTATAAATATTGGTCCTACAGTTCCGGGAGGTCCAATTTTTTTTGGGAAATTTCCTCCTCTTTTTTAGAATCTTTTTTCAAACCAAACCCCATTTTTTTCCAGTTAATTGTTTATAACTTTTGTAATTTTTGCAAGCGGCTCTTGAATTTTTCAAAAATCATCTACACGCTATTCCAAATCGATTGACACCTCGTTGATATTTTTTGAAGGCGGAGAAAAAATTTGACCCAGAAAGCACTTATTGACTAGACTACTGTTTTACCTGTGAAAAATAGTGTATGATTAAATGGCTTTAGCTAACAGCGCCAACTGACAAAATAACCCGGCATAATAATTAATTACCGGAGAAATTTAGCCTCACTATAAATCTTTTGTTGAATATTTACTTATCAAGTGACGTGGATTTCTACATCGTTAAAATATTATTAAGGTAGCAATATATTGTGTTTTGCACTTTAGGGACTAAAACATGTATTTTACTCCCTCATGTTGAGGACGAAACTGCCACTTTTATTTTCTTGTGACTAAAATATTTAATAATCTCTAAATAAGTGCCAAAGTACCTCACAGTGGATTCTAATATGCATGCCTTACATTTATCCCAGTTATTTCTTAAAATGAACTAATTTAATTAGATACTAAAAAACAAAGCTACAAATAGAGAAAATTTGATATTTTTCTATTTTATAGAATTTTAACAACCATATAAATATTTAAATATGCTTATTTAATAATCTAAACTGTTTTTGTATTTAAATTTCGATTGTTAAACGTGTTGGTTATTTTCACACAAAAGTTTAATATCTAAATATTTTTTTATGAGTTATGTCGAATATATATTTCTCTACTAACACTAACAGGAAACTAATTCAAGTTTTTTCGGTACTATTTTATCACGCATAGTCTAAGAAGAATAGAGCTTGATTTTCTCGATCCAGAATTTTTTCTTATAATACAAAATTATCGGCCCTTTTCAAATAAAAAAGAAACTCGACCTATGTATTAAGAATGCTAGAAGCATATAGAGCGATAACAAAATTATACACGAAAAAATACTGCAAGAAAAACATATTTTTGACATGAATTTTTTTCTGATTGTGAAAAATGTTTTGTTATTTTTAGTTCACAAGAAATTGAGAATAAATCAAAAATATACCAATGAATTTGTGTATCCGATACATAAACAATAAACTCTTCTCGGTAAATCTTTTTTGGTTCTATGGATACTTAAATTTGATCTTAGATTATTTTTCTACTACCCCTGTTATACTTGATAATATTTGTCCTAATGTTTCGGCCACATATTTTTCCTTTTTGTTTATCAACATTATTTTTACCTACCAGCAAAGTTCTATTTTTGGTTTATCTTCCCTTTTCTTCTGTAAAAGGTCTTCCAGTATCATGTTTAACTTTTAACAGTTATACAGGATGTTCCAACATAAAATGTACATACGTTACAGGCAGATAGGGCGCACTAAAGCGAATCTAAAAACCCTACTTAAGGTTGGTCCAATGTCAAACAACACTTTGTGTATCAACATTTATAAAAACGATTTAAAGAATCGAAAAGTTTAGGAAAAACTGAGTCTTCTCCGAAATTTTCAAGAATGCCACACTTGCCGTGTTCTTGCAGCATAATATTGTCTTTAATATGTATAATGTAAGAACTAGTATAATAACTTGGCAAAGGACCCCTCACTTTTCTTATGGAAAATGGCTTACGGCCGATTTTTTAAAATGTTAGTATGTTGTAGATCTTGACGTTCTAATTAAATGTCTCCATGGGCTCAACTCAATCCTATGACCAGTTTTCGAGATATTTGTGGCCAAAGTTGATTAAATGGGTTTTTAGGTAAATTTCTTCAATTTTTAAGAAAACTGATCACACTCATCATCAGACTGGTATTTAAAAAAATATATTAATTGTATGTACAGGGTATACCAAAAAGTCAGAGAAGCTACTTTATTTTTAATATTGCTATAATACTGACCATTAACCCTCAGTTTTGATCAATTACTAATAACTTTAAAACAAACTTCCAGATTTAGCAGCACAGTTACAACAGATTTGTAGCTAAAAATGGTAACGACTTTACTATTACAACTTGATGTAAAAAATATTGTGCCTGGTAAGCATTATTTTTCATATGCCTACAGGGTGTTTCAAATATTAGGTACGCGCGAGCTATACAGTCAGTTTCTTTTATCATGTTTTAATATTGCTTTAGTCTAAACCATATATTGGTTGAAAAAATAATCTACAGAAACTCTCACTATTCTCGAGTCATACAAGGAAATTCTATTTTTGGTTTTTTCGACATATTTAAAGAAATATCAAAAAATGGAAAAGGACAGTTTTATTGTATGTAAAAATGCTATTTTACTGTACTAATAAATCTTCTATACGACGTTTCGTGTCTTCACGGCCACCATCATTTTTTTATATATAAATAATTAAAAATTATTGTCACTAATGGTGTTAGTTATTTTAGATGAAACTTCGTTAAAATGACAATTAATATATCACCGAATTTGGATTTTAAGGGTTTATCAATATTTTTAATCAAAAAGCCAATTCCGTATTAAAAACAAATGCTGGTCGCCGTGAAGACACGAAACGTCGCATAGAAGATTTATTAGTACAGCATTTTTTAAATATAGATATTGAATTTTTGGTTTTCCTTGTATAAGTCGAGAAAAGTGAGAGTTCCTGTAGATTTTTTCAACCAATGTAATGTTTTCTTTGTCCATTTAATCATATTCGTATCTCTTATGGTTTAGACTATAGCAATATTAAAACATGATAAAAGAAACTGACTGTGTAGCTCGCGAGTATCTAATATTTGAAACACCCTGTAGGCATATAAAAAAACGCTTCTCAGGAACAATATTTTTACATCAAATTGTAATAGAAACATATCGTTAGTATTTTTAGGTACAAATCTGTTATATTTTGGAAAAAAATAAGAATTGCAAGCCCATTATTCGAGTCCGTGAATAATTTTTTAAACTTTGCATAGTGCAGTTTTTCTTTCACTAATGACTTGTAAAGCATGTATTTTTTTAATGAGATCTGGCCGTTTGTTTTAAAGTTATTAGGAATTGATCAAAACTGAGGGTTAATGGTTTTCAGTATTATAGCAATATTAAAAATAAAGTAGCTCCACGGATTTTTTGGTATACCCTGTACATACAATTAATATATTTTTTTAAATACCAATCTGATGACTAAATTCTTCCATAAACAGATTCAACATAAGCTGATGAGTTTTCTTAAAAATTAAAGAAATTAAACAAAATTACCTAAATACACAATTATTGAACATTGACCATCAATATCTCGAAAACTGGTCATAGGATTGGGTTGAGCCCATGGAGACATTTATTCAGAACGTCAAGATCTACAACATACTAAGATTTTAAAAAAATTGGCCGAAAGCCATTTTTCATAAGAGAAGTGAGGGGTCCTTTAATTATTAAAACTTTTTCAAGTGCTTCTTGCTTTGAAAATTTAATATACATGGCGTTAATACTGGTAAATTTAAATAAAATAATAATTTTTTACTACGAACCTGAAATTCTCTATTTAATGTGAATTGTCGATTAAAAACGATAGTTTTGATAAATTAAAGATATCATTTTACGAACAATATTAAAATTTTATAGATCTTCCAAGGAAATTATTATTTTTGATTCATTTTTCATAAAAAATGTATAATGCAAGCAATGAATTGTAAAAATCAAAATTATGCTATAAGAACACGCTCAGTGTTTTATTCTTGAACATTTGAGAGAAGACTCAGGTTTTCATGAACCTTTCGATTATTTTAATCGTTTTTAAAAATTTTGATATATAGGTTTGAATGATTTTTGTACGAACCTGGAATTAATTTATTGTTTATTATGTTTGTTGTTTCAAGTAACATTAGTAAAACATAAGTGCAAAATATGAATAAAATATACAAGGTGGTTTCAGAAATATGGGCGAAAGAAGTTTTGGCTAAAATTCATTAAGGGCCGTATTCATAGTTAAAACTTGAAGGTAATCTTAAGGATATATTATTATGTAAGGACTACTTAAGGTCTCCTCTAACATTCCTACTCATAATCAATATTCTAGCTTACCTTGACAAAGAAATCCTTAAATAAGAAGGGTAATTGGCAACGTCTATTTCTGTCATTTCTTTGCTTCTTGTTGTTAGTATTTGGTCTCTACCGAGTAATGGTTTAGGTAAACGGTTTATAAAAGTCGAGAAAGGAGAAGAAAACAGTCGTTAAGTCGAACGTTATTGTTGATGTTTGTTTCGGTTGGTGTGAAATTGTTGGAAATTTTAAAAAATATCTGAACGTAAACTTTATTCCGATAGGGAAAAAAAATTATTAATTTTATTAATTAATTTAGTGGACACTTTCCTTTGAAAATCTGTATCTTCTTTTAAAATGCTGTTCAGCATAAAAATGAAAATGGTTTTCCGCGTTTCTTATACATCTTTTTGGAATGCTCTCTACTATATTTTCCTCCAAGACATGAATGAAATCATTATAATCCATAGTATATAAAAATTAAATAACACTTTTAATAAACACTGTCACTGTCAACGTCAGTGATGCAATTATTTATAATCATAACCTAAGAATGATGGTAAGGAGTACTCAAGTCACCTACCAGGGTACCTTACACTTAAGGATTCTTGAAGGTGTCCTTAGTTGACTATGAAATACAAACTATACTTGAGGTAAACTTAAGGATTAAGGACGACTTAAGGAAGAACTATGAATACGGCCCTAAATCTCAGTAAAAAATGACAGTGGACCAACTTCATTGGGGTATTAGATTCGCTTTGGTGGCCCCTATCTGCTTAGAACGTATGTA
The DNA here is from genome assembly GCA_963243735.1 of Neocrepidodera transversa. Taxonomy (NCBI): domain Eukaryota; kingdom Metazoa; phylum Arthropoda; class Insecta; order Coleoptera; family Chrysomelidae; genus Neocrepidodera; species Neocrepidodera transversa. Next base: position 18,882,376 of record OY725350.1, read on the forward strand.
CATTTTATGTTGAAACACCCATTTGGTGAACTTGAGCGATGTTATTATTAGTCGTTTCAGTTTTTGGACGCCCCGAACGTCCATTGTCACCCACACTGCCCAAAATTTCACGGTTGGTGCGTAGTCCTCGTCTTTGAAGTGCGTAGCCACATTATCTTTTAAAACAATATATTTAATGATAACTCGATACCGTCCATGCTGTTAAAAATACTTGCATCGATTCACTTGCGCGTGCAAAATGGCTAAAATTCTGATGAGTATCTGTCCTACACCCCCTAGCTTTTATTGACAAGTGCTGCTATCTTCATGTTGAGGTCCGAAATTTTTCACACCACCCTTGTGTTCATAGACCAATTATAATTAGAGATAACACATACCTCTCGGCTATATCTCTGAAAGGTTATAATTATGATCATATGCAAAGTCTTATTGCGAGGTTACGGTGATCCCTTTAAGCTGTCACTAAGCAAAATTCTCACTGGTATCCCTAGGATAAATTTTTCATTCGAGCTCACAGAGACCTCGACATGAGCAGTAATCGAGATTTTCCCAAAATACCTACTCGCCACAATATTTTGCAGACCCTTCCATTGTAAAATTTTCACGTAGGATATCGCTGAGAATATCCCGGCAGCGGACATTTGGAGAAGATATAGAGCCCTTGACAACTTCTCAGAGAAGTTACCAACCTCTTTATGTTGCCTTTTTTTCTCTCCAGGGACTACTCTTTACAACCGGATTCATTGTAGCTTCGTGGGCTTATTGAGTTATCTCCCGTCTCTTTGTTTATTTCGCCCAATTAATTAACCTTGTTCTCTTGTTCTTTAATGGCTGTTTGCAGTAGTTTCTGGATCTAGTTTTGGTTGTCCATATATTCTTTGCATTCAGTAATCCAGTGCCTCAGAGTTGCATAATATGTGGAGTGCATTCTCAGTCCCTTTATTGCCTGTATTTAAGGTTACCGTTGTATAGCCCTATTTTGTTTAGATGCTCTCTGTAGTAGGTTACGCCAATATGCTAAATGGGGAGTTACTCGAGCGTCGTGAAGACCTATTAGATTTCGAAGCTTGGATGATAAAAAGTTATATAATATATACCCGTTCATCGGTGGGGGGAGCGTCTATACATTTAAAAATGTAAAAAAACCGTTACGTGGAAATATCCGAGCGCGTCAGACATTGCTATTATGTATGCCCAACGTATCTTTAATAATGGGAGGTTGCTTTATCTGACGGTTTGCACGATGGGGGTGGCTATACGGAAGGGTTGAAAATATAAAAAAAATTTAATCGAGCATGTCAGATATTTTAAGGGGGTGGCAAGTATACCCAAAGTTCTGATTTAATATTCTGACGAATTGGACGTAACGCAAACTCTCGGTGATATTTGAAAAATGCAGAAAAAAATCGTCATTTTGATATACTCGAGCGCGTCAGATTAAGATATATATGGTTCATCTCAATGTCCTAGACCAATAATCTGACAATTATTAGGAGGAATTTCATAAATATGAAAAAAAAATTCATTGGGGGAGGTTAGCGTGTATAAATTTTCAAAAATGTTAAAAAAAATGACATAGTAGAGCGTGCCAGACATTAATAGCGTATACGTGTTTATAGTAATGGAGAGACAATAATCTGCCGGCTTGCTAGTTGGGGGTTGGCCGTACGAAGGGGTAGAAATATTTTCACTCATTGTCGCAGTGCATGTAAAACTCATAATATTTAATTCATTAAACTTTTTTAAAATACAATAAACAAATCATGGCGACAAAAAGTTGTGTGGGGACGGTGCCAAAGAGTGAGAGATACAAAAGAGTGAGAAGGGAAGAGAGGCGCGGAGTGGGAAATACATAATTCTCAGCAGCTGCACGCACCACACTTTATTGATCATTTTAAGTACTACTCCGGCTTGAGAAAATCGGCAGATTATATAATTTTTGTGATCCTAAAATTATTTCCTTCAAAATGAAAAAAAAATGTAACTGCGCTCGAGTATTTCAAGGTGAAATTGTCAGATTATTGGAATGTACACTTTTTAGGATGTAATTAACTCACCCTACCTTAATCTGACGCGCTCGAGAATTTCTAATAATCAACTTTTTTTCTATTCTAATCCTTTATCCTAGACGGGAGGCTATATATTAAGAGCTCATGGGGTCTATTCCGTAACGTTTTAGTTAATTTTAACCGCTAGGTTAAAAGTTACTAATAACTTTGCGAAGAATATAAAATTGAAAATAACCTCCGGTTATTTTTATAACTTAGGGTTAATTTTAACCACATTTTTACTGAATAGACCCCCATATCTGGTAAAGGTACTTAATTAGCTGCAAGATATATTAATCTGCAGCGCTTCAGTAAATACCCAAATCTCTGCTTGGCCTCCCCTATTACTGGTGGTAAGGTATCCCGTGAAGAGCCCTGTGGTAGTTCTTCAGTTACATTTTTTAACGGTTCTTTTATAAACTTTTTCCCGTGTAGTAGTCCGGGTATATTGTCCCAGTACAATTTGTCTGTGTGTTGCCTTGGATACCAAATAAATAATTAAGAACCAGAGCAACCTTTAGTACAAAACAAAACAAAATGTAGGTAAATTATTTTTCTAATTAAGAATCAGAACAACCTATAATAAGAATAACAGTAACCTCCTAAGTTACATGCACTCTACTGGAGAGCTATATTTTATATACTTTATCATAAACTACGACTATTCGTATGGAATTGTTGACTGATATAAAACGAGAAGAGGATGATCTAAGTAAGAACTTTAACTTATAGAGTATTTCATCAGGAAATAAAAATAATTTAATTATCGAACGTTTCGAATATGCCGAACTATATTTATTTTCCTAAAAAACTGCCAGACAATTTTTTAAAACTACGTTACAAACTGTTCACACAAGAATAAACATAGAGATTAAGTAGTCTTTTTTTTCAACTTTGTCCAACTTTTTTGTACATTTTATCTTCAAAATTGGTTTAAAAAAATCAGCGGGAATAACGTAACTTTTTACTATAACAGTTTTATATAAAATTTTCGAGTTTATTAAAACGGCTGAACTTGGCTATTTCAATAAGGGAATTAATGCATAAACCAATTTTCTTATGCAAATATCATTACATTCTTTCAGCTATAGCATTATATTGAGATTGGATTATGCTACGGCCATAATAAATTGTTTATTACCTCTATCTCATCCTTTTAACGAAATTGTTTGATACAACATGCTCGGGATTTTTAAGAGGGTATGAAAATAGCGATAAATTGATTACTGATAGTAATAAAGATGTTTTTAATATGAGCTGTAAATTCAGATATATACTTCGTGATATGCAGATTTTAGTATCGTATCGTTTAATTTGTTAATATGGTATAAATAATAAAGTAAAGCAATTATAGTCTGTTTTATTGAGTGAATAATAGAAAATTGTTTGTTATTCTCAGATTGATTTAAAAACATTTCTGCAATATTTAAAACATCCTATTCTATCCAGGTACACTAAGTTGTCGTTTTCAGATTATATTATCGAACGCACTTTACAGACAAATTGGCAATAAGTGATAGTCTTCTTCTTTCAGTTTTCCATTTTCTTGTACGAAAATTTCTGAACAATATGAAGATGATATAATCAATACAGATACAAATTAAAAAAACGTTTTTTATTGGATCTCATTGTACAATTTTTTGCCAGGTCAACCTTAATTCATTATACAGGATGATTCGTTAATCGTAACAACGGTCGTATCTCGGACATCGTTTGTGCTAGAATTTGGGGAAAAAATTCTTATAACCAAATCGGCCCTAAATATTTGTTGAAGGTCATTTTCTACTTACAAAATATAATTTAGTTTTTTACAAAGTTGATAAAAAATATTAGCTTTAGAAACTGCTGTCCTTATACTATAACTTTTGTCTAAATAATTTTTCTGTATCACCTATTCTCAAGTGGTGAGGTTGTACTTTCGTTTACATCAAAAGGGCTGTAACTTCCATATGCCTGAACCGATTTTCACAAGATTGGTAAAAAATATTAGCTTTAGAAACTGCTGTCCTTATACTACAACTTTTGTCCAAGTTATTTTCCTGTATCGCCTATTCTCAAGTGGTGGGGGAATTGTACTTTCGTTTATATTTAAAGGACTGTAACTTCCATATGCCTGAACCGATTTTCACTAGGTTAGTAAAAAATAATAGCTTTAGAAACTACTGTCCTTATACTACAACTTTTGTCTAAATAATTTTTCTGTATCACCTATTCTCAAGTGGTGAGGGAAGTGTACTTTCGTTTATATTAAAAGGACTATAACTTCCATATGCCTGAACCGATTTTCACAAGGTTGGTAAAAAATATTAGCTTTAGAAACTGCAGTCCTTATAATACAACTTTTGTCTAAATAATTTTTCTGTATCACCTATTCTCAAGTGGTGAGGGAAGTGTACTTTCGTTTATATTAAAAGGACTATAACTTCCATATGCCTGAACCGATTTTCACAAACGTAAACTTCATACAAAGAGGATTAAAGGGAGATTTTAGAAACGAAAAACATCACATTTAATCTTTTAATCAACAACTAAAGAGCGTTATGTGACACCTAGTTCTATTTATAATTTTCTGAAAAATTTCAAATACAATGCTGTCAAAACCGCAAACTGGTATCTCTTGTTATTCGAAATATTTTGGCATTTTTTTTTAAAATTTTTGATTAGTTTTTGCTCATCCTGTAAGTTCTAAGAAAAATTACGTTGCTAAAATTATATTTAGAATAAAATAACAAGTTAATGTGGTCAATTACTTTTTCAGGTAGAGACTGATGATATTCTCTTGGATCTTCAGTAATTATATAAAATCCTAAATTATCTTGCTTCTTTACAACATCTTGGATAACAAAAGAAGAGAGCAAAGAAAAATTTTACATGCTTGTTTTCTCTAAATTTTTATCAATGTAGCATTGTTTGGTATAAGATCTCTTTGTTTGTCTTTTCCTATCAACTTACACAATGTGAGAAAGAATAAAATATTTCTTTTACTGCGCACGTGCTCTTTGCGCATATGTATTCATCAGAGATGATATCAAATACCTGCTGTAATCTTATTTAGACGTTTATACTTGTATACAGTGATATATTCTTGCCAGAAAAATAAAAAATGAAATCCGAAAAGAGCACTTTATTGGGTGGCGAAGAAAACTACAAAGACCGCTATCGATTTTGCTTAAAATGTTTTATGTAATCAAGCAACTCTTTAACTCTATCCTGTTTCAGTTTCAGCGATGAAACATTTTACAGAGCGTGGTAATTGGGGTTTTTCTGGAAGATGTTCTATATGTATTTTGTGCGAGAAGTATATTTCATATGTAAAGTTTCAGCTCAATCTGATTATTTTTGAGAAAGTTAAAAAAAACAATTAGGTGTAGACCCAATGGATTCATTTGATCCAAAAACTCGCCCTGGTACATGATGACCGAGGTCTATAAGGCCTTTTAAATATGCATCTACCAAGTTTCAATTCAATCCGACCATTTCAGACAAAGTTGAAAAGTCCAGTGAGTGTCGACCCAATAGGGTCACTGTGACTCAAAAACTCGCACTGGTCCACGTCGCCAAGTTCTGCATAACCTTCTCCCTATGCATTTGCCAAGTTTCAGCTCAATCTGATTATTTCAGAGAAAGAGAGAATAACCCAGCATTTTGGCCTTCTCCCTACACGTCTGTCAAGTTTCACCTCATTTCAAATATATCAAAAAAAGTCGAACAGCATAAATCTTTCACTAAACCGGATACTGTCTTTATTAGTTTTATCATAAGACAACTTGCACAAAGCTATCGGATTGATTAGTGAGTTTTATCAGTATGTAGAGTTTGTAAAGCTGATTGTAATAATATGGGTGTCTCAATTTTATAAAAATTATCATTTAGTCGGTATTTGCAGTATAGAGACAAAATATAAATATAGCAAATAAACTCCATTAAACTTCCATTTTAATTTCTAATTTTCTATTTAATTAATGAGATTTTGCAACCGCAGTTTGCATTTACTCTCTTCAAATACACTTATATTTTGTTTGAAATGTTTTGCCCGGGGTTGTTATTTTCCTATTACCTATCCGGTTCTCTCAGTAGTCTAATAACTCATCTACATAGAAATTGCCCGAAGTCATTCATTTTGTGGATTTTCAAGATTTTTTTATTTTAAAATTGTTCAAACAATTTCGCATCGGGATAAATATATTTTGTATCGTATGATAGAAGATTTTGAACAAGGGTAATTTTTAATAAAATTCAAATACTTCACGTTTTCATATAAAACCCTTAAAATAAAAATGTCTTACTTAATTAGAAAAATTTAGAAAAATTATAAAGTTGCCAAGGTATAAAATTTGTAATTTTTACAATCATCGTGTCACTTTAACGTTTATAACTAAAAAATTAAAGGAGACAGAAATGTGGTTTTTAGCAGTGTAAAGAGCAGAAAATTTTCTGCTGCAAGACAAATTACAAAGTACTAAAAATTTATTTTAAAATATTATAAATAGCTAGACAATTTTATAATATCATAAACATAGTAAAAAAAGATGCTAGAAAATTTAAAAAAAAATGCTAGATATTGCTAAACAATAATGGAAAAGGCTAGAAAATTCTAAAAATTATATCAGACGTTAAAAATTGTATAATAATGTAAGATTCTAGCGGGCGCTAGAAATTTTTCAAAAATGACTAAAACCGGTGCTGTACAATTTGCTGTAAAATATAACGAAACCGATATAAATGCTAAAAAGTGCTTGAAATTGATTTAAAATACTTAAAACTGCTAAAAAATTATTACAATAATAATAATTTTGATATTCTTTGCTAATTCTGTAATATTCTAGACGATGATAGAAATTGTTAAAAAATACCGGAAGCGGAAAGTACTAGGAAAATGTTCGAAAATGACCAAAAAATTTATGATTTTAGGTAAATTATAACGAAAATGATAGAAAAGCCGCAATGTGCTAGAAACTGATTTAAAATAATATAAATTGGTACAAATTATATAAAATCGTAGAAAATGTTTAAAATTTTGAAAATGGTATCATTATGTTAATTATAAAATTGGCTTAATTATTTCAGTTGTCAGTCACTCTTAAAATCATGTTCTGTATAAGCTTTGAAATGATATAAAATTAACTAGATTAATTTACTGCAAAATTAACATGTTCACGCTATGGTTAAACTGCTTCATTAGACAATAATATGCCGTTTAATAGTAATTTGATGATATAATTTCTACTTGTACATGCAACTATAACCATATCGTATTATCTTAGATTGTGCATAGCGATGAATTGGGCATGTTATATCAAATTTTTCTATCCCGCTTTTGTTGACTTTTATTTAGTTTTTCTGGTAATTTTTTTATCAATAACAAGTCAAGTTTATAGGTCTCGGGCCTACGCGTATAAAAGTTTGTGATTACATAACTGTGATGCCTTTTGGGCCACACAGAATAACCTTAAATAATAATACATCGTAGTTCATTAAACTAGTTATAATTTAAACAATATTAAGACGTGAGGTGTACGTAACGTGATATAACAAGGTAACACCGACAGGTTGAACGTCGGTCGTTGCCCATAGGTCAGGAACCGTTTATTATTGAGTTCGCATATATAGTTTGTTTGTTATCTCTTTGAGAGGATTCAGCCATTCTTGATTCGGACAAATATTTTATATGGAAAGTTCTGGGTAAGGGGGGCGTTTTTTTCTGGTCCCTCGCAAACTTTTTATTAATACATAAGGAAAATTAATGACCTAAACAGTTTTTTTAATTTAAAAGCGAAAAAAATATTGTCGGATAAATATTTTGTAATTTTGACACCCCAAACATGGCAAAGTTTAGTACCTCGAAGCTGATTTTTGCAGAATCGTTTAATGAAAATTTTGAAAATTAACTTAAAGCGTAATTTATAGTTTCTCCTTACTTTCGTTAAGAGTTTTAAATCTGAAAGAATCATCAACTTCGTCGGGGATCACTGTAAACGTAATCCATCTACGGTCGGCGATTTATTGTATTCTCCTCGCTTTCATTAATTCTATAATATCGTCAAAAGAAATCTTTCGCAACTTGGTTAAACTGATATTTTCGTTTAATAGATTCAACCAAACCAGTTTAACTAGATAAAACCGTTTAAATGAAAATGTTGGTTACTTGTGTGCGGAACATCATAACCTAAAAGCAAAACAAAGTTTTAATGTTGTCTTTGTTACTACAGTATGATCTTTTATTTCCAAGTTCTGTTAAATAGTAATAATTGCAATGGAGGATATATTAGATGTATTAAATGAAGTAGAGGATGAAGATATTTTTAGAATTATCAAGGGCAAGAGGGCCTACTAAAATAAGAACCAGGATTGAGCACTATGAGAGGTTTGGTGAAATAAGTTCTGTGATAGATTTAGAAGAATAAGAGAACAGCGAATATTGTGTTAGAGGCAATAATAATAATAATAATAATAATAATACTCGCCCTACATTTCACCCCATTACGAGTGATGTGCGGGGAAGGGACGGCTATTATTATTATTTGCCGTGGCGCTCCAGGGTGACTTACTGAAGATTGATGGCGCCATTTGGCTGTAGGTGTAGGAAAACCCGGAAAACCTCACCACCATCATAGAAGAGAGAATTAGGAAAAGAACATTAAAACATAGAGCTATTCTACCTGCAGTCAAGCTATTAACTAATCTGCGTTTTTGTGCCTCAGGTAATTTTCTTATAAACATTGGAGAATTGAGTGGAATGCATTATTCAACAACGAGCAAAATAATTAAAGAAGTGTCTCATAGTATTGCATTGTTATACCAAGAAGTAATTAGAATGACCTCAAGTGCTAATGAAATACGAGAAATGAAACGAGGCTTTTTCGAAATCACTCGATTTCCTAACTGTTCATGTAAAGGTTTAATCACCAAAATTGAACAAAGAAAAAACGCTTGAAAATACAACATATTCACTTAATATAGACTACTTCACTTTAACATAACCTCTAATCATAACATAACAGATGAAAAACAATCAAACAGAACTACCAACCGCGTGGTTTCAAGGATAAAAATAGTTTATACTGATATTTGCTAATTATTACGTGGGGAAAGTGTCAATTGGTTTAAACCAAAGAAATAACTTAAATTGGGGACGGCTATTATTATTATTTGCCGTGGCGCTCCAGGGTGACTTACTGAAGATTGATGGCGCCATTTGGCTGTAGGTGTAGGAAAACCCGGAAAACCTCACCACCATCATAGAAGAGAGAATTAGGAAAAGAACATTAAAACATAGAGCTATTCTACCTGCAGTCAAGCTATTAACTAATCTGCGTTTTTGTGCCTCAGGTAATTTTCTTATAAACATTGGAGAATTGAGTGGAATGCATTATTCAACAACGAGCAAAATAATTAAAGAAGTGTCATAGTATTGCATTGTTATGCCAAGAAGTAATTAGAATGCTCTCAAGTGCTAATGAAATACGAGAAGTGAAACGAGGCTTTTTCGAAATCACTCGATTTCCTAACTGTTCCTCCTTTCATGTAAAGGTTTAATCACCAAAATTGAACAAAGAAAAAACGCTTGAAAATACAACATATTCACTTAATATAGACTACTTCACTTTAACATAACCTCTAATCATAACATAACAGATGAAAAACAATCAAACAGAACTACCAACCGCGTGGTTTCAAGGATAAAAATAGTTTATACTGATATTTGCTAATTATTACGTGGGGAAAGTGTCAATTGGTTTAAACCAAAGAAATAACTTAAATTGGTTAGTGTGACGTCAGTGTCGAATTGGTACTCCTGACTCAGTTCCAAACAAATTTCATTTACACATAAATCTCCATATGAACATTTTTATACTCCAGTATCTACAATATTTTCGGTAATTAACGATTATCAATATCATTTGTATGAAAAACGAGATAATAATTATTATGTCATAAACAAAAACAGGTCAGAATGTCCATAAAATTCAAATGAGAACTTGTTAACAATAATTGAGGTTATATAATTTTAGTGTTTACTCGAGGATTTCTTGTGATATCAACTCTAATTATTGATATAAGTTTATTATTGTAACAAAAATGAGTGGAAACTTCATTATCAAGTTGTCAGCTGTTATATATTATTTCAAGAATAAGAAAAAACTGATATCAAAAGGAAATGTTGTTTCTTTATCCTAGGAGCAGGAAAAAATATTTAGTGAAAAGAATTACCCAATGGACTTATCCAGTAGGAACGAATTTATTGGTTTATATTAATGAATGAATAGCTTAAAAAACCTAATTGCTTATGTTGATTTTCATTGTTCTTATAATATATTTTGAAAGTGGCGCTTCTTGTTGACCAATAATTAACGTTTTACTTTCTACAGCATTGCCAAGATTCTAACTTTGTTCGTTTGTAGAAATATTTGACATACTTCTTTCCTTCTTTTAATCGTAACAAATGAGAAAACGAGAGTTGCCAGTTTTATCGATATGACAACATAGCCAAATATAATCTGTTTCAGTTGGGCCACGTCACAAGCCACTATAGCCCCGATATTCAAATTTTAAGAATCGGTCTCAGAAGGGCTGAACCCGGTGCAATGTCTTATGGTAGGCCAAAATTATAAAATAAAAATATTAAAAAAAATCACTGGATGAGTCCATTGTATCCCTTAATATAAAGAGATTTGACTGTACAGGAAATCGAAAATTTTAAAGGTAAATTGACAATATTTGAAGGGCAGTTAGATTTGCATGGCTTTTGTCAAGGGAACCTGAACCAAGAGTCTTACAGTAGATATCTCATGACAAAATTTAAGAGGTGTCTGGATTAACAGTTGGTTAATCAACCTCAAAATGAAAAATAGCTTGTTCGTAGGAAACATCGTCTCACAGCGAGCAAATTTGGAGTAGTTTTGGGTGCTTGGTTATTTGGACTCCCCAAGAAGTTGTGATTTTTTAAATGGGAATAAAAGACTTTGAAAGTTATATAATAATGTCAAAAAACTTTTATCTCACCTATTATTTCAAGTTTCTGCTTGGAGAAGAATAGCTGATTTTTAAACACAACTATTGTTTTTTCATTATTTGTAATCAATGTAAATTTGGGAAATAAATTGTAATGAAGTGTAGTACATAAATAAATATCTAAAATTTCTACTTAGAACAACATATATTAATATAAATTTGGTTGTTTTGAATATATATAAATCTTAAATTTCCCATAAAAACTTCAATAAAATAAACACTCTGTATAAGAGGAAATTGATACAATCAAGTACAAAGCATATTACCATTATGTGACGTTCAGTTCAGTAAACTAAAAGTTAACATAATAATAAATCGAATGACCTAATCTTACTTCATTCTAATACGTATTCATTCAAATTTTGTAACTAACCTAATTTGTTTCTATTTTTTTTTATGAATAATTGAGCTAGGTTTCACTCGAGAATGATATCAAAATTTCCTAATTTATCAGAGTATAAATAATATACGGAGTTTAAAAATTCTCTTATGAAGATTTACACGCAAAGCAAATTTGTTTATAACTGAGTCGGGTGTACCAACCTGACAGTGACGTCACGACTAATACGGCGTATACTTTATTTTAACATCGATTTTTTATTCAATCAACATTTCCTGTCCAAGGTATGTCCTACAAATGTTTGGAGGGGTACTTATTGTCTGACGCGCTAAAGTTAAGAGTTTCATCCAAAATAAAACGCCCGCCTACCCAGAATTTTCCAAATAAAATATTTGTCCGACTCGACATAAGGAACACATATACGAAGTCTTAACGATTAGGTTTTTTTTAGGCGTGTATGTAAGGTATTTTGCATACAAAGTTAAAAAATAAATGTATTAAATCTTTTAAAATACTAAACATAAATTGCGAGAAAGTGTTATGCGATTTAATGTGTAAATTATTAACTAAAGTATGTTTATACCAATCAAAATATTGGAAAGGAATTCTACAAAAAAAAAGACATTAAAGACAATCTAAGGTTTAGAAAATTTGTGCGTGTAATGTTCATTTATTGTAGATAGATTTCCCACTTAATAAATTATTGATAACGGAATAACTATTAAAGATTGATTGACCTAGTTATTAGCATCTATTAGTCGTCCCCTTATTTTGGGAAATCCAATTAGTTTGATATTGAAAACGGCATGGAAAACTTTGTGAGGAAAATTCTTATTATATTTTTAGTAAAGTTATTTATTGATATAGATGGGGCAGTTTCTAGAACTATAAAAAATTTAGATTCACAAATAATTTCATTTGAAATACTCCTTTTCCAAAAGTTCAAGGCAGATCCTTAATTAATACTTTTAATAAAAGGCTAGAAATCCAGCTTCCGTAAGCCCGAGAAAAGCAGTTTTTTTAGTATTCACCAGAAGAGCATTGTTACCAATCGTGGAATAATTATCCAAGTAAAGACGGATTTCCACTAGGCAAAAATTTATTCCAACAATGGAATTGAATAGAGAAAATCCGCCTGCAGATTTTCCGTCTAGTGGAAATCCTTCTTGACAGATAATTTCAGTAGGGGGCGGTTGAGCGTGGGAAAATTTCCCATCTCAATAGCATTGTAAGCCAAGCACCCTTTCCCAATCAGGTCTCGATATGCTTTTGATCATCTTTCGATCAGCTCTTGAACAGCTTTTAAACAGGTCTCGAACATCTATCAGGTCTCGAACATCTATCAGGTCTCGAACAGCTTTAAACAGTTCTCGAACAGCTTTTGAACAGCTCTCGTACAGCTTAAAACAGATCTCGAGCAGCTCTCAAACAGCTTTAAACAGCTCTCGAGCAGCTGATCAAAAGCAGATCGAGACCGGATCAAAAGCTGTTCGAGAGCTGTTTAAAGCTGTTCGAAATCTGTTTAAAGATGTACGAAAGCTTTTCGAGAGCTCTTCGAGACCTGTTCAAAAGCTGCTCGAGAGCTGTTTAAAGATGTTTGAGACCCGATAGCTGTTCGAGAGCTGTTTAAAGCTGTTCAAGAGCTGATAAAAAGCAGATCGAGACCTGATTGGGAAAGGGGGCGTGGCTTACAATGCTATTGAGATAGGAAATTTTCCCACGCTCAACCGCCCTGAACCCTACTCAGGACTATCTTCAGACTCATCAGAAGTATATGTCTTTGCCATAAAAATTTAACAGTCTTTTGTGGCGTCCAAAATATGATCAGTCACTTTGATTTCGTATTTTTTTGACATGATTAACCAAATGATTCCATGTGTTAACAAGTGGGTTATTTTATTATTTATTAACCTATATTTATTGTTTAGTATGAGACTCTAGAGTGACTTTATTAAAAACATCACTAATTGACTATAGGCCGAGCGAGGCACACGTGAATTCTGTAAAGTGAGATTTTGAGACACAGATAGTTCCACGTCGTGGGCATAGCGAATTCCATATCTAGTATAAGAGATTTTGCACATATCTAGTTCTGTCGTTTAATCCTAAACTAATAGTCACGATGAACGAGGTTGTAGCCACTATTTTCACATATTTTAGGTTACGGGAGTATAATTATTTTTATTGATTAAAACACACGGGTTAAATACTAATTAATTTATTGGCAAGAGATTAACTAAAATTTACCTCCCAAGATTTGTTCAAATTTTGAAAAAATAGCAAAACATGTCAATTTTAACATACTGAATTTTTATCGTAGATTCAATCTTCTTTTTTCATCCCTCTAGCGCCTAGAACCACCCCTTGAAAAACTTTAAATGGCAAAGAGTGTCAAGTAATACATAATTTTGAAACTCCTTTCATTGACCATATTCAATAATAATTTCATTTTTACAAGTTTTATAAAAATTAAATTAAAATGTTTGATTAAATCTATTTTTTAGTCATACACTGTGCGTTATTTAGTGAAATAATCAACAACGTTAAACAACTTTATACTTTTATAACTCGAATTTTCTTCAATAAAATTGTATCATATATTTTTATTTTAAAAATTTTAAATCCAAGATTTTTTTGTTATTATCTTATTCACAAATGTAGAAAAAAAACCCATGTTTCATTTAATTAAAAGCCTCTTTATCTTTTATACTAAATACAAATATATTTCCTATAATTAATGAGATTGTTTTCGTTTTTTCTTTTAGGTACAGCAGCAAATCTCCGGAAGGAAGTCATTAGAAACAAGATCAGGGCGATTGGTAAAATGGCTCGAGTATTTTCAGTTCTTAGGTAAGAAAAATTGTGACATCGAAAACTCGACGCGTCATTCTTATAAACTTCTTTGATCTATCTTATCTGCAGAATGGAGATAGTAGGTAGCAAAATTCCTTATTGGAAAGGAGAAATTGCGAAAGATTAACGATTTTTTATCAAATTACGAAAATGTTTAGTGTTTTTTTTTTAAAAAACAAAAATGCGATTATCTCATGAACCGTAAAAGATATTTCAAATCTGTTTTCAAATATCGATTCAGCATTAAATTTCACGTCGGAATGATATTTTTTAAAACCGGTAGTATCACTTCAGGTTCCGGTTTGTAAAACCAGTTTTGAAACCGAAAGTCAGAAAAATCTGAAAATCTGTTTGGGAGCTATTCAAGGTATGCTGAGTTTATTACCGTTTACCGCTTGTCTCTATCTCTTTTCGTTTTTGAGTTATAAATGCGGACAGACAGACAGAGCCGTATTATTAAACTTCGCCTTTATTAGAAAAATTACATTGGAAACTATATTGTTATTTTTTTTATAATATTTTTTTTTTTAATTTATACAATGATTCACGGCTCAGCATACAAGAATCAGCAGGGAACCACAATTTTCAATTTTTATGAAATTAATACAAATCCAAATTTTATTTCAACTTTTCGGTGTTTTTTTGCTTCCTATTCAGTTTAAGTACAATTTAAAATTGAATGGAATAAAGTCTGGTTAAGCAATTACACAAATGGATAAACAACAAAGAAATATTATAAATTTTGCATAAATGATGAAAGTGATAAAAAAAGTACAGATGGAGAAATACAACAGAAAATTAAGAAATACAGAAAAATGCAAGAAAAAAGGGGAGAAAGTACAGAAAAAATTAAAGAAACAGAAGAGAAACTTACAATAGTACATCAAATTTCAAGAAATTTATTAAAAAAATTGAAAGCGACAGAGTAGAAGTTGATACCCAACTAAATTTAATTTTGTGGGTTTATTAGGAAGTCGAAGTAAGCTCCCCTTATAAGATTGTATTGTATATCTGTCCGTCCGTCCGTCCGTCCGTCTGTAATTATCGCGATATCTTTCAAACGGGTTAACCGATTAATTTCGGGTTTTTTTCTGTGTTTGTTATAACGCGCTTTAGCAACATGTTAATTTTGGTAAGTCTAGGTTGAAGGGGGAGGGTCCACGCAATCAAAAACAATAAAAAAACGCCATACAGAATCGGTTCGTTTTAAGTGTAGAGAGTAGCTCGCCCCCTTTTGGATCAGGGTCACCAAATATATCAAATGTATGACGATGTCAAAAATACTTGATGGAAGCAGATCAAACCGTTTGGCTGATACTGGAAAAACAAAATAGGAAAAAAAGAAAACGAACAACAAATATCGATCATAATGCAATGAATTTGAATGACAATTAGGAAAAAATAGAAAGAAAAGTGAAAAAATAGGAAAAAGTAGCAAAACAAATAGAAAAAATGCAAAAAATGGGAAAAAATGTTAAAAAATAGGAAAAACCAGAAAAATTGGAGAAAATACGAAAAAAAGGCAGAAATAACAAAAAATTGGAGAAAATGGGAGAAACTAGAAAATATAGAAAATAATGGGAAGAAATAAGAGGAATTTGGAAAAGTAGGACAAAATATCATAAAATAGGAAAAAATAACAAAAAAATTAGAAATAATAAGAGAAAATTTGTTAATAGGAAAAATATATGGAAAATAGAAAAAAATAAAGGAAAAATGGGACAAGGGCTTTCAAATGACATATTGCAAGTCAAATTCCATGACAAATTGCATCTGTCATTTTGTGATAGTGACCACTTCCGTTTGATAGATGTCGTACAAAAACTAATGGGTTCTTCCAACGATTAACCCAAACCCATATACTAAATTTCAGCTCAATGGGATTAAACGTGTGGCCTCTATCGTGGAAAAATACACACAGATAGACAGACAGACTTCCATCTGGAAATTGTCTTAATCATCTCAGGTGATCTCAAAATCGATATTTCTATCTTTATCTCGAAAATTTTTTTTAGCTCGTTTACAATACTTTCTCTTCTCAGATGTGGGTCAGGAAAGTAAAATAGGAAAATATATGAAAAATAGAATTAAATGGGATTTAAAAAAAAAAGAGGAAAATAGAAAAAAAAGTCAAAAATGGGAAGTAATAGAAAAAAGGAGGAAAACCTGAAATAATAAAGAAAAACGGGAAATGCGAAAAACGGAAAAAAGTCGGAGAAAAAAAGAAAAAATAGGAAAAAAACAGGAAATAATAGAAAAAATCAGGAAAAACATGGAACAATAAAAAGAAATGTTGAAAATAGGGCAAATAGAAAAATAGGAGAAAACAAGGAAGAGTAGAAAAAAATATGAAAATATGTTTATTTTTCCTATTTTTTCTTCTTCATTTTTATTAAGTTATAGTATTAGTTTAGAATATTTTATAAGATGTTTTTAAATATATTTTCTATTTCAGGGAAGAAAGCGAGTCTGTATTGCAGTTAAAAGGACTTACGCCAACTGGTGCGTTGCCTTTAGGAGCCCTATCAGGAGGAAAAACGAGTCTCAAAAACGGTATGTGGAAACATTTTGAAACAATGTTATTAGTAGCACAATCTATCCGTACTTTTTTCATATTTTTGTGCAATTTTTGTACATTTATACTTTTTTTATATTAAAAGATTAATTAGAAGCTAGCACAACTTTTGTTAATTAATTTTATACTTTTTTTGTGCAAATTATGTGTGAAATCAAAAATTAATTTGGTCAAATATTTTTTATTAATAATGTGCTATCTAAAAATATAAAGCTAAAGTACAAGTTTTATTAATTATAATGCAAATAATTTTGAATCTTTATTTTTCTTTTTGAGCCATTGGCGTAAAAAATGGGGATACCATTCTCCGCATGCCACTGGTTAAAGTGTATTTTTGTATTAAAATAAATTGAATAAAAAATGATGGTAATAAGCAAAAATATTAAAAAATATACTTAAATAAAAATATTTATTTTATGAGATAAGTTTGTTATTATAATTTGGAAATAACACTGTTTTAATAATAAATGTTTTCACAAAACAAAAATATTTAAAAAAAAAAACATTGTCTCTACTAACGAGTTTTTATTTTTCACGCTAATTTTTCTTTTTTGATTTTTTAGCGTTACAAGGATTCTCACCGAACCACAAAATTACCAGTTTCGCCGAGGCTAAAGGTCTCGACGCAATAAATGAACGTATGCCCCCTAGAAAAGACGCTCCCCCTTCACCCTCGACCGATGAAAAGCCACAGGACCACAATCACACTCAAACCAATGCACATTCGTGAGCTAAACTTAGCTAGGACATCACATTAGCCATTTGCAGGTAAATCGACAGTTTTAACTACCCTTTTTTTAAATAATGAAATAAATTGTCAATTATATTAAAAACTCGTAAAAGGGGGGGAGTCTATGTCGGGGATTATTATTTAAATTACAGCTTGTTTGGGAAACAAAAATTTACGTTTCCACCAAATTTCGTGAAAAAATAAATAATTTTTGTGGGGCAAAAAAAAACCGGTTCAAAAAATAGTTCATACAAAAGTTGTAGATCTTTTGATTACTTACAACTTTTATATTTAAATTTTTACCATAAGGGGTCTAGTTTTGCTGGAAATTGTGGGAATTTATTTAAAAATAACTTGAATTCATGGGGAAATCACAAGAACTCCTTGGAAATCACGGGACTAGTTTCAAATTCACAGAAATCCATAAAAATCCATGGGAATTTATCGGAATTCATAGAAATGAACGTACATTCATGGGAATACATGGGAGTTTACAAAAATTCATGAGAATTTATAGAAAACTATGGGAATAAATCAAAATTAATGAGCATTCATGAAAATTTATGGGAAACCATTGAAAGGACCCAGCAAAATCCTTATGGAAATTGGGTCTCGGTGGATTTGTTTTAATTTTTGATATGATGTAGTCCATGAAATTCTGAACATATGTTAACATTGCGCCAACCCCCAAATATGAACAGTTTTTCTGCTAGGGGGGGCTTAAATTCACATATTGCCCATAATGGAATATTTACTTTTGAAGACGAGAAAAATATTTTCAAATATTTTATTCTAGTTTATATTGCATAATAGTGTTCTTAAAAAAATGTATAACCCCCAACCCATATATTTAACCCCAACCCCTATTTAAAGAAATAAAAAAATATTCATTGCGGACTCATTTAAAAAGTATATGAGAGAATGTTTTAATAAGTTAAAAATATCGGTGGATTTTGCCGATTTTTTAGTATGATATAGTCCATTTGATTTTAACCGAAAAATGATTGGATGCCAATCATCAAAAATGAACTGTTTTTCTGCTAGAGGGGGTTACAAAAATAAATGGTCTATTATGAGCAAAGTGTGAATGTAACCCCCTATAGCACAAAACCCGTTCATTTTTGATGATTGGCATCCAATCATTTTTCGGTTAAAATCAAATGGACTATATCATACTAAAAAATCGGCAAAATCCACCGATATTTTTAACTTATTAAAACATTCCCTCATACTTTTTAAAGTGAGTCCGCAATTAATATTATTTAATTTCTATAAATAGGGGTTGGGGTTAAATATGTGGGTTGGGGGTTTTATCTTTTTTTAAGAACACCGTTATGCAATATAAACCAGAATAAAATATTTAAAAATATTTTTCCCGTCTTCAAAAATGAATATTCCATTATAGGAAATATGTGAATTTAAGCCCCCCCCTCTAGCAGAAAAACTGTTCATATTTGGGGGTTGGTGCAATGTTAACATATGTTCAGAATTGCTTGGACTACATCATATCAAAAATTAAAACAAATCCACCGAGACCCAATTTCCATAAGTATTTTGCGGGGTCCTTTGTGGAAATAATGACTGTTCATGAAATAATGGGAATAAATGGGAGTTCATGGAAATTAATGAGCATTTATCATAATTCAGGGAATTCATGAAAATTATTGGAAAATGATGAAAAATCATGAGAATGTATGTGAAACCATTGAAATTTTAGGGAAATAATGGCAGTTCATGACAAATCATTAGAATTTTTTGGAAATCATGGGACTAGTGTGGAATTCACCGGATTCATATAAATCCATGGGAATAAATGGTAATTCATAGAAATTTACGTGAATTCGGAAGAATTGCGGTATATCATGTGAAATCTTTGAAATTTAAAGGAAATAATAGGAATTTATGGCAGTTCATGGGAAAAAATAGAAATTGATTATAATCAATGAAATTTTATTGAGTTTGTGGAAAATTATGGGAAATTCTAAAAATTCACACGAAACACATAAAAGTATGGAAAATAATGTAAATTTATGAAATAATGGTTTATATTTTTTTGAGATACCAATAGATGAATACCTTAGAAAATATTACATATTAAATTTTCCACCTCTAAAAGTTCATTTATTTCCTCGTAACTTATATCGACTTGAATTTATTTTCCCAATATTTTTTTTTCCTTTTCCAATAATTTTTAAGATTCTTGGACTTTTTAATAGGCTTCTGCATTGGTCAAAATTTTTATTAAAATACGCATTTTATGTATCACCACACTTTAAGACCCGCTTTGTAATTTCGGTTTTGTTAAGTACCTAACAAGCAAAATATCAATGAAATATACTTGGTGTTAAAAATATTTCTCAAAAGTTACTTTAGGTACCGAAAATAATAATCTTATAGTAGAAAACCAATCTTTTGATTCTATTAATAACTGATTTTAAAACATCTACTGTTGTGTGATGCCTTTTGATAATAATATATCGTAGTTCATTAAACTAATTATAATTAAAACAACATAAAGGATGAGACGTGAGGTATACGTAATGTGATATAGCAAGGTAACGCCGATAGGTTGAACGCCGGTCGTTGCCCATAGGTCAGGAACTGTTTATTGTTGAGTTTGCATATTCATTTGTTTTTTTTTGAGAGAGTTCAGTCATTCTTGATTCGTTATTCATTCGTGATTCATTATCGACGAGTTATCGATTTATTATATTATATTAAACATGTACCAGTAAATAAATTTGTTATTTAAAGTATCTACTGTTTATTTTCCCTACATGGCTACCTTACTATCCCACATAATAGCTGATCACACTTCTCTTATATTATTGGGTTTCACTGGCATTGACTTTTTCCTTGTGTTGTTACATATTGAGTTTAAAATAATTCACATCATTATTATTCACAAAAAAAAATTTTTACCACAGAACACAGAATATTTTCTATCGCTTTCCTTTTGATAGTAGCAGGTATTTTGCCTTTTAACTTATCGTTACTACAACTTATATTCTCACAACATAGAAGTCGCTTT
Organism: Neocrepidodera transversa; assembly: GCA_963243735.1. Lineage (NCBI taxonomy): Eukaryota > Metazoa > Arthropoda > Insecta > Coleoptera > Chrysomelidae > Neocrepidodera > Neocrepidodera transversa. Next base: position 18,902,965 of record OY725350.1, read on the forward strand.
TTTTGTTGCTTAAAATGAAACGCCATACATCGTTTTCTCACATCTCCACCTGCCTTCTTCTAATATTTTTACTTTCCCGGTCCCATCAAAGGGAAAGTATAGTGAACGAGCAAAAAAAAAATCGAGATATCGATGGAAATATCCATTTTGAGGCCCTCCAAGAAAATTGAACTGCGGCGTTGTGCTCAAACGTCTTCCGCTTGCGATATGGCCGTCATACCCAGTGCTAACGCTCTCGCTTTGTGATACGAAGATCGGCGGTTTAAACCCGGTGACTGCAATCTTATTTTTTATTTTTTTATATTTTTTAGTTTTTCCTTTACTATAGCCATCATATCCACACTTGTTGCACCAATCTACTATTTCCCCTTTGACAAACCATTTCACTTAACTGAGACATATTTAACAATACAAAAGGACAAAAGCTCTGCTGTGAAATACAATTGATATATGTGCTAATTAATACTTCTTTAATTATATTTTATTTTTCAGATACTACCTGTGATGGTTCAGCGATTCCTATGCAGTGGCATTCACCCAAACATCTTACATCTTTACTAGATTATAGGATCCATGTTATCTCATCAGGACGACAGGCTCGTTCCATCCAATATTCTGATACAAGTAGCTGGTCTGCTTCTCTGTTTCAATCTACCTTTAAAAAAAACCGCTGTGTCCGTGTTCTCGCTCTTACACACTGGCTGCGCTAAACAATGTGTCTGCTTTAAAAATCTACATTCCATTTCTACTGGATAGATGGATCTGACAAGGATCCGTCTGTCAAATAAATGTCCTTTGAACTTAAATCGTTAGAGTGTTATTATTGTTTGTATTTCCAGTAGAATCTGGTGAAAAAAAAAGCTGTGGTCAAATTGTAATTTAATATTCATCAAGATTTTCTTTTAATAATCTGGTCATCAAGAATTTTTAAATTCTGTATTTGACTTTTTTTTTATTTGTTCGTAATTCAGGTACAAAAAGGTAAAATTAGGAGAATACTTTTATTTACTCACTGAAATTTAATTTAATGATTAATTTTGATGAATATCAAAAGTTTTGATTTGGCCAACTTAGCAAACACAAAAACAAGGCAAAAAAAATGTTCGACTTAAATCAAAATATTGGAAAAAATTTATCATACTTTCTTTTAAAAATCTTCTTCAAATTGTCGTAATTTTGTGAACACTAGGTGTATATTCTCCCAAAAAAAAAAGTATTATCGACTGTAAAATTAGTGTAAAACAAGAACTATTAAATATAATATATAGGATTGTTTGCATATTAAAAAAAAATAGTATGGGTCCTAAATGATATTAACTCAGTGTGGATTTAGAAATTAAAAGAATATATTAAGACTACTTTTTGAAAATATAAAATAATTTGATTAAAATATTTTTTATGTTCATTATAAGCATGCGTAAATGAAAAAAGTAATTTATTTTGAAAACTAATCACAGCATCTACTTTATAATTCTTAGTAAAAAACGTTATCTTTATGTAACTTCTTAAAATTAATAAAATTATTATAAAAATTATAAATTTAGTAACTGTTTGATTAATATTCACATAAGACTCATAAATTATCATTTTCTAAGAAAAATTAAGAGTTTGATAAAAAATATAATGGAGAAATATATGCCTTATAATGAGCCCGTATATTTCTCCTTTTAATATATTTTCGAGGTATTTGTTCTTTTAATTTCAAAACTACATACCAGAGAAGTAAAATGTAAGGACATACTGTAATATATCAGCAGTGTGAAACGGCGTGCGGAACTGGCTAGTTGCACGCGTTGAGTGATATGAGCGTGCCATACCCACCTGTCGCCACTGTTAAATGTCATCTTCATTAGTTCATATATTGTTCTTCATCGATGTTCACCGCCATTTTTCATGTGTGTTTCATTAATAAAAATACAAGTAAAGAGATATTGCTATATTCTATTTGCCAGCATGAATTTTTAATCGGTTTGTTTAAATTTCTTTTTTTGTCTACTTATTTTTATTGATAATTGGTTGGTTTTTTTTAAGGTTTAAGGATATCTATTAGTTTATTTTTAAAATCGGCGCTAAATAATATATGCTTTAGCCCCCAATGTGATAAACGTCTTTTGTTGAATAATTATTTAACTTCGAAAGCGAAAATGATTTTATCTAATTATCAGTTTCATTTTTTTATTTTTAGAATAATTTTTTCTAGCATATTTTTTTTAAATCTATTTTAACTACTTTCCATTTCGATAATAAGAAATAATATAAATACGTACAAAAACATACTCTATAATAAAAACAGTAAGTAATATATAAAAATTCACTTCATACCATTGAAAAGAGAAGGAAACATAATATAAGTGGAAATTTTTAAGCAAAAAATTCTTATAGTTGTGGTCTTTCTTGATTCTCACAATCACATTTTTGTATCAAATTTATTTTTAATATTTGTATATGTAACATATTTTGTTCTCTTTCTATTTACACTGGACAAATTTTAATAACTTTAACAGTTTTTTTGGTAACAATATGTAACTAGAAATGTTAATTAAAATTTTGTTTCTAAAGCTATAAAAAACGAATTATTCGTAAAATTAAAATATTAACTTATAACTACTAAAAAGCGGATAAAACATACTATAAGGTGGAATTTTTTCAAAATTTTTTAGCAAAAATTGTGAACTTGAGAAAAGAAAGAGACCAAAATGAGGAAAACAAAAAATCCTTACAGTTGTGGTCTCTCCCTATTTTCACAATCACAATTTTTTATCTAAAATTTTGAAAAAATTCGTATATATAGTATATTTTTTCTTTTTAAATCTACATTCAGCGTTTTTTAATAACGTTGATATTTTTTTTTGTTACAGGGGCTAAACAATATGTAACTAGAAATTTTAATTCAAATTTTGTTTCTAATACTAAAAAAAAACGAATTATACGTAAAATTAAAATATTAACTTAATACTATTAAAAAGCTGATAAAACATTAAATAAGTGGGAATTTTTTCTAATTTTTTTACCAAAAATTGTGAAATTGAGAAAAGGGAGAGACCAAAATGAGGAAACTGAAAAATCCTTAAGAGTTGTGGTCTCTCCCTATTCTCACAATCACTATTTTTTTATCTAAAATTTTGAAAAAAATTGGTATATGTAGTATATTTTTTCTCTTTCTATCTAAATTCAGCGCTATAATAACGTTGACAGGTTTTTTCTTACAAGGGCTAAACAATACGTAACTAGAAATTTGAATTAAAATTTTCTTTTTCTGAAATCACTCAAGAATACCTACTTTCTCGGAGCAAATTCAGACCCTAAAATAGGCTATTCTAGTATTTTAGCCCGTTGCTAAGCAATGAATTTTCCCGGACCGACAAGAGTCCGGAAAAGTTTTTGCCGGCGTATAAGCAGTGAATCTCTGACTTTTGTCATAACAATAATCGAACAGTGGTTGTTGGTTGTCAAGGAAATGATTTCATAGACAGTAAGATGCTAATCAAAAATTATTATGCATTTATAAAAAATCCTTAATTTATGATAATGATAATTGTGGTTTCAGAAAAAATAGTATGTTTACCTCGTAGTAAAATCACATTCCCAGACTGCAATGCTTGTTGGCCTCGGCTTAACGCCTCGGCCTACAATTTACATTATCATCCGGGAATGTATCGCTTTTGCTACTAGATAAACAATGTACTATTCTAATGCTAGAAAAAACGAATAATTCATAAAATTAAAATTGTACCTTAATACTACTAAAAAGCGGATACAACATACTCATAAGTGGGAATTTTTTCAAAATTTTTTAGCAAAAATTGTGAACTTGAGAAAAGGCAGAGACCAAAATGAGGAAACTGAAAAAATCCTTACAGTTGTGGTCTCTCCCTATTCTCACAATCATAATTTTTTATCTAAAATTTTGAAAAAATTCCTATACATAGTATATTTTTTTCTCTTTCTATCTACAGTGGACACTTTTTAATAACGTTGACAGTTTTTTTATTGCAGGGATAAACAATGTGTAACTAAAAATTTTAATTCAAATTTTGTTTCTAAAGCTAGAACAAATTATATTATTAAAAGCTATTGATTATTGATTACTTTTTTTCTGATAATATCCTTAGATTCCATATAAATGCATTATTCTGCAAATTATGTATGCAAACTTTTAACCATCAGTGATTTTTTTTCAATATATAAATTTATGATAAAATTGACATAACACAAACGATGAAGATCATTAATTACTTTAACGATATAATCAAAATAAAACAACATAAAAAAGCAACATGAATCTCTAGCGATAAACAATAATATTGTTGTCTCGCTAATATTAACTTCGCCGTTTTATAAAACTTGTTTGTTTGGCATCTATTGAAAATTAGTTACCTTTATCAGAAACTTGGTTATTAAGACTTTTCGTCGTTTAAATTTTTTGTTAAAAAATTATGATTCGCATTTGCAAGAAATCTGTTAAAGCCGACCGTATTAACGATTGATTTCTTTCCTAAACGAGGATCGCTTTCAATCCCATTCTTTAAGAACTTCCTATTCTCCAAGTCAAATCTGGATTTAGTAATCCGTCCTCAATGATTGAAGACATTCTGCTGTTTTTGTTGAAGGGAGGGTTGAGATGAAGACTTTTGTTTTTTTTATCAATTTTCCAAAGGAGTTGAAAGGGAGTTTTTTTAATTGTAATAAGTACACATGCTGGGATCAATTTTTAAACATAAAAATATATTGTTCTTGTGTAATATAATTTTTGGCGAGTATGTTGGCATATTTTCTTAAAAATAAAACCGATATAACTTATAAAATTAACATTTGTCGCTCTACAGATCTTAAACTCTAAAAACAAGTTATAAAGTAAATGTAAAAATTAATATGATCTAGTAACTATTTTTAACGGTAATTTTACGCGTTAACGTTAATTTTACAAAATAAATTATGAAATAATAATATTTGTGTCGTGGAATAAATCGTTTGTGAGTTATTTAACAAATCACATGTAATTAAATGGTGGCTAATGCATACATTTTACTTACTTAATTTTTGCAGTTTAAAAAGTTCAAAGTTAGACATACACGTAACCAAATTCATGTTTTTTTTTTGTTTCTTTAATTTTAAAATATTTTTGAAAACAATTAACCTGATACTAAATTGTATATTTTTATATGTACCAAGGATTGTATTTTTTTAAATAATTTATTGTACTATTTTTATTTCAACTACTGTAAAAAAAACACTTTTAATAAAAACCATTCAAGAATTAAGTATATAAAAAAGTAGGTAAAAAGAAATATAAAACAAACTTATTATTGTGTAAAATAAGTACATTTTTCTCTCTAATAATATTAAAACAAAATATTTGATTTAATATTTATAATAAAACACATCTTTGCTACGAGTTGTACTTATTTTTTTTTCTTCATTGTACAAATTGTGTTATATTAAATGGTTAATATTAACTAATTATACTCTTTGTTTGAGCGAAATTTTTATTCACAAGAGTGTGCGTGTATATAATGTGTACAAAAATATATGTTTATTCAATGTACCCAACAAAATGCATTAAATAAATTTTTGAATCTCTAGCACTATTGTTATATTGTAATCAATAGAAAACTATTTGATCCTGATAGATTTGTATCTCCACACGCTACAATTTATTCAATTTTTTCAACAAAATTTAAATCGAAGCTTGACAAAGCTAAAATGTCGTTTAACACCTTAACTTTCAATTTTTCAAAATTTTTAGGCTAGAATTTTGAAAATATTCGCATATACAGTATATATATATTTCTCTTTCAGCACTTATAATTGTTTTTTCTTACAGGGGTTAAACAATATATAACTAGAAATTTTAATTAAAATGTTGTTTCTAAAACTAGAAAAAAACGAATTATTCGTAAAATTAAAATACTAACCTAATACTATAAAAAAGCAGATAAAACATGCTATAAGTGGGAATTTTTTCAAAATTTTTTAGCAAAAATTGTGAACTTGAGAAAAGGGAGAGACCAAAATGAGGAAAACTCAAAAAATCCTTCCAGTTGTAGTCTCTCCCTATTCTCACAGTCACAATTTTTTATCTAAAATTTTGAAAAAATTTGTATATATAGTATATTTTTTTCTCTTTCTATCTACATTCAGCGTTTTTTAATAACGTTGACAGTTTTTTTTTTGCTACAGGGAGTAAACAATATGCAACTAGAGATTTTAATTAAAATTTTGTTTCTAAAGTTAGAAAAAAGGAATTATTCGTAAAAATTAAAATATTAACTTAATACAACTAAAAAGCGGATAAAACATACTATAAGTGGGAGTTTTTTCAAAATTTTTTAGCAAAAATTGTGAACTTGAGAAAAGGGAGAGACCAAAATGAGGAAAACTCAAAAAATCCTTCCAGTTGTAGTCTCTCCCTATTCTCACAGTCACAATTTTTTATCTAAAATTTTGAAAAAATTTGAATATATAGTATATTTATTTCTCTTTCTATCTACATTCAGCGTTTTTTAATAACGTTGACAGTTTTTTTTTTGCTACAGGGAGTAAACAATATGCAACTAGAAATTTTAATTAAAATTTTGTTTCTAAAGTTAGAAAAAAGGAATTATTCGTAAAAATTAAAATATTAACTTAATACAACTAAAAAGCGGATAAAACATACTATAAGTGGGAATTTTTTCAAAATTTTTTAGCAAAAATTGTGAACTTGAGAAAAGGGAGAGACCAAAATGAGGAAAACTCAAAAAATCCTTCCAGTTGTAGTCTCTCCCTATTCTCACAGTCACAATTTTTTATCTAAAATTTTGAAAAAATTTGAATATATAGTATATTTATTTCTCTTTCTATCTACATTCAGCGTTTTTTAATAACGTTGACAGTTTTTTTTTTGCTACAGGGAGTAAACAATATGCAACTAGAAATTTTAATTAAAATTTTGTTTCTAAAGTTAGAAAAAAGGAATTATTCGTAAAAATTAAAATATTAACTTAATACAACTAAAAAGCGGATAAAACATACTATAATTGGGAGTTTTTTCAAATTTTTTTAGCAAAAATTGTGAACTTGAGAAAAGGGAGAGACCAAAATGAGGAAAACTCTAAAAATCGTTGCAGTTGTGATCTCTCCCTATTCTCACAATCACAATTTTTTATCCAACATTTAAAAAAAAGTCGTATATATAGTATATTTTTTTCTCTTTCTATTTACAGTGGGAACTTTTTATTACGGTTGACAGTTTTTTTATTACAGGGGATAAACAATATGTAACTAAAAATTTTAATTCAAATTTTGTTTCTAGAGCAAAAAATTATATTATTAGAGCTAATGATTATTGATTACTTTTTCTGATAATTTCCTTAGATTCCATATAAATGCATTATTCTGCAAATTATGTATGCAAACTTTTAACCATCAGTGAATTTTTTTTTCAATATATAAATTTATGAAAAAAATTGACATAACACAAACGACGAAGATCATTAGAAATTTTCTGAAGCTAGAAAAAATATAAAATATTTATAGTGATTGATTTATTGATTACAATTTTTTTTGGAAGGTGAATACAAATTTTGGTTCTCTTATAAATCATATCACATTACATATCGCCGGGGATATGTATAGCAGTTAAGGTGTTAAAAACAAACGAAAAGACAAGTAATTAAATTTAGTTTTAAATATATTGGATATTCCGAAAAATTTTGATTTCATCTTTTTTTATATTCACCAATATTTTTTAATGTATCTAATTTTTTTTAGAATTTGAATTAATTAAAAGCGTGTGTTTTAAAAGGTGTCAAAATTTTCGTGAAAAAAGTTGTGCCATAGTGGAAGATACTTTCGGATCAATTTGGAAAAAAAAACCTTTTACTCAAACATAGAGTTGTATGAATGATTCTGTTGTATGGAAGAGCGTTAAATTATATATCTAATCTTATTAAAATTCTGTAAATTTACTCTATAATATATTATATACATATAATTATGGTATAGTTAATTACTAGGTAATATCTCAAACCAACTATCGGATAAACCTTAGAGAATATCAAAAAAAAAAAAGAAATTCATATGGCGTCCCTTAACTTTTATACAAACTGTAACAATCTTGCTTTGGATCTTTTTCTAAAGAGCTTTAAGAACTATTGTTAACGATTTGAATGTGCAATCATTTGTTTTACGTGACTGATATTTACGCTTAGAACTATTGTTTTATTCAAAAACATTTTTCACTTTGGCGTTAGTGTTGGTACGGTTTTCAAAATGTACCTCTTGTGATATCGTCTTAAATGTATTACAAAAATCACTTATTATCCTTTTTGTGCACTGAAAACGATAAGAATCATTCAAAACTGACTATACAAGTTATAAAATAAAATAAAAAACAATTAAATACGTCTTTTAATGAGTCTAGTCTTTTAGTTCCCTCCATTTTCTTTTTTTTTGTGACAACCACTAAAAATGATCTATGATTCTATTTTAAAATATAGTTTAAAAAAATTAGACAAAAAATAACGTTTTGTGGTACTTGCCTCCCATTTAGATTCTTATTATAGGTGCTAATAAATATTGAAAATTAATAATATGGATAAAACTGCACGTTAGTCCCCAAAGTGCCAAATTTTTTTTTTGGCAATTTCCCGTTTGTTGGTGCTTCTTAGTGCTTTAACTATTTTTGTTAGTACTTTTTCCGTTTTCTGCATATTTATGATTTTTTAATTTCATGGTCAGCCCTGACAATCTCCCAAAATGGAGGAAATTTGGTACTTTGATTTAGTGGTTCAAATAGTTTCGAAAGTGCTTGTCTATTTTTTTAGATTTTAACTTCAACGTCAACCCCAAAACATTTTCCTATTGACTCAATTTTGGTATCAGTTTTTAGTGCTTCAAAAAGTTGCAATCACGATCCTTTCCTTTTCAAGATATTTAACTTTAAATTTTCAAGGTCGGCCCTCAAATCAGATGGGACTGACTTAAATCTAGAATCGTTTCTTGACGCATTGTTAGCTATAGATTTCTTAATTCTTTTTCCGTTTCCTGACTATTTAGTATTTTTTGTTTCCACGTTTACACCAAAATTAAAAAATATACAGGACGTTTCATTAAAAATAAAAAAGGTCAATATAACTCGCATTTTACACTTAAAAATAAAATTTGCAGCAGTCCAATAACTTTTTGCTCTTTCTTTTTAGTTTTTGATATAAGATAGTGTCTCTTATAAACGGGCCACTCTATTCAGAGTGTCCACAATAAGATGCCACTTCCCCTTATAATAACAGCAACAACAGCATGAACAACAACAACAAAATTTGGGTGCAAATGTGGAAACAAAAAATACTGAATAATCAGGAATTGGAAAAGCATTAAAAAAAGTATCTAAAGCACTAACGATGCGTCAAGGAACGACTCCAGATTTAAGTAAATTCCATATGATTTGAAAATTAAAAAATATCTCTAAAAGGAAAGAACAAGAATTTGAAGCACTAAAAACTGATACCAAAAGGGAGTCAATTGGAAAATGTTTTGGGGTTGACATTGAAGTTAAAATCTAAAATATGTAAAAAATAGACAAGCACTTTGGAAACTATTTGAAGCACGAAGAAGCACTAAATCAAAGTACCAAATTTCGTCTAGTTTGGTAGATTGACAAGGCTGACCTTGAAATTAAAAAAATCCATAATATATAGAAAACGGAAAAAGCACTAACGAAAATAGTTAAAACTCTAAGAAGCACTAACGAAACACTAATTTCTGAAAAAAAAATTGACACTTGCGAATTTATAAAATTGATGATTAAATGTTTGAATCAATTTTGAAAGTCATATAGGTTTTATAATCTGTTTAAGGGGGAAATCCCTTGTAAAAGCCCGAAAATTAGGTTTTTTTGGAAATGAAAAAGATAGCAAAACTTTTGTGGTTTATTAAGATCTATATGAAGTACAATAATATTTTTATTTATAAGGGAGAATGTCTGAATTCGATTGGATAATCCGATTTTTAGTTTTTAGTAGATAATACTGGCGACTGAAACAAAAAAATCAAAAAGTTTAGATTCGTAGTTAGTCGGTGAACCAAAAAAAATTAATATTTAAGATAAATCGATTTTTTGTTTGGTTCACCGATTTACTACCAATTTAAACTTTGGTAAAATTTTTGTTTCGGACTCTGTATATAAATTAAAATATTATTAATGTATCAAGCTAAAAGGAATTTGTTTCATACTTCATAAATACGTTAATGAATCACAAAAGATTTTTTTATCCCCAAAAATACTTTTAATTTTTGGGATTCCCCCTTTAGATTTTCCCAGTACTATTGACAAAAACGTGAATTATATGACTATTAAGTACTTGAATATCGTAGATTATAAAAGAGGTTATTCATTATTTTTCCTCAATTTTAAATATTTGTTACATTCTTTATACGGGATCGGTCCTACCCGTTTATAACTTTTTTTCTTTAGTTATTTTGTATTATCAGTAAAATGTTACATAATTATCTCTATACAATTTTAAACTGACAAATTAAATTGTTCATTTTTAAAAAAATTCAAGATAAAAAGAAACAGCAGATATGTAGTTATTTTATTTGTACCTACTTGATAACGAAAATATTTTAAGGTATAAGTGAGAAGTAACGAAATAAAATAACATGAAGTTTACGGTGATAAAATAAAATAACTGCAAATATATGAAAAAAGCATTTTTTTCAATAACTAGAAGAAGGATTTATACCGTTTCGATGTACAAAAAAGTCAGTGATAAATTTATACTAATATTGGTGTTTTTTTAGAAAATAAATTATAACTGCCAACACTACCCTAAACACGATATGTATTAAAGTTTGGGACAGTTTGTTTTGTTTGACTTTTTTAAAATTATATTTAGATGTGTAAGGCTAATCACAATATTTTATGAATATTTTCTCCAAAATCTTCACTTCAAATGGTTATTCTTCCACTTTATAGTGGCATATAGTGATTAATTTGAAATTTAAAGTTTGTTTTTTATTTTGGAGAAAAATTCGATTTACTAGCGTCATCATTGAGTTTAATCTCATATTTAATCACTACCTCTCACTTGTATATATATCTACATTTGTAGCCTTATATTTGTTTTTATTATATTTTTTTTTATTTCGAGTCTATTATTTGTTATTTCTAGTTTTATTTTCAGGTGTGAAAGGAATGTGGTACAACTAAGCAATAACATTTTAATTTGTGTATCATTAAAAAGAAAAAATCGTCACATCACTGGTCTTTGGATAAACTTTTATTAAAAAAAATATATTTGCATTTAATTAATAATTGTTCGTATTGTAACTGGATAATTTTTGACAAAAAATTTGTTAATTTAACATAAAATATTGAAATAAAATATTTATAATATACTGATATGGATAAGATGTCCTTTCTAATATTCTCAATTCGGGCTGGGTTCACTTTACTATAAATTTATAAAAAAAAACCACAGTTTTTAAAGGGGAATTGGGTTTCACTCAATCTCGCTCAAACCTAGTGAAAAATGTTAGTCAAATCGTCTCCATGGTCAGAAACAAAAAATAGCAGGATCAATATGCCTTACAACCCACAATATATAAAGCAACTTGGAAGTCGGTTTTTTCCGTAAAACCAAAGCGAGTTCTTTGGGTTCCACGCCACTTAAGAGGTTCCCATTTTCGACGCGCTGAAGTTTTTTAAGTGAACCTTCGCCAATAGCCCTACACGCCAATGTTTATGTTCACTATCTCCTGTCATCAAGTTCCCGAGCTTTCCGTACGATATCTAATAATATTGTTGGTGGCCATTTGATGTGGGCTTGATGACGCGCGAAACCGAGGTACCAGATAGTTACGTGACAACAAGTACCGAGTGTTCTCGCACCAGTCTGACATGAGCAGAATGTACTCAGAATTGGGGAACCTTCAATTTCCTGGATATCTCGATCAAAAGCAATCCAATTCTCAATGTTGAGAACCTAGAAAAGGTCTACCAACGGGGAAAGAATATTTTGCGTCAAAATCTACTTCATTAATTTCCCAATGATAAAATATGTGTACAAAATTCTATTGAGCTTTCCAGAATATATAGTTAGCGAAATATAATGATTTTAATAAAATCTTACTTCTGATTGGTTGAAATTTCGTTATATAATGTCATTCGTCATAAAGTATAACATAGCGACATGTTTCATTTTCAGCGACTGACCTACAGCCTTGGAGGATTGGTGGAAACTAAACTGAATTTGGCGAGTAGTTTAAATATTCTATGATCTGAAAATGAAAAATGTCGCTCTGTTATAGTTACTCTATGAGTATCTGTATCTTGAAAAAATTCTGACCCGGATAAGTCCCTCTTCGTGATCTCGGTTCAATTGGAATTCAGCTGCTCGCTTATCCATGCCATTGTCCATAATAATTGGTTGACATTTATTTGACACATTAAGTTCGTATGATCTATCACTTATTATCAAAGACAATTGACAAGTTGACATTAATTTTTTAACCGGTTTTAGAATCTAGAGTGGTTCAATGAAGAGGACAGATTCAATCGAACGTTTCTCGAAATCCTTGCATTACATTTTTTTGTGTCCATGGAGATATTTGATTAGAACGATTTGACTGACATTTTTCACTAGGTTTGAGCGAGATTCAGTGAAACCCAATTCCCCTTTAAAAACTACGGAGTTCTTTAGTAAAAAAAATACAATTTTAATAATTTTTAATATTTCTTCCCGGGTTCATCAGTTTACATATTTCCATTTATTGCATTTCTAGTCTCGCGTCTCACCTTCTGATAAAATAATTTAAATCCTCTGTTATCAAAATTCTGTCCCTGTCTTAACTTTCTACTACTGTGTCTGTCTGTCTCACCATCTTTTATCCTTCCAATATTATACCTTGTATTTTTTTATTTATTTATTTTCAAAAATAGGTTCATCTTGTACATAAATTATTTTATTTCTGGACCCTTTATATTAAATGACTATTCTTGTACAAAGTGGCTATCGGTGGAAATCGTTAAATTTTTGATATGTTGTATTTTTGACCATCCTGATCAAAAGTGTCCATGGGTACAAACCTCAATAATGGACAGTTTTTACAGAATTCTTGCTGATATTACATTAGTGTGTACTATGAAACTTCCATGTTTTCACCATTTTTGTACATTATCCATAAAATGAGCCTGGTATCGTTTTTTAAGTGTCTGGTATCGTTTTTTAAGTGTCTGAATAAATATGATTACCTACTTAGAAAATAGTTATTATATCGCCAGAGTTATCTAAAAACGATTTTTTTATGCTAAATCGAAACTTATTTCAATATAAAAAATACTTAAGTTCCATAGTACACACCAGTTAAATTTCAGTAAGAATTTTCTGATTTAATCATCAACAGTTTTTAAATATACTGTTTAAAAAATATGGCATTGGACACAATATCCAGAAAACTGGTCTTTAAAATATGGGAGAAATATGGCAAACCCGTCTGCCACTTAAACCTACACAGTATTTAATGTTTGAAATTTACTATAGTTCAACAATAATCATTACACAGGTTTACAAAAAAAAAGTCCGAACTATTTGATCGGACCATGGTATTCCTAGGTATTTTGGTGTCCTGAATCCGATCCCGGGGTCAGTTTTACTCCATCACGTCAGAAAATCTAGATTTCAAGGTCATTTAGAGGTTAAAATGGTGCTTTTTTGAAACCGGCCCGGGACAATTTCCTAAGCGAACTGTTAAGATGAGGGGTAACTGTCTAGGTCGTGAATACCTTCCAAACATTGGACAGGGGTCATGAATCTGGACCAGTAGCAGCGCAGGGACAGCCCAGTGGATAAAATGTTACCATGATCGCTGTATCTCGCGAATTTCGATCTCCCTGCCAAGGTGTTCAATTTCGGCGATCCATTTGCTGTGAGATGCCAGTGAATCCAGAGCATTGACCCAAATGGCCCTAGAACATTGGAGTTATGCTTCGTGTCCTGCTCAGGTCTGGCCAAGGTAGAGAAATGGCTCAGGGGGTTACTAACTGGTGACTTTCTATTCCCCTGCTAAGCGTCGTCGATTGTGACGATGCATTTGCTGTGAGTTCATGACCGTCCACCAGCATTAACCTTAAGGACCCAAAATCTTGCCAAAAATTTTGTCTCATGCTACATATGCTGCCTAAATCTGGCCCAGTGGGTAGGAAGTGGCCCCGTAATTACTAATAAGTTACGAATTTCAAGTTCCCTGCTAAGAAGCGAGAATTTGACGATAAATTTGCTTTGGTTGAACGGCGGTCTACTCAGCACAGGATCTGAGAACCTATAGAACCTTGCCAGAACATCGAATCGATCGGCTGCTTCTCCCGCCAGAGCTGACTCAAAGTGTAGAATTATCGACAACGGATATAAGACTCCGCGACTTTGAGAAGTGCTGGCATTAACTGACCATAATGGCAAGGAAAGCAAAATTCACGAACTCCAATACCTCGAACCACTTGAGCATAAATCCAAGGTTGTAGGGCCATTTGTGTCTGTGCTCGGTCTCCTGTCATTAACTCAGAGCAAACGGATCGCCGAAATTGAACGGAGATTGAAATTTTGCTGGCCCTGCGCTGGTTCTGGTCGAAATTTGGGGACCGTCTCCAATGTTTGGAAGGTATTCAAGACCTCTCAACTTAACAGATCGCTTGAGAAATTGTCCCGGGCCAGTTCCAAAAAATCACCAAATGGGGCAAAACTGACCCCGGGATTGGATTTAAGACGCCAAAATACCTAGGAATACCATGGCCCGGTCAAATAGTCCGGACTTTTTTTTTGTAAACCTGTGTTATTAATACGCTACTAATAATATCGAATTATTTTAAGTCATACTTCAGGGAAACTATTGTTTAGTTACAAAATGAACTATTATTAATGTAAATTTATAAAAAAAATGAAATTTTAAAACAAAATTTAAAACTTCTATATGGTTTAAATGGTATATTTTTTAAAGGATCATAGATCGATTATTGGTAATCTATATAATTGAGAAATTTTGTAAATTATTTATTTGTATCACTAGATGGCATAATTATTACAACAAATATTATAAATGAAAGTTTATTCTTTGACAGTTACTAAGACGGCACAAGTAAGTGGTTAGTTGACATGTTCTAAATATATTTTTAATGTTGAAATGACGGCCCTTATTAGTGTGACGACTGAACTTGTTCGTTTTCTGGCACTTTCGTTTCTATTTGTTACGAATTCGACATATTGAGACTGCTAGTAACCCAGTTAAATAGAATTGTCTTTGGAAAAATCTTTGCTGCAAGGGATCATTAAAATGGAAAATGGGTAGCAAGGTATTTTTTGAAGAATTAGAAACGACTGAGTTATAATTTAAGCAACAGTTAACAAGTTATTGCAATTTCTTATAATGAATTATTAAACGTAACCATTTCTTTGCCACTAAAAAAATATACCCATTGTAAATGTTGTCATTCATTCTCCAAGAGCTTGGGATCTCTCTGGGCTGTAATAAGCGATTATTTGTGATAGCTATCCTTCATTTTGAATAGCTTTTTTGTATTTAACTTGATATTATTATAATATCAGGTTATGATACATTTTTTAAATATAAACTTTTAAAAATTGTATAAATTCCGGATATATCCAACGCATATAAAACGAAATTGTGCGTTTTGTCATTATGTTTGAATTCAGATCTATTTTTACAATTTGGAGTTAGTTTGAACTATATAAAACAAAATATCGAAAACACGTTTTAGAAGATTTAGAAGAAGAACCAAAATATTAAATTTATATTACTAAAATGGATAAATATAAATGTCATTTAAAAAAAATCATTTCTTAAAAATTGCGTTTGAAGATATATTTTCAAAAACTAATATCTAACTAGAGAGATGTAAACCTCTGAAGGTAAACTTACTTTATATGATGAGTGTTGTATGTATCAAACATAAAAAAAAATTGTGCGGTTGGGGACCAAATTTTACCATTTGAATGCATCTTGTGACCCCCATATCTCCGGTCCATTATGACCTGCATAACTTAAATTTAAACTAGAATGAAGTATGACTCTAATGTATTTACATACCAAGTTCGAACCAAATCGATCCAGTGGAACGGCCGTGAGACCTCTCACAGACAGACACACACTCTCAATAACTTCTCTGAAGCTCTAAAGTAAGGTATTAATTTACTTAAATCAGAATTTAATGTTATAATTTCGAAGATATTCTGGTAAAACTGGTTAAAGCAACGGACAAATATTTAACATATAGAAATATCTATCGCTTTATTATAAACGGAAATAAAAACGCATCGAGACCTGATCAAAAGTGGACCATCGACGACATGAAAAAAATTAATAAACAATTGATAAAATCCGCTTTCGATCCGCTTCTTATCAAGCCTCGATCCGCTTTTGATCAGGTCTCGATCCGCTATTAATTAAGTCTAGATCAGGTCTCTATCCCCTATTTTGATCGGGCCTGGATCCGCTTTCAAAGTATGCAACTTTTCTTAGAATTTAGATTTACATGCAAAAATGAGGGTTTTTGTTTTAGAATAAGTGCTGCTCATTTTCTACAAAAGATTATATTTAAAAAAAAAATCTGTATAATGAAATATAACCTTATAATGGAGAGATAAAACAAAATCTAAATATTATTATTTTAAGTTTTTAAAAAAATATTTTTTAAAAATGACATTTAACGGTATTATACCTAATTATTATTTTTTCTGCAACCGTTACGAAAATCGAATTTTCGTTATGATTTATTAATGCGAAACTACAACTTTTCGGTACGATTTTTGAGAAAAAAAATTACTTGAGTTTTATTTTTACAACTAATGTCAAAAACTTTGTATAATACTAATATTCTTTTTAAAGTATAATAAACGGCTGGAGAAAAATAATTGTACGTCAAAGTGATTTTACTTGACTCACCTACGGGTCGTCCTGGAATGTAGTATTTAACTGAAACTCATTTTAAATTGTACATTTTGACAAAATCCACAAAACGAGTATATACGTTGGTTTATCCCATATAAAACTATCTATATGCCTTCATACTTCCTAACTTATTATGATTATTATTATAATTATACATATAATGCACTGAAGTATTGGGATGTTAGAATTTTTACTTTAGTACTATCACTGTGTCACTCCCACGTGGCCGTTTTAATATTAATATTAGTACTGGAAGTTCACAGAACAGAAATTTGCCTTTTTAAATCCAGAAGTTTAATCATCGAGGTAATTCAAAATTTCGATCATATTTCCAATAATATATTTAAAAAAAAAATAAGTTAACAAGACAATAAGTGTCTGTTTAAGGCTGAAACTGATATTATTTTTTTTCTAAAATTGATTTTCTGCAACTATTCAAAATTTAAATATAATTTATAAATTAATTGCTTAATAGTAACCGTTACATTTTGTTCTAATTATTATATAAAATTTACCTAGTCCTTCAATCATTTCCTGCTTGGGCTATCCTCTCTTCTGCTTGCGTGACCCTCTTGCTCCTTTTTCTTTATGTTCCTCATCATAGTCATACCATCTTTCCATGATGTCTCGCTGATGATCATTATGTCGATCAAATTCTCTACAGTTGCTGCTGTACCTATTTTCCTCTGGAACGTACTCCTTTCTCGCACCCATCTGACACAGAAGAATAAAGTGTGCTCAGGGTCATCTTTCTCCTAACAATATACATTTATCGTCCTTATTGTTGATTCTTAGTGTATAGGCTCTGAAAGAGCTGTGCTTGGATACACAAGAAGGCTATGGTAATAAACTTAAGATCGACTCACCACCCCATGTCAAAAGTTTGGTCCACTGTGCATTTATCGAGTTTTGTTGCCACATTTCCTGCCATTCTTGCCTCGTTGTGTCCTTCTCTCTTCTACTCTCTGCTATGGTTACCTCAGCCAGAGCGTCAAGTGTCTCCCGCTCCTTTACTAGAAGATCCACGGGCAATATGCCGCATATGACTTCCACCGCCTCCGCAGACATATTTCTGTATGCCGAAGCGGTTCTAAAGAGCTTTTTCTTTTGCAATGATATTTTTCATCATCAGTACCCTCACCTATACTGGTACCGCATACAATAGAACCGACTGTAGCACCTCGTAGTGGTAGAAGTTTCGTTAAGACTAGTTAAAGATGAGCTTGTCGCCAAGCCACACATCTAAATACTTCACGTATTTCTTTGGCACAATCAAAGTCCCCATTACCTTGAAGCAAATATCTTCCCTTCTCATTGGCCCCGTAAGTATAATTGTCTTAGTCTCAGCGATCTCTAATTTGTTTTCCTTCATCCGTCTCACGATTTGTTCAAGGGGGAGGTTTCTTAGCGGTCACCGTTAAGGCCAGGTCATCTGCGTCGCTAGTGTGGCATCCTTGCGGTAAATCCAGTCGCAGTACTATATCGTATATTAAGCTACGGTTTCCTCTAAAAGTCACAGTCGCCTACGACTGCGACTGGTTAGTCGCGACCAGGCAATAGATCATATCTGCGCGAGCGCCTCGGTGATCTACATCTACCCTCGACAGTAATGGTGCATTTTCAGTTGATAACTACAACACTCTTACATATATGCCATAACTTTAAATATATCTATTTCTAAGTAGCTGTTTAAAAAATTCAGTGACACTTATCACAGAACAAAAACAACTGTTTATATGAACCGTTTCAATGTAGAAATTCGTTGCGAACCTCGAATCGTCTGCTCCCAGAGCGGTCAAGCGACTGGCGACTAAGCGAACGGCGACCGGTAGCTAATAGTAACGACTCGGCAGCACCTAGGAAAACACTAGCATCTAAAATGCATTGGAGATGTCTCAACGACTCGGTCGCGGCTACCAAGTCGCAGTCATCAGCGACTGCGACTTTTCGAGGAAACCGTAGCTTTACGTTCCACAGGGTCGGCTCCAAAATCAAACACTGCGTGAGTGTGCTTCTATTTGCGACTTGCTATTGTCTTTCGATCAAGGTAGCTGGTGACTGAATTCACCAAGTACCTGCTCACCTCCATTTCTTCAAGCTTGCTGATGATTTTTCTCCATTTTGCAGTATTAAAAGCTCCCTCGCAGCTCGGTCATTGACTTTGTCACGTGCTGAACTGATTGGATGCAAGGACGGATTTAGACGTCTGTTGTCCCCCAGGCAGTAAAATTCGGCCTCCCTCTTTACGCTCGATACAATGCTACATTTGAGCTGCATCTTAACTTTTTACAAGCACTTACACACACAAAGTACGTGGTAATGTACAGTAAACCTGGCACGCAAAAACCTGCCGTCGCACTGTACACTTGCCAATTATATGGAATAAAGTTGACTGCGACGTTTACTCGGAATGTAATGGAACACAAGTTTTAAAAATTTTCATTTTCCATACGTATTTAGTTTTCTGCTTCCTAAATTTTGCCGCTCAAGGCGCGCGCCTAGTCCACCTGGTTGCAAATACATCCCTGGTTGTATGCATGACATCTTGGTCATGAATCCGACCTATCTATTACATAACCCACCTTTTACTTCCATGTGCCTCGTATATAATCATATAAAGTTTGCCAATACCATCCAGAAGACAGATAGGTCTCATTTTCTGATTTCCTCCATTTGGCTAGCTCTTTGACCAATTTAGCTGTCTTCCATATTTCTGGAAAACAGTTGCACCAAATAACGGCGTTGAAGATTGAGACCATAATATCTGCAATAGTCTTGCACGCCAGCTTAACAGCCTCAGGGTAAACCCCCGTCCGGTCTGGGAGATTTTCTGTTCTTGAGACGATAAGCGGTCGCCATTATTTTCTCATTCAGTATAAAATTTAGCTGTATAGGTTATCCAACTACTAAACCGACACCTACAACGTCCCCACCAAAATTATCTCCCTTAGGGTTTCCTACAGTCGGTTATCACCGAACAGTGAACAGTGGCGGCGTCAACTTTTTTTGCTTTGGCGGCAAATTTAAAATATCTGAGTATTTTAACATGTATATAAGCGTTAAGATGAATATATCTAACTTTAAACAAAGAAGTTGATTTAAACAGAT
The DNA here is from genome assembly GCA_963243735.1 of Neocrepidodera transversa. NCBI lineage: Eukaryota > Metazoa > Arthropoda > Insecta > Coleoptera > Chrysomelidae > Neocrepidodera > Neocrepidodera transversa. Next base: position 18,923,014 of record OY725350.1, read on the forward strand.
GAATACGTTTAAACATAGGAGTTGTTTTAAATAGAGGATAAATATAATTTAAGGTTTTATGCTCATTTTCCCCACTTCTCTAATTTTTAACGTAGCGGTCGGTTTAGGAGTTGGACAATCTATACAACGCCCCTTAAAAGTTTACCTATTTTTAACCTTAGAAAATTTCTTGAAAATAACTAGAATATAACGAATTATATCAGTATCAGTCTTTTTAAAAATAATCTATTTAATTTTAATTTAGAACTAGAGTGTGATCTATCAGAATAAGAATCTTAAAAAGACTTTTCTTTTTTTTTAATTATGAGTATACTGTATGTTTTAATTAGAGAAAATACGAATGATAAAATTTGAATTGTTTATAATATTAAAGGAATTCAAATTTATGATAAACGGATTTTTTTCCTTTTTAAAAAAATGCAAAAAAGAACAAATATACAGTGAGTTATTTAAAATAATAAAGTTAAAACCGGAAGAACCTTGATGACTATTATATTTTTCAAACCTTAAATTTTTTTTCTGAGACTCTATATTATTTATTTATGCAAGAATTCTAGTGAAGTGATTTGAAAAAAAAAAATAAATAAGATGATGTGATTGAAGACTTTTAAAAAGTAACAGTGAAAAAAAATATGTACAAAATATTGCTCGATAATCTTCTGGGAAAGGGATACTAATAACAAAGAAATTTGCCAAATCTTTTGTAATATTTATCGAGTGAAATCTCGGTTTGGTGTATTTCCAGTACATTTAGATATAGATGAATGTTTTTAAATAATTGAATATACATAAATATACATATTATAAAATGCGTTGATATAATTCATATCAATCGAAATGTGCAATTTTAAAATTGAAAAAAAATTTCTAAAGTTATGCATGTTACATTTGACAGTTGTTTATCTGTGATCGCCTTGCGTTACTGATATTGTAATTTTTACTATTCTGTCAACCACTACTTCATTTATTAATCGGTTAAAACAAAATCTCCAAATTCGATATCAACTATAAACTATTAGAAAAACAATATTATATGTCAAAATTTACTTGTCAATATTTTTGGACAATAGCTATTTGTATTACTAGGATGCAAATAACCAAGGGAGGAAAAGACACTTTGCTCCCGTATAATACATATGATTTTTCCTCCTACCCATTTAATTTTTTTTCATTCCTGTCTTTAGATTTTTATGGTAGTAAAGTTAATGACTATATTGGTTTGTTCTTTATTATTAGGTATTTGGAAATTCGCTCTCCAATTTTTCAAAAATTCAATTAAGTTTAATTCTTAGCACTCTAAAAGGCATTACTACTAATTTTCTTATTCTTAATTCAAAAAACGTATCTAAAAATCCTGAAATAAAATTTTTTATTTAAAACCCAATGTTGAAATAAATTTTTACCAGAATAGAAATTAGAGAAACAAATTTATCATTTACAACATACTTAAAACTAGGGGGAGGAAAAGTGATTTACCCTAATGTGAAGGAAGGAGTGTGTACTTTCTATAGGGTAGGAGGAAAAAAATATTACTGTTGTCCTAAACTGTATTATTTAATTTTTTGTCCTTTTACTTTGTAGCAAAATGTATTTTTTTCAAGTTAATCTAAAATATTTAGTTATTTCTTGAATGAATTAGGAAGTATAAAAAATTTTAGATAATAATTCAAGAGTACGTAATATATTGAAATATTCAATAAAATATAAAATGTATTGCTATTGTTAAGATACATTCTATTGTTTTTTCTTACTGTTGTTATTTTTGGTGTTAAAATCTACAGCGGAGATTCTGATTTAACTTGTATTTTTTTTACTTAGATTGTACGTTTCCTTTCAATTGTACTAGATGCGTTCGTTTTGTCTCCTTATTAAATATACATTAAAAAAATTTCTTCCCAATGTGTCACATTATTTATTTATTTAATAAAGGTAAGTCTTGTTTAACTGGATGTATTATTTTATTTAAAAAAAACCTTTTTACCCATCAAAATATGCTATAAATTTAAATTAATAATACCCAAAGTATTATTAGACAACGAAATGGAATTTTTTGTTTTTGAATCAAATATTTCAATTTTTTTCAATAAAAATGGAATTTGTTTAAAAAAATGAATACCTAAGATGAATTAAAAATCCCCAAAAATTTTAATTTCGTCTTCAACATATGAATTGACATTTTTGTTCTATGACAACAACATTAACTAAATACCAAAAATATTATTTTATAAAATTTTATTTAAAAAAATTGTACCTAATTCATTAGACCGATTTTAATATAAAAATTAATTAAAATTGAAATTTACATTCGGAGAAATTAAATATCGTAAAAAATATTCTGGGAATTAAAAAAAAACACTCAAATTATTTTATTTACTGTCAGTACATAGAACAAGGCCGTCTCTTTAGGGGTAGAATTGGGGTTGGATTAGTTGGTTATCTGAGTGGTAAACATAAGACGGGGTTCGTTCACTAATTTATTACTTAAAGAATAATAAAAAAAACTCGTAGTTGTACAACAATAGTTTTTTTTTATCTCGAGAACATTACTTATTGATAACAATTAACAATAAACAATCTTTGGCTGACATGCTAGTTCACGGTTATCAAGTTATCTACGAACTTGTTGGGTTAATACCGCATACGCGTTCTATTATTTAAACTTTATCTTACCTGAACTTGATAAATATAAACTTTACTAATTTCATTTAATCAATAGAAGTATTTAAGTTATTTCGAGAATTATTTCTGGCAGCCAGAAAGACACTACATCAGGTTCCTCAGGTGCGTCAGGTCTGACAGCTCCACCAGAGGGTGCTGAAAACCTATACCAACGTACTTTAGGTCTGTTAGGCCCCTCTGCTCTGTCAGCACCCTCTGGTGGAGCTTTCAGACCTGACGCATACACGCTGAATTTCCCATACATCTCACTCTAACACGTTGAATTCCATATAGTGATGATCGAAGTAGTCTAGACTATCTACTAATAGGTCTTATTAATTTTTTTATTCTTATAATTTTTTCATGCATATAGACATATCTCACCAATAATAGTATATTATGAAACGATAATGTAATGATATAGCCATTAATACACGAGCATGTTGTAGGATACGAAACGAGCTGCAAGCGAGTTTCGTATATAACATGCGTGTGTATTCATGGCCATTACATGAGAGTTGCATACGCTATTTTTTCTACTCCCATTAATAAACGAAATAAATATTTATTTTAAGACTTTCATATGTTAATTTTCTTAAATGAAAAGGAACATTTTTATAACAATGAAAAAAAATACTTTTACTTACTTAATCCATATTGCCCATCTACCATTACGGGTGTAAGGCTAAACACTTTTTTTCACAACTTATATTAATCAGTAACTTTTTTAGAATACATTAATAAGTTGACCTTTTTTGTTATCGACTTTAAACAATTTAAAATATTTTGACAGCTGTCAAAATAATGGGGACGTGTGGTGCGGTAGCTACAGCAAATTCATTTGTAGTATATGAAAATCTACTTAAAATTATTCATAAAAATTAGCTTGGTTAATTTTGAAACACTACAATTGCTAAGAAATAAATTTTCAAAATTTCCAAGTGACGTCAGCTACATTAGTTTGTTTAAAATAATGTAGATGGCATGAAAAGGTATAATTTACAGTTATCTGTCGAGTATTACTAAACCAAATAGCCTTAAAAATAATAGGTTATGTTATACTAAAAAGTCAAAAATAAAACGCTGTGCCCAGCAGTACATCGGATGTACGCATTTATTTTGTACTTCGGCCGTTCATTGCGTTTTAAGGTTTACAAAGTTTAGAAGTATGTTGGCGCATTTGCTTGATAAGTTTGATATTATTTCTGTAACGTCGTTGTATAGTATATGGTTTCGGTATAAAGGTATCTTCATGATCATACGAATTTCGCAAAATTTATGCGAATCGGATAATGTTTTGCCGTCCCCAAAATTTGATGTTCATACTTGGGCGATATAATTTGACGGTTTCTGCCAACGGTCAAGTCAGATAAGTCAAAATATTTGAAATTATTGTGCTGTGTTCGTGAATTTTGTAAACAAACTTAACTATAAAAAATAATGGATGCAGAAACAGAAACAAAACTAAATATATTGAACTTTTATAGATTATATTACGAACATTTACCACTATTGATATCTGTCACATTCTGTGACACGTCATCATCCGAATCCGCAAAAAAGTTCAAATATTTCAACTTTATTGGGAAATTTTCAGGCGCCATTTTATTCGCATAAATTTTGCGAAGTTCGTATGAGCATGAACATGCCTTAAAAGGGCCGGAGTTTCATCCTAGTACGGATATTTTTTATGTTTTAATATTTTTTTAGCTTCATAAAATAGTGATTGTTAACTAGTTTGATTTATACAGTAAAGTGTCTTTTTTTCTCAAAGTTCGAGATGTAAAAATTAGGTAGTTTATTTTATTTTCCGATGTAAAATATAAACAAGCACATCCGATGTACTGCTAGTCACGGCGAAAATAAAAACAATGCAATTTTCTTCTTTTCCCATATTTACATCTGGCCTCTATTTAATAAGGAATTCAATTTGTATACACTGACATCTCTTAACAGTATTATCAATTAATGTAGATATTTTTAATTTAATTTTTTTTACATAAAATTCAGATTTAAAAAAATTATAAATATTTTTGTAGGCATATTTGATAACATACTTTTAAGGTCCTAATTTAAAAAAAATACATAATACGTCCCCATTGTCAACTTCGCTAAAAAATAACCCGATTCCATTCGCTGAAAAATTTTTACTATCAAAATAAGCGTCTACTTTTCTAAAAATAATTCGATTTTATTGGCTGAAAGAGCTGTATCTTAATAAAAACCAGTTTCATAATGAATCTCATTATGAAACTTGTATTAGTCTTTTAATTAGCGTATTATAAAATAGGAGTAGAAAAATTAATTATTATTTATCTCGTGTTTCAATCATTGAAAATAATTATACTCCCGTAACCTGAAATCTGTGAAAAATAGTGGCTACGACCTCCTTCACCATGACTACGAGTTGAATATTATTCGTCATTAAAAGGTAGGTGCAAGATCTTTTATATTAGATCTTTTATATTAGATATAGAAATTTGCTATAAATCAAAAACGCCTTGAAATATTTTTTTCAAATTTGGTGACCAATATGCTCTATAAGAAAGTAATATTTTGACATGAACTAACTTTTGAAAAATTTAACCAGTGGCGCGCTATCAGGGTTAGTTGCAACTTATATCCCCCTATTTTTTACGCCACTGGAACAAATATATTTTTTTTATTTTTTTTAAATTCTATGTTCATTTTTAGTTAAAAAAGTAATAACCTTTTACGGAGCTAAAATGAACGGTGTTGTAGAAATTAACATCTAAACAAAAGTCTGCAATTACTTGGATAATTTACAAATTATGATTTATGGTGTAATATTATTTGCCTGTGAGCGTTTTGCTAAAGAAGTAAGTATTTGCTTTAATTAGTACTATTAATTCGGTTACATGCTATTTATGGGCTTAATTTCTCAGACCAGACCTGCAATGTAATAAAAATCACAATAACGCAAAAGCTACCAAAATAAAATTCAAACAAATGTATTATAACAATAACAAAATTGACAAAAATACAATAGATGTTCAAACTGTCGGCCGTTTACTTGGACGCACATTCTACACCGTTTTCTCATTGAAAAACGTGTATTTGAGAATAACTCCTGATTGGACTGAATTAGTTCTGACGCAGCTTGAATTTTCGCTATTAGGTCTTGTTCATTTTCGACAATGGTTTCGTACACCAAGGACTTCATGTAGCCCCAGATAAAAAAATCGACAGGGTTTAAGTCGGGTGACCTTGGAGGCCAACATTGGGGTCCACCCCTACCAATCCATTTTTCTCTAAAACGTCTATTAAAAAAATTTCTAGCACTTGCAGCAAAATGAACAGATGCCCCATCGTGCTGAAACCACATGTGTTGTCTAATATTTAACGGCACATTTTCTAATAGTTCATCTAACACTTCTTCCAGAAACCGCGTATAAATAGCTTCACTTAATTTATTTGGTAAAAGGTAAGATCCAATTAAACAATCTCCAACCATACCCACCCACATATTGACTGAAAATGTATGCTGATATTCACGTTCACGAATAGAGTGCGGATTTTCTTCATCCCAAACGTGACTGTTTCTGGAATTAAAAATTCCTTCCCTGGTAAATTTGGCCTCGTCGGTGTACAATACATATTTTGGGAAATTTCGATTTTCACGACACTTTTGTATATACCAGTTTGAAATTTCCATATGTACCGGAAAATCTGTAGGTTCTAATGCCTGAACCTTGGTGAATTTGTAGGGATGCAACATTTGTTCTTTTAAAACTTTCCATACAGTATAATTGTTCACTCTTAATGCACGGCCTAGAGTTCGAGTACTTAAAGATGGCCTTTCATTAATATTATTTAATATTGTTTCCAAATGTAGAATGATGTGGAATTCGACGATTGCGGAATCTTACTTGGTATAAACGAGCTGCCATTCTACCATTTTTTCGAGCTTCCCCGTATATCATTAACATATCGGTCAATTCTTCAAATGAAAAATTCATATTGTACCAACAAAATTATTTTACAAACTAGTTTAAGACTGTATTGTGAAATGTCAATGTCAAATACACGAACTGTTAACAATTTGACACAAGCCTACTAGATTAGAGTTTAGAAAATTTAATAGTTACAAATTATCCAAGTAATTGCAGACTTTTGTTTAGATGTTAATTTCTACAACACCGTTCATTTTAGCTCCGTAAAAGGTTATTACTTTTTGAACTAAAAATGAATATAGAATTTAAAAAAAATAAAAAAAATATATTTGTTCCAGTGGCGTAAAAAATAGGGGGATATAAGTTGCAACTAACCCTGATAGCGCGCCACTGGTTAAATTTTTCAAAAGTTAGTTCATGTCAAAATATTTCTTTCTTATAGAGCATATTGGTCACCAAATTTGAAAAAAATATTTCAAGGCGTTTTTGATTTATAGCAAATTTTGAATTTCAATTTCAAATTTTTAACACCCTGTATCTCGGTAACTAAGCCCTTTAGGGGTTAATGTTCCTATATCAAAATCCATCAATTAACGAGAGCTCTCTGGAGTGGAGCGTTGTCGGTCGAATATCCTAACACCCTGTATACTACATAACAAATAGCGAAGAAAATAGAAAGCCCGATATGTAACATTTGTAAGAATAATTGGAAGACAGAACATGGTTGTGGATGATGTTTTTTTTGGTGGGTTTTTCCGTCCCTGTAAAGTCCAAAGTTCATGATTGTAACCTGGCCTGAACCTATTCTCGAAATATTAACATTTAAAATTATGTAAAATCATCCTCGAGTCAAAACGAAGCGAACGTGACGTATCAAAAGGTGTGGAGCGTGATGCACTCAAAATGAAAGGATCTTGCTTTTCTAAATATCCGCAAAATATAAATATTAACCAATGGCTAATAACAAGGTGGTCAAGTAGTATGAATGGTTAAAAATTAAAGAAAGATTTAAGTTTAATATTAGAATTTTGAAAAAAATTTAAAATTTGTGTTTACTTCCCTATTTTATGTTTTTCTATTATACTGGTAATTAAAAATATAAAAAACAACTTGTTATATATTTATAAAACGTAAGTTACTAATAGTAGATCTTTTAATTAATGATTAATAATATTTATAAAGTTTCATATTTTTCTTCTACATTTTATTTGTATATCTAAAAGTAGTCAATGTTTAATATTTTAAGCAACTGATCAATATATTTATAATGAATATAAAATAACTAGTGTTATTTTCATATTGATTAATGATTGTTTAAAATAATTGTTCGTTGTGGTAATGCTAGCTTGCTGGTCTTTTATTTCTAAAATTATGTATCTTATCTCAAAAGCTTTCAAAATATTTGATAAAATAGTAAGTAACTTCCAGAGATAAAATTAAATTCTTGGGAACTATTAAAAATAATATTAAAGTCAATGATCTTGAAAGTTAAGAAAATATTCATTTAAAATTCATATAATGATTTTTATTTTTTTTTATGTACCGTTTTATTTTTTAATTTTACTTTTCTAATCATGCACAATGAATTTCACTTAGTGGCAATTCAGTAAGTATTGGTTTTACGTAAAACTATGGATTGTACTATTTGTTGTTTTCAATCCACGTTCGGCATAATGTTTTACTCTGTAAATATCGTGTTTGTTATGATTTCTTGTGGTGATGTAATGTAGTGTAACAGTATATACTTCCAACAACAAGTTTACGGGTACATATTTACTACAATATAATAAATCGATAACTCGTCGATAGTGAATCAAGAATGAATAACGAATCAAGAATGACTGAACTCTCTCAAAGAGATAACAAACTATATATGCAAACTCTACAATAAACAGTTCCTGGCCTATGGGCAACGGCCTGCGTTCAACCTGTCGGTGTTACCTTGCTGTATCACGTATAACTCACGTCGTAATCTTTATATTGTTTAGATTATAACTAGTTTAATGTACTACAATATATTATTATTTTGTGTGGCCCAAAAGGCATCACAGTGGTATCTTACTTACGAAGGCTCTGATAATGGCTTTGTAAGCTATTTCTTTCTATTTGGACCTCATTTATTGACATGGATAACCTATTGGATTTTAGAATAATTTTAATAATAACTACCAAGAAAATTTATAAATTAATTAAAATAAAATAAGTCATACAGGGTGTCCAGAGATGAAACCGACAAAACTTAGGGGGTTATATGGACTGCCAATATGATTGCAAAAAGCCATATACAAATGTCCAAAACCGCTTCGTTACTGATATACAGTGTGATTTGTGAATTTAGACAAAAAATTCAATCCGCCATATTAAATACACGGGATAACCCGATTTGGTTTAAATTTGGTACATAATTAAACTAAATGGCCTTAATAAGTAGCCCTTTGAACGAAACCAATATCAGGACCGGAATATTCTTTTTGTTCCATCTTAAGTTCTTGTAAGAATAACTCAGACTGCATAATGATTATAAAAAATCTGACCTCAGATTCGAAATCTACGGAAAAAATCCTACAGGAACTTGTTAAAAAAGTTTCTGGCACCATTTCAGTTATTCCGTAATAAATTATTATTTTCAATTTTTTCATTCGAGAAATTAATTTTTGGATAATATATCATCAAAAATGTTAGTTTGTATTTAAAAAAATTAAAAAATTTTCAGATTTGACAAGGTTTAAAGGAAAGTTTCAAATAGTTAAAACAACTTTTATCATAATTAATAAAAATAAAATTAAATATTTTTTTTAAATTTTATTCTTTGTATTCAATTATTTTGGTAAAACGTGTCAAAAGTACGTAAATTTTTGTACAATTAAAAGCTTTTTATCATACAATTCTGTAAAAAAGTTTGTACGCTACTGGTTCTTCGCCGGGACGGTCATATATTGGCCGTTTCTACGCAAACTTCAAACTTTTTTCTACTTTCCGATTAAAGGGTTTTCTACTAATTTCATTAAGACTCAAACATTTTTCTCTTCAAATTTTGTTTTGGCTTTCTCCGCCCTTTTTTACTTTTTACTTTCCGAACAACAGAGTTGTATAGAAGGAAAGTATTGCGATCATGATATTTTGACCATACCCAGATTTTAACGGATCTTTACGTTTTGAGGTCACCTGAATCCATTTATACCATTTTTAGCATGATGTCTGTCTGTGTGTGTTTGTGTGTCTGTGTGTGTGTGTGTGTCTGTGTGTGTGTGTGTGTGTGAACACGATAGCGTCTAAACGGCTGAACCGATTTAGATGAAATTTTATATACATATTTAGGGTAACAAGGAGACGACCTGTATAGATTTTGGAGTTAATCGGACAACCGGAAGTGACAGTTGCTATAAGTGATGACGTCATTACTTAACAAGATGACAATAAAGTTTTACACATATATTTTTTATACGTTATAGTTTAATTTCGAATGTTTAAAATTTTCAAAAACTTTTGCCATTGTTGTTAGATTTATGAAAAAGTAATTTTTTTTCATATTTTTCTTAAATAACCAAAATAATGCATTTTTATGAAAAATTACAAGATACGAAAGTTGTAGAACATAAAATTTTCTACACATTTTGTCATTACCGGTTTTTTGAATTCCTCATAGTTTCGCCGCTAGAGGGCGTGAAAAATAATGTATATAGACATTTGCGACTTTTTTTAGATTTTGAGACAAAATTATGGATTTTTATGAAAATTTACAAAAAATCAAAATTGTAGAATATAAAATTTTCTACAAATTTTGTCTTTAATTTTTTTTCGAGTTCCGCATAGTTTCGCCGCTAGTTTTTATTTTAATTTTTAAGCAATTTTTATCCTTATTAAATTATTATTTTTTACTTAAATTTTAATATTAAAAATTTAAAAAAAATATCTTTAAATTTGTAATAATTAATTTTATTATTATAATTTTTTTCAAAATTTTATTACAAAAATTGTGATTTTTTTTAAAAATTGGCTAAGAAACATTTAAAATTATATTATGATTTTAAACTAAATTGAATAACTTCTACAATATTCAAGCTATTGAACTGGGATTTGCACTAATCTAAAGATAAAATAAAACTCTAAATTTAAAATGTATTTTAGTTTCTTAAAATTTAGAATTGTAATTATTATAGACAAACTTAAGAATTTTTTTAAAATTTTTTGTAATTTCGTTTTTTCAATAAGTATAAAATAAATGAAAAAATTAAATAGCATATCCGAAAAGGATCCAAAAGTACTATGTGTGTAAATTATTTCATAATTTTAACATAGTATTTGTAAAAGTTATAGCAAAAAATGAAAAAAGTTAAAACAATTCAATGGGTTTACCCATGAATTTTTAACAAAAAAAATTTTTTTTTTTAGTTTTTTAAACTTTCTTTATTAATACATTTTGATACAAAAAACCTAAAAAAAAGGTTTGTTTCCCATTTTAAATAAAATTGAATGAGATATTAATTATTTAATGATTTTAAAATTATTCAAAAATAGGTTTGATTTGTTTTAAGGTTAAAATTAATATTAAAAATTTTAAAAAATTACCCTTAAATTTGTAGTAAAAAACTCTATAATTGTGATTTTTTTCAAAATTTTATTCAAAAAATTGTAGAATTCCTCATTTTTTTTTGAAATTTAATATAAGTTTAAAAAAAATTGAATAACTTTAAAAATATTAAAGATATTAAAATGGGATTTATACCATTCGATAGGTAATATCAAACTCTAAATTTAAAAAATAATTTAGTCTCTTCGAATTTAACATTGTAATTATTATAACCAAAATAAAACAAAAATTAAATTTTGTTGTCCTTTTGTTTTATCGAAAATGGTAAAACAAATGCAAAAAGTAACTAGTACACCCGAAAGTGATCAAAAAGTGCAATATGTGTGAAATATTTCATAATTTTAAAATAATACTTGTAGAAATTATACAAAATTATAAAAAGTTAAAAAAATTTTTTAGAAAAAATTAATTTTTTTTTTAATTTTTGTAAACTTATTTTATTAATGTATTTTGATGCAGAAAAACTAAAATAATCGATTAAACAATTACTTTACTAGGAGTGTTCGGAAAGTTGGGTGGGATTACCCCCTCATTTTTTACTGTTTTTTATGGTTCAAACTTTTTGATTTCCATTTCATTACGTTTAATTTTTTTTTCCACTTTCCCATCCCGTTTTTCCCCTACTAATTTACTATTTTCATTAGGATTCAAATTTTTTTTTCTTGTTTTAACTTTTCCTGCTCTTTTTTACTGTTTTTTTGTATGTTTCAAACTTCTTTCCACTTTCCCATACTATTTTTTCCACTACTATTTTACTTATTTTATTAAGATTTAAACTTTTTTCTCTTCAATTTTTGTTTTCGCTTTTTCCGCTCTTTTTTTCCTACTTTTTTATGTTTAAAATTTTTTGATTTCCACTTTTCCCGCCCTTTTTCTTTTAATGTTTTAAAAATATTGTTTCCCCTTCTTTTTTGTTTCCCCTACTTTGTTTCCATTTTTTTTCGCTTTCCCATCCGTTTTTCCCCTACTATTTCACTAATTTCTTTAGGATTCAAACTTTGTTCTCTTCAAATTTTGTTCTGACTTTCCCCGCCCTTTTTTCCCTACTTTTTTACTATTTTTTTTTTATGTTTCAAACTTTTTGTTTCCAACTTTTTTCCACTACTATTTTACTTACTTCATTAAAATTCTCTTCAAATTTTGTTTTCACTTTTTCCTCTCATTTTTCCCTACTTTTTTACTGGATTTTTATGTTTCAAACTTTTTGTTTCCATCTTTTTTCTCCACTTTTACCATCTCGTTTTTTCACCTACCATTTTACTTATTTTATTAAGATTCAACCATTTTCTTCTCAATTTTTGTTTTAACTTTCCTCGCCCTTTTTTCCCTACTTATTTACTGTTTTTTTAAGTTTTGAAGTTTTTGTTTTCCACTTTTTCCTCCCTTTTTTCTTTATTTTATTAGTAATTTTCTTTCCTCCTCCTTCTTTTTCCCCACTTTTTTACTGTTTTCTTTATATAAGGTTTAAAATTATAATAATTTATTTATTCAGTAGCGAAGCAAATCGAAGGTACTTATTGAATTTATAATGTCCATCCGTCTGTCTGTCTGTATGTCTGTCTGTCCGTCTGTAACAGCGATAACTTGACAACGGTTTCAAATTTTGGAACTCTGTTTTCAGCAATCGATAGCTGGTCTCAATAGCTCGCTCACCTACTGTTTTTAATGGCCGTCTGTCTGTCCGTTTGTGCTTGCGTCTTTTCGTCTATCTCAGCGATAACTTGAGAACGGTTTCGAATTTTTGGCTTCTGTTTTCAGCAATCGATAGATGGTTGCCTTAGCTCAGCCATCTATTATTTTCAATGATCTTAGTCAACTGCAACTGTCTGTCTATCCGTTTGTCCGTCTTTGCGTCTGTCTCAGCAATAAATCGAGAACGGTTTCGAATTTTAATATTTTCAGTGGCCCAAGTCAACTAAAACTATTAATTCATACTTTAAATATAGATTTTTTTTGCACAAATTGCCTTCAATTTCCAGTAATCATAAATTTGAATAAAAATGATGCTTTGTTTAATAAATCATTTTTCTTGAATTGTTATTTTAACAAATTGTTACTACAGAAATAAACTGGCGTATAAATTAAAATGGGTCAGATTAGTTAAACACAATTTTTTAATATTTAATATTATTCATAGAATAATAATAAAATTGACTTAAAAGAATAAAAAACAAATTCTCATTACTAATTAGCTTTGTTAATCTGTTAACTGGGATTACCAGTTATTTATTAATTATTACATGAATTGTAATTATATTTTTATTTTATTTACATTTGAATCTTTCATACTCCTAATTGACAGGTAAATACATAATTGCATATATATTAGGCGTTAAATAATAATAATTTTATTGAAATTATAAATAATTAAATACCTTAAGAGATTAGCAAGAAAATCAATGAAGTATCGTTAATTATACTAGACAGGGTCAAATTTTTTTAATTCTAATCTGAATTCATATTCAATAAAAATATAGGATTATAAAAATATATAGAGGAAACCCCTAAATGAAAAAAAATATGAAAAATAATTTTAATATCTCCGTTCACAATATTTATTGGTAAAATCGGATCCTATAAATAATTTTTAATAATAAAAAACAAGAGAAATAGAGTAAACTACAAAAATCGTACAGGATGATCTCAGTAAAACTTGCTAAGAGAGAGATTTTTACATATAATAAACAAACCTCATACAGGGTGTTAATTTAAACTGGAAATAAGTTTTCCTATATAAAATACTTTAGGGTACCGGAAGGGATAGCCCGATCCTGTTCAAATTCAATAGGGTTCTTCCCTGGAAAAAACTAACTACTACAGTGAAAATTGGAAGTTGATCGGAGCTTTTGTTCGAGAATTATAGTGTTTACATTGATATACATTCAAATAATTTTTTTGTAGTCTAGAAGCTCGGAAACGTCGAGAAAAAGTTGGGGTAAGAATTTTTGTCGTTATCACGAAATTTATACTGAGGCTTTTGAGCGATACTAGGTAAATTGAAGTATAAAGGTGGGAGGTAACAATACAAAAATAACGGTTAAAACTGACCAGGAAAATATATTACAACGATTTATAAAATTGGTATAATAATAATAATCCTGATCGGGCCAATTTATTGACTTTAATATTTGTATTAATCCATAAAAAAACAGAATTGTCATGACAAATGCAGTTTTTAGACCTTGACACGATAAGTAATGAACCTTCTGAACCAAATATTATAACAAATTAGAAATCAGGCGACGATGAAGACCATTTTAATGCAAATCGATTGCCTGGAAGGCAGTTAAGGCAGAAATGAAATAATACGCAGTTACAGCCAAAAAAATGAAGATGATACACAAAAAATTTTATAGTTGATAAAAAGCTTGGATACTTGATGATATTTAAAATCCTTCCAAGTTTAAAAAAATACTGAGTGCAAAAAGGCTTCTAAAAATGGTTTTAGTCTAAAGTACCTTTCGGGAAAACGTTACTTTTGGGATTCCCGTGCTAATATGTAAAATGAGTTTGTTAGTCAAGCCATATATACATTATACAAACAAAGTGTAGAAATTAAGACATCTAATAGAATTAATAATTGCATACGCAACAAACTATTCCTTATACTACGATCCAATTTATTCTCATCAGTTTGAGGCGAGATTCAGATTTAGCTCCAATACCTGTTCAGCGACCTTTAGACAGAGAGAGGACGAGTTTTGAAGGGAGCGAAGATGAGCTAAGTTGACTGCAAGCCAGTGTACCAGACAGAGATGCCTGACCAGTAGGATAGTATATAACTAAGCAAATCCAGTAGAAGGAGCAAATTATAGAGAGGATTCACCACCGAGCATTCTTAGGCCGACGAGAAATTCGGAATACAGAAGAAAATCACAAAAAAAATAAAAAAAACGGAACAATTAGAATTAGAAAAAATAAGATATAAAAAAGAAAATATCCAAAAAGTAAAAAAGAAGATTTTGAAAAAAACCTGGAAATAGAAAAAAAAATCTGAAAATAGAAAAATAAATAAATAAGAAACAATTTTTCAAATAATTGAAAAAATCTCAAAACAAAAAAAAATCAGAAAAAGAAGAATAAAAAACCTGAAAAATTCCGAAAGAATCTAAAAAAATCTGAATAAAACTAAAAAAAGTCTAAGAAATTTTCAAAACCAAAAAAAATACAAAAAAATCTGAAAATAGAAAAAAAATAAAAAAGAAACAATTTTCGAATGATTGAAAAAATCTTAAAACAAAAAAAAATCAGAAAAAGAAGAATAAAAAACCTGAAAAATTCCGAAAGAATCTAAAAAAATCTGAATAAATCTAAGAAAAGTCTAAAAAATTTTCAAAAACCAAAAAAAATATAAAAAAATCTGAAAATAGAAAAAAAAAATAAAAAAGAAACAATTTTCAAAACATTGAAAAAATCATAAAACAAAAAAAAATCAGAAAAACAAGAATAAAAACCTGAAAAATTCCGAAAAAAATCTGAATAAATCTAAAAAAAGTCTAAAAAAATTTTAAAAACCAACAAACACTACAAAAAAATCTGAAAATAGAATAGAAAAAATATAAAAGGAAACAATTTTCAAATAATTGAAAAAATCTTAAAACAACAAAATCAGAAAAAGAAGAATAAAAATCCTGAAAATTCCGAAACAGTCTAAAAAAATCTGAATAAATCTAAAAAGTCTAAAAAATTTTCAAAAACAAAAAAAAAATACAAAAAAATCTGAAAATAGAAAAAAAAATAAAAAAAACGATTTTCAAAAAATTGAAAATATCTTAAAACAAAAAAATCAGAAAAATAATAATAAAAAACCTGAAAAATTCCGAAATATTCTAAAAAAATCTGAATAAATCTAAAAAAAGTCTAAAAAATTTTCAAAAACCAACAAAAACTACAAAAAAAATCTGAAATAGAAAAAACAAAAAAGGAATAATTTTAAAAAAATTGAAAAAATCTTAAAACAACAAAATCAGAAAAAGAAGAATAAAAATCCCGAAAAATTCCGAAACAATCTAAAAAAATCTGAATGAATCTTAAAAAAGTCTAAAAAATTTTCAAAAACCAAAAAAATACAAAAAAATCTGAAAATAGAAAAAATAAAAATGAAACAATTTTAAAAAATTGAAAAGATCTTAAGACAAAAATAAGAATAAAAAGAAATATGAAAAATTCCGAAACAATCTAAAAAAATCTGAATGAATCTAACAAAAGTCTAAAAATCGTTCAAAAACCAAAAAAAATACAAAAAAATAAGAAAATAGAAAAAAAAATAAAAAAGAAACAATTTTCAAAAAGTTGAAAAAATCTTAAAACAACAAAATCAGAAAAAGAATAAAAACCCTGAAAAATTCCGAAACAATCTAAAAAAATCTGAATAAATCTAAAAAAATTTCAAAAACAAAAAAATCTGAAAATTGAAAAAAATAAAAAAGAAACAATTTTCAAAAAATTGAAAAAATCTTTAGACAAAAAAATGAGAAAAATAAGAATAAAAAACATGAAAAATTTTAAAATCTAAATAAATTTTCAAAAAGTAAAAAAAATGCGAAAAAGAGAAAAAATCATAAAAGAAATCAAAAATCAGAATTTTTTCTGAACCAAAAATATTAAATAATAAATGATTAATATCATCAAAATAAAAATAATAATAAATATTGTTTAAAACATTGGATGTTATTACAAATCTCTAAAATTAAAGAGATTTTATGAAAACTTTTAAAAATTTGTTTTCAGATTTTAAGAAATTTCATAAAAAATTTTGCAAACTACGAAATTTTCTACTAATTAATGGGTAAATTTGGCAACACAGCAAAAATCACCCCATTTTAAGACATTTTTTTTTAAATCAAATTTTGGACAATTTGAAAAAAATGCAAACAATGCCAAAAAATGTAAAAAAAAATCAAAAAAGTAAAATTATGTTAAAAAATGCTAAAAGTGCAAAAAATGCTGAAAGTGCAAAAAATGCCAAAAAAATTAAAAAAATGCAAAAAGATCTAAAAAAAGTCAAAAATGCTGAAAAAATTAAAATAATGCTAAAAAACGTTAAAAATGCAAAAAATTCCAAAACGTAAAAAAAAAATATATAAAAGCAAAAAAAATGCACAAAAATACATGAAAAGCAAAATGAGCTAAAAATGATAAAAATTTAAAAAAAAAGAAAAAAAAGTTTAAAAAGTGTTAAAAGAGACTATAAAAAATGTTAAAAATATCTGGAAAAGTATTCGTGGATACTCGTCAGGAAAGTTTTGGGGCCACACAACCGATTTTTTGTTTTTGACAGGTGACAGTTGGAGACATAATTTTGACTGTTATGAATAGAGTTTTTCAAGTGCTTCTAAATGACGTATTGTATGTCAAATTCCGTGAGATATTGCATCTGTCATTTTTTGATAGTGACACTTCCGTTTGACAGATGTCGTACAAAAACTAATTGGTTCTTCCGACCAGTAACCCAAACCCATGTACCAAATTTCATCTCAATCGGATTAAACGTGTGGCCTCTATCACGAAAGAATACACACAGACAGACAGACAAACAGACAGAGAGACAGACAGACAGACAGACTTCCATCTGGAAATGGTCTTAACCATCTTAGGTGACCTCAAAATGGATATTTCCATCTTTGTGTCGAAATTTTTTTTTAGCTCGTTCACAATACTTTCCCTTCTCGGAGGTGGGTCGGGAAAGTAAAATGAGATATCGCACATGTCTGGGAATATTTTATACCCCGAGATATGATGTGAGGGCTCGAATGCGTTCGTTACCCGTTCATTAGATTTTAATTCAGTTATTAAAGTTAGATGAAGATGGTGATAAAGTATCAAAACAGTGATTTAAAAATTTAGGTCCGTATCTGAAAAATTCAAATTAAAGGAAATGTGTTAATTTTAAGGATTAAGGATTTAAATAGGACCGAACAACTTATTTTTAAATATAATTAATTAAAAAAATAACAAATAAAAATTACTACCATTAATTAATGATCATTATATGAAATATTAACAAAAGTACAGACATCATATAAAAGTTTTTAAGTAGTATGCCAGTTTATTTATATTATTATTGTAACTACGTTTTATTTTATCTATATTTTTGTCATTATAATGACGAATAACCTTACATTTTTATATCACATATACATTTTGCAATTTAAATAACCCATAAAAATGAAAAAATTCAAAAAATATCCATACATTTTTGGATAGCCACTTATAATTTTTTATCTATGAAGATATGGTAGACCATTAAATAAGTTAAAAACCGTTTGGATGGTAAAAAAATGATTATATATACGCACGCCACTGGTGGATCATTTTTGTAAAACCATAAATCGTCCTTGTTCCAGTGATATTGTTAAGGACTTTTCCTAAAAATAATTAAAAAGATTCACTGACGCGGTAACAACCTCAAAAAAATATTATTTATTTTCAAAGAGGGGATAACATATTTAGTGGATAAATTTTTTGGTTCACTTGTCTTTTCAATCATTGGCAGTGCTGGTTGCTTGATTTTTGGAATGTTCGTTCGTAAATTAGTGATTGTTCTGTTATGTGTGGAAGTTTTTGGTAAACAACCGTGGGAGAAAAGCAAACAAGGTAAGATAAAAAAAAACAGATATATTTATTTAAAATTAAAAAGGGCGTTTTCTTAAATGTTATTTTGAGGGTCAAATTTGAGTTAAATATATGGTTTTGAGAACTCAAGCTATTTTCTTAGGGGTGGCGTGGGCTTTGCGAACCGTCGGATTTGCGAACATATACCTGGAATACCCTCGGTCAGTTTATTGGGGTTTGCGAACACTGCAGGTAATTTTTTTATTAAGTTAAATTTGTGTCAGATTTTGTATTTTAATGAAAGAGCAAAATATTGAAGATTTATTAGTGCTAGAGGGTGTTAAAATTATAAAAAAAATTCCGTAACTGTTTTCACACAGAACTTTTGTATAATTGCCGAAATATTTACATTTTAGAAAAATCCTGCACAATCATAATTTTTTTTAACATTTTTGCAGTCCTGTCGTTCGTCCTTAAATTGCATTATTATTTAATATTTTATGCGCCGATTTAATAAAAATAACTTTTAATACCAAATTTCTTATATTTCTATTTGTAGGTATTAGGCTATTTATACATATATTAGGCAAACGATTTACTTTCGCTGAAATTAGCCAAAATAGTAGTTTGTACAATACGTGCGCAAAGGTTCACTTTTCCTACAAGTGCAGAAGTTTGTGCAAATCTAGCGAGTGGGAAAAGTGAAAAGTTGTACACAATATTTTTTCTACTACCACATTTATTAATAAAAGAAAAACAGTAACTTATATAGGTATTTAACTTAAAATTTGAAAAGAAATAATTAAAAAATGACTATTGAATACAGAAAAATTAATTTGTTTATAATTTATAAATTAAAATATAGTAGTTTGTGCAACAAGTGAGCAAAGTGATACTTTTCCCACGAGCGCTGAAGTTTGCGAATATTTAAAAATAATATTGAAATTTGTTACAATTTTTTGGAAATATACATTATTTTAATAAAAAAGTGAGATAAAGATATATGATTAGTAATAAGATAAAAATTTCAATACAGTAACTTAAAGTTAGTTTAACTTAATTTAATTGAACTACATTTGACACAAAGGGAATCAACATTTTTTTTATTTGAAATTGTAATTTATAGTAAAATTGGAGCAATTTTGAACTCTTACTCCAGGGGTGTCTCTATTTTTTACCAAATTTTCGGTAACTTGTTAAAACATTTACAGCAGATAACGTAGAAGACTATTCTTGCTGGTTGTTAGATGATGTTTACAATTTTATTAGCTATTTCTATTTTATTTGAGAGGGAGTCATCGATATAGCTCTCTGCAGTATTACTTGATCGTCATCCACCATGGCGTTTAAGGGTTAATAAATCTCCACCTGCATTAACTAGAATAGTTGGAGAAGAGCGTCGAAAACAATGGCCCGTATAACGATTAGAATTTGACAATTTTAAAAATTCTGCCACTTGTTTAGGCATATAGCCAATTTTGTTAATTCCAACAACTTGCTTTGTGCATTTACCCCCTTGATAATTCACAAAAATGCGCCTATCAATGGTATTAACAGGGCGAAGAGAAGCGTATTTTTTATAAATATTATAAAATTCTCCTGTTACCGTAAAAGTTCTATCAGTTTTGGTTTTCGTATTCCGAATACTAACCAATAGGGCAGTGTTTAGATCTTCTATGTCATCTATTTTTATATTCCACAATTCTTCCCTTCTACAGGCCCCAGTTAAGCCAATGGCAAGGACAGTCTACAAGTTTAAAATAGATTAATTTTACATAATGTAATGTTTTTTTTTAAGAACCTTAACAGAAATTAAATATATTATAAAAAACCCCACATTTTTCATATCAAACCAACACAAAAAATGTCCGCCATTTTTAGTCCATTTCACATTCTACGCTTACATTATTCGTTTCGTGCATAATGCACGTCACCCAGGAGACAAAAGGACAGGTGCCTTTACCATAGATGAACTTGATCAATCTTTAACATTCATTTTAATTAAAATTCAATTCTGTTATTTTAACAAAGAAATTCAATCATTACAAAACGAAACATCGGTGGCAAATAAACAAATTCTATCGTTGAACCCTTTTTTGGATTCTCAAAAGATAATTCGAGTGGGAGGGAGGTTGAAACATTCAGACTTGCCATACGATCACAAACACCCCATACTCTTGCCCAATAAATGCAAACTGACCTCGTTAATATTAAAATCAAATCACATTCGTTTGGGCCACAGTGGCCCTCAAAATGTCCTTTCAAACGTCAGGTTGCGTTACTGGCCCCTAGACGGTTTGCGTGAGATCAAAAGAATCTTATTAAAATGTACAACCTGTCACCGATTTAATGCTCAAAAACATCATCAGATCATGGCAGATCTACCAGCTGATCGTATCACTAAAGCACGACCTTTCCAAAAAATAGGCGTTGATTTTGGGGGGCCCTTCTTTATTAAGTCTTCAACATTGAAAAAGGCTCCCATTCAAAAATGTTACCTTTCATTGTTTGTTTGTATGGTTACCAAAGCCGTACATTTAGAGTTGGTGTCTGACCTCACCACGGATGCATTTTTAGAGCCCTAAAACGATTAATTGCCCGTCGAGGGTGTCCCGCTGTCATTTACAGCGATAACGCGACCAATTTTCAGGGCGCAAAAAATCAACTGAGAGATTTACATCAATTTCTAATTAATGACAAAACAATGAGTTCAATTCAATCATACCTTTTGTCCACTGAAGCATCATGGAAGTTTATCCCTCCGCATTCACCTCATTGGGGAGGGATGTGGGAATCAGCAATAAAAAGTGCAAAATATCATCTTGTTAGGCTCATGGGAAATTCCACTTTTACGTTTGAACAACTTTCAACAATTTTTGCTCAAATAGAAGCCATTCTAAATAGTAGACCTCTTTGTCCTTTATCAAACGATCCTTCAGATCTTAACTCACTTACTCCAGGGCATTTTCTCATAGGCGTACCCTTGACATCATTTCCAGAGAAGAATATATCTGACATTCCACCTAATCGTATCAAATTTTGGCAACAATGTTCACAGTTACATCAACAGTTTTGGAAACGTTTCAAGGTCGATTACCTAAACAGGCTACAAAACAGGCCCAAATGGATGGAGCCTACTCCGGAATTCCAAGTGAATGATTTAGTTCTGCTAAGAGAGGATGATACCCCTCCTTTAAAGTGGCCCCTAGCTAGAATATTAGAGTTAATACCCGGAAAAGATGGCAAATCACGTTCAGTCAAAATTAAAACTCATGATGGAGTTTATGTTCGACCTATTGTAAAGTTGTCCCTTTTGCCTAACACAGAGCTTTGACGTAACAATTCTCGGTTTGCCACTACTTTTTCAGATTATACTTTTGCTAGTTCGTAGTTCATGTGTTTATCTCATTTTCAAAATGGATGTTTTGAAAGTTGATGGTTTTATTTTTAGTTTTTTGTTTAAAAAAAAAAAAAAAGTTTTATAAAATTTCTTCTGGTTTAAGAAAATTATACGTTGTCTTTGTGTTTCGTCACTTTTAGTTTCTTAGGATAGGTTATTTACTTTATTCGTTCATAATTTTAGTCATGTTTTAATGTCACCTTTTATAAAATTTAGTTTGAATCTTATTCTACTGGGTGAGCAAAAGCAACGGAAAATTTAAATATCTTGTGAATTTAAGTTTTTCCTGTTATATGGTATCTGGTCCTTCGAGTTCGTTTGAGAAAAAGTTAGTATCACCTAAAATGTGTTCATTATTTCTTCAACATTCATTTTCCTTTGCTCGTCGCGCGCGCCAGTATGGTTAAATTTCAGTACTAAATTAAACCAGTAAATATTAATTATATGTTTAATATTTCATTTAATACATTTCCAGCAGATTTCAAATTGGAATTTTCGTATGTTTCCCTCCCTGTTATTCAATAATGGACTGACCTAACCGACTAGACAAATTTGCTACTTTTCTCTTTATCTGCCAGCTTCTCTAACTCTTTTCCACTCATTGCGTAACAAAAAATAATATATATTTAAGGAGTTAAATACGTGGTAATTGACTCTCTTTCACCGGGTGGCGATCGGAAGAGAGGGAGAGAAGGGGGTTGAGCAATAGTTACGCGCGAATAACGATGATTGAGGCTTTAGCATTTTGACTGTCGGACAATACATTTCGCAACGGGTTGCGTATACAAAAATATCACACGATTTTACCGCCATTTTTATGGTCGAGCGTTATTCATCATTCAATAAATGATGATACAAGCTTTTAAATTGGCAATATAAACAAGTTGTTATTCTAGCTTTAATGTGAAGTGTTTTGTGTGTCGGAAATTAAAGACGACTGTGCAGTTATTGTTACCTAAATGTTTAGAGTTTGAACATGTCTTGTCTTGTTGTGCCGGTATTCAATGCAATAGTGAGTTTTGTTGCCTTGCCGTTTTGCACTCATAATCTGTTCTCAACCATATTTTTTAATAAAAATAAAAGTATTTTTGTTCATCGTTGAAAACTTTGTGTTTTTTCCTGCTTCCGAAAAATGATCTTCCAGATGGATTTAATTGCCAGCACCTATAGACACCAGCGTCACTAAATATCAAATGTTTTGCATGACATAAAACTGCAAAATCATTCAATCGGAAAGATCAAAAACTGTATATGCAAGTACACTATTGTCTGAATTTTTATTGTATTTCCCTATTTTTTGTTTTCTTTTTTTGGTAGACGAAAAACAGTTGTGTGTCACACAAGCAGAAAAGGCTTTAGCAGCACTTAGCTATTAGCTGCCCTCGCTTCGCTCGCTCATGCATCTAATAGCCGCGGGCTGCTAAAGCCCATTTTCTGCCCTTGTGACACAATATACTATTTACTTTCAATTTCAAATTTGAACTCCCAGAAATTCACTATAATGTTAATCTGTCAAAAAAAGTTGACAGGTCATAGTTGTCTGTGTTTGACATTTCCGTGGGGAAAAGTGCCATAGCGTGTACTTTTCGCACGCTAAATTATTACTTTTCCCACGGATATCAAAGAAATTAAGAACAGGCCTGCTTTGCGTATAAAAATTTGTGTAGAAAAGCGTGTTTTGCATAGTGGTTGTAGAAAAATGTCATTATGAGATCGGTATTGTTTCCGGTGAACAATTATCCTTTATATGAGTTAGTAAATCCGAAAATATTTTGTTCATAAATCCATCCATGTAAATTTATTTCTGATTTTCTTATATGAAAATATACTAAGAAAATGTTGATCTCTCTTTGAATTTTATAATTATATGTTCTATTATTTTTATGGTAAATTATAATTATAGGGTACCTACATGTGTACCGCTGGCAAAAAGCTGTTAGGATCGTAAAAAAAATATTTCAATAAAATTTATTATAAAGTTTATATTATTTAGGTAAATCGAAACTCACTTTATTTATTGCCGTTTTAGCCATTCAATTATAATATTGATCTTTTGGACTTTAAATTTTTTAAATAATATCATGGTCAGTGCTGATTAATTCCAGGTTTGCGTGTTCGCAAAGCCCACGAAAAAGGTTCTGTTTGCAAAGGCCACGTTACGCTTTCCAACCCTTGTTTTATATTGAAAAAACTAAATCATATTGATTGATTTAATTTAAAGAATACGTACTTAAAAAAAATATTGTATTTTTTCATTTCTAAAAACAAAAGTGATTTTGGGTTATAATTTCAATAAAGAACCTCGCACAGAGTATTAAGAAATTGGCCCTCGAATGAAAATTTAATAAAAGTAAAAAGAAATCGGCTGTCACCCCAGAACTTTCCCGGCTCGGCTGTAGAGGATAGGATTATTTTAATTACAAAATACTAAGCATTACATTAATTTATGGAACAAATTTTCAATAGCAAACTGATAGTGAAATCGTCTACCGAATTGATATTTCAGTGTTGATAATGACATAAGCTAGAATTAGGATATCCTAAAATCATAGGTAAAAACTATTGGGAATATATACAGATAGACCTTACTCTGGAAATTATTTCAATCTTCTTGGGGGACATCAAAATGGATATTTCTGTCGATATCTCGATTTTTTTCCTCGCTCACTATACTTTCTATTTGATGGGACAGGGAGAGTAAAAGTAAGCAAAAAAGTTTGTGCCTATTAAAAAAAATATTAAAGGGGTCTAAAATTTTAAAATTTAATTCCAGATTTTAATTTAGCAATAAAAAAGTTTGTGCTTAAATTATAGGGAGCTAAAATTTTAAAATTTGTGAATTTTTGTTCTTATTTGCGTAAAATTAAAAATTCTTATTTCAGATTTGAATTCAGCATAAAAAAGTAAACAAAAACCGTTATATCAAAAAAGTTTGTACCTATTGAGATTTCATTTGACCGAATTCTTTTTTCCAAATTATTTTCTTCTCAAAACGAGCCAGTTTTTTTATCAAAAAAAGGCGTAAAGTAGTCAAAGAACATGTGTCAATATATTTTAAAAAAATACATATGTAGTAAGTTTTTATAATAAAATAAAAGTAATGAAACTCAAAGTCATGTACCGCAATGAATTTAATAAAAAACGGCAACTAGTTTCGACCAATTAGCCATCATCAGGCCTAAAAATGTTACAATTCGACAATAAACATATAATATATAATTTACAAAACAAACTAACTTACCATATAAGTAAAATGAAGTAATTGAATTGAATTACAAATTGCAAAAATGAATAATAAATTTTTTGGATAGGAAAAAAATTTGTTAAGGGTACATAAAATAAAACTAAATGTTCAAGAGGGAAATGATAAAAAAGATGTTTTATTGTAACATTTTTAGGCCTAATTCCATAATCACCACATTCACATTATTATATTACTCTATTATTTTATTTTAGAAAACTACCATAAAGACAAAGAAGATGATGACATATTAACCAGATTTTCCACACCAGTACGTGATAGAACGTTGGTAGAAATAAATAAGGAGAAGGAAAAAAAATTTTGGAACAAAAAAGCTTTGGATGTCATAAAAGGAAAATTAACAAACAAAATAAACGAGAGTAAGTATAAAAGGCTTGAGACGATATTCATTGTATTATAACACAAAGACGCAAATAAATCAGTTTACGTGCATATATCAAAGAGGTGGAGAAATATCAATAGAGGATATAAAAAATCACGACTATCGATAATTATCGATAGTTTTCTTTATTAAAGAATACAATTTTTTATTAGCTTTATACAAAATTTAAAACAAACAATATTAAATAAAAATTATTTAAAAATATCAGCATACTGACGTTTTTTGCCTTAATTCTTTAACGCATATCCAGGGCTGCCAAGTAATTCCTCACATTTGTGAGTAATTTTACTAGTCTGTTAGTAATTTGGTGAGTGGAGGACGATTGTGAGTAAAATGTGAGTCATCGGAAGGTCAGCGTATATTTTTGTTAATGATAGTTAGGAAAAATTCTGGTTTACTCTGAAAAATTATTAAATCCTTTTAGTTTTCAAAAAAATCGGTTGTGTTGCCCCAAAACTTTCCCGACGAGTATCCACGAATACTTTTTCAGATATTTAATGTTAAATTTTCAAATTTTGACATTTTTTTATTTTTGACAGGTAACAGTTGGAGAAATAATTTTAACTGTTCTGAATAGAGTTTTTCAGGTGCTGACATATTGCATGTTCCATTCCGTGACATATTTGATCTGTCATTTTTTGATAGTGACACTTCCGTTTGACAGATGTCGTACAAAAACTAATGGGTTCTTCTGAGGGGTAACCCAAACCCCTGTACCAAATTTCAGCTCAATCGGATTAAACGTGTGGCCTCTATCGTGGAAGAATACACACACACAGACCGACAGACAGACTTCCATCTGGAAATGGTCTTAATCGTCTCAGGGCACCCGAAAATGGATATTTCCGTTTTTATCTCGAAATTTTTTTTTAGCTCGTTCACAATACTTTCCCTTCTAGGAGGTGGGTCGGGAAAGTAAATCTTACTTTAGACCTAATTTTACGCGATCTATTAGTTATTAGGTATAATTTTCAGTTTTTAGTTTTTAGTTTTACTGCGTCCTCTATTTTCCAATATAATAGTATAGGTAATTAATCAACTACTCAACTATTGACGTCTGCTACACTTACGCAATATCTTTGAATATTTTTTTAAAATTCTCTGATAACGAAATATCCAGTTGAACCAAATATACAATTGTGATGAGACTGGTGTCACTAAAGTGCATACACCCGGAAAGGTAATTGCTAACATTAAACAAAAATAAAATGGAAAAGTGACAAGTGCTGAACGAGGCACATTAATAACAATGTGCACCGCAATATGCGTTAATGGAACTTTTGTGCCTCCATTCTTTGTATTCCCAACGAAAATATTTAAGCCTTTCATGCTTACTGGAACTCCTCTAGGATCAGGCGGTGCAGCTTATCCCTCTGGCTGGATTATAGAAGACAATTTTTTGAAGTATATAGAGCACTTTATCAAACACGTGCGATGCAGTAAAGAATTCCAAGTTCTATTAATTCTTGACAACTATGAGAGCCGTTACGATGTTCGTGTGCTGAATAAGTGTAAAGATAATGGGATTATTTTATGGACATTGCCGTCAAACTGCAACCATAAATTACAGCCGCTGGACGTGAGCTGCTTCTTCCCATTTAAAAGCTATTATAATCAAGGAGTTGATGAATGGATGCTAAATCATCCTGCCGTACCTATCACCATTTATGATGTTTATAGTGTTGTTGGAACTGCCTACCCTAAAGCATTTACCCCTGTCAACATTCTCAACGGATTTAAAAAACAGGCGTAGCGCCCCTGAATTGCCATTCCAGAGAGTGATTTTTTGTCATCTTATGTCATCTGATAGGCTCGAAGAAAATGAAAATGGTGACGAAAATAAGGCTAACGACGGTGTTCAGGATATGGAAGATATTCAGGATGTAGAAGATGTTCAGGATGTGGAAGAACCACGACATGTCAGCCCAATTCCTGGCCCGTCCAATATAGTAACGCCTCAGAAAATCAGGTCACATGCTAAAGCTGCTCGTAGGAAAAACCTTAGGAAAAGCAGAAAGAAGCTACAGTCATCAATAATAAAACATACCCCCATAAAAGATGCCATAAAGGAACAGCATAAAGCAAGATTGGCACTTTCAGAAAAGAACAAGCAGGAGACTAAAAAAGTTAAACGTCAAGTTTTTAATGACATTAGTTGGAACAGTGTTATTAGTGCAGAGATTTGCAACGATTCTAGCGATTTAGAAAGCTTCACATCAGAATATCAAGATTTGTCTATTCAAGAGTAGGACTATGTTATAGTAAGATACATAACAAAAAAAACTGTTAAACATTATGTTTAACGGAGATGAATATATTATCTCCTTTATGAAAAGAATTGTGGCCGGCAAATTATTTATTTTCCCCGCCAAAACCGATGAAGATACCGTAGTAGCAGAAGATATTTCACTAAAGCTGCCGCCTCCCACCATTAATGGAAATACAGCTAGAGCTGCTCGCCAAATTAAGTTCTCTGTGAATTTTTTCCAATTTAAAATAGATTAAGTGTTTTTTATTAAAAATCCCACTATGGACCACTGTGATTCCCACAATGAACCATGTAGTGGTTCATAGTGGGACTAGTGGTCTATAGTGGGACTGATTGAATAACATTTATTATAAATAAAGGATTACTTGAAATTATTATTAGTTTGCTTCCTCACATCCATGCCCATGTATAGGTATATGCTTAATATAATTTACAAACGCTTAATAAAGGTGCTATACATTTTTGAAAAAAACCGTCCCACTATGGACCTACTCAACCCAGTAGGGCAAGTAAAGACCGCCCTTCTCGCTGCTAAGAGTTTTGTCGATGTCATAACGTATTTATTCTCCACTGACGCTGCCCATGCAAGTGACCTTCACACTATAAACGGAAGGTAGCGCCCGAGGTAATCCGAAACCTTGAATAAGGTGCCAAAAGCAAAGAACGTTAAAATACTTGTAAAGATCGCTTAGAATTCGTGGTGATCAAAATTAAATAATACTGATTTTATTTTTAAATTCATAACCTCTACTTTACAGATACCGCCAAAAATGTCATATTATTTCTTGGAGATGGCATGTCAATTCCAACAGTAGCTGCAACAAGGGTTTATTTAGGAGGAGAAGAAAAACAACTTGCATTCGAAAAATTCCCATATACTGCATTTTCTAAGGTAGTTAAATACACTTCACTGCTACTTAATTTAAAGTCAACCTTTCCTTATTTTATACTTCTGTCTATATAAATTACAATATAGGTTAAAAATTAGTTTATTCTTTTTTCTTAAAGACCTACTGCGTAGATCATCAAACTGCAGACTCGGCATGCTCGGCTACGGCTTACCTATGTGGAATAAAAGCTAATCTGGCTACTCTTGGCGTAACAGCAGCTGTAGATAAGCAAAATTGTAGTGCTATGAATGATCCAAATAACAAAGTGTATTCCATAGCTAGATGGTTTCAAATAAAAGGCAAACGAACCGGTTTGGTTACCAATATGAGAGTAACGCACGCTTCTCCAGCTGGTAAGAAAAATTATTATTATCCCAGATAAAAAAATGTTTAAAACTATTGCCCACTTGTTGTTTATCTACCTAAGACTAATTATAAGATCTTAATAATGGTTACCATGTTGCTTGATCTTTGTTTCTGTTTTTAATAGTTCTAGAGCATTGTTAAACTAGATTTCGTGTAAAACAGCATGGTATATATCGAAATAATAACTAATAAGCTGAAGATTCAGTATATAGTAGTATAAAATGTCGACTGAGTAATAAGACGTGTGCTATGAGAGTTCCTGAGAAAATTGATTAAAAATAGTGGTAAAATTTTTATAAAAATTTGTAAAATTTGCAATAATCTAATTGTGAGTGCGCGTTGTATAACCTATAATAGTTTCAAATAAGAGGAATAGTTTATAATGAGTTTAGAACAACTAATATAATTATAGTGGGCCATACACGTTAAATGAACTGAATAAATTATGAGTAAAAAGGAAACAAAAAGGACTTCTCAAACTAGAATTATGGACGAAAATACTATAGAACATCTCGTTAATAGGGTATGTCAGAAAATAATATTTAGATTAGAAGAAAAAATTGATAAGAACTTTAGTAAAATGAATCAAAATATTAATAATCTATCGGATAAAATAAAAGAAATAACCGAAGTAATCAAAACCAACGAAACGGAAATTTTCATACTTAATAATAAGCTAGATTATTTGGAAACATTACAGAAAAGCAAAATTCTAAGATTTGATGATTTGCAAGAGAACATAAACGAAAATTTACTTTTCAGAGCCACGGAAGAATACCGGTAAGTATATATCTGAATGAAAATCTAACAAACAGAAGGTATCAGCTTCTTATGAAGGCAGAAAATAAATATGGTAAAAAGGAAGCATGGAGCTGGAATGGACACGTATTTGCTAAGGAAAATGATGTTATTAAGAAAATCATGTCAGAAGTCGACATTTAACAAGTAACTTTATTCCGTGTGTGGTCGTCATTAAGTCGCACCAGTGAAATCGAATTGTAATGGATTGTTAGGATTTTATATTTTTCTATATTTTTTCGCTTTCGTTTTTTGATTCTCTGCGATAAAAAGACTAATAAGTACACAAATATTAGCGTTTAAGTTTAATTTAGTTGTTATTTCGATCTGGAGATGGGACAGAATAACTTAACGGTTACGGATACACACACATCGTGAATACAGCGCAGCAGCGGGCCAGGAGCTAAGCTTTCATGACTACTGACTTCACACTGTAACATTAAGACATACCTTAATGTAAACTCACTTGACGTGACCACTTTGTTAGTAAGTTGACAACGAATGTCAGATAAGAAATATACTTATCGTAAAGCTCAACTTGTAATATTATTTTATAAAATACTTATCTTTACATGGTGTCAGAAGTGGGATAATAAAAATGACTGAAGAAACATCCACCCACGAGTTTGGCGTTGCAGGAATTCCCCTACCGAAAAATATTGTCTTACACACAGAAAACATGTGTTCCACATGGAAAGACTGGAGTCAACAATTTGAGTGGTATTCAGCAGCGACCCAACTCTCCAAAAAGCCACCAGGTTATTCAGATCTTCAACAATTTTAGTCTTACTGATGCTAAACAAAAAGATGTTAAAAAAATCAAAGAAGAGTTCGAAAAGTATTTCAACCCAAAAAAGAATATACCGTTCGAGCGCTACACGTTCTTTAAAATAATTCAAAAAGAAAATGAAACCTTTACGAATTTTTAACAAGTATCAGCTCACAAGCAAAAAAATGCGAATTTGGAAGTTTACTCGATAGCCTAATAAGAGACAAAATAATTTTTGGAATTAATTCCGATAAAATTAGAGAAAAGCTGTTAATAGAAGATGATGTGAAACTAGACAAAGCTATAGCAATATGTAGTTAGTCAAGTGAATTTGGTAAAAAATTAGCAAAAAAAAGCTGACAAAAAAGTCTCGGAAACTTCGACAGAAACTTTCAATTGCAGAAGGTGTGGCAAAATACATGGACCAAGAAATTGTCCTGCTTTTAACAAGAAATGTGAATCCTGTAGTAAAAGAGGACACTTATCGCAACAATGCTTCTCAAATAAAAACAGACCAAGAGGTAAAAAGATGAATTCATTGGATGAAGAAGACAGTGAAGAAAGTGAAGAAGAGGTCTTATACATTAGGTCATTGACACGTAATAACGATGAAGATTGGCACGAAATAATAAAGGCCAATAAGAAAAAGTTTGAAGTCAAGTTAAACACTGGGGCCCAATGCAATGTTTTACCAAAATATATTGCAGAAAAGATAGGGTCTCAAATAAGACTGTCCAAAACCAAACGACTAATAAGTTTTAGTAAAAACACAATTCCTGTCGTAGGTGAAACACTAGTCAAATGCAAAATAAAAAATTTGGAGACAATTCTACTCTTTAAAGTCGTTAATGAAGAGGTCCCGCCTATTTTAGGTAGAAAATCTTGTCAAGATCTAGGTGTAGTAGTCAGAGTAGAAGATGTTAGAGAAATACAAAATGATGACATCTTTATGATGCATAAAAATTATATATATGACATAGACTTGATTGAAAATCCTAAGTTTAACATACAGCCCGCAAGAAGAATACCTCATGCAATAAGAAATGACGTAAAAATGGAGTTAGATAATATGGTCAAGTTAGGGGTGATAAAACCTATAAAAGAACCTACACCTGTTGTCAGTCCTATGGTAATAGTACATCAAAAGGGTAAAATGAGGATTTGCCTAGATCCTTCTGATGTCAACAAAAATATCTTAAGGAGACATTACCCATTAAAAACGCTTAGCGAAATTTCGAGTCGAGTACATGGGGCTAAATGGTTTTGCCTATAAGATGCAAAAAGAGGTTTCTGGCAAATTAAAGTCACAGAGATAACACAGAGGTACCTAACATTTGCTACGCCTTGGGGAAGATACAGTTTTACTCGTCTATGCTTTGGTTTAGCCTCAGCACCAGAAGTATACCAAGAACTTATGTCTTCTCTTCTTGAAAATATTCAAAATACAGAGTGTTCAATCGATGACGTGTTAATATTTGCAGAAACCAAGGAAAAATTGCGCGAAATCACAGCACAGGTGATAAAAAGACTTAAAGAAGCAGGCGTAAAATTGAACAAAGAAAAATGCGTATTTGAAGCCAACCAAGTAAAATTCTTAGGTCATTTACTTTCGGAAAAAGGACTGTCAGTTGATCCTGAAAAAGTTACTGCC
The DNA here is from genome assembly GCA_963243735.1 of Neocrepidodera transversa. NCBI lineage: Eukaryota > Metazoa > Arthropoda > Insecta > Coleoptera > Chrysomelidae > Neocrepidodera > Neocrepidodera transversa. Next base: position 18,955,518 of record OY725350.1, read on the forward strand.
ATTAAGAAACTGAAGCAACCAACAAACAAGAAAGAGCTACAGAGGCTTCTGGGAATAGTAACTTATCTTAACCATTTTATAAAAAATATGTCAGAGCTGACAGAACCCTTACGAAAATTATTGAAAAATGACGTAGAATTTGAATGGAGTCATGACCAAGAAGATGCTTTTTCAAGAATAAAACAACAATTAACGACTGCCCCTGTTTTAAAATTTTATGACGTCAACAAAGAATTGACGTTATCTGTAGATGCCAGTTCGAAGAGTGTTGGAGCTGTACTTATGCAAGAAAATCAGCCAGTAGCATATGCAACCAAGGCACTCTCAAAATCTCAAGAAAATTATCCACAGATAGAAAAAGAAGCTTATGCGATTAAATTTGAGTGCGAAAAGTTTCCCCAGTATATTTACGGAAAACTGTTAACTATAGAAACTGACCATAAGCCTCTGAAGGTAATATTTAAAAAACCAATACATTCAGCACCAGCAAGACTAAAACGAATCATCTTTGATTTAGCACAGTATTCTCCAAAGGTAATATACAAAAAAGCTGCAGATATACCAATTGCAGATATTCTTAGTTGTGATTGCCTTCAACAACCTGCCATGGATGAGGAAGAACTTCAGGTACAAATAGTGTTGTCTATATCCAGAAATGCTAGAGAAGAAATTGTTTTATCAACTGTACAGGACTATGAACTTCAAACTTTAATAACTTTTATTCAAAATGGCTTTCCCAAGGAAAAAGAACAACTTCCGACAATCGTTCAACACTATTTTAATTTTCGAGAAGAACTTGCTTTTTACAACGGTATGGTGTTTAAAGGAGAAAAAGTAGTTGTCCCAAAGTCACAAGTAAATAAAATGCTCAAAAATATCAATTTAGGCCATTTGGGTATTCAAAAATGCTTGCGTCGAGCTAGAGAACTTCTATACTGAAAAGGACAGGCCAATGACATTATTTCATATGTCCAAAAATGTACCGCTTGTGAAAGAACTCAAGGGGCTAACGCACAACTAATAAAGAAATACCAGAATTACCTTGGCAAATTGTTGCCTCAGATTTGTTTGGGTTTAAAGGACACGAATATCTTTGTATTATAGACAACTATTCCGGTTATGTGGATTTTAAACTAAGGTTCTACATCGTGACAAGTAATTGAACAGTTCAAAGAGTGGTTTTCAACACATGGGACCCCAGAAAAATTAGAAAGTGACAATGGTCCCTGCTTTGCATCGAAAGAATTCAGAGAATTTAAAAATATATGGGAGTTTGAACATCAAACGAGTAGCCCCCACCATAGCAGAGGAAATGGTCATGCTGAAAAGAGAGTGAGCATAGCTAAAAATATTCTACGTAGATGCCGCATCGATCAAAGTGACATACAACTAGCACTCTTAAATTACAGAAATACACCAAGAACTAATTTGGGGTCACCTAACCAACGTTTATATAGTAGAATGACCCAATCAACAATTCCTGTATCAAAAGATAACCTTAAACCAAAAATAATAACCGATGTTGCCAGTGAATTAAAAAGACAAAGAGAACTACAAGCAAGATACAGTAATTACCACAAAAAAAATTACAAAAATGAAATTGAAGTAGGTGACAGAATAAGATTGAAAACTGCTCACCGACAATGGGAATGAGGACAAGTCGAAGCAAAGTTAGAGGAAAATCCAAGATCTGTCATCGTTAAAAGTAATGATGGAACGTTATATAGGCGAAAAGCTGAAGTTTTACATAAAACCGAAGCGAACCTGGCTAAAGACAAAGAAATTGTGATTATACCTAATCAAGAAAGAAATAACACTTCTGAGGTTGCATAGGACTCAGAATTTAACACTGACAGAAAATTGAAAAACATGCCGCCACAAGATATACCAAACGTTCCACCACAAGATAAAGCTAAATTCAAATCACAAGAGAACTACATTAAAAGGTCAGGAAGAGTGGTAAAACCAGTGAAGAGGTTTAATCTTTAGCAGAAACAAGTTTTTATTGTTAATTATTTTGTTATATTTTATTTGTTTATAGTTTGTGTTCACTTCGAAGGGAGAATGTTAGTAAGTTGACAACGAATGTCAGTTAAGAAATATACTTATCGTAAAGCTCAACTTGTAATATTATTTTATAAAAGACTTATCTTTACACACACGATCTAGTCTCGCTACAGGTACGTTTTCCAACCTCTCGCCGATCCTTGATTTTAAAATGCTTACAGCGGACGTAAATATTAATATTTTGCGCTCAAATTGTTTTGATCGTTTTTAAATAACAAGATCTCTCGATTTAAGTTAAAAACAAAATAAGAAAAAGATGGACATTTTATAGTAAAATACAATGGCAAAATCTCTAACAAATATCACTCAAACTCAGGTGTGCCTGAGAGCTCTAATCTTGGCCCATTACATTTTCTAATATTTATCAATGACCTTCCTTCCTGTTTAAACAATTCAGAATATGTCTACTTTATACTGATGACTTAAAAATATTTAAGAAAATACAAACAGTCAGAGACTATGTAGTACTTCAGAGAGATATGAATAATGTTTATTTATGGAGTACTGATAATAAATTATATTTTAACATAAATAAATGCTGTGTCATGACAATCTCCCGCAAGAAAGAGCCGATTATTTTTAATTATACAATGGACACCGTTCTATTAAACAGAGTCTAAGAATTGAAGGATCTTGGAGTTACCTATGATAACCAATTATCATTTAGTCCTCATGTAGAAAAAACCATTAAAAGTGCCAATAAAATGCTCGGTTTCATTATTAGGCAAACATCCTCATTCTCGAACTTATCTTCAATTAAAATTCTTTACAATACTCTTGTATTAACAAAACTAGATTTTGCTTATATAATTTGGGTACTAGAACCACAAATATATATCGAGAATCTTGAAAAAATACAAAATAAGTTTCTTCGGTATCTATACTACAAAAAATATCATTGTTGGCCCGATTATAATCACGTAAGAACACAAATGCTAAGAACGGAATTCCGAATAAAGTACCTAGTTGTTAGACGTAAGCAAGCTATGATGAAGTTTTTGTTTGGTGTAATGAATAATCAAAATACATCAAATAATTTATTAGCATTCATACCTTTCAATGTTCCTCCAAAACGCACACGCTCCACTCTTCTATTTAACTTAAAAGCATCAACGAGCAGCTCGCCACTTAGCTAATAATGTCAATCTTATGCATAATATAGTTTGGAATATGTCATTCAAACAGTATTGGAAAGTGATAACAAATTATTTTGAAAATTATGGGATTTAAATCGTTAGTCTTATCAACAATTACCATTGCATTGATCATTATTTCACAGAACTTGGGGTAAAATATGTCACCTTCTGCTATACTCATTTTTATATTAGTTTAGTTACTTTTGTCTTGTAATGTTATTTATTTCGTTTTTATAACAGTAGTATATATTCATATCCATATAATAAGGCCTGTTTGGATTGTCAAATAAGTAATTAAATAAATATGGTCACCGGCAAAGATCTTGATTCACATATTTTGCTCGGTTAAGTTTTCTTACTTTAATCCCTGATTCAAGTTCAATCGTGGAAAGAGGACACCGAAAGAGTTATTTTCATGATCGACATCCCTATTAATGTGCTCTTTATTCTACTTGTTTTACTATTCAGTAGAAATTGGGTGACCACTTGATCTGAAGAGAATGAAGATTTGAACTAGCTTTGTGCTATCTCTGCTCAGATTTTTTATAGCTTTCCTTCCTCATCTGCTATTGACCTTACTTAGCCGTTCGTTCTTCTATTACGACAGTATTTCACCGGCTTTACTTGTTTTCTTGTACAAAGAGTTTGCATTATTCTTGGTAGCGTACAAGAAGGGATTTGGCATCTTCAGATCTTGCATTTGAAGATATTGTTAAGGTTTTATTCTCATCTTTCTCCAACTACTGTATCAAAGTATTACTATAATTACTATTATGGTATTTTAGGAGTATATGCTCATACAGCATACAGACACTTGGAAAGCGACTCTGATGTTCTAGATTCAAACTTAGGTTAAGTTAGGTTAGGTTCAATGTGAGTGGAGCGTTTGCCAGCAGAGGCCTATTGTGGCTCACCCCTATAGGCTATAATTCACCATACAATTAACACCTTCTTACGAAGTCTATGGTTGATTTAGGTGAAGCTTCCTTGAAGTCCGTAGGCTCCAGCTGTACAAAACCAAACGTACGAAGCCTATTCATTTCCAGAACTGTGCAGGAGCATAAAATATGCTCCGCCGTTTCGTCTTCTACACTGCAGAAGCGACAGTCCAATGTTTGACTCAGACCTAGTTTCTTCAGATTTTACCGCAGACGACAGTGCCCTGTACGCAGTCCAATTAGGACGCGTAGATCACTTCTACTCCATTCCAGGATCTGCGATAGGGTGCTACCTGGGGGTTTGACTATAAACGCCTCAGAGTGAAAATAGGGTTACTCTAATACTGGTAGTAATGCGAACCAAGGATTCCATGCAGTTCCACACCAGCTTTGAGTGACTACTTTTGTTGGCAAGATGATGGTTTACCAACTCTCTTGCACACAATTCTATAGCGAAAACCTCCGCCTGAAAGATCGTAGCATACTTTCCGAGGCTTACTGTGATGTCAACTCTCGGTTTTCTGCTGAACACTTCTGCTCCAACACCACTTGGAGTCTTTGTACAGTATCTGTGTACAGTACATAAGCCGTCCCTGGAAAAAGGATCTCCCCCTTTTCTCATTCTTGTCTATTCGGAAGAAGGACGTTGAAGGACTTCTGTACGTAAGTTCTGGGCGAGAGCACATCCGAAACCATTCCGAGAGTGTGGTGAGTACAGTAGTCCAGAGTGATTCCATAGCCTCTCCCCCTCAATTTGACTAGCCACCGTCATGGCTCTCTAGGTCATTCTGGCCTCCTGCTCCAGTAATATATGGAGAGGAGTAAGAACCAGAGATGACGTGGCGCTTGTAATAGCCGCATAAGCTAATCTCTGTAGTCCAGATAATTTAGTCGCCTCAATAGACTGGAGCCCCTTCGTCCACCAGGCTATTGGGCCACATGTGACGATTGGTTTTATGTTGTCAAGGTCATATCCTCATCTTCCTCCAACTACTGTATCAAATTATTATTATAATTACTATTATTATGTTTTAGGAGTATATGCTCATACAGCTTACAGACATTGGGAAAGCGACTCTGATGTTCTAGATTCAAACTTAAAACCAAATGAATGTGAGGATATAGCTAGCCAATTAATTTTTGGAGAAACCGGTAAAAATCTTAATGTAATCTTAGGTGGTGGTCGTCAAAAGTTTTTTCCTAAATACGTTAAAGATCAAGAAGATTTTTATGGAGAAAGATTAGATGATAAAAATCTAATATTTGAATGGATTAACCAAAAAGAAAAACTGGGAGCCAAATATGAGTATGTGTCGAATAGAACAGAGTTGTTAAATGTAATGGATGATACTGAATATCTTTTAGGTAAATTTAAATATAGGTTATTGATTTTCTTTCTATTTTTAGGCAGTTCATTTCATTCTGTTTTTCTGGATTTTCACTTCATTTTATCAACTCGCCTCGGACTGCAGATGAGTTATTCATAGCGGCGGTAGAGGAGTGAAACAATATTAGACGAGACATTATCAACTGCTTGATTATTTCAATGAACCGTGTCAATATGTTATGGGTATTAGTCAGTCCTTGAAACATCCTTGAAAAATCCTTAAAAAATCCTTGAAAATTTTTTTAAACATCCATGAAAAATCTTTGAAAAACCTTTAAAAATCCATGAAAAATCCTTATATGAAAAATCCTTTCATGAAAAATCCAGGAAAAATCATTGAAAAATCTTTGAAAAGATCCTTAAAAGTCTCGAAAAATCATTAACAAATCATTTAAGAATCATTGAAAACCCCTTGAAAAATCATTAATATCCTTGAAAAATTCTTGAAGAAGCCTGAAAAATCCTTGAAAAATCTTCGACAAACCCTTGAAAAATCCTTAAAATATCCATGAAAATTTTTTGAAACATCCATGAAAAATCTTTGAAAAACCTATAAAAATCCATGAAAAATCCTTTTATGAAAAATCTTCTCATGAAAAATCATGGAAAAATCTTTTAAAAAATCCTTAAAAGACTCGAAAAAACATTCAAAAATCATTTAAGAATCATTGAAAAATCATTAAAATCCTTGAAAAATTCTTGAAGAAGCCTGAACAATCCTTGAAAAAACCTCGAAAAATCCTTGATAAATCCTTGTAAAATCCTTGAAAAAATTTTGAAACATCAATGAAAAATCTTTGATAAACCTTTAAAAATCCATGAACAATCCTTTTATAAAAAATCCTTTCATGAAAAATCCTGGAAAAATCCTTGAAAAAATCCTTAAAAGTCTCGAAAAATCATTTAAGAATCATTGAAAAGCCCTTGAAAAATCATTAAAATCCTTGAAAAATTCTTGAAATATCCTTGAAAATTTTTTGAAACATCCATGAAAAATCTTTACATCCAATTATTTATATTTTTCTTAATTATTTGTTATCTTAATTATCTTTACGATTTTTACCTTTTTGTTCTATAATGCTAAAGAAGTTTTCAGGTATGTGTCATTATTTGATACTGTCGCTCTCTGTCTATTATTTCTTTTTTGCTATAAAATACTACAATGCCAATAGTTCTTCTATACATTCATTATTCTGACAGTAACTAGTCCAAATAACTGGTCAGTCCAGTAAGTCACGATTTAACTTTTTAAGATCAACAAAATACATTTCCAATTTAAAAAAAAATAATTTTGAATATATTTGTTTAGGATTATTTACCAAAAACCACATGGCATACAATATAGAGAGAGACAACATAACCGAACCATCTTTAGAAGAAATGACAGCAGTTGCAATTAAAACACTTCAAAAGGGACCAGAAGGTTTCTTCCTTTTCGTAGAAGGAGGCAAAATCGATAAAGGTCACCACGCTAATAAAGCACATAAGGCTTTAGATGAAACCGCAGAATTTTCCAAAGCTATACAAGCAGCAGTTGCCTTAACAGATGAAAAAGACACATTAATTATTGTAACCGCAGATCACGGGCATACCATGAGCTATGCCGGTTACGCAAAGAGAGGAACCGATGTTTTTGGATATGGAGGAGTAGCCGAAGATAATAATTTTTATACTACCTTGAGTTACGCTAATGGACCTGGATATAGAACTAATAAGAAAAATAAAAGATTTGTTCCTTCTTTGGATGCATTGAGTTTAGTATTTTCTTTATCATCTACTCGCTTTTAACTTCATTATCTTATACAATTTATTTTAGCTTGTTTATTAATTTATTTTATAAACCAGTCATTGATCTTACCTCCAGAAAAATCTAAAAGTTTTTTATAGGTATCTAACGAAGAATATATTAAAAAGTCCTGACGAATATGAGACGAGCTATAGCGGCAATATTCGGAAACAAGGTATTTTTTTTTCAATTTTTTGTATGTCAGAGATAAAAGTTTATAATATGTATCAATAAGTTGGGACCATATGGGAAACTTTTTACCTCTCGCCCTTCAGATAAGAGAGGTATAGGAATCATGCTAAAAATTGGGTAGTGAGTTTTCAATGAATAAACACGTTTTAGGGTCCCTAGAATACGATTTTAATATTTTCGCGATGATGTCTGTGTGTGTGTTAGTGTGTGTGTGTGTGTGTTAGTGTGTGTGTGTGTGTTTGGATGGATGTAAAATTTTTTTTTGAAAAGTAGCAATAGTTGGCGAAGATGTTGATCTTATGGGTTTAACCAAATTTGAAAGAGAAATATTATTTGTTAAGTACGCATGTAAGAAACTGTACCTTTAACAAGCAACGTTGGACGAATTATGAATATTAGTATTTATAACTGTTAGAAAAATACTAGGCGGCGAAGGTGTTAACATAAATCCAGAATTTCGAAGGACTAAACTACTTGGGTAGAAGTTAAACCAATATGAATGTTAAATAATTATTATTATTTTAAAAATATTAAAAAAATTATTAACAGATTTATACAAACGTCAATTCTACAAAAATTGAAAAAGCTGTTGCTTGATTAAAATCTATTCAGTTTGTTACTTTTTAATAGTACTTTAAATAGAAGAATTATTATGTAAATTACGAAATACAATAATTTATTATTACTTATTTAGCTACTTTTTGTTATTTTTTCTACGCCTATGTCAGTAAACGTCAAAAATCGCACTATCAACATTTATTGTGAGTGACATTTAACAATAACATGCACGTTATGAGATCTCATAACGCACATGTGCGTTTTGATAGGACAACTTAAATTTCAAGCTTTCAAATTTCAAATTGCAGTCTAATTATTATTTATGTATTATGTTATCTAGCCTATTTACATAATTGTAATTCAGTAAAAAGCAGAAAACAATGTATTTTTATAAAAAAAAAGTTTGAATTGAATTGAAAATAAAAATAGTAGTTGAAATTGTAAATCATAAAGCGGCACATTGTGTTAAATTATGAAACTGAAAAATGAACATTTAAATTATACTCAATCACTTCACTCACTGTAAAAAACTATTTAGATTTTTTAGTATAAAAACTTTTTAGGTGCGGTTAAACTACCATTTTTTTATATGAAAAAACATTTTTACTTTAGTAAATACATGACTGATTCGATTAACTGTCTGGATGCGAGAGAGTGTGTGCTCTGATTTGTAGTTTTTTATTGGTAGGAGTCATGTGACGTGGTGCATATGGTGGTGGATAATATGAGAGAAGGATAAGCTTGCATAGCAACAGTCGCTTGTGTATTTAATTTTTGTTAGCTGTACTTTGCAAGCGGACATAAAAAAGTCTGACAGACAGACGGAATAATATTGTGTTGATTTTAAATCTATTTTTAGATTATTAATATGAACTGAAAGATTAATATTATTAATTTTAAAAAAAATATGAATTCGTTTGTATTTTCTGGATAATATTAAAGTGAAACTTATCTAATTGTTAAAATCGGTTTCGAATGCTGAACCAGATCTTCCTGTGCTGCGGTCCACAGAAGGAGCAGCAGGAGTGATTTTAGTGTATACTAACAAATCCAATTTTGGCTAGTGAATTAATATTCCCCAGAATAGTGGGGTTGAAAGGTTGTGAGCTGATCCTAGTAACTACAGAAGACGCATCAGCACCTGAGGCAGTCCTCAACCTCATTTCTTGCAAATGTATAAATGGATGTGGTAACGGATGTGGTTGCAGAAAAGCAAGAATAATGTGCATAAATATTTACCACAACTGCCATCGAGAATGCTTGAATGGGATTATTTCACCCCGAAGAAGACTTCGATGACTTTAATAACCTTAATTTATTCATACCTCTGGAAGAATTACAGCAGTCGGTAAAATCTTTAGCTCGCTATAGCTCTGTAACCGCTGGGAATACAAGAAAAATGCATATGATCATTTTGATTGATAGTGTTATCAGCTTTCAATATGTATATAATCAACTTTTATCGACGACCCACAGTTCTCAAAATATTAATGTAAAACCGAAAAAAGTGGTTAAATAAATATGATTTTACTAATCGATAATTATTTGGAAAAAATTATCGAAGGACCAACCAACGGCAATACCGGTTAATTATTATTAAATTATGATACTGCGTTTCAAGCAGTTAATATCAATAAAAGCAAGTATATTGAAGTGAAATCTAAGTAAGGGCGTAGATATGGGGAAGGTAAAGGGGGTAATTAGCTCCCCACAGGATACCAAAAAATAGCACGAAAAGAAGAAATAAAATATAGAAAATGAAGAAACGGACAAATATATTTGTCTAAAAGTTTGATTACCCCCGCCCCCAGGAAAAGAGGATTTCATCGCGATGGTTAGGAGAAAATAATCAATCAGATAACCACTCTTGCAAATGAAAATTTAGACATAGAATCACTGTTGGAACAGGTCCGAAAAAATTGAGGACAAATTCACGAAAAACTCCAGAAAAATAAAGAAATAAACGCCAAAAAGTATTTTACGCAGAAAATCAAGGAAAAATGACCCAGTTAAATTTGACAAAAAAGAGCAAGAATGCAATTTTCCACTATTAATTTTGAAAAAAAAAAGAATAAAGAATGCATTTTTCTACACTCGAATTTGAAAAAAGAAGCAAGAATAAATTTTTCACTGTTAAATTTCACAGAATAAAAATTAGAATTTCTAATTTTTCGGTAATAGTTGCTATAGTCCATTTTATAGAAAAACAGCAAACTTTGAAATATGAATTGAGAATAAACAAGAATGAATTTTTTCCTACAAAACATTTGTGAAAAACGGCAAAAATCCATTTTTCACGCACAAATTTGAAAAAAAAAGAAGCAACAATGCATTTTTTCCCACAGGAAACTGAAAAACAAAACAAAAAATATTTTTTCACATAAAAATTTGAAATTCAATGCAAAGGTGCATTTTTCCACAAAAAAAATCAGAAAACAAAGCAAAAATGCATTTATTTATATAAAAATTTGAAATTTAAAGCAAGAATGCATTTTCCATATAGGAAATTAAAAAAAACAAAGCAACAATGCATACTTTTTAAACATGAATTTGAAATTCAAAACAAGAATGCATTTTTCCATACATTAAATTGAAAAACAAAAAAACAATGCATTTTTTCATACAAAAAATTGAAAAACAAAGTAAGAATGCATTTTTCCACGCAGGAAATTAAACAAACAAAGCAACAATGCATATTTTTTACACAAGAATTTGAAATACTTTGCAAGAATGCATTTTTCCAAACAAAAAATTGAAAAACAAGGCAACAATGCATTTTTCTATATTTTGGACAAAAAGAGAAAAGAAATCACTTCCCAGATCACCCGCAAAACAATTCCAATTTTATCTGGTTCGTTTACACGCAGGGGCGTAGATTAGGGGGTAAAGGGGATAATTACCCACCAAAGGATACCAGAAAATAGCACGAAAAGAAGAAATAAAATATATGAAATGTAGAAACGGACAAACATATTTGTCTAAAAGTTTCATTACCTCTCCTAGGAAAAAAGTACCCTCTCCAAGAAAAAAAGTTATCTACGCCCTTGAATGTAAGGGTTATTTTCTAATCCATTTATTAGTAATCAAAGGAATTTTAACAGGTAAACATTTTATAAATGGTTAAAGCAATTCACTTTAAAAAATAATTATGTACAATAATCTTGTGAAATCTCAGAAAATGCTATTTAATTATCTGATAAAATTGGCGCGGTCACAACTCCATTTTTAATAAATAAATTTTTATTATAATGGACTAACCCATCTGAATGGCTAAATGCGACTGTTCTCTATGAGAGATAATAATACAGTGGTTTGTTTACCCAAACCATAAGAGCCAGACTAACGACGAGTCTGGTGAGAATTTGAACGAATCTCATTGGTTCAGAATTGGTGGTGTATTTTTGTGTAACTGTCGATTTAACTTCTTTGCAAAAATTGAATTATTTCACATCTCGCATGAGAACGACCAAGAGGAAAGAGTTATAAATGAAGACAGCGTATCACTAAAGACTGTTGGGTATTTCTAGTAATTGGAGTGACGTAGCTATGCAAGGTATAATTTTATGAACACATATAAATAAAATTGTAAATTCTGGATAATTTTTGAGTGAAATTTATCCAAAGGTCATTGTCGCTAAAGCTTGTGTCATTTTCGTCAGGACTTTTTCCGGAGGTGAAAAGTTACTTTGACTGGACTATTAATTTTACGTAAAAAACTGTATTTTTATAGGTAATGTGGAATATAAATGGAGTACCCTTGCTCCTTTAAGTAGTGAAACTCATGGCGCAGATGATGTTGGAATTTACGCTAAAGGTCCTTGGGCGCATCTTTTTACTGGAGTTTTAGAACAAAATGTTATTCCGCACATAATAGCGTTCGCTTCCTGCGTCAGTGATGAAATTGAATGTGATAATTTTGTACAAAAATCTTAAATAAATTCAGAGTGATTATTGATTATATGATTCAATTTGTATATAAATATTTTTGAAATGACGTTTGTGATAATAGGTAACGAAAAATGTTTGGTAGAAATTTCGCAGGTAAATTCGAAATAAAAATTCATTTCTAGAATGTGGTTACAATATTTTAAATACCAAACATGTTTATATAAGATATTAGCATAAATGTTTATTTATTTAATTTTTGAAATATTAGGATTAAAAATTAATATTATTTGCAAAAGTATGTCTATAATTAAAAACAGTGACAATAAATGGAATTTTCCAAAGAAAATATTATTAAACTAGTTTTTTACTTTCCTATTCCATATTCCTATCTGAATAAAAGGCGATCTATTAAAATATTAAAAATCATGCTATTTTAGCATAACTTGTGTGATCAATCAACTCCTGGCAAATTATATTATTTTACAATGAATTTTTGAGGGGTTGCCAAAACGCATTATATTTAATGTGTTGTTTCATCTTAGATTTTCTGAAAGCACTTGTTTATATTGTCAAAAGTTATTATTTTTAATTATATTTAAATAATGGTTCAGAAGTGCGTAGTTTGTAAAAAAAAATCATGGAATAAAGCGGTAGATCGAACATTTCAAAGGGATGATGTTTAAGAGATTATATCGACATAGTCGTAACAACAAAAATTCTAATATGATGAGTTTTGGGACACACAGAATAACCTTAAATAATAATATATCGTTGTTCATTAAGCCAGTTATAATTCAAACAATATAAAGATTGAGATGTGAGTTATACGTAACGTTATATAGCAGGGTAACGTCGACAGGTTGAATGCCGGCCGTTGCCCAGGTCAGGAAATATTTATTACTGGCTTTGCATATATAGGTTGTTATCTCTTTGAGAGGGGTCGTTCTTGATTCGTTATTCATTCTCCATTCTTTATTCAATATCGATAAGTTATCGATTTAATATATTGTAGTAAACATGTACCAGTGGATAAATTTGTTGTTGAAAGTATCTACTGTTTATCTTCCATGGCTACGATAGATTTTGAAAGTATTCGCTGTGTAGGGGAGGGCCGGGCAAAGTGAATATGCCGGGCAAAGCGAATAATCCCTTCCACGCCCAAACACGTGGTGTCCCGAATTCCGCAATAATACCAAGACACCCATATACTCACGCTTAGTTTGAGACACAGCACACCCCCTAGCAGTTTAACTCTCATATACTATTTGAATAGAAGTTATAGTGTTGGGCCCAGTCGCTTGAGGGCGCATCTGTAGCGTGACGTTGCAGTGTCGCCCAATCGGAGAAGAGAATAAGAATACGTGAACTGTCTTGTGTAGCATCTTGAAAAAAGGGAGCCATTTTATTTTTATCCGTTAGCGGTTAACGTTGTCGTTGTTTTTTTTTGGGTTTTTCCGCTTTTTACCGGCATTTTTTCTTTTATTATAATTATAGTCTGTTCTAGTATTTTTGTTTAGTTAATATAGTTGTTTATAGTGGTTTAATTTAGTTAAATATTGGTTTAATTTAGTTTTATAGTTTATTTGAACATTTGTGCAGTAATAGTTTGTTGTGTTTATACTTATAATAATAAAAACCTTTTATAAAAAGTTAGTCATTCATATACGGCAAGACATAAAGAATATTCTACCAATAAAATAAAAGATATATTTAAAAAATATATGATTTTGTTAGGAAGAAATAAACTAGTGTATACATTTCCCAAGGCCACTAGTATAATGAAATTTCAAAAACTTATAACTAATTATGCATCACAAACATTTATATTGATTTTATTTTGTCCATGTACAGCCACTCTTGGTTTTAATGGAATGTTTTTCTATTTTTCTTAACCTGTAACCTTTATATGTATCGTATATCTGTAAAATATGTGAATAAAATAGACACCATTATATTAACTAGTCCTCAGATAATTAAATAAAATTAAATTTTGCATCTTAATCAAAATCTGTATCATAATGAAACTCACTATAAAACAGATTTTAACCTTTTAATTACTGTATGGTAAAATATTTTCTTTTAAAATGAATTATTTTATTTCCAAACACTTTCTACAGTTATTTATCCAATTTAATAAATTTAAGATGAAGACAACCCCATATTTCAGCTTTAAATGTGTACATATTTGAATTTTTGCAGTCATTTCAATCTGCAGAAATTCAAACTTGTATATCTGACGTTTGTGGGTTTCACCTTATAATTATTTAAATTTCCCGCTCTTGTGGTTAATTTAAATTTCCCGCTCTTTTGGTTAGTTCAAATTTCCCGCTCTTTTATATAGTTTAAATTTCCCGCTATGTACATTAGCGCTCGCAGCGACTGGGCCCGGTACCAATATAATAGATCTGACAATTCGTACAAGAGTTAAACTGCTAGGGGGTGTGCTGTGGTTTGAGACAGCATTTATCTGTGCGAAGTTATCGACCGTTCAGTAGCTTTACGACTGTTTGTGTAACCACGTGAATAATAAAAATATTTGAAGGTTAGTTTAACGATCTTTTTTTACGTTAATATGAAGATATTGATTGCAATGTAGGTATTTACAATAATTACGCATGTTGACCGTCGTTCTTAATCAAAACATTTAAATATTTCTTATTTTTTCCCTGCTTAGTTCACTTTGATTTGAACTTGTCACCTCCGGGCAAAGCGAATAGGGCAAAATGAATAATTATTCGCTTCGCCCGAACATAACAGTCTTATAGTAATGTAGGTACCTACTTAGTGGACTTTATATTCCAGATGGTGTACAAATATAAAAGAAGAACGCAACAAGCTCAGTGGACAGCGGAAACAATGAGGGCAGCAATGAGAGAATATTCAACAGGGACGTCCATGAACTCAGTGGCCCAAACTTATAATATACTGTATGCAACATTATTTAGGCATATGAAATCCGGTTCAACCTCCAATCAGTTGGGTAGATTCCGAACCGTTTTTAATAATAATCAGGAGAAAGAATTGTTGCAATACTTAAAGGATCTTGACAATGTTTTTTTTTTGGTTTGACTAAAGATGATTTTAAAGGAGTTGTATACGAATATGCAAAGAAAAACAAATTAACTTACCCTAAAAGTTGGGATCAAAATGCGAAGGCAGGAAATGATTTACTGACTGGATTTTTAAGGAGAAATCGAGAGATCACTTTGAGAACACCAGAACCAACAAGTATGGGCAGAGCACGAGGTTTTAATCGAACCCAAGTTGAGAGATTTTATAAAAACCTGTCAGATCAAGTTAAAAAGTATGACATAGACGGAACTCGTCTATATAATATGGACGAAACTGGCATAATGACGACAACTAATAGACCTCCAAAAATTCTATCTGACAAAGGGAAGAAACAAGTGGGCGTGATATCAAGCACAGAGCGTGGTAAACTAACCACTGTTGTTTGTTGCTGCAATGCTGCAGGTTCATTCATACCCCCTTTTATAATTTTTGCTCGCAAACGAATGCAGGAAAGGTTGTTAGATGGTGCTCCGCCAGAACCTCAAGCCACTTGTACACCAACAGGGTGGATAAATGGGGAAGTTTTTCTTGATTGGCTAAAGTATTTTGTGGACCAAGTTCGGCCAACTCAAGAAAAAAAAGTTATTCTCTTACTGGATAGTCACGAATCTCATAAATTTTATCCAGCTCTCGATTTTGCGTCCAAGAACAATGCCATATTTGTATCATTTGAACCACATACCACACACAAGATGCAACCACTTGACAAAGCAGTCTATGGACCACTTAAAAAATATTTTGAACAAGAAATTAATGTAAATGGGTTTAGATCTCCTGGTATTTGGCCAATTAATGAACATACGTTTGGAGACTACCAGTATCGGTCACATATGAGGATGCACTTCCAAATACTCCATGTGAAACTGTTGAAGAACAAGTAGCAGAAACTGAGATCCCACACCTCAATTTATTGGCCTACTGAAAATCAAGTAATGGAAAAAGAAGATAATTGAGGTGAAATTATCAATGAACCTGCTGTGGAAAAGTAGTGGTACTACCAGAGTCAAACCAACCAGAACATAGAACTCTACCGAAGAGTACAATGTTGTCTTCAAATGCACCACTATCTATTTCTAGTAGTACATAGGAAATTGTAGAGAGAGTGCAATCTTTGTCTGACGTGAAACCAACCTACAGTCATCGAGATGTTAGACCTTTGCCAAAAGTAGTAAGATCATCTGGTACCCGTAAAAGAAAAACGCAAAAATCAGAAGTACTAACAAGCACTCCTATAAAAGAGGAACAAAAGGAAAAATACTTAAAAACTACGGCTCAACCAATATTGACCGACAAAAGAGTCAAGAAAGAAAAAATTCCAAAGAAACGAGTTCAGAAGGAAAATATTCAAGAGACTTTGTGTATTTTCTGTGCAATTAAATAGTTGATTGTTTCATTTTATTCACTTTACCCTAACCAACTATTCGCTTTGCCCAGATCATCGGGCAAAGTGAATAAAATGTTCTATTTTAGTTTAAGTGTTCGCGTGTGTTACTAACCTATAAAAACCTGCATTTGTGTATTTTATATTAATAAAGCTATGCCTACTGTCAACATTTGCTATATTTTTTTTTATTTCCTTTAGTTAGGTAGTACTGGATATTTGGTCTTAACTTATCCACTTTGCCCATTCCTCCCCTAATTGCATACTAGAGTAGACTATTGGGGAGCAGAAAGATTAAAAGAACAAAGTATACTTTTTAGGTTTATTATTTCAAGCTTTCTAGCGTGGTTACGCTCATCATCAGGGAAGCTGTAAGTGATGAGCGACAAATTGGTACAATAAATGGGGTATTACAGAAAAAACAGACATCCCCTAGTGAGATTGTAGTTCACAAGTTGTAAAAATAAAAATTGATAAAATACAAATTAAAAACACGTCCACATAATAAAACATAGTAAAAACTTGTTAAAAAAAAATTGTTAGTAAAAAGATTTTGTTTGAAAAATCGTATTAGTTAAAAATTAAAATATTAAAAATTCAATAGCTCAAAGCTATATGCAATTAAATTTTTATCTAGTTTTTGTTAATCGTTTTTTAATAATTTTAGAGCCAAATTTGAAAATTAGTTTTAACGGACGGTATATAGGTTTGTATTTATTTTAGGGAAAAAATAGGAAATACGGAAAAATGGGGAAAAATGAAGAATAGGATAAAATAGGGAAATTAGAGCAAAATACGCAAAAATAGGGACTGGACTATAAGGTACAAATACTTAAAAATAAGAAAAAAACAATGAAAAAGAGGGATAAATAGAAAGAAATCGGAAAAATAGAAAAAATAGGGAAAAATAGCGACATATATAGAAAAATCGGTCAAGTGCGTGTCAGACTTCGCACATTTGGGGTTCCGTACCAATTGTAGAATATAAGCCAGCTGTGCAGAGGCAGGATTCTTAAATGACTTTTTAAAATTTTAATCGAACTAATAAGTCAAAAATACTTGGTAAAAAGATTTAAAAAAGTGAAAAGAAAAATAACCTGGTGCATGTATGTTCGACGAAGAAAAAAAATTATGAATATCACAATCCGCATATATACTTAGATATATTAACAAATTTTGAAATGCATCGAACAAATTTGTTAATATTAGCCTAACCGACAAAGATATAAAAAAAATTATAAAATGAAAAATGCGTTTTTTAATAAAACTAATATGAGTGCACAGATAAAAAAAAATAAAACATCGAATACCACAATTCGCATAAATGCAAAGGTACGGAACCCTAAAAATGAGGGAATGTTACTGAAAAAATTATATTTATTAATATATTGGTATTTGTTGGTAAAATATACGTAACAATAAACATTATCACCAAGTTGATAGCTCAATGGAAAGTTAAAAAATACTTCGGAACAAAATTTTGTAAAAAATACTGACTAAAACAAAAAATGTGGCTTTTATCTATTCAACAATGCCTCACTCGATGGGGGTAGGCCAATTTTTTTTTCAGCGCCCCCCTTTAGCTGTATGGGAGCCCCCCTTGAAAACATGTAAAAATATTTTTTATAGTTTGTATGGCTTTGGGTCAATAAGACACATATACTGTGAAAATTTGAAGACTCTAGCTTGAGCGGTTTAGCTGCTAGACCGGTGTGACAAACGGGCGGACGGATGGACGAACGGACGGACACGCGATTGAGAGCAATAGGGTTCCGTTTCGACCCTTTGGGGTACGGACCCCTAAAAATGGGGAAAAATAGTGAAAAAAGGAAAAAATAGTGAACAAAGGGAAAATATAGTAAAATATGGAAAAATAGAGAAATTAGAGAAAAATAGAGCAAAATAGGGAAACATATGGGCAAATGGAGAAAAACTAAAAAAACTAGCGAAATATAGGGGAGAATGGGAACAAATAGGGAATAATAGGGGAAATGAAAACAAATATGGAATAACAGGGGAAATGTGAACAAATAGGGAATAATAGGAAAAATATGGGCTATAAGGGACAAATAGGGAAAAATAAAGAAAACACACACACGCACGCACGCCCCTGGTGAGCAACCTGTGTTGTTTTTAACAATTTATTTTTTTTAATTTTAAGTACCACGTCAATTTATTTAATTTTATATAATCCTTAATGGGTTTCATATTATGTGAACAACGTTCCTCCTCGTAAAGTATTTAATAATATCCTGATGATGGTCAGTGACCGAAATTAGTTGCCTATTTATACGTATAATATTAAATCCTTGTGTTACCTGACTTTGTGCTTTTTTTTTAAAACATTTGATATATGGATAACCTTTGGGATTTAAATATTAGATTATTGTGGTCAGCAGATGAGGTAATAAAACTCGTAGTCAAGTACCACAATATATTTACGTTTTTTTGATTAAAATAGGGTTGGCAACTAGTTTCGGCGATATCTCGCCATCATCAGGCCTATAATATTATTCCACTAATCACACCATATCAATGTTTATTATAGGCCTGATGATGGTGAGATCGCCGAAACTAGTTGCCAATCCCATTTTTACGAGTTTTATTACTTCAAATATTATATTGGTTGGTATAAATTACGTTTATGTATTATTTTGAAACTACCAGCTATTACAATTTAAAAAAAAACATTTCGTAGGAAATTAAATATAAAATTCCAAAAATTCATCAACTATTTGTAAGTACATCCTTCACCGTGATAATAAAGATATAAATAAATTGAAAAATTGGTAAAACGTCCTTGCTTGTTGAAGCATACTTAAGGAAATAAAAATTTATGCAAAATGTGTTAGCGACACCGCGGTTATAATCTTGACCAAAAAAAATTTTATATTGACCTTAATAAAAAGAGGGGAGTAACAAATGTTATAATACCCGATCTGAATGCAGATATGTGCAATTGAGTAGAGGCTGAGTTCAATTAGTTCACTTACGGGTACCTGATAATATTTAAAAAAATAATGTTAATTATTTATTATTTATTAAGTGTTTTGTGTGCGGGAGCGCTAGGACTTCCTGTCGAGAAAAATGAAGATGAAGGTAAGTTAAAAAAGGAAGATTTGAAAATTTAATTAAAACCCTTTTTCTTTGACTTATATTATATTTTCTTTGTACAATAATCATATTTGTTTGCTGCAATAGAAAATTATAATGGCTTAATGATATTAAAAAATAACAGAAATTTAATATATTTTTAATAAAATCTTAATGGAATTTTTTTGCTTTTTAGAATATTGTATTAGATAATTTTTAATATACTTATATCAATTATTTTTTATCATTGGTGATTTATATAAAATGTAATTTTGAGGTCAACTTAAAATTTTTCAAAATATATAAAAGCAACTTGAATAAACCAAAAAAAATTAAAAATTGAGTAAAAAAATTCTGTACAAAACTGAAAATTACGCTTTAAAAATAAATTACCTTAAATAATTTTTTTTTTTTATTTATGTGCTTGTAATTTTATTTTATTTCTATAAATTCATAGTTGGCTCGTACCCATTACGAAGCCCATTATTATTATTATTATTATTATTACATAGTTAGATTTGGAAATGTAATAAAATATTTGTTTGTTCATTTTACCAAAGCGATTAATACTTTTTTATACATTCGACACGTGTTTGTCTAATAAAGTTAGCATATTTAGAAGATAAAAATTTTAATCTTGAAAATATAAAGAAAATTATGCAAAATTATTGCAAAAATGCATAAGGTACGCCGTATTGAACTTTTTTTATCACCTTAAATTTCAAAATAATTTATTTATTAAGACAAAATGTATCTCATCTATCTGTATATACAGGGGGTGTCCCAAAAAATGGGAATTGTTTATCCTGCATTTCATCACAAAAAAAAATATTAATAAAAAGTCCTGCATCACTTAAAATCATAAAAATCAAAAATTAAATTCGTAAAATATTTGTGTTAGTTTTACGGTTAAAGTTTATATAAAGGAGTGCAGAAAGCTAAAATATTTATTAGAAATAATTTAAATTAAATATAACATTCATTGTTTATCTCAAGCCGATAGCCGAATGGGCTAAGAGGCTGATATTAAGATACGAAGTTTTAAGTTTTATTTATTGTACCTTTATTTTTAAAGTGAAAACTTTTCTAGGCATATTGGACCATTTTTGGATATGTAAAAATAGAAAAAAAATTGAAAAAATGGGGAAAAATAGTAAAAAATTTAAACGAATAGGGAAAAATAGGAAAAAATTGAGAAAATAAGAAAAATAAGAAAAATTGGAAAAAGAGGCAAAAGTAGAAAAAGAAATATAAAAGAAATACGAAAAAACAGGAAAAGTCATGGAAATATAGGTAAATTAGCAAAATGGGGAACAATAGAAAATATAGACAATATAGCAAAAAATAGTAAAAATAGTAAAAAACAGTAACAAATAATAAAAAATAGTAAACAACAATAAAAAATAGTAAAAAACAGTAAAAAAGAGTAAAAAACAGTAAAAAAGAGTAAACAACAGTAAAAAATAGTAAAAAACAGTAAAAATAGTAAAAAATAGTAAAAAATAGTAAAAAATAGTAAAAAATAGTAAAAAATAGTAAAAAATAGTAAAAAATAGTAAAAAATAGTAAAAAATAGTAAAAAATAGTAAAAAATAGTAAAAAATAGTAAAAAACGGTAAAAAATAGTAAAAAATAGTAAAAAAATAGTAAAAAATTGTAAAAAATAGTAAAAAACAGTAAAAAACAGTAAAAAATAGTAAAAAATAGTAAAAAATAGTAAAAAATAGTAAAAAATAGTAAAAAATAGTAAAAAATAGTAAAAAATAGTAAAAAATAGTAAAAAATAGTAAAAAATAGTAAAAAATAGTAAAAAATAGTAAAAAATAGTAAAAAATAGTAAAAAATAGTAAAAAATAGTAAAAAATAGTAAAAAATAGTAAAAAATAGTAAAAAACAGTAAAAAATAGTAAAAAATAGTAAAAAATAGTAAAAAATAGTAAAAAATAGTAAAAAATAGTAAAAAATAGTAAAAAATAGTAAAAAATAGTAAAAAATAGTAAAAAATAGTAAAAAACAGTAAAAAATAGTAAAAAATAGTAAAAAATAGTAAAAAATAGTAAAAAATAGTAAAAAATAGTAAAAAATAGTAAAAAATAGTAAAAAATAGTAAAAAATAGTAAAAAATAGTAAAAAATAGTAAAAAATAGTAAAAAATAGTAAAAAATAGTAAAAAATAGTAAAAAATAGTAAAAAATAGTAAAAAATAGTAAAAAATAGTAAAAAATAGTAAAAAATAGTAAAAAATAGTAAAAAATAGTAAAAAATAGTAAAAAATAGTAAAAAACAGTAAAAAATAGTAAAAAATAGTAAAAAATAGTAAAAAATAGTAAAAAATAGTAAAAAATAGTAAAAAATAGTAAAAAATAGTAAAAAATAGTAAAAAATAGTAAAAAATAGTAAAAAACAGTAAAAAACAGCAAAAAATAGTAAAAAACAGAAAAAATAGTAGAAAACAGAAAAAATAGTAAAAAACAGTAAAACACAGTAAAAAACAAAAAAAACTAAAAAATAGTAACAAATAGTAAAAAAATAAGAAAAAAAAAAAGGAAAAACTAGGAAAATAGAGGAAAACAAAGGAAAAATACAAAAAATAGGATAAAATAGGAATAAATAGGAAAAATAGAAAATACCGATAAAAATAGGAAAAATGGGAAATAATGAAAAAAACGGTAAACAATAGTAAAAAACAGAAAAAAAAACAGGGTATTTCAATTAAAAATTAAAAAACTAAATTTTTTATAATTACAAATTTGAAAATTTATGTACAGGGTGTCCCAAATTGGTGTGTTTTGCAGGGTATCTCGTAAACTAGAAGAGATATAAATAAAGCAGTTGAGATGTTATGACTTCTTTTTTTGTGAAAGTAACGATAGCCTAATTAAATCTTTAGCAGCTCCCTGCATTTGGAAGATACAGGGCGATTATCGGAAACTGTCGAAAACTGCAAGGTTCTATAACTTCTTAATTAAGAAAAATATAAAATAACTTTATAAAAACTTTTGATAGATATATTATTAAAGAGTTTACTGGCGCACAAGAATTTTTTTAGGGGGTCTCACTAAGGAAATATAATGCAAACTTATATTTTTTTAAATGGTACACCCTATATATTTTGACGTTTTTTGTTTCGTTTTTTATTTCTCACCTGATATGACATATTGCATATTTATTTCAGTGGTTGGAGCTACAGTGCAAATAAACCATATATCAATGTTATCAGGTGGTGAAAGACCCTTAAAAAATTGAACACTCAGTAACGAAATTTAACATTTCAGGATACTGATGTGTGAAAATTTTATTTATCAAAATTATAATTAATAAAAAAAAAACAGAAAAAATTAAAACAATAAACTTACGAAATTCAGGAAATAACAATAAACCTTGTAATAACTATAATCTACCTGTAATTTTAGTAGAATTTGAAAATTACATTAAATGTTAAAAATGCCCTCCATTTTGTTGTAATAATAATTGGCACCTTTTTCTTGCTGATCTTATAAAATTGAGAATGTGCATTGGCTTTAATTTTCACTATCCTTATAATAAAATGTTAAATTTCGTTACTGAGTGTTCAATTTTTTAAGGGTCTTTCACCTGATAACATTGATAAATGGTTTATTTGCACTGTAGCTCCAACCACTGAAAATAAATATATAATATGTCATATCAGGCGAATGAGAATTAAAAAACGAAACAAAAAACGTCGAAATATACAGGGTGTCCCATTTAAAAAAATATAAGTTTGCATTATATTTCCTTAGTGAGACCCCCTAAAAAAAATTCTTGTGCGCCAGTCAACTCTTTAATAATATATCTATCAAAAGTTTTTATAAAGTTATTTTATACGTTTCTTAATTAAGAAGTTATAGAACCTTGCAGTTTTCGACAATTTCCAATAATCGCCCTGTATCTTCCAAATGCAGGGAGATACTAAAGATTTAATTAGGCTATCGTTACTTTCACAAAAAAAGAAGTCATAACATCTCAACTGCTTTTTTTCTAGCTCTTGTAGTTTACGAGATACCATGCAAAACACACCAATTTGGGACACCCTGTACATATTTTAATAATTAAAATAAATTAAAACTAACATTAACTAAAATTTCTTTTTCGTTAATTACATTTATTTTTGAATAATTTTGAAATGTAGCGATTTTTCAGAAAATTTAATAAAAATTTGAATATCTTGGTAACGGAGCATTCGATTTTTAAAAATAAATTATTGTCATAAAGGTCACTAAAGTAGTAATCCACAAATATAAAAATATATATGATGTCTCATTTAAAAAAAAAATCGCAAACTTTTTACCTACTCAAATATGGTATAAATGAAACTATTTTTTAGTTCTAGGGATTTTTGAACCAAATAAAACAGTTTTTTTTCATTTTGATACCTTTATTGGTTTTGAAGCTACAAACCGCGGGAAGATGATTGGCCCACCCTGTATAACAAAGTGATGTACTTATACAAGTGATTTTTGTTTTAATAAGAATAATTTTTTCTTTTAGATATTTCAAATGATATTTTTGTAAAATTATATTTTCGTTGTTAATTTTAATAAAATACGACCGTTTTTGTGAGCTATATTTTAATTAAAATCAATTAGATAGCTTGATTTTTGTTTAGATGTGAATTTAAAATATTAAAATTTACATTGTATTGATCTGATATACGCATTATATTACGTAGAGAAAAAATTCCTTATCAATTAAATAGAGAGTGTTAATACGAATTGAATTAAATTTTTATATATAGTTTGTGGTAAAATTTTAAACAAATATTAAAAAAAATTAATAAATCAAGGTTAATTTTAAATATAATTTTTATTATAAAATAAAATCAAACAAACGATTGATCGTTTAACATGACTGACCTTAATGAATTATTCTCAAGTACCTCATTAAATGACTTCATTTTTTTCGCATTGCATAAATAATTAATTTATCGTTGCTTAAATTGAACCTTCCAAGTAACCACTTTCATGTCGTTTAAATAGCTAGAATAAATATTAACTACGTACCTACCCAAATTAGTTTTAAGTATACATGTCTCACCGAACCAAATATATCAGGTTAAGTATGCTTTAATGCCTTAACTGAATCATTTAAGAACCACCAAGTCAAAAAATATATACGTCATAACTTTAGCAGATTTTTACCAATAAATTTTTTTTAACATATCTTATGGTAACTGCTGAAGCGGAAATGACTTTTTCCTATTGCGCAGTTCCCCATTTTTGTTTTAAATCTTTTAAAATTTGATTTTAATTTGATTCTTTTCAACTTCTTAACTATTTATTTTTTAAACTAGTTTCCATTTTGATTAAAAAATTACACTAACAAAGAAATATTTATTATTAAAATTAAAATTATATCAAAATATTATCCATACTCAAATGGGGCATAATATTGAAAATATTAATTAAAAAAAATGTGGACGCCAGCCTAATTGATTTTTTAATGTATTTAGAAATAATTGACAAAAAAATATGATATATTTCCAAATCCGTCCTTTCTTTCTTTTTATGGGTCTAAGGAAATTAAACTCAAATTAAATGTTACTTGTTTTATGGAAGATAGGAAAAAAATATTTTGATTTCTTCAAAAACTTTTCTTAATTTCTTTTGGGAAAAGATAACTTATCTTGGTTTTTCTTATCGTGCAGTTTCTTCCGGGTTGTCTTTTTTTCTGGTATCCGAGGGAAAACCAAAAAAAATGTTCTGTCCAAAAAAGAAGAGATATTCCAAAAAAATGACGTTCCCAAAAAAAAAGTTCTCTTCAAAAACATTCTGTCCGGAAAAGACCTATATGTCGAGGAGAAGAAAATAAATGTTCAATAAACGATATAGAAGTTAATTGTTCTGACTGATGAGGTAAAGAGAAGAATTGTTAACATGGGAAAGACATTTTATAGTCAGTAGCAAAAGGAGAGGGAAATCAAGATAAGTTGAGAAGGGACACGATGCGAAGAAATTAAGAAGGGATATCAAGCTACTCTGAAATTAAAATACACTGAGCCGAGAATGAACGAAAATACAGGGTGGCATATGAACAAAAACGTAACAATATTCAATGATGAATAATAATACTCCAAGTTGTACCACAAAATTTTATATATACAGGGTGATTCTTTTAAAGGGCTAATTAGAGGTTTC
Source organism: Neocrepidodera transversa (assembly GCA_963243735.1). Classification (NCBI taxonomy): domain Eukaryota; kingdom Metazoa; phylum Arthropoda; class Insecta; order Coleoptera; family Chrysomelidae; genus Neocrepidodera; species Neocrepidodera transversa. The sequence goes on from OY725350.1 coordinate 18,981,171, forward strand.
AAGGGAAGTAGGCGGAATTAAAATCTGAAAATTTGGAATATGAAGTTTTCGGGGATGCCCAATCGATGTAAAATATTTAGAGTAACCAGATACTTCCGGTTATACCGGAAGTGAATATCAACTTTGTTATTTTAAACGAAACACTCTATATTTTCTTACATTTTTAGATTTGCCCTGATAAGCTGATTTCAAAAACCTATTACACTTATAATATAAACTTATTTGTTTTGAAATTATAGACAATTGAAAATCGCATTTTTTCAACTTTAAATGATTGCTATGGCCAAACGGCATAAAATCGCATAAAATCACTTACATGTCCCTATCTTAACTTTTTGAGTTCTACTTGATGGCATAAGAAGAAAGTGTATACAGGGTGATCAAAATGTATGTACTTTTGATCACTCTGTATACATTATGTTTAAAATAACAAAGTTGATGTTCATTTCCGGTATAACCGGAAGTATCTGGATGCTCTAAATATTTTATTTTAAAATTGGATCCAAACAGTAACTTAATAATATTCAGGTATGAAAAAACTAAACTTAAAACATCGAAAATATTAAAAAAAAAAATGAAAAAATATTAAGTATAAATAAATCGAAGTGCTAAGTACCTAAATCTCATTAATTTACTGTTTGGATCCAATTTAATTTTGTAGTTAATTTTGTAAACTTTTTTCATTAGTGACGTTAGTTAACAATTTCGTTTTTCTCATAGGCCTGATGATGGACTTGTAGACCGAAACATGTTGCGCATTTGATATCATTGAAAAGATAAAATCTAAAATTATAAAAATATTCGTATATATAATATATTTTTATCTACAGTAAGCACTTTTTAATAACGTTGACAGTTTTCTTGTTACAGGGGCTAAACAAAATGTAAACTAGAAATTATAATTAAAATATTGTTTCTAAATCTAAAAAAAAAACAAATTATCTGTAAAATTGTAATATCAATTTAATACCATTGAAAAGAGAAAGAAATATATAATAATTAGCATTTTTTTCAACAATTTTAAACAAGAATTATGAACTCCAGAAAAGGGAGAGACCAAAAGGAGGAAAATTAAAAAATTCTTATAGTTATGGTCTCTCCCTATTCTCACAATTACAATTTTTTATCGAAAATTTTGAAAATATTGGCATATATAGTATATTTTTTTCTCTTTCTATTTACAGTCAGCACTTTTTAATAACATCGAAAGTTTTTTTGTAACAGGGGCTAAACAATATGTCAACTAGAAATTATAATTAAAATATTGTTTCTAAATCAAAAAAAAAACTAATCTGTAAAATTACAATATTTCATTAATACCATTAAAAAGAGAAAGAAATATAACATAAGCAGGAATTTTTTCAAAATTTTTAAACAAAAATTATGAACTCGAGAAAAGGGAGAGACCAAAATGAGGTAAATTAAAAATTTTTTATAGTTACAATTTTTTATGTAAAATTTTGAAAATATTCGCACATACGGTATATTTTTTTCTCTTTCTATTTACAGTTAGTACACTCTAATAACGTCGACATTTTTTCTAAATGATTAGAGTTATTGATTATTGATTACTATTTTGTATTGTAAAAAATTCAGTTGCTACGCCAAAAATGTCTAGTTAAAAGCGATCCAATAGAGATAAAAATATTTTATTATTTTTCTAGAATTATTATTATTGTAGTTTTAGGTTCTTCTTATTTTACTTTATTAATACAGGGTGCGGCAAAGTAAACCGTCGGTTAGAAAAATCTCGAGAAGTAAATGTATTTGAAAGCTGAAAATTGGATTGTAGGGATATAATTACAATATTTGCTACTTCAGATTATACTGGAAACTGGTGTTAATTTCGTTTTTTCTTTAGTGGGATACCCTGTATATTTTTGCAACATTAGGAATAATTACGTTGTTATGAACAATTTTTATTAATAATTTGCTATACCTATCTTTAATTATTTTGAAGTTATACGACTTATTTTAAAATAAATTTCTTCTAAAGGTACTTGGATAACAGCTTAATTTGGTCCCAAAGAGTAAACGACATAACGTTCTGTCATTTGTCTTATGATTTTCTTTTATTATACAGGGTGCTGTCAAAGAATAAACTTCTGACCTAAATAAATCGCATATTTCATTTGTTTTTAAATTAAACACCCTGTAGAAGAATAATTTGTTTAGAAAAATACATTGTCCGCTTTCTGTGTACCTACGTTCATTATACCTAGATTACATAGATGTCCAGATATACGGTTTTATAGATTTTTTTCACAACAAATTAATTTTTGCGTATAGATTACATTAATTATAATGATAAGAAACAAGAAAGAAAAATAAGCTACAGAAACGAAAATTGTTAGAATTAATTAAATACATTTTTTATTAAAATCGACATATGGTGATTTTTGTTGTAGTATTTAAAAAAAAATTATGCACAAAAATTAATTTGTCGTGAAAAAAATCTATAAAAACGAATATCTGGAAATCTATATACAAATAGATACCGAACAATGTACTGGAGTAAAAAAATTAATTATATACATGGAATATGCGATTTTTTTGTATTAGGATTTTATTCTAACTTTGACAGCATCCTGTATAATAAAAATAAGAATTTCATAAGCCAAACGACAAAACAATATATCGTTTATTTTCCCCACCCTGTAAAATTTGCGTATTTGCTAGTATTTTTGTTTTTTCCAAAAATAATTTTTTTTTTACTTCTTTATAAACAAACAGTTATTTACTTCAAAGAATAATAAAAAAACTCGTAGTCGTAACACAATCATATAATTTTTAGGATCTTAAATGAAAGCAACATGTTTCGGCCATTCGATGGCCATCATCAGGCCTATAATACAAAACGTTACATTAAAGAAAATTCTTCTTTTTCGGAATTTGTTAGTTGAGTACATTTATAATTTGATTTTAAGGCACTTGTCACTTTGGTCACTTGCCGCATGGTGTCGATTATATACGCAATTTAATTAATTTTAATATAAATTTTGTAAAGTAGGTAACTATTTTCCGGCCCTCTAGTATGGAGCGGCTACTTAAAAAGTTATTCTAAAAACTATTTTTAATCATTTTTTATATTTAATTTAATATTTTACGTTACCACTTTCAAATTTTAAAAATGTGTATCGCCACAATTGGTTAAATTTTTCTTTCCATTAATGTTATACTTGTTTAACAACATTTCTGTAAGTAACTATAGAATTTTTAATACAAATCCCGATGCACGTCATAGATCATTTATGATGTCAGGACCCTGCAGTGATGCCTGCTCGTCAGAATAGTCGATGATCGTAGGAATTTTCGAAAATTTAAGGTTATGTTGTTTGGCTTTGTTATTATTTTAAATGTATATATTATATTCAATTATTTTTAAATAAATAAAAAAGAAACATATAAAAAAGTTAGCTAACTGTTTATTTTTATTAAAATAAAACAATGTTTTGTTTAAAGAACACATATTTTTACTTAAAAGAAACAATTCAACTACTAATATTCGTAATTCCTACAAAAAATAAATCTTTTCTCCTAATTCAAATCGAAATCACTTGAATCACTGTCATCGCTGTTAGGATTAATTATAATGGAATTAATTTCCATTCTATCAAAAACTCTTTCTCTTTCGTACCATTTTTGTATTTCTTTTTCTGTTTGTTTAATAGAATTTTTCCATACTTCGGGAGTAATTGTTCTAAGAGCTTCAGGCCACATATTTAAACGATCTTGTTCTTTGTTACCATCTCTGCCAATATGTTTATTATAATATTGTTTGGAAAGTCCCCAAATAAGTTCTATAGGGAATTATGTAAAACGTCTCGAAGAGATAGTTTTTAAAAAAATTTATTTTTAAATTTATTTTTACAAAAATGAAAAACCCGGTGTTAACAATAATAAAGACAAAATCAGACTAAATAAAATGAATAAAAACGTATTTGAAGTTCCCATGCAAAAATGCTGCCTCTTCATTCTTGTTTCCAGGAATTTAGTGCTAGGTCAGCATTCTCACGTACATAACTCCTCCCTTCTCAGAAAGATCCATACGAGGGGTGGATCGTTAATCTTCGTCCTCGATCACTATCCTAGGGGTTGATTGTGGAGAAGCTATTGATGGCCGGCAATGGTAAAGGTTGACCAGGAATGATGTCGTTGGTGTTTGGAATCTATGGAACCAGTGGGTAGTTCCACAAAATGGGTTCCTACTGAACATTTTTGCATTCTCGGTACTCATAGCGATTTTTTTTTGCATTGTCAAGAAAGATTTAGGTAGGATAAGGATACTATTGTTTTTGTGGGTACGGAGTATAAATGAAAATAGGAATAAATTTCGGTCTAGGAGAGTGAAATAACGAAAACGAGTCCATCGTCAGAATAATAAAAATGTATACTAAGTGTTTTGTAGAATTTCTGTAAATCTGATATGTCTCTACTATAAGCTAAGTTACTTACTAAACTAAACTAAGCTAAATTACTTACTACGTTTAATTGCAAATTTTAATGTGTTATAATGTAATTTAAACCTAACAGATAAAATAGGAAATTTCTAAATTTTTCAATAATTTCATTTAAAATTTTGATACTACTGCTTTGACTGGGTTTGATTTTGAGTTGAGTTCATTAATTAATTTTTTAATTATTTTTTGTTTAAATTTATTAATAAAATGTTATTATTTTAATCTTTGTTATTTTGCAAGTCAGTGAAATCTGTTTATCTAATGATTATACAATTTTTGTTTTGTTAGATTTTTAGTGAGGCAATGGTACAATTTTTTGATTTTTCAAAGGTAATTAGCCGTAATTACTGGTTTATTGATTTTTGAAGCTTTTAGCAAAGGCTTTTTCTTTGATTTAATTTTATAAGTTTTTACTTTAATTGTTTCATTCTTTTTAATTGGTCGCGAAGCGTATCTAGGATTTGCCTTGTTTCGCGCACCTGTTTTGTGATAAGCCAACGTACCCGGATCATATGTCAGTGGCTCGTGGCGACTTTTATTTACTCTTTCTAATGTTTTTTCTTTTTCTTTATACATGTGTTTGTTTATTTTTTTGTAAATTTTTTTTTATGCTGAATTATATAATTGGAATAAAGTTTTTGATTAACATTGGTGTCAAAAGGGTTATTATTGTCTAGGTGACCGTTAATTACATCTTCTAAAATTGTATTACAAATTATAGCATTAAAAGTAGAATTTTTGAAAATTCGTTGTAATATATGGCAAAGCTGTGGTATTAAGTTAGGTTTGTCTATATTTATAGCAACAAGTTTTTGTGTTAAAGTGAATTCTTTTAATGTATTACTAATTTCTTATTCAAAGTTTGCTTCAGACATTTGTATTGTAGTTCTTATTTTATTTTTAAATAATCTTGTCACTTTTGGCACGACAGGAGAGTGAAACACGACTTTTAGCATTATTTGATTTTTAAAATTGTTAATAGGAATTTCCGAAATGGGTATTTCTTGGAAAGGGTTTCCTTTACTTGTATAAACAGTTTCTATGTCTTCATTGTCCATGAATTCGTTAAGTACATTTTTAATATCTAGTTCAGTTATGTTTGGTGTTTCCTCAAAATTTTTTATTATTGATTCTAAATCGGATTTTACTATATTTAAATTTTCATATTTATGAAAAATGTCCGTATATTTTTTACTTAATTTTAAAATATGTTCCTTTTCTTTTTCATGAGCATGGTCTGTTTTTATTGAGTCATAAACTTCGCGTTTTTCGCAACTATCAAAATTTGATTCAATACACATATTATTTAATTCAAAATTATTGTTTATATTGTTTACTGAAGTACTCCTGATTGGGTACAAAACAGTGAAATTTTTATTCTCGTCTGTATTATTATAAATCTCTACATTTGCCCAACCTTCGTGGGAAACTGTTAGAGTTTCAGGTATAAAACAATCTCCAATATTTTGAGGAGGTAATACAATTTCGCCAGATTTTGTAGTTACTGGTATTTTAATTTGGGAAATCGAATTACTCGGTAAAACTTGAGTTGTTATATTTTGAGGATTGGAAATAAAATATTGAATTGGCAGGGAATTATCATTAAAAATCATTTTCAAGTTCGAAAAATCTAATAGAGCGGATAATGGCAAAAGAATGTCCATTCCTAACAAACCATCGAAAACAGAATGAAATTTATAAACGTAAAATTTTAAATCATTTATACTATGAAATTCTGAAAAAGCCGGTATTGTAACCGAATAGTTATGCTTGGATGACCCGAAGGACGTAGATACGACAAACGAATCATTTACCTTATATTCTGAGAAATATTTATCAACAATTTCTGGAGATAAGAAAGATTTACTTGCACCAGTATCTAACAATAATTTCATAGGCGGGTTTTTAATTGTAATGTAAGGCAATCGCCTTTTATCTACAAAATTATGACATTCAACTAGGTCATTGAATCTTGGTAAATTTTGGTCGTTTTCAATTATAGGAGCTTCCTCATATTCGAAATCTTCAATGCTATTTTCTTGCAAAAAATTATTTTGATTATAAGGCGCTTCACAATGTTCAACGTTATTTAGTTCTTCTGATACCCATCTACTATTTGATTGCTGTCTAGTATTAGCAGAAGGCTGTCTACTAGTTGTACTCATCGGTACAGGGTCAGGCATATTTTGTCGATTAAAATTTGGATTTGGTTTCCAAACATTTTTTGGAGGTCCGAAAACTTGTCGGTTAGTTAAATGTCTTTGATTATTTATTTCTCTAGGTTGAACATTAACAGGACCGGTTGGAAAAGAATTTGAATTGTTAGAATTATTAAAATGATTAGAATTATTTTGGTAGCTATTGCTAGGTCTAGAAAAATTTGGCTGATGACCATTAATATTATTAAAATTCTGATTGCGATTTGAAAATTGATTAGAACGATTTGGTTGATTTTGCAAGGGCTTATTAAAAGTATTTGATTTAAAAGTGTTTGATTTATTTGATTGAAAATTGTGAGTATTTTGCAAGTATTTAAAATTATCTTCTGTTTTTATAAAATTTATTGCTTCAAGCATGGTTTTAGGACCTTTGGTTCGAACCATGATACCGTATGGATTCCTTAAACCTGCTAGACAATTATACATGTTTTGTTTAAATTTACGAATATCATTGTTAGTTTCGTGCAAAGCAAGATAGTTTGAAATTGTATTAAGTAATTTTCTTACATTTTCATAAAATTGATAAGGGGTTTCGTTTGGCCCCTGACGTAAGTTATTTAAATCTAAAGACAAACAGTTTTCACTTGTAGGATCACTAAAATGACTAATAAGTTCGTCTTTAATTTCTTTAATAGTGGTAGCGCCACTGATATTTATTACTTCACGAGCAGCGTCTCTTAATTTACTGATAACAGTGCGAAAAATTATAACATTCTGATAATTTCTAGGATCGACATTGTCATAAAAATGAGTAACGATACTATCAACGCTTTCTAAAAAAAATTGAAGTTCATTGACGTTACCATCAAATTCTGGAATGGTTTCGGCATGAACTTTAGAAAAATTAGGGACAGGCATTTTATTACCTTGTTTATTATTTTCAATATATATAGAATTAAAACTTTGTATAACTAAATCTATTTCTGTTGAAATATTTTCTTTATTTATCGATTCTGACTCTAGATCGCTATCGTGATCACTGAAGGATAAGGAAACGACACTAGAGGAGTCTGACATACAAAAATAAAATCGACTTACAGTACTTTCCTATACATGGAGGTTCTGGTCGTCTGGAGCATCCAAAATATTCCTGGTTGCACCACAATTGGTATTTTCCCACAAGGAAACTTTAACAGTTCGAAACACCGGAAAAAAGAAAGTTTGTTATTGCCACTTAGCTATTTAAATAGCGAAAGTTATCCGCGTTGGATTCTTCGTGGCAATCCTACTGACTGCGCCAATTATGTAAAACGTCTCGAAGAGATAGTTTTTAAAAATTTTGATTTTTAAATTTATTTTTACAAAAATGAAAAACCCAGTGTTAACAATAATAAAGACAAAATCAGACTAAATAAAATGAATAAAAACGTATTTGAAGTTCCCATGCAAAAATGCTGCCTCTTCATTCTTGTTTCCAGGAATTTAGTTATAAATAACGTTTCGTATTCCACTCGTATCCAATGTGTTAGTGACTGTTTTTTTGCATGAACGTTTTTTGGGTGGCGATTTTAATAATTCATTATTCTTGACTGCTTGCGAAATACTACTGACAGTAGAAATATTTAAGTCTAGGGCTACTGCAACACGCTAAAACAGACAAGAAAACAATTTCATATTTCTAGACATTTATATAATCTTTCTAACTTACCTCCCTGACCGCAGTTAAGGGTAAAAGTGGTCCATTATTATATTGCTCCCGATCAAAGTACTGTATTAACGAAGATACAAGCTCCTACAGCGACTATTTAGTTTTTTTGGCATTTTGTTTGTATGTAGAAATACACGACATTAATCAACTTATTCGCACTATGTTTGTTTTGAAAAAAAACAGTTTTTTTATGAGTATAACTGGCAAAGCACAAAAATAAAGACAATATTATATAATTACGAAAGCGTGGAGAAAACTCAATCAACTTGTTGACATAACCTAAGTCAGTTCTCACTAATAGGTGAAAATTTTCAATTTACAATTGACAACAGCGCATCAAGGCTTACCAATTCCTAAAATGTCATTTCTTCTCTCTAAATACGAGTTTCATTGGCGTACAAAATGTCAAAATTATTTAAAAAAAAATATGGTTTTCTGAGTACCTACTACACATATAATAATATTTTATAAGCTTTATATTATCAAGAATAAGATGTGAATAAGCTAATTTAATTGAGATCATTCTAAAATTGTCAAAATAATAATAATTGCATTTTTCGGTTTTCAGTAGTGTAACTACGTTCATGGATACTCGTGAATATTCGTTGGTTTCGGATTATTTTACATATTTAGGGAAATTTTAATAAGTTGGTAGTACTATAATGAAAGAATGACATCACTTGTGACGTGCATCGGGATTTGTATTAAAAATTCTCTAGTAAAATATGTCTTTTGCGTTTCTTTAATGTAACATTTTGTATTATATTCCTGATGATGGCAATCGAATGGCCGAAACATGTTGCCTTCGTTTAAAATCCTAAAAATTATATGATTGTGGTACAACTACGAGTGTTTTTATTATTATTTGAATAATTGTTACCACATTTGAGTATGGATAATCTTTTGTTTTGTTTTGTTTTCAGTTATTTACTTATCTAAATTTATAAAATTTCCATGTATAATAATAGTTTTCTAATAAAAACAATAGACAATGAATCAAATATCTGTGTAATAAAATAATAATTTTTTCCCAAGATAACAGATAGTATAATTTATGTATCCTTTATTATAGCTTGCAATTTTTATTTATTAATTTAAAAACGATGCAAGGTGAACCAGAAGGTAATTTGCTAATTAAATATTGCATCATGCCTTGAGCATAATCTAGTTCCTGATTTTAATTTCTTTCAGAAGTATTGCACGACACTTCCTGTTTTCAATACCTGCATTCCAAATTATTGACAAGCTTTTTTAAAGTTGGAACTCACTAAAGCTTTTATCATTTTTTTTTTGGTTTGCTTAATTCTTCAATTATCTCTGCTTTATGTTTTCTTCAATTCTAACCTTCTCTGATGTGGCGGTTAATATTGTACTTTTTCTACCACGTAATTTTGAATTGAGATTTTGTCGAGGAGTCTTGGGGAATGGCAAAATTTGAACAGGGGAGAAATAATGAGGTTCATGTCAGCTTATTTCGGAATTTTCTTCCAGTTGTGTATCATGATTTAAAAATTACACAGGTTAGACACTCAGACGTCCCAAATTCGTCCAAGTTTGCGCATGACGTCAGCTGGAGTCCAAACGAAATAATTTAACATTGGATTGCATAGGGTTATTGTGTCTTTCGGGTGGTTTTTATTTTTTTACGTCTATATATTTAATAAAAATGTATTGTAAAGTATTGTACACTAAAAACTGATAACTACTTTAGTTAAGGTATAAACTTTTTTTACAATTCCGATGTGCTTTATATTATAAAAACTATTTAATTGCTAGATGTAAAAACCAGAAAAAGCTCAATTATGTTATGGCTAATTTTATCGTTAAACTAATTGTCAAATATGTAACAAATAAAATACTTTAGATTAACTTTAGAGTGATTTTATAAATGTTTAATCAAAAAAATAATTTTTATAAAAAATGATTTGAAACAGCTTATTAGTGGAACTTTTTGATGCATATTGTTATTGCAGGTTTATGTTACTTAGGCTTTTACACTCAAAGAACGAATATGGCAAATGTAAATATGAGTATAACTTAGATTTACAATCATACAAGTTGGTATGTAAAATAAATGTTATAAAATTTTTCAAAAGTTCTGCAGTGCTTTATTGTTATTATTGAATAAAAAGCTATCTAGTAAGTGAATACGTAACTACTTAAAGCTATTACACAATACATCATACAGAACTTTTTTTGTATTATTTAAAATAAAGTCTAAAAATGTTAAACATGTTTATTCACATAATAACCTACTGTTTTTGTAATAAAGGGGTAATAAAGGGCACTTCGGAAATCGTACTAATTTTAGAGCGAGTATTACTTTTACACCAAACAGAGCGCAATATATTTTTAATCAATTTAGGTGAAATTAAATAAAAATATGTCAAAAAAGACAATAACCTCATATAATGAATGACACATTAAAAATTTTTGATGGGCACCAGGTGACGTCACATATCCTGCGCAATGTCTAACCTGATATATTTCAACCATGGTTGTGTATTGCCCGGTTCTACTATCTGATTTCTAACATAGTCTGTGAGCAATTTCTCGTTTGTGAAAATTATCATATTAAGAAATCACTATTTTATTTATAAAAAATGAGGGGGTAATCCCACCCAACTTTCCGAACACTCCTAGTAAAGTAATTGTTTAATCGATTATTTTAGTTTTTCTGCATTAAAATATATTAATTATATTACCTATCGAATGGTACCTATAAATCCCATTTTAGTATCTTTAATATTTTTAAAGTTATTCAATTTCTTTTAAACTTATATTAAATTACAAAAAAATAATTTGGAATTCTACAATTTTTTGAATAAAATTTTGAAAAAAATCACAATTATAGAGTTTTTTACTACAAATTTAAGGGTAATTTTTTTAAAATTTTTAATATTAATTTTAACCTTAAAACAAATCAAACCTATTTTTGAATAATTTAAAAATCAATAAATCATTAATATCTCATTCAATTTTATTCAAAATTGGAAACAGACCTTTTTTTAGGTTTTCTGGATCAAAATGCATTAATAAAGTTAGTTTAAAAAACTAAAAAAAAATCAAATTTTTTTCCAAAAATTCATGGGTAATCCATTGAATTGTTTAAATTTTTTTCATTTTTTGCTATAACTTTTACAAATACTATATTAAAATTATGAAATAATTTACACACATAGTACTTTTGGATCCTTTTCGGATATGCTATTTACTTTTTTCATTTATTTTATACTTATTGATAAAACAAAATTACAAAAAATTTAAAAAAAATTCTTAATTTTTTCTATTATAATTACAATTCTAAATTTTAAGAAACCAAAATACATTTAAAATTTAGAGTTTTATATTATCTTTCGATTGGTGAAAATCACATTTCAATAACTTTAATATTTTAAAAGTTATTCAATTTAGTTTAAAATCGTAATATAATCTTACATTTCTTAGCCAATTTTTTAAAAATTCCAAAATTTTTGTAAAAAAATTTTGAAAAAAATTATAATTATAAAATTAATTATTACAAATTTAAAGATATTTTTTTTAAATTTTTAATATAAAAATTTCACTAAAAAATTATAATTTAATAAAGATAAAAATTAAAATAAAAACTAGCGGCGAAACTATGTGCAACTTGAAAAAATAGTCGTGACAAAATTTATAGAAAATTTTATGTTCTACAATTTTGATACCATGTAATTTTTCATAAAACTCCATAATTTTGTCTCAAAATCTAAAAAAGTCACAAAAATGTCAATATAAATTTTTTTCACACCCTCTAGCGGCGAAACTATCAGGAATTCAAAAAACCGGTAATGACAAAATGTGTAGAAAATTTTATGTTCTACAACTTTCATATCCTGTAATTTTTCATAAAAATGCATTATTTTGGTTATTTAAGAAAAATATGAAAAAAAAATACTTTTTGATAAATCTGGCAACAATGGCAAAAGTTTTTGAAAATTTTAATCAGTCGAAATTAAACTATAACGTATAAAAAATATATGTGTAAAACTTTATTGTCATCTTGTTAGGTAATGACGTCATCACTTATAGCAACTGTCACTTCCGGTTGTCCGATTAACTCCAAAATCTATACAGGTCGTCTCCTTGTTACACTAAATATGTATATAAAATTTCATCTAAATCGGTTCAACCGTTTAGACGCTATCGTGTTCACACACACACAGACACACACACACACAGACACACACACACACACAGACACACAGACACACACACACACAGACAGACATCATGCTAAAAATGGTATAAATGGATTCAGGTGACCTCAAAACGTAAAAATCAGTTAAAATCTGGGTATGGTCAAAATATCATGATCGCAATACTTTCCTTCTATACAACTCTGTTGTTCGGAAAGTAAAAATGTTTAAAATACTTCTCTAAATGGCGGAAAAAGTATAGATTTAAACGGCCGTGACTTCATTTTACGCTAGAATCTGTCACCATCTAGTGGTAATTAATTACGATTGTTGTCAAAAAATTGTCTGTTATTTATGAAATGTCAATAGTTTGGTGTCCAATCTTTAATAAACAATCCATCAGGATGTCCAAACCAACATTGGGTAAATTTTGCGAACATGCTTTTTGATATCCAGTGACGCAACTTTGTTTAGGCATTTTAGTTTTTACCTCTCGCCCTTCAGATAAGAGAGGTATAGGAATCATGCTAAAAATTGGGTAGTGAGTTTTCAATGGATAAACACGTTTTAGGGTCCCTAGAATACGATTTTAATATTTTCGCGATGATGTCTGTGTGTGTGTGTTAGTGTGTGTGTTTGGATGGATGTTGTAGTAACGATAACTCAATAACTACTGAATGAAAAAATTTGAAATTTTGCATACACGATTCTTATACCCTAGATAAGATCTGATTAGATTTTGGTGTCAATCGGACAACCGGAAGAGGCACTTGCTATGGGTGATGACGCCATTATTATACAAAACGGCAATAAAGTTTTGCACATATATTTTGTATACCCTATAGTTTATTTTCATCCCATTAAAATTTTAGAAACTTTTGCCATTGTTGCCAGATTTACAAAAAAGTAAATTTTTTTCATACTTTTTTGTGCCACCGTGTAAATTTTTGATTCAAACATGGCGAGAGGTCATGTGGTGGCCACATCAGATTTTTTATGTTATTTTAGTGACAGATAAAAATGACAATACTTATAATCATAAGTTTGAGGCGGAAAAGTATAAATCTCGTTAGACTGCGTAAAATGACGTCAGAGCCAATGGCAGGAATTGTGACGGATTTAAAAGTTATCCAATTTAGAACGTTTGTTAAATAATTAATAAATTAAAAGTAATACCTTTTTTTAACCTGTTTTATCGTAATATATAACTTTTAAAACATTCCTAACCGAATTTCATAAAAAATTTTCATTGATGCCAGTTCCCTTTTCAATTAAATTCATTTGTGTAGGATGCTTACCATAATTTATAAAAATAATTTTGATTTTTTAGATGATGAAATAGTTCCTTTTCCAAACAAATTGGTACGGAATAAAACTAGGGAGGAAATGGAAGAAGAGTTTGGAAAAGATTATTGGACTAATCAAGCAACAAAAATTTTAAAACAAAAACTTGTTAGGAAACCTAATGAAAGTAAGTTTCTTAGCTATTCATAGTTTTATCAATTATCCATATATTTATTTTTTCTACGAGCGTGCGGAAAAGTATACTTTTAAAGCGTGCGGAAAAGTATACTTTTCCGCAAGCATTTGAGTGCGGAAAGTTGTACTTTTCCGCACTAGTGCGGAAAAGTTACTTTTCGCACTGATTTTATAAATGCTAAAATGATTAAAAAATTAATTCTTGCTTGGTTACTATGATTACTTTTAGCGTAATGTTTTATTTATTAAGAAGCACTAAGAAAATTTTTGTTTAATGATAAAAAAATATTTTTGCTAATTTTTTTTTTTAATTCTAGGCGCTTGTAGAAAAAATATTGTTCCTAACACTTGCGTAAAGTATCTTTTCCCCACTTAATTGCATGCCCGAACTCCGCTTCGCGTCGTTCGGGCAACTGCAATTGCGTGCGGAAAAGTATAACTTTCCGCACTTGTTAGGAAAATAACTATATACTAATGGCCAGTAAAAATTATCGTATGAATACAGTTTAGAGTAAATCAGCATATCAATAGAATGTGTATGTGGTAGTTTATGTCTCTTAAATATTAAAAATAAAAAAAAATCTAGGCGGTCACTTATTTTGACGAAAATATCTATAAAAATAAATGAACACGAAGAGGTGATTAGATTTTATCACCAAATTTAAGTTTAATATAATGTATTTCAACTCTGTCAAAATGGTGAACTAAGCGGTCCGGGGACAAAGTTGCTTATGATTTTTTTTTCACATTTTAAAATTTTAAAATGGGAAAAAATCGGAAAAACTGAAAACATCGAAGAAAACGAAAACATGAAAATAAATCGAAATGAATCGAAAGAAAACGTGAAAATCAGAAGAATAAGTAAAAATCTGAAAGAATTTGGAAAAATCAAAAAACAACAAAAAAAAAATTTAAAAACAGACGAAAATAAAAAACAATACAGAAAAATGAAAAAAAAAACCCGAAAAAAATGAGAATAAAAAATGAGAAAAAATTAGAACATGACAGAATTAAAAAAAGAAACAGAATAATAAAAAAATGAGTAAAAATTAGAAAGAATCGAAAAAAAATTAGAAAAAAACGGAAAAAATAGAAAAAAAATCGGTTGTGTCGCCCCAAAACTTTCCCGACGAGTATCCACGAATACTTTTTCAGATATTTAATGTTAAAGTTACAAATTTTGATGTTTTTTATATTTGACAGGTGACAGTTGGAGAAATAATTTTGACTGTTCTGTATAGAATTTTTTAAGGACTTTCAAATAACAGATTGCAAATCAAATTCCGTGACATATTGCATCTGTCATTTTTGGATAGTGACACTTCGGTTTGAGAGATGTCGTACTCAAACTAATGGGTTCTTCCGACGGGTAACCCAACCCCATATACCAAATTTCAGCTCAATCGGATTAAACTTGTGGCCTCTATCGTGGAAGAATGCATACAGACAGACAGACAGACAGAATTCCATCTGGAAATCTTAATCTTCTCAGGTGACATCAAAATGGATATTGAAAATTTTTTTTAGTTCGTTTGCAATACTTTCCCTTCTCGGAGATGGATCGGGAAAGTAAAATGAGAAATAACCGAGAAAAAATTAGAAGAATCGGAGAAAATCAGAAAAAATCGGAAAAGATAAGAAAAAAAAACAGGAAACATTGAAATAAAATATTGGGGAACAAATTAATTATAAAATTGTGAAATACGTAAAAATCGCTAAAAATCGCAAAAAACGATAAATAGCTAAAGATCGCAAAAAACGCTAAATATCTAAAAAAACGAACAAAAAAACTAAATAACTGTAAACAATTGTATAACCATAAAAAAAATTTTAAAAAAACTTAAAAACAAAAATAAATCGCAAATAATCCGAAAAAATCGCAAAACAAACGCAAAAAATTGAAGAAAATTGCAAAAAATTTAAAAAAGATCCGAAAACAATACCAAAAAAGTGCAAAAAAGTTGGAAATACAAAAATTGCAAAAAATGAAAAAAAAAACCGCAAAAAATGAAAAAATCACAAAAAAAAACAAAAAAACCGAAAACAGGTAACCATAAAAAAATGAAAAAAAAAGCATTAAAAAAAATCAGATTAATAAGAAAAAAATCAGAAAACAAAAGAAAGAAATAGAAAAAAACAGAAAAAGAAAAAAAAAATTAAAAAATCAGCAAATGAGGAAAAAACGAGTGAACAATCAGAAAAAAATCAAAAAGAAAATTATTAAAATGAGAAGAAAAAATCAAAACCGCTGAAAATTCAAAAAATCAGAGGAATAAGGAACAAATGTGAAAAAAAAACAGAAAAGTAACAAAAAAATGAGGAAGAACCAAAAAATCGAAGAAATAGAAAAAAAAGAACAATGAAGAAAAAATAGAAAAAACAGAAGAAATCAAAAAAAATCGGAAAAAATCAAAAAAAGTCTCTCTAAAATAGTGAATTACAAATTATATAAAAAAAAATACGAAATAAAAAAAATCAGAGGAATAAGAAAAAAAAACGAAAAAAAAAACAAAATGTAACAAAAATTAAAGAAAAACCGAAAATTCGAAAAAAAAACAGAGGAAGAACAATAAAATGAGAAAAAATCAGAAAACAAAAGAAGGAAATAGAAAAAAGCAATGAGAAATAATGAGGAAAAATTAGAAAAATCAGAAAAAAATCGAAAAAAATTAAAAAAAATCTCTCTAAAATAGTGAATTACAAATTATATATAAAAAAAAACTAAATAAAATAAAATTAGACTAATAAGAAAAAAATTTAAAAAAAGAACAGGACAATAGCAAAAAAATGAGGAAAAACCGAAAAATCGAAAAGAAACGGAGGAAGAAGAATAAAATGAGAAAAAATCAAAAAACAAAAGAAAGAAATAGAAAAAAACGAATAATGAGAAAAAATTAGAAAAAACAGAAAAACCAAAAAAAAAATCTGAAAAAATAAAAAAAAACCTCTCTAAAATAGTGAATTATATATAAAAAAAATTCCAAATAAAAAAAAACAGAGGAATAAGCAAAGAATTAAAAAAAAACAAAATGTAACAAAAAATGAAGAAATACCGAAAAATCGAAAAAAACAGAGGAAGAAGAATAAAATGAGAAAAAATCAGAAAACAACATAAAGAAATAGAAACGAGCAATGAGAAATAATGAGGAAAAATTAGAAAAATCAGAAAAAACAGAAAAAATCAGAAAAAAATCGAAAAAAATAAAAAAAATCTCTCTAAAATAGTGAATTACAGATTATATAAAAAAAAAATCTAAATAAAAAAAAAATCAGAGAAATAAGAAAAAAAAACGAAAAAAAAACAAAATGTAACAAAAATTAAAGAAAAACCGAAAATTCGAAAAAAAAAACAGAGGAAGGACAATAAAATGAGAAAAAATCAGAAAACAAAAGAAGGAAATAGAAAAAAGCAATGAGAAATAATGAGGAAAAATTAGAAAAATCAGAAAAAATCAGAAAAAAATCGAAAAAAATTAAAAAAAATCTCTCTAAATAGTGAATTACAAATTATATATAAAAAAACTAAATAAAATAAAATTAGATTAATAAGAAAAAAATTTAAAAAAAGAACAGGACAATAGCAAAAAAATGAGGAAAAACCGAAAAATCGAAAAGAAACGGAGGAAGAAGAATAAAATGAGAAAAAATCAAAAAACAAAAGAAAGAAATAGAAAAAAACGAATAATGAGAAAAAATTAGAAAAAACAGAAAAACCAAAAAAAAAATCGGAAAAAATAAAAAAAACCTCTCTAAAATAGTGAATTATATATAAAAAAAATTCCAAATAAAAAAAACAAAGGAATAAGCAAAGAATTTAAAAAAAAACAAAATGTAACAAAAAATGAAGAAATACCGAAAAATCGAAAAAAACAGAGGAAGAAGAATAAAATGAGAAAAAATCAGAAAACAACATAAAGAAATAGAAACGAGCAATGAGAAATAATGAGGAAAAATTAGAAAAATCAGAAAAAACAGAAAAAATCAGAAAAAAAATCGAAAAAAATAAAAAAAATCTCTCTAAAATAGTGAATTACAGATCATATAAAAAAAAAAATCTAAATAAAAAAAATAAAAAAAACAGGACAATAACAAGGAAAAACCGAAAAATCGAAAAAAACAGAAGAAGAATTAAATGAGAAAAAATTTGGAAAAATTAGAAAAATCAAAAAAAAACTGAAAATAAAACAGAAAAAATTAAAAAAAATCAGAAAAAATCAATGTCTCTAAAATAATGAATTACAAATTATATATATAAAAAAAATTCTAAATAAAAAAAATATTTTTAAATATAATCGTCATATTGTACAAAGAGACACAGAGTACGATAAAGAGAGGGAAGGTCGCCTAGAGGGGCCATAACGTTTTTTTTCTTTTGTAACGCTTTCTGCGAGTTAATTCCCACCGCAAGCAGCGTCAAGTAACTTCGTTCCAAAAAAATTAGGTAAAGTGTCAATTATGACAGCTGTCAGGTTGATACTAGTTGAATGTTACTTATTTTGGGGTTTACAATAAATAAATTCAATTTTAAGTCAAAAACTGTTTTAGGCAATATAAAAATTATACTTTAAAATTGCACATAAGTGAGTCATTGTTTTAATTTCAGATGTTGCTAAAAATGTTATAATGTTCCTGGGTGACGGTATGTCAATTCCAACTGTGGCTGCTACAAGAGTATATATAGGTGGAGAAGAAGAACAACTATCATTTGATAAATTCCCATATACAGGACTATCAAAAGTGAGTATATAAAAATCTAGATAGTTGCCACAAAATCTAGTATTCAGTTCATTTTTTCACTTTTTTATTTATATTCAGTTGTGCGAGTCACGTTTGTTATGCTAAAGTTAAATAAACACAGTTAAGAAAACACTCATCTCTCGCAGTTCCATATTTTTATAACACACGTTTTGTCGTGACGTTTGTCGATGATATGTAAGTGCGTCTTCTTAACAAATGACAGCTAGTTGGGTAAACGTATGAGAGGCGCCTGCCTGCAGGTTTCCACTCCGCTGTTGCCATATCGTTCATTTGAGTGAAACGTGATTAGCTTAAATATTAAGTTTGAACATATTTAATCATGAGCTCTAGTATCAGCGTGACATTGTGCCCGCTAATGGTGCAGTGGGCCCAGGGATCGAAACCCACATGGCCTTTTAATTTTTTTTAACACAGGCTAGATTTAGAAGTAGATATTAAATGGCGGTACAAATGTGCACTTCCGGTCACATGTCACATCTGGCGACCATCTGGCGTCAACGGGGTAATGGTGGTACAAATGTGCACTTCCGGACACATGTCACATCTGGCGTCAACGGGGTAATGCCGGTACAAAATGTGCACTTCCGGCCACGTGTGTTTATTAACATCTGGCGAATTAAATAAACATCTGTTTCCGTACTAGCACCGCATATCTATTTTTAGAACGTGTGAATATTACTTAACGCACTTTCTCACGTTCAGACTTGTTGGAGCATGACACGCCCCTTTCTCTAACCACCTGGCGCACATCTGGCGTTGACGGGGTAATGCCGGTACAACTGATCACTTCCGGCCACGTGTGCTTATTAACATGTGACGAATTAAATGAACATCTGTTTCCGCATAGCTAATTTTAGAACGTGTGAATATTAAATAACAAACTTTCTCACGCTCACTGTCAGTAGATAGAACGTCCTTTAACTTTAAAGGTTCAATAACTAAAGGCGATGACGTTTAGAATAAAATTTAACAAGTTCATTTCTTGTACAATTGTCACAATCTAAACGTCATTGTCGTTAGTTACAGAACCGTTAAAGTTAAAGGACGTTCTATCTACTGACAGTCAGACTTGTCGGTCGATGACGCTCATATGTCTCTGACCATCTGGGGATCACGTGATCACTTTATTTTAATATATATGCGGAGAAAATTATTTTGTTTTTACTAGTTGTTCACTATGGTTAGTCAAGAAAGTGGTTATTACAGTATGCCTATAAATAATTCAAGTGATTGTTCCATTAGTGGCGCTGCCAGAGCTGAGCAAAATTACTTGCTCCAAAATTCTATTCAACTTGGAACATTAAAAATTCAATGTGGTCTAAGTCCAGCTAGATCATTCAGTCCAGCTATCGTTATATCTCGACCTGAGAAAGGGTTTAGTGAATTATCATTTGGAATATATGAATGGTCTCTGCTTACAGACCTACTAGTTCAGAAAAATATTAACTTTTTTAATAAACCGCTACCAACCTACGCAGGCGAATATGACCCAATAGAGTTTTCATGTGAAGACTTTTGGACAGTTAGACAGTTGGTCTACGATGACACAAAATTTCTTGAATTAAGAAAACATGGTATTGAGATTCATCTCACGCATGAAGATGTCAAAGAAATATTGGAAGCTTACCGCTGCCTATTATCACACCGAGTATCGATGTTAGAACAACTTTCCTTTTGTTCATACTACTATAATATTTTAGATTTTATTAAAACAAGCTTTATACAGTATAATAGTAACTTTAATAAACTAGAACTTTTATATGGGTTTTGCGAGGTATCTAGGGAAAGTTTATTAAATCTTGCGCTTAGAGAATACACCTACTTTTATAAAAATAGAGTCATTGTTGATTTAAATAAATAGGATTTAAAAATTGGTAATATTATTTTTCTCCGAACTTCTATCATAATCTTATATTACTGTTGATGATCTAAGTGTTGATGCATGGATGATGTTTGGGGAACATCGGCCAACCATCTGGCGCTGACGGGGTAATGCCGGTACAAAATGTGCACTTCCGGCTACGTGTGTTTATAGTAACATCACAGTAAAATGATTATATATAATCATTTTACTGTGGTAACATGTTAATAAGCACACGTGGCCGGAAGTGCTTAGTTGTACCGGCATTACCCCGTCAACGCCAGATGTGCGCCAGGTGGTTAGAGAAAGGGGCGTGTCATCCTCCAACAAGTCTGAACGTGAGAAAGTGCGTTAAATAATATTCACACGTTCTAAAAATAGCTATGCGGTGCTAGTACGGAAACGGAAACAGATGTTTATTTACCAGATGTTAATAAACACACGTGGCCGGAAGTGCACATTTTGTACCGCCATTACCCCGTTGACGCCAGATGTGCTCATTTGTACCGGCATTACCCCGTTGACGCCAGATGTCTGGCTCAAGGACCGGACGTGCACATTTGTACTGCCATTTAATATCTACTTTTAGATAGTCAAAACTTCTTTTAATAAAATAAATATATTTTTTTAAATACCCAGGCTAGATTTAGATAAATATTTTTGGCAACACCGGATTTCGTCCTTGCAGACAGCGCCTTCTAATCTGGCAACAGCGGAATGGGAACCTGGAGGCAGGCGCCTCTAAACGTATGAAATGTATTGGACAATAGTTTAGTTTTCCTATTACTAGCTTATAAAGTATGAGGAGCACAATAAGTACATGGTTACCAAAACAAAGAGGTTAAATTCCAATTTTTTCATATCTTTACAGACTTACTGCGTTGATCACCAAACTGCAGATTCAGCTTGCTCAGCTACAGCATACTTAGGTGGAGTTAAAGGAAATTTGGGTACAATTGGAGTGACAGCGGCTGTAGCGAAGAAAAACTGCACGGCAATGAACGAGAAAGAAAACCAAGTGGACTCCATAGCAAGATTGTTTCAGTTAAAAGGAAAAAGAACCGGATTAGTTACGACAACAAGAGTAACACATGCATCGCCAGCAGGTAAAAAAAATCACTTAAAGAATAGTATATTGTGCAATAAGTACATTTTTAAGCGAGAGAACAGCTTACCTAACAAAACGAAGCTGAGTTTGGTAATGTTCGCGAGCTTAAAAAAATGTTTTTAAATAGTTATAACAGACTTAAAAACTATGTAAATTATTGGGAAGTGTCTTAACCATATTCTGAATCAGAATTTATGATGATTTTTGATCACTAACGAAAATATTTTGGGTCGAACGTCTTTTAGAAAAAATTAGATTATTTCACAGCAATATACTTATTTATGAGTAAATGCTTTATTCATTAGGATTTGGTATGTATGAGAGAGAAAAGGTAACGTGAGGTGAACAAATCTCAAAAGTTCACCAAGTTCAAAAGCATGTAATTTAGTTGAGAGGTTTTTATTTTATGTATTATATCATATCTTCAATATGAACTGAAATCAAAAAATAAAGTAAGAAACAGGGGATAGTTTACAGTCTCCAATTTTGACTGCTAAGTAAATTAAATATTAGCGCATTTAAAACTAAAATATATTAATTTAGAAGGGAAATACATGCAATTTTATTTTTATTAAAATAACAGTGTTGTAGTAAAACAAATTTATTAAAAAAAAATATTTCTAAAGAAAAGAGAAATCAAAAAATATATAATTGACATAAAAATAAATTAAAACAGAATTTGTAGTGATTATTTTTTTCTTACGTCAAAATCTTTCCATACATTTTTATATTTTTTCTTATTTTTCTCTAATTTCTCTAGTTTTCCTATTTCATCCCATATTTCCCGTTTTTCATTATTTTTTCCTATTTTCCCTATTTGTCCTTTGTTTATCTTTTTTGCGTGTTTTTACTATTTTTCCTTGTTTTCCCCTATTATTCCATAGGTTTCCCTGTTTTCACATTTTTCTCTAATTGTCTTTAATTTCCCTATTTTTCTATATATTTCTGATTTTTTCATATTTTTGTCGTTTTTTTTCCCTATTTTGCCCTATTTTTCCCAATTTTTGGTAATTTTCCTGGTTTTCATTATTTTTTAATGTTTTTCCTTATTTATTTCTATTATTTTCTTTTTTCCAATTTTCCTTTTTCCATTATGTTCGGTTAATTTTCCGTGTTTTCCACTATTTTCCCATATACTTCTCTATTTTTCTCTAATTTCCCTATTTTTTCCTATTCGTCTCTAGTTATACTTATTTTTTACTATTTTGCACTGTTTTTTACTTTTCCCCTACTTTTTATCACTTTTTAATTATTTTCCCTGTGTTTAAATATTTTTCCCTAATTTTCTCTGTTTTTCCCCATTTTTCCCTATTTTACCCATTTTTTTATCTTTTTCCTGGTCTTATATTTATTTTTCACTATTTTTGCAAATTTCGCTATTTTTCTATAATTTTAATATTCTTTCTTATTTATCACTATTTCTTTATATTTTCCTGTTTATAATGATATCCGTATTTATCATTATTATTTTCTATTTTTACCTATCTTCCCTATTTTCCCTATTTTTTCCTATATATTCCAGATTTTCCTTATTTTAAGCAATTATCACCATTTCCAATTTTTCCCTGTTTTGCACTGTTTTTTCTTAACTTTTTCTATTTTTCAAAATTTTCACCACATTCCTCATTTTTATTCCCTATTTTCTTCTATTTTTTACCATTTTTTCCAGTTCCTATTTTCTAGTATTTTCTCCGTTATTCTTTATTTTTTCCATATTTTCCCCCGGTTTTCAATATTTTACCAAAAGTTTTTTATTTGTCACTATTTTCTAGATTTTTCTCTTTTTTCCCTATTTTCCCCTATTTTTCAATATTTTTTCCTAAATTTCTTATTTTTTCCAATTTTCCCTGTAATGCTCTATTTTTTCCTAATTTTCCTATTTTTTCCAAATTTTCTCTAGTTACCCCATTTTTCTCTATTTTTGTCCTATTTTCCCCTAATTTTCACTATTTTTTCCAAATTTTCCTACTTTTCATTATTTTTTCCATTTTGTATATTTTTTTCCCTATTTTTTCTTATATTTCAATATTTCTCACTATTTTTCCAAAATTTCCTATTTTTCTGCTCTTTTTCATATTTCTCATATAAACCCCCGTTAATTTTCAATTTTTCCCTTCCTTTTTAGTAACTTAATTTTCTTATTTTACATGTTTTTGTGTTTTATTTTTGTTCTTTTTTAACTAGTTTAATGAATCCTTTTTTTCTCAATTTCCTTTATAAATTACCCCTTTTTTTCAAATTTCTTTATAAATTGACTAACAAAGATCAAAAAGTAATATCGCGTTTTTATCAGTGTCAATATCGTTCTTGCTAATTTTCTCATTTTTTAAGTACTTTTTTCCTCTTTTTAATCAAAAATTATCCCCCTCCCTTTTAATTCTTCAGTTTTTCGTATTTTACACTTAATACCTACAATTTTTTTCATCATTTTTTCAGTTTTTTGAGTTAAAATTAACCTGAACTCTTTATCATTGTTTTTTCACTTTTTTCAATGAAAAATTACTCCCACAAATTTTCTTCATTTTCCCTTTTTTAACTCAAAAATTATCCATCTTTTTAGCAATTTTGGTTTTTTCCAAAAAAATAACCATTTTATTTAAACTTTGCTCTTTTTTCAAAAAATTACCCGCGTTTTTTCTAAATTTGACACTTTTTCCAAATTTTGCACATTTTTATAAAATTACCCCATTTTTTCTAAATTTTGTACTTTTTTAAAAAAAAAATTTGCTTTATCTCTCGTCTTTGTCTACTCCATCTAGTCAATTAACCTTGTTCATTATAATAGTTTGTATAGGTCCTTAAATGACAGTTTGCAGTAGTCTTCTGGATCCAGTTTTATTTTTCCATATATAGTACTGTGATTCTCCATTGCTGATTCTGGACCATTTAATAAGGTTCCCAATGCGTTTCTTGTTCGCCTAGTTTAGTCCATATTCCATATTTCACGAACTTGAAAATTATAGCGCTTAAAAACATTTTTCAAATTTGTAAAAAATGCTTAGACATTGGTTCAATTCTAAAACTACTGAACTAAAGAAATAAGGAAAACCAATCAGAAGTAGTTATTTTATTTTTTCCCAAGAGAATTGATCTTGACCAATTGGAGCAAAATCCGAATAAATTTCAGATACTTTTAATCCATATTCAATTGCCTTCTTTTCTGATGTTTCCGATTTTTCTATTTTTAATTAATTAATTAGGTTTAATATTAATTTGTTTATTATTTCTTAGGAGTCTACGCACATACAGCTTATAGACGCTGGGAAAGTGATTCTGCAGTCTTAAAAACAGATAACGATCCCAAAGATTGTAGAGATATCGCATACCAATTAATCTTTGGAGAAACAGGCAAAAATCTTCGTGTTATCTTAGGAGGAGGTCGTAAAAATTTCATACCGAAAGAAGACGAAGATGAGGAGGGTAAAGCTGGAATTAGATCCGATCACGTAAATTTATTAGTCGAATGGGTTAAGCAGAAAGAAATATTAGGAGTAAATTACGAATATGTTTCGAATAGGGATCAGATGCTTAATGTTAAGCATGATACAGAATATTTATTAGGTTTATTTGACAATGGTCATATGAGATTCAACCTAGAACGAGATAAAGAAGTGGAACCATCCATAGAAGAAATGACAGAAGCAGCTATAAAAACACTTCAAAACAGCACCGAAGGATTCTTTCTGTTTGTCGAAGGGGGTCGGATAGATTCAGCTCATCATCTCAGTTCAGCGCATAAAGCTTTAGACGAAGCTGCTGAGTTTTCAAAAGCTGTGCAAAAAGCTGTTGATATGACCAGTGAAAGTGATACTTTGATAGTGGTAACTTCTGATCATGCGCATACTATGAGTTATGCTGGGTACGCGCAAAGAGGAAGTCATATATTTGGGTATGGTGGTAAAGCTATTGATGAGCATGTTTATCCTATTTTGAATTATGCAAATGGTCCAGGGTATAAAGTTATGGATGGTGGGGAGAGATTTGTACCATCGGAGGATGAAATGAGTAAGTATTTTAAAAAATATATCTATATGGAAACAGTAAAGGAGCTATGAGAGTTCTAGCACAAAAACCCTCATTTTTAACATGTAAATCTCCATAAGAAAATCTAAGGTGAAAAATAGCAAAAATTGTATATATCAAGGTCATTCGTCATCGCATCGCCAGCTGGCGGTAAAGCGGAGTTAAATACATCACAGACGCCTACAAAGGTCTACAGGGGTCTACAGATCACCACAGACGTCTGAAGTACGTCTTCTGTAGATGTCTGTGCAGATCTGTAGATCTCTGTAGACCTCTGTACGCGTCTGAAGTACGTCTTCTGTAGACGTCTGTAGACCTCTGTCGAGCTGGCGATGCGATGATGAATGACCTTGATATGGACAATTTTTGCTATTTTTCACCTTAGATTTTCTTATGGAAATTTACATGTAAAAATGAGGTTTTTTGTGCTAGAACTCTTATAGCTCCTTTACTGGAAACATTTAAATATTTAACCCAAATTGTAGTGTAATTTTGTGCCAGATATAATAATTTATGGTCAATTAAGTATACGCAGGCTGTTTCTTTTATCATGTGCTAACTAACATTGCTATATTCTAAATCATAAGGAATACAAAGGCGATTAAATGGGCAAAAAGTTAACTATTTTGGAGAACATTATATTGGTCAAAAAATTCTACAAGGACGCTCGCCCTTCTTGAGTTATACAGGGAAAACTAAAAATGCGATATTTGGTTTTTGCGCATATAATTTTTATTTCAAAAAATATAAAAAAATGGAAAAGGAAAGTTTTATTGTATCTGAAATTTTCTACATAAGTCTTCGTGTCTTAACGGTCGCCATCAAGTTATTTTTTTTTAAATGCGGACCTGTCTATTTTATTTTAAATATTTATAAACCGTGAAAATCCAAATTCAGGGATATATCATTTTCACTACGTTTGCAAAAAAATCGCAAAAAAGTCGAAAAAAAATTGTAAAAAATTCCAATAAATAAAAGAACAACCAAAAAACCGGAAACGTTTGTATTTGAATTTTTTAAAAAGTGAAAAATTCGAATGAATTGAAATAAATCTTAAAAATTGTAAAAAAAATTGTAAAAAAAATCGCAAAAAATCGAAACAAAATTACAAATTATTAGAAAAATCGCAAAAAACGGAAAAAACACAAAAAGTAACAAAAAATTGCCAAAAAATCGTAAAAAAAATCAAAAACAATTGTAAAAAAATTGCAATAAATAAAAGAACAACCAAAAAACCGGAAACGTTTGTATTTGAATTTTTTAAAAAGTGAAAAAATTCGAATGAATTGAAATAAATATTAAAAAATCGCAAAAAATCGAAACAAAATTATAAAAAAATTACAAAAAATTTCAAAAATTACAAAAAAAGGAAAAACACAAAAAGTAACAAAAAATTGCCAAAAAATTTGAAAAAAAATGCAAATATATCGTAAAAAAATAAAATTCCAACAAAAAATTTTTTGACGAATGTAATGTTCTTCAAAATAGTTTTTGCATTTAATCATCTTCGTATCTTCGATGGCAATGTTAGCACATGTATAGGGTTGGTACATTGGAAACAGAATGGTTTGACGTCACTGTAGTAAGTAACCGTGTGGGGATAAAAATAAATACGCCATTTTTATTGTCTGTTTCTGTACTTTGTAAAATAATTATTACAGTTTTCAGAAACCATGTACAGGGTGAAATTTATTATATGAAAAAAACGAACTATTTTTTTAAGACCGGACCTGATTTTTTCTGGCAGGAATAAATCAGTTAATTAGGTGGAAGTAGTGTAACGTTTTACCAAAATATGAGACAAATCGAACTTACCGTTCAAAAGTTATGAGCAAAAGAAATTTCAGTAAAAATTCACAACTCCCCCTCAATACGAGGTAGGAGCGTGTACAGTTCCTCATGACTCACCCTGTATAAAACTGGAAGATATAAAATCCGAGAAAAGGCTTTCGACAGCAGCAGTTGAAATGGTGAAAATCGACAGTAAAAAACTTTTGCCATTTAAAATGCATGTGATCTTGTTTTATAATCCCCATATCTCAAGTCGGGGATGAAACCTGAGGATGAAAATCTATCCCATGAGGTATCTGTGTACAAAATATGCGCTCTATTAAAGGGTTGGAAAATACGGAACGTGCTAAAAATTGGTCAGTGCGTAGGAAAAAATGTAGTTTAGGAAGAATTCGCAAATTTTAAAAAAAAATAATTGTGCAGTGCGCAGAAAGTATAAGTTTAACAAAAAAAAATCGGCGGTCGCCAGTAATTCTCGAAAAAAAATTTAAAAAAATCGTAAATTTTGATATGCATAACCAAACTTTGAGACGATTTTGAACATACCAGTGTGAGCGTGATTAGCAATATTAGCATTGCATAGAACGTAATAAGTTGACATCATCCCTTTGTTGCCAGGTAATATTGCTTTTTAACAAATTTAAGATATTTTCATGAAACACAAAGGAGGGTAGGCTTTTCTGTCATAATATTTTATATATATATATATATATACAGGGTGGGCCACGCTCAACGGGACGGAGCTTACTGGGAAAACGAAAAATGTTATGAAAAAGTTATTTGGCAGGAGTACGTAGATTTGTGACGACTACATTTCTAAATTAGTCAGACATATACAGGGTGTTCCAAAAAAGCGTGATATATCAAAGTTATGTTTTTTTATGGAACACCCTGTATTTTATTTTATTTTTGAAGTATATTGAACAAAATAATGTCACTTTATTAAGGGCTCCCTATACCCATTCTTGATAGTTTTCGATTTAAATGACTTTTTTTGCATAATTAATATAGTTTAAATACATTCATTACATTTCGTCGCATAAAAATTAACTAACGCATTTTTGTTTATTAATTGCCGATTATGGAGGCCATCGATACGAATTATTGTAATGTAAAGTTTATTTACAGGGTGTCACCTACGTACTCCTGCCAAATAACGTTTTCATAACATTTTTCGTTTTCCGAGTAAGGTCCGTCCCGTTGAGCGTGGCCCACCCTGTATATAAAGAAACATTTTCACCAAATATTATTTTCCAAACAATTCCTGAACATCTTCAAATAAGTTCTCTTATTATATGTATAAGATAACTAAATTAAAAAAAATAAAAATGTACTACTACATTACTCATTTTTAAGCACTCAGAAGATTTCTTTTCAGGAACCGCCCCAATTTTCCTATCAAAAGCACACCCTCCTTTAGTTATATTTAAATATTTTATTTAAAAGAAATAAAAAAAATGTTCTAAATAAAAAAATCGTAGGCACTGCTTTCATCATTTTCACTATCTTCTTGTTCCTCTGGTGTTTCACTTTCTTTTAACGTCGTAGGATCAGGATCAAAAAGATCTCTCAACAACATTAAAAAAAGTACAAAAGGATCTTGCTTAATCTCAGCACATTTTTTAGAAGTTCCTTTTTTCCAGCCACTTTAGCATGACGCCTGAAATAGCAAGTATGAAAAATCCTCTTCACGACCAACTGACACAAATCGCTCTTAGCTTAATATCATTACCGCTGCTGATCAAAAAAATTAAGTCTAAAAACTTATTAGATTTTACATACACAAAAATAAAATACCATGAACTTTCGATTTCAACAATAAAAGATGGCGATTTCTGTAAATATACCAATTTTTAACTTGAGATTGTGTTTTGTTTTCATATTTATAAGTCAAAATGCGACAACAGTGTAAAATATTATGTTAGAAGTAGGTACAAAATTTATGATTTTCAATAATTTTTTACCCGAAAATTATTGGCTACCGCCGGGTTTTTTTTGTTTTTTTTGGTTAAACCTACACCTCCTGCGTCCTGTACAATATTTTTTTTTTCGATTTACGAATTTTTCTTAAACTTCATTTATACTAGTGCGTATATTAGCTACTTCGGAAAATGTCACAACAGTTTAGAGCCGTCACGTTATTTTTGCTTGGAGTTATCGCCGAAAATGTTTTCTCTGCGCTCTGGGAAAGCATTGGAAAATGCAGTACGCGCTGAAAATTGGTCAGTGTATATATTGATTACTTTTAAAAATTGTAAGTTTCAAACCGTCCTGTATTTTCCCCTAGGAGTTATGTCCAGAAATTCTTCGTTTTGTACCATTCTTCTTTGTTCTCTTTCTGCTCTTTACCTATTACTTTTTTCGCTATTTCTTGTATGTCGTTTTTTTTATTGCCTATTGCCTCATTCTTCTTTCGCATCATTATGTTCTTACCTCCTATCTTCTGTTAAATAATTTTCAAGTTGTTCTACATACTCTCTTTTTACCTGATCACCGTTAAATTTTTCATTGTACCATTTTATTTGTTTATTTCTGAACTGCTGTTTTTACTTTCCGAACAACAGAGTTGTATAGAAGGAAAGTATTGCGATCATGATATTTTGGCCATACCCAGATTTTAACGAATCTACGTTTTGAGGTCACCTGAATCCATTTATACCATTTTTAGCATGATGTCTGTCTGTGTGTGTGTCTGTGTGTGAGTGTGTGTGTGTGTGAACACGATAGCGTCTAAACGGCTGAACCGATTTAGATGAAATTTTATATACATATTTAGGGTAGCAAAGAAACGACCTGTATAGATTTTGGTGTTAATAGGACAACCGGAAGTGACAGTTGCCATAAGTGATGACGTCATTACTAAACAAGATGGCAATAAGTTTTACACATATATTTTTTATACGTTATAGTTTAATTTCGAATGATTAAAATTTTCAAAAACTTTTGCTGCCAGCATTATCAAAAAGTAATTATTTTTTCATATTTTTCTTAAATAACCAAAATAATGCTTTTTAATGAAAAATTACAGGATATGAAAGTTGTAGAACATAAAACTTTCTACATATTTTGTTATTAACATTTTTTTGAATTCCTCATAGTTTAGTCGCTAGAGGGCGTGAAAATAATGTATATGTAATAATGTACATTTGCGACTTTTTTTAGATTTTCAGACAAAATTATGGATTTTTATGAAAATTTACATGAAATCAAAATTATAGAACATAAAATTTTCTACAAATTTTGTCTGTAGTTTTTTTTCGAGTTCTGCATAGTTTCGCCGCTAGTTTTTATTTTAATTTTTAAGCAATTTTTATCTTTATTAAATTATTATTTTTTTAGTTAAATTTTAATATTAAAAAATTTAGAAAAAATGTCTTTAAATTTCTAATAATTAATTTTACTATTATAATTTTTTTCAAAATTTTATTACAAAATTGTGGAATTTTTTAAAAATTGGGTAAAAAACATTTAAAATTATATTACGATTTTAAACTAAATTGAATAACTTCTAAAATATTAAAGTTATTGAAATGGGATGTTCACCAATCGAAAGATAATATAAAACTCTAAATTTAAAATGTATTTGAGTTTCTCAAAATTTAGAATTGAAGTTATTATAGCCAAAATAAAGATTTTTTTTTAAATTTTTTGTAATTTCGTTTTATCAATAGGTATAAAATAAATGAAAAAAGTAAATAGCATATCCGAAACGATCCAAAAGTACTATGTGTGTAAATTATTTCATAATTTTAACATAGTATTTGTAAAAGTTATAGCAAAAAATGAAAAAAGTTGAAACAATTCAAGGAATTTTTGACAAAAATTTTGATTTTTTTTTTAGTTTTTTAAACTTACATTATTAATGCATTTTGATCCAGAAAACCTAAAAAAAGGTCTGTTTCTCATTTTGAAAGTAATTGAATGAGATATTAATTATTCATTAATTTTAAAATTATTCAAAAATAGGTTTAATTTTTTTTAAGGTTAATATGAATACTAAAAATTTAAAAAAAAATACCCTTAAATTTTTACTAAAAAAGTCTTTACTTGTGATTTTTTTTAAAATTTTTTTTCAAAAAATTGTAGAATTCAAAATTTTTTGTTTGAAATTTAATATAAGATTTTAAAAAAATGAATAATTTTAATAATATTAAAGAAATTAAAATGGCCATTCAATAGGTATATAAAACCCTAAATGTAGAAAATATTTTAGTCTCTTCGAATTTAACATTGTAATTCTTATAAACAAAATAAAAAAAATAATTTTTTTGTCCTTTTGTTTTATGGAAAATGGTAAAACAAATGAAAAAAGTAAATAGTACATACGAAAGGGATCAAAAAGTACATTATGTGTCAAATATTTCATAATTTTAAAATAATAAGTACTTGTAGAAATTATACAAAATTATAAAAAGTTAAAAAAAAAATTAGAAAAAATTAATTTTTTTTTTAATTTTTGTAAACTAATTTTATTAATATATTTTGATGCAAAAAAATAAAAGAATCGATTAAACAATTACTTTACTAGGAGTGTTCGGAAAGTTGGGTGGGATTACCCCTCATTTTTTGTTTTATTTTTGCCATTACCATGAACCTATTAATTAATTTTAATATAAAATTCTTTCACTTTTATCAACAATGCTAAATAAATAAGTTGTAACGATTAATATTACTAATTACAGATGAGGTAAATTTCCAATGGCCTTCGACGACACCGTTAGAATCTGAAACCCACGGCGCTGATGACGTTGCCATATTCGCCCGAGGACCGTGGGCGCATCTTTTCACCGGAGTCATGGAGGAAAACGTGATTCCTCATTTAATGGCTTACGCTGCTTGTGTTAATAAGGAGGTCCAGTGTGATAGTTTTAAAAAAGAACCTTAAAAAACGTCTCAAGCTCATAGTTGTCCAATAAGGATGCTTTTACATGATGTTATTCTTGTCTTAAGAAATACTTTAATAGGTGACTATTTAGTGTTTTAACGCTAAATTTTGAATATTTTATTGTCTTTCTATTTGTAAAATTTACTGAAAAATCGTTTTAATTAGTTTAATTTTTATGTGCATTGTTGTTTATATTATATTGTTATGCGTTTACTCATTTTTTATCAATTTACAAAAGAAACTCAAAAAATTCGGAAAAACAAACATGAAAAAATCTAAATAATTAAAAAAAATATATAAATATCCAAAAAATAAAATATAGAAACAAGTGAAAAACGGGAATATTTTTGCCTTAATTTCAAGTTTTTGAAAATTTAAAATTACAAAAATAAATTTCTATGTAGGTATACCGGGTGACCCCTTTAACTTTTTTATTTATTAGCCGATTTTTATGAAATTTTAACTGGGTATAGTAAAAGTAATTTCTGATTTAAAATCACACGAGAGAAATGACATTTGTATTTTCAAGCTATAGAGAAGTTTAATAATTTAAAATTAGTCGAGCGCTTTCGGCTGTATTTCCATCTTCAAGATGAAAATACATACATACATACATACACCCAAGTATACATTGTTAAATAAAATGAGTAAGGAAAAGAAGTTACTCGTCAAAAAAGTGAGAAAACTTGTAGAGAAATAACACAATTCATGTTACGGTTCGCTTTGATTAATATTTCATTTAGAATGAAAAATATTTTTTTTTGTTTTCTGAAGAAAAATTATCCAAAATTATAATAAAAAAAATAAAAATTTATTTGTTGAAAAATAAAATTAAAAAGCTTGGGGATTCGAACCTACGACCCTTCGCTTTCGAATCCGTGTCTTAAACCGCATAGCCATGGCACCATTAAAAAATAATCTTTAATTTAATATAATATAATCCAATTTATTAAAATAATGATTTTAAGAATCAAATTTTAACATTTTTAAAAATTTAAATTTTGGAAAAAATTAAATTTCATGACCACATTTTTTAAATTTTTTATAATTATGAAAATTGAAATTTTTAAAAATTTGTTATTAAAATTCTCGAAATTTTTAAATCAAGTTCTTGAATTTTTTTAATCAAAATTTTTAATTCAAATTTTTGATCCAAATTTTTAGAATCTCTTTATCTAGATTGTTGAAATTTTTGATAAAAATTAAAAAAATTATTTTTTATTGAAATTTTTGGTAGAAATTAAATGTGATTAAAAATTTAAAGGATTTATAAATTCAAATTTGCAAAAATTATAAATTTCAAAAATAATCCAAATTATTAAAATTATGATTTAAAGATTCAAATTTTAACATTTTTAAAAATTTAAATTTTAAAAAAATCCCGAATTTAAAAAGGTCAATTTTAGAATTTGAGAAAAAAATTAAAAAATGACGTTTATGAAAATTACAAAACAAAAAATTAAATTTCGTGACCAAATTTTTCCAATTTTTATAATCATGAAAATTCTTGAAATTTTTTTATTAAAATTCTCGAAATTTTTAAATCAAATTCTTGAATTTTTTAATCAAAATTTTTAACTCAAATTTTTGATCCAAATTTTTAGAATCTGTTTACCTAGATTGTTGAAATTATTGATCAAAATTAAAAAATTATTTTTATTGAAATTTTTGGTAGAAATTAAATATGATTAAAAATTTAAAGGATTTATAAATTGAATTTTGGAAAAATTGTAAATTTCAAAAATAATTAAAATTATTAAAATGATTTAATGAATCAAATTTTAACATTTTAAAAATTTAAATTTTAAAAAAATCCCGAATTTAAAAAAACAATTTTAGAATTTGAGAAAAAATTTAAAAAATGACGTTTATGAAAATTACAAACCAAAAAATTTAATTTCATGACCAAATTTTTTATAATTATTAAAATTCTTGAAAATTTTTGAAATTTTTTATATTTTTTTATTAAAATTTTTGATTAAAATTTGTTATT
Source organism: Neocrepidodera transversa (assembly GCA_963243735.1). Taxonomy (NCBI): domain Eukaryota; kingdom Metazoa; phylum Arthropoda; class Insecta; order Coleoptera; family Chrysomelidae; genus Neocrepidodera; species Neocrepidodera transversa. Next base: position 19,015,556 of record OY725350.1, read on the forward strand.
AAAATTCTTGTAATTTTTTTATCAAAATTTTTGATCCAAATTTTTAGAATCTCATCTAAAAATTCGTGAAATTATTGATCAAAATTAATAAACTAATGTTTATTAAAATTTTTCTCAGAAATTAAATATGATTAAAAATTTAAAGGATTTATAAATTGAATTTTGGAAAAATTATAAATTTCAAAAAAAATCCAAATTATTGAAATAATAATTTAAAGAATCAAATTTTAACATTTTTAAAAATATAAATTTTGGAAAATATCCAAAATTTAAAAAGATCAATTTTAGAAAAAATTAAAATGATAAAATGACATTTATGAAAATTACAAACCAGAAATTAAATTTCATGACCAAATTTTTTTAATTTTTTATAATTATTAAAATTCTTGAAATTTTTAAAAAATTTTATTAAAATTCTCGAAATTTTTAATCCAAATTCTTGAATTTTTTTATCAAAATTTTTAATTCATATTTTCTCTCGTCTAAATTCTTGAAATTATTGATGAAAATTAATAAATTATTTTTATTGAAATTTTTGGTAGAAATTAAATTAATTAAAAATTTAAAGGATTTATAAATTAAATTTTGGAAAAATTATAAATTTCAAAAATAATCCAAATTATTAAAATAATGATTTAAAGAATAAAATTTTAACATTATTAAAAATTTAGAATTTGAGAAAAAAAGTAAAAATGACGTTTATGAAAATTACAAACCAAAATATTAAACTAAATGACCAAATTTTTTTAATTTTTTATAATTATTAAAATTCTTGAAGTTTTTTATATTTTTTTATTAAAATTTTTAAAATTTGTTATTAAAATTCTTATAATTTTTTATCAAAATTTTTGATTGATTTTTTTTAATATCTCATTAAAGCTCTTGAAATTTTTAATCCATATTCTTGGAAATTTTTGATAAGAATTTCTAATGAAAATTTTTGATCCAATTTTTTAAAAATTGTCATCAAAATTCTTGAAATTAATGATCAAAATTCATAATTTTTTTTTATTGAAATTTTTAAAATAATGATTTAAAAATTTAAATTTCTCGAAGTGCTCGACTAATTTTAATTCATTAAATTTCTTACATACTTGAAAATACAAATTTCATTTCCCTCCTAATTTCTAATTTTTGCCGACATCCGGTTTCGCCGGAAATGGAACCAAATTTTGATTTTTAAATGGAACAAGTAGGTTTCTGTAATACCATAAATTACAGCCACCTACCGTTTTATAAGTTTTTTTTTTCGAAAATTCTTAAAGGATTCAAAATCTGAAAAAACTGAAAAATCTAAAAATACTAAAAAAAAAAAACAGAACAGAACAGTTAGAATGTTCTTACAAATTAATTTCAGTAATCTAGAAATCAATCCTGGTCGTCGTGAGCGTCTGTTTGTATATACACGGGATTAAAGTATTTATCTCCGATTCTGTATTCTCTATTTATTTTTTTTTAAATGTGAGTAAAAGAATTTTTTTGTAAAATAAATTGCTCTTTGTTACGAAATAATTCCGCTTTTAATATTTGTTATACACGGTAAAATATTTCTTTTCGGATTATGAGATATTTCTAACAAATTTCATTCTTAAATTAATTAAATTTTTTTCTTGACGTGTATATTATTATCAAGAAGAATTTACGTTCATTTATACTGGGAAAATTCCCCTATTCCAAACAGTATTCTACGCTCGATAACATTGAAGGTTAATAGGACACATTTAGAGAGTTTATACTGAAATTGACACTTGTTAACTCTTAAAGCTAAATTATATCGTAAAATATTAAAAAAAAACACACACTCAATATAAAACTATAAAAAGTTAAATTCTATTAATCGAGTTGCAATTAAGTTATAAATTATCATGGATTTCGAAGGTATAGGAATCCAAGATATTTGTCTCTGTTCCTATTGGTTCAAATTGAATTCTGAAAACGGCGCTATATTTAAAATCTGACTTAGAATAAATACATAATGAAAAATTATGCGCAGAAACAACGTCAAAAAGGCACTAGCATAGTAGATACCAGAGGATGCTGACAGAGACAAAAGGATCTGCCGGACCTAAAGACTGGTTCGGATGAATCTCTTTTAGTCTTCAGGTCCATTAGACCCTTCTGTCCTATCAGTTACTTTTGCGTATAATTTTTTATTATGTATTTATTCTACGTCATATTTTTCAGATTTCAATTTGGACTAATAGTAATGTCCATAGATACTCTATCTCTCTCTAACACGTTGAATACCTTATACTTAGGTCAGTAGGGGTCTAGACTATCTACTGTCGTAGGCTGATGACTTTATGACTAATTCAGATTAAGTTCAATATAACCTATTCAACTTCAGTGGCGTACGCCTAATTTAACCAACATTTTCAAAATGTAATTTGTACTATAATTTTTTTAAACACCATTTTTGCACATGTCAGGATATTTACTTGACTTTTGTACCAGAGGGGTAGCCATTAAATCGTGGTAGAGTAATTTTTTAGGATTAATTTTATTGTTAGATTATAAAAATAATATTTACTTGTTTTATGTTAATTTATCATTGTAATATATTGTATAGTGTTTTTGTAAATTAGTATTTTACCAATTTACCAAATGTGATAACGATTTAGATATTAATAAAATGTGTATTATAGTTAAATTAAAGTAGATATGTGTTTATAATATTCATGACTCTCTAGTCACATATTGTAATTAATTAAAGTTAATAATTAAACTGTATAATAAAATTTATACTTTGAAACATATTTACTTTTTGCCACTCCCGTATTAATTGATAAATTATATATCAGTTACTTCTTTACACATTATAAAAAATCATTTTGATCAGTCGAAATAAATGATAAACAGCTTAAGAGCTTAGATAAAGGGAAAATTTCTCTTCTGAGACTTAGACCATGATCGTAATACAAGATTTATTAAGTGCATTCAAACTTGACTGGTTAACTGACAACAGAGCGTACTGAAAAGATTTTGTATTTTTTTCTATATTAAACGAAAAGTGGCTAAATATGAATAAAAACGAAGAATAACATGATTTTTCTGCAAAAATAATAATTCTAAAGTTTGTAGTGTACGGACTGCTTTAGATTTTAATTAAATTAGACCATAAACTTTATAAAAAAAATATTTAAACAATAACAATTTCAACTAAATATCAATTTTTATTGTTTGATTGTTTTTATTTTACTAAAATGGCTAAATACCAATAAAAATGAATAAGATAATTTTTCTGCAAAAATATTAATTTTAAAGATTGTAGTGTACGGACTGCTTTAAATTTGAATTAAAGCAGATCGTGTACTACTTTTTTTATATAAAAAAATATTAGAAATGTCTTTAAACGAAAAAAAAAACCAAAATAATGACAATTCCAACTAAATTACATTTTACTTTCCCGACCCACCTCCGAGAAGGGATATTGTGAACGAACTAAAAAAAATTTTCGAGATAAAGATTGAAATATCCATTTTGAGGTCACCTGAGATGGTTAAGACCATTTCTAGATGGAAGTCTGTCTGTCTGTCTGTCTGTGTGTATTCTTCCACGATAGATACCACACGTTTAATCTGATTGAGTTGTTATTTGGTATATGGGTTTGGGCTACCCGTTGGAAGAACTCATTAGTTTTTGTACGTACGATATCTGTCAAACGGAAGTGTCACTATCAAAAATGACAGATGCAATATCTCACGGAATTTGACTTGCAATACGTCATTTAAAAGCCCTTGAAAATATCTATTAAGAACAGTCAAAATTATTTCTCCAACTGTCACCTGTCAAAAATAAAAAAATGTCAAAATTTGAAACTTTATCATAAAATATCTGAAAAAGTATTCGTGGATACTCGTCGGGAATGTTTTGGGGCGACACAACAGTTTTTTTTTTTTATTTTTGTGGTTTGATTTGTTTTTTATTTTTAGCTAAAAGTGACTAAATATGAATAAAAAAAAATAACAACTTTTTTTTGCAAAAATAATAATTCTAAAGTTTGTAGTGTACAGAATGCTTTAGATTTTAATTAAAGTAGACCAAACACTACTTTTTGTTTAAAAAAATATATTTAAAATGATATCTTTTTTATTTTTATAGTTTTGATTTGTTTTTTATTTAACTAAAAGTGGCTAAATACGAATAAAAAAAGAATAACATGTTTTTTTTGCAAAAATATTAATTGTAAAGTTTGTAGTGTACTGAATGCTTTAGATTTTAACTAAAGTAGACCATACACTAATTTTTCTTTATTAAAAAAGTATTTAAAATGACATCTTTAAACGAAAAAAAAACCAAAAACAATTCCAACTCCAACTAAATTACATTTTTTTTTATTCTTACGGGTAAAAGAATAGTAACTTCTAAATTCCACTAAATTCTATTGAATTCTACTAAATTCTACTAAATTCTACTACATCCTACTAAATTCTACTAAATTCTACTAAATTCTACTAAATTCTACTAAATTGTACTAAATTCTACTAAATTCTACTAAATTCTACTAAATATTAAATTCTGCTAAATTCTATTGTATTCAACTAAATTTTACCAAATTTTACTGAATTCTACTAAGTTTGATTAAATTCTACTAAATTCTAATAAATTCTAGTAAATTTTACTAAATTCTACTAAATTCGACTAAATTCTATTAAACACTAAATTCTACTAAATTTTACTGCAAAATTAATTACTTTAAATTTTGTAGTGTACTTAAAATTTTATAAAAAAAAATTTAAATCTTTAAAGAAAAAAAAAGCACAATTTCAACTGAAATAATTTTTTTTTATTTTTATGGTTTGATTTGTTTTTTATATATCAAAAATGGTGAATGAACCACTAGTGGGCAGTATCGTATAAAATTGCTTATTTCTCCCAAACCGTTAATTTTATCGAACTAAAACAAGAGTTACTTTTTCTTGGAAAAATGCTTGAGAAAAAAATACATATCGAAAATAATAATTAAATAAGTCTCTTTAATATTTATTATAAATAAAACGGAATTGGAAGATTATATTTAATTTATCTATAACAGTGAAAACATTTACTTTTATTTCAAACACGATAATTTTAATACCAAATTTCTTAATAAAGTATTTCATATTCAAATTAATTATAAACCATTTACCGTCATTAATTTCATACTTTAATATTATCATTTCGTTCATGCTGAAAAATAATAATTCCCGTTGATTTAGCTGATTATTATTGGTTCACTAATAAACATCTCTTTACAGGGTGATTATAATTTTTAGTTCAATTAGTAGAACATTCTCAATATAAAATTTGGCTTATTTTAAATAAAACAAACTGTATTTTAATTATCTTTCCGATACTACATATAAATTGTTTTGAGGGGATTCTAGCTCGTCCAATGCCGTGTAAAGCAAAGCGCGGTTGCCGTATGCTTACTCGAGACTTAAGGAACGTGATCAAAATGACATCTAATTTTTTTTAATTTTTATCATTGCATTATTCTTAATTATTATTATTATCAGTTTACTTTTAAATTTACATACAATTTTAGTTACTTAATCTTTTTAATGTATTTTTTATGCATAAAGAAAAGCAATATTTGTTAAGTATCTTAAAAACGATTTTGATTTTTTTTTACTAATTTTAGCGCAACTTTTATAAAACTTTTTCAATTTCGAAAGTGCCGTTATCATGCAAATAAAGTTTAGAAGTTTAGAAGTACAAGTAAGACCGATTACACTTTAATTAAAAATATAAAGTAATTTGATTTTAATTAATGAATTAATATTGGACGGTCTGACAATTTAGGCGTTTTCCATTCATTTAGTTCTTGCAACTCAATCTTAGTTAAAATGCCACAAATACATTTTTCTTAGTATAAATAATAATTATGTTAAGATTTCAACACTTAGTGAAGATATGAATGATTTACAACCATTATCACCAGAATTAGATAAACTAAAAGAGATAAAGAAGAATCGGAAATTAAAATATCAGATTCAAAATGGCTCAGAATGGAATATCTATGACAAATTAAGATAAAGAAAGAGACGCGAAAAGAATTGATAAAAATCGAAGTTGGAGACGTTGTGTTGGTGGGTAAAAATAATGGAAATAATCCCAGGTAACGATCAAAAAGAACGAGTTGTAAAATTAAGATCATTAATCAGACCAATTCAGAGAATTTTTCTTTTAGAAATATATAATAGAGAAGAGTCAGTACAATTGGAAGAAATTCTAAGTTTTTGTGTAAAAATAAAATGTCAAACTGCTTATCTGTAGTAAACAGCATTTATTTATTGTAATAAATACTAAAGAAACGCATGGAAATTAAAACAAAATAAGTAAACAAGTAAACATTAAACCAAATAAAAAATGTTCATATCGAATTAAATACTAGTTTTGGAACACCCGGTATTAAAGTTAAAAGAATAGAGGCAAAATAAGAATAAAACAAAGTTAGCAAAATTATTAAAAAAAATCTGATGTGGCCAGCACATGACCTCTCGCCATTTTTGAATCAAAAATTTACAGGTTGACACAAAAAAGTATGAAAAAAAATTATATTTTTGTAAATCTGGCAACAATGGCAAAAGTTTAGAAAATTTTAATGAGATGAAAATAAACTATAGGGTATACAAAATATATGTGTAAAACTTTATTGCCGTTTTGTATAATAATGGCGTCATCACCCATAGCAACTGCCACTTCCGGTTGTGCGATTGGCACCAAAATCTAATCAGATCTAATCTAGGGTATCAGAATCCTGTATGCAAAATTTCAAATTTTTTTATTCAGTAGTTTTTGAGTTATCGTTACTACAACATCCATCCAAACACACACACTAACACACACACACACAGACATCATCGCGAAAATATTAAAATCGTATTCTAGGGACCCCAAAACGTGTTTATCAATTGAAAACTCACTACCCAATTTTTAGCATGATTCCTATACCTCTCTTATCTGAAGGGCGAGAGGTAAAAAAGCTAACTCAGTATACTCCAGCATGTGAAATAAAACAATAAAAAAAATCTGATGTGGCCAGCACATGACCTCTCGCCATTTTTGAATCAAAAATTTACAGTTTGACACAAAAAAGTATGAAAAAAAATTATTTTTTTGTAAATCTGGCAAAAATGGCAAAAGTTTAGAAAGTTTTAATGAGATGATAATAAACTATAGGGTATACAAAATATATGTGTAAAACTTTATTGCTGTTTTGCATAATAATGGCGTCATCACCCATAGCAACTGCCACTTCCGGTTGTGCGATTGGCACCAAAATCTAATCAGATCTAATCTAGGGTATCAGAATTCTGTATGCAAAATTTCAAATTTTTTTATTCAGTAGTTTTTGAGTTATCGTTACTACAACATCCATCCAAACACACACACTAACACACACACACAGACATCATCGCGAAAATATTAAAATCGTATTCTAGGGACCCTAAAACGTGTTTATCCATTTAAAACTCACTACCCAATTTTTAGCATGATTCCTATACCTCTCTTATCTGAAGGGCGAGAGGTAAAAAGTAGCAATCAGTGAGTCAATACGTCACTAATTGTGAAGGAGTTAGTCTTGAGCTCACCTCGGGCAGAAAAAAAAAGTCTTCAGTTGGGAATTTGCACACCGACGAAAATGGCAAGAAAAATTAGTGGATGGTATACTTTAGTTAAAATCTAAAGCATTCTGTACACTACAATCTTTAGAATTATTATTTTTGCAAAAAAAACATGTTTTTTTATTGATAATTAGTCACTTTTAGTTCAATAAAAAACAAATCAAACCATTAAAATAAAAAAAAAATGTATTTTAGTTGGAATTGTCATTGTTTTTGTTTTTTTTTCGTTTAAAGATATCATTTTAAATATTTCTTTTTATAAACAAAAAGTAGTGTTTGGTCTACTTTAGTTAAAATTTAAAGCAGAACATTAAAGTTATAATTTTTGCAGAAAAATCATGTTATTCTTCTTTTTTTATTCTTTTAGGAAAATAAAAAATAAATCACACAATAAAAAAATTGATAATTTAGTTGAAATTTTTATTGTTTTCGGTTTTTTTCTTTTGAAGAATCATTTTAAATATTGTTTTTATAAAGACAAATTAATGTATGGTCTACTTTAGTTGAAATCTAAAGCATTCCGTACACTACAAACTTTAGAATTATTATTTTTGCAAAAAAACATGTTATTCTTATTTCTATTGATGTTTAACCACTTTTAATTGAATAAAAAACAAATCAAACCATAAAAATAAAAAAAATGTAATTTAGTTGGAATTGTCATAGTTTTTGTTTTTTTTTTTCGTTTAAAGATATCATTTTAAATATTTTTTTTTTATAAACAAAAAGTAGTGTTTGGTCTACTTTAGTTCAAATTTAAACGCACACTACAATCTTTAAAATTATTATTCATGCAGAAAAATCCAGTTATTCTTCTTTTTTTATTCGGATTTAGCCACTTTTAGTAAAATAAAAAACAAGTCGAACAATAAAGAAATTGATAATTTAGTTGATTGTTTTTGGTTTTTTTTCTTTTGAAGAATCATTTTAAATATTTTTTTATAAAGAAAAAGTAGTGTTTGGTCTACTTTAGTTAAAATTTAAAGCAGTCCGTACACTACAACATTACCAAAATTACCTAAACAGGTCATTTTTAATTTTGGTTATTTTTTCTCTCTCTGAGATTGAAAGGAATTCTCTTGTTTATAACGTCTCTATCAGTAGGGAAAATAAGGGAAATTGCACCTCCTTTTCGTGTATCTATAAGTGGAATTAATTTGGGAAAATATAGAGCTGGTTTTGAGCTAGGTACACTCGAGACTTCACTTTCAGAGGGGGTAATTTTTTGGTGCCATTTATTCAACGTTGTAATTAAATTTTTATTATCGTGGCTATAAAAATAGTCAAATTTTTTACGTATTTTATAATCCCGGGGATAAAAATAGAAAAATTGGAAAAGTCTGTAATATTTTTTTTTGTTTTTTTAATTTTTTCATTTAATTCCTTTTAATATTAATTTACCTAGTTATTTTTTCATGTTCCACAATTATCTATTCTACCCACCCCTTTTTATTCCCCACATGACACTCCTTCCCTAGTCCTTATAACCCCCCCCCCCAACTAGTTGCCGTTCCCTAATTTTTGTTAATTATATTTATGTGGTACATGACTTGGAGTTTTATTTCATTTATTGAACACTGGACCACATTTGAGATATGGATAACCGTATAGATATAAAGACATAAGTTGAATCACCCGGTATATTAAGAAAGTTAAAAAAAATAATTTAGTATTACACTGATAACTAACCGGTTATTTAATTATTTATAACCTTCCTGGAAAAAGGTTAATCAAGGGATTCAGAACGGAACGTAATCAACATAGAATAATTAATTTTCTTATAAAAAAATTACATCAAAAATGAACGAATAGATAAATTAATTAATGTCATACTTCGCTAATTTAACAAATTGATTTTTAGTTATTGACTTGTCGTGATTAATTAAATACTACATATTATTTTATTGCGACAAAGTTTTTTAACATTTACCAAATACAAAAAAATGGGTTATGCTCAATGTAATATTTTATATGTATTGCTTTATTTTTTTTTAAGATTTTAAAACTTACAACAATATCGCTATCATTATTAGGTACAAACATTTACAGATTAAATGAATAATAAAAAAACTCTAAGTCGTACCACATAAATTTAATGTTCAATTAAACCAGATTAAATTGGCGGCGACATGTTTCGGCCACAACGATGGCCATCATCAGGCCTACAATACAAATATAAAATTGGATTACAATATAACAATTTTTTTTATATTTGGAATGTAGGCCTGATGATGGCCATCGTTGTGACCGAAACATGTCGCCGCCAATTTAATCTGGTTTTGTGTGGTATGACTTTGAATTTTTTATTATTCATTGAATACTTTACCACATTTGAGCTATCGATAATCTTTTGTTTTTTTTTATTTACAGATTACATTATTGAGCCCATATATCGGACGCAATAAAGTGTCACTTTTTGTAAAAAATCTGGACCGCCATTTTCTGGAGTTAATATTTACGATAATTACTGACGATTCAAGTTTTAATTTTAAATAAGCAAGTTAGTCCAATAGGATTACAAAAATTTTAACAAATTTTTAAATTGTAACAGACACAATAAATAACAGTCTCACACTGTAAGAAAATATACAAATACAGTTCAGCGAAACTCCGCTAGAGGCGCTAAATTAGAGTATATTTTTATAATTTTCGAACGTTATTGCGTCCATAAATCTGGCAGCGTCGTAATCTACTAGTTTCCAATTTTATTTCGTTTAATTGCGCTTGTGGTTATTAGAACGCCCATACCGGCTGAATATAGAAGTCAAAAATTGGTGAATTTGTGCACAAAGGACCAAACTGAGAATAGTGTATTATAAATTAGTAAATATACAAGATGTATGAGTCCAGTGGTTACCACAAAAATTTCTAAAAGCAATTTTAGCAAAAATTAAAAGTACATCATTGGATTTGCTTTTTTTTAAACTCTTTTTAACTATAGCAAAAAATTTAAATATACAGGGTGTTTTCTAGCAGAAAAAATTTATAAATTTTTAGTAGAGCCGGTCCTACAATTTCTTTATCGTTAATACATCAATCAATTCATCAGGATAGAGTGAGTACAGATACCAAATATAAAAAAGGACAGGCAAAATGAGCACAATGAATAAAACACCTTGTATCACTGTTATAACGAGCGATAAACCCCTTCTATAGGAGTTTTTAGAATCATCTTGGTGTCTCCTATGCACAGTTAAAATTTTGAAGTTTCCCAATGAAACACCCTGTATAATACTAGACATAAATTAGAGGTATAAACCATTGACATATACTCATGGACATGCCCAGACAAGGGCGTAGATAACTTTTTCCCGAGGGGTGGTACTTCTTTTCCTGAGGGGTAATCAAACTTTTAGACAAATATATGTTTGCCCGTTTCTACATTTCATATAGTTTATTTCTTCTTTTTGTGCTATATTTTGGAATCCTGGGGGTAATTACCCCCTTTGCCCCTCCCATATCTACGCCCTTGTGCCCAGCGGTGGTGAGAAATATGCTATTTCAAAAGAAAGAGATGAAACGATGGTTCGGTCAATCTCTATCTCTCTAAAAAAAGTATCGTAGTTAGGATGCCTTGCCTCTATCTTTAAAGAAGATTGTTTAAACTTTTCAAATATATTTCGAAATTTATTAATTTCATTTTCAAGAATTAATATATTTCAACTTCTAGAATTTATTATTCCAGCGCCTGCTCTATAAATTTCACTTTTTGGAATTTATAAATTCCACTTTCTGGAATTTATTTATTTCATTTTCCAGAATTTATATATTTCACATTCTAGAATTTAATATTCCAGCACCTGCTCTATAAATTTCACTTTCTGGAATTTATAAATTCCACTTACTGGAATTTATTAATTTCATTTTTCAGAATTTATATATTTCGTCTTCTAGAATATATTATTCCAACACCTCTTTTATAAATTTCACGTTCTGAAATTTATAAATTCCACGTTCTCGAATTTATTAATTTTATTTTCCAGGATTTATATATTTCACCTTCTAGAATTTATTATTCCATCACCTCATCTATAAATTTCACTTTTTGGAATTTATAAATTCTACTTTCTGGAATTTATGAATTTCATTTTCCAGAATTAATATATTTCAACTTCTAGAATATATTATTCCAGCGCCAGCTCTATAAATTTCACTTTTTGGAATTTATAAATTCCACTTTCTGGAATTTATTAATTTCATTTTCCAGAATTTATATATTTCACCTTGCAGAATTTATTATTCCAGCACCTATTCTATAAATTTCACTTTTTGGAATTTATAAATTCCACTTTCTGTAATTTATTAATTTCATTTTCCAGAATTTATATATTTCACCATCTAGAATTTATTATTCCAGCACCTGCTCTATAAGTTTTACTTTCTGGAATTTATAAATTCCACTTTCTGGAATTTATTAATTTCATTTACCAGAATTTATACATTTCACCTTTTAGAATTTATTATTCAAGCACCTGTTCTATTAATTTCACTTTCTGGAATTTATAAATTTCACTTTCTGGAATTTATTACTTTCATTTACCAGAATTTATACATTTTACCTTTTAGAATTTTTTATTCCAGTACCTGTTCTATAAATTTCACATTTTGGAATTTATAAATTCCACTTTCTGGAATTTATTAATTTTATTTTCCAGAATTTATATATTTCACCTTCTAGAATTTATTATTTCAGCACCTGTTCTATAAATTTCACTTTCTGGAATTTATAAATTCCACTTTCTGGAATTTATTATTCCAGCACCTGCTCTATAAATTTCACTTTTTGGAATTATAAATTCCATTTTCTGGAATTTATTAATTCAATTTTCCAGAATTTATATATTTCACCTTCTAGAATTTATTATTCCAGCACCTGTTCTATAAATTTCACTTTTTGGAATTTATAAATTCCACTTTCTGGAATTTATTAATTTCATTTTCCAGAATTTATATATTTCACCTTCTAGAATTTATAAAAGTAACTTTCTGGATTTCTATGAAGTTTGCCCCGAAGTAAGTTAATAGCGGGACAGTATTATGTTGACCACAACTTATATTATACTTACTGAACCTATTCATATTTTTTTATAGTTTATTTTATAGATAATTACTGTTTATTTTGTTAAGAGTGTAAACGTTATTTCATCGTGTTCGTTAGAGATAAAGCGAATTTCAAACTTTATTGATATTAACATCATAATAGCTGGAAATGTACGAATGCCATAACGAGGGTATAAAATTATGTTTAACGTTCACTCTAGAAACTTGAACCTAATAAATTACAATTTTTATTAAATATAATATTAATTTGGGCCAAGAATATCAATTTTATTTAAAAAATGTTAAATACATGCAAAAATTCTTATTACACTGTCCAATTTCTTTCTCATTATGCTATAGAGCTAGAAATTAAATTTTTCATTATTTAGTATTTTTTTGAATAGCTTTTAGATCTCAAAATAACGATATTTTTATTAAAAAAGTTTTTTTAATTAAGTAAGAGTGCTCCTTTTTATTTAATATTAAAATTTAAATAACCTAAGAAAAAATTAATTATGTCAAGTTAATGCATTTTATTTTATTATAGTAACAAGGTTGAGATTATTGACCTTTCTGTTTTTTACTTTGAAGGTGCAAAAGCAAAAACCTTCATTCAGTGGTGTATCAGGAAGACGGATCAAACCATAAATTAAAATTTTATTTATTGTTAAAAAAACGGTTTAATTTTTAAAGAATTTATTAATGGTTCAACAAAAATATAACCTGACGTAATTTATTTATTAACAGTTAGAATTAATCAAATAAAACCCATTGAGTTTAATTATTATCTACCGTAATCTAGATTTTTGAATAAATTAATTTAAAAATTCAAATTTCTAATTATTTGAATATATCGCCATTACGATCGTGACGTCACTTATGTGCAATGAAGTTACCGTCAAGCTATTAACTGCAAATGTGTAAAGAAGAGAATACGAATGAATAACAGCTGTTAAATCTCACTTATATAGACAACGATGGAGAAAACCATTATATGATAATTGGATAAAGATGAAAACTTGGACATATCCACTGTGAATTCGCATTCAAAATCGAGGGAGATAAATAGATATTAGATTCCACTGTTAGATAAAGAAAACGACTATTTTAACGAGATCAGGTAATAATTTGCTGTTTGGTACATAAGTGCTGGGCACAAGTGTTGCTGATTAAGTGAAAGCGTCCTGCTTACTACATAGTTCACTGTCACTGTTGTAGTTTGTACTCTGTAGAGCTGGTTGATGTTGATAATTTTCCGTGTTTATTTCTATTTGTTTTGTGTAAGACAAAGAAAGATAATAAACAGAAGTCAGATAAAAATTTATATATTGTCATTATGTTTTATATATAAAAAAAGATTTTGAATGATGTAAAAAAAAATAAAACAAATTATATAAATAGACTGAATTTTATTTTATAATTTCAAATATTTAAATAAAATAAATCGGTTGTGTCGTTCCAAAACTTTCCCGACGAGTATCCACGAATACTTTTTCACATATTTAATGTTAAAGTTTCAAATTTTGACATTTTTTATTTTTGACAGGTGACAGTTGGAGAAATAATTTTGACTGTTCTGAATAAAGTTTTTCAAGGGCTTTGAACTGACATATTGCAAGTTAAATTCTGCGACAAATTGCGTCTGTAATTGTTTGATAGTGACACTTCCGTTTGACAGATGTCGTACAAAAACTAATGGATTCTTCCGACGAGTTACCCAAACCCATATACCAAATTTCAGCTCAATCAGATATAACGTGTGGCTCCTATCGTGGAAGAATACACACAGACGGACAGACAGGCAGACAGACAGACTTCCATTTGGGAATGGTCTTAATCATCTCAGGTGACCTCAAAATGGATATTTCCATCTTTATATCGAAATTTTTTTAGCTCGTTCACAATACTTTCCCTACTCTGAGATGGGTCGGGAAAGTAAAAATAGTTAAAAAAGCAGAAAAGAAATAAAATAATGCTAAAAACGCTAAATATGCAAAAATATCCCAAAAAATTTTAAAAAATGCAAAAAAATGAACAAAAAAAATGGAAAAAATAAGCTAAAAAATGATAACAATTCTAAAAAAAAGCAAAAAAAGTTTAAAAAGTGATAAAAGAAATTGTAAAAAATATTTAAAAAAATATAAAAAAAAAGTAAAAAAATACTGAAAAGAGTAAAATAATGCTAAAAACGCTAAATATGCAAAAAAATCCCAAAAAATAAAAAAAATGCAAAAAACAAACAAAAAAATGGAAAAAATTAAAAAAAAACACAAACATATTCAAAGAAATGCACAATAATACATGAAAAGCAAAAAATGAGCTAAAAAATGTTAAAAATTGTCAAACAACTGAAAAGTAAAAAAAGTGATGAAAGAAATCGTAAAGAATGTTAGAAAATGACAAAAAAATCTAAAAAAAAATTAACAAATGCTGAAAAAAGTCAAATAATGCAAAATAATGCAAAAAAAATGCTAAAAACGAAAAAAAATCCCAAAAAATCTAAAAAAAAGTAAAATAATGTTAAAAATGCTAAAAGTGCAAAAAATTCAAAAGAAATTAAAAAAAATGGAAAAGATGCCAAAAAATCTAAAAAAAAGTCAAGAAACGCTGAAAAAATTTAAATAATGCTAAAAAAACGTTAAAAGTGCAAAAAAAACAAAAAAGTAAAGAAAATCAAAAAAAAAGCAAAAAAAACGCAAGAAAATTAAAAAAATGCACAAAAATACATGAAAAGCAAAATGAGCTAAAAAATGTCTAGAATTCTAAAAAAAGCAAAAAAAGTTTAAAAACTGTTAAAAGAAAAATGTTAAAAATATCTGAAAAAGTATTCGTGGATACTCGTCGGGAAAGTTTTGGGGCGACACAACCGATTTTTTGTTTTTGACAGGTGACAGTTGGAGAAATAATTTTGACTGTTCTGAATCGACTTTTTCAAGCGCTTTCAAATGACATACTACAAGTCGAATTCCGTGACATATTGCGTCTGTCATTTATTGATAGTGACACTTCCGTTTGACAGATGTCGTACAAAAACTAATGGGTTCTTCCGACCGATAACCCAAACCCATACACCAAATTGCAGCTCAATCGGATTAAACGTGTGGCCTCTATCGTGGAAAAATACACACAGACAGACAGACAAACAGACAGACTTCCATCTGGAAATGGTCTTAATCATCTCAGGTGACCTGAAAATGGATATTTCCATCTTCATCTTGAATTTTTTTTTTTAGCTCGTTCACAATACTTTCCCTTCTCGGAGGTGGGTTGGGAAAGTAAAAAAATATGGAAATAAAAAAATTTAAGTCACTAAAGAAATTTTAAGTAAAAAAAAAAGATTAATACTGGGCGAAATTGGAATATATAAAAGAAGCAATAAATAGAAGAACGTAAGAAATGGTTATTTAATAATAAAAAAATTAAGAGTGTAGAAGACTTTTTTCCAGGTTTAAAAACAAAACAAAACAAAAAACAGAAGAGGAATATACAGGATAAAGGTACTATTTTTTTGATAATTTTTGTAAGGTTTATTATTTTTTTTTATAGAACTCATTACAAATGGCTTCACAACGTGGGGGAAGTTTATACACCACATTTCATTACAATATATTATGCCAATTCCTTATCAAATCTTAAATTATCCTTTAAACAATATCACCTTCCTTTGTTCATTATATTTCATAATGGAACTTACTCATTGCCTAGAGCAAGACCATTGTGGCCTCCATGGTATTTGGCTGGATGAATTGTCTCTACAATATACCGAATAAAAATAAAAGAAGTAAATTACATTTTTTTTAATCGGGTTATTTTTTATTTATTTTTTTGAAAATCATTCTAATAATATATGTTTTGTCATTTTTATGTAATAGTTTAAAAAATAATTATTTTTATTTATTTATATTATTTATATATATTTCACATCTCATAATTGTCTGTATTGTGTAATCTAATAAATATAGTCTTAAAATATCACAGCTATTATGAATAATTAATTAATAATAAATGAGTAATTTCACTAGATTATATTATCGGCTAACGAATTCCTACCTAATGAACAAATAAAGAGGTCCTCACTTTAGAAATTGCTGAGAGAATTAAAACAAAGGCGTTCCTGAAAAAAAAAAACTATCACCTCAGTCCCGAAATGAGTTTGTAATGCTACGCTCAGTTTGTCCTGAAACGCTGTCGTCATCGGGAGTCCTGAATCCCTACCAAAATAACGTGCTCAAAAACAAATAAAAGACATGTTTTAATTGTTACCGGGAACGTTGAATTGGATTGGAACTTTAAAAAGTAAGTAAAAAAATCGATTTTATTTTAAAAAAATTGTAATTATAAAATTTGAATGAAACTATAACTATTGATTAAAAAAAATATTTGTTATAAAAAACAGTAACAATTTTATAAACCCAATTTGATCGACGAGAACTTATTTTAATTTGAATTATTGTTTTTAATTTTATCAATTTTTATTTTACGTTAATTCATTTTTAGTCCAAAAAGTGGATATATTTTTTGTTTATTTTAGGTAAATCTCTCATTAATTCAGTTTAACGGGTTTCTTAGTAACATAAAAAAACAAAATACTAAAGTCGGAAACTGAAATAAAAAATATACAATTGCTGTTAAATTTATTAAGCTTAACTGAAACAAAAATGAAATAAAATTATTTAACAATGATACCAAAAAATTATAAAATGCGGTTTAGAATAAATAAAGTAATGAATTTTCATTTTTTTTAACCTAATCTTTTGAGTTAATTCTGAAAAAAAATATAAAAATATAGAATTTTTTATTATGATAATACAAAAATAAAACTAAATACAGCAAAATAAGTGAAAGTCAAAATTCTGAAGCAATAAAATTTTTAGAAATTAGTAAAAGTTTTGCTGAGAAACGTTAATAAAAAAATGTAAAAATATAAAAATTAATTAATTAGATGAAAAAATAACTGACTCAATATTTTTCAGAATATTTTCTTGTTTGAGGATTTTTTAGTCCAATGTTAATTGTCCACTTTTGCCAAAAACTTGAACCATGTGTCGTGTAGATTTTGTTTTTATACTTTCTTCTTGATATATTTCCTTTTGACGTCATCATTAAACAAGTTTTACACATTTTTGTATACCTACTCTATTTTTCATACTTTTTTGATAATGTTTAAATTTTTAATTAAATTTTTCAAATACGAATCTGATTTGTTTAATTACTATTTGATGCCTTCTCGATCTAGGGTCGTTCATAAAAATATTCACTAATAAATGGGAGAGAGGGGTACTGCTTAGCGTGACGAGATAAAACAAGGGGTGAAGAACGGGTCAAAGAAACTCTAACGTTTATCAATTTTATTTTAATTTCTTAATTTGGCAGTTCTTAATTTTTTTTCATTCTCAAGTACTTAAAAGCCTGTAAATAAAGATAGTCAAAAATAATAGTAGATAGGCTATGCCAGTCCGAGTACATGTATAGGAAATTCAATGTGTTAAAGAGAGAGAATACATATATTCTATGTATCAGAGAAAGAGTGCTAGATCTATAACGTAATAGATAGCAGAGAATGCTGACAGGGCAGAAGAGTCTGCCGGACTTAAAGACCGGTTAAGCATCTAGTCTAGTCTTCAGGTATTTCAGATCCTTCTGCCCTGTCTGCATCCTATGGTATATATTACGTTATCGGTATAACACTCTCTCTTTCTCTCTCTCTCTGTCTCTGACACATTGAATCTCTGCATCCTCTCTCTCTCTAACATATTTAATTCTCTATACCTGTACTCGGACTGCTACTAATAATGTATGCTATTTTAATAACAAGAAATCATTTATAGGGGGTGGGTTAGCTTTTGTGACGTAGTATTTATTATTTGAGGTCGCTGAAAGTATGACGATGTGGGAGGGAGGAATCGCAAAAGGTAAAATCGCGAGGGACGTATTTTATGGACTGCTCCTCCAACTTTGATTACTAAATTTAATTTTTATGACGTTTCGTTGGGTTTTCTTTGTATTGATATGATTAAATGTACATGTCTTATTATTCTTCGTATACGGTTTGCAGTTCTTACTTAATTTAATATATACTTTGAGAACGAGAAAACGCCCATCCATACGATATTCGAAATAAATTAATTCTTTTATCCACAATCACCTTATAATTGAAGTTTTATCAATACTTATGAACCCTATAAAGTACTTCTTTATGGAATAATGAAATTAATTTATTCCACTAGTGGAATAATGAAAAATAAATAGCAACCATTCAACACCTCCCGATATTTTTGTACGTAATTTCAATGATTTTTGAGGAAGTGACAGCTGTCAGAGTAAAATGTCAAATGATTTTTTAATTAAAAATTTCGGCGGTTCTGATTCTTATGCGTTTAATATTTTTGCGCGAATAAAATACTATCTAAAACACTTATACAATGAATAACTGGTTAACTGCATACAATACTTTAGGTATGGCAATTAAAAATAATAAAGATAAAATAAATAAAAATGTTCAATCGGGAGTTTATTCACTAACTTGTGGGTCTTGTCCAATCAAAAAGGTATATAGGTCAAACGGGGAGAACATTTGTCAAAAGGGTTAATGAACATAGAAGACATAATAAAATAGATTCAAATTTTTCTAATCATTTGATTAATGAAAATTGTATTTTTAATGATAATTTTGCAATCTTACATATGCAAAGTAAATAAATTGGTTAAATTATTTAGAAACATTAGAAATCAATAAATTTAAACATTCGGATTTATTATTAAATGACCGATCTTAAAAATTCGCCACTTTTAAATCTCTTTTTGACAAATGTTTTAAATTTTAAATTCTTTTAATATTTCAATTGCAATAATTGTTAATAGGTATTAGTTAAGCTCTCATAATATTAATCTTAGCTGTTTTAGTATACATTTCTGGATATTTTTGTAAATAATATTAGTCTGATGAAGTTACTATGTAACGAAAATTTTTAGATCACGTGCAAAAATTAAATATTCTGAATAATTCGAAGGTAGGTCAAATTAGATCCCTGAGATACCCCTGAATTATCATGAAAATTTTTTAAAGTATTTCCGTTGTGTTTGTAGATAATTTTTGATCAATTCTAGAAAATTTTGTGTCGCAGCGTATTTACTAATTTTACCATTGTATAATAGTATTTACTCTTTATTTTACTCAAGATAATATCGTGGTTTACCTATCGAAGGTTTTTTTAAAGTCAGTAAATTTAGTATCTATTTATATATATTTCGCTCTGCATGTTTAAGAGGCCCATGGCTTGGTTTGTCATTTCTTTCCACATCTTCCTATTTGTACTTCCATATATTGTATCCCTAGAGGTTTTCGAAAACAAATTCTACTTTTTTCTTTTAATCTTCCTCTCATCTTTTTTGGTCCTATGCTTCTGCTAAAATGATCATTTTTAGCATTCTATTTGGTGCCTGCCAACCTAGCCGTCTTAGTTTTTGTGCCCGTCTTGATTCTTTAAACATATCCACCATCTCTTGGTTTATTCTTCTATCCCATATCTCAGTGTTTCGTTTTTCTTCACAAATTTTCCTTAATACCTTTCTTTTTCAGACTTCTTATGTATTTATATTTGCTTTCCTCAAATTCCATTTTTCACAGACGAAAGTAACTAATGGCCTTATTAGAGTTATTATAGTCTAATTTTTAGTTTACTTGTTATTAACTTATTATTTATGAGATGGTTTTAGGTATATAAATAATTATTTCCGTTTCCCAGTATTGTTTTTATTTCTTCTTTCGTATCCTGCTTTCTAGTGAATGTTGCTCCCAAATAAACAAATTGCTCGCTCTTTTCAAACTTACATATCTTAACACTATTTGTTTTTACTGTAAATTAATATTGATAGCTTTTTCGGCCATAAACTCATATTATTGAGGAACTATATATTTGAGAGGTAGTAAAACTCTAAATCCTGTATCACAAAATTTTAATATAATCTTTAGATAAAAAGTAGGGGAAGATGATTCAATTACAAATGGGCGGCGACTAGTTTCGGCATTATGCCATCATCAGATTTATAATACAGAGTGTAAGAAACCGAGGTGGAATACATTAACAAAACTTACCTAACTAAATACAGTAAAATCGTAGAACATTATAAAAGTAAGAAAAGTGTGTGCATAATTAGGAAATAATGCCTAGAAAATAGTCGCCGCCCATTTGTAATTGAAGCTTCTCCCATTACTTTTTATCAAAAGATTATATTAAAATTTTGTGGTACAGGATTTAGAGTTTTACTACCTCACCATTTGACCACATTTGAGATTATGAATAACATGAATATATTTGATAATACATTGATATAACTTGACACATTTTAGTAGCTCTTATTTAATCATATTCAAAAAATATCTGGCAGGTTTTTTTGATAACAGATCTCACAGACAGGTTTGTTAAAATATCTATCATCCACTTTTTATTAAAAAGTTTGTTGTGTGATCTATGAAAATATATGAAATGGAACAAGGCTGTTTTCCTTTCAGGATATTCATTAAAATTCACTGCATGTCGATATTTAGATTCAAAGAGAATATTGAACGAAATGAGAAAAACTAAAGTAGATATGAGCTGTAATTGCACTGAATATTAAAGAACACAAGAACAAAAATCGGTGTCTAACAATATTAAGATGTTCGTTATAATAATAATAAAAATAATAATTTAAATCAATCAAATTTTAACATTTCCGTATTACTAAAGGAATCTATCAACACTTTGAGAATAATGATATCCTAATGACAATAATAATAATATTCTTTATGTTCCATTTGACAATTTGTACAGGATTCGCCACTTTTTTTATATAAAAAAAATATATACAATCATACTAATACAATTAAAAATAAATCAATTAAAATTAAAAATATTTAACATTTAATAATTAAAAAATTCGTCCACTGAGTAAAAACAATACTCCAATAAAAACATTTTTAATGTCCTTTTGAAAATATTGATATTGGCTGCTTCTTTTACAGTACTGGGCAATTTATTGAACATTTTCTGGAACAAATAATTAGGAGCATTTGATCTTATTTTTAGACGGCAAAATGGATTATTATGTTCACCAACCTGCCGCGTATGGTATCGGTGTATATTTTCTACCTTACAAACAGTTTTTTCTTCTTATAAATATATAGACACATTTCAAAGATGAACAAAGACGGAAAAGGTCAAAATTAAATATGAAAACGTGTTTCTATATATTTTAAATTTGTATATTCCTCCTAATACAACTAATGATGAATTTCAATTACTTTTTGATGGTATCGAATCGTTGTGGTATCTGTATGATTGTAAGCTATTAATTTTAGGTGATTTCAACATCCCCGAATATGCGTCGTTTAAATTTAACTCGCAAGTAAATATAACTAGAAAAATCTTATCGCTAAATAATTTTCAAAATTTTTTTACTTTAACCCAACTTAACGAGATAACAAATGATCTTAATCGTATTCTAGATCTTGTTTTCTCTAATATCAAACATTGTTCTGTGCAAAGAGCATCGTATATTCTTGCACCTCTTGATTCTCATCATCCTGCACTAGTTATTGAGGTTCCATTTAAGAGTACTAAACATATTATTCCAAATTCGTCAACAGGATTCAATTTCAAAAAAGCAGACTTTCCTAATCTCTATAAAATGCTACTAGATGTAGACTGGAACTTTCTGAACAATTGCTCAGACCCTAATACTGCTTTAAGTCTATTCTATGATGAATTAAACACACTATTTGATCAGTATATTCCAAAAAAGAAACCAACCAACAGTCACTATCCGCCTTGGTTCAACCATGACATAATTAACTCGCTAAAACAAAAAAATAAGTCTTGGATAAAATATAAACGTACTCGAAGCATTCTTGATTACAATTTATTTAGTCAGTTGAGGGCTGAATTTAAGAGAAAAACTACTTTATGTTATGTAAATTATGTCAAACGCTCTGAAGAAAACATCAAGTCCGATCCTAAAACATTCTGGTCGTTCATTCAATATAGGAAAGGTGACGTGTCCGCAATACCTAACTTAATGAACTTTAATAATAATCAGCTAAATACGCCTAAAGAAACTGTGGATGCTTTTGCAAACTTCTTTTCAGGAAATTATACATCACTCAGTGGTAATGCTCAGTATACCATGAATAACTTAAATGATAATAATAATACTAACATTAATATAACTCACGTAACGGAGGCAGAAGTACTATCTGCCCTGAAAAAACTTAAGCCAAAATTAACAACTGGGCCAGATAACGTTCCAGCATTTTTGATAAGAGATTGTGCGCACGTATTTTATAAACCGCTAACGGTTATCTTCAATATTATGTTTAAAACGCAAGTTTTTCCCAATTGCTGGAAGTTAGCTAGAACCTGTCCTGTTTTTAAAAGTGGAAGTAAAAATGACATATCAAATTATCGCCCCATTACTATTCTGAGTAACTTCTCAAAGGTATTTGAAATACTGTTGCACACCTATCTCTCTTTCCAGGTTCGTGAAATTATTACTCCTACTCAAACATGGTTTCACTTTAGGTCGTTCGACGGTAACAAATTTATTCTGTGTCACTCAGTACATTGCAGAAGCTCTTGATAGGCAAAGTCAGGTAGATATTATATACACTGACTTCTCCAAAGCCTTTGACAAAATTGACCATAATTTACTAATAGCTAAACTTCTCTCATTAGGTTTTAATGATTCACTAGTAAATCTATTTAGATCCTATTTGACAAATCGCAGCCTTTACGTGCTGTGCTTAGGCCACAAATCTGCATACTACAATCAAACATCAGGAGTACCCCAAGGATCGGTGTTGGGACCTTTACTATTTTTAATCTTTATAAATGACATTGTCTGGAATCTGAATGTTCCGAATCTTTTATTTGCCGATGACTTAAAGATTTTCTGTGAAATATCTACTCTTTCGGATTGCATCAAATTGCAGGAAAATTTGGGCCGTTTATATGAATGGTGTATAAATAATAAGTTACCGTTAAACGTGAAAAAATGCAATGTAATGTCGTTCAGCCGCAAAGATTCAGTACTCCTATTTAACTATCGTCTAAATACTGCCACACTAGCACGACCGGAATTAATAAAGGATCTTGGCGTTCATTTTGATCCAAAACTAACGTTCATACCTCACATTGAAAAAACAACGGCTTCGGCGCATCGAGTTTTGGGTTTTATTGTGAGGAATATGAGATCTTTCGGAGACTTTTCAACCATGAACATTCTTTTTTCGGCCTTTGTTCTATCAAAATTGGAATATGCCAATATAATTTGGAGTCCAATATATTCAAATCATTTTTCCCAGCTAGAACGAATCCAGCGTAAGTTTTTTAAATCGGCATGTTTTGCAATTGATGGTATTTATCCCACGAGAGGACTTCCTCAGTCTTACTACCTTGATCGGTTTAGTGTAAGCAGTCTACAAAAAAGACAAATGATGCACTCAATAGTATTTTTAGCAAAACTTCTGAATAACACTGTTGATTGCATTTCGCTTACTGCAATGTTGAACTTTCACGTTCCACGAATAAACTCTCGGTCTAATTATACTTTCTATCAACGACCATTTAGAACAAATATCTACAAATCATCTCCTCTGTATCAAATGATCGATAATCTCTCAAGAGTTGAAACTGATCTTGACATTTTTAATTGCTCTGTTGCATCTATTAAGCGTATTGTATTTGTACAGTTGAAGTAGGATGTAATGAGTGTAACCCTTTTTCTGTTTTTCTTTCTTGTAAAGTTTTTTTGTTTTTTTAGGTTGCACTCATTACCGTCTATTTCTTCTTTATTTCTTTATTATTATTTTTTGTCTCATTACAAGTATTGTATTACCTTATCCTATAATTGGGGGAAACCCTGTTGGGTATTGTATTAAAATAAATAAATAAATAAATAAATAAATAAATAAATAAAAGGTAAAATACCATATTCTTTAAAATGATGTCTGCATGTTTCTCTCTGACTTATTCTTGCTGTACATCGCAGAACTCTTTTCTGCGCAATAAATACTTGATATGAATTGATGGAATTTCCCCATAAACATATACCATACCTAATCCGAGAGTCAACCTGTGCAAAATAAACCATTACAAGTTGATGAAATTCCAATACTAATCGAAGATTGAGAAAAAGAAATTTTAACGAATTAATTTTGGAAACAAGTTGACTATAGTGTGTTTTCCAGTCTAGCTTTTCGTCAACCAAAATTCCTAAAAAGCGTTACAATAATATTAATATTGTTATTATTGATAAAGAAGTCTTGAACTGTCCCTGTAGTAATAAATCCATCCAAAGGACAATAGGCATTTTTATACGGGTTTTGGACCCACCCTTAACACCAATGAGTTATATGTCATTAGAAAGGTATTTTTACGTAGAATGATAAGTTCGATTCAAAAACATAACTTTGGCACTGCAGTTTTGAGTTATAATGATTTGAATTGACATGCTTGTTATGCAATGATATTTACTTGTTTTATTTACATGGTATTAACACATGACTTCGCGCCAATACTAAGCTACAACTTTTTTATTATTCTATGCCACGTTAGTACCCAAGGTCAACCTTAATTTCCCCTAACCTAACCTATCAAATGAAACAATTAGTTCACTTCTGATTATGTTTATTAGAATATAGTATTATAACTTAATTATACTCAATTCTTCTTTAATCTTCTTCATCAACTATAACATTATTTAGATAATTTGCACTAGCATTAAATAAATGGTGCCTACCAAACCCTATAGGTATATTGGCCGCAGGTAGCTAGATTGAAATGATTTTTTTTAAATGGCACCTCCTGTATGTATTTATTTTTTCCTTAAAAACCTGATTTCAATATAGTATAATCATTGGGGTATAAATTATATATTTACAGAATTACATGGTGTTAAAAATCACCAATGTTTAAACCTTAGGTGTTTTCTGCGTCAACAAAACTATTACGGATTTGGCAAAACAGCTTACATGTCCCTATCCTAACTTTTTACCGGTTATTTTCTGCGTTATAAAAAAAGTAAAAGATGTGATCAAAAATTCATAAGTTTGTTTATTTGGTCACCTTGTATATGATTTTATATACGATCATTGAATATTGCTAAAAAGTCTAGATAGTAACATGTAAGCTGTTTAGTTAAATATTCAATCGTTTTGACATAAAAATGACATAAAACTCAAAGACCCTGTAACTCTTTAACTACCTATTTACTTTAGACCCCAAGTGTTTAGTTTACTGTAATCAGATTTTCGAGAATTTGAAATTATAAAAACATGTGTGTGTAATTTCAAAAAACATTTTCTATCAAGTTTTTAAAGAATGGTTTGACATAACAAGTTACCCGCTACAGTATCATTAATTATATTTTGACCACCTCTGAATCTTAGTTGTATAAAAGTTTCAAGGATCGCCATTTAATTTTAAGAACTATACAAGATTCACACAGACTGTTTCATTTTTTTAAATGGCACACGCTATATATTTATATTTTAGATTTCTCTTTAAAAATATCATTTTAACAAACTATATAAGTTGAGGTCAAAATGACGAGTTACAGGGTGTGAAAAACTCTTAATTTTATCACTTCAAGTACCTTTTACTCGAATACGATTGATTATTTGGAAAAGGGTTAAATGTTTAGGATAAGTTCTACTACATTAAATAAAAATTTTAGATATACAGTTTGATCAAAAATTCATCATTTTTAAAGTTTTCCGACAAAAAAAGCAATCATTGACCTGTCATTTAAATCAATAATCCCGTAGCGTTAAATCCCTATAACTTGGAACTGCGGTACCTAAGGTACGTTTTTGAATTAAAATTATTATTCTACATAAAAATGCCTTTCGGATGATATATATTTTATTGCTATTGAGGGTGAGTCCAAAATGCCCATTGTCCTTTGTTTTATTAGGATTAAAGAATAGGTCAAGGTTATTAAAATAGTTAAAAATATCTAAAATTAGTGTAGCGCTCTTCACAACCAATTCTTCAGAGTCCTTGACTGAAACCAAAACAGAAACATCATCTGCATACGCAACATACTCCGAGTTCTTTATACACAAACTTATATTATTGATATATAATACAAATAAAATAGGACCCAGTATGGATCCTTGAGGAACACCAATTACATTCAAAGTCCGAGTTGATAGTTCTCACTAAGTCACATTCTCTGTTAGTTAATGAGACATATTGTTTACGATCACTTAGAAAGGATGATATAGAGTCCAGCGACACACCACGAATTCCAAAAATTTTCTAATATTGATAATAAGGTATCATTATTGACACAGTCTAATTCCCTACTGAGATCACAAAAAATACCAACAGGGTACTCGACTATTTGAAAATACTTTATAATTTGATTGTAAAATGAGACCATTCGGTAGAAGTAGATTTGTTCTGACAAAATCCATGTTGATTTTCGGTAATGATTTTGTTACTTAAAAACGAGAGATATCTATCAAGAAATGCATATTCGAAAATTTTGGAAAAAATACTAGGAATAGTTACTGGCCTATAATTTTCAATTGATGTTCCATCCTTTTTTTTAAATATTGGAATTATTTTTCCTGTTTTTAAATTAGAAAGAAAAGAACCACATTCAAAAGACATATTTATCAAGTATGTTAAAGGGTCAATAATATAATCGAGGACTTTTTTCATTAAGAAATTTGGAAATATCATCGACATCACAGGATTTTTGGATTTTTTATTTTTAAGTTTAAGAAGAATCAATTGTAATAATGCAGTTGCGCAAAAAGGTGTTAAATATAAACATTTTTTATTTGAAAAAGTACCATTAACGTTAAAAATCTTGTCTACTTTTATGTTATTACTACGGCCCGCCAATACTTCACCGTTTGGTGAAGTCTGGCAAACCGTAGGATTGAAATCGTGCAAAAATCTCAAAAAAATTTTTTGCTCCAAATGACTTAAAATGTCATGAAACGCGGAAAAAATTGATTTGTGTGGATGCACAGACAGACGATAACTCGAGAACGATACGGCCGATCCCGCCTACTAAGTGAAATTTGTCGAATACATCATTTTTCTTAATATGAATATTTTGATGTGTTTTAACTTTATTGGTTAATTCGGGCACTAACAGAGGAACTGTTCGTGGGCAATGCTATAGATACGATTTTCTGATTTTTTTCAGCAAGTAATCACTATACGGGAGGGAAAGTGTAGGCGACAAAATGGATTCCTGACAATGATGGTGTGAGAAAGAAAACCGTCATGAGTAAGAAAAGAAGAAAGCCATATGCAAAAATTTTCGCTAATGGTACAATTTGGTCAATTTTGTCAAACACGGTGGTAAATAATCTATATAACTCCTACCGCCACTATATGGAATTCAATGTGTTAGAATGAGATGATGCAGATATCAGCATGTCAGAGTCAGTCTGCAAGTACTTCAGCTCCATCTGGTAGGACAGTAGACGTACTGAAGACTGGACCACACGAAGCTGAAGTACCTGAAGCATTGTATAAAGAGTAAAAATATTTACGTTCAGGAATTTTCAAATGAAGAATGAATCAAAATCCAACGAAGGGCAATAATTAAATAAGACACATTATGAAAAATTAACATACGACGAAATGACTAAATTTTGTTAGTCAACAATTATTTATATGGCAGCTCAGAATGTACACAAATGAGAATTTAATTGCCTACGCCTCTGCGAATAAAATGTTGACGCCATCTGTTATTGGGGTAAGTCGGGTGCCAAAGTTATGAAAATAATTGATTTAAGCTATGATCTACGACCTACAGTAAGATAAGACTTGCCGTGGACGTAAACTATCCCACCGCCATCTATCAGTTACGTCAATCCCTTCAAATGATATCCCGGTAAGATTGACCTACTATCCTATTACTCTTTATACAATGCCTGAAGACCCAACCAGACGAAGCTGAAGACTAGATCAGACTGAACTAAAGTACCTGTAGACCGGCTCTGATATGCTGAACCTCTGCATCCTCTCACTCTAACACATTGAATTCCCTAAAGTGGCGGTAGGTGTTGTAATTCTGGGCACTTTGAGCCTATGTAAACTTTCGGGTGACTAATAGGGAACTTCTCGTATTTACAAACCCAAGGATAAAGGGAACAAACGTCAACATTTTTATTTTTTTATCACCTTAAGCTTTGTAGTATTCAAAGGTATTTCCAGTACGTCCTTTGTAAAACGAGTCTCTAGGATTGAGTAGTGTTTGCAATACGAGGGGATGATTTTCTGTATATTGTTGTAAATCTATGTTTTGCTCTAGTTGTCGACTATATTCGCAGTCCAGTATTTCTTGTAAATTTTATTAACTGATAATATCTGTATTAGGTAAAGAACTGATCCCAATACACTACCATGTGGTGCTAATACCTTGATATTTTTCACTCCATCAATAGGCAGGTTCAACATTTTTTTTAACTGAAATCGAGAGATTTTATCATTTAAAAACGATCAAAAAAAATTGAGTGCAAAATATTAATATTTACGTCCGCTGTAAGCATTTAAAAATCAAGGATCGGCGAAAGGCTGGAAAACGTACCTGTGAGCGAGACAAGACCGTGTGTTTTCCAACAACTTTTGTCTCAAAGTTTTTTGAAGTGGGGTATCGTTGGAAAGCTCTCGCTGAGCGTAGTAAATACCGATGACTAGTTTTTTGATACCACTCACATAAGTCGAGTTAACAGTTTTCGAAAACTGAGAAAGGTACCAAACGATTTGTATTCTTATTTCTTTTGGTTTGATTTCAGCCTCTTCTAGATTAAGGTTGGTCCAATCAAGAGAGCGTTTTCTCCCTTGTCCCTTCAAGAATCTATAAGCTTTTTGTATATTACTTTTTGCCTATGTACCATCTGATCTTTTAAGTTTTTAATAGCTCTCCAAAATGAATTATTATTATTATTGAATATAAATTAACTTTTAATTTATCAGTCAGTTCCTCCGAAATCAATTATTTTGGTTCGATTCTTTTCTTAGACCCAGTTTCCTATTAAGTGGCTAATATCTTCCTTAAATCTGACATTCATATTGACTTCAAACCTTCTTTTTTTCTTCAAGCATCTTAGTAAATTCCAAAGATGTCGTTTTCTTTCTCCCTGTGCATTCGCCAACCATATTTTAGAATCCAGACATTCACATGATAATTTTAACGTCATTGTATTAAAAGTACAAAAATTGAATTTATTAGAGATGTTTGAAATCAAAAGGGCTCTTTCGAACACAAATATTACTTGTCTTAATGAACAACTGTACCCTACCCAAAATTATTAATTTCTACATTTACGTTTCTAATTTTTTCATTTCATTTACTTCAACTTGATACATCTTGTAGGTTATTTCTTCTTTTTTTTAATTTTGATCTCGTATTTTATTAAGTTCTACTAGTGGTCTGTTACTTTTTCCTTTCCGGTCATTGTCTATCACGTCAAATTCATTTGTCTTTGAGCTGTCACTTGTCAAATTTGTCATTTAAATTTAGTTGCCCCATGGTGTTTGAGACGCAATTTAATTTATCAATCTTAACTTCAACATCTTATGATGCACTTGGATGTAAAACTGGTACAAATTTGAATGGAAGCATCAAATGTTCTTTAAAAAAATTTCAAATTACAAAGATTATTAAGTTTTACAATTTTTGAGGTGATCATTTAATAATCATACCATTTTGTAACTCAATTTTTTGTGTTTTAACAAATTTTATAATTTGTATTGTAGGCCTGGTGATGACCATTGTTTGGCCGAAACATGTTGCCCATGCCCACTTGTTTAAGTAATTTACGATATATTTTATATGGTATGACTTTGAGTTTCTTATTATTCTTTTTAGCTTATTACTTTTTATTTCGAGGTTGACCCTCTTTTTTAGCTTATATGACTGGGCTATAAGTGGTTTACGCGGTAGTTAACAAATTCGTTTAACTGTATTTTATACCCCAATAAATACCTATTTAAACTATACCATTTTGGTAACGTTATATGTAAGTTTATTCTCAATTAGAATTGAGTTTAATTTAAACTGTGAGATGAAAAGCAGAAACAGTAAATTATTGAGTTAACCATTAACTTAAATTAAATGAGAATTGGACTGGAAATTTCGTCAAACATTTGCAATTTACTTATTTTGATATTGGTTTCGCTTAAAATAACTTAATTCAACAAGTATTATTTTAACGATCGGTTAAAATCGGTTGTGTCGCCCCAAAACTTTCCCGACGAGTATCTAGAGACTAATACTTTTCTGATATTTATTGTTGAATTGGGAATTTGGTACCTTTAGTTTTTAACAATGTTGAAAACTATCGTCACCACTAACCAAAACTGCACTTTTTTTATCACTCTGCGTACGTTTCGCTGACTATGTGAGCATCATCAGGAGTTGATGATATTATCTTTTTACGATTTCATTTTTTTATTTTTTTATTTTTTTCCGTTTTTTGTCAATTTCTTAAATTTTTTCTTGTTTTTTTCCGATTTTTTTTTTAATTCCTCGATTTTTAAAATTTTTTTCGATTCTTTTGCCGATTTTTCATGGTTTTTTTAATTTTTTTGGACTGTTCAATTGTTTTCGTTTTATCCTTTTGGATTCTTTTCTTTTTTTCGACTTTTCTTAATTTTTTCGATTTTGTTCGTTTTTTCCGATTTTTGGGTGATTTTTTCGATTAATTTTTTTTTTTTTATTTATATTGATTTTTTTAATTTTCTAGTTTATTTCCAATTTTTTTCGATCCTTATGTTTGGTTTTGTCAATTTTTTCGATTCTATTTTCAAGTTTTTGAATTTTTGTCGTTTTTTTGTCAATTTCTCAAATTTTTCCTTGATTTTTTCCGATTTTTTTTTTTAATTTTTCGATTTTTTCTAATTTTTCACGGTTTTTTTTTATTTTTTGGACTGTGCAATTGTTTTCGTTTTTTTTTTAGAATTTATAAGCTTTTTCTTTTTTTCAACTTTTTTTTAAATTTCTTAATTTTTTTTTGATCTCGTCCATTTTTTTCGTTTTTTTTTCCGATTTTTGTTGATTTTTTCGATCAATTTTTATTTTTTTCATTTATATCGAGTTTTTTCATTTTATTTCATTTTTTAGTTTATTTCCATTTTTTTCCGATTCTTATGTTCGGTTTGTCAATTTTTTCGATTTCATTTTCAATTTTTTTAATTTTTTTCGTTTTTAGTCAATTTCTCACATTTTGTTTTGATTTTTTCCGATTTTTTTTAATTTCTCGATTTTTTCCATTTTTTTTATTCTTTTGCTGATTTTCACGGTTTTTTTGATTTTTTGAACTGTTCAATTGTTATCGTATTATCTTTTTGGATGTTGTAAGCTTTTTTCTTTTTTCGACTTTTTTTTTAATTTCTTGATTTTTTTTCGATCTCGTCCATTGTTTTCGATTTTGTACATTTTTTCCCAATTTTCGATGATATTTTTCGATAAATTTTCATTTTTTTTTATTTGTATCGAGTTTTTTTCATTATCTTTTGATTTTTTTAATTTTCAATTTTTTCCAATTCTTATGTTTGGTTTTGTCAATTTTTTCGATTCTATTTTCAATTTTTTTAATTTTTTCCGTTTTTTTTGTCAATTTCTCAAATTTTTTTTTTTGATTTTTTTTCAATTTTTCGATTTTTTGCAATTTTTTTTTCGATTTTTTTGCCGATTTTTCACGATTATTTTTTTGGACTGCAATTGTTTTCGTTTTATATTTTTGGGTTTTATAAGTTTTTTTCTTTTTTTTCAACTTTTTTTTTAAATTTCTTAATTTGTTTTCGGTCTCGTCCATTATTTTCGAATTTGTTCGTTTTTTCCGATTTTTGTTGATTTTTTCGATTAATTTTTTTTTTATTTGTATAGTTTTTTCATTTTACTTCGATTTTTTTTTATTTTCTAGTTTATTTCCAATTTTTTTCAGATTTACTCCGATTCTTATGTTCGGTTTCGTCAATTTTTTCGATTTCATTTTTTTTTATATTTTTTCCGTTTTCGATTTCTCAAATTTTTTCTTGATCTTTGCGATTTTTTTTAATTTCTCAATTTTTTCCAATTTTTTTCGATTCCTTTGCCGATTTTTCACGTTTTTTTTTTATTTTTTGAACTGGTCAATTGTTTTTGTTTTATCTTTTCGAATTTTATTAGTTTTTTTTATTCGACTTTTTTTTAAATTTCTTAATTTTTTTTCTATCTCGTCCGATTTTGTTCGTTTTTTCCGAATTTTTGTTGATTTTTTCGATTAATTTTTATTTATTTTTTATTTGTATCGAGTTTTTTCATTTTCTTTCAATTATTTTTTTATTTTCTAGTTTATTTCCAATTTTTCCGATTCTTTTGTTCGGTTTTGTCAATTTTTTCGATTTCATTTTCAATTCTTTTAATTTTTTCCATTTCTTGTCGATTTCTGAAATTATTTCTTGATTTTTTTTTAATTTCAAAATTTTTTCCAATTTTTTTCGATTCTTTTGCTGATTTTTTCACGTTTGTTGGTTGTTTTTTTAACTGTTCATTTGTTTTATATTTTCGGATTTTATTAGTTTTTTCTATTCGACGTTTTTTTTAATTTCTTAATTTTTTTTCGATTTTGTCCATTTTTTTTTATTTTGTTCGTTTTTTCCGATTTTTGTTGATTTTTTGGATTAGTTTTAATTTTTTTTATTTGTATCTTCATTTTCTTTCGATTTTTTTTTATTTTCTAGTTTATTTCCAATTTTTTCAATTTTTTTAAATTTTTTATGTTAATTTCTCAAAATTTATCTTGATCTTTTCTTATTTTTTTTTTCTCAATTTTTTCCAATTTTCTGTCGATTCTTTTACCGATTTTTCACGTTTATTTTTTTATTTTTTGAATTGTTCAATTGTTTTAGTTTTATCTTTTCGGATTTGTTTAGTTTTTTTTATTCGACTTTTTTTTAACATCTTTTTTTCGGTTTTGTCGATTTTTTTCGATTTGTTTCAATTTTTGTAGATTTTGTTTTGGATTTTATTCGATTTCTTTGTGTTTTTTCCTATTTTTTTCGCGTTTATTCGATATTTTTCGCTTTTATTCGATTTTTTTAATCCTTATTTCGTATATGTGTATTCAGTTAAAAACCCCAAAAATGATATTAATCTTTTTCCCGCTACTTATACCATATATACTGTAAATTTTCGAAAACTCAAAATTACTGCCAAAATATTGCCGTTTTTCACTTGTTTTTTTTTCAATTTGTTTCCATTTTTGCCGATTTGTTTTGACAATTTTCGGTTTCTTTCGATTTTGTCTGATTTTTTACTTTCGACTTTTTCAATTTTTCCGATTTTTTCTTGATTTTTTCCGATTTCTATTTTGGATTCCTCGATTTTTTCCAATTTTTTGTATTTTAACTTTCCCGGTCTCATCGAAGGCCCATTTTTCACTTTTTATTGACCGCTTTTTTAATGACTACCGGAAACTGGCGATCCTTCGATTAATCTCAAAAAGATTTATGATTCAATTCATCACAAATACACGCGCCTTACGTGTTAGCATATTAAAATTTCCTCTAATTATTAGAAATTTGATACGAAAAATTTCCCAACGAACATGTAGGTGACGGACGGCTAGTCGAGGCGTGATATTTCAGATAAACGAATAATACCGTTGATTTATTCAGTGTCAATTTAATCACTGGCACGACGTTTTAATCAAAAAGCTGACCATTTTCCGATATGTTTAGACCTTGTCATGTTTTATTATAGTAATTGAATACTTCCGATCAATTGATGCTCTTCACAATACTCGAATTATCAGATATATAATAAAAATATAGTCTTTTTTTGCACAAATATTCAAATTGATGGGTATTTAATTTTCTTTTTTTATTATGATTAATTCTCTTTTGCCACCGAGCAAGGTTATGTTGTTTGTTTCCTTATTGCTTACTTCCTTATATGTTCTTGCCTTTTTTTTTTTTTTTTTTTTTTTTTTTTTTTTTTTTTTTTTTTTTTTTTTTTTTTTTTTTTTTTTTTTTTTCATTAATACTGGAGGTAGGTTAGATTCGATATTATGTCCATCAAGTTCTTGCCGAAGAGCCGAAAAATTGTCACATTTATACCTGGCCAAAAATGAACTTTTACCTGAGAAAAAGAAGTAATAGCCAATGACTGGAAGACATTATTCAGCAAACCTTTCAGTTTTTTGTTTTTTAGCAAATATTTTACTTATTATTTTAACATGATACTTATTATCAGGGTTCGAAAATATCATGATATTTATATAAATATCATATCACATCTGATATATTTTTTTAATTTAATTATTTAATTAAAAAACAGTATTGTTTCTTGCACAAACTAAATTTTAACACAAACACACATTAACAAAAACCTATATTCTAAACAACAAAACCGTTTATTCTAATTCAAATTAAAAATAAAAAACAAAAATAATTAAAAATAAACAAATATCACTGGGCAAATTTTATTGGTGTGTTAAAATACAGTCAAAATACTGCCAAACAGAATGCTTTGGTTTTGGCATAATATTGAATAAAAATCAGAACTAACTTAACACAACAATCAACACAAAGGGGAAACACAGAAAGAATTATTTGCAGTGTTACCGTTTTCAATAAACCGTATTTTACCAACATTTCGACAATAAACTAGTAAAGTCTACTATCTAAATCTTACCTGTGTATTTTAATCTATTTTATTAAAAGAAGTCTTTGACTATCTAAATCTAACCTGTGTATTAAAAAAGAAGAAAATATAACACTATTTATATTTATTTTATTAAAAGAAGTCTTGACTTTCTAAATCTAACATGTCTATTAAAAAAAGAAAATATAGCTTTCTCTTTCCACTTATTCTCCACTACGTTCCCTATTGTTTTCCACTTTCCGCTATTTTTTATTCCACTCTTTCCACCTCCTTTTTTCTACTTTTTTTTCTACATTTTCTCCTTTATTTTTTATTAATTTCTTTGTGTCATACTTTTTTGTTCCACTTTATCCCGTTAAAACTTGTTTTCTACTTCTTTCCCAATTTTTTTCACTTTTCCCTTACTTTTTTCCAGTTTTTCCCCTACTTTTTCACTAATTTTTTTATATTTCAAACTTTTTTCCACTTTTTCCCCGACTCATTTTTCTCCTCTATTTTTATTATTTCAATTTTTTTCTGCAATTTTTCCACCATCTTTTTTTCCTCTACTTTTTTACCAATTTTTTTATATTTCAAATTTTTTTTCCAATTTTTCCCCCCATTTTTTTGTTTTAGATATTTTTTTACATTTTTTGCCCTACATTTTTTAGTTTCAATCGTTTTCTCCCCTTTTTTCTTAACTTATTTTTTCTCCTGTTTTTTCAGTAATTTTTTTCCCATTATTTCCTCACCCTCTTACCCCTACTTTTTTAATAATTTCTTTGTGTTCCACTTTTTCTCCTCAAGAACTTTTTCCACATCTTTCCCTATTTTTTTCACTTTTCCCCTACTTTTTTCCATGTTTTTTTATTCCACCCTTTCCTCTACCGTTTCCACTTCCATTTCTTCCCCTATTTTGTTACTTTTCCCCTACTTTTTTATTTTATCCTTTCCCTACTTTTTTATTCTGTCCTTTTCCTACATTTTCCCACTTCTTCTCATAATTTTTTGACTAATTTTTTTGTGTAAAATTTTTTTTCTTCTACTTTCTCTCCTTAAATCTTTTTTTTCACTTCTTTTCCTATTTTTTTTCACTTTTCTCCCATTTTCTTCCAATTTTCCCTACTTTTTTATTCCACCCTTTCCCCTACTTTTTTGACTTTTTCTCCTATATACATTTTTTACTAATTTCTTTGTATCAAACTTTTTTCCACATTTTCACTAATTTTTTTTATAATTTAAAATTTGAAACTTTTTTTACCAATTTTTCACATACTTTTATTTCCACTTTTCGCCCCAGGCCTTTTTCCCCTACTTTTTTCCACTTTTCGCCCCAGCCTTTTTGTCCCTACTTTTTTAGTTTCAAAATTTTTCCCCAATTTTTTATATATAATCTTTTTTATTTTCAATTTTCTCCCTCTCCCTTTCTATTAGTACCAATGGAGTGGTAAAGGGGAAAGAAGAAAATAATTACTCAAAAAAAGTGATTTTTTCGTAAAAAAGTGGAAATTTGACAGACACTGACAATAATGAAAAAAAATGGGTAGTTTTAGAAAAAAAGGGGAAAACGGGGTAATTTCAAGTAAAAGAGTGACAAAATTTGAAAGAAAAGGGGAAATTTAAGATATAAAAGTTCGAAAATTTGAAAGAAAAGAGGGAAAATTTTGAAGCAAGAGGGGAAATTTTGAAACAAGAGGGGAAATTTGAGAAAAAATAACAAAAATGAAAAAATAAGAGGTAATTTTAAGAAAAAAATGGGGTAATTTTAGAAAAAAACGGGGTAATTTCAGGAAAAAGTGACAAAAATTGAGAGAAAAGAGGGGAAATTTGAGACAAAAAGTGACAGTATTTGAGAGAAAAGAGGGGAAATTTTGAAGGAAGAGGCCTTATGATGAAAATAGGGGGTAATTTTCAGGAAAAGGGGGTAATTTTAGAAAAAGGGGGTATCTTCAGAAAAGTGACGAAGTAAAAAAAGGAAAAATTTTGGACAAAAAAATTGACACCCTCATTTTTCTTTAAAATCTACTAATTGATATAAATCACTTGATATATATCCTCCGAACCCTGCTTATTATACTTATTATTACTAATACCAGGTTACTTTATTTATCTCATTGACTTTATTGTTAGGTTAAGGGGCTAATGGATATCATTCTTAAACTAAAAATGTAGTAATAATCAGCTTATTATTAAATAGTTGTGGAGAAAAAATTTTAATATCTTGTTTTATTGTTTTCAATTAGAAAAAATTCAGACTATCCAACATATCGATTAACCCTCGACATATTTATTATTATTCAAATAAAGTATACATGCGTTACCTAATCAAGTGTTGTCAAAATTCATCGATATTTGATTGTGTGAAGGTTTTGAAATCGATTGTAAACAAGCTCTCACGCAGAGTTGACCTATTTTCCAGATTACGTTCCAACTAATTGTGTTGCACCTAGTTATTGTTTATTTGATTTTAATTGATTCTCAATAAACATGTATGGATAAATTTCACTGGAATATTATCCAAAAAATACAAACTAATTCATATTTCTTTTAAAATTAATAATATTTTAATATTTTTTAATCTAAAAATAGATTTAGTATCAACACAATATTATTCCGTCTTTCTCTCAGACTTTTTTCTGTATAATTGCAAAATACAGTTAAGAAAAATAAAATACATAAGCGACTGTTGCTATGCAAGCTTATCTTTCTCTTATATTATCCCATCATTATAAGAGACAAAAATATAGATATGTTTCTTCCCGCTAAGATGCTTAATTCAAGGATATTTACATACCACGTCACATGTCTCCTACCAATAAAAAACCACCAACCCTCCTTCCTCTCCGCTAAAAATCAGAGCACACGCACTCTCTCTCTTACTCTCCCTCGCATCCAGACAGTGAATCAAGTCAGTCATGCCTTTACTAGAACAAAAAAGTTTCTTCATATGTAAATAAAATGGCGAGTAATTAACCGCACCCAAAAAGTTTTCTGATTTTTCATAATACAAAATGTAAATACTTTTTACAGTGAGTTAATTAATTGAGTACAATTTAAATGTTCATGTTTCGTAAAAAATTACATTCCAATTTTAAATACTATTTTTATTTAAACATTCATATTTGTTTAACTTCTACCCAAGAAGTTTGGTCCTTCGAAATCCTGGAATTATTTTAACACGTTCTCAGCCTAGTATTCTTTCAACAGTTATGAATACTAATATCCATAATTCGACCAATGTAGGATATACCAGCAATGCATAGAAGTACTTTATTAAATGAATAGATTTAACTAAACATTTTAGTTTTAATGAGCTCACAAAATTCAATTCTATAGGTAAATTGGGCGCAAGCTTAAATTGTTCTTATACGGGTGTTTTATAATTGAAATTTTTAAAATTTGGCATCAAAATTCTTGAAATTTTGGAAAAATACTTGAAATTGTTGAAATTTTGGAACTAAATTTTTTAAATGTTTGAAATTTTTAATCAAAATTCTTGAAAGTTTTGAAATTTTGGACCCAAATTATTGAATTGTTTAAAATTCGGGACCATTCTTTATATTTTCTATCAAATTTTTTAAATTTTTTAAATTTTGGATCAAACTTCTGGAAATTTATGAAATTTTGGACAATTCCTGAAATTTCTCAAATTTTGGATCAATATTCTGAAATTTTTGAAAGTTCGGGTAAAAATTATTGAATTGTTTGAAATTTTGGACCCAAATTATTAAATTGTTTAAAATTCGGGACCAAAACTTTAAATTTTGTATCAAATTTTTGTATTTTTTTTTACTTTTGGTTAAAAATTCTTGAAATTCTTTATATTTTCTATCAAATTTTTTAAATTTTTTAAATTTTGGATCAAACTTCTGGAAATTTATGAAATTTTAGACAATTCCTGAAATTTCTGAAATTTTGGATCAATATTCAGAAATTTTTGAAAGTTTGGATAAAAATTATTAAATTGTTTGAAATTTTGGACCCAAATTATTAAATTGTTTAAAATTCGGGACCAAAACTTTTTGAAGTTTTGGACAATTCTTGAAATTTCTGAAATTTTTGAAAGTTCGGGTAAAAATTATTGAATTGTTTGAAATTTTGGACCCAAATTATTAAATTGTTTAAAATTCGGGACCAAAACTTAAAATTTTGTATCAAATTTCTGGAATTTTTTTTACTTTTGGATCAAACTACTGGAAATTTTTGAAGTTTTGGACAATTCTTGAAATTTCTGAAATTTTGGATCAATATTCTGAAATTTTTGAAAGTTTGGCTAAAAATTATTGAATTGTTTGAAAGATTGGACCCAAATTATTAAATTGTTTAAAATTCGGAACCAAAACTTTAAATTTTGGATCAAATTTCTGGATTTTTTTTTACTTTTGGATAAAAATTTTGGAAATTCTTCATATTTTCTATCAAATTTCTTGAAATTTTTGAAATTTTGGATCAAACTTCTGGAAATTTTTGAAATTT
Source organism: Neocrepidodera transversa (assembly GCA_963243735.1). NCBI lineage: Eukaryota > Metazoa > Arthropoda > Insecta > Coleoptera > Chrysomelidae > Neocrepidodera > Neocrepidodera transversa. The sequence goes on from OY725350.1 coordinate 19,055,320, forward strand.
TGGACAATTCTTGAAATTTCTGAAATTTTGGATCAATATTCTTAAATTTTTGAAAGTTGGATAAAAATTATTAAATTGTTTGAAATTTTGGACCAAATTATTAAATTGTTTAAAATTCGGGACCAAAACTTTTTGAAGTTTTGGACAATTCTTGAAATTTTTGAAATTTTGGATCAATATTTTGAAATTTTTGAAAGTTTGGGTAAAAATTTTTGAATTGTTTGAAATTTTGGACCCAAATTATTAAATTGTTTAAAATTCGGGACCAAAACTTAAAATTTTGGATCAAATTTCCGGATTTTTTTTTTACTTTTGGATAAAAATTCTTGAAATTTTTTATATTTTGGATCAAATTTCTTGAAATTTTTGAAATTTTCGATCAAACTTCTGGAAATTTTTGGATGCAAATTCGTGAATTTTTTTATATTTGGATCAAAAATCTGAATTTTTTGGAATTTTGGATAATAATTTTGATTCGTTTAAAATTTTGGATTAAAATTCATGAAAATTTTTAAATTTCGGATCAAAATTCTGGAAATTTCTAAAAAAATTATTGAATATTAAAATTACCTATATTTATTCGAACATACTATACCAATTTCAAAAAAAGGACTTTTTTAATGTAATAAGAATTCAAATTTCAAAAATCAAGAAACATCAATCTAGTCATTTTTATTTTTCGATTTACGTCAAAGTTTTCATGTTTTTATTCATTATCCTATAAGCCACTTAAGAAAGGTTCCGCGCCCAGTTTACATGTTCGGTTTAAAAATAATTTTACAACTTCAGGTAAATTGATTATTTTCGCGCCCAGTTTACATCCGTCCAGTGTCTTCTTCTATCGCATGGGATAGTTAGCTCGGACCTCTTTGTTGCAAACAAATAGGTGAAAATAACTATTATCGGTTTACCTGTTTATACCTGCCAGCCCTGTAGTAACGCCAGGAAAAAAATAGATAACCCAACCTCTGTATATTCTATAGGCTTCATACTTTCAGTTGGTATTAAATTTATTCGTTAAACTCATGAGTGCAATATTTAATAAAAAGTAATTTTTCAATTTTTAATTAACCATAGTCTGGCCAGGAATTTTTTAGACAACCCACTCGAGATATATATTAAATTTGATAAAAAATAATATTCATCCATTAAACAGATATGTGAAGGTCGTTTCTAGTTCGGATCTTAAACTATATTGTTGATTTTGAAGTTTTTGTGATTCTTAATTTTTTTTTCGTATTTTTCAGTTAATGTTAAATAATCCCACCTTCTAGTCCAACTTTTTCTGCGCAGAACAGAGTAGAGTGCCATAAAATATAATTATTCGTATTTTGACGATAACTCGCCTAATATAGCAACTAAAAATATTCTGTTTTTTTCTAGAGAAAAAAGTTGATAGTCGTATCACTTTTACTAAAATTATTTTTTTAAAAGTGCCACAAACGCGCTCTAAAGAATTAACTACAGAATCGATTGGTGAAAACCACAGCTTCCTATCTTTAACATTAACGGAGCGCTCGTCCAAAAACGATTTCAGGCAAGATAACATCTGGTATTGGCGCCTCTTGATATAAGAAATAAATCCATTTAAATTTCATAAATTAAGATATCTACTTGTTTTATTTAATTCAGGTTTTAAAAGGTTTATATTAATATCTCCTAAATAAAGTTCCACAAAAGGATAAAAACGTTCACTACCATCAGAAAATCTTACTTCAATTTTTATAAAAAGTTTATTACAAACTTTTTATTTCTTCCTCTCTAAAATTATTTAAATTATTATCATATTATTTTTATTTCAGATATGGCTGTTCAGAACAATTCGAAATCCATCACGAATAACTTATCAGAAGGAGATGACGCATCGCTGCGCTCGCTAAGCTCCGAAGATGTTTCTCAAGCCCCTAGAGGCTACTGCTGCGCCAAAAGTATCAATCCTGCGGATGGTAGAGGTAGGAAGTTGCATCTCCTGCAAATGATCGTTCTTCCCTTTATCCCTATTTTGGCTTTAATCATACAAACTTCGTTTTTGTTAAAGAATATTATGATTACTAGGAATGAAGTTATGGAAATTAATAACCAGGTAATAGTAAAAAAATATAAGTATTTGATAGATATAAAAAATATTTTGATTTATTGAATTAAAAAATCGATTAAATATTATAGAGCTATAGCGTCATTAACGTTTTTTTTTGTTGAAAATTCAAAATTTTATTTACACTGTGACTAACCATACGTTAACCTGTAGATAATTTTTAAAATTACCCACACGTGAAACGTGATTCGATTAAATAATAAGTTTGAACAAATTTAAGCATGAGCTCTAGTAGTCGCGTGACATAGTGCCCGTTAGTGGAGCAGTGGGCCCGGCGATCGAATCCCACATACCTTTTTATTTTATTTTTTAACACAGGCTAGATTTAGGTAGTCAAGACTTCTTTTAATAAAATTAATATTTTTTTAATACACAGGCTAGATTTAGATAGTCAATACTTCTTTTAGTAAAATAAATATTTCTGAAATTATCCACAGGTTAACGTGTGTGTAGTCTCTGTATGCATTTTACAGCTAATAACGTTAATGCTGCAGGTTACGTAAGAATTTACAAAACACTGACACTATTTGATTAGGGTTTTGTCGTTGTTATGAATATAAACTAAGTTGGAATTATGCAACCATAACTGAGAAATGGGTCGTATATGATTATATTTGGCTCGAAATATTTTCACTGTTTTTAAATATTGAATACAAGATATGTAAGAATTATCGAAAATAAACTTTATTTTTTAAAACAATTAAAACTAAAAATCTTATTAGAATAGAACTGATCAAATATTATGGAATATTTGAAAAAATCGGTAATAAACCAGAAAAATTCATAAAAATTGAAAATAATAAAAAACCAAAATATTTTAAAAAAATTAAAAAAGAAACAAATAAAAAACCAGAAGAAATTTCCAAAACTTCAAAAATCGAATTAAAAAAGAAAATTTTAAGGATTAGATAAGTAAAAAAAAGGAAACAAAAAAAAATAGAAAAATATCAGATAAAAATAAAAAAATTATAAGAAACTAAAAATCAGGAAAAAAATGTGTAAAAATCAGTAAAGACCAGAATAAATTAAAAAATCATAAAACAAAAATTTCTAAAAAAACATAAATTTTAAAAAGACAAATATTTCAAAAAATATAGAAAAATTTCAAAGGTTATAAAAAATTGAAATTAACAAAAAAAAAATTGAGAATAAAAAATTTCAAAAATCAGAAAAAAAATTGTGCGGTCGGACCCACGTCAGGAACTAAGTTCTTTAAGTGATTTAATATTTCCATCTCTCCAATATTTTTTATAATTTTCCCAATTTTTTTCTATTTTTCCCTATATTTTCCTATTTTTTCTGTGTTATTCCTATTTTTTCTTTTTTTTTATTATTCCAATTTTTCTTTATTTTTTCTTATTTCCCCAATTTTTCTGTATTTGTTCCTATTTGTTCCTATTTTTTCATATTTTTTTCTATTTTTCATTATTTTTTAATATATTTTACTTTTTTCCCATTTTTTTCTATTGCACCTATTTCCCTATTTTTCCATTATTTTACCTATTCGTATCTGTTTTCCCTATTTTCTCTATATTTCTGTATTTTTCTGGATTTTTCATTGTTTTTACTGTTTCTCCCAATTATTTCTTTTTTTCTATTTTGCACCATTTGTCATTATTTGTCCCCATTTCCTCCTATTTTTTTGATATTTCTTCTTCTTACTTGTTTTTCTTTATTTTTCTCTATTTTACTTTATTTTCCCTATTTCACTTTATTCTTTTCTATTTTCCCTACTTTTCCCCATTCTTTCCTAGTTTTCCCTATTTTATCTATTTTTCCCTATTTTCTCATTTTTTTCTTATTTTTGCTTACTTTTCCATTATAAAATTGCGTCGACGTCGTTTTCAATAGTCATCCAGTCTATCCATGGTTTCCTATTTTTTCTATTTTTCCACATTTTTTTATTTTTTACTATTTTATACTATTTTTGCCTATTTTTTTTTTATTTTTTACTAATTTTCCATTTCCCTGTTTCTTTTTTTCCTGTTTTTTCTATTTTGAGAATGTTTTCCCATTTTCTCTATTTCTCAAAAAAAATTTTTTCGTTTTGCTAATTCGCCCAATTTTTTAATCATTTTCTCTATTTTTTCTATTTTTCCCTCCTATTTCATTTTTTTCCTTTTTTTTCAACGTTTGCCTAGTTTTTCCTATTTTTCTCTACATTTTCTACCTTTTCCAATTATTTTTTATTTTATCCTTATTTTCCCTATTTTACCAATTTTTCTATTGCTTCCTATTTTTTTCTGGTTTTTACCATTTTCCCCTGGTTTTCTCTAGTTGTTCTTATTTTTCCTATTTTATACTATTTTTTCCTGTTGTTTTATCTATTTTTTTACTATTTTTCACTGTTTTGTACTAATTTGTTTCCTTATTTTCCCTCTTTTTTCCTATTTTCCTAGTGTTTTTCCATTTTCCTATTGTATCCTATTTTATTTTTTGTTTTTTATATACCATTTTCCCTGATTTTCTCTAGTTTTTCTAATTTTTCCTATTTTATACTCTTTTTTCCTATTTTACTTTCACGTTCCCATCAAAGGGAAAGTGAGGTGAACGAGCAAAAAAAAAAAATTGAGATATCGATGGAAATATCCATTTTGAGGTCCCCCAAGAAGATTGAGACCATTTACAGCGTATGGTCTGTCTGTGTGTCTGTGTGTAATCTTCCACGATAACTGCCGAACCGTTTGACCAATCAAGCTGAAATTTGGTATGGAGGGTCGGTGTGTGCCTAGAATGCGACCATTAGTTTTTGGTTTAAATTGGTACAGTGGAGGGTCCTCAAGACCGACATTGGTTAAATATACATGTAACAATTTTTTGCTTTATTTAAATTTTAAGGATAAACAATACATTTTAGTGCAAAATGTTGTAGTACAAAGTTTTAGAACATAAAATTACCCACAATTTTTGTCTTAAGCCTTTTTCAAAATTTTCAATAGTTGCGCCACTAGAGGGCGCGTAAAAAATGTGCATGTATGTTTTCTATAGTTTTTCTTGATTTTGAGGATTAAAAATACGTTTTAGTGCAAAATGTTGTAGTAAAACGTTTTAGATAATAAAATTCTCTACAACTTTTGTTTCAAACTTTTTCCAGAATTTCCAATAGTTTCGCCACTAGAGGGCGCGTAAAAATGTGCATGTATGTTTTCTCTAGTTTTTCTTGATTTTGAGGACAAACAATGTATTTAGTGCAAAATTTTCTTGTGCAAAGTTGTAAAGCATCAAATTTTCTTTAACTTTTATGTTTAACTTTTATCGAATTCCTCATAGTTTCGCCGCTAGATGGCGAGAAAATACACAATTAAAATTCCCTACAAATATTGTATGAAAATTTTTCCCGAATTCCCAATAGTTTTCACACATGATTTTAGGAGATCCTAATTGTAGCAGTGTGATATACAACATGCGCATGCGCAGCTTATATCATTATCAACATGTAGAACTATTCATCATCGGCTCGCTATTTTTAATGTGTTCCATAAATTAATGCAATGCTTAGTATTTTGAAATTAAAATAATAATAATAAATAACATATTCTCTACGGTCGAGCCGGGAAAGTCCTGGGGTGACACAGCCGATTTTTTTTACTATTTTTTACTAATTTTTCTATTTTTTCAATATATCCCTGTTTCTTTTTTCCTGTTTTTTTCTATTTTGCCTATTTCTGCCCATTTTTCCATTTTCTCTATTTCCCCCAACTTTTTTACGTTTTCTTTTTTATGTTCAATGATTGAACTAATATTTCGCATTAATTAACTAAATTGAGCTTAATTTTTAATGTCATTAATTTGTAGATAATGAAAAAAATCCTGTAAACATTTCCAAATACCTGATTGATTTATACTTTCCATTATTGCAGTCAAATAAAACAACGAACGACAACATAAAGTGGAATTGCGGAAAAAACATTGCAACTTGTTTTACTTAAGAATGACTAGCAGTTGTTTATTTTTCTTTTAAGAAAGCATTCAGTGGTGGTTGATAATTTTTGATCCATCGATAATTTAAAACCCAATTTTAAAAATTTTATTACTGAACTCCAAAATCATTAGTACCCTATTGGCAAAAACGACTTTTCCAAGTTCCCAGGTTCCTAAAATGCAAAAAAAATCTCTCCAACCGTCTGTCTGTCTATCTATCTGTCCGTCTAGCTATCTATCTATCTATCTGTCTGGATGTAAACACTATAACTTTCGAACGAAAGCTCTAATCGAGTTCTCTATTGAATTTGATCAGGATCGGGTTGACCCTTTCGGTACTTGTTTTGAATTGGAAATCTTTTTCCAGTTTAAATTTTTAGAATTTTTCCACATCAAAGCATATGAGAAGTTTGGTTAGAATTGCACCCTAACCCATTTCGGTATCCACCCGATTAAAAATCAACTAATTATTATTCAAATTTATAAAATTTTAATTTTGTTTAAAAGAATATGCACGTAATTATTATTTTGATAAATTTTGCCTCATTTTTTTTTTTTATTTTTTAATATATTTTTAACTTTACGTCTTCATATCTAAATAAAACATGACACATATTTTTTTCTTCATTTTTTTAGATTTTTTTGGTTTTCAATTTTTTTAATATTTTTAAATTTTTATAACTTTTAAATGTTTTCTATATTTTTAAATTTTTGCCTCTCTTAAATTTACTGTTATTTTTGTTTTATCATTTTTTAATTTATTCTGATCTTTACTGATTTTTACACATTTTTTCTGATTTTTAATATTCTCATTATTATATTTTGATTATTTTTTTATTTTTCTCAGTTTTTCAGACATTTATCCAAATTTTCTTTTTTAATTCGAATTTTGAATTTTTTATTTCTTGAAAATTTCTTTTGACTTTTTTCTGGTTTTTTTTATATAATATTGTCCAGAAACTGTTCATCAACTTTATTTTTTTAATTTTATAATTTTTTCATATATTTTTAACTTCCTTAAATTTATTCATGTCTAAATAAAGCATGATACATGTTTTTATAACTTTTTCTAATTTTTTTTTTCTGAGTTTTTTCTATTTTTTCTCTGATTTTTTATAATATTTTTTTCCCATTTTTTTAGGCTTTTCTGGTTTTCTGATTTTCAAGTTTTTTTTTTAAATTTTATAACCTTTAAATGTTTTGTTTTTCAAATTTGTTGTCTTTTTATTATGTTTTTTTTTTGTTTTAAGTTTTTTCAATTTATTTTAATCTTTACTGATTTTTGATATTCTTATTATATTTTGACTATTTTTTTATTTTTCTGATATTTTTCCTATTTTTCCATATTTTTCTGATATTTAATTATTTTTTATATTTTTTCGTTTTTTTATTTATTTTTATAATTATGTATGACGATATTTTCTGAAATTTTCTTTTTTAATTCGAATTTTTGAAGTTCTCATGAAAATTTCTTTTGATTTTCTATTTTTTTTATATATAATAATATTGTCCAAAAACGGTGCATCTTTATTTTTTATTTTATTTTATAATTTTTTGACATATTTTTAATCCCTTTACGTATTTAGGTCTAAATAAAACAGGACATTGATTTTTTTTCAATTTTTTTTATTTTTTCTGATTTTTTTCAGATTTTGACCGAATTTTTTCTGATTTTTATAATATTTTTTCCACTTTTTTTAAGATTTTTCTCATTTTCTGATTTTCAAAAAAATTTTCAAAGTTTTATAACATTTAAATGTTTCCTGTTTTTTTAAATTTTTGTCTTTTTTTTATTTATGATTTTTTAATTTATTTTGATCTTTACTGATTTTTTCAAAAATTTTTCTGATTTTTGGTACTCTTATTATTATATTTTGACTATTTTTTTATTTTTCTTTTTTTTCTGATATTTTTTGAATTTTTTTTGATATTTAATTATTTTTTATATTTTTCCTTTTTTTTATTTACCTAATTCTTAAATTTTTTATTATAATTTTCATGATGATATTTTTTGAAATTTTTTTTAATTCGAATTTTTGAAATTTTCTGGTTTTTACCTCTCGCCCTTCAGATAAGAGAGGTATAGGAATCATGCTAAAAATTGGGTAGTGAGTTTTCAATGGATAAACACGTTTTGGGGTCCCTAGAATACGATTTTAATATTTTCGCGATGATGTCTGTGTGTGTGTGTGTTAGTGTGTTAGTGTGTGTGTGTGTGTGTGTGTTAGTGTGTGTGTGTGTTAGTGTGTGTGTGTGTTAGTGTGGGTGTGTGTGTGTGTGTTTGGATGGATGTTGTAGTAACGATAACTCAAAAACTACTGAATAAAAAAATTTGAAATTTTGCATACAGGATTCTGATACCCTAGATTAGATCTGATTAGATTTTGGTGCCAATCGCACAACCGGAAGTGGCAGTTGCTATGGGTGATGACGCCATTATTATACAAAACGGCAATAAAGTTTTACACATATATTTTGTATACCCTATAGTTTATTTTCATCTCATTAAAATTTTCGAAACTTTTGCCATTGTTGCCAGATTTACAAAAATATAATTTTTTTTCATACTTTTTTGTGTCAACCTCTAAATTTTTGATTCAAAAATGGCGAGAGGTCATGTGCTGGCCACATCAGATTTTTTTTTAAATAATGTATTAATATTGTCCAGAAACGGTGCATTATGATTATTTTTTTAATTTTATATTTTTTTGACATATTTTTAACTTCCCTTTACGTATTCAGGTCTACATAATAAAATATGTGTCTTATATTTTTATAAATTTTTCTAATATTTTTTATTTTTATGATTTTTTCTGATTTTCTTTATAATTTTTCTCCGATTTTAAAATTTTTTGTTTTCTATATTTTTCAGTTTTTCTGATTTTCAAATTTTTTTATTTTTTTTTAATTTTTTTTTTTAATTCTTATAACCTTTAAATGTTTTTTGTTTTTTAAAATTTTTGTCTTTAATATATTTTTTTGTTTGATGTTTTTTTTCTTAATTTATTTTGATCTTTACTGATTTTTCCACATTTTTCTGTTTTTTGATATTTTTTCCATTTTTTCCATATTCTTCTGATGTTTAGTAATTTTTTATTTATCTAATGCTTAAAATTTTTAAAACAATATTTTCTGAAATTTTGTTTTTTAATTCGAATTTTGAAATTTTTTGAGTTCTTTTTTTTATTTTATTTTTTTCATTTTTTTAATTTTTTTTTATATTAATTGATTTTTCTGATTTATTACTGATTTTTTCAATCTCTCCATATTTGTTTTATCTTTTTACATTTTTTAGACTTTTAATTTTTTTCATATTTAATGATTTTAATTTTTAGCTTTATTTTTATTTTTTCTTGTATTTTTTTTTATTTTCTAAATTTTTCTGAATATCCTAAATTTTTCTTCTGATTTTTATTTATATTATTTTTATTTATTATGTTATTTTTCTGATTTATTATTGATTTTTTCAATCTTTCCATATTATTTTAAACTTTTTTCATTTTTCAGTTTTTTGATTTTTCAAATTTTATGTTTTTAATTTTTGCTAGATTTGCTATTTTTTTAATTTTATTTTTCTTATTTTTTTATCATTTTTACCTTTATTTTTATTTTTTCTTTCGATTTTTTTTTATTATCTAAATTTTTCTGATTATCCTAAAAATTTTTGATTTTAATTGAATTTTACACATTCTTCTAATTTTTATTTATAATATTTATGATTATTATTTTACTTTACTCGTTTTCTAAGGTCCAAAAGCAGTATTAATTTCGGAATGCCGAAAATAGTTATTTATGCAACAAGTGCGTAAAGTGATACTTTTTTACAACAATCACATGAGTAATTGCATACAATATTTTTTCTACTACCAAAAAATATGTAGGTATTAAGTAAAAAATACTACTTTATGCACTAGTGCGTTAAATACTTTACTTAACGCACTAGTATTCCATATTACGTACTATTATTTCATTTTACGCACTAGTGCCTAAAGTTGAACTTTACGCACGGTAAGTATGTGTAAAGTTAATAATTCACACACGGTAGTAGAAAAAATTCTTATTACTAATTTTCTCGATATTTCCGAGTTCGCAGAGACCGAAAATACAAAATAAACCCATCTGGACGTCTGTCTGTCTGTTTGTCCGTCTGTCTATTTATATCTATTTATATGTACACACTACTCTTGAAATAAAGCTCTGATCGAGTTCCGGTTTCCACATTACCATTTAGTTTTTTTTAGGGGAGGAAGAATTTGGTCAGAATCGTACCCGATGTGCAAAAGTGTCCCCAGAATTATTGTTTCTGTTGATTTCTAAGTGATAATTTATTTATCGTGGTTATGTCTTAATATCTCAATATTTTAAACTTCTCTTATAAATCTAGTAACGCCACTGGTTGATTGTAATTGTTTAAAGAAGCCTTATAAAGAAGAAAACAATATATTTTAGTTGAGTCAACTTAATTAGAAAGAATAAATTATCCTACTCGAGTTTGGTTGGACACCGATAATATTGAATTAGGGTTGACACGCCTTTTACAAATATCCACACCACACTACAACATCGTTCGCACCTTTTAATTATACAAGATGTTTAAAATTACGTATTTTTTTAATGATATGCTAATCGAATTTGTATTCATTATAAAAATTTTTAGGTGACTATAGCAACAGAATTAGGGAAAGTAGTAACAAGGATGCAATTAGAGCGATCAGAAGTGGCTTTTTATGTGTACACGAATGGATCGCTATTGAGGTGAGATTTAGAGATTTTAAAATCGGTTTTTTTTTATTTGATTTTTTAGAACGAATTTGCCAAAAAGATTCGAATTAACTGATGAAGCTTTAAGAAACATGAGCAGTTGGCCAGCGGTCTCTCTAACCGTGGAAGGAAACAAAATTATTTACATGGATAAAACTAGTTTTCAAAGGAATTTAACAAAGTTTAGGTAAACTAAATACATGTGCATTCTATGATTTTCATCATAACAAAAACTATTAATTAAATAAATGTTCGATAGATGGCGATGAGATGTACTTTCTGCGTAAAAATTTAAATGTTGCCGGATTTAACGACCGCCGATGGGTTTTAATTTTGACTAAAGGAGGGTATCGTTTTAAATGGGTGTTTTGGGTTTCTCATAAAAACAATTTTTATGTTTCAAAAACTTGAAAATCAAAGAGAGGAAAATGAAAATTTGTTTTTGTATTAAAACTATGAGCTTAAAATGAATTTCCATTGTGTGAAATTCTAAATTACCTGAAATTTAGGGTGTATACGCGACGGCTAAAATTATTAATAAATTAAACATATTTAATGCAAGAAATCTCTTTGTAATGGAAAAAAATAAATCACTAATATTTTTAAAAATATTACATCTGCCTGAAATGGCTCTAATATTTAACAATTGTAAACTGAAAAATCCAAGAACTATGGAGAAGTTTGACATTTATTATTAAAATCTCAGTTGTTAAGCCAATTTGTAAATATGGCAACAACGCATGTCTTAACACAGAACCACAGTATATGTAACAAGAAGAATAAGCATTCGTAATAAGAAATAAATATTTCTCCAAATAGATGTAAATATTTTTTTTAGGTTATACATTAACCTAAACAACGTTTAAATAAGGCAATCCAGAACACGTGACCAAACATCATTTTGTATGTGTTTTATGTTTATTTGATGTATTTTGTGCTTTTAGAAAGTATTTGAAATAAAAATAATTTCTGTTTCAAATAATAAGCAAATAAGAAAAAAAGATAACAGCTTATAACATACATAATGAGAGTATAAAAAAATACATATATAATACTCCTGGAATTGATGTAAAACTCGAGAAGATGACTTTCCATCATCAGTGACTGCTTTACTGCTTTCCACATAATCTAATATTTGGTCCTCACACATAGTTTTTACAGCAAAGAACAAGTCAAGGTCTACAAGAGTTTGTCAGCATATAAATATTTTTCATGGTTTTTGAGAGATCATTCCGTTCTGGTTTATGTGGAAAATGTAGTTCACTAGGTATTCTATAAAATCTAACAGTTTCACGACCTTTTCGACTCCCACAATTGACTACAGAACAAGTAGTGTGCATGTTTAGTTCTTTCTAACAAACAATATTTTTTCTGTACATTTTCACTTCATTAAATATCAATAATGCATCCTGAGTAGTTAGTCACACAACTATTCTAAATTAAAATGTCCGTTTTAAGCTCCAATCGTTTCATATGTTAAAATAAACTGCTCTTTTCATGTTAACTACGTGAAAGACATGGGTTTGTGTGCCTACCAGCGGCCATCTTGAATTTCATCTGACATCATCTTGGATTGGTCTATAGATGATAACATATGTCAATTTAATTACCCCTTGTACTTAACATTTCTATAGTTCACTTTTGAACAATTTTTGCGGGTGGAGCAGCATCGGTAAATGGGAAGTGATCCAGATCGGATAAATTCCGATTATTTTACAAATAAAACTGTATCTGAAGTAATCTAGATCAGAAGTGAACTGATCCGACTGCAAATAAAATTCAGCTACTATAGTAGTCTTATACTGTGGCAGAAATAACCTTTTTATTATTGTTCTGACAGGAGTACCTTGTAACGTCAAATAAAATATTACCAACACATTTTTTAAAAGCTTTATTCAAATATTTAACAACCTTGATTTTTTAATTTAACGTGAAAAGTATAGTTAGTATTGTTTGAAATATTAAAACTTCTGTATTTTAAATTAGAGGAAATGCTATTCAAATTAATACCTTTTGCTCTTCCATCCATGTGATGAACTTGTCGTATTCTTTTTTATAAGCTTCTTCCGATTTTTGCTGTATTAACCGCGATCCAATGTTAGAACTTATTTTTAAGCAATATACAACCAATAACAACTGTGGTGACAACAATACATCTTATGTGACAGATTGCAAATTAATTTTTATTTATCATTCGATGACAACTGATGACATCACGAATTCAACCATTTTACATTATTAGTTCTTTATTTCCATTTTTTGTAGTAATAATACCAGTATTTATGGATTTAAAGTGTAACAATAAAAACATAGAATTCGTGGATAACTGGTCTATTTCGAGCACTCCGGTATACTTATTATGCTAAATGACAGCCGGTCGCCATGTTGCCAAATCCTCCTTGTCAGTCCTTGTGATTTTGTCAAAAAATAGATTTCAAAATTAAAAAAGTATGTTCCGGGATGTTTTAAAGAAAAAAAATTTGGGAAATTCATTTTTTTTTAAATATCTTTTAGTGAGAGAAATTTCGTACGGGGTCGCAAAAAAACCCAAAAAACGATACTCTCCTTTGGGATTTTAGTGACCAGAGGTGGAAGTCTGTAGGGGTATTGAATTTAATCGTTAACGAGTTATTCAATTGTTAGTTTCCGTCAGTAACGTATATTCCATAATCTGTAACACACACTGATATAAAGGTAGTGCGTTTGACACAAAATTAATTAGAAGATGGGAGAGGAAAAATCACTGCGCGATTTTTCAAGACTATGACCCGTTTCGGTCACCGGAAGAACGGACATCGTACTTTGTATTATTAAAAAACACACATATCAAGATGTAATAATAATAGGTATTTTTTTTATATTAAACTCAAGATCATATTTATTTATCACCAAAGTGGCTTAATGGTCCAAGGTAAGGAATTTGAAAGCGATAGGTCCAAGGTTCGTTCCGCAATATAAACATAATTTTTTTTACTTTTTCTAAAATTTGCTTTTTCATTTTTGCAATTGTTTGATTCTTTTTAATAGAAAAATTTTCCTTTTTCCCAAAATGGGAATATTGATATTAAGCTAATATGTGTCAAAAACAGAAGATTATCCATACTCAAATGTGGTAATAATAAAAAAACTCGTAGTCGTACCACAATCATATAATTAAGAATCTTAAACGTTAGGTAATATGTTTCGGCCATTCAATGGCCATCATCAGGCCTATAATACAAAAAGTTACATTAAAGAAACGCAAAAAAACATAGTTTACTAGCTACTTACAGAAATTTTTTAAACAAGTATAACATAGATTAAGATTATTAATTATATGATTGTGGTACAACTGCGAGTTTTTTATTAGTCTTTGAATAATCTGTGTCAGTTGGTCGGGAAGAAAAGTAATTTTTGAAGTGGTAATTTATATAAAAAATTGAAAAAAGGGAATTTAAAAAAGAAATTGAGAAATAGTTACTAAAAAAAGACAAAAAGGAAACACGTAAAAAATATGTTTGGAAAAAAAGCAAAAAAGAAAAATGCTTAAAAAAGGAATACATGTATTAGATTGCTGTCTTTAGACAAGTGTAAAGAGTAGTTGTAGACGCTGTCTTTAGATACGTATATTGTTTATTGTTACTAAAAAAGATGTATTAAATCTGTTTGATTGTCATCTTTAGACAAATGTAGAATACATTTGTAGATCCGGTCTTGATCGCTGTTGAGATAGATTTAATTAAATCAACGAAAATGGCTGCTCCAGGTATGGGGGCCTTTAAGCTGGAGTAAGTGGAGTAATAAAAAGTACAGTGATACAGACACATAACTTTTGTTCCTAGACATGGCTAATAACAAATCATAAAGTCATCGACGACGCTACTGCTTATCCAATCTTGTCCGTGTGTATAATATGTATTTTCATGTTAAAACAAACGTAAAGAATACCTCGGTCGGTTTTTAAGCTATATACAATGTGTCCACTTAAGTTCACAACATACAGGGTGGCTACTTTTTAATAGGGACAGTATTGCTATCTCGTAAACGGTAGACGCTAGAAAGACGGTTAAATGGGGAAAAATGTGCGAAATGTAAAAATAGACAAAACAATTTTTTGAAACCTAAAATATTCCTATTGGTTCCAGTGTTAAACGACAAAATCCGAATTTGTCAAAAATCGTTTTTTCCCAAAGCTCGGTTATTATACAAAATTTTGGATAACTTTATTAAAAGTTTTTGTTGTATTCTAACATCGTTATAAACTGCCATAGTTACGTTTTGAATCTGACGTTTCGTCTCTTCGGGGCCACCATCAACTTTATCTTTTTAAATACGGACCTGTCTATTTTATTTCATATTATTAAATCGCTTCGAATACTAAATTCAACAATATATCACACTTGATTATTCCGTGACGTTTTGTGTCGTCGGGGCCACCATCAACTTTATTTTTTAAATACGGACCTGTCTATTTTATTTAAAATCATTAAATCGCTTCGAATACTAAATTCAACGAAATAACTTGATTATTCCGTGATGTTTTATCCTTCAGGACCATCATCAACTTTATCTTTTCAAATACGGAAATGTCTATTTTATTTAAAATCATTAAATCGCTTCGAATACTAAATTTAACGATATAACTTGATTATTCCGTGACGTTTTGTCTCTTCGGGGCCACTATCAACTTTATATTTTTAAATACGGACCTGCTTATTTTGAGTAATATTATTAAATCGATTCGAATTCCAAATTCAACGAAAACTTGATTATTTCGTGCTCTTCGGGGCCATAATGAACATTATTTTTTAAATACGGACCTGTCTATTTTATTTAAATTCATTGCTGTGATTCGAAGTATACCTACTACATTTAGATATCAGGAAATTCTATTTAATTGTTTATTTATTAAACATTACAATAACAAATGCTATCGTGTCTTAGTAATGCTCTAGGTCTAGAATCACTAGCAGGTGTATTGTTGTCTCCCTCTCAGAAAATACGTAAAACCACGTATGCCATTGATCGGGCAAAACGTCACAGAATAATCAAGTGTTATTATCGTTGAATGTAGTAGTCAAAGCGATTTAGTACTATTAAATAAAATAGACAGGTCCGTATTTAAAAAATAAAGTTGATGGTGGCCCCGAAGAGACAAAACGTCGCGGAATAATCAAGTGTGATATATCGTTGAATTTAGTATTCGCAGCGATTTAATAATATGATATAAAATAGACAGGTCCGTATTTAAAAAGATAAAGTTGATGGTGGCCCCGAAGAGACGAAACGTCAGATTTAAAATTTAAATGTGGCAGTTTATAACGATGTTAGAATCCAACAAAAACTTTTAATAAAGTTATTCCAAATTTTGTATAATAACCGAGCTTTGGCAAAAAAACGATTTTCGACAAATTCGGATTTTGTCGTTTAACTCCGGAACCAATAGGAATATTTTAGGTTTCAAAAAACCGTTTTGTCTATTTTTATATTTCGCACATTTTTCCC
Source organism: Neocrepidodera transversa (assembly GCA_963243735.1). Taxonomy (NCBI): domain Eukaryota; kingdom Metazoa; phylum Arthropoda; class Insecta; order Coleoptera; family Chrysomelidae; genus Neocrepidodera; species Neocrepidodera transversa. The sequence goes on from OY725350.1 coordinate 19,071,581, forward strand.
CATTTAACCGTCTTTCTAGCGTCTACCGTTTACGAGATAGCAATACTGTCCCTATTAAAAAGTAGCCACCCTGTATATGGGAAAATTTGTTATTATTAGTTTTACGAAAAAAAGTTATTTTTCGTAAAAAGTTCTGCAAGATCTAAAACTGCAAATGCAACCATCAGATAATAGATTTTTTGAGTCGTATACGAGGTGCGTCAATCAAAAAATATAAATTTTACTCAAGAGTAAAATTACGATTACTTAAAAAAATACAGAAAAATGATGTTTATTAAACTTCTTTAAAAACAATATTTACCTCGAAATATATAATCATAGCCTACTATCTATAAACAATATTTTTTTTAATGTTTTTCTTGTAGCAAAGTTCAAAATGAACTGAGATATAAAATTAGTTTCCACAAATTATTTTAAGCTTATTTATTGGTCTTTATAGTTAAAATAATAAATTTAATCTAGTTTAATATGGTTATTTTTTAAATATACTTTAAAAAGATACACAACTATGTGTTTTCTTTATGCGAAATTAGTATTTTACTCTGTGATGGCATATTAAACTAGGTAAAATCATTATTTCAAATAATAGCCAATAAATAGGTTTAATAATGTGTGGAAACTAATTTTATATGGGGACCAATTCACTTCAAACGTTGCTACAAGAAAAAAATTAGAAAAAATATTGTTTTCAGATAGGAGGAGGTGACTTTAGATTTATATTTAAATATTGTATCCAAACAAGTTTTCTAAATAACATTTTTCTATATTTTTTAAAATAAGCGTGCTTTACTCTTGAGCCAAATTTATATTTTTTGACTCACCTCGTATACGGGTCAAAAAACTTATTATTTGATGGTTGTATCTTATGTTTTACACAATGCAGAACTTTTTATGAAGAATAACTTTTTTTGGTAAAATTAATAATAAAAAAGTTACTCATATGGTGCGAACTTAAGTCGACACGTTGTAAATTAAACTGGAACTACCATTTGTTATTTGAATTTCCAAAGTACTTCTTTATTTTGTAGGTATATATTTATGAAAAACCTTTAAGTCCTACATTTAAATTTACCCTAATCAATAATATTGAATTGAATTATACATACTTTATTATATAAAAAATTATTTTTAAAATTACTAATTCTTTCTAATTATTATCTTACGTATATTCAACTCAACTTTCTGAATTATTAAAATAATTTATAAAATACTTATCCAGCGATACGCATTTTTGACATTTGTATTTAAAGGTTAAAATTCGTTAGCTAACATAAAAATGATCGGTTGGGTTGGAGCTACCGAATAAATTCGTTAGCAAAAATCCGTCACTACCGAGTTTCATAACTTACTTTGTTTTCTTTCAAAATGAAAATTACTGACGTATGTTAGGCAGAGTTTACATACTGTCAATATCTGAAAATTGAGAAAATGTTAATTTCTCGTGAGACTCGTAAATAGTTTAATTTTTGGCTTAAATAATTAGAGTTAGTTGCCCAAAACAATTAACATTGTAATAAATCAAAATATTATAAGTATTATATTTAAATTAGAAAAACGCCAAACGCGCTACCTTCATCTGTATGAGTTAGACTACGGATTATTCGTCACTGACGGAAAACTAACAAATGAATAACTCGGTAACGAAAAAATTCAATACCCTTACAGACTTCCACCTCTGGTACCTAAAAGGACGATTTTTGTGATACCATTAAACTCGCCTGACCAAAAACTACTGACCTATAATCCGATATTTAAATTCGCCTGTGAATATTAGGTATCATTTAACATTTTTTTTTCATTTTTTTATCTGATTTGTATAGTAAATTTTTTTGAAATTTTATTCTCTAAATAAATAACATCTCTATTTTATAATTTTTTTCAATACCAGAAGTCTTTACTTTTGTGAAAATTATTTGTTAGTTACAAAAATGTTATCAGGAAATGATTATTTCAGAACTAACTTCCAAAAGGGTTAAAATGTAAAGATCCAAAAAATAAAATTAAAATTTTTGTTTTAAAATTAATTACTTACTTTCCCAATTTTTCAATTTTTTCTGATTTTAATTAGGTGACAAAATTTTAAAGTTCGAAATAATTTTGTTTGCAAAAAAATTATTTTATTATTATGGTTGTATACCACCGAGTATAAAGAGTTTATGGGTAAATTGATTTATACCAAACTTTGGTCGATGACAAAATAAAGAACCCCGCACACAATGTTAAGAAATTGGCCCTCGGAGGAAGTTAATGAAAATTTTATATGTTGTTTGTGTTACAAAAAGTAAAAAAAATTGTCAAGTTTAAATATCTGCTATGACTGGTTTAGCCTTTACCGAGTGTTAAAATTAATACTGTTTTGGTAACTCGAATGTTACTAAGTTTAATTTATTTGTATTTCTGAGCTTAAACAAGAAAAACGAACTAAAAAAATTAATAAATCCATGTTTATAGAAAATAAATGCAGCTAATTAAAACAGTTTAGTACTAGTATTATACAGGATGTCTAATTTATATTGAAAGAACAGATTACTTTTGAGCTTCAATATCGATATAAATACACCAACCAAAATAAAAAAAATGTTCAAAAAATAATTATACCTTGTTAATCTCTATTTAAAACCCTATAATGAAATATAAAGGGGCACGGAAAACGGTAAAATTGTGTAAAACATATTTACTGCAGGTACAACTACTACGGCCCGCCCACACTTCACCTTTAGTGAAGTTGGGCAAACCGTAGTATTGAAATCGTGCAAAAAACTCAAAATTATTTTTGCTCCAAATGACTTAAAATGTCATGGAACGTGGAGAAAAATTGATTTTCCGCGAAAAAAATGTATGTGCGGATGGGACTCGTTGAAAAAAAATTAAAAAGTTTGAAAAAAAAAATTTTTTTGGAAAAATTTCCATTTTTTGTCTTGAAAAATCGCATAGAAATTATTCCTTTTATTAGTTTTAAATTATTTTGATTTATAAAGGTCCCTTAATAAAAAGATCTGCACCACAGTTATATTATTTTAAATGGAACACTCTGTATTTTTCCTTCCCGTTCTCTTACTCTCTGTCTTTTTCTACAGAATGATTTTTTTTTCTTATTTAGAATTTTTTTTTATATATCATTTGTAATTATTTTATGGAGAAGATTTTTTATTTTTTCTCATTTTTCTGATTTTTTGCTTTTTTTGTTTTTTTTTGTGGTTTTTTCAAGTATTTCTATTTTTTCTTTTTTTCTATTACAAAAATAGAATAAAGAATCACAAAGATTTTTTCGATTTTTTCTAATTTTTCATCATTGTTCTGTTTTTCTTTTTTTTTCTTTTGTTTTTTATTTTTTTTCTCATATTTTCGGATTCTTCTGATTTTTGCGACTTTTTGGGATTTCTTTGCGATTTTTTGAAATTTATTCCATATTTTTCCGGTTTTTTCATTTTCTTATGGTTACAGTTGTTTCCGGATTTTTCGTTTTTCTTTGTTTTTTGAGATGTTTTTCGATTTTCTCACGTTTTTCTCATTTTTCAGTTTTTTTTTTCTGTTTTTTTTTGTGATTTTTTCCTGATTTTTTCAAATTTTTCCTCATTTTCTGTTTTTTTTCTATTTTTTTCATTTTTGAATTTTTTCACATTTTTTCTTATTCCTCTGATGTTTTATGATAATTTTCGATTTTTTTGTTATTTTTTTTTTATAATTTTGTTGCATTTTTTGCGATTGTTTTACGATTTTACGATTTTCCGTATTTTACAATTTTATACTTCATTTTTTCCCAATATTTTCAAATTTATCTCTCACTTTTTTTTCTTTTTTTTCGAAATTTTTTCGATTCTTTTAATTTTCTCTCGTTTTTTTTTATTTTATCTAATTTTTTCCAATCTTTCCTCATTTTTTTCTAATTTTTCTGTTTTCTATTTTTTTTTGTTTTCTAATTTTTTCTCATTTTTTTTATTTCCTGTTTTTTATTTTTGATAATTTGCGATTATTTTGTTGTCATTTTTTTGTGATTTTGTTGCGGTTTTTTGCGATTTTGTGTGATATTTTTGGATTTCTTCAATTTTTTTTGCAATTTTTAGCGGTTTTTTTTCGGTTTTTAATTTTTTCATTTTTTCCGTATTTTACAATTTTATGTTTCATTTTTTTCCCAATATTTTCTAATTTCTTCTCTCTCAATTTTTTCCAAACTTTTTAGTGTTTTTTTTTTTATTTTTTTTCGATTTCTTTGTTTTTTTTTTTCAAATTTTTTGTATTCTTCTAATTTTTTCTCGTTTTTTTTTCTCATTTTTATGATTTTTTTTCTGTTTTGTTTCTTATTTGTAAAAAAATATTAAAAATAGTGTCCCGAATTTCGAACTTTGAAATCAAGTCACCATAATTTAAATTCTAAAAGAAACTTAGGTATTATACTAAAATAGTAATTTTAGCAGAACTTTAAAAATATTAGAATCAAGACATAAATTTTCTATTAAAATATCGAATTTCCTTTTTTCTGCTACTTAAAAATATGACGGCAACATTGTGTTACGTAGACATGAATTCATACACCCCAAAATAATTATTTTGTAGGTGGCGCCATCTATAAAAAAGTACGTGAACTGTAAAATTGACAGAATAACAGGTCTCTGATATATTTTTGGTGATGTTCTATGGTTCAAATTATAAATTTTTGAACATATAAGAGTCGTAAATGAAATATCTCTTATGTACCGTCTCTAATCTAGTTCCTGAAATAGTTTTTATATCGATTTTTGATGCCTTTTTTGAGGTTAAAATTTCACAGTTCTATTGCTTTTTCCATTTTCTTAATTTTTTTTCACTTTTCAATATATTCAGGAACTAGTTTAATACCATTAGAACATTATAAAAGTAAATCCGCATATATTTATTGCCCGGATAGTCCGTTTTATATGTTCAAAAATTTCCCTATGCTTAAGAAAATAATCAATGTGAAATTATTGAAAATATAGTTTCTTTTGTTTTTTTAGATCAACGATAATAAACTCTGAAGATAGCTCTATAAAGGATGTTGTAAGTTGGTATACTTCACTCAATGCAGCACTATTAGAGCATTTAACTCAACAAATTAAAGAAAATGACAATAGCGGTGTATGGAGGTAAAATATAGTGTGTGTGAAGTTAGCCCCCCATTTTTCGAATTTTAATATTTTGAAAGTGGTTCCAAATTGTTCTAGGTTTGTACCAAATTGTTGCAGAAAATTATTCCTTAAACTTCAATACAAAGACCGGAAAACTCAAAAAAAACATTTTTAGACCTAGCCCCCCATTATTTTTATTTCGATTTTTTTTCTGTTGCACCAGATTGTTCTAGTTGTTCTGAATATTGTTCCAAATTTTCATATCTTAAAAAAAATATTTCAAGCCCAAAATCAATAAAAACCATTTGGATCCAGCCCCCCATTATTTTTTTTCGAAGTTTTTTGTTGTACTACATTGTTCTAGTTATTCTTAATATTGTTCCAAATTTTCATGTCTAAAAAAATATTTCAAGCTCAAAATCAATTAAAACCATTTATAGCTAGCCCCCCATTATTTTTTTTCGAATTTTTTTGTTGTACTAGATTGTTCTAGTTGTTCTTAGCATTGTTCTAAATTGTCATGTCTTAAAAAAATTATTTCATACCCAAAATCAATTAAAACTTTTTAGAGATGGCCCCTCATTATTTTTTTTTCGATTTTACTTTCCCGACCCACCTCCGAGAAGGAAAAGTATTGTGAACAAGCTAAAAAAAATTTTCGAGATAAAGATGTAAATATCCATTTTGAGGTCACCTGAGATGATTACTACCATTTCCAGATGAAAGTCTGTCTATCTGTCTGTGTGTGTTTTTCCACGAAGGAGGCCACACGTTTAATCAGATTGAGCTGAAATTTGGTATATGGGTTTAGGTTACTGGTCGGAAGAACCCATTAGTTTTTGTACGACATCTGTCAAACGGAAGTGTCACTATCAAAAAATGACACATGCAATATCTCACGGAGTTTGACATGCAATATGTCATTTGAAAGCCCTTGAAAAACTCTATTCAGAACAGTCAAAATTATTTCTCCTACTGTCACCTGTCAAAAACAAAAAAATCGGCTGTGTCGCACCAAAACTTTCCCGACGAGTATCCACGAATACTTTTTCAGATATTTTTAACATTTTTTACAATTTTTTTAAACACTTTTTAAACTTTTTTGCTTTTTTTTCAGAATTCTTATCATTTTTTAGCTCATTTTGCTTTTCCTGTATTTTTATGCATTTCTTTGCATGTTTGTATTTTTTGCATTTTTTCATTTTTGTGCATTTTTTGTATTTTTTTTTGCTTTTTGGGATGTTTTTGCATTTTTAACGTTTTTTTAGCATTATTTTAATTTTTTTCAGCATTTTTTGACTTTTTTTAGGTTTTTTGGCATCTTTTTACATTTTTTTTTTAATTTTTTGGCATAAAAAAATGCAAAAAAATGGCAAAAAATCTAAAAAAGTTAAAAAAAGTAAAATAATGTGAAAAAAAGTGCAAAAATGCAAAAAGATGCCAAAAAATCTAAAAAAAAGTCAAAAAATACTGGAAAAATTAAAATTATGCTAAAAAGCGTTAAAAATGCAAAAAATCCCAACAAGTAAAAAAATGCACTATACTGCAAAAAAAAATCAAAAAAATGAAAAAACTGCAAAAAAAAATACAAACATGCAAAGAAATGCACAAAAATACATGAAAATCAAAATGAGCTAAAAAATGATAAAAATTCAAAAAAAAAGCAAAAAAAGTTTAAAAAGTGTTTAAAGAAACTGTAAAAAATATCTGAAAAAGCATTCGTGGATACTCGTCGGGAAAGTTTTGGGGCGACACAACCGATTTTTTTTTCTGTTGTCGTTCCAAATTTTCATGTCGTAAAAAAAGTATTTCAAGCCCAAAATCAATAAAAACCATTTGGGTCCAGCCCACCATAATTTTTTTCAAAGTTTTTTTATTGTACTAGATTGGTCTAGTTATTCTTAGCATTGTTTCAAAAAGTATTTCAAGCTTAAAATCAATTAAAACCATTTAGAGCAAGCCGACCATTATTTTTTTGTTGTAATAGTTTGTTCTAGTTGTTCTTAGCATTGTCTCACATTTTCATGTCTGAAAAGATATTTTAGATATTTTCGTCAAAATAAGTGACCGCCTAGATTTTTTTTTATTTTTAATATTTAAGAGACATAAACTACCACATACACATTTTATTGATATGCTGATTTACTCTAAACTGTATTCATACGATAATTTTTACTGACCATTAGTATATAGTTATTTTCCTAACAAGTGCGGAAAGTTATACTTTTCCGCACGCAATTGCTGTTGCCCGAACGACGCGAAGCGGAGTTCGGGCATGCAATTAAGTGGGGAAAAGATACTTTACGCAAGTGTGGGGAAAAGATAGTTTATGCGAGTGTTAGGAACAATATTTTTTCTACAAGCGCCTATAGAATTAAAAAAAAATTTTAGCAAAAAGTATTTTTTCTACAAGCGCCTAGAATTAAAAAAAAAATTAGTAAAAAGTATTTTTCTACAAGCGCCTAGAATTAAAAAAAAAATTTAGCAAAAAGTATTTTTTCTACAAGCACCTAGAATTAAAAAAAAATTTAGTAAAAAGTATTTTTTCTACAAGCGTGCGGAAAAGTATACTTTTCTGCACTAGTGCGGAAAAAAGTTTTTTCCGCACTAGTGCGGAAAAGTAAATAAAATATTAAACTTCAGTGACGCTGTCCCTGGCCCTTCCACTAGTCAGCAGCTGTCACCAGAAAAGCCTTCTAGAATGACCTCTTCCAGCCAAGTTCCCATGGCCACAGTTACAACAAACCGAAATCTGACTTCGTTAGAAAACATTTTAGCCTCTGCAATTAATTTGCAAAATGCCACAAATTGCACATTTAATATTAATATTAATAATAATTAATTTGTTGATGTATTTAATAATAAATGTTTCTTGATGTTAGCTTTTGTGTTTTTTCCGCACGCTAGTAGAAAAAATAGTGTACCTAACACGCGTCGTTCGGCCATCTGCAATCGCGTGCGGAAAAGTATCACTTTCCGCACTTGTTAGGTAAACTACTATTTTCTACAAGCGCCTAGAATTGAAAAAAAATTTTAGCAAAAAGTATTTTTTCTAGAAGCGTGCGGAAAGTTACAACTTTCCACACTAGTGCGAAAAAGTACAACTTTCCGCACTAGTGCGGAAAAATATAACTTTCCGAACGCTTGTAGAAAAAAATTATTTCAAGCTTAAAATCAATTAAAACCATTTAGAGGGAGCCTCCCATTATTTTTTTGTTGTACTAGATTGTTCTAGTTGTTCTTAACATTGTGTCAAATTTTTATGTGTTAAAAAAATAACGTCAGGATAAATTAAGTAAAAACAATTGAAGTCTAACTTCAGTACATATTATTTAATTCTTTTTTTAGTGTTTACATTAATCTTTCGAAATATGTTTTTATTTTTTTTTGTCAAAATTTGTTATAAGAGTTTTCGAAGAAAAATAGTTATTTTCCTAACAAGTGCGGAAAGTTATACTTTTCCGCACGCAATTGCAGTTGCCCGAACGACGCGAAGCGGAGTTCGGGCATGCAATTAAGTGGGGAAAAGATACTTTACGCAAGTGTTAGGAACAATATTTTTTCTACAAGCGCCTAGAATTAAAAAAAATTTTAGCAAAAATATTTTTTTGTCATTAAACAAAAATTTTCTTAGTGCTTCTTAATAAATAAAGTAATCATAGTAACCAAGCAAGAATTAATTTGTTTTAGCATTTATAAAATCAGTGCGAAAAGTAACATTTCCGCACTAATGCGGAAAAGTACAACTTTCCGCACGCTTGTAGAAAAAACTCTTATAAGATGGTTTTGTCCGTCCGTCGACTCGAGAACGGTGAAAGATCATTAAAAACCCCTAAAATTACAGTAATCTTTCAACTATTTTTACTTCCCCGCTACTTATACCATATATACTGTAGTATATCCCTATGCAGAAATTTATTTCCGTAACTTTAAATTTTCTAAAACTCGAAATGAAACCTTTGATATTAGTTAGTTTTGTAAAGCGTTTTATTTTATCAACAAAGCATAAAATGTTACAAATATTTTTTATTAGGTTTCCTTTGTTTTTATTTTTAAATTGGTTATAAATAATATTTTTAAGACGAGAAAATTTGGAACAATACTAAGAACAACTAGAACAATCTAGGTTAACAAAAAAAATTAATTTCGAATAAAAAATAATGGGGGCTAGTTATAAATGGTTTTAATTGATTTTGAGCTTGAAATACTTGTTTTAAGACATGAAAATTTGGAACACTGTTAAGAATAACTAGAACAATCTAGTACAACAAAAAAGCTTCTAAAAAAGATAATGGGGGGCTGGACCCAAATGGTTTTTATTTATTTTGGGCTTGAAATAATTTTTTTAAACCATGAAAGTTTGGAACAATGTTCAGAACAACTAGAACAATCTGGTGCAACAGAAAAAAAATTGAAATAAAAATAATGGGGGGCTAGCTCTAAAAATAGTTTTTTGAGTTTTCCGGCCTTTGTATTTATGTTTAAGGAATAATTTTCTGGAACAATTTGCTACAAACCTAGAAAAATTTGGAACAACTTTCAAAATATTAAAATTCTAAAAATGGGGGGCTAACTTCACACACACACACACACTAAAATATATCTTCCTTAATCCGTTTTTCTCCATTCTAGCTAAATCTAAAATCATATAGACTGAAAAATTTTAAATGTTTACAGATATTTGTTGGCTTTTAAAAATCTTCTAAAAAGTATTGAAAGTACAGGAATAGCCATGGTCTACGGTGTAAACTACTTTGGTCAAGGTATTTTGCAGCACCAGAATTACATATATTTTGTTACTCACGATGCAATAGCCAAAGATTTGCTTAATACTTCGTTAAATTACGTATCACAAATGAAGGATGATTATCATGCATTGTCGAATAATATGCGTAATTATGGAAATATCAAGCAAAAGTGAGTTAATCAGAATAATTTATAGTCAAAATATTATTATATATTTTTTTAAGGAATGATATAATTATGAAAAATGCACAAAGAAAACCAAATTATTTAGAAGCTTTGGGATATTTCGATACCATGGCTACATATACTGATGAACTAAGGAAAATTCAACGATCTCTAAGAGTTCTTATACAGTAAGAATATTTTTTCTTAAGTTTTCAAAGTTTTTTTATTATTCCATGTAGTTTTTTTACATTTTTGAACAACCGATATCTCGACCATTTCAAAATAGCTTCAATTTGCTATACCAGAATTGTGATCAAGCAGGAGTAATATATCTGTCAGATCAGGAAATTTCAGGTGTGGGTGCCTTTACAGGGTACATAAAATCATCATTTAAAAATATATTTTTTCTACGATCGTGCAAAATGTGACCACTTTTTGCACTATCTACCGTGTTAAAAGTATAACTTTTGTGCACTAGTGCATAAAAGTAAATTTTAGAGTGCTTTGAATTGTCAATTTCTTAGTAAATAAAAATAAAAAAAATAAAAAAAAAATTCGACGCCTCCGCCTGGGTTGGAGCCCGGTATCTGTGCCACTAGACCATATAGGGACTCTCAGGAATACATTTTGTTTTGATGAATTTACATAAAGCGAAGTATCTATACAGGGTGGCGAAAATTTCATTGCAATGTATTGTAATCTCGGAAACCGTAAGAGATACGAAGTAGGTTAAATGGAACAAAAGTTTCTCAATTTGAAGGCTAATCGACTGGTGCTTTGCATCCACAGATATCAGGGACCGTTTTCATAATAATTGATAAAAACCAAAATTTCACATAAGGGGACAATAGTAGGTCCGAACTTTTTACATCAGCTTCTCTCTTCAAAAGTTCGGAGAGAGACAGATCGAGACTCTTCGCTAAGTACACGTAGATATATCCGGGTGGAAAAATATGACTGTGTGCAGTTAACACCAGTTGAGTGAGAGGTACATTCTGAACACCAAATAAAATACAATGGTTCTATTTTAAACAGTTAATTGGAATTACTATGAATTTTTTCTAATATCATGAATTTTGACTAAAGACGATTAGTTTTATTTGATCTAGGTAAAAAGAATTTAAACAATTTTGGAAATATGAATAAAGTAAAGGTACCTACAAATATTTAAAAAATATATTAGAATGTTTTGGTACGCGTTTAAATAAATTAAAAGTCATAACTACATAAATACTATAGTTGACAATATTTTTAATGCACACTAATAACCGATAATTCAATCATTTTGTTTTTAACAAATGAGGTAAATTAAAAAATAAATTATACAAAATTTTAAAACTAAGTAATAAAATAGAACAGAATTTAAATTATCAAATAATTGTACAACAAATATTTATATTTATTGTTGTCGCAACTGAAACGCATATGTATTTCTAATAAAAGAAATAAACCCAAATTTACGTACTTAACAACTTTTACAGAATAAATTATTTATCTACATTAATAATTATGTGTCTCGCAAAAAAAATCACGATGTAAAGAGCGGCCCGCTTCTATTATTTATTCACTCAAAGTATTATTGTAAAGTTGCTGTGAAAGAAAATATTTTTGTCAACTAGTCGAAGTCAGCAAGGTTTCGAATATTTTTAACTTTATCTGTAAAGTTGCAAGTAGAATTCGGCAAAAAATCGAGACCAAGGCCGAATATCCACGTAAAGGTCTAGAGGAATACGTTATTGTTCCTGTATATATTAATAAATGTTAATATTCAAAATAGTTGTATAATTATATTTTTTAAGGTGTACAAAATATTTGATTGCTAGCAGAAATCAATAATAATAATAATATTCAGATGTTTTTCTTTTTTCTTGGTTTCTGTTTTTTTCCTAGTTGGCCGAGAAATCCGGAACGATTTCTTTCTTCTGCTCGTTCTATGCCAGAAATTTGGAAAAGAGGTTATGAAATAAAAACCGGCCAACTGTCATTATACAACTAAGGAAATGTAGAGAGTGAAAACGCACACTACATTGCATATCGAGAGCAATCATTTTTCGGCCATTTTTCAAATTAAAAAAAAATGCCAATAAAGTTACCCACTCACAAATGATATAACGTATAACCCAAATATTTCTGAAATGAAAAGATATATTAATTGAAATTAAAATAAGGTAATAAATAGGTACTAAATGTTTTTTATTATTTCCAGAGCCACGGAAGAAAAATAAAAGGAAGATAATTGATTTTTCATATTTTCATTTCTCACACATGTTATGCAAAACTTATTTTTGATCCCATAATATTTTTCTGGTTGCTTCACCTATAATAACAGCAACTCCGGAAAGGGCATTATAATTGATTTTGTATGACCTCTTACTCCATGCTAAATCTACTACTACAGTAATGCAAGAGAATCTGTCTTTGTCAACGTCCCCTTTTTCTTTTGCAATTTTAACTTCTTCCTCTCCTGCAAGTTTCATTTGCCTCAATAATGTACTTTCAATAGTTTTGGCTAGGTTATCTTGTAATTTTAAATATTGAACTTGGCTCATTGGAGGAATATCCAAAATAGCTAATATTTCCTCTAATTGTGAATAACCGCAACCAGCTGAAGTTACACCTATAAAATGATGTCTTATATAAATATAAATTGTATTAGCTGATAAAGACACTTAAATATTATTACCAATTTCAAACAATTTTATAAGCTTTTCCCCTTTCTAAATGGATAATAGTGCCTTATACAATAAAAAAAGTTTAGTTTTTGAAATAGGCCTGAGGAAAATAAATTGTGAAATAAAATTAAAAAGATGTATCTAAGTGTTCAACAGATCAAAAGTTGATTAAACTATCAATTTCTGAGTGTAAATTTTATTCAGTTTTTTTTTAGTAGCTAGTGTCATTAAAATTTCAAGTAAATTAAAATATACCAATTACACACTTATTTTAACAAACTAAATTTAAATAGTGCGGTAAGTTATTTTAGGTAATTTTATACTATGCACTGAAGAAAAAAATACTTTAGATCTGTTACACTTAAAAAAACGTTGTTGATCAAAGAACTTTTATTTGATTTTCCCATTACTGTGTCTTAGAACAACCGATAAACTTTTGTTACCTGAATAATGTGAAATAGAGTTACTTCTATAAAACAGATGTGAATATGAGCATACGCGTTGCTTTTTTTATATTATTGCTTTGTGTATGTTTTCACAATTATTTATTCCTACTCAAAATATCATTAAATACTGCAAATTTTAAATCAGTCTGTATATTTACGCTTACCTAAGACCGCAGATACATTTACATCCATCACATCTAATGTTTTATCTGTTTTAGAATTTAGAACAAAATCCCAGTTTTCCTTCATCAGTCATTTCACAGTCACTAATTAAACAGTTAAAATACGGCATGTGTTTAAATTGTTTAATTTGTTCCCAAAAATAGGTAACGTCCACAATTCTCCGCCCCTGAATTTCGACTTTTTTTTATTAGAAAAATCACACACAATTTCAATGTTCCTATTATCTATTTGCTGTGAAGTTCCAGGGACATTTTCTATATTTTCATGACTTTTATTCCATCGAGAATTAACCAAACTAAAATGTACAAATAGTGGTAGTATTATTTTTTTTAACTTAATTTAAATAGTTTACTTACCGTCTACCTTTTCTAATATCCACAGAATAACTTTTAATAGGTCTTTTATTTTTTTTGTTGCCCATCGTTACACCACTACACTAGGATAAAACACAAATACAAAAAATCACCTCAAGATCTAAAACAATAATGACCCGTCTATTCTATTGATTTGCGCCGCTTACATTTCGAAATCGGACGTGTATCTTCTAACGAGTGTACAGAGTGAAGTTACTGCCAATATCCGCTAGGAAGCAGGAGCAGCCGGATCCATATAAATAAGAAATTTTGAAAAATGTTTTTTCGACACTGGTTTCATATTAAGAAACAAAATTTTTACAGCATATTTATTGTGACATTATCTAGGTCAGGTCATATTTATTTGTCAAAATTCCAATTTTATGAGGAAACCGAATTTTTTTCTCTTTAACAAAAAGTACTTATAAGAAAAAAAATATCAGATGCCCTCGACAACTTCCTACAATATATACATTTCAAATTTCAGAATATTTTACAAAAGGATTTTCGATTTATCGATGTTTGAAATTTAACTGAGGTGCTATTATACCCTTTGGTCCAGTGCTTTTATTTTGAACAATAGAAAAAAAGTGTATAAAACTTTTTTGTTTGAAAACGTGTTACCCACCATCTGATAATATTAGATTTCGAATCTGACGTTTAGTTTCCGCCCAGCCACCCTCAACTTTTTTTTTCAAATACGGATCTGTACTTTTTATGTGATTTTTTAATATCATTTCATCTCCTGAATTCATCCATATATTACAAATTTCAAAGAGTTCAAAAAGTACATCCTAAAAACAAACAGCAGCTATCGAGATTTTGTTACTGTTACTAACAGTAGATAAATAAAATAATTTTCTCCACGACCATTACTGAATGTATGAATTCTGAAATCATTTTTAATAATAGAATGTAAACATTCACACTCTAGAGTCTGAATATTTATTCTATAATACTTGCCTCTTATGCATTTTGCATGTATTTTCATTCTTTATCAAGGTAAAGAATGGATTTTCTGTAATCGAAATAAACGATATGGATTGCCCTGGATTTCAAAAGTGTCACTGTCAGATATAAAATGGCGACGGTAATAATTATTTTCAAACAAGTTTTAATTGAAACAAAATAATGGGTGAAAAATCAAGTGAAGTAGATATAGAATTTAATAATATCTGAAATTGCAAATTATGAAAAAACACCAATGCACCAGATTTTAATTTCGGTAAGTGTACCACAGCACTATAATAGTAGATTCTGTAACAAGGTTAGAATGAAAAATTCGAAACGAGTGGAAAATTCCGAACGCGAGCGAATGCGAGTGTGAGGAACCACGAGTGTCGAATTTTTTCATTCTGACCGAGTAACAGACTATATTTTCTCCACGATCAAAAAGTATAAATCAAAATTAAATTAAATCTGAACACAAGTTATTTGTTGACATATTTGTATTACATTGTATTAATATTTATAGTGCTGTGGTACACTTACCGATATTAAAATCTGGTGCATCGGTGTTTTTTCATAATTTACAATTTCAGATATTATTAAATTCTATATCTACTTCACTTGATTTTTCACTCATTATTTTGTTTAAATTAAAACTTGTTTGAAAATAATTATTACCGTCGCCATTTTATATCTGACACTGACACTTTTGAAGTCCACGGCAATCGATATTGTTTAATTCGATTACAGAAAATCCATTCTTTACCTTGATAAAGAATGAAAATACATGCAAAATGCATAAGAGGCAAGTATTATAGAATAAATATTCAGACTCTAGAGTGTGAATGTTTACATTCTATTATTAAAAATGATTTCAGAATTCATACATTCAGTAATGGTCGTGGAGAAATATTAATACAATGTAATACAAATATGTCAACTAATAACTTGTGTTTAGATTTAATTTAATTTTGATTTATACTTTTTGATCGTGGAGAAAATATAGTCTGTTACTCGGTCAGAATGAAAAAATTCGATACTCGTGGTTCCTCACACTCGCTTTCGCTCGCGTTCGGAATTTTCCACTCTTGTCGAATTTTTCATTCTAACCTTGTTACAGAATCTACTATTTGTGGACCACATTTACGAATTATTGACTATTTAGCAGTAAAAACAAATATTTCTATGCAAGAAAAAATCTCCATCTTGAACATTGGCCACCAAGAACTCGAGCTTTAGTCCGATGGATTTTTACTTGTGGGGCCAATTTAAGATACAGGAGTTCCTCAAAATGTTGATGGGTTACGTCGAAGAGTTAGAACTCAGCAACAGCCCAAATGACCAATAGAAATGAGTTATGCATATCTCATTTTGAACAGTTAATATGAATTATGAAATAAAATAATTTGTTTCATTTACATTCTTTTGTATTATTAACTGCAGATAATGTACAGGACCGTATTTAAAAGCTTTTATACTAAATAGTTAAAAATTCATTCAAATAATCAAAAATGAACTAGGTGTAATACATGGAGGAATTCAGGAAATTAAATGCTATACAAAAATCACATAAATAGTGCAGGTCCGTATTTGAGAAAAAAAAAGTTGAGAGTGACTGGGCGGAAACTAAACGTTAGATTCAAAATTTAATATTATCAGACTGTGGGTAATACGTTTTCAAACAAAACAGTTTTATACACTATTTTTCTATTGTTCAAAATAAAAGCACTAGACCATTAAATAGAATATGTGCAATTTTGGTTTTTATCAATTATTATGAAAACCGTCCCTGATATCTGTGAATGCAAAGTACCAGTCGATTAGTTTTCAAATTGAGAAACTTTTGTTCTATTTAACCGACGTCGCATCTCTTACGGTTTACGAGATTACAATACATTGCAATGAAATTATTTAAATTATCCGTGATTCAATGGATTCAATCTCAAATAAAATCACAAACGATCAACAAGCAAATTTTAGTGGTCATTTTATAAATAGAAATCCGTTTGATTAATCAAAATCGTTTCATGTCTACCGATTTGACCTATGGATGTGGCCTGAACTGTCACTGTCAGATTGATTGTGATAGTTTCTGCAATTAATTTCAAATTGTCAGTTCAAATTTTATTTTTTTGAAAATTTCACACCGCCATTTTTAAGCCAATCAGTTGTTTGGTTACCATGGTAACCCAAAAAATTTCCGGAAATTTTCATCCTCCAGGGTACCCTGGACGAAATTAATAAGTGGAAATTTTTATGTCAAAATAATGACACTTGTAATGGGCTTGATTCATATAAGACTTTTTGTTTACTTTTTGTGCAAATCAAAATTAAACAATTACTGTGAAATTTTCTTACCGAATCCCCCACGATCTTGAATTAATAACCGGAAACTTTTCCTCGTACACGATTTTTTAAGAAAATCGTGTACTCGAAAAAAATTTCCGGTAATAATTCAAGCTCTAGAGAGATTACTAGTGAAAACTGTTAAAAATGTCATATTTATTTCGATCGTAGAAAAAATGTTGTGTGCAACACGTGCAAAAAGTGCATATTTGTTGCACTCAGCATGATTGCAGCTCTCGACTTCGTCTCGAGCTGCAAACCATGCTTCGTACAACAAATATGCACTTTTTGCACTAGTTACACAAATAACTATTTTTAAATATGTATTATTCAGTATTCAGTCAAAAAAGTGGTGAAAATATTGAATTTACCAAGTTCTTGATACGTTACCACCAAAAAAAAAACACAAAAACAAAAAATTGTCCTTGGCCAACCAAAAAATTTTTTATCAGGAATGAGTGGAGAGGGGACTTACCTAAAACAAGCAACAAAAAAAATAATAATACAAACAAATATCCCCTAACAGTTAAAATTCTTAAATTCACCACATCTTTTAACTACCGGCTCTTTAAAATAACAGATTTTGTTTGACCTGTAAAACTCCCATAAAATTTTGATTTATTACTCCGTATCGATTGCGATTCTAGTATAGTATATTTCTAACATTTGCATTTGTGTACTATTTGGAATGAACAAGATAAGCTACTCTATAATATGAGCGGCAAAGTCCTGACTGACTGACTGACTGACTGACAGACTGACAGACTGACAGACTGACAGACTGACTAACTGACTGACTGACTGACTGACTGACTGACTGACAGAATCAACGTAGAGCTAAATCTACTCAGAGACTTGAAATTTTGAGAATATATAATATTCGTAATATAGACACCAACTAAGAAAGGATTTTGCGAAATTTTGATTTTAAGGGGTAGAAAATGGCGAAAAACGGTGGCTTACATTTATACGACGGTATAAAGGAAAAAAATGGTAGAAGACGGAAAACATGGGTAAAAATAAGAAAACATGGAAAATAAGGAAAAGTGGGAAAAAATAGAGAATAATAGAGAAAAATAGGAAAAATAGGGCAAAATATGGAAAAATAGGAACAAATACGGAAAAATTAGGAAAAATAAAAAATTAGGATAATGAAAAACAAGAAAATATAAAAACTAATGGGAAAAATAGGAAAAAAAAGGATAAAAATAGTAAAAAAATAGGAAAATCCAAAAAATAGTGAAAAATATAGAACAAAAGACAAAAATACTGGAAAATAGTGGAAGGAAAGGCGGAAAAACAGGAAAAAAAAGGGCAAAATAGAGAATATACAGGAACAATGAAATAGAGGAAAGAAATTAAAAAATACAAAAGAATAGGGAAAAATGAAAATGCAGAAAAAAATGGGAAAATAGGGAAAATGAGGAAAATAGTTAAAAATATGAAAATAGTCCGAAAAATAGGGAAAGATAAGGAAAAATAAGTACAAATAAGGACTATGAATAGTGAAAAATAAGGAAAAATAAAGAAAATACAAAAAACTAATGGAAAACAGGAAAAAATAAATAGATGTAGGAAAAATTTAAAAAAAGTTCTAGAAATAGAGATACCTAGTAGTGACCAATAGTCAATAATATGGAAAAAAAAATAGAGAAAAATTTAGAGAAATTGGGAAAATCATCTAAAAATAGGGAAAAATTGAGAAATTTTGAAAAAATGATGAAAAATAGGGAAAATACCAAAAAAAGAGAAAAATAGGAAATATAGTGATAACAAGGATAAATAGTTAAAACAGAGTTAAACAGGAGAAACAGGGAAATTTGGGAATAATATGAAAAAAACATGGAAACATTGAAAAAATAAAGAAATTTGGGAAAATTGGAAAAAAATTAGGTAAAAATTGGGAAAAATAAGCTAAAAATGGAAAAAAGTATGGAAAAATAGGAAAATTAGAGAATAAATAAAGGAAAATGGTCAAGACAGTAGGGAAAATATGGAAAAATAATAAAATATGAGGCAAATAGAAAAAAAGACGGAAATATAGAACGATATAGGAAAATATAGGAAAAATAGAGAAAGCAGTAAAAATAAGTGAAAAATATGGAAAAAATAGAGAAAAGTTGGTAAAACTAAGAATAAATAGTGAAAAAATATAGCAAAATAGAGAAAAATATGGAGAAATAGAGCAAAATAAGGAAAAATAGAGAAATTTGGGAAAATAGTGAAAAATCGGGAAATAGGGAAGAATTGTTAAAAATAAGAGAAATGGGAAAAAATATGAAAAATGGGGAAATTAGAGAATAAATAGGCAACCCAATAGAAAAATGAGAAATTTTCCCCACGGAAATGTCAAACACAGCTATGACCTGTCAACTTTTTCTGACAAGTTACTGTTTTTCTTTCATTAATAAATGTGGTTTTAGAAAAAATATTATGTACAACTTGTACACAAAGCACTTTTCCCACTCGATTTGTGGCACTCGCCAAACTTCTGAGCTCGTGGGAAAAGTGACGCTTTGCGCACTTGTTGTACAATAGTAGTTTGTACAAGTGCGAAAAGCGCCACTTTTTCCACGAGTGCCGCAAATCTAGCGAGTAGGAAAAGTGCTTTGCGTACAATTTGTACACAATATTTTTTCTACAACCACATTTATTAATAAAAGAAAAACAGTAACTTATATAGGTATTTTACTTTAATTTTAAAAAGAAATAATTAAAAAATGACTATTGAATACAGAAAAATTAATTTGTTTATAATTTATAAATTAAAATAAATAATCAAATAAATAGTTTACTTTCTTTTAGTTTCAATTTCAAATTTGAACTCCCAGAAATTCACTATAATGTTAAACTGTCAAAAAAAGTTGACAGGTCATAGTTGTCTGTGTTTGACATTTCCGATATTTTTGTTATTATTTTATTAAAACAAAAATTATCTTTTATTATTTAATACGAAAGTGATTGTTTATATAAACTAAAAACAAACAAACATATAGAACCTACCAAAACCTCAATTTGATAAAATTATCGCGTGGTCGTAGGAAAAGTACTGTACATCACATAATGTAATATAGTATTTGACGCTTAACTTTATCGAAAATTTATGTAAATGGCAGTTTTGATACCGTTTTCTTTTTTAAGATTCTAACTAACTACATGATTTTTTTTTATCACATTACTCATTTTTGACGTTTTACAAAGTCTCACGTAACTTTCAACTCTTTTGTTACGCTTCTTGTTCTTAGATGAATTTTCATTTTTGATATTCTATGTTAATTTTAAGTACCTGTTTTCTTGAATAAATATTTTTTTAACAATGTAATTTTAAGGGACTACGTAGACGATAATCTTCACAACTCTGCCAATTCAGAAGCCCTTGGTATTGCGATACTAGTACTAGTACTATCTGTTTCTCCAGTAATAATTTGGCTGGTACGCAACGCAGTAGCAACGATTCAGGTATATTTAATTTTTGTAATAAATAAAATAAGCAGTATTTTAACAAATTGCTTAGTTATACGCTGCGAATTTAGCCAAAAAGGCAAAGGAATTGAAGAGAGAGAAAAAGAAAAGCGATTTGTTGCTTTTTCAAATGTTGCCACCCAGTGTGGCCACTCAACTTAAACAAACAAGACAGGTAGGAAATTTTCATTAATTACTTGCTTACAACATTTTAATAATAATTTTAAATTTGAAAATTTTAATATTTTTTTAATTCTTTGTTCATTAAATGTGATGTTGGAGACTTTTTAATTAATTGTGCAACGCCGCAAGTCTAGTAAACAATTGAATTCTAAATAATTACTAAAAAAAAATCAATATTGACAAATCCTAAACAAAATAAATAAAATCCAATAATATTTTTCAAATCCAATTTAAAATGACGTTAATCGTTAATAAAACGAAAAATCTGATACAAATCATATAAGTATCGGATTGTAATTTACATTTGGCAACCGCGTAAAATTAAAAAAACGTCAAACTTACATAAAAGTAAAAAAACAAGTAAATACATAAAAATTAATAAATTCCCAATAATAAATACCATAAGTAAAAATAATAAGTACTTACCATGGAGATTTTGATAATTTATTGAAGTCTACTTCTACGTATCTCTTCGTTTAAGCCGAAATGTCTATAAATTAAAATTACCAGCGTTAATTCCAAGATGATATATATAATATTTATACATAAACAATTAAGATATACATAATATGTTCTACGAAATAAGAACCTTTATGAGATATATTGTTATTAGATTTTCATAATAATAATAACTGGAAAAAAATAATTACTAATTTTTGTTCATATACATTTCTGAACTGATTTCAACTATGAAAAAACTCTACTCATAAAGATTTAGATATCTGACTACGTACCCACCTGTTGTATAAAGTAAAAATCCAAAAAAGCCGGTTTGATATTCAATTCTAATTACGAATGTTCATAATATCAGACAAAACCTCACGAAAAGAGTATATTTCACATAACACGCACAAAAACACAACACTAGTTACCGAAATTAAAATAACTTCGTAAAACATTTCCAATTATGGATAACTAAAAGTCTCACTTTTTTACCAAGCGATCATGCATCAACTTGTCATTTTAAGATGTCTGGATTATTCTAGAATCTATTGCGCCGACCAATCAGAGACGCGCAATTTAAGTACACTTTTTTTTCTTTAACAATTAGGAGTAATTTTAAATACAAAAAATAATGAATTACGAAACTATACCTAAATAGTTGTATCAAAATCATAAGATTAACTTTATTTACAAATATACGAAATCATTTGAATCTACTACTCCGAATGGGGATGGAGTTCCGTCCAAGTTTACAACCTAGAAATAGGCCTACCAACAAGGAAGGAAGATACGATAAGGTTATAGAGAGCATGAAATAGACAGACTTATGCGTATTCAATGTAAAGCCAATGCTCACAACTCTCGACTCGCACAGTGTTGCCAACTGCTTTAGATAAAATTATGTGGCTGAATAAAAATAATACGATTTTGATTTGAATAATCAAAATTTTTGGACACGTTTTTGTGTTTAGTACTTCGTCATATAAGTTATTTTATTTAGCTTGTGTTTTACAGCACACCAGGAGAAATTAAAAAAAGGATAGTAAATACCTCTATAAGAAAAAAACCAGTGTGAAGTTACTAGATAAAATTTGCTAGACAAAAAACGGAAATATTTTCTAATAGTAATTTTATATTTATATTGCTCTGGATATATCATATTATAGTGCTACTGGCAATAGTAAAAATTAAAATTTAAATAAAATTAAATAGATTTAAAGCGGTCGTTTCTAGTATAAATAAACAAAAATCCTTATTTTACCATGTTTAAAAATAACTATTTTATTTTTAAAGTAAAAGAGTTGTGTCTTTTAAATTTATATAAGATAACAAAAAACAAACATTAGGAAAAGTGCTGAAATAATGCGATGTCTTAAATTATGCGAAATTCGCGTAATCGTTCGCCAATTGGCAACATTGCTCGAATAGCACATTTTGTTTTGATTAGAAATAATAAAAATTCATTAGCGTCGTTGGTCCAGTGGCGTAGTAATATTTCGAAATTGAAATATGAAAACCATGTTTTAATGTTTTTTATCATTTTTTTAATTAATTATCCAACTTTCAGTGATAATAAATGTTTATTATAGTTCGTTGATATGTACTTAAAAAAAATGATAAAATTCGAATATATTATATAAATTACATCTGTCAAGGCCGCTTTCATTATGAGTCCTAATGTAAATAATGTAAACATTTAGGGTTTATTTTAGATACAACTTCTCTCTCTCTCTCTCTCTCTCTCTCTGATGCTACATCTACCCTATATGGGAGGACAACTATAGCATCAAAAAGAGAAGTTGTATCCAACATAAACCCTAAATGTTTACATTAGGACTCATAACGAACCTCTAAAAGCGGTGTTGACAGATTTAATTAATAGAATATATTCGCATATCAATACATATCAAAGAATTGGTATAAAACTTCAATGTTTTAATATTTTAATTTCGAAATCAAAGGTCTTTCTTATGATTTTAGGTCCCTGCTGAATATTACGCTTCAGTCACTGTGTATTTCAGCGATATTGTGGGTTTTACTGAAATAGCAGCAGTCAGTACACCATTAGAGGTACGTAATATAATATTTGACTGATCTTAAAACCAATTTTTTTATTTAACATTAAGGCAATTAACCAGTAATTACCACGGTTTTCTCTTGGTTTTAAACCTTCGTTTTATGAAATTAATAACAAAGTAAAAGTACCTGAAAGAAATAAAACTGGTTATCATTAAATCACCTGTTAGATGTTAAGAATATATAGTTAGTAGGAATAAGGAGCATTTACATAGTTACAACGTGAAATATATCTATATCGGTTTGTTTACATATAGAGGCATCCGCCATTTGCAAAGTCCATCGCGTCCACCGACCAAAAGTGAAATGTTGCTTTCTATATACTCTAACCAATATTTCTTTTTTCTTAAAATGACAGGTCGACTAGTAATTTTGTGTTAAAATATATAGTGTGGCTAACCTGTCTGGATGTGTCTACTCGGCCATTGCCACGTTTAAAAAGTAGTGAATTATTTTTGAACATAATATGCATAACAAATATAATTACAGGGGATATAATTTAGCATATTCTAATCTATTACTAAATATTTATTATTCTGGAAAAGGGAAGGAAAAATGTTGAAAAAATAGAATATATATATCCTTTATTCTAATTTAAAATAGTATCAATAGACATTTCCATTTTTGACAGATTTTGTGCAGATTTAGTGAGTTTCTTTTTCGCCAACTCAGCTGGGCGTTGTCAAAAAATTAAAAGAAATATTGGATGGACTATACTAACTATATATTTTAAGGTTAGATGACTTTATTTTTATTTGTTTTAGGTCGTTACATTTTTAAATAAAATCTATAAGCAGTTTGATGCTAGGATTGAATGTTATGACGTCTACAAAGTGGAAACTATCGGGGATTCATACATGGTTGCTTCTGGGTTACCAGTAAAAAACGGTAATATTGACTATTCGAATATTTACAAAAAAAAATCTTATTCACGTTTGTGAAAAAAACAAAAATTAAAAAAATAAACAAAACATACAAATTTGACTTTTAGAACTGATTAAATGATTCAGATAATGTGTTGTGGTTGTCATGGTGATTCAGATTGTTTGCACCGTTACGTTGTTTTCTTATGTCAACACGAGATAGCGTATTGTTATTTAAATATTATTTCTTGTATTAGGCAACAAGCATGTGACTGAAATAGCAAGTATGGCTCTGGATTTGTTATCTGGCTCAAAACAATTCAAAATTCCTCACAGGAAATCGGAACGACTCCAAATTCGATCTGGAGCTCATACAGGACCGGTTGTAGCTGGAATAGTGGGCTCGAAAATGCCGAGGTACTGTTTGTTTGGCGATACTGTCAATACTGCTTCTAGAATGGAATCAACAGGAGATGGTAATAGTATTTTGTATCAAAATTTTCATGTACTGGAATTTTGGAAAATCGAGTGGTAAAATATGTTATAATTTGCCGCTAATAGAGAATATTAAATAAATAGAATTGTAAACAAGTTTCTCCAAGTTGCCAACATAGAAAAAGGTCTAACAACGGGGAAGAATTATTTTTGGTCAAAATATATATCTACAAAATTTTACTGAGTAAACATATTTTATAATTGCGGAAATAAATAAATATATTTTGATCAAAAATAATCCTTCTCAATTGGTAAACCTTTTTCTAAGTTGGCAACTTTGGGGGAACTCCACCATTAACAGCACATTCAGTCACCTAATATACTTTTCTTCTTTTTTTTTCAGCATCAAAAATCCACATAAGCTTAGAAATGAAAAAAGCATTGGACTTAATTGGTGGTTATAAAACGGAACATAGAGGGCTTGTTGATGTTAAGGTAAACAATCTTTGAAGCTTTTTTTGTGTACTTTTCTTTCTAAATAATATATCTATTATGATTCTAGGGGAAAGGTCTGATGGACACGTACTGGTTGACATGCAAAGAAGGAGGCCACAGCAGAGTAGTGGAAATAGAAGCTCCGTCATTTTTGGTATGTGTAGAATCAATGAGCAATCACTTCATTTTTAATATTTATTTGCATCCAATAGAATAATCCCAATCGTACTTTTTGACATAAATGACATTTGTGACATTAAGACTTTACTCATCTATTATAACTAAACACTTAATAAATAACTGTTTTTTTAGGAGGAAGAAGAAGAAGAAGATTTAGAACCAGTTTTTATTAAAAGATTGAGAAACGATAGCTACTTTTAATTTAATCTGAAATATCTGTGTTATATATTGTTATGTGTTAGCCAAATATAATTAAGAACTTATTGTTCACTTTAATCTGAAAGTGCGTAATATTTGTAATGTTTGTGACAGTTATTTAAAAAAGGGTTTACTTTTTTAGTATTATATTTATTGAACGGATGTAAATTTATTAATAAAATTAAGTCCATTTGAACTGTTTTTAAACTTTTTACCCAATATCTCAATTTACGAGATGGCTGCCTACGTCGAAGGCGAAGACCTATGAAATGTCTAGAGAAAAAAGAAGATGCTCTGGCAACACTGTAACGTTGACAACGCAACGCCAAACGCAACTGGACTGACGTTTATTTTTATAAGTAAACAATGCACAAGTTTAACATACGTTTATTCATAAAAATAAGTTAAAATAATAATCAACATAATTTATACTCTTCAAAATTATTGTTCTGTACAGTATTATTCATAAGTAAGTGTCTAGACTCTTAATACATTTTAATCTGTATTTTATTTCATGACGTGGCCTATGTATAACCTCAAATTTGCATTTGCAGCCGATATTTTAAATTAAAATGAATGTAATGGAAAGGAGAAAGAATAAAAATAAAGGTATTATTTCCTCTCAAATGGAAAACGGCGAATTACCTTTGGCGTCATCACTAAGCAAGATCAGAGGAGATGAGAGGAATATTCTTTTATTATTTTTCTTATATACGTTACAAGGCATTCCACTTGGACTTTCTGCCGCAATTCCCATGATTTTACAAAATAGGGGAGTTAGTTATAAGCAACAGGTAATTTATTTCACTTTCAAGGTTATATAAAAATTATATTTTAATTTCCAGGCTGAATTTAGTTTCGTGACTTGGCCCTTTAGTTTAAAATTATTATGGGCTCCTATAGTCGACAGTATATATTCCACTAGAATAGGACGTAGGAAAACATGGCTTATACCTACACAGTACCTTATTGGAGCATTCATGCTTTTACTCTCCGGACATGTTCATCGATGGCTCGGAGAAGACGGAAGCAGTCCTAATATTGAAGTTCTAACTCTGTTGTTTTTCTCTCTAAACTTTTTAGCTGCTACACAAGATATTGCTGTAGATGGATGGGCTTTAACTATGTTAAAAAAAAATAATGTTGGGCATGCATCAACTTGTAACAGTGTAGGACAAACGACTGGATTTTTTTTGAGTTACGTATTGTTTATGGCTTTAGAATCATCCACGTTTTGTAATCAGTATTTAAGGAGTGTCCCTCAGAAAGAAGGTAATTATATTTTTATTATTTAAGGGATTTTATTAAACTATAATGCAAAGTTACTTTAGTTTAATATATGTATGAAAAATAATATGTTGTGTAGTAATAAACAAACAAAACTGACCTTAATTTTATTAAAATTATAAAAATTCAAATTTTAAATATAAATAATCGTTTATATTGTTATAAAAATTGAATAACGATGTAATTAGCTAAATGTTTTATAGAGTTCTGAATAATTAAAAATTACTTTAGACCAACCAATTTTGATTAAGAATTGGTTTTTATAGTAAAATACTAATTGAATAATGCAGGGTTGGCTGCTCTGTGGGTAACCCAGTAAAACTCGGTGGGTTTTCTTGAATGGTTTATTCCTTTTTTTTAACTTAAACTCTTTGTATAAATTTTATATTTTTGTATTTGGAAAGCAACACAAAATTGACAAAAATATTAATTAGAAAATGAAAATCTCTAATAAACTACCTATATAATAAAAAAAACATGTACTACTACCTTTATAATAAAAAAACATGTATTATTAGCCATACTTTGGTACTAAATTTTTTTTATCAACAGTATTTCTCTTTATATCCTTTTTAACACGTTGACTGCCAACTAAAAGACTAAAAGAGAACTAATAGTCAAACTACAATCTCATAGCTTGCAGTCAACGTGTTAAATGATATTTTTTCACTAAAATCTGTATATGAAAACAAATAAAAATAAACGAAAATGATGGAAAATAAATGAAATTACGCATCTTATACCATTCAACCACTTTTCTGAAATTCCGATAATGTTCATTTAAATTGTTGTCACCCTGTATACGATCAATGTTAAATTGTTGCCACCCTGTATGCAATCTATACTACAAGATGCATAAAATATGGGTATTTTGTCCATTAAAATTTAACAGAATCCAATTAGATTTGGTAAAAAATTAACATATTTTTTACTAGTAAAAAAAAACACCCTGTATATTAAATCCATCGAATTCTTCGAAATAGAAAAGTAGGGCAAAATTGAGAGGAAAGTTGGGAAAAAAGTTTAAAATAAAGAAATTAGTAAAAAAGAAAAAAACCAGTTGTGTCGACCCAAAACTTTCCCGCCGATTATCAAGATCAAATTTTGACATTTTTTTATATTTGACAGGTGACAGTTTTCAGAAATAATATACATTTACATGAATTTTTAGATCAAAATATGAAAAATCAAAGTAAATAAATGTTAAAGCGTCGAAATAATTAATAATGATAACAGGGGACATAAGTGAAAATATAATATAAATAAAACTTACCCTATAGTTCGAGGGGAAGAAAAGAATTTTTCAATAAGCGACACAGACGATATAGAAGTCAATTGTTTTGACTGAAGAAGCAAAGAGAGGGAATTATTAACATGGGAAACACATTTAATAGTAATACCAAGAGGTATATCTTGAGACACGATGCGAGGAAATTAAGAAGGGATATCAAGCGAGTCTGAAATTAAGATATACTGAGCAGAAGAATAATGAAAATACACAGGCACAGGAAAAAAAACGTCACTATGCTCGGCTACGAGTAGTTGGTAGGGGAATTAATAATACTAACCCCCACCATCCACTCCGAGCATAGCGCAGCGAGGTTCGGAGCAATTAAATCAATCAAACTTTCCGAAACAAAGAAATTAGTAAAAAAGTAGGGGAAACTGGGATAAAGTAGATAATAAAATGTTTGAACTTCCAAATTTTGACATTTTTAAGATATACTGAGCAGAAGAATAATGAAAGCACAGGAAAAAAAAACGTAACAAGTTGCAGAAATAATCTCGACTGCTCTGAATTGATTGATTTAATTGCTCCGAACCTCGCATTGCTCGGCTAGGAGTAGGTGGTGGGGGAATTAATAGTACTAACCCCCACCATCCACTCCGAGCCGAGCGCAGCGAGGTTCGGTGCAATTAAATCAATTAAACTTTCCGAAACAAAGAAATTAGTAAAAAAGTAGGGGAAACGGGGATAAAGTAGAGAATAAAATGTTTAAAGTTCCAAATTTTGACATTTTTTAAGGTATAGAGAATAAAATGTTTGAAGTTCCAAATTTTGACATTTTTTAAGGTATAGAGAATAAAATGTTTGAAGTTCCAAATTTTGACATTTTTTTTATTTTTGACAGGTGTTAGTTGGAGAAATAATCTCGACTGCTCTGAATTGATTTATTTAATTGCCATTGATTTAAAACCCAAAAAAGCCCAGTGGGTTGTTTGAAAAAAAACCAGGGTTTTCCAACCCTATAATCATGGGATTTCATTCTAACAAAATAAAGCATATGTTAATAATTGCATTAAAACAGTTAAAAATATGAATCTTAAAATCAGCAAAGATATAATAAAAAAGAAAATCTGTTGTTTTCCTCAGCATAAATAAAAATACTCAGATACAACTTTTTTCCATATTTTAACTTTGTTTGGACTTCTCTATGTTGGAGATTTACTTTCTAAATCTCTAAAGTTAGAATGAACTCATAAGGATTGGTCCTAAAAGGTTCACTTTGTATTGCAGTCAAAAATAAAATATATTGTAGTTTTTTGTACCAATTCACAATAATTATTGGTTCCTATTTTCCTATAAGTGTTTCTATAGTTTACAATGCTCTGTCATCAATATTCTCAATTTTAAGTTCTGAATATTTAAACTAATTGGATAATTTATTTTGCAAAAGTAAATTTAAAGTAAATAACAGAAAAAAGATAAAAATACTGATATAAAACTTTTTTTAGGTATCGTAACTTTATCTGGATTTCTGTATTTTTGGGGATTAGTCTTTTTAATAACCACCACTATTATTGGTTTGGTAAAAAAAGAAGTTGAACCCCTAAATATAGAATCTTCCATGCCTGATAGAGATATTAAAAAAGCATATATTTCTTTAAAAGATATATTAACCCTAAGACCTGTACAGATATTGGTTATAATTCTTTTGACTTGTAAGGTAAGTAAATAAAAATGTTTTTAAACTTGTTTGGGTTACAATATTGTAATATTTATTATTTTAAGTCTGCTTTTAATTTATTTATACTAAATGTTCATAGGAATTCTAACATAAATAGTACCTAAAACTAATGTCACAAAAAGGCAATTTTTTTGCAAACATAATCTTGGTATATTTGTAGCACTTGCTATTACTTTTTATAATTTATTGTATTATTGATGTGAATAAAGTAAAATATGAAAGCATTGAAGTTAACAATTTAAAAGTTATGTATAAAAAAACATTAACTAACAAATTTGTTTTTATCAAGACTAAATTACATTTTTAACCAATTAGTCCAGTCGAATTAGCTTATTTTGAAGCGTAAATAAAACAAAATTGTTAACAGGATGGGAACAGTTGGAAATGGTAAAGTGGCGTATAATAAATGTAAAAAAAATAAATGCGCGATCAGGGATGTTTCAGGATATATTTGGGGGATGAAAAGGGGAGGAATTTTGGATTATTGCGATTTCCGGCGAAATTTGAAAGTTGTAGATCATAGAAAGTTCTACAACTTTTGTATGAATGCTATTTTTACATATCCTCAAAATCTCCGAGTAAAATGCGAAAAACCGCTTTTATCGTTTTTTATTTTTCATTTACACAAATATAATTTTATTTGGACGAAACTTGGTGAAAATATACCTTTTTGTGTCTGAAATATCCACAATTTTTTTCAGATAAAAATATTGAGAGACTTCCGAGATAATCGCGTTTTTCTGCCTAAAAAAATATTTTTCAAATTAAAATTCTCCTTTGGAAAATTGTCGTAGTTCTTTGAGGTCACAATATTATCGTTTTGAGTTATACTTTTTTGTAAAATAATAAAAAAATACAGTCCCCATTTAGAAACATGGAAAAATCAAAAAATGAATTTTGCAACCATCTTTTTTTTACTAAATGTTAATAA
Source organism: Neocrepidodera transversa (assembly GCA_963243735.1). Classification (NCBI taxonomy): domain Eukaryota; kingdom Metazoa; phylum Arthropoda; class Insecta; order Coleoptera; family Chrysomelidae; genus Neocrepidodera; species Neocrepidodera transversa. The sequence goes on from OY725350.1 coordinate 19,102,047, forward strand.
TTTGTTTAAATTTTCAAATAATTCTTAAAAACTAATTGCCCTATTCAGTTGTAGGGAAGAAATACAAAAGATTCTTTGTTTATTTGATTAGATATTTCAATTTTTAACAGTCATTGTATGCAGTCATTATACAAATAATAGTTATATAATATTTGATGGTTAGCCAAACCATGACATTGATAATGAAATTACATCGTCAACTAAAACAGCTGAACGGTTAAGGCGACAAAGTTCTTCAAGTACACCTTCTTTTAAGTTTGAACAACAAACAAAAATAACATTTTCACAAGACAAGTTTTTGTCAAATGATAAGAACAAAAATTAATTGATAAAAGAATTATCCAAAGCATTCAGATTTGAAGGATTTACAACTAAGCAGGCAACGGAAGACGCAGATTCTTTAATTATTCATACAGCAATAGAAATGGCCAAACAAAGTAAAGTTATAAATACAGCAACAGGAGTTGCCGAATATACAAATAAGGTTGTTGTTGTTGGTCAAGACATCGATCTTTTGGTCATCATGAATCAATTACATTTTATAGTTGCAGAAATGTACTTTTTAAACCCGGGTTCAGGCAATGTATCTGTTCATCGAACAGTTTTATCCATGAAGATTATCGTTCTATCATTGGATTTTTACATTGTTTTTCTGGCTGTGATACAACATCTGCTTTTTCTGGCAAAAGCAAAAAACAAATTCACTTATCGCAACTCCAGAGTTAACAGAGTTAGTAAAGCCTTTTCATGAGACTGACGCAAATCCAACAATTATTGCTAGCAATGGTTGCAAGTTAATTAAATCAATATACAAAGGCAAACCAGAATTATCTCTGAAAGAATTAAGATTTCAACAGCTTCAAACGTGGCTTGGAAACGAAACAACACCAACAAAGTGGGACTGGAAAGAAGTTATTGTCGATAATTTGAAAATTCTCATGCCAACTTTTACTGAAGATTCTGTCATACCTGACGAATTATTAAAGATAATTTCTTGTAGCTGTGCAATCGGTTGTGAAGGCAATAGATGTGGTTGTTGAAAGCACGGGCTTCGATGTACTGATTTATGTAAATAATGTCGGGGTTCAGACAATTGTTTGAATGTTGAAAAAATTTCAGAAGATTTCGATGAATCCGAAAGATAATTCTGCTGAAAAGGAGCAGCCGAGCCTTTGCTTAATCACTGAAAATCAATTATCAGAAGAATCCTTTGGTTATCCAAGCGATATTGAAGAAGAAGATAATGAAATTACAAATACAAGCGATATTGAAGAAAGAGATGATCAATTTACAAATATATTAAAAAAACCTCGATTAATGTAGTTTCATTCATTTACTAATTGTTAATGTAAATATAAAATAAAGTTTTTTATCAAATAATAAAACTAAGGATCTTTGTATTTTTTCCGTACAATTGAATAGTCCAATTAGTGTTTAAGAATTATTTGAAAATTTAAACAAATTATTAACATTTAGTAAAAAAAAAGATGGTTGCAAAATTCATTTTTTGATTTTTCCACTTTTTGAGCATGTTTCTAATTTTTTTTATTATTTTACAAGAAAGTATAACTCAAAACGAAAATATTGTGACCTGAAAGAAGTCTCTACGACAATTTTCCAAAGGAGAATTTTAATTTGAAAAATATTTTTTTAGGCAGAAAAACGCGATTATCTCGGAAGTCTCTCTATAACTTTATCTGAAAAAAATTGTGGATATTTCAGACACAAAAAGTTATACTTTCACCAAGTTTCGTCAAAATAAAATTATTTTTGTGTAAATGAAAAATAAAAAACGATAAAAGCGGTTTTTCACATTTTACTCGGAGATTTTGAGGTTATGTGAAAACATCATTCATACAAAAGTTGTAGATCTTTCTATGATCTACAACTTTCCTATTGTACACTTTTCTCTCCGACGTCAACTTTCGCCGGAAATCGCAATAATCCAAAATTCCACCCCTTTTCTTCCCCCAAATATATCTGGAAACACCCTGCTCGCGCATTTATTTTTTTTACGTTTACCATTTTCAACTGTTCCCATCCTATTTACAAATTTTTCTTTGTAAAAGTGTAATTTGGCTGGACTAAATTATGGATAAGTAAATACTTAACATTATAGCATATAAATTTACATCTCCAAAACAATACAAATTTTACTTTTAAAATTATGTAGAAAAGTTGAATTTGTTTTTAGATTGGATTTTCATCAACTGACAGTGTGATGGCTTTAAAATTGGTAGAAGCAGGTATTCCAAAGGAAAAATTAGGTCTTATTGCAATTCCTTTAATTCCTTTACAGCTCGCTATGCCTGTGATTATAGCTAAATATACTACAGGTAATAAAAAAAAAACTTATGTTAGTGCTTCAATTTTATTATTTATTACGAGATTTCTCATAAAACACAAAAATCGTCTACACATTAAGGACACCTAACTCGTTTTTGTTTCACTTTCTTCTTTGCTATAGCTATAGGTGCACTTTTAACAGTAGATCTACAAGCAATGCATTTAAAATATTTATACTGATGCCATACATTATAAATATTATTTCCCATAACAACTCCTTTTGTCTGTAGACTGATAACATTTAAATACATAGTTGGAGTTAATCTATAAACAATAATTGGAGGAAAGAATCTTCCGTCTAAGCGAAACACTAATTTAAATCGTTTTGGTTCGAATATTTGCGCGTGTACTCTATTTACCATAGTCAAAATTTTAACTGGATTTTTAGTTTGTATTTCAGTTATCAATTTCTTTATATTCCGAAATATACGTTTATTTCTTACTGTAAGAAAAAAATTCTGTATTATAATTGCTGCGTTTTTCTTGTTTGCTTTTCTCTTGCGTATTTTTTCTCCTCCAAAAAGTGCTTCAGTATTGTAAAAGCTACATATTGAGTTTATTCGTTTTGCCAAGTTTTTACATTCGAAAGTAACTTTATTAGACTTGCAATTTTCTATATCATCGTAGGGTTTTAAATACCACTGGTGATCTTCCTGTAAAACACGAAAAACTGCAGTATGAAATAAATCTGACATTATTTTAAAAAATGTCACAAAAAATTAATACAGCAGGTTTCAATCTTTCAAATTTTGTATGTGTCAAAATGTAAATACAAAGTGAGATCTTTTTGTTTGTTAAAACATTGTAGTTTGTATAAATGTATTATTTTCGCCTTTCAGAGAATTTTTCAGTCGACGAATTTTTCAGTCCGCGAATTTTTAAATCTTAGAAAAAAATTTTGGTCTAGAAATTTTACTGCCAGTGAATTTTTAAGTCAAGGAATTTTTAAGTTAGTGAATTTTTAGTTGGCCAATTTAAAGAGGAATTTTTAGTTAGCCAATTTAAAGAGGAATTTTTAAGTCGAAGAATTTTCCAGTTAGTGAATTTTTAAGTCGGGGAATTTTCGAATCAGAGAATTTTTCAGTCGACGAATTTTTCAGTCAGCGAATTTTTAAATCGGCGAATTTTCAAGTCGAAAAATTTTTGGTCTAGAAATTTTACAGTTAGTGAATTTTTAAGTCAAGGAATTTTCCAATTAGTGAATTTTTAGTTGGCGAATTTTTAAGAGGAATTTTCCAGTTAGTGAATTTTTAAGTCTGGGAATTTTCGGATCAGAGAATTTTTCTGCCGGGGAATTTTTCAATGCGAATTTTAAATTGGCGAATTTTTAAGTCGAAAAATTTTTGGTCTAGAAATTTTACTGTCAGTGAATTTTTAAGTCAAGGAATTTTCTAATTAGTGAATTTTTAAGAGGAATTTTTAAGTCTAAGAATTTTCCAGTTAGTGAATTTTTAAGTCGGGGAATTTTCGGATCAGAGAATTTTTCTGTCGACGAATTTTTCAATCAGCGAATTTTTAAATCGGCGAATTTTCAAGTCGAAAAATTTTTGGTCTAGAAATTTTACAGTCAGTGAATTTTTAAGTCAAGGAATTTTCCAATTAGTGAATTTTTAGTTGGCGAATTTTTAAGAGGAATTTTCCAGTTAGTGAATTTTTAAGTCGGGGAATTTTCGGATCAGAGAATTTTTCTGCCGGGGAATTTTTCAGTGCGAATTTTAAATTGCCTAATTTTTAAGTCGAAAAATTTTTGGTCTAGAAATTTTACTGTCAGTGAATTTTTAAGTCAAGGAATTTTCTAATTAGTGAATTTTTAAGAGGAATTTTTAAGTCTAAGAATTTTCCAGTTAGTGAATTTTTAAGTCGGGGAATTTTCGGATGATAGAATTTTTCTGTCGACGAATTTTTCAATCAGCGAATTTTTAAATAGGCGAATTTTCAAGTCGAAAAATTTTTGGTCTAGAAATTTTACTTTAAGTTTTCTGATTGGTAAATTTTACAGGAAGGGAATTTTTTAAGTCGGAAAATTTTTCTTTTCAAAGAATTTTACAGTCGGAAAATTTTCCAGTTGGAGAAATTTTAAGACGATGAATTTTCGTTGGAGAATTTTCCGTCCAGGAAATTTTGCAATCGGAGGTTTTTTTTCATTTTTAGCCAGAGAAAAAAAATTTTGTGGGGAACTTTTTGTCATGAAATTATATCGCCGCAGAGAATTTTAAATTTGGAGAATTTTCCAGATGGCAAATTTAAAAGATGAATTTTCAAGTTGGGCAATTTTTCTGTCAGGGAACTTTTAAGTCAAGGAATTTTCCAGTTAGTGAATTTTTAGTTGGCGAATTTTTAAGAGGAATTTTTAAGTCGAAGAACTTTCCAGTCGGGGAATTTTCGGATCGGAGAATTATTTAGTCGACGAATTTTTCAGTTATCGTATTTTTAAATCGGCGAATTTTCAAGTCGAAAAAATGTTGGTCTAGAAATTTTACCGTTAGGAAATTTTAAGAGGAATTTTCAAGTTGGGGAATTTTTTCAAGGCAAGGAATTTTACAATACCCAAATTTGTATGTCAAGGAATTTTTAAGTCGAAAAATATTTAAGTTTTCTGGTCGGGAATTTTTAGCTTCGGAAAATTTTACAGTGAGGGCGTTTTTAACTCGAGAAATTTTTCAAGTCAAATAATTTTACAGTCGGAGAATTTTTAAGACGATGAATTTTCTAGGGAACTTTTTGTCATGAAATTATATCGCCGCGGGGAATTTCGAAGACGAGAATTTTCCAGTTGGCGAATTTTTAATACGATGAATTTTCGTTGAATATTCCGATCATGAAATTTTTCAATCGGAGAATTTTTTTCGTTTTTATCCAGATAATTTTCGGGGAAAAAATTTTCTGAGGAACTTTTTGTCATGAAATTATATCGCCACGAGGAATGCGAATTTTTAAAACGATGAATTTTCAAGTTGGACAATTTTTCTGTCAGGGCATTTTTAAATCAAAGAATTTTCCAGTTATTGAATTTTTAGTTGGCGAATTTTTAAAAGGAATTTATAAGTCGCATAATTTTCAAGTCGGGGAATTTTTCAGTCTACGAATTTTTATGCTGAAGAATTTTCAAATCAAGGAATTTTTATATCAAGGAATTTTTAAGTCAAAAATTTTCAAGTTTTGTGGCCGGGTAATTTTAAAGTAAGTGAATTTTTTAAGTCGGGAAATTTTTGGTCTAGAAATTTGACAGTCAGTGAATTTTTAAGTCAAGGAATTTTCCAATTAGTGAATTTTTAGTTGGCGAATTTTTAAAAGGAATTTTTCAGTTAGTGAATTTTTAAGTCGGGGAATTTTCGTATCAGAGAATTTTTCAGTAAGCGGAATTTTAAATCGGCGAATTTTCAAGTCGAAAAATTTTTGACCTACAAATTTCACCGTCAGGGAATTTTTAAGTCAAAAAATTTTCCAATTAGTGAATTTATAGTTGGCGGATTTTTAAAAGGAATTTTAAAGTCGAAGAATTCTCAAGTCGGGAAATTTTTCAAGTCAGGGAAATTTTACAGTAAGGGAATTTTTTAAGTCGGGAAATTTTTCAATTCAAGGAATTTTCCAGTTGGAGAAATTTCAAGACGGTGAATTTTAGTTGGAGAATTTTTTGACCAGGAAATTTTGCAATCGCAGAATTTTTTTTAGTTTTAAGCCAGAGATTTTTCGAGGAAGAAAATTTTCTGGGGAAATTTTTCAAGAAATTATATCGCCGCGGGGAACTTTCCAGTTGGCAAATTTTTAAGACGATGAGTTTTCGTTGGATAATTTTCTAGTCAGAAAATTTTGCAATCGGAGAATTTTTGTCGTTTTCAGCCAGAGAATTTTCGGGTAAGAAAATTTTCTGGATAACTTTTTGTCATGAAATTATATCGCCGTGGGGAATTTTGAAATCGGAGAATTTTCCAGTTGGCGAATTTTTAAAACGATGAACTTTCAGTTTGGACAATTTTCCTGTCAGGGAATTTTGTAATCGGAGGATTTTTGTCGTTTTTAGCCAGAGAATTTTCTGGGGAACTTTTTATCATGAAATTATATCGCCGTGGGGAATTTTGAAGTCGGAGAATTTTCTAGTTGGCGAATTTTTAAAACGATGAATTTTCAGTTTGGACAATTTTCCTGTCAGGAAATTTTCCAATCTTAGAATTTTTGTCGTTTTCCGTCAAATATTATAATTTGTATAAATGGATTATTACAAATACTTTTAAAAAACGAAAAAAAAATTGTTTTAGGTCCAAAGCCACTTGACATATTTTTAAAAGCAATGCCTTATCGGCTGGCATTTGGATTTGTAGCTGCATTTTTGGTATGGATTACACCGATCTTCGTTTCAGACGCATCACAAAGCTTACCATTCCTTTATGTAGTTTTTTTGGTAACTTGTTACGCACTTCATCAGGTAAATATTTTATTTAACGTCCAAATTACATAATTGAAAATAATATATATAAATAATAATTTTAAATAGAAAAATAAATTTAAATACAGTTTAAATATTATTATTTATTTATTATTAATAAAAAATAATCCACTAAAGGATTTATAAATGAACTAAGCCAACATTTTTTTTTTTGGAAATAAAGTAATAATTAAAATTATTTAAATAATCCAGTGCCATAATAAATTATTATAATATGTAAAAGACTAATAATAATAATAGCCGTCCCTTTCCCATATATACTTGGAATTTTTGGGTTTATACGAAGAAGGTGAAATATAGGAAGAGTATTATTTTTTTTTTGTAGTAAAATCCTTTGTTTTTTTTTTATATTTTTGAAATTAAAAACAAAATAATTAGCTTTTAGTTTAATTATGTGTTTAACTAACAAAGAGATTAAATAGATGATTATTTATAAATATTTTCGTTAATAGGATTATTAAATCATAATAAGGTCAGGATGAATAAAAAGTTGTGCATTTTTAAATACAAGGTGTGCTCCAAAATTATATCTACTTGTGGTCGAAATTTATTAAATTTTAAAGTTTACGTTCGTATCTATTTATTTTTCTGTATTTTTTCCTATTTTTGTTTATTTTTTCATATTTGTTTCTATTTTTTAGTTTTTTCTGTTTCTTTTATTTCCTATGTTTCCTCCTTTTTCCATTTTTTTCAATTTTTGTTATTAGCCAATTTTTTCCCAGTTTTAATATTTAACTTATTTTTCTCTCTTTCTTTTCCTATTGTTTACTGTTTTTTCCTGTTATGTTCATACCTATTTATTTTTCTGTATTTTTTCCTGTTATTTTTTTCAATTTTTTCTTTTTTTTTATATTTTTATGTTTCTTCTTTTATTTCCTATTTTTTTCCTCATTTTCCCATTTTTTTTGTATTTTGTCAATTTTTTCGCAGTGTTTATACTATACCTAGTTTTCTCTATTTTTTTCCTTTTTCCCATTTTTTACTATGTTTTCCTGTTATGTTCATACCTATTTATTTTTCTGTTTTTGTTTATTTTTTCATATTTTTTTCAATTTTTTCTTTTTTTTTTATTTCTTTTTTGTTTCTTATTTTATTTCCTGTTTTTTCCTCATTTTTCCAATTTATTCCTATTTTTTCCTGTTATGTTGATACCTATTTTTTCTCTATTTTTTCCTCTTTTTGTTTATTTTTTCATATTTTTTTCAATTTTTTTTTCTTTTTAATTTTTTCTGTTTCTTTTATTTCCTATTTTTTCCTCATTTTTCAGTTTTTTCCTATTTTTTTCTTTTTTCCGTTTTTTTTACTATATTTTCCTGTTATGTTCATACCTATTTATTTTTCTCTATTTTTTTTTGTTTTTGATTATTTTTTTATTTTTTTCTGTTCTTGTTTTATTTCTTATTTTTTTTCCTCATTTTCTCAATTTTTTCTGTTTTGGTCCATTTTTTTCCAGTTTTAATATTATACTTATTTTGCTCTTAATTTTTTTCTTTTTTCCTATTTTTTCCTGTTTTTTGTTTGTTTCTTCTTTTAATTCCAATTATTTTCCTATTTTCCAAATTTTTTTCCAATTTTTTCTGTTTTTGTCTATTTTTTCGCAGTTTTAATATTATACTTATTTTTCGCTAATTTTTTTCTTTTTTCCTGTGTTTTATTTGTTTCTTGTTTTAATTCCAATTATTTTCCTCATTTTCCCATTATTTTTTTTTATTTTTTCTATTTTTGCCCATTTTTAATATTATACTTATTTTTCTCAATTTTTCTTGTTTTACTAGTTTTTCCTGTTAGGTTCATACCTATTTATTTTTCTGTAGTTTTTCCTGTTTTTGTTTATTTTTTGATATGTTTTTGAATTGTTTCCTTTTTTTATTTTTTTCTGTTTATGCCCAATTTATCCCCCCAATAATATTATACCTATTTTTCTCTATTTTTTTTCTTTTTTCCCATTTTTTACTATTTTTTCCTGTTATGTTAATAACTATTTATTTTGCTTAATTTTTTCCTGTAATTGTTTATTTTTTCAGATTTTTTTCTATTTTTTTTCCTTCTTTTCTGTTTCTTCTTCTTTTATTTCCTATTTTTTTTCCTCATTTTCCCAATTTTTCTTATTTTTTCCCAGTTTTAATATTATACTTATTTTTCTCTATTTTTTCTTTTTTACAATTTTCCTGTTATATTCATACCTATTTATTTTGCTTTATTTTTTCCTTATTTGTTTATTTTTTCTGTTTCTTCTTTCTTTATTTCCTTTTTTTTTCATTTTCCCTTTTTTTACTATTTTTTTTCCTATTTTTACCCATTTTTCTTATGTTCTCTATTTTTCTATTTTTCCCTGTTTTACCATTTTTTCCTATTATTCTTTTTTTTCCTGTTTTTTACTTTTTTATTGTTATATAGATATTAGACATCCGATATTAATTTATATATAAATATTTAAAAAATAAACCAAAAAGAACAATAAGCATATTATTATTAAATATGATTTTCATTGTTCCAAATAAGAAAATAATTATTAAAATGTGTCAAAAAAATCTTCTTTACTATAAAGAATTAATTATTTTTATTTCGTGCCCTAATTTATTATATTCATAACTTTTAGGTTTGTGTGTATTGTATGTTCGTCGCACAGATGGCATTTTTTGCAAAAATTAGCGACTCCTCAGTCGGTGGCACATACATGACATTATTAAACACAGTTACTAATCTAGGTGGTAATTGGCCCGCCATTTTATCACTCTATTTCGTCGATCCTCTTACTTGGAAGCAATGTCAAGGTGGAACAGAAGGTCTTGATAATGCTTGTAGGACTTCAGTAGAAAAAGAAGTAAGTATAATTACGCTGCCACACAAAAAGAAAAAAAGTTATAGTGTATTTTGCCAATCTGAATCACTGATCTATAATTAAAATGGATAAGCAATCCAATATAGTGAAATTGTGCCAAATTAAAAATTGAATTTTGACAGCATGGGTCATCTACGCATGCGCATTATTAAGATATGAAGATTGAACTAAACATCGGCGTATCAAGAAGTTTTACCAAATAATAAATGATATGTTAAATATAAAACAAGTATATAATAAAAAAAACAATACAAGTTAACATCAAAGATAAAATGTAGAAAAATTATAATTTACTCTACATAACATTTGAACATACATTTAAATAAAATATTACATTCATACTTTTTAATATTTGTATGGAATGTTTAATTGATGTTGATACAATATCATTTTTTCTAATTGTTTACGAATTATTGAGCTTCTTCTTCAGTTTGTTTTTTTACGATAGAATAAAATATTAAGTAAATATTTCCTAAGATAAAATAAAACAACTTACCTATGAAATGTAATCCTTTCAGAGCATTTTATTGCAACACTTTTGCAATTAGCCACAAAGCACTCTATTGTGTTTTTCCATTCAACCAATATTGTCTTTAATACAACACAACAAAAACTAAAAAAAAACACGAGTAAAAGTAACAAGTGTTTCTATTCACTACATAAGATTAATAAATAATAAGCTTATTTTCATCACCTACGCCTATTCAATGGGGGAGTTCCCTCAATGTTGCCAACATAGAAAAAGGCCTACCAACGGGGAAGGATTATTTTTGGTCAAAATCTACTTCATTATTTTCGCAATGATAAAATATGTATATAAAATTCTATTGAGCTTTCCAGAATATATCGTTAGCGAAATATAATGATTTTAATCAAATCTTACTTCTGATTTGTTGAAATTTCGTTGTCAAATGCCATTCCTCATCGAGTAAGTATAACAGAGGGACATGTTTCATTTTCAGATTATAGAATATTCAAACTACTCGCCTAATTCAGTTTAGTTCCACCAATCCTCCAAGGCCGTAGGTCAGTCGCTGAAAATGAAACATGTCGCTCTGTTATACTTACTCTATGACGAATGACATTTGACAACGAATTTCAACCAATCAGAAGTAAGATTTTATTAAAATCATTATATTTCGCTAACAATATATTATGGAAAGCTCAATATAGTGTTGTACACATATTTTATCATTGCGAAAATAATGAAGTAGTTTTTAACCAAAAATAATCCTTCCCCGTTGGTAGACCTTTTTCTAGGTTGGCAACATTGAAGGAACTCCCCCATTGCAATAAAACGAGACACGATGACTTATGATAACGTCAAAAATGGGTTATTTGCACATGCGCATTTGCGATATCAGACAGTTCAATTTGGCACAATTTGTAGTAGTGACAGTAATGAGTAATGTTTATCCATTTTAATTATAGATCAGTGCTCTGAGTTCAAATACGGTGTTAAAAGATTATGTCAGACTAACTTGTTCAATTCGCAGGCGATATTTGCAACGCGAAAGAACGGACATGTCGTTTATCACTTCTTCGTGTTCAAAAGAGACACAGATATTACTTATGTCCAGAGGAAATGGTTTTTGTTTAATTTTATTTTAATAAAATTGAAACATGCAATGTTTTTAAGTCATATTAAACATATTATCTAAATAAAAGTTAACAAACTTTAACTATAAAAATGTACTATATCACTAGTATTTGATTAACTGAATCTTAATATAGAACTTAAAATTGATATTTAGCTCATTTATGATGTCCGTTAACTTATCCTCGACATTTTCGAATTTTAATGAAAATTAAATTGTGCTGTTTTTTATATAAAATTTTATAGAATTCCAAAAATATTTAAAAAAATTTTTGACAAAACCATCGATTCTACTGAATATAATTCGGGTAAGTTTCCGTTTTTTTATATGGTATTTTGACATAAATAAAGAGTCATCCTTTTATCTAAAGGATACTTTTTTATATTTTTTTGCATTGAAGAAGAACCACAATCATTGAAAAGTCTTTAAACATTTGAAACATCCCTTTTAATTCTTGAAAAATCGTAGAAACATTCCAAGGGAATATTCTTAAATTATCCTTTAAAATTTCTTCAAAGCCTTTGCAAAATCCTAAAAAAAAATCCTTAAAAAGTACTTGAAAATTTTAAAATATCCTCAAAATATACATGAAAAATCCTTAAAACATTCATTAAAAATCATTGATATCTTCTAAAAAAAATTCTGAAACAATCTTTTAAAATTTCAGAAAATATCCTTGGCACATGCTGAATGAAAAAGGATTAAAGAAATCGCTCATAAATTATCGAAATTTTCTTGAAAAATTAGTGAATAAATCTTTAAAAGATCCTTAAACAATCTTTGAAAAATCCTTGAAAAATTCTTTGAAATTTCTTTAAGTCTTTGAAGAGACTTGTGATATCTTTGAAAAATAAACGAAAAATTCTTTGTAAATCCTTTTAAATAAAAAAATCGGCAGTGTCACCCCAGAAAATTCCTGAATGGGAAAGTAAAATGCTGTAAAAATGAAGTAAATTGCGCAAAAATTAATTAAAATAAAAAAGACAAAAGTTACTAAAAATGGTAACAAGTTATAAATACTAACAAGGTAACGAATTATTTCCAAAAAAATTGTTAAAAATGATTAAGAATTGCTAAATTTCAGCAAAAATTAAAACTATAATAAAAAAGAGTGAAAATAAGCAAAGATGCAGAAAAAGATAAAGAACAAAAAAGGTACCTAACAAAAGAAAAGTAAAATAAAGCAAAAAAGACAGAGGCCTAATAAAGGCAACAAAAGGAAAAAAGGGTAAAACAAAATTCAACAAAAGTAAAAAAAAAGCCAAATAAGACAAAGTAAAGAAAAAGGTAAAAAATGACAAAAAAGTCCAAAAAAATTAAAAAGAGTTTAAAAAAGCTGAAAAAAGGGCAAAATGTGGTTAAATGCCAAAAAAAGGAAAGAAAAGCAAAAAAGAGACAAATAAAGGCAAACAGCTCGCTAAAGTGTAAAAAAGACCAAAAAATTAAAAGAAAAATAAAGAAAAGGGATAAAAAGGTGAAAAAATAGGTAAAAAAAGCCAAAAAAGGATAAAGAATTACTAAATTTCAGCAAAAAATAAAACTAATAAAAAAGATTGAAAATAGGCAATACGATAAAAATCTTAATACGATTTGTAAAAATTAGAAAAAAGAGGCAAAGTTGCAGAAAAAGACAAAGAGCAAAAAAGGTACCTAACAAAAGAAAAAAGACGTAAAATAAAGCAAAAAAGAAATAGGCCTAATAAACGAAAAAACGGGTAAAACAAAAATCAACATAAAGTCAAATAAGACAAAGTAAAATTAAAAAAGCAAAAAACACCGAAAAGGTCAGAAAAGGACAAGAACGCTTGAAAAAGACCAATAAAAGACTAAAAAATTAAAAGAAAAATTAAGAAGAGCAAGAAAAAGGGCAAAAAAGGGATAAAAAGCCCAAAAATAGGTAAAAAAAGATATTAAAGGCAAAATAAAGCCAAAAACATGGCAAAAAAACAAAAACGGTAAATGAAGGAACACATATAGCTACAATTACTATATCCTAAAATGTTGATACAGAAGTTGTATGGAAATCTTTACTCTACAACTTTGTACTAGAACCTTTTGCACTAAAGCGTATAAAAAAAATTTAAATATAAATGTTTAAAGAAATTTAGTGCTCTACAACTGTTCACTAGAAAATTTTGCACCAAGGTGCATTGTTTGTCTTAAAAATTTGGAAAAACTACATACACATTTTTTGCGTGCCCTCTACTGACGCAGCTATTGGAAATTTTGAAAAAAGTTTGATACAAAAATTGTAGGAAATTTTATGCTCTAAAATTTCGCATTACAACATTTTCCACTAAAGTGTATTGTTTGTCCTTAAAATTTAAAAAAATGCAAAAATCGAGGCACACACCAACCCGTCATACCAAATTTCAGCTTGATTGATCAAACCGTTCGGCAGTTATCGTGGAAGATTACACACAGACAGACATTACTATGAAAATGGTTTCAATCTTCTTGGGGGACCTCAAAATGGAAATTTCCATCGATGTCTCGATTGTAGAAAATTGCTATAGAATTGAGGAAATTACATTAAATTGCAATACATTGCAGAAAATTGTAATAAATTGTAGTATATTGTAAAAAATTGCAGTTAGTTACAGCAAATTGTAATAAAATTGAGTAAATTGCAATATACTGCAGTAAATTGTAACAAATTGCAATAAATTGCAGTAAATTACAAAACATTGCAGCAACTTGCAACAAATTACAGTAAATTGCATACATTAAATTATAGTAAATTGCAATAAATTGTAGAAAATTGCAATTAATTGTAGACAATTGTAGGAAACTTAAAAAATTACTATAAAAGGCAATAAATTACAGTAAATTGCAAGAAATTGCAGTAAATTGTAATAAATTGAACATTTTGCAGTAAATTGTAGAATTTGCAATGAATTGGATTATTTGAAGTAAATTGCACTATTTACAGTACATTATAATAATAAGAAGTAAATTGCACTATTTGCAAAAAAAATTACATTATTGTATTAAATTGCAATAGAAGTTTGTTGCAGAAAATTAAAGTAAATTACCTTCAAATTACAATAAATTGGAGTAAATTGTAATAGATTGCAGCAAATTGCAATAAATTGCAGGAAACTAAAAGACTAAAAAAATGCATTAAATTACTGTAAATGGTAACAATTTGCAACAAATTAAAATAAATTGCAGCAAATTGTAAGAAGCTAAAATACTTGGAAATACCCTGTATATTATATTGTATTTTGTTAAAAAAATGTATTTTATTTTGTTTTGTTCTTTTTTAGCTTTGTTTGAACAAAGGGGGACACTGTGTTACAATTTTGGATGGTTTTTACGTCGAAACGTTGGTGTGTGCAGTTATAGGATTCGTGTGGTATTTATGGGGTGCAAAGAAAATAAGGAATATACAATTATTAGGTGAGAATTCCTGGAAGTTGAGGAATAACAAAAAAAGGGAAAGAAGATGAAGATAAGTAATATTTATTAGAAAAATTGTAAATATTTATAAAATTTGGCATTTTTGCTTATTGAGTTGTGAGACAAAATAAAGAGATTATTCCTAACGGGGAAATAATAACTAAAATTAAAAAAGAACTATTTTCATTATATGATTTATTTATAAATTATAAATAAATTTTTCATATTTGGTATTTTTATTATATTTTAATGAAATAACTGAAAGATGTTACGAATTATTAAAAATGTTTATTATTTATTTAAATTAAATTATTTTAAAAATGTTAAAATGTTAATTTATTATACATTACTGGGTAAATATCATTCCGTATTTTTTGTTTCTAGACTTTTATTTGGAATAAACTATTTTTACAATGTTGTTGTTTCTTTCTTGAAAACATAAAAAAATCAATTTTTATTTTTCATATTTTTAAAAAGACACTATTGCGCCAGACAGTCTGGGAACCGCTGTCTTAAAATATTTCGAAAATTCTCAAAAAGTCTGTCCATATCTTTATGATTTTCAAATTTTTATAAAATAAAAATTAATTAAAATTGGTAAACCTTTTAATTTTCAGAAAATGCGTTTTTCTGATCATTTTTTAGCTCGGAAAGTGCGTTTCTATGTCTAGACAAAAATCGACATAACTGCCACAACATACTCTCACTTAGCAGTGCAACTGGTTTAGGGAAAATGAGCATAGTGTTACGCCACGGCCGATCGCCTGTGGCGCTGGCATCGAATCACAGTTGGTATTGATTCATTGGCTAACCTGCTTGAGACAATTTTTGTCCAACTACTAAAACCGACCGCAAAATTAAAAATTAGAGAAGTGGGGAACGAAAGAACAAATGGAAAATTAGAGAAGTGGGGACGCTGAAGGTGTTGGTTTAGTTTTTGGGGAGAGAAGGATGGAGAGTAATGGAGACGTGGAAGTGAAACGGCCATTTTATTTTTTAATACTTTAATTGCAAGTTGTGCGTTGTATTAAATTTATTTGAGCTGATTCGATTCCACATAATTTTAATGTTTGTGTTTGATTAATTCGCAATTAGGAAATATCACTCCAAAAACTATACACAAAAATTATCGCACTTCAAATTGTAAGTGGGTAAATGCGGGTATTTTGAAACTCCACCCGGGTAGTTTGGGTCGAAGTTGCGGGTATTTTTTTGATTTGTCATTGGCAACACTGATTAAATATCACAATTCCCATATTAGTAGATATTTTTGACGTTTGAATGCATTTTGTATATAAGGTGAGTTCGGCGTGGTTACTATTTTCACTAGTTTTACCCCGACCTTGATCTATCCGTTCGCATATTGACAAAAATTCGGAGACGTTACTCTAAATACTCACCACTCTACTCCTAACGCTCAAAATTCGTTAAACCGAACTCAGCTTATATTACAAGTTTCTCAACAATTTTAAGATAAAATGGGCTAGTTTTGTATAACGAAATCTAATATATATTAAATGACTAATATGATACCTTAAATAACTGCACAAATTTACCTTTTCTTTACGAAATAGCAAATTAAAATAAACAATGACGTAATACTGAGATTTGATTTAATTGGCTACTCTTTATATATATTTTTATAAGATTGGTATACCTTACCGTTAATGTCACTTTGAAAACGGGAATGTCTATAAATCCAAAATTTGTTTACGTATTTATCTTTGTTATATCGATTGTGATTTTTCATTTGTGATTGTGGGAGTGTTCTGAAAAATGGAGAATGAATATTTAAAAGCTACATTAAATAATCTACCTAATGTGAATTATTTTATGGTACAAGATTATAAAATTTAAATTTAGGTAAACTTGCAGTTTAAGTATGTGAGAAGTGTGTTGCTAAAGCACAATTACATTAAACCAAATTCTTCTGCTTTTGGATGTTATTTCTTATTAACTATTAACGAAAGCCACTCAAAATCGATGTACCGATTATTTTAGTTTTACCACCAAATATAATATGTGGTCGAGTAGACACTTTCAAACTAAATCTGCAAAAGGGGAGGAGTTCCAGGTAGTCCGTTATAGCCCGCGAAATTTAAAAATGGAAGTCAGTAGGGTCCAAAAGCGGTAAGATTTAAAATTATTAATCAGTGTAGATAATACATTTAGACCTTGTATATTTAAAAGTAATTTAAAAAAAAACACACAAAAGTAGCACATTATAAATGGCTGCACAAAAAATAGACATAATCTCCCTTGAAAAGTGAATTTACAGGACTCTCGTAAAATACCACTTTCCGAGCTTGACTCGTAAATAACTATTTAACAATGAAATCCGTTTTGTTAAAGATCATTAAACATAATTTATTATGATCTTATTTTACGGGAAACCGCACCTTCATTAATAGTTTTAATTTCATTTGGTCAACTTCAGTTAAGAATAAATAAAAATCTAAGAAAAAAAAGTGTATTTACAAAATTTTAAGATTACATTGCATTGTTATAGTTGTATGTTTTTATTAAATCGGTTCATTTTGAATAATTTGCGTTAATGTAATGGAAAAGGACAACAAGAAGAAACAAAACAATGCCAAGAGCATTAGACAGTATTGCAAGATGGACGTCGGTGACCATTCTGAAAAGAAAAAAGGTTTGTATTAACTTCAAACATTTTATAAATTCACAATTTTCTATCTTAAATTAATTAAAAAAACAAATATGATTTTGTTATTATAAAACACCATGTAGCTATGACGTTATCAAAATTAGTTTAGTTACTTTTATTTATTAATGTTGGTTACAAAGTTGCCGTTCTACATATAAATTTGTCTATGGCTGTCGTTGTCAGTCCAATGTGTCACTTGTCATATACGTTCGTTAATGGCATTTTAAAATAATCCGTTTTTATTAGGAACATAATTAAAAAAAAATAAAGTGTTACGAATTAAATGTGAACAGATCTACAATAACTTTAAGGTAAGTTTATATTAGTTTTATGTTACCTAGTATTGTGCGTTAATTTGAGGTATACCACCAAGTAGTTGGGTTAGAATCACTATTTAAAAACCAATACTGTTTTGTTGTAGTATGAGAAACAAAAAACCATTACTTTTTTATTTTAAATAAGTTTTGTTTGGTCAATTAGAATATCTTTATAAAAAACAAGCAAATATTCTTATTTGTAACTCACCATTTTTATTTAAAATATGTTTTGTCTGGTAGGTGTTTTATATAAAGTTCAGATCAACTTGGTTTTAGTATAATTTAAGAGAAAATTAACTATATTTAAAATCAATACTGAGATTTTGCACTTTTAATCATTGTTTGTTAAGTTTTATCTATCAAACTTACTACAGTACCTAACCAGAATTAAAATGTTTACTAGTTCTAACAGAATGTTTAAATTATATTAAAAAGTAATTAATCAAAAGTAAATTAACAGTTTAAATCATAAAAAAGACAGTACAAACATGATCCTTTTGAGTGCATTATTCATTATAAATATTCACTACTACAAATTAAAGTTTATATCAGAGGTGCGGAAATTTTAATTATTACTCACTTTTTCAAAAGATGTTTTCCTTCAAAGTTTTTTGGTAATGCTCAAAAGTATATTATCCAAAGATATTATAAATGGCTTTGATTTTATCAAAATAACCTGTAACGTGGCTTTTTTGACAACAAACCGGCAAACGTCAAAGTCAAATGACAATGTCGCCATAACTTTTTACAATGTTGTCATGGTTAAAATTAAGTAGTAATGTCTCCTATAAATACTTTTCTAAATTAATTTAATGGCATTTCTATCCAAACCACTGAAAAAAAAAACAAATAGGTTTGTTCCTTGAACCAAATTGTTTTATCAACATAATAAGTATTGATAAATATTTGTCACATCATTCTTTTTTATTTGATAAAGATACACAATAAACTTTTGATTTAAAAAATGAATATAAAGAAAAAGGAGTAATCCTACTTTCAATGGACAATTTTAGCATTTTTTTAATGTAATGTTTATACCACTTTGATATTTTGTTAAGACAACCCATAAAGCTAAAAGCATTCCTCTTATTTAAATTACACGGGCTTGATGACGTTCATTACCAGAAGCTTTGCTTACGTCACATACTGTATCGATAAGGAGTGTCTACTCAATCACTAGTTGAAATCATTCGATGTATCATTGATAATCGAATTGTTAAATTATGAATATGTTATTTGCAATAATTATTAATAATAATAAGGTCCGAAATCAGAGATGGAGCATTATTCATCTGAAAAAAATAGGAAATCATAAGAGATATTTATATTCTATTCGATTTTAATCGATTTTTCTAGTAATCGAAATGTCATATGTACCAACAGATCAGTAAATACGTCACGTATTTTAATGTTTTTTAAAGAAAGGAAGTATATTTGAGGTGCGTTTTGTTTTATAACCGAGATATGATTAAGATTAAGTATCGGTATATTAAAAATCACTAAAATCGTCCATTATTTTTTTCTTGATGCGTTAGTATATGTGGCAACAACGCTATTAATTATTGAGGTGGCGACATCTTAATTAACAATTCATAAATTTTAAAATAAAAAGCGACCATTTTCTATCCATTTTTGAATTAATTTAATTCGGAAGCAACAATTTTACTTTATTTAACACGTACGCTGCATGTGTGGAACGAACACGATTATGGTAATATAATCTGCTCAAAAATGTTGGTCATTGAACATCTAAATAATTCAAAGTAAATTTAAAACGAAAATGTAGTGAATCCAGAACCTAAAATAACAATTGGTGTATATATATATTTACGTCGACTATACCTATTTTTTCATATTTTTACTCATTTTTCTTATTTTTTCCTGTTTATTACTATTTTAATCCATTTTTCCATGTATTTTCCAATTTATCTGTTTTTTCGATTTCTCCCCAATTTTCCATTTTGGCTATATTTCCCTAGTTTTTTTTGTTTGTTCCTAGTTTTACCAATAATTTACTATTTTTTTATGTATTTCTCTTTTCAATAATTTTGTCTGTTTTTTCCTGTTTTTTACTAATTTTCAATTTTTTTCAATTTTTGTATTTTTTTTCCTATTTTTTTCCCATTTTGCCTGTTTTTTCCTATTTTCTTTTTTCCAATTTTTTTCACGTTTTCCTATTTTTCTCTATTTTCCCTATTTTGTTCTTTTGCCCATTTTTCTTATTATTTTCTATTTTTTTCTCATTTTCCTATTGTTTCCTGTTTTTTCTATTTTTCCGATTTTTAATTTTTTTCCATTTTCCTTGTTTGTCTCTAGTTTTTATTTTTTCATTTTTTTAAAATTTTTCCCCATTTTTTTGTACTTTTGCATATATTTTTTCTCATTTTTCTAATTGTTTTCAATTTTTTCCATTTTTTCCCCATTTTGTAATTCTTTCCTGCTTTTTTCATTTTTCTTATTATTTTCTTCTATTTTTCCGATTTTTAATTGTTTTCCATTTTCCCTGTTTTTCTCTAGTTTTTCTTTTATTTTTTGGATTTGTCCCCATTTTTTTACATTTTTTCCCATTTTTTTGTACTTTTGCCTATTTTTCAAATTGTTTTCATTTTTTTTCTCATTTTGCAATTGTTTCCTGCTTTTTCCATTTTTCTTATTATTTTCTTCTATTTTTCCGATTTTAAATTTTTCTCAAGTTTTTCTTATTTTTCATTTTTCCCCATTTTTTTTCAATTTTTTCCCATTTTTTTTTGTACTTTTGCCAATTTTTTCCCATTTTTCTTGTTTTC
Organism: Neocrepidodera transversa; assembly: GCA_963243735.1. NCBI lineage: Eukaryota > Metazoa > Arthropoda > Insecta > Coleoptera > Chrysomelidae > Neocrepidodera > Neocrepidodera transversa. Next base: position 19,122,450 of record OY725350.1, read on the forward strand.
AATTTTTTCCCATTTTGCAATTGTTTAGTGCTTTTTCCATTTTTCTTATTATTTTTTTCAATTTTTTTGATTTTTAATTTTTTCCATTTTCCCGGTTTTTCTCTAGTTTTTCTTTTTTTTTTAAATTTGTCCCCATTTTTGCCCATTTTTCTTATTGTTTTCAATTTTTTACCTGTTTTCCCATTTTCCAATTGTTTCCTGCTTTTTCTATTTTTCTTATTATTTTCCATTTTTTCTCATTTTCCAATTGTTTCCAGTTTTTTATCATTTTTTTCTGTTTTTTCAATTTTTGTTTTTTTTATGGTTTTTCTTATTTTTCATTTTTCCCATTTTTTTGTACTTTTGCCCATTTTTTCCCATTTTTTTTATTGTTTTCAATTATTTTCCTTTTTTCCCATTTTCCAATTGTATTCTGCTTTTTCCATTTTTCTTATTAGTTTCTATTTTTTTCTCATTTCCGTTTTTTCAATTTTTTACCCATCCAAAAATAGGCCGTCCAATAGGCCTAGACAAGTTTTCACTTCAAAAATATAATTACAATAACTTGTTTAAAAAAAAAAAAGTTGACAGGGTTAGGATTCAAACATTTCTTTAATAATGATTATTATATTTAATGTATTTCACGCTGCTTCGTTCGCGTATATCGCTCAAAAAGGGATTCGACATTTCCTCTTTGCGTATTAATATATAGATGCACATTCTAGTTATTTTTATATGAAAATAATTATAAAAAAAATGAAACACGTCAAAAATGTGTTTTAAATAATGAATACTTGCAGCAAATGTGTTAAAATATTATTTATTTTATTACAGAAATGTATATTGCATCAGTTTCGTCAACTATAAAATTTCACGAGTTCCCAAATGGCAACATTGTTCATAACTATCAACCTGGAAAAGTAGAAGGACCAATCAGAAGCATTTCCTGGAGCAGAGATGGTAACTGGCTAATCGTAGTCCCCTACTCAGGTCAAACCGAAATAGTCAGCACCAAAGACCAACTTAAACTGCTCAAAACTATTCACGAGGTCGATGAACCAACTTATGCCTGTTTCCAAAACACAACCAAAAGAAATGTAGCAATCGGAACAAAGAGTGGTTTAGTCTTGATCTACGATATTAAAACAATGAAAGTTAAAAAGAGGTTTCCGAGAGCTTCAACTCAAATTACGAATATTGCTTTTACATCTAAAGACACGCATTGTATTACAGGGTGTAAAAATGGAGATGTATTGGTTCATAATAATGTAACACATAGCCCCTCAGCTAATCTTAGAGTGCCTAAATCTAATTCAATAACGTGTCTTACAACTAACAATTTAAAAAGGAATTTAGTTCTGGGGGGAAGTAATGAAGGGGTTATAGTCGTTTGGGATATTAACATAAATAGGAGCAAATTCTGCGCCGAGGCCCATAAAGCATCTGTTAATTCCTTAGTTTTTTCACCTGTTAACTCTGATCTTGTACTATCAGCTGGAGGTGACAGACAATTTTGTTTTTACGATATAGCCGATAATAAGTGCATTGCCAATATTTCCGTGGAAAATAGTATTACAGCTGTTGATTTTTCCCCTGACGGTACTTATTTTGTAACGGCGTCTCAAAACGGAAGAGTTTATGTATACGATTCAAGGAATATCCAGGAGCCCATTCACTCTTTTGTAGCGCACAAGAGTGCTATAAGACATATTGCCTTCCAAAACCTAAAAGAAAGTTCCAACTCAAGCATGTACAGTTTATCTTCTGAAAGTCTGCTTAATTCAGCTTCTTCTGCAGAGTGTGCTACTAAAAGAAGAAGCAGGAGTTGCAGAACCAGTGATCTTTTCGGAATGGTCGTCCCCTGGAACGAACCAACATCAAATGAACGAACTTCTGTAGTTTCATTGGATGGAGGAGATTCCTTCATAGCAGCCCTCGGTTTAGATAAAAATAATACAATAGATACTGCTCAACATGATGACAGCGTATTTGTTAAAGAAAGCAACAGGTTGCCAAGCATACATGTCAATGACATTTCTGCGCCAGTTTCATATTTGAAAAATGAGAAATCAGAACAGGAAGATAACAAACCTAAACAATTCTCTTCAACGCCCAAGTTTACGTTCGCAAGACCTGAATTGTCACCAAATATTGGTCCCAGTGCAAATGAAATTAAATCTCTAGTTAAGGAGTGTTTCAATGAAGAGCTGAAAAGTGTCGTTAATGATTTAAAAACTGATATCAAATATCAAGCTACACATACTACTTACCAATTAAGAGCTATGTTACTTGATATGCAAATGGCTATGGTTAAAGAGTTCATCAAATTGGAAAATTACAATAACAGACTCAGGGAGGAAGTTTGCCCAAATTCCAATTACGATGCTTTGTTGGATGAAAACGATAAGTTAAGAAAACAAATTAAATTTTTAGAAGAGCAATTACAGAATTTATCAGTTAAAAATGATGATAAGGAGTGATATTTATTATCTAACATTAATGATTTTTAACTATTTAATGTATTAGGACATTGTGTTATTTTTTTTAGATTATTATTTTTGTGTACTAATTTGGAAACCTATTTTTATACCCGGAATATTGTCAATAAATGATAATTTATGACTTGTTTATTATTTCTATTTTGGGATAGACAAATAATTAATTCTTCATGTTTTCCTATGAAATATTTTATTTTTTCTAACCACAATGACTCTGATAACAATATACATGAAAAGATGGTAATGGCGCGTGTCAAAAATATGAAATACTATGGACAAGATAATATTAATAACAAATGTACTTATCAGTGTCCAAAGAAAGTATTATATTAAATAATATTTAGATGCGATTGGATGTTTTCACTTATAATCTCCCCTGAGTATATTACAATACAAATATACACAGGGAATAAACCGTTCTTCGAAATTGTTTTAATCTATTGTAGTGAGTTCTTCTTTGATAAAGAATTCAACTATTTCTTCCTCTACATTTTCGGTATCTGCATCTAATTCATCAGTGTCGATATCTGTAACAAAGAATTTTATTTTTCATGATATTCATACTTTTTGTAAAGAAAAGCGAAATGTTACAAAATGGGTTTAAAAAACTTACTATTTCTAAGTTGTAAACGCCTTGTTTTGTTTTCCAAATATTCTTGAACTCGTTGCTCTCTATAAGCTGTAAACTTCTCCATAAGGGCAGCTCGTTTTTCAATAAGTTCCTTGGAAGCCTTAGATTGCCTCATCCTGTCCTTGCTCTCGAATTGAGGATAATACTTCTTCAAATTTTTCTTTATTTCTTTTTGCTTCTCCTCAGTGAGCAACATAGTTGGTCTGGGTCTCCAAAGAATCTGAGCGAATTTCTCCAAGTTTATACGCTTCAAGATTTTTCCTTGGAATGACCAGATCCAATAACCTAAAAAAAATAGTATAGAAATGACCAACGTTGCCAACTGTATTGTAAGCTGTTATAGTACGGGCACTTAAATTATTATAGTACATTGCAGAACAATATAGTACCATAAAAAAGAAACAACAAATATGTAATGACACCAAAAATAACAAATACTAATTATCTCAATTAGGTATCTGAGTTCAATCAATTCTTTCTGGATTATAAATTATACTTCCTCTGCTCTTGGTAGATAATAAATACTTAAAAATACTTAAAAATCTTAAGCAATCCTTAAAAAATTTAAAATCTCTAAAAATAGTTTCAAATTTTTAAAAATGTTTTTGAAAATCCTTAAAAATTACAAAAAACATTAAAAATCATTAAAAAATCCCTTAAAATTCTGAGAGAATTTTAAAAATCCTTAAAAATCTTAGAAATTCTTAAAAATACTTTTGAAGGATTTTAATTCTTAAAATATCCTAAAAAATCCTTAAAAATCACTTAAAACCCTTAAAAATACTTAAAAATCTTAAGCAATTCATAAAGATCCTTGAAAAACATTAAAATCCCTAAAAATAGTTTAAGATTCCTAAAAAAGTTTTTGAAAATCCTTAAAAATCCTAAACATCATTAAAAATCCTTCAAATCCTTAAAAATCTGGAAAAAAATTTAAATTCCTTAAAAATCTTAGAAATTCTTAAAAATACTCAAAATTATTTAAAAATCCCAAGCAATTCTTAAATATCCTAAAATAATCCTTAAAAAAGATTAAAATCCCTAAAAATAGTTTTTAAAAAAAAAATTTGAATATCCTTAAAATTCTGAAAAAAAAATATAAATCGTTAAAAATCGAAAGAAAATCATAGAAATTCTTAAAAATACTTTAAAATCCTTAAAAAAAATCCTAAAAAAATTCTTAAAAATCCCTTAAAACCTTGAAAAATACTTAAATATCTTAAGCATTTCTTAAAGATCCTAAAATAATTCTTAAAAAACATTAAAATCCCTCAAAATAGTTAAAAATTATTAAAAATCCTTAAAGGTTCTTGAAAGTCCTTGAAAATTCTTTAAAATTATTAAAAATCCTTAAAAACCCCTTAAAATTCTGAAAAAAAAATTTTAAATCGTTAAAAATATTAAGAAAAACTTGGAAATTTTTAAAAATTCTTTAAAATCCTTAAAATACCCTTAAAAATCCGGAAAAAATTCTTAAACATCCCTAAAAACCTTGAAAAATAATTAAATATCTTAAGCATTTCTTAAAGATCCTAAAATAATTCTTAAAAAACATTAAAATCCCTCAAAATAGTTACAAATTATTAAAAATCCTTAATAGTTCTTGAAAGTCCTCGAAAATTCTTAAAAATCCCAAAAATCTTTAAAAACACCTTATAATCATAAAAAAATTTTTAAAATCGTTAAAAATATTAAGAAAAACTTGGAAATTTTTAAAAATACTTTAAAATACCCTTTAAAAATCCTTAAAAATTCCGTAATAATTTTTTAAATTACTTAAAAATCTTAAGCAATTCTTAAAGATCCTAAAATAATCCTTAAAAAAGTTCAAAATCTATAAAAATAGTTTAAAATTCTTTAAAATCCCTAAAAATCTTTAAACGTCCTTGAAAATCCCAAAAATGCATAAAAATCCCTTCAAATTCTGAAAAAAATTTATGATTAAATTTAAAAAAAAAATCGTTAAAAATCTTAAGAAAAACATGGAAATTCTTAAAAATACTTTAAAATCCTTAAAATATTGTGAAAAAATTCCTACAAACCCTTAAAAATCTTAAGCAATTCTTAAATATCCTAAAATAATCCTTAAAAGTCCTTGAAAATTCATAAAAATCCCAAAAATCATTAAAGATCCTAAAAAATCGTAGATCTTTCCAGTTGGGTGCATGACTAAAGACTGTCCTAACAGATGTTTTTGAAATTTGTCAGTGATTGATCATGGTGTATTGTTATGATTTGTTATGTTTACTTTGAAATTTTATAGTACATGAAGTTGTAATTATCGTACAAATACTATAATTATAGTAGGGTTGGCAATGCTGGAAATGACCCAATATGAGACACAATAACTGTTTTAAGAATATTTGTGTGTATAAAGGAAAAATCAAAAATATTGATCTAAACTCATGTTAAATTAAAATACAGAATAAAATAATATCTTTCATTATAAAAGAAGGCATGAAAATAAACAGAAATAAAACAAAAAAAAGACTTATTTTTATCAGTTATGCTTTGTCCCATTTTATGACAAAAAAAGAAGATAATAGAGAGTTATTGCAGGACATCTGAAATATACCGTATACCTTACACTGACATCTAAGCATGCGCAGACCTAAACAATTTTTTATAAGGTATAAGGTCATGCACTATTTCTTAGGGATAAGGTTAAACGTTAAACCTTATACGTTATAGGAATTTTTTGTTCTGTCGATGTGTTTTGCTGATAAATAAAATGTTTTATGGTTAATAACTGACATTTAACCTAACCATTTAAAATTCAGATATATTTTAAAAAGGTATTAACCTCAGAGTAAATATATATAGAGAGGGCATTCTATCCTTTTTTATTAAGCCAACATCTAGTTAACTTTTGTTGACATCGTCCTCTAGAGATTCCATAAGCGTACTTTCAAGCAGGATAATTTAAAATCCTACATTAAATAGTTTATTTTTTAAATATTTTTGTAAACATTTTGAACTATTTTAAGTGATTTTCTTGAGAGGTTGTTAACCATGAGAAAGAAATGTGAAAAATGTGGTGCTTTTCTCAAGCCATTAGATAATCAATCTTACACTTCACAAGTAAGTTAGGAAAGTAGTTTTTGAATAATTTAAAATATAATATAAGTTGATAAGATTTGATAATTTTTTATTTTGCTTCCTTTCTTTTTTATGTTATATACCTACCATTCACATTATTTATGTTATTCGCATTTAGGTACTCCTTACTGTAACAAGGTTTTAGGAGCAATAAACAATATTATTTATTTGATTTCATTATTAAATACGTACATTTAATATAAATTTACAAGCATTTGCTATATTTAATGTTAATATTTATCAGTATTACAGAAATTACAACTTTATCGAAATTATATAACTTCTCACGACATATTTAATTCAAATGTGATATATTAATAACATGTAAAATACCCAATTTTAATTTTCTATTTTTTTGCTAAAATAAATAAAAAGTTATAATTCTTCGCGTCGCCACTGTCTAATACATCACGTCAATTTTTATTGTTGATTTCGTCCTCTGCACGAGATTTTTCTACGCGTCTCACGTCCCTCGCCCACAAACTTTGCCGAGAGAGAGGGCTAGATGTTGGCTTAAATTTTGTAAATGACATTGGATATACAGGGCATATCTAGTAGTTCCTTTATCTGAGGTATTAACATCTAAAATTTCTTCCATGTCTCGCGAAAAAAAAATAAAATAATCTAAAAACTCGAGTTACTTTTAACTTTTAACAAAAAACGTGGCCAACGTAACACAAACGAAAATATTTGATAAAGGACAAGTCTAGCGTCTAACCTTACATAGCGTTTAAGGTAAAGATCCTTGCAATAACTCATATTTATATGCATGCACTAAGCCAAATAGTGCTAAGGTATAAGGTATACGGTATAAAAATTTGGTGTCGTGCAATAACTCTCTAATAACCAACTAAAAACATCAATGTTATGTTCACGGTACAAATTTACCTGTATCAACCTTGGTTTTCCAAAATGAAACTCCTGTCACAACATATCGCCCTGTTGGGTCCCATTCAACATCAGACATTTGGAAATGGTCAGTTGTATTCATAATTAGGAATTCGTGAGTATCCACAAATTCCAGAGAGCCTCCTCCGTTAGATCCAAGACCAGCCAAAACAATGAACTGTCCGCCAGGCGACCAAAACAGATGGTTGCATGCTCTTTTCTCGAATTTTTTCAAAAGAATAGGTGCCTGACCCATTCTCACTTCGTAGAAACTAAAAAAAAAATTTCTATTAACCCTTACTATACCAGATTGTGATGTAGTCCCACTGATGTATGCAGACAAGAAAATTATTATGTACAAATTGATAAGTTTATTAGAACTATTAGGCCATTACCATACTCCCAAAATTAATCCCGACCTTTATTCAAAAATCCAATATTGAACATAATTATCTAAAGGAATAAAGGAAAGGAAAGTAGCAGTTTAAGCTTAGATTTGCCCGAAAGTATTTTTTAATTCTATTAAGAGAATATTTTATTAGTTAACAAACCTAACATTGATGTTTGGTGATTCTCCATGAATCATTGCAAATTTGGAGCCCACTGGTTCCCAGGCAAATGCTTGAATAGGTTCCTTGCATTCCACGCTATCCACAGGAATTTGTTTCTCCCTCATATGAAATATTTCAAAATTGCAATACATACCAGAGTATTTCGTTTCATTTTTCTCTTTACGAACTTTTGAGTACCTAAAATCTAAATGTTCTTAAAAATTTATAAACATAAAAATCTCAAATACATGCCTATCTACTTTCACGCAAAGATAATCCCCAGATTTTTGCCAATGGATCTTACAATCAGCGACATTAAACAAATTCTTCTTTCTAATTTCATTTCTATTAGGCAATTCCAGTAAAGTTACGCTAGCTGGTACATCTTTATCTTCAGCCACCCAGTATGCAACAATATTATCAGTAGGTGACCAATTGAAGTCTTTTATTCCATTGATTTTAATGGATTTTTTGTCTAACAAACCGAATGATGGTGTCTCGTATACTTGGAGAGCATCATTATTTGAACCGATTCTGGCAAAATACTTATCATCATGAGACCAACGAAATATCGGCCAAGCAGAGGGGCCCTCAGGTTGGAAAGACCGTTTTTCAAGACCAGTTCTAAATTAAAATTAATTAATATAACAAATAAAAAATATTGATAATTATTTACCTGATGTCCCATATAATGATTCTCTTCTGCTCAGGATTATGGGGATCTCCTTGGGGAGAATAAGTAACTAGATACTTTTCACATGGAGAGAAGTCAATAAATTGGACATTAACGTGGGCAAATTTTTTATACTGAGCAAAACTTGGACCTGCCCAAAGTGCTATACCCAATTTGTGAAATGTTGCCAAAAATGTACCAAGAGGAGACCACTTTATATAAGAGTGTGTCCAGTTCTAGCAAAATAAAAAAAAAATAATAACTTTTTTATATATAAACAATTTTTTATTACTTACATTTCTAACTTCGGCAATAGTTGGATCTGGCTGAGTATTTTGCCAAATCTGCACCAACTGTCCCTGTGAAGTTACAACACCAAATTGGTCATACGCATCAGGTTCTAATAAATAATAATGTAAATCTGCCTGCCCTTGGTAAGGTTGTGGCTCTGGAGGTTCCCACTTATTCGGAATTTGTTCATACTTATTGAAATCGGTAAAAAGATTTACTTGAAAAGTGTGTTGTTTATCAAGTTTAAAGTTATTTGTCAACTTAACAGCTTCAGCAGCATGAGCTGGTGATGAATATTCTATGAATATATAACCCTTAGTATGTCCATCTGCATTAACTGGATACAATTCATTCACTATTGGTCCAATTTTTACAAATAGTTTATTTATGACAGATTTTAACTTTTCAATACGATTAGGACCAACTTGTGGAACTCCGTCTACAACGATAACACTTTCGACGCCATCTGTTTCCTTGGGTTTTTGCTGTAAAATATCCCCTAGGAGTTCTAAAAAATAGATAAGATTATCCACACCTATAATATAACCTATAAATACTCTTTGGCATATGGAGAAAACATTTTGATAACAAAATTGCCAAATTATAAAATTACTTAAATAAGAACTTAATAATCATAGAACTCTAGAGTATATGTACAAGAATAACATTATTAGTACAAAATTGTATATGATCAAGAGCATGGAAAAGTCAATTTTCAAACGGCTAAATTATGAAAATACCTTCGTCGGAAATATCATCAACGTATCCGTCGGAGTCACTGAATGTTGGTTCTTCTTCATCTGAAGAGTAATCGCTCTCACTTTTTGTATTATCATCGTTTTGATTACTTTTATCGTCTGCTTTCTTTTTCGCCATTTTGACACGCGTGAACGAAAAATTGAAGGATCGTTATGTCAAATGTCAAATTTCAAAAAGAGCTTATATATCTATTCTTAAGGTCAATTTACACTGGAAAGACCTTCACTACATATGGTTGTTGGTTATTTATATTTATAACAGAATTATTATATATTCCTGCTTTATAAGTTTAAGTTGAACAATTTCATAATTTTATCCAAACTGTTGGAAATTGTATTTGAATACACGTTTTGTTACATTCAAAATATATTAAAATGTGCAAGAGAAATATAATTATAATTCTACTTTTACTTGGCCTTTGTACATTGAAATTAAAGTAAATTCAGGAAACCGATTTTTTTTAATAAATGTTTTTATATTCCTAAATAAATTTTTCTCTTATCTATAGGAAAGCAATAAATCAATGTCTATATAATCGATTTTATTAAACATTTTTTTTCTAGTAATTTAAGTGGGATGGGGATTCCAACATCTATAGTCTAATAAAAGAAGAAGAAAAAGAAGATTCCAACCTCTAAATTAAAAACTGCTTTGACGCCGGCGGTACTTTATGAAAAGTTTATGTTACAGATTTTCATTTATATAGACATTATTCTTTAATACGGATATTAATTATGTCTGCTATGTGTTTAGTTTCTCATTGTGAAAATTGTTTTTTTACTGAATCTAGTTTAAATAGACACAGGAAAATCATTCACCTGTTAAGATTATATATAGTGCAAAATGTTAGAAAATACAAGTGTTTAGAAGGTTGCAATATATCTTTTAAGTTTAATAGTGATTTGCGTCTTCATTTGTGTGTGATTAGAATCACAATCAACAGGAGTGTAAAGACTTTACCGTAATAATGTTGGTGAGTTACAATAATAAAAACTTGTAAAATTATTGTTTTAAAAATACAAATGCTTTGTTTTAGAATTTAAAGCTGGGTTGGAAACAGAGAGTGATATTTTACATGTACAATATGTTAAGGAGAAGATGTACTTAGAATGCATATACGATCATGCAGGTATTTACTCAATAGTATTTTTTCATAAATTACAAATATAAAAAAAACTATAGTTTTAATGTTACCATGATTTTTTAGGTGTATATATAGGTCACACCTATCAAACTAACCTCCAGTGAGGTTTTTATACAAAATAATAATAATCAAATAAACCTATACATATTGCTTTCCTATAAATAAGAGAAAAATTATAGTTTTCCGTTTTGACTTTAACAGTTTATTTATTTATTTATTTATTTATTTATTTATTTGTATCTAAACAGGCGTAGTCGCCTAATTACAAGAATAATTAGCACTTATAAGTGCAAAGATTTCATTAAATACATTTTGAAAATCAAAAATAATATAAATAATTTACCGCGCATGTAGTTTCCGATTATTGACGAGCGACGAGCCGAAGCGAAGTATGGCAAAGAATACTGGCATTGTCTATATACTGGTATGGTGGTTAGATCATACACCGAAAAATCACGGAGTGGGCGACTTCTATCTTTGACCGTTTGAACGACTTGAGGTGTGAACAATAAACCAGTTGCGTTTGTTTATATGAGCGTAAAATGAACTTTTTATGTTATTTTAAGCCAGTTATGCATTGAAAGTGATATATTTGGACGATATTTTGAGAAGAACTGTTATATAAATATATATAGCGCCAATATACTAAAACTCTAAATACATACCTTTGATCCAATTGTAAAAAAAATTAAATCAACTGAAATCTCTGAGAAAACTCTTCTTTTTTCATATTTCTTGGTTATCTAATCAAATGCGACCTCATAAAAACTATATTTTTACAAGCGATATCAAATGAAGGAATATTTGTTATTCACACCTTTCTTCTTCTTCACTCTTTTATTGGGCTATGTTCTATAGATCAATTTATCCAGTGGGAATACTCTGGTCTTGCTCTCAGCAATTGAGGATTCCTCGGTAATCGGGTAATTTTTATTTTTAAACTAGTCGGAACGGTTGACTTTTTCGTGTGAGGGTTGAGGTTCTTAGAACATATAAGGTTAGACTTTTCTCGCTTGGGGGCAGCCGCCAATCTGACACAGTTAGAAATGCTGCCGATGGAGACAGTAGTAGCACCCAGGACTATAAAAGGAATAAGTTAGGTTTATAGTTGTATTTTAAATGTGTCAAGAAATTTTACCATTATTGTGAATCTTTGGCTATTCATATTATTTAGTAGGTAGCATATGTCAAATGGGGTTTGTTTATTCACACCTCAATTCGACATTTTGTCATTTTGCAGTGCCATATCTCGCGGTACTTGATTTTTTCCTATATGCTGCGCTAGATACGGCAACATGTAGTTTATAAGTAGAAGAGGGGTATAATGCTGGTACTCTTGAGTCGGGTACTGATTTGTCATTGGTCAAACTACGTCGATACTGATTTGTCATTAGTCAAATCAGTGACTGAGTATTCTAGATCCCCCGACCTATCCAACAAGTAACGTACATGCCGCATCTAGTGTAGCGTATATCTATGTTTATGCCCTCCCTGTTAAGATGTATTTCTTCTTTTTTTTTAATAGTCTAAGTTACTCAGGCTATTCGGTTCGTGATACTCAACAGATAACTTTAAATTATATCTTTGTAATGCCACCTACATTATTTCAAACAAACTAATGTAGCTGATGTCACTTGAAAATTCGAAAATTTATTTCATATATAGTATTGGTAATTTTTCAAAGTTAACCATGCCTGATTTTATCAATAATCTTAAGTATATTTTCGTTTCCTACAAATAAATTTTCTGTACTACCGTAATCACACATACACACACATTTGAGTTCGTGCTCCTTGTACAGTTTCCATATGGGTTAGGCCAATTATTAATTTTTTTTTGTTTTGTAGGAAATTAATTCAAAATTGTATGTTTAATGTAATCAAATATAGCAGATCGTCTGGTTCTGCCAAATCAAGTTTCCTAATAAACGATTAAGGTAATAAAATATAATAAATTATATCGCTAAAAATGTGCATGTACCACAATGAATTTAATGAAAAAACGGCAAAATTATTTAAAATTTTGACTACTAACAGTAAAAAAAGAACAAAACGTTTTTTGAAATACTTGATAAGACTAAAGAATTAACTTTTTTTTATTTTTCTGTGGGCTGTAACTTTTGAACTAACAAAGCTAGGAACATACAATTTTGACGATGTATTTTTCATTTAATAGATTACCAAACACTAGAAAAATATATAGGGTGTGTCATTTAAAAACAATAACAGTGTTTTCTTCCAGAGAAAATGTGCACCCTGTATATTTAAAATTGATTCGTACTGATAGCTTAAATTTCCTAGATCTTTTATTTAAATCTTTTTTTTGTAAATATCAAAAAACGAATTATTAACAAGTTACGTTACTTTTGTACACACTGTATAATATATAATTTACAAAAATATATTAACAATCAGTAATACGTGAATTCATTGGTTTTAAGAATATAATTTATGAAAATACGCTATTATTTTGTCTCCAAAACATTAATTTTCACATATGTTAAAAATTTATATATATGCGGATTTTTCGCTTTTAGCGGAAAAATATTGAGAAAATCGATATTTTTCATGGAAGCAATTTTGTAGAACATTTAATTTTTAACAACTTTTATTTTATACGTTTTTTCGAAAAAATGTATCTTCTTTGATATATTGTACAGTTTTTGGTAAAAACCCACGAAAATCCTATATATACAGGGCGGCGAATATTTAATTAAACACTATTAGTATTTCGTAAACCGTTATAGATACAAAGTTGGTTAAATAGGAAAAAAGATGCGTATTTTCAAGATCAATTGAATGTTTTTTTCAAAATTAAAATATCAGGACCGGTTTTCGAGATATTTGGGGAAAACCAAAATTGACGTTTTTGGTTTTATTTAATTTAATTTTTAAATATAGAAAAAATTTTTTATTGAAGGCCAAATATCACTTAACGTCCAATTTTTTAAAACAAAGTTTCGTCCTTGAAGGTTAGGTCCTGTTTTCCTCAAATATCTCAGAAACTGGTCCTTATATTTTAATTTAGAAAAAATCATTCCAGTTCGTCTTGAAATTACGCATTTTTTTCCATTGAACCAACTTTGTATCTTTTTAATATGTTAAAAATAGCTAAAAAATTAATAAATATTCAGTGCTTCCAAGTTTTTTAAGGATTTTATTTTGAATTTTGTTTGTTGCGTGTATATATTTTAAAATTGATAAAAGCAACTATTTTAATATCATTAGAAAGGAAATCTAAGAACGTTTACGCAATTTCCTAAAATTTAGCCAGTGTATTTAGTATGCCTGCAAGATTTTCGAAACACATCGTACTTTCCCGGAACTATACAATTGAAAGTATAGTAAACAAGCAAAAAAATCCATTTTGAGGTCCTTTGAGAAGATTGAGAGCATTTTTAAAGGTCTGTCTGTGTATCAGTGTGTCTTTGTGTAATCAAGTTGAAATTTGGTATGAAAGGTTGGTGTGTGCCTTGAATGCAACCATTCGTTTTTGGTTTACATTGGTGTAGTAGAAGGTCCTTAAGTACGACATTGTTTGAATACACATCTAAGAATTTTTACCTTGTTTTAAATTTTAAGGACAAACAATACACTTTAGTGCAAAATGTTTTATTGCAAAGCTATAGAGCATAAAATTGCCTACAATTTTTGTAGTATCAAACTTTTTCCAGAAATTCGAATAGTTGCGCCACTATAGAAGGCGCGCAAAAAATGTGCATCTAGATTTTTCTAGTTTTTCCAGATTTTGGGGACCTTAGTTCAAAATGTTTTCGTACAAAGTTGTAGAGGACCAAATTTCCTTTTTTTTTTATTTAACTTTTTCCCCATGGGTTCGCCGCTAGAGGGCGAAAAAAATACACATGTAGGATTTTTGTCTTTTTTTTAAATTTTAGGGACAAACAATGCACTTTATTTGACATTATAGTCTATCTTCTTGTCAAAAAATTGCTTTTACTGAAAAAGAGTTGCTTATAAGTCGTTAGATGCATATAATTAATGAGTAAAAAAAAGAATGATAAAATTTCGAATTCTGAGAGGATTGTTGTTATTTCACAAGTAGGTTTTGGTTATTTCATGATAATAATTTTATAATTACTGAACTTTTTGGTCTATTTAATGTTGGATATCTCAAAAACTGTTGAGAATTTACATAACAAACATTATGCACTTTGTGTACGAGAAAGGTACAGATTTTAGCAAAATATATCGAACCAAAATTTATCCAGTGGCGTAAAAATTAGGGAGTACACATGTTGGACCCCTATATTCCGTACGTGCCTGATTCCAGTTACTGACAAGCAATTATTAATTAGATTAGACCGATACAAAAAATTTCATAAAAAAAATATAAAGCCGTTATATATGTTATTTTTTCTGAAAATTTAACATCTTGTAACTTCGTTAATACTGAATTTAGAGAATGGCTTCTAAAAGACTTTTTGGTCTTAAAATTATAAATAAATATTCTACCGCCGAACTTTGTGCCCTTTATTCTGGGACACCCTGTATAGTGAAGAAAATGTAAGTTTGCCTTTATGAATTAATTTGCCTGGGAACAGGGAACATATTACAAACAAAATTTTTGTCGAAAACCTTTTGCGTCACGGGTCACGGCATTTTGATTCAAAACAAGGAAATGACATAAAACCTTCCAATGATTCATTCTCACATGCACATGAGTCCTTTTTTATTAAGAGGAGTGCCCTTCTAAAAACCGAAAAAGAAAAGGTCTCTGCGCAACTGAAACGCAAATGAAATTACCGCATGAGACAGAAATTAAATTGCTCTTGGCGTTGAGAGAAACCAGTAAACTAGCAACAACTTTTTCGTCGTTAACATCATCGTCGTCGGCGAGGCAGCACGTACGCTTCGAAAAATATTCTTCGTCTTTCCGATCGTGGGTGTGTAACAATTAGAATAATTTACGTTGGGTGACTAAACGGATAAGTGAATAATCTAATTGTTAGTTAGTGTCCAAGTCTTTTTGACCCTACCAGTGGGTGCTAGAATTTTTCAAATAACATGTAAGTTTTGTGCTACTTTTTACTTCTTTTACTAGTTGACGTTGGTTCTCTAGTTATTAAAATGTGAATAATTGTAACTTAACGGTTCTTGCTCTGGTGTGGCGTAACACTTTAAATTTGTCGCGCGCATTTAGTTAAAAATAAACTATTTACAATAAAGTTAAGAAAAACATAAAATATATTTTATTAAGCTTTTTACATATGAGTTTTCATGATATTGTTTAATACGTTGAGCATAAAAAAATAATTTATAAGCACAAACACAAATTCCTCCCCCGGACATATCCGTTTCCAGTTCAGGGACGTCCCCAGGACGTCCTCACTTTGTTAATATAATCAAGGAGTCCTCAGGACGTTCGATATTAGTCCCAAAGTTAGAACAAAATTTCCTTCCTAATAGAACCGATTTAGGATTCTTTTCGAATCAGTATAAAACGTTTCTGGGACCACTGAAAAGCCTGTTTAGACCTGTATGGGTTCTTTCTGGGACCATTATGGCCAAATAAATATTAATACAGGATTATAAACAAGTTAATTAAAAAAAAAACAGTATTAATATTTTTTTTTTGATTGTTTTTCGCTTTCTCAGTTTAACCTAGTCTGTGCCTCCATTAGTTAAATTTCGTTAAAAGGTCATATTTATCGGTTAGTTCAACTTATTTAAGATATTTCACTTGAAATATTTTTTTCTAATATATATATTAATGATGAAAAATAAAAAAATTCAAAATCGCTGGAATGCTCAACAGAGTAAACCTAAATCGGGCGTCTTGGAGACGTACAAGAAAGATGTCCCAGGGAAGTCCAAAATCAGTTATCCCAAGGACGTCCTGAAAATGGCCTGGGACCTTTGGACCTGAATCCGATCTAAATTGGAGGTCCTAAGGACAGTTTCTACTGTTTTTGATGAATATTTATAATAAAAATTTTACTTTTTAAATTGATAAAAACTGTTCTTGGCTTCAAATCTAAAAGTACGATTCTAATTGACATTTAACACATAAAAAAGGGTGGGGAAAATTTAAAATATGTTTTGGGAATCATATTTTATTATCTATTAATATTTAACATTTTAGTAGCTGTATACAGGGTAAGCAAATTAAAAAAATAGAACGAAACAACATATTTTATCGCTTTACTCTCAGTTTTTTTGCCTTGGCTTCGTATCGACATTAAAATGTGGTATTTATTTTCTTATTAAATAACTTCTTAGAATTTTAAATACTATATTTTAAAAATACATGACTACTATTAATTGAAGCATTATAAAAATGTGTATGCACCCAATAAAAATATATTTTTTAATTAAAACAGCCTATATAGTTTTTTCACGTGATTGCTGATAATCATTCAGAGAAAAATTAATATAAAATGATCAAATTTGTATTTGAATCATAAAAATATAATATATAGGATGGTTTATTTAAAATAAGGTAGTTAATACCATAAAATAATATTTTAGTTTAGTTCAGTTTCATAAAAACTTCTCTTTTCGCCCTTCTACCAAAAAGGCAATAAAATTTGTTAATAATCACTTTTGTGTTCTTTAAAATAATTTTACTTAATTTAAGATAACCACAAGATTTTTTTTTAATAAAACAGTAAATGAATTACTAACTTAGTATTCAGTTAAGTATATTTATATATATTGGTTTAAACAACTTTTGGATCAAATAAAATGTAAAAAAAAACAAGATTTACTATTCAATGCAATGTACATAGTGTCTCATTTGAAAAAACTTTTTATTATTGAAAGAGAAAAAATATTCTTGACGCTTTATCTACTTAAAACGTCTTTTAAAAAAATACCATGTATGAGGGAAGTTAGGTGTAAAGGAACATTATTTTAAATAATCTAGAAGAGTTGGAAAATTTGAATCGTGGCTAGTTTTGAAATGACTGTATAATTGTTTTTAAGAATTCATTACAGTATATAATTATTTCTCTTATTATAAATTTATAACAGGCTGGTTTTAAACATATTTGCCTAATGACATAATGTCAGTGTGGTTAATTGGTCTATACTAAACTTGTTTATCGCTCCAAAGCGAAATGAAAGTTATTTTAAAAATCTAATAACTATTTTACTTCATTTTTTTGTTCCAAAAATTGTGTATTTTAAAATTTATATTTTTGTTATTATAATAACAAGAACTTCCTTTTAGTTTAGAATTATCAAAAATGTTAGAATATTCATGAAATTAATTAAAAAAAAAACTAATGGGAAGTACTGAATTGTATAAGGGTCGCTTACTAAAATACTTGATTAACTTAAACTGTATTCGACATGTATGCCCACTAGTATTAATTCGATTTATATTTTTCCTCTCAATGGCGTCTCCGAGGCCAAACATTCTCAATATTAATTTAGGATCCGTTCAAGTGGTCTGGTCTAAAGCCCTTGTCTCGTCATCAGAATAAAGCTAAAAGTTAAATTAACAGGAATTAAAGAAAGCAAATTAAAGTAAAGATTTTTTTAAATTTAAATTTTATAACAAATTGTAAAAATTTGCACATTTCGTAAACTACAAAATTTCTCTTTTGTCATCATTACACAATTTTATATTATATTTATCCCATATTCAAGTAACGATGATGAATTTTTTTATTATAAACAAAATTATACATTAAAAGATTCGTCATAAATGTATGACTAACCCGTTTTATTAATATTTCTATTTTATGTCCATTAGCAAAATTCTAAAATAAAACGAGTCACGTTCTCCTAACACACATAGTAACCACTCTTATTATAGTAATTTACGTTGTTAGTCCAGTAAATACTTTTTAGAGTCGAGATGTTTTCGGACGAAGCATCAAAGGAGCCGAGTTCAGAATTCCTAGATGAGTTTCTATACATATGACGAATACGTTTTTTCATATCTACTGGTTATAGATAGAACACAAAAAATATTTAAAACAGTTCATGGCGACGAGCATTGAAGTCCGGGAATGTGCTTTTATTACAAAGTATGAGATATACGTACTATTTTTTCCAAAATCGCATCAATATTTTCTATTCCCAGGGGAGTACAATCTTCAGCGACTAAAATCCAACGTCAATCGAAATTTTCGTATATGCCCCTCTCTTGAAGCGACTTAAAGAATTTGCGTGTGCATAAAAAAATATTTACTCTCTAAAATATAAATAAAAACTGGTACAGTGTTAAGGTGGGTTCCCACCAAAGCAACAAGTATTGTTAAAACACGTCTCCACCGGATCAACTTGATTTGTACTTACCCTAATAGCACAGAAACGTATAAAAACGTTTTAAAAACGTATACAACCGACCTGTGGGACGTTAAAAAACGTTCGTTAAAATATCCGAGAACGTTTATAAGACGTTTTTTTATAGTGCAAATGTCACAACTTCTAACGTCCAAAAAAGACGTTATAAAAACGTTTCAAAACGGACTAAATAAATGGTTCGACAAAAGACGTTATTTGGCGTATTCTAGAACGTCCACTGGACTAAGTTTCTTACGGTGGTTTTAAAAATGACAAACGTTTAAACTTTCTTTCTCAAAATAAACTTTTGCGAACTCAACTACACAACGTTTTTTACAGGGGTTTTAAAAACGACATACAAAAACGTCAAAAAAAACGTAACTTTCTGGTTTTTTCTGAAAACATAATTTTCAGGAGCTAAACAAAACGTTTTTTGAACGTTTTTACTGGTGGATTTAAAAGCGACTCAAATAAAACGTTTTAAAGTTTAGAAGTGGTTTTTTATCGTAGGTTTTAAAAACGTCTTTAGTACTGTAACGTTCGGACGTTTTGTCGACATTTTATACGTTTCTTTATGTCCCTTTTAAAAACGTTCTTGCAGAAACGTTTTATTTTGGTCCTCGGACGTTCTGACGTTAAATGAACCATAAAAATACGTCAAACGGAGCTTTTGTGCTATTAGGGTAGCCAGGAGTAGAGTTTACAGTGTTTTCTTTTTATTGTTAAATTTAGTATAGAGAAGAATAATGAAAGTGAGTGAGAAAAAAATACATACTGACGTTACCGCGAATTTCAGCAAATCGAAAAAAGAACCCCAAAGTCGGAAATAGTGGAATTTAGAAGAAAAAGTAAAACACATTCTATTTTCCACTTTTTATTTTTAAAACAAGAGAAATATAAAAGCGGGTTCCTAATTTTATGAGCATATTGAGAGTGCGCAGTATGAAATAACTGTTTTGTACTGAGCAGACTTTTGTTTCATTATTTTATACTGCGCAGACTCAATATGTTCATAACAAGTTAGGAACTGGCTTCGGGAACAAGTCGAAGGTGTTGCCATATCACTGACCAACGAAAACAGGCCCGGGTCCGGGGATTTACCGAACCGATATTGTTCTTATTGTTGAAATGCACTTTGGAATTGTGTCAGTCTGTCTGACTGAACAGATGTGGCTGCAAGCTAAATCTACAAAAGCGTATCTTTTGTACCCAGCCACCGTATAATTTCAAGTTTGGATATTGGCAACACTGGAAGAAACTGCGTGTTAGCTTAACTCAGTCAATCGAGTGCTTCTCCGCACTTCTCTTTCTTCTCTGTTGCTTTGGGACTTGCTATTCGAAGCATTAATGGTAAAAAAACCGAAACAAAAAGTACGATGCCTGGAATAATATTGCAATTAGTTAGGAAATAGGGCGGAGGTTGAAAGGAAAATAAAAAATATCACCTGGAAATTTTTACCTTTTTCCGTTAAAAAATAGTTTTCAAATATATTTCTGGCTTCTTGCGCAGAGGCAGAACTTTCCTTCCTACTCTACTTAGTGGTTCAAGTATGCCTTATCGTTTTGTATAAACATGTACAAAAATACAAGTGTTTTTGGGAAAATCAACTTGAACTAGATAACTAAATAAACAGAACACTAAATATAATGTGTTTTGGCTATATCTATAAAAATTTCTTGAAAAAATTCAATAACTAAACAAAATATCATTGAAAATCGCTCAAAAAATAATAATATGATATACCCGGGATCTTTTACCTGCAATTCTCTGGATCTTTTAAATCGATCTTTTCACAAGCGATTAATCAGTGTATCGATTATTTTGTTACAAAATCTCTTAACAAAGATGGGATGTTCCCAAATTATATTTTTAGACAGAAACAGGAAATTGCCATTTCCAGCCATTTGTTTCATTTCATAAATATATTAAATTGAAAATAAATAAATGACAGACAGAAGGAATAAAAAAAATTAAAAGTTTCAAGTATTTTCATTTAGTTAACTAAAATGAAATTGTGTGAATATATATTAAATTATAAGATCGATTTTTAAGATAATCGATTTTTTCGATTCGATCTTTAAGTGCATCGATTAAATACCAAACGATCTGAATCGATTCAGAAGATCGATTTTTTGGAAAGAATCACTCATCCCTACCCGGGATTAGTTTGTGACATAATTGAGAGTTTTAATAATAAATTGTGAAATAGCAACAAAAGTTGACGATAATGCCGTCAACATGTATCGCTTTGGTGGGGACCCACCTTTGGGCTGTACAAGTAACTTTTTTGTACTTTTTGTAACTTTCTTCTATTATTTTTAACCTTACTATACTGATACTGCTTTCTGATGTAGCTTAGGAAGGAAGTAAAATATTAGAATAGGGTATTTTGGGATTTGAAATTGCATCGAAAACGTTTTAACCGATCACAATAAACTAATTTTGTTTACTTTCAATAAATTATTTGACCTCAGCAAATTATTTATCAGCGTGAAATATTTACAGATATAAAATCAACAAAACATGCATTGCATTCTATCAGTGTCGTGCGCTATCTGGAAGACTTAGGGTTTAACTATTGATATATCAAATTGGCGCCCAACGTGGGACCAAAATAAAGAGAAGTAAAATAAAACAAATTATCCAAAAAATGAGTCTATAATTTTTTTAACAAATTGTCTACGAGAAAATCAAAATAATATATCAAATTGGCGCCCAAAATAAAGAGAATTTTAACAAAATTAATAATCCGAAACTAGGAAACTAAAAATCCACTATGTGCTATAATGATTGAAGATAAACTTAGTTTATTCACAGATATAAAATCAAAAAACATGCATTGCATTCTGGCAGTGTCGTGCGCTATCGGGAAGACTTGGGATTTAACTATTAATATATCAAATTGGTGTCCAACGTGGGGCCAAAATAAAAAGAAGTAAAATAAAACAAATTACCCAAAATATAAATTTTTTAACAAATTTTCTACTAGAAAATCAAAATATATCAAATTAGCGCCCAACGTTGGGCCAAAATAAAGATAATTCAAATAAAATTAATAATCCGAAACTAGGAAACTAAAATGTTACTGTGTGCTATTCTGTTTGAAGATAAAAATTAATAATTTATTCCATAATTTTTACTTTCTCGCTAGTCTAATAACTGAGTTTATCTTCAACTCCCGATGTTGCTAACATGATTAGCAAAACGTATGTAAAGTTTTTAAAAAAACAACTGAAGATAACTGTATACATCTAGCTATTATTTTTAGATATCTATATAGATGCTACTTTAAAATATAAAATAAATATAAATATGTTTATAATGTGTTGACCCTCTCATTGTTGAAATAAATGTTGCGTGTCTAAATGTAATTTTCTCTTTTTATATTATTCCCATAATTTCACCAACATCATTGGTACCACTATAGGATGTACTTAAATGAATTTCAAAAATTGTACACCCACATAATTTAAACACCACCAATTAAAATATTTCCCCAAAAAATATACGTATACAGTAAAATAAGTGTTTATATTTAAAAATATTTTATTTATGAAATTAAATACAAAACAAAATCATTATATGTTAGTTTTTTTCCTTATGTTTTACTTGGACAATGGGTTCACTATAAGGTTTGATCCCCCTCCCGAATTTTTTGTTAGAGTGAGAATAACTACGTTATTTTAGTATGAGATTTTGAACCCATAAATTACCCTGGAATATTTTTTAGGCTACGGCCTTGAACTTAAGTGCTAGAGAAAACTAACTCTTAAATATTAAATTTTACTTTCATTTCTCTGTTTTAATGATGCACCATTAAATATCACTAAACCAGTAAAAATATTGTTACCAGCCAACCCCCGCTATATCATTTTACTAATTTTCCAGTAAATTTATAGATCTTCAAAACGTATTATTTTTAATTATATTTTGTTTCGTCTTATACCAATTTCATTTTCTCAGCCACTTCATCTGTCTGTGTTTATACAAAAATATAACTAACACGAACACGAATTTAAGATCATATGTTATCTTGCCTGAAATCGTTTTTGGATGAGCGCTCCGTTAATATTAAAGATAGGAAGCTGCGGTTTTCACCAATCGATTCTGTAGTTAATTCTTTAGAGCGCGTCTGTGGCACTTTTTTAAAAATAATTTTAGTAAAAGTGATACGACTATCAACTTTTTTCTCTAGACAAATTTGAAAAATGTAGCACAGACGCGCTCTTCTCATACATATTTTAAATATCATGAAAAAAACGGCATATTTTTAGTTGCTATATTAGGCGAGTAAAATAATTCTCTAACCGGCAAACACAAAAGTCACTTGGTGTGTGGGCCTCTTAATGTCTCTATTTAATTTCGAAATTATAGAATGTGAAAATATTGAAAATAATTCTTTAGGCTCATAAAAATTTATGGATTTAAATAATTACAAATATTACATACAACATAAATACCCAAAATGTTTATTCAAACTCAGTATAAAAAGATGGTTGAAAGCTTCAGAAAAGACCAGTCGAATTTCAAATTTTTGTATTATTGTATACAGGGTGTCCTAGATTAAATTTTGTAGCAAATATTTTCATTTTTTTACATTTCCATTTTGAGCCACCTTGTAAAAGTGATAAAATAAAGAACGTTAAAGAAAGTTGTTAAAAGTAAATGAAGTCAATCAAAAAGTGTCAAATTTTTGTTTTATTTTATACAGGGTGTCCTAGATTAAATTTTATAGCAAATATTTTCATTTTTTTACCTTTCCATTTTGAGCCACCCTGTAAGTGATAAAATAAAGAACGTTGACGAACGTTGTTAACAGTAAGTTAAGTCAATTAAAAAGTGACAATTTTTTTATATACAGGGTGTCCTAGATTAAATTTTGTACCAACTATTTTCATTTTTTTACATTTCCATTTTAAGTGATAAAATAAAAGATGTTAAAGAAAGTTGTTAAGACTAAATTAAATTAATCAAAATGAGACAAATCTTCGTATTATTTTATACAGGGTATCCTAGATTAAATTTTGTAACAAATATTTAAAAAAAATTAAATTTCAAATTTTATCCACCCTGTAAGGTGATAAAAAAAAAACGTAAACGAAAGTTGTTAACAGTAAATTAAATCAATCAAAAAGTGACAATTTTTTGTTTTATTTTATACAAGGTGTCCTAGATTAAATTTTGTAGCAACTATTTTCATTTTTTTTACATTTCCATTTTGAGCCACACCCTGTAAGGGATAAAATAAAGAACGTTGAAGAAAGTTGTTAACAGTAAATTAAATCAATTAAAAAGTGACAATTTTGTTTTATTTTATACAGGGTGTCCTAAATTAAATTTTGTAGCAAATATTTTCATTTTTTTACATTTCCGTTTTGAGTGATAAAATAAAAGATGTTAAAGAAATTTGTTAAGAGTAAATTAAATCAATCAAAATGAGACAAATTTTCATATTATTGTATACAGGGTGCCCAAGATTAAATTATGTAACAAATTTTTAAAAAAAAATTAAATTTCTAATTTGATTCACCCTGTAAGTGATAAAAAAAGCCAAAGAAAATCGAGATATCGATGGAAATATCCATTTTGAGGTCCCCCAAGAAGATTGAAACCATTTTCAGCGCATGGTCTGTCTGTGTGTAATCTTCCACGATAACTGCCGAACCGTTTGACCAATCAAGCTGAAATTTGGTATGGACGGTCGGTGTGTGCCTAGAATGCGACCATTAGATTTTGGTTTAAATTGGTACAGTAGAAGGTCCTCAAGACCGACATTGATTAAATTCACATGTAACAATTTTTTACTTTTTTTAAATTTTAAGGACAAACAATACACTTTAATGCAAAATGTTTCAGTACAAAGTTTTATAGAATAAAATTCCCTACAACTTTTGTTTTAAATTTTTTCCAGAATTTCCAATAGTTGCGCCACTAGAGGGCGCGTAAAAAATGTGCATGTATGTTTTATCTAGTTTTTCTTGATTTTGAGGACAAATAATACACTTTAGTGCAAAATGTTGTAGTACAAAGTTTTAGAGCATAAAATTTCCTACAACTCTTGTCTGAAACTTTTTCTAGAATTTCCAATAGTTGCGCCACTAGAGGGCGCGCAAAAAATGTGCATGTATGTTTTCTCTAGTTTTTCTTGATTTTGAGGACAAATAATACACTTTAGTGCAAAATGTTGTAGTACAAAGTTTTAGAGCATAAAATTTCCTACAACTCTTGTCTGAAACTTTTTCTAGAATTTCCAATAGTTGCGCCACTAGAGGGCGCGCAAAAAATGTGCATGTATGTTTTCTCTAGTTTTTCTTGATTTTGAGGACAAATAATACACTTTAGTGCAAAATGTTGTAGTACAAAGTTTTAGAGCATAAAATTTAGTACAACTCTTGTCTGAAACTTTTTCTAGAATTTACAATAGTTGCGCCACTAGAGGGCGCGTAAAAAATGTGCATGTAGGTTTCCTCTAGTTTTTGAGGACAAACAATGCAATTTAGTGCGAAATTTACTGGTTCAAAGTTGTAAAACATCAAATTTTCTTTAACTTTAATATTCAACTTTTTATCAAATTCCTCATAGTTTAGCCGCTAGATGGAGAGAAAAATACAGTTTATAATTTTCCATTTTTTTAAAATTATGCTCTTTGGTGCAAAGTGTTTCAGTGCAAAGTTGTAAAGCATAAAATTCCCTAGAACTATTGTATGAAAATTTTTCCCGAATTCCCAATAGTTTTCACACATGATTCTAATCCTAATCCTAATTGTAGCAGTGTGATATACAACGTGCGCATGTGCAGCTTATGTCATCAACATTGAAATATCAATTCGGTAGACGTATTCACCATCGGCTCGCTGTTTTTAATGTGTTCCATAAATTATTTTAGTGCTTAGTATTTTGTAATGGAAATAATAATAATAAATAACATATTCTCTACGGTCGAGCCGGGAAAGTTCTGGGGTGACACAGCCGATTTTTTTTTAATGTCACCGTCACCCAAAATTCAGTATTCAACATTGAGACGCCGACGTCCATAATTCCGACAAACAGTCTATTTTCACAAATTAAACTACCAACACCATCAGCAGAAATTGTAACATTTGACGTTGTGACACTCTTCGTCTCGACATCAAAGAATTAGAAAATAAGAAAAAAAATTTTTACAATTATTAGGGTTGTTATTATTGATAATTATGCCCGAACTGACTTGAGATCAGTAATTGAGGGCTAACCGGAGGGACGCTGGTGACCTGGCGGTACTTTTCGGCCAGATCTGACTGTGGATCAGTCAGTTGGACCCGAAAATGAGGAAAAAAATTACTCCCCGGTGATAAAAAGTGAGCCAGTAATTTATGGTGATCCAAATGTACTTAAATTTGCAAGTAATATATCGCGATCAACTTTGTCCCAAAGTTTTCTGTAAAAGTATATAAATACAATTTATTACTTTTGTCTATTTTGTACGGGAACATTCCGTTATGGTTTTGAAGAAAAAGAGTTCAGTGTACACTTATGCTTATGCCGATTCTGGATTCAACTATAGTCGTTACTCATTTGTGGAATTTTTACTAAATAGGTATAATAAAAATTTAATTTAAATTAACCATTAACTAGTAAAACCTAAACTGAGTCACAGAGATTAGATATTTATTTGAATCATTATAAAGTGATTTTCATTAAATTATTAATTGCTATTTTAACCTTATTCCTGTTGTGACTAAGAAAATGATAAATATATGTTACTTTTTACAGAAATACCATTTCAATGACATTATGAGGTACAAGACCATGAATTAAATTAACTGTGACCATCATATATACAAGCGATTACATAAATAATATTTGTTTATGTTATTAAATTATTTTATTATGATTTTTATATAACTTCTGTAAAGAAAAAGGGAATACTATCAAACCTTTTTATTTATTTATTGATTCATCTTTAAAACTATATTTTAAGAATTCAAGAAATAAAACACAAAGTCAAGTACCACAAATTGTGATAATTTTTCTATTTGCTGGTACTTAAATAATGGCCTGATGATGGTTTGTAATCGAAACTAGTCGCTTACAAATTGAAAACTTTTTTTATCAAATTCATTTTTATTTGAACTTGAACTTATAAATTCGAATCCGTTCAATACGACCTTGTACTTGGAACAAATAAAATTTCCCATCTCTAACGCACCATTTACATATTTATATCGTAACTAGAATAGCTATTTGAGGATGTGAGGAAATTATTTTATTATATAATAAAATAATTGTTAAAACAAAATAGATTTAATGAGAAAAAAACAGTTTTGATTACTTTTCAATAATTAACAGCCCCAACAGAAATAAGGCTTGCCTCAAGGAGATGTAATGTGACTTCTTGTGTAGATAAACTCAAAATCATATTCCTTGACTGTAAAAATTCTCAACTAAAAAGTCTCGACTTGAAAATTCCCTGAGCTGAAAATTCCCTGACTTGAAAATTCCTGGACTTGAAAATTCATCGACTTAAAAATTTCTCGACTTGAAAATTCCTCGACATGAAAATTCCTCTACTTAAAAATTCGCTGACTTGAAAATTCCTTGACTGTAAAATTTCTCAACAAAAAATGTCGACTTGAAAATTCCTCGACTAAAATTTCTCTACAAAAAATGTCTCGACTGGAAAATTCCTTGACTGTAAGATCTCAACAAAAAATGTCGACTTGAAAATTCCTCGGCATAAAAATTCGCTGATTGAAAAATTCCTTGACTAAAATTTCTTTACAAAAAATGTCTCAACTTGATAATTCCTTGACTGTAAAATTTCTCAACAAAAAATGTCGACTTGAAAATTCCTCGACATAAAAATTCGCTGATTGGAAAATTCCTTGACTAAAATTTCTCTACAAAAAATGTCTCGACTGGAAAATTCCTTTACTGTAAAATTTCTCAACAAAAAATGTCGACTTGAAAATTCCTCGACTTAAAAATTCTCTGACTGGAAAATTCCTTGACTTAAATTTCTCTACAAAAAATGTCTCGACTGGAAAATTCCTTGACTGTAAAATTTCTCAACAAAAAATGTCGACTTGAAAATACCTCGACTTAAAAATTCGCTGATTGGAAAATTTATCGACTTGAAAATTCCTCTACTTAAAAATTCGCTGACTGGAAAATTCCTTGACTGTAAAATTTCTCAACAAAAAATGTCACGAGTTGAAAATTCCTCTACTTAAAAATTCGCTGATTGGAAAATTCCTTGACTAAAATTTGTCTACAAAAAATGTCTCCACTTGTAAATTCCTCGACTTGAAAATTCATCGACTTGAAAATTCATCGACTTGAAAATTTCTCGACTTGAAAATTTCTCTACTTAAAAATTCACTGACTGGAAAATTCCTTGACTGTAAAATTTTTCAACAAAAAATGTCTCAACTTGAAAGTTTATCGAAAAAATTCGCTGATTGGAAAATTCCTTGACTAAAATTTCTCTACAAAAAATGTCTCGACTTGAAAAATCCTCGATTTGAAAATTCGCTAACTGGAAAATTCCCTGACTGTAAAATTTCTCAACACAAGTTAGGCGGTGACTAGTTTCGGGGCTAATAACCCATCTTCATGCCTAGAAATTAATTTATATTGTTCGATAACAAGATATGGTAAACTACCATATATATGGTAAGTTTATTGTACATGATTTTGAGTTTCATTTCATTTAATTGAACACTTGACCACATTTGACAAATGGAAAACATCCTGGATTTAGGAAAATATTATTCACCTGTGTAGTTAAACCTCAATAGTCAAATTTTTACAAAGAAAAATATTCTAAGGTTTAAAATAACAGATCAAACGGAACCTCGTTTCGGCTTTATTTATCATCCTATCAACATACAGTACGTGTCCCCTTACCCCGCTATGTGCATTTAAACCGGTAACAAAGTCACATAATTGAAATTCAGAATAAATTTTAATAAAACGTTTCCATAACATTGAGATAGTCCCGAATTTTCAGATTTTTTTCAACTCATTTTTTTTCCCGAATTTATAGCATTTGCAATGGAGCATGTATTTAGCGTTATGAACACTTTTTGTACTAGTTTAAAATTGTCACTTCGAAAGGTATGTTAATCTTACCTAAATAAATTTTGATAAATTTGTAGTGATTTCGAAATTTCAAAAAAATAAATGCGGAAAAAAGTAATTTCGTTAACATGTTTTAATCTCTTTTTTTGGCCGTATCGATGTTATTAATGTCTGTTAGGTTTTGTAAAGTTTAAGAATAGAACGTTTTATGGTTAATAAATAAACAAAGCTCTTTAGAATTACAACAGTTGTATTTTCTTTTAAAAACAAGTGTCGCAGTTCTACAAATAACTGCGTGGTCCTTCGCAAGTCCCTTCATTTCATTTTTGAGATCAACTAACTATAATTTTTGGTTGACAACTCTACCAAGAATTACAAAGGGTGAAATAATTATTAAAAAATAAAACAAAAAAATTATTTATTTCAATTTATATACAGGGTGATTCATTGAGAAATGCGCATACTGTAAGGGTAGATGAGGCACACCGAGGTGATTCAAAATAACTTATATTTAATGGACCTGTCTTTCTTTATAACCTAGATACAGAGTGATTTAATAATTTTGTCCCTTTTTTTAATTAATCATAACTTAAGAACCACCCTATATACTTTTCTAATATTTGGTACGTACGTTTTTTGTCCAATGTGGTGTCGATAAACATAATAATTCAAAATCTTTTTTCAATAAAAAGGTGGCACAAATTTAAAAAAAAATAAATGTTCGTTCCTAAATGATAATTTTCCAGCTTTAATCAGTAAAACTATTTCATATTCTCTTAATTTCTAAATCTGAACCTTAATGTAAAACTTTAGGACAGGTCCGTATTTGGGACAAAATATTATCAATGACTAACTTTCAAACGCCCTGTATATGTAAAAAGTCTGATAATAACATTTGCTCATTGCGCTGCATTTAAAAAAATAATAAAATAAGAAAATGTCTATTCCGAGAAAAACATAACTATACAGGGCATTTGAAAGTTAGTAATTGATAATAATATGAATGAATCACCCTGTATACAGGCTGTTTCTTTTATCATGTACTAACATTGCTATATCCTAAACTATAAGACATTATGATTAAATGGGCAAAAATTTAAATATTTTGGAGAACATTACATTGGTCTAAAAAAAATATATTAAAATTTTCGATATATTTTCTTTATTTTTTTAAATTTTCTAAATTTTGAATTTCTTAAAACTCAGTTTTGTTTTCAAATATTTAAAAATTATTACAATCAAGCTTATTGATGTTTTCACTCAAAATTCAACAAATGCCAAAATGTTTTAGTATATTTTTTGTCCCTGCAAAATTTTGCTCGCAGTTAAAGAGTTAATAGACACCAACTTTTCGTAATAGAATTTTTATTTTTTTATATTGAATCCAAATCTGAAATCAGAATTGTAAAATTCCATTGGATACAGACAGACACACTTACAGAACTCGGTAACAATTTTTTTTATAGCTCATCGAAAAGTTGTTAATTTATCCAAAGACGTTTGAATAGTAACAATTTTGCCATACTAGAGTTTATTATTTTCGAGGATACTTAAATATCCGACAATAACAGATCAACTAGAATTAAAATTGTTGTATAAATGCATTTTTGCTTGTAATTTAATCTAAAAAAAAACTGTTTAATTTATCAGAAACTAAACGTGCGTGTTTATGTTCTCTATTGGATATATATTTTCTAACGTCCCAAGTGATGGACAGACAGTAACAGGCACCAAAAGATTTGAAACTTAGTAAACAGTAAATATTGACTCACGAAAACAACGGGGAGAATTTTCCAGGATTTTCATGGCATCACGAAAAAACACGCATACTTCTAAGCTTTTGTTTCAAGGTCGATGAACGCAAAAGAGCCATTATATCGTAATTTTACGGTGCTAGTGTTTTCGTTCATTGTTTTAGTCACAACGTTTTGGATTTTTAATTATTTTGTAACCATTAAACGATTCGGTGGGTCTTAATTTCAACATGTCCCACTTAATCAACAGGTCAAATGATGACTTTTGTCAAAATAGATATGAAAAATTTTAAAGTTCATCAATACGCTTATTCGTGTTAAGTTAGCGCCCAACGCCACCACCAAGACAAATTCACACGATATATAAATCATCTATTATAATAGATTAACAAATTATTTTCTCCTTTAAAACTGAGTGTTCTGACACCATTTGATAATGCAAAAAAAACACATACCTATAAGTTAAAATCTCATAAGCATAATATTTACCATGTATTTTAAAAACTTCAATTGATAATAAATTTAAATACAAATACTTCTTCCTTGTATTTAAAAAGTATTTAAATACAATTAGGACTTCCATGAAATAATAGATCATAGAGATTAGAGATAATATAGCTATTTGTATTACTAGAGAGGGTCGAGCAGTATACTTCCAAGGGAGGAAAAGGCACTTCACTCGAATGTAATATATATGATTTTTTCTCCTACCACTTATTAAACCATTTTTTATATCTGTCTTTAGATTTTTATGGTAGTAAGGTTAATGACACTTGGTTTGGCTATGAGGGAAGAAGAAGTAATTTTTATCAAGTTAAGGGCTGGTTCGGTTATTTTTAGAGTTTGTAATTTTATTGTTTTCTTCACTTTACGGTTTTAAGGTTCGAAGGACCAGCTGCCGAAGTAACAAATATTATTGTAATAAACAATTACGGTTAAATAAAACTAGACTCTTCTATAGGTAGCATAATTTTATTATTGTCCCCAAAAAGAAATAGTTTTTATAAATAAATATCTCCGGTTCCAACCCGAACAAGGGGTTTCACAACAGATATAGATAATTGTATAATTTATAAATTTATTGTGGAAATAGGTATTAAGACATTAGTTAGATGTAATATTTTTTGAGTTAGAGGTGGCAACATCTCGACACCCCTCGCTGATAGTTACATAAAAAGTATTTACATACAGAATACTGACTTGGGATCCGACACTTTCCACAAAAAAGAGAACAATTATTACATCGTTACGTGTTTTATGTAAAAAGATTCGCGCTGTTTCGGGACGCACTCGATTGACATTTATCGGGTAAAATATTTAATTCAACTGGCGGTCGCTAAGAGCGACTTTTATGTATCGCGCTCCATTTTTCAAAAATTCAATTAATTTTAATAAACGTAACGACTTTCCACTATTAACTGTCAGTGAGCTACATCATTATGATAGTTTTATGTCACAAAATGTATCCTGTC
This sequence comes from Neocrepidodera transversa, assembly GCA_963243735.1. Taxonomy (NCBI): domain Eukaryota; kingdom Metazoa; phylum Arthropoda; class Insecta; order Coleoptera; family Chrysomelidae; genus Neocrepidodera; species Neocrepidodera transversa. Next base: position 19,154,507 of record OY725350.1, read on the forward strand.
AAGAAACGTGTCTAAAAATCTTGAAGTTTGGAATTTTTATTTAAAAACGTTGAAGTAACATTTATGTTTAATTTTTACCAGAATACAAGATATTTTACAAATTACTGAAACAATTTGAATATAATAAATTTACAAGTTTCTTCATTTCCAACATACTTAAAAGGAGGGGGAGGAAAACTACTTTTCCTCCTTAGGGAGGGAAGTATGAGTTAACTTCCTGATATGAAAGAGGAAAGTGTGTACTTTCTATAGGGGTAGTACGAAAAACAATTTGTGGATTAAACAACAACTGGTGGCCCACCAAGTAAAAAGTTTATGTCTGCATGAAGGTATAATCGGAAGTTAAGTTTTGTTTCCAGGTAAAAGAGAATGATCTCAAACTTTCTGAGAAATAATGTATTTAAACTTTAACTAATAAAGTATTTAAAATGTTAGACAAAAATACATTTTAAATGCACAGTAAATACAAATGAATTTAACCAAGTATTTAAATACATTGAAAGTATTTTAAATACAATTTTAAATACTTGTATTTAAATACTTAACAATACTGCAAATATTGGACATAAAGGTCTTGATATGTTTACCGCTGATACTGAAATTTTGCACTTTTTTGGATTGGACATACTAAAGTGTCACTAGTAGTTTTGTGACAATGCGTCTAACATATCTGAGGTTTACTCAGGTCTACAGACGAAAATTCTCGATGTCAGTCCACTTGCATCGTATATCACTCCCTAAATTTAATTGGCACTCACGCACTAGACTCTTGCTCTGAAGCTTGTACACATAGATCAAGAATACAAGATTAACGATCAAAAGCCTTTCCATTACAGATATGATGTTTTAAGAGCTGCATAAACAATGATCAAAGCTCTAGATGCATTGGAAAGTGAAGCATATCAAAAATCTGCAATTCGAGCAGAAGCTAAATGCCTATAAGTAGGTTAAAGCGACCAGATATAGAGGTATAATGGTCTACTATTCTATTCAGGATTCATAAGGTAAAAAAATATGTTCAGAGTGAGGACTTCGATGCAATGGCTAGTGGGGAATTTCAAGCCACTCATAAAGTTCTTTGAAGAGCTCATAGATCAGTTTGATGTGTGTGAAAAAAAGGTCTTATGTTTGTGAAACCAAAGGGTATGAACATGACGAAATACGTAAGGTTACAGAAAAACTATAAGCTCTCGAACTGACGAAATTTGCTTTTCAGGAAGAGTGAATACATTTTTGCTAATAATTGATAAAGTTAAACAAGTACATACAATAAGAACGACTACCTATGAGGCATTTACTCAAAATTTTGGTGCTATAAACTAAAAAAAGTTGTTGCACTTTATTAGCAGGATTGGGAGCTATTGATTTTTGATAAACTGGTCCATCTCAAATCACTTATAGCAAGCGGTAAACAAAATAGGAAATAAAAAGCAGTTAACTCAAATGGCTTGAAGACAATAATTTGACGATAGTTGAGAATAAGGTTCCACACTCTCCAGACCTTCCTCCGTATGATATACTTTCAAAGTTTAACCTAGTTGATAATTCGGGCCTCGTTTTATGTCAAATTTTTGCTGCAACATTATGTAGCAGGTTTAAACTATGGGCTAAACATGGTGTAAAAAAGAACGAATCTTCATTTCCAATATTCTTTTTTTTTCCACCAAAAATTGTAGTGATCGGTCCAGTACCGCAAAATTAATGATTTTATATCAGCATAATTAAGATGAACTATTTAATTAGTTTTTTTACTGTTATCACTATTTTCCCTCATTATATTTTTACATGAATTGGAAAAAATGAAACTACTGCACTCTGTATATTCTACTATTCAAGAACTGAACACCAGCACCAGTGTTGCCAGATGGGAAAAATTTTGAGTATACCACAAAATCGATGAAAATATACTAAAGCCATATTCGGGCAGTCTCTTTGGTTTAAACACATTTTCAACAACTTTTAGAAGCAGTTTTAAAATTACGTCATAAATTTTGGAAGCGCTCAAATATATGATTTTAAAACTGTGATGTCACTAGCAGTTGACAGTTCAGTTTGTCAATGTCAAATTCGTACCTGAAATGAATTATTGTAAATAACGAAAACGATGTGTTTGTCGTGATTTGTGTTTTTAAATAAGTTACTGTTAGGTTTGCGCTGGATTTCTTATGGTTAAATGGTTTACAGAAATGGATCGACTAATCGAAATATTCAACGAAGAGGTCGAATTGCAGCAGATTATTGGGCACAATTGGTTCTCGAGTCAGGAAGATGATTGTGTAGATATTATTTTTGTCAACGTAGACTGTTAAGTTGTCTAGCTGAACCCGAATCATTTTTGTGTTTTTTTCATATAACTATATAAATAAATGAATATTATTAATTATTATTACTCTTTCTTGCGTCTTTCACTTAAGTCCGTCGCTGCTCTCTCTGTTTGACATTGATGACATTTCTATCTCCTTGAACCGTTCTCGAGAGGACGTTTCAAACACAGATGCAGCTGGTTTAAAACTATTTCAACGTGACGTCATTATTTGGTCACTCGAATGGAAATAGTTTAAACTGTTTGAAATATGTTTAAACCAGTCGACCGCCGAATATGGCTTAAATTTTGCCTGGGTGTACCACTTTTTAATATTTTGTCGTGACGTCACAGGAAGACCTTTTCGACGTCGAACGGTGGCTGAAAAATACTGCGCGCGGCCTTGTGGCCACTTCATACCTATTTCTAGTCTACAAGAATTGTGTTTTATTTTATTACTTTCTTCGAATATGGAATATGTTACTCTCGACATGACTGGTGACTGCGATTATCAGCCCTTGGCTAACTCATGATTCGCGGAACAACTACGAACCCCTGGAGCATACCATCCAGTCGAAACACCCCTAAGAACACAATTCCATTCCATATGAAAGGAAAAACATAATATATCTATTTGTTAGGGGCCGAAGAAGCTGAAAGAGGTGCAGAAGAATGATTGGATGCTGAGTGTGACCCTAATAGAAACAAACGTCAAATAACTTAAAAAGAGACAGATAATTTCCAGTTCATTCAGTTTCAAGATCAACCACTAGAGGCACGCGTAATGCATGATTTACTTCTTGGACACTATATACGCCTAGAGAATCTAACCGGAGAGGGACATTTCTTGTACAAATTTTTGGAAGCATGCTTCTCTCTTTATTCATAGTCACCTGCGATGGACATTTTGATTTCTTGTTTGAAAAAATCGATAAAAAAGTTGGTTAGTGACACTTTAGTATGTCCAATCCAAAAAATTGCGGAATTTCAGTTACATCGATAAACATATCAAGACCTTTATGTCCTATGTCCAATATTTGCAGTATTGTTAAGTATTTAAATACAAGTATTTAAAATTGTATTTTAAATACTTTCAATGTATTTAAATACTTGGTTAAATTCATTTGTATTTACTGTGTATTTAAAATGTATTTTTGTCTAACATTTTAAATACTTTATTAGTTAAAGTTTAAATACATTATTTCTCAAAAAGTTTGAGATCATTCTCTTTTACCTGGAAACAAAACTTAACTTCCGATTATACCTTCATGCAGACATAAACTTTTTACTTGGTGGGCCACCAGTTGTTGTTTAATCCACAAATTGTTTTTCGTACTACCCCTATAGAAAGTACACACTTTCCTCTTTCATATCAGGAAGGAAACTCATACTTCCCTCCCTAAGGAGGAAAAGTAGTTTTCCTCCCCCTCCTTTTAAGTATGTTGGAAATGAAGAAACTTGTAAATCTATTATATTCAAATTGCTTCAGTAATTTATAAAATATCTTATATTCTGCTAAAAATTAAACATAAATGTTACTTCAACGATTTTAAATAAAAATTCCAAACTTCAGGATTCTTAGACACGTTTCTTGACAGGATACATTTTCTGACATAAAACTATCATAGTATGATGTGGCTCACTGACAGTTAACTGTGAAAAGTCGTTACGTTTATTAAAATTAATTCAATTTTTGAAAAATGGAGCGCGATTCAAGTGATTTTGAATTTTCAAAAAACCTCATATTAAGGAACAAGTCTGTAGAAATTTAAGTTAAAATTCATACATAGAAGTCGCTCTTAGTGACCGCCAGTTCAATAATAATTGAATTAAATATTTTACCCGATAAATGTCAATCGAGTGCGTCCGAAACACCGCGAAACTTTTTACATAAAACATGTAACGATGTAACAATTGTTCTCTTTTTTGTGGAAAGTGCCGGATCCCAAGTCAGTATTCTGTATGTAAATCCTTTTTATGTAACTATCAGCGAGGGGTGTCGAGATGTTGCCACCTCTAACTCAAAAAATATTACATCTAACTAATGTCTTAATACCTATTTCCACGATAAATTTATAAATTATACAATTATCTATATCTGTTGTGAAACCAATTGTTCGGGTTTTAGCCGGAGAAATTTATATATAAAAACTATTTCTTTTTGGGGACAATAATAAAATTATGCTACCTATAGAAGAGTCTAGTTTTATTTAACCGTAATTATTTATTATAATAATATTTGTTACTTCGGCAGCTGGTCCTTCGAACCTTAAAACCGTAAAGTGAAAAAAAAAATAAAATTACAAACATAAAAATTTAAAGACAGATATAAAAAATGGTTTAATAAGTGGTAGGAGAAAAAATCATATATATTACATTCGAGTAAAGTGCCTTTTCCTCCCTTGGAAGTATACTGCTCGACCCTCTCTAGTAATACAAATAGCTATATTATCTCTAATCTCTATGATCTATTATTTCATGGAAATCCTAATTGTATTTAAATACTTTTTAAATACAAGGAAGAAGTATTTGTATTTAAATTTATTATCAATTGAAGTTTTTAAAATACATGGTAAATATTATGCTTATGAGATTTTAACTTATAGGTATGTGTTTTTTTGCATTATCAAATGGTGTCAGAACAGAAAAAAATCGATAAAAAAGTGGGTATGTTTCGTTGTACCCAGAAACCAATTTAGGTACCACATTTATCACTGTACTTTTTGACGATCAAAAGTACCACATGTGGTACTATAGTACCACTCTGGCAACACTAAATAGCACTACAGTACACTTTTCGTGAAACGAGAAATCACTCGGGCGGTCGGTGAATTACCGACATCTATTTACGTTACATCCGCGTCGATGCTAGGCCAGTATTTGACTTACCGATGCTTACAGCGTTGCCACTACTGACAATTTTTTAGTTATCAACGTATATTGTTTTAAAAATTTTAAAAATAAGGTGACGCCGATACTGATAATATCAGTATCAGCAACTAAAATATCAATATCGGCAAAAAATCCGTATCGGCCGATCACTAAAAAATTGGCATATTTCCCTGTTGAGTTAAGGTGGGTCGTCAGAACTGCGGAAAGCGGAATTTTTTTTTTGCGGAACTTCTGTGATTGGTCCAAATAAATTTGAAAATCAGTTGGCGCCATTTTATTACGATTATTTTAACTTCCTGCGATCCCGTAAATATTTTAACTTTTGGCGGATTTTTTTATATCTCTCTCTCGTTCAATAACGCGTTCTTTGTTTAATGGGCCTGAAAATTAAATTAGGTTACCTTAAATTGGACGTTGTTATTCATAAACGATCCAATCCACAAAATCCTAAAATATGAGTTAACTGGTCCAAACTGTCTCACATAGAACTATTTTTGTTTTGCAAAAATTATCCACTCCATTTTAGTATAAGATCCTGTTAAAAATATTATAGTTATCCAGCCCACAATAAACATTCAAAGATAATGCAATCAGCAAAACTGATCCAAGCGACTCGGATTGGACTTTCATGTGGACTGGATCATTTAAGCAAAACAGCGTCCAATTGTGTGTTAGATTGGTTTGATACATATTTCACTCTTGTTAAAAAATGGAATTCCAAGAGTATGATCACTATCAGGTAGGGAATATCTATCAATAATTGCAACTTATATTTAATATATATTTTTAGCTCCTTACACCTTTACCTATGTTTTTGTCTAAAGGCTATAAAAGAGAGATAAACCTATATTATATTTTTAGCATACAATTTGCGATGTATGTGGATTACTGGACAACTCCTAAAGTTAAATTCTGAAGACCCACCTTTAGTGATTGGAGAGAATTCAATAAAGTGCGCGTCTTAAAAAAATCGCCCGTACGTCCGTTTGCTACGTCCCTGAATCAATATTAAAGTTAAAAAAATTTTACATACAGAGTTAAAAATTAATTATATATAAAATCTTTTTTAAACACATAAATAGTGGGAAAGTGTTAAGTTGACTGTAACGCATATTTTGCATTATAATGTTCAATTTCAATTGTGTTTATATATTTAATAACAATATAGTGCGCATTGTTGCGGTTATCAACAAAAACCAATAAAACTCAAATAGTTAATCGAAATTGAAGGCAGAAAAAAATCAAGGATTTTTAAAGAACATATATTATTTTGGATAGATTAATATCATTATTTATAAAAATATTACTATACAAAATTACTATTTTCTTCAAGGTACGTTTCAACATAACTTTTAAAAAAATACAATATTTTAGTTTAACTTGACAAAAATAAAAATAAATTTATTTCTTATTTTATTCGGTAATTGCCTTCGTTAGGTAATAGTCATATGATATTTTTTTAACCGTGAATAAGGTGTGCAATAATAAATAATGCATTTAGTTGTTATAAAATTTTTATTATCGTTTAAATAAGTCTTATTAAAAATCACGGGCTTAAGACCAGGTTTTAGGCGGAAAAACCAGCACTCAGATATTCAAATAAATTTTTACTTAAAGTAGCACAAAACTTGGATATTACTTAAATAATCGACAAGTTTGATCAGCCAAATTAAAGGAAAATTAATATTATATGCATTGGCTATATCTGGATATAAAGTTGAACATGTTTTACATGTAATTTCCCGCCTAAAACCCCGGCTTAAAGCAAGACCGTGTAATATCTTACTTCAAACCCTTTACTAAGTAGATAATAACTGTTATTTCTCAAAATTGAATTTTTTTTGATAATCTGAGATTCAAACTTTTAACCCAAAAAAATGTTAATCCAATTTTGAGAACAGTTTATATATTAATAAACAAATATAAATTAATTAAAATAAAGAATAATGAAACTCAAAGTCATACCACAAATATTAAGACATATAAATGTCAAGGCAACATGTTTCGATCTACACAAAGACCATCATCAGGCAAAACAAATCGTGCCAATGAGTTATTTAGTTATAACTAATTTTTTAAATTAATGTTTTATAAGTGAAGTTAATTGTCATATCTCAATTTAACCAATATATGGTTTGTTTTTATTGGATCCAATCATACACATATTTTGCCTGATGATGGTCTTTGTGTAGACCGAAACATGTTGCCTTGATATGTATATGTCTTAATATTTAATATTTGTGGTATGACTTTGAGTTTTTTTATTCTTTATTGAATATTGTGCCACATTTGAGTATGGATAATATTTTATAATTATTTAACACTATGAGAAATATAATGAAAATATTTCACGAAAAAGTATACAAAAACATAAAAAATATAATATTTTGTATAATGTTAAATATGTTTCTGAATATTTAAAATAATCTATTAGCTACTAATCTGATCTGATAAATATTTTTTTTAATTTATGGTTTTATTAAAAATTTGCTTTATTATAGGTATATATTTTATAAAAATTAACAACAAATATTAGCTTATATCCTAAATGAACACTTTTAAATTTGTAAAATATATTAAAAAATAGTAATACCAAACTACATTATTGTAGTAACAAGTTGTACATACATTCAGTTCAGGTTTGCTATTTTCACATTCAAGCATTTTTTATTTGTTAATAACAATAATAATATTGGATTATTGTATATGAGCAATGATAATAAATTTTAGTTTTTTTAAATAAGACATGATGGATGGTGATTTGTTTTTAAATGCAAAAAATCGAAAATAGCAGTTTAGTTTGGTTTTTTTAACCTAAAGATCCTCCGCTCATCATTTTGTCCGCACAATAGTGTGGAAATTGTACCCCCGAAAGAAGTAACTCTGCAAATGACTGAAAATAAATAAAAATATATTATTAGATAGAAAAATTAAAAGCCCTATGAAAAGTTTTCCAAAAAGACAAGTTTTAACTCCCAGTAATTATTTGAATTATTTATATTTTTAATTTATATTAAATATGAATTTAAAAATAAATACAAACTTAACACCTTTGCTGCGTAAGACCTGTTTCATTTTTTATTAAAATAATTTTTTTTATCATCTGTTAAAATTTAATTTATAATACTGTACAAGAACATGCTTTTTATATCCCATAATAAGAAAACTAAATAATATAATAAAATGAATTTAATACCATTGAAAAGAGAATGCAATATACTATAAGTGGAATTTTTTTCATAATTTTTAAGCAAGAATTGTGAACTTGAGAAAAGGGAGAGACCATTATGAGTAAAACTAAAAAAATCATCACAGTTGTGGTCTCTCCCTATTCTCACAATCACAATTTTGAATCTAAAATTTTGAAAATATTCATGTATATAGTATATTTGTTTCTCTTTCTATCTACAATTAGCAGTTTTTAATAGCTTTGGCAGTTTTTTTGTTACAGGGACTAAACAATATGTAAACTAAAAATTTTAATTCAAATTTTGTTTATAAAGCTAGAAAAAATAAATTATCCGCAAAATTACAATATTAGCTTAATACCATTGAAAAGAGAATGTAATATACTATAAATGGGATTTTTTTCGAAATTTTTAAACAAGAATTGTAAACTTGAGAAAAGGGAGAGACCACAATGAGCAATACTAGAAAAAATCTTACAATTGTGGTCTCTTCCTATTCTCATAACCACAATTTTGAATCTAAAATTTCGAAAATATTCGTGTATATAGTATATTTGTTTCTCTTTCTATCTACAATTAGCAGTTTTTAATAACTTTGACAGTTTTTCTGTTACAGGGGCTAAACAATATGTAAACTAGTAATTTTATTTCAAATTCTGTTTCTAAAGCTAGAAAAAAACATATTATCCGTAAAATTACAATATTAACTCAATCCCATTGAAAAGAGAATACAATAAACTATAAGCGGGAATTTTTTCAATATTTTTAAGCAAGAATTGTAAACTTGAAAAAATGGAGAGACCAAAATCAGTAAAAGTAAAAAAATCATCACAGTTGTGATTTCTCCCTATTCTCCCTTTTCTTTTTCTTTACAAGGGCTAAACAATATGTAAGATAGAAATTTTTATTCAAATTTTGTTTCTAAAATAACATTTTTAAAAAAATATAATACTAGATGTAATATATGTAGATTTTTTTAAATTTTGTTAATACTTACTGTTAACGGTGGTAAACAAACACTAAGCGGGTGAACTAAAATATAAAATCCTGCACAAATTCCTGCTATCCAAAACGATACAAGTATCAGGATTATTAGCCAGATGATAGAATTAATTACGTTTGCCATCTAAAAAAGAAAATTATATTTAAAAATAATAAAAATTTAAAAGTAATTAATTTCTCTAAAACCCTTTATGATTTATTTTATATTTGTTAAATATTTTTTGAAAATTTTGAAAATTATATAAAGCAATAAATAAACAATAAACGTAACATATAAATTGTTGAATAACTTTTAACAAACCACAATAAATCTATAGATTTCATTTATGATCCCTACAATTGATAATTGTTTAAAAACATAAACCTAGAGATATTTTTAGAAATGAGACAACATTTTACCTCGGTAAAACCTTTTACAATAATTAGTGCTAAACAGATTAAATTCTCATTGTAATAATTTCCACGTACATAATATACAGTGTATACCGAAAAGTATATACCATAATTTTAAACACTGATATTCCATACAGTGTGGTCGTAAATTATTATTCTATTGTAGATACTTTTAAGCCCTATGAGATTTATACATTATAACTGATTCTAAATATTTTTACGGAACACCCTGTATAACGAAAAAACAATTTATATCGCAATAGTTAACATGAACAATAATCACTATAGTAATAAATACTAAATAAATATTTTCACTTACCTTGATTTACTGACCACAAAAAACAGTAGATAGTGGACGCAATAAAACGACTCAGTCACACGTGTTGGGTCACAACCTACTGAGTAGTAATGAAGAAATGGGCGTAACCAGGCGATGTGATGAGAAACCAGCTTTTGACTTTTTCTGACCTTAACGTAAGCGTAAGAATTCTATTTTTACGTTATGAACTTTACTTCCCGTTGAGTATTATATTCTTGTCCCCGCTTTTCTTGATTCGTTTATAGAATTAGTAACGATGTCCCGATTGGATCGTACAGCCCGGCCTTTTAGAATGTTTAAGTTTGAATGAATAAGAATGTCGTACATATATGTGGGTTGGAAACTAAATGTGAAAGGAGTTCATCTTACAGATGATATTATTTACTTTATGTTTTTTGATAAGATAGCATTAGTAAATATTGGGTGTCATGTATTGTTGATTGTTTTTTTGGAAATTTTGATAATCTTGAAATAAGCGCCGAATATGGGGTCTCAAGTAAATAACCGTTAATAATTTTAAAATAAATACATAGTTGCATATCAAAGTAATTATTATTTTGTCCTATACAACTATAGTCGATCACATTTATGATAGTGTTTAATTTACATTTATGCACGGCAGGAACTAAATATGCATTTTACTCCCTCATTTTCGGGGCTAAAGTGCCACTTTTACTGCGTTGGGACTAAAATATCTAATAATCTTTATATAGGGACTAAAATACCACTTTTTGTGTTACAACTCAGTCATTGACGTATTGTAGGGCCTCCTAGTTCATTATACTGAATCCTAAAGCTTGGGCAAGGATTCTCTGAACTAGGTTTTGTCCTGTCCTGTCACCTGTCTGCATTCTCAGGCATGCAGGTGACGTGCTGACTCGTCGATTTCAGGTGATTTAAGGTGCTTTTTGGTCGAAGTCCCTTAATCACCAAAATTCAACGTCGCTTTTATGTGTTAGATTTCGCCAAAATGTGACGTACGTATTAAATTGATGAACATGTGTATATATTAAAGATGTTGTGAAACAAAATTGTATTTTATAGTTGACTTAAACTAAAAAAAAAACGGTCAGGAAATATATTTTTTTACCACCAACTTGGTCCCTTTTTGAAATCCTAAAATTCATTCCATATTTTTCCTCTTGGCGATTAAGTCGTGTTCACTCCTAGTTCTTTTTTCTATGTTGCCAAATTGAATAGCAAATTAAGTCTAAAAGTGTAAGATAGTTATAAGTTTAATAATATAAATTAGTAAGTGTAATACTACAGGGATCTGTAAGTACAGTTACTCATTATAAATTCGGTGAGTTTGATCCACGATTTTGTCATTTGGCATGAATTAAAGTTTGCCATAACCCAAGCAGTAAAATAACGTCTTTACGATGTTCTTCTTGACCATTTTTTGAGTTATCGTTACTACAACATCCATCCAAACACACACACACACACACACTAACACACTAACACACACACACACTAACACACACACACACTAACACACACACACACACACACACACAGACATCATCGCGAAAATATTAAAATCGTATTCTAGGGACCCCAAAACGTGTTTATCAATTGAAAACTCACTACCCAATTTTTAGCATGATTCCTATACCTCTCTTATCTGAAGGGCGAGAGGTAAAAATGAATCAAATTTATTTTAACGTCAAGTATGTATTTTTTTCTCCTTTTAAATAATAATTATACAAAAATCAATGTCTTTGTAGGCTTTATACAGAATAAAAAACTTAATGTATTTGTATTCCGAGTTGCTACTGTGTTTATTTACGTCATTAAAGAAGCAATGCAAAATATTTTGTTATCTTTAAATATATATATATAACTAAAACAAGATAATTGAAAAAATAAATACTTTAAAAACAAATTTCAATTAAGATAAGAACGTTACTTATTCTTAATATTTATTATTTACATGGTCAGGAATTGTAGAGCAGGTCTAACAAGTATAATCGTTAACGAGGTTTTATTATACTCCGAGCAAAATTGAAGAAAAATTAAATCTAAAATTTTTCGGTAACTAAATAAACTATTTACTACCTTATTTTAAACTAGAGAGGTGTAAACCTCTGAAGGAAAACTTATTTCAGTGTAACCCCCATATCTCCAGTTCAGTTTGACCTACAGAGCTCAAATTTAAACTCGACCGAGGTATGACCAAAAGGTATCTACATACCAAGACACACACAGACACACTAACAGGATAATCACAATAAAATACTTCTCTGTTGCTTTGCGATTCTCCAGTTCACTTTGACCTACAGGGCTCAAATTTAAACTTGAGTGTGGTATAATCCTAAGTATCTACGTATAGTAAGAAGTAGAGATATTTGACACTCATTATAAAGGGCGACCGTAATAAACTAACTACCCTTAACCACATTTAACAATGGTTTATGAGTAGGGCATAAATTCAACCTCGGTGTGAAGCTTATACAGCTCTCTGGTCCGTATTAAAAATTTTGTTTTTAAAATAATAGGTATTGATCTATACTTAAATCATATTGTATTAACTGTTAAGGTATCTATTATTTTCAAACAAAAAACTGTAATTTTAATTTTCTAGAAAATTAGATAGCGTCGATTATAAAGTTATTAAAATGAATTACTTTTTATTAAATTCAGTTTTTTAGCTAAAACTCAATTTTTTTACTATTAAAATGATGTACATAACAATTGTTTTGTTTTTATCAAATAAAGGAGGCATGTTATTTATTTACAATATCATATTTTAAATACAAATAATTATTAAAGAACAAAAAGGAATAATTGCCTAAAAAGAGGAAAGTTAGGTGCGATAAGGGTACTTTTAAAAAATGTACACTGATCCAAGAGAACCTTATCCGAAGAAAAAGTTATGATATGTATAAAAACAATATCGTCACAACCATAAAATCACTACACCAAATTCTAACGAAAGAGGGCGCTATACAGATTTGCACAAAAACTTTAACAGGTATTTACAAATTGTTGTTTTTTTTTGTATTAAATTGTAATACATCTGTTTGTATCTATCATTGTTTTATTTTAATAAAAATGAACACCAATTAATGAAACAACTTCAAATTATACTGAAGTACGGTCCATATTTAAATTTTAAAAGAGGTACAATTTCTTTAAAAGATTTATAACAGTTGCCCATAAAACAGTAAAAACCCTAATAAACCCTAATGAATCCTCATAAAATATGAATAAGTCAATCTCAAATATCGGTTCAAACGACTATACTAAGTTTGAAGCAAATCGGTCCAGTAAGAGCTCCCACAGACAGACATACAGACACACTAACAGGATGATCTCAATGACTTACTTCTATGAAGCTCTGTAGTAAGTTAATAAAACAATTTACATGTACCTAAAAAAGTTTTAAAATTATAAAAATCGATCATCAAAACGACTTCAATCATAAAAAATAGATTTAATGTTCCTATCTGAGCTGTAATAAAAAATGAATATTATTCTAGCAGTATTTATGTAATTAGTGCGTATTTTACTAAACGATTTTTGCTGTACTGTGTCTTTTTGCGAGTAATAGTGCACTTTCATTATAAAAGCATAAGCTGACAAAAGTAGAGCCACTCTATTTGGCTTGCATTTTAAGCGCTATCACAAAACAAAGATGGTTTGATGTATTAAAAATATATATTTTTTTTTTAGAAAAATGGAACCGCTTCAATTGTTATCAGTATGCGTTGTTCTGGCAGTAGCATCTGGTCAACTCAACTATCCAAATAATCAAAATCCAAATTACGATAACAATAATAACAATAACAATAACCCAAACTACAGTAATCAAAATAACCCAAATTACAACAACCAAAATAATCCAAACAACCCAAACTACAACAACCCAAACAATCCAAATTATAACAACCCAAACAATCCAAATTATAACAATCCAAACAATCCGAATTATAATAGTAATCAAAATAATCCTAATTATAATCCAGACAATTCTAATTACAACCCTAACAACCAAAATTTCAACAATAACAACAACAATAACCCAAGCAATCCAAATGTTAATAACCAAAACTACAATCCAAACTACAACAACAACCAAAATTACAGTCCAAGTAACTACAATCCGGGCTTCAATAACCAGCAACCACTGGATCAAGGAGACTGTTGCGAAGAATATTGTTACACAGAAGATACTGAACCTTATCTCTATTTTGGTACTAAAACAGCTTATGATAGTATCACGAAAAGAAATGGGAACCAACATCTTATACCAGGTAATATATCTTTATAAAATATGATATATTTAAAAACAAGCCTAAGTTTCCAAAAAAGTGTTTAAACAGACAGACATACGAGACTACCTTTGTATCCTGTACATAGAGATCGGTAGTTATACTTAAACAAATAAAAATCATAACACATATTTAGAATTGGTGTTTATCCTAGAATTTAAATTTAAATATAGTGCGTTACCAATAGTAACTCACCCAGTACTTTTCTTATCACAAAAACCTACAGTGGGGTAGTTTTCTTTATGTGGTTAATTAAGCGTCGGTGTAGAATTTCTAATTTCGCCTTTTCCTAGTCCGATATTTACTACCTCATTCTTTTTTTTTTCTATTTCTTTCTTTTGTTTTCTGTTTCTTTTATTCCTGCAATTTTTGTCGATTTGTATCAGTTTTTTCAATTTTTTTCTGGTTTTTGGTTGCTTTTTACGATTCTTACCTTTTTTGCGTTTTTTTTGCAATTTTAATATTTAATATTTAAATTTAAATATAGTGCGTTACCCCTAGTGACTCACCCAGTACTTTTCTAATCACAAAAATCTACAGTGGGGTAGTTTTCTTTATGTGTTTAATTAAGCGTCGGTGCAGAATTTCTAAATTCGCCTTTTCCTAGTCCGAAATTTACTACTCATTCTTTTTTTTTCTATTTCTTTCTTTTGTTTTCTGATTTCTTTATTTCTGCATTTTTTTTCGATTTATATCAATTTTTTTCTGGTTTTTGGTTGCTTTTTACGATTGTTACCTTTTTTACGTTTTTTTGCATTTTTTTTCCGATTTTTTGCGATTATTTGTATTTTCAATTTTTTGTGATTTTTTTCCAATTTTTTGCAATTTTTTTGAATTTTTTTTGCCATTTTCTGCTGTTTTTTTTACGATTTTTACGCTTTTTTACCGTTTTTGTTTGAGATTTGTTTGTAATTATTTGCGATTTATTTAATATCTTTTCTTTTTTTTTATTTATTTCCGATTTTTAGTGAATTTTTGCAATTTTTTGCGATTTTTTTGCGAAGTTTTCCGATTTCTTACGTTTTTAGCGATTTTTATTTTTGTTTTTTGCTATCTATTTTTAGCGTTGTTTGCGTTTTTTTTAACCTTTTTGAACTTTTTTTTCAGTTTTTTACAATTGTTTTGAGTTTCTCGTTTTTTTCGTATTTTACAAGTTTGTTTTTCATTTTTTTCTCAATGTTTTTTGATTTTTTTTTTGCTTTTCCAATTTTCTCTTTTTTTCTCGTTTTTTTCCCATTTTTCAATATTTTTTTGTTTTCTGATTTTTTTCGATTTTTTTCTAATTTTTCCTCATGGTTCTGTTTTATTTTCTATTTTGATTTCTAATCGTTTTCACATTTTGTTCTTATTCGTCTATTTTTTTTTCGATTTATTTCAATTAATATATTTCAGGTAAGAGTAAATAATTACCAATTACTAACTAGTAAAAACATTAACAAATGTACCAGAAATATAAAATGAGTTAAAAGGTGATTGTTAAGGGTGAACATGATGATTAACAGTAAAAAAAAAACTTCTCACTAAAATAACAGAAAATAGACAGAGATGACTGACGTATTTGAATATGATTTTTAATTTACAAAATACGAGCAGTCCACGCCATCGCGAAATTAAACAATAGCTAATTACAGCGTGGTCTTATACGAATCTGTTTAAATATAAAGAATTATTTTAATTTTTTAAATTATCTATTTAATTACATTAATTGTTTCAGATTGTACCCCAGTTCAATTTTGGAGTTTGAATCGTCACGGTACTAGGCTACCAGATGCTAATACAATTAGAACTATGCGCAATATGAATAGAATCCACGAAGACGTTGCCAGAAACTACGAACAAAAAAGATCTTATCCAGATAAAGGTAGATTGTGCCCACGAGATTATGACATATTTAGAAGGTAATTATTATTTAAAATGGTACATATTTTGGACTCTGAACAAAGATCCACAGAAAAGTCGAAATTTCGAGTTCAGTTTTTTATCCGAAAATAATACTTTCCCTTTATATGTATAAAGTAGAATGTTCGTTATTTTTTGGTCAAAATTTTATAAATTTTTATTTAACTAGGGTAAGTGCACCAATAGCTGACACTTTAAAATATTTTAGAGTCAAAAATTCTTTTATATGTGTGAAATATTGCATTTAGGAGCTAAATATTTTAATATATATATTTTATAGTTGGCACCAATAGTTTCCAGTGCATGACAGTAACATTTTCAGTTGTCCCTAAACATGACAATTTTGTTTCTATATAGCTGACAATCATGTCTTTTTGTGCCTATATCCTGATAACTTGATTTAAAATAGTAAACTTTTCTAAATTTAGACAAAATACTAAGGGCCATTTTCACCAGAAGCAAATTAAACCGAGTTTAACTAAACTAAGTTTAGTATAAACTCCGAAATTAAACTCGGTTAGCGTCATGTTGTTTTCACCGAGTGCTACCTTAACTGCGTTCATGAAAACTCAGTTTAAAGAAAATGCAAACACTGGCAACGTTGCAAATGTATGAATTTTTGTACGTTTGACAGAAACCAGAGAAAAACGACAGAATTGATAGTCGATATTCATAAACCGATATAACCTCTAATGGGATTTTGTGCCGTGGGTTTTTACTTTTACTAGTTTTTTAGTGGTTTGCATACATCCTGTTGCATAAAAACGCAAAGCACAAAGAAGTTGGTTTATTGGAGATAAGCAATTATTTCTCTAATAATAATTTAAAACAGATTATTTCAAAATCACTACAAGTATTATTTTTATATTTTAGAATTTTACTTATTGTCTGGGAATTCCAATTGTCCTTCTATTCGTTATAAAAGTAATAAAGTAGTCCCTTTTGAATGGAGAAATCGCATTTCAAAATCCTTATCATCAAGGTTGTAAAAGTGATCTTGTCTCTCCTTTATCCACGTATATATAATGTCTTACAACAAAATCGTCATCGTCTTCCAAAATTAAATTATACGCTCTTCTACGTTTCATTCTTTCGGTACGATCGCAACAAGAAGTGTAGTACTGACTTATAAAATTATTAACAGTATTATTGACTGCCCAATCTTATTAGAAAAATTTAATATTTGCATTCCCAGAATTTCTTCCAGGCACCCCAGT
Organism: Neocrepidodera transversa; assembly: GCA_963243735.1. NCBI lineage: Eukaryota > Metazoa > Arthropoda > Insecta > Coleoptera > Chrysomelidae > Neocrepidodera > Neocrepidodera transversa. The sequence continues at coordinate 19,171,996 of OY725350.1, forward strand.
ACTTTTTATGTAAATACATCTCGCACAAATATTCTGGACAATTCTCCGCTCCATACCATGTGTAAAATGACAAATTCTGTTAGCAATGATTTGGATATATTTTACTGTAAGCTGTCGGACATAAAATCCCACTTTTTATTTTGATTATTTAGTTGCTTCTTAGGAAAATTTAATTATTATGTATGTGCTTTTAATATTCATGTTCAAAATCGATGATGTATTCACTTTATACTGTCAATTCCTACTCTGTAATTGGGTTTGACCTGTAGAGTGTTGTATTAAATAAATAAATAAATAAGAATAGACCAAAGTTTTTTTAAGAATGTAATGAGATTGAGGTTATGTAAATCTTAAACTGCGTTTAACTTTTAACTGGCCAAAATCGGACAGTTAGTTTTTTAACTCCGGTTAACGCATAAACCAGTTATTTCGTTTTGGTGAAATCCGTTTTGCTCTTTAACTGAGTTTAAGATGGTTAACTGCGTTTAAAATCGGTGGTGAAAACGGCCCTAAGTGAAAATAAATCGAAAATCTTAATACCAGCAACATCAGGTATATTGGTTAACAGAAAAGTAGCTGACGAGATTCATCGGCTAAAACCAACAAAAGATGCTGACGGTGAATACGTCTTGGAAAAAATAAAACCCTGAGAAAAAAAACCGTTTAATATTATTTATTCGTTATATTTTTCCAGTTCTTTAACAGAAAACATTCTTCTGGAGTTTACATTTTTCTGTGGGGATATAATCTTTCTCATTTGTATCATATTTGATCCTTGACATCTGACCAGCGCCAGTTCTGTCTGCCACTCTTCGTCATGGCACTTACAAAATACTCGTTTTTTTTTTAATTGGAGCTACTTCACCAGGAAAGTATTTTCCATCATATAGCACTAGAACATAATCGCCAGTTTTGGGTTTCTGAATCCTTTTTACAAATGTGGGGCTTGTTTGACCATTTGGTGCTTACAACTGAACCGTCATCATCAGAAAACGAATCTCCGATAACGGAACAGATTTTTTGCTATCTCTTTTTTTTTGATAATTTTTTCTTCCTTTTTACTTTCCAATTTCCGCTTTCTTGCTAATTTTTCTTCTTCCAGTTTTGCCTTTTTCTCGCACTTTTTTCTGCTATACTCTTGCCACATCTCACTTGTTACGACACTCGGTATATTTTCCTTTTTTCTTTTGCTGATATTCACAGTTTTTATCTCTGGCCAAAAAGCGCTCTTTTAAATAGACTTGGGACATTTTATTTTTGCCTACGATATTTTTTAGATTTGTCTCGGAAGTTTTCGGCGAAATATTGTTTTCTATTGTAGCTTGTTCCTCTAAAGATTTTATTGAATCATCATTGGAGTTGTTTTCATCGGTTATTTCTGGCTGAATAAGTAGGTTGTTAGCTTCGGTATTTGATGTAATATTATCATTCTGTGAAAAATTCACTCTCATATCTAGTTAATTATCTCTATATTAACGTTTGGCTCTTCGAAGATAATTTCTGCTTCGTTAATTAGATTTTTTATTCTACTTGAAGAGGAATTTGTGAAGGATTGATTATTTTTTTTCCAACCATTAAATAAAGATTTATCATGTAAGGGACCAGTCTAGTTTTCTAGCGATTGTCGCCTGAATTCTTCAAGGGAATTTTTTTTGTTCTATAAATGATTCGAAAAATGCAAGATGGTTTGCATTATTACGGAAATGGGAAGTGGATTTTGCTTTGCTAGAATTGGTTCCGTCATCGGCATCGCTGTTTGAAAACATATTGTCCACTACATTAGGTTTGTTTGCGTTAAAAAATCCAAAACTGTTTAGAATATGTGCAGAATTAGATGCGCAATAAATAAAATCCAGGACTGTTCAAGATGAATTATAACAGCGTTTAAAACATCTTTTTCATAATTAACAACTGTCACTCACAGTGAGTTGGCGTGTAGTTTTAAAAAGAAAAATCGAAAATTCACAAAATGTAGCAGGTAAACTATTTTTTAATCAGTTAAATTCACAGGACCATAATAAATATTTCGTTACAGAATTATCCGACTTTTTGTGTTTCCAAGAAAAAAACAATTTTAATTATTTTAATAGCGAACGAACAACTTTATTTAAATTAAATAAACCAAATTCAGCATCTGTAAGCAGAGTTACAGTATTCTCTACAAAATTTTCATTCTTGGATTTTTGTATCTGAACTTCCGGTAAAATTACATTTAGGAATATTTCTTCCTCTCCAAAAGATGAAGAACTGCTGGAACTCGAACTAGACTCTATTCTTATACAGTTAAAAATGTACCACTATAATAACGCCATAAATGAAAATTATCTGAAAAAACTTATTTAAAAACAATACGCAAGAAACACGAATCGACCACACACGCATGCGCGAATAAAATAATCCTGGCTGGTTCTTTAGTAGGGAAGAAACTAAATAAAACTGTTTCAAACTATTCGTGACAGTAACAACTTTTAACACAAACACTAGATTGGAATAGTTTGAAACAATTTTATTCAAACATAAACGCTTTATTAGAAATATGCATGCGCAGAACAGTTCGAAGTTGTAATTTGTTTTAACGCAAACAAACCTTTTGGGATTCCATAACTTGACTTGTTCTTTCCAGCCAGATTTTACAGTACGAAATACGGCAAAATCCATAGGCTGTAGTATGTGCGTCGCATTTGGGTATAATGCAACCAAAATTATGTTATTATTCATACAAAATTCGCTTAAGTGATAAATGCGACACATGTCCATCTACAAAGAAAATAATTTGGAAAGTTACATTTTCCTTAGCCCATGGATAAAACACGTTTGTCATATATGAATAAAAGTTATCATCCATCCACTTTCTGACATTCCGATCGCTCAGTGCTTTGGAACACTGGAAGAGAGCTCTGCTGGAATTCTTTTGTAGCGAAAAATGATCATCGAGGGTGCTAAAGTACCAGCTGCATTGCTATTTATTAAAACAGTTAAACACTCCTTTTCATTACTATTTACAGTTGCGTACACATTTTTTTCACCTCTTGGAGTTAAAACTTTGCTGCCTTTTGGATTCAAGAAGAAAGCAGACTCATCGGCATTCATATTATCTGCGTTTTTTCCACTGATGATCTACGTAAGGTTTTAAGGTGTACGAAGCCTTATTTCAGGATGTCGCTGAAGAAATCGTTCAAACCATTTTCGTCCTGGAATTTCATTTTTAAAGGTTTTATTTAGCTCCTTAGACAGTTTGGAGATGCTTAATAAAAAATTTTCCTTTGAGATGGGAAATCCAGATTTTGCCATTTGCATGATCCATTTGAGCAACAAATCTTCCTCTTCAGGGGAGAAAATAGTTGAAGGGCCATTTTACAGGATTCTGGATTTTTCCCCTAAACTTGTACAGTAGGGTGGTTCTAGACACTTTAAAATTGTCTGCAGCGGTTTTTACAGGCATTCCATTTCGTACGGCCTTAAGAGCGTTTTGCGCTTTCTGAATATTGCAGAATTTTTGTTGGAGCCATTTCTGAAATAAAAAATTGATTAAAAACTATAAGTGTCAGGCACCCGTGTTACATCTATAGGATTGAATGCTTTAAAATGGATTCTGCTAACAGGGAAAGAGATTCATAATAAAATAAATTAAAAATGACCCGTACGTGTCTTGTACTGGAGCAACATATAAAATGTGGATCTCAAAGATGATACCACATAAAATTCCAAATTTATAGGTTATAAAATATCCTTCCTTAATCATTAAATGTATTAGAAAACACAATAAGCAGCTATAGAACTTTAAAAGTAGAATATAATGCTTATTTCATAGACTCAACTGCTTACGAATATTAACAAACTTTGACAGTTTTCAAGAGCACATGGAACACTTGTTACTTCAACAACTTGTACCGTGGGGCGGGGCGTAGATTTTTTGATATTTGGCGGGAAATAGTGAAATTTAGCGAATACTTTAATGTATAATTTAAATATCCGTATTCTTAAAAGAGAGAAAAAAAATTTTAGAGTCATCCAAGGGTACAGTGTCAGCTAATGGTGCACTTACCTTAATCCCAAAAGATTAATTTTTTGTGTACTGAATTTTATATGGCTATTTCCCTTAAGTAGTAATTTTGTAGTAAATATCTATTTAAAATCTATATGGTTAATCGTTTTTGTATTTGGCCTATTGCAAATGTCGATTGAAAATGTTTTGACCTTTCGGATTTCTAATTATTTATTAATAAACCAACTTCTTGGTAAACCTGATAAAAGAAAATGCCACTCATTTATATGTAATTACTAATTAAATTATTAATTTAACCCTTAATGACTAACTGTTCAAATTACTCTCCATATTCCTATATACCACCGACCCGTATCAGAATCATTCCCAAAAAAACTATATTATTTGTTTTTAAAAAATTTCAATTTACTCCGAAGTCTCAGAGTCCGAAAATTCCAAAAATATCCTGTCCCGACGTCTGGATGTCTGTCTGTCTGTTTATTTGTCTAAGGGCGTAGATAAATGCATTCTTGTTTTTTTCAAATTCGGGTGCGGAAAAATGCATTCTTGCTCATTTTTTTTCAAATTTAACTGTGAAAAAATGCATTCTTGTTTCTTTTTATTCAAATTGAACTGTGGAAAAATCTATTCATACTTTTTTCCCAAGTCATGTGATTTTTTCTAGGCCTTTTTAGAGTTTTCTCCTAACTTTCGTGAACAAATTTATTTATTTTTGTAAAAATTTGCTTTTTATATGTGTTTTCCTTACTTTCGTTTTCATTGGAAGAATTTTAGGAAAAATTTTCCCAATTAGAAACTGTGTGCATCAGTGGCGGCTCCTCTAAGGAGGCTCAACCTCCTCACCAATTTATCCAGCAAATAGCACCAGAAATATTTTGTTGATCATTCTTCATTTTATTTCCTGTTTCTCTAATAATTTTTTACATTTTACAATTAATTCCCCGTTATCAGTAGTTATTTTTGAATCTGACAACAGTGCCCTGAGGCTAGATTCTGCAAATTCTGTATATATCAGAGACTCTTAGGCTTGGCTTGTTTTTTAATAGCTTGGCTTGAGCTTGACTTGAAATCAAGCCAAGCTTTTAAAAATACCAATATATATACCAACATTTTTTTTCAAGCCAAGCCAAGCTTTTTCAAGCCAAGCTTTCAAACTTTTGAAGGCATTATTTACATTAACTGTTTACAATAATCTACAAAATTATTTAATTGTTTTCAAGCCAGTGAAACACTGATATATATCTCAAATCCTAAACACGTGTTGATCAACACAGTTGCCGTTTTTCGACCAGTCCATTTGCTAAATACCATAAAAAATAGCTGAAATGGCAACACTCTCGGTAGGCTAGCCTCAAGTCTGATGCCTGCCTGAGTGCCTTTTTGAAAAAGATTTAGAAAAACACTTAAAACAAAATGACATTTTATGATAATATTATTGATCATTTTTTGCAAACTAAAGACCGTAGAATTCCGTTAATATATAAAAACGGTTAAAATTAATTAAAAAAAAAATCTTTTTTTGCAAGAGAAACTCAATACCTCCACGTTGGTTCTTGCTGGCAACAATTAATTTTGTCACTGAAGTAGCTGGTACGGCCGCTGCGCAAAGGTTAAATTAATTGGCTGAAAAGAGTATATTTTTACAAAAACGTTTTATGTCCAGCCTCCTTTTTTAAAAAGTTCACTAGCCGCCACTGGTGTGCATTTCTGATTTTCTGCGGAAAAATACTTTTCGACGTTTGATTTTCTGGAGTTTTCCGTGAATTTTCCTTCATTTTTTTTTCGGATGTGTTCCAACAGTGATTCTATAATTGTATCTAAACTTTCATTTGCGGAAGTGATTATCTGATTGATTATTTTCTCCTAGCCCTCGCGATGAAACCCTCTTGTCAAACACGCTATATACGGGCGTACGTAACTTTTTTTCCTGGGGGCAGTGATAATTTTTTCCTGGGGGTAATCAAATCAAACTTTTAAACAAATATATGTTTGTCCGTTTCTACATTTCACATATTTTATTTCTTCTTTTCGTGCTATTTTTTGGTATTCTTGGGGCGTGGGGGGGTAATTACCCTCTTTACCCTCCACACATCTATGCCCTTGTATCTGTTTGTCTATCTGGATGTAAAATAAACGAATTTGGGAAGAAATTAACGATTAATAGATATTTCAAAATATTGACATTGATGCTTCAGAAAAATGTAAAAATATTTATTCTAATTAACTTTTATATCCTAGATGGCGTTTCAACGATACCATCAATGAAGGCAACGCAAATACTTTAACAAGACAAGGAATAGACGACATGAAACTTTTAGCAAGAAGATACAAAGCTAAATATCCGGATCTATTGCAAAATTATGACGAAAGATCTTACTATGTAAATAAAAAAAAATAAGTTTTTGCAAATTAATAATTTAATATTTTTTGTAGTTTCAATATTCTACAGATGACAGGACGCACGATAGTTTTCAGGCATACATCGAAGGACTTTTTGATCAAGATGCATACAAAGTACATGCTAATACCGTCAATGGTAACAGGCTAACAAATGTAAGTGTTGATTTAAAAAAAAGTAAAATGTCATATTTAACATACATCAACATCCATAAAAAATATTGAAATTCTTAAGATTTATTTTAAGAGAGTATTCTAGTTAAGCGGCCGAAAAAACAAGGGCGCGCCAAGTACTTTTCGGCGCTGTCGTGCTAAATACTGAAATATGTATTTAAAAACGATAAAACGATTTGTAAAGATTATGCGTTTTTTACGTGAAAATCATTGAACAATACAAAAAAAAATAAAAATAGCTCGGCGTAAAAAATTGGGATGGTAAAGGTGACATAATCTTCCAAATGCACACCACTGGATCAAGAATGGAAACAAGTATTTTTTTATTAAAATATGCCCTTTTACATTTTAAAATAAACCCGCCAAATTTCATTGTTTACTTCATAAATTAATTTAAAAAAATCAATCAATTTGTTGAAACGTCTTGACTAGAATAATCCCTTAAGTCAGTTAATATATAACTGTTATTAAAAATAACGCCCACCTCTAAATATGCATAACTGTTCTGCAATAATTTACCACAAAAATTTTGTGCCGTCGGGGGGTGGGGGGGGGGAGCATCGTCAGGAACGAAGTTTCCTACATCATTTTTTCAACTCTAAATATATTTTAATATCTCTCTCTCCCTCTAATCTCCATATTTTCACAATTTCTTTTTATTTTTTCTTATTTTTCCCCATTTGTGTTTATTTTTACTTTTTTTCTCTATTTTTCGTTACTTTTTCCCATTATTCCCTTTTTGTCAATATTTTTTTATATATTTCCTAGCTTTTCACTGTATTTCTCCTATTTTTTGTCTATTTTTCCTGCTTTTCATTATATATTCTTATTTTTCCCTATTTTTATCTATTTTCACTATTTTCCCTATTTTTCGCTTATTTTTCCTATTATTCAATATTTGTCCCTATTTTTTATATATTCACTATATTTCCGCTACTTTCCTCTATTTGTCCATATTTTGCTTTATTTTCCATATTTCACTTTATTTTTCCCTATTTTGCACTATTTCCCCTTCTTTTCCTCATTTTTCCATTTTTTTCTATATTTATTCCAATTTTTCCCTATTTGTTCTTATTTTTCCATTATAAAATTGCAATAATTTCGTTGTACGCGTCGACGTCGCGCCACTGTGCGACAAAAATTGAAGTACCCCCATTAGGGTTGGGCTGTTTGAGGTGATTTTTTTTTAAATGTTTGTCATAAAATTCCCTATCTATCGATCCCTATTTCTCGATTTTTCCTTCGGGTTTTCATTTTCGCGGAATTAGACTCCAAAAATGGGTTTGCATGGAAAAAACTAGATTTTTCGCACATAAATGACCCTACGGAACACGAGATTGAGATTTTGCCGGACTTTTTTATGGGGAAATGCTCGTCTTGGAAAACACTACACTTAGAATTCTGGGAGAAATTTTCCGTTGCCCTTAAAATGGCCACAATCATTCAAAAATTTTCACATAACAGAAATCGTTCTAATGAAGGAAAATATTGGACAAAATTCTCATGTGACAAAAACTATTTGTACACATGCGGGGAATCAGCAAAATTTTTCCAGAACTTTTGGTCACATTTTTGGACATTCAAAAAAATGCCCACATACAGAGATTTTCCGAATTTTCCCGTAATTCTGAAAAAGATCAGAAAGGTTCCATAAATGATTTTGAACAATGTTTGACAAAAGTTACCATTTTGGATACAATAATTAATTATTAATGAGAAATGATTGATTTTTTCTGATGAAAATGAATTTGTAAAAAAATTGAATTCCCAAAAAAGTGTTCAAAATCATTTATGGAACCTGTCTGGCCTTTTCAGTATTACGGGAAAATTCGAAAAATCTCTGTATGTGACCATTTTTTTGAATGTTCAAAAATGTGCTCAAAAGTTTTAGAAATATTTTTGCTGATTCCCCGCATGTGTACAAATAGTTCTTGTCACATGAGAATTTTGTCCAATACTTTCCTTCAGTAGAACGATTTCTGATATGTGAAAATTTTTGGATGATTGTGGCCATTTTAAGGGCAACGGAAAATTCCTCCCCGAATTCTAAATGGATAGTCTTGTAGGGTTTTCCATGACGAGCATTTCCCCATAAAAAGTCCGGCAAAATCTCAATCTCGTGTTCTGTAGGGTCATTTTTGTGTGAAAAATCTAGTTTTTTCCATGCAAACCTATTTTTGCAGTCTAGTTCCGCGAAAATGAAGACCCAAAGCAAAAATCGAGACAGAGGGATCGATAGGGAATTTTATGACGAACATTTAAAAAAAAATCACCTCAAACGGCCCAACTCTAAGGGGAGTACATCAATTTGGGTAGCACAGTGGCGGCGCCGACGATAACCGAGCGAAAAATCAGGAAAATTACACATCTTTCGTGCCGGATTTGATAATAAATAAAGAATTTTTACTTAAAGATTTTATTTAAATCAATTTGGGTGGCTTCGCGCCACTGTGCGTCTTATTCAATTCTACCGACCATAGTAAACAAAAGTAACTATTGGTATTTTAAATTAATAATCGTTATTAAAGAACAACGAATAGTTGCTTTTTCAACATCTCTATTTTTCGTTACGTTACAATTCCTGATTGTTAAATCCTACCGCAAGCCGCGTGAAGTAACTTAGTTCCAAGAAAAGTAATGGTTTTAATATAATTTTAGCCCTTCCAAAATTGCCCCAAATGGCAAGATAACGAAAACGCAAACTCAAGATTTATTACTAAATCGGAAGTGGATAGATTTAAAGAAAAACCCGAATATCAAAAAATGGTTAGAGACGTTTTCAGGAGACTTGGATACAGATTTACCCTGAACGCAACAGTTATAGAAGACATGTATAATCTGTGCCGTTACGAAAAGGCTTGGTAAGCAATAAGAATTATATGTTTTGGGAATATATAATATGTTATATTTTTTTAGGAATCCCCAACCTAGATCACCTTGGTGCATTGCTTTCAATAAAGAACAATTAAAATTATTAGAATATGCTGAAGATTTGAAATATTTTTATGAATCTGGTTATGGAAATAAATTAGCTGAAAAAATTGGATGCAGTCCTGTCAAAGATATGTATGAACGATTTGAAAAAACTGTCAATGGTAAGAAAATAGTAGTTCATATACATAGTTGCGTTTAAGTCAAATATAACAAGAAACTGTTTAAAGCTATAATTGAAGAAAATCCACACTTTTACATTTTCCGAGAAAACTACTTACTTTTCCCTAATACATGTTTAGTTGCGCCGATAATTATATATAATTTGCAAAAAACGACATGCAAATCAGTTGTTCCATTTCCGAGAAATATCCATAAAGCAAACAAGTTAGTCTGCACGATAACTCAAAAATTAAATTGAATAAAGGGCGTCGGATTTTTGCATTTAGTTTCTATTAGGTCAAGGAAGAACTAATTAGATTTTGGGATGTAGTTGTTTACTTAATTAATGAGAAAAAAGTAAATTCTTTAAATAGAAAAAAAAATTGGTACACGTTAATATTTATGACCGTGAAACGTGATCTGCTTCATTACTAGTTTATTGTTGCTATTTAAAAAAAATCACTCTTTGTATATAGATATTGTAATGATATGCGCATATAACATTATAAAATTTTGATACTGGATCTCTATTGGGAGTGGGTTCTATATAACAGAAAAATCATAAATTTGTACAAAAAAAAACTGATAATTAATAAAAAAATTGAAATTTAAGTTGCCTGCCAAGTTCCTCTTCTCCTTTTTCTTCGTCTATGATAATTTTGAGACCTACTTATTTTAACTGCTTAATTTCTTTTATAATCTTACTTGATGCTGCTCTTCTTTTTGATTATAATTCCATGGAATTTACCATTTAGATTTTTCCAATATCCATTCAAATTTTTTTTGTAAATTGTGACTTCTTTTTTATTTTAAATAGATAATAAAAAAAAAACTTTTTTATTTTTTATAGATTTTATCTTTTTTTGTTTTTATTATTTGGAAATAGATAAATTTTACATATTTCAGGGTTTTTTGTATTAAAAATACAAAATCTTTTACAAATCGTATATAAAAATTGTGACTTTTCTTATTATTTTCGTCTCTAATTAATATCGTTCTATTTTTTTCTTAAAACCCCCAAAAAAAAACCTTACTTGATTTTTCAATCTTATCCAACATCGTTTATACTGAATGATTTTAATTTTCATATTTAAATCTTAAGGTGGATCCACATCAATAAAAATTTGCATTGTGCGTTGTATTTGACATAAATTTGCTCATGTGCGCCGAAATTTTTGTTGATGTGGACTGTGCGCCGCATGTAAACTTACACAAAAATTTTCGTGACGAACAACGCACGCTATCCACGGTACAGTCGGTTTTCCAGTCAACTTCAAAGAGATTTGCGTCGCACAGTAGTGTTAATGTGGACTTGATTTTAAGTGCATATGTAATTTTGCTTCACGCTTGACCTGCTCCGTATTTTTAAATAGCTATTTTTGAGATCATCATGTCTTATTTTTTTAAAAAGAAGTGTACATTGTTTATAATTATACCAGATTATCTACACCGCATCATAAAGAATGAATAATAAGAGAAATAAAGAAAAGCGTTACTGGACATCGAAGCTGTTTCTATATAGAAAATAAGATTGCGGTGAAAAAAACTTTAGCTACTGATGAGACGACAGGACAATTTAGCACTACTCCTGACACGTGGATTCGGCAGTACAACGCACAAGATAAATATTTTTGTTGGATTTCAAAATACAACACACAACGCAATTTTTTATTGGTGTGGATCCACTTTTAAATTATTACTTTTCCAAATATAATAAAACTTTTATATCTAATAAATTTCATAAGACCTTCCTTTCGATATCAAAAAATTGTTGATTATACCAGAATTTGAATTTTTACTATGTACCCAATAATACAAAACTTATTTATAATAATAATTCTAATAATAACTTCTATAACTCATTCAAAATGATTTCATTATAAGATATTTAAGTTTTTATTATGGGTTCCTATATAAAATATTATTTTATGACTAAATAAATTTTTTTTAGGAAATTCTGATGGAAACAAAGCAACTTTCATTTTTGGAGAAACATCAAGTTTCATATCAGCTTTGGCAGCACTTGGAATCCATAAAGAATACAACCTTCTAAGTTCTGAAAATTACTCACAACAAACCAGACGAAACTGGAGGACATCAACGATGAGTCCTTTTGCTGCAAATTTAGTTGCTTCACTTTATCAGTAAGTTCTAAAGATTATTCAGTACATGCTAGTTTCTAAATCACAACCCCAATTTTTCGCTTAAGTCATTCAAAAACCTTCAAGGCCATTTAAACCCAGCTTTGAAGTAAGCCTCGCTTTAAATAAAAATTCATTTGTACAGCTACACAAACTTGGTTTAAAGTGGTCTAATCAAAGTTTAAGTTAAACCAAAGAATACCTATCAATAAAGAAGCGAAGGCTACGGTATTTGCATGGACCGAAATTTGTACGCGCATGCGCGAGTTATGTTAGTTATACGTAAATGTCAATTCTGTCTAAATGTGCTATATTTTTGAATAAAATGCGGATTTTTTGTTTATTTGCTTTATTTTATATTATTTTATTGTAAGTATTACTTTGTTTTCTAAACATATATATAAAATGAATTTAAATGAATTTTTGTCAGTACCCGAACGGTAAAATAAGTAAAAAAAAAGTAACGAAGCCGAACTCAGCTGTTATATTAGTTAACCGTCACCTGACACAAACATTTTTGCCCTTCCAACATCAAATACATTTCGCCGGCCTTCGCTTCTTGGTAAATATGCATTCTTTGGTTAAACCGTCAGATTTGAGGGTTTTAATTTACAAAGCATTATTTCATAACCAAACTTTTATCGTTTCCAGCCATTTGATCCAAATTACAAATTTTCTATAGTGTTGTTACTCTTATGATGTTTGTGTGACGTTATTATAATCACTAGTAATTTTTTATACTACATCTTTTGTATTAAAAATACAAAATGAATTTTGATGATATTTTTATATCCGAAATAATCCTTGCGAAGAATTATAAGTAAACTAATTTTCTTTAAACGGTTTCGTTTGTATAAAAGAATAACTCAGTACCTTATTCTTACTTTAATTATTTAAACCATAAACAGTTTTGTTATTTAACAATGATAAACCTAATTCATGATTTGGGTCTTTTTGTATTTTTCTACAGGGCGATCGCTTAAGGCGCGTGTTCACGGGATGACCCGAGTCGAATGATTTAAAGTTGTTTCGACATATAGATCGAAACGTTGTGGAAAGCGGAAAGGTTACATTAGTCGATCATTGTTTCCGGCTATAGCAAAAGGAAAATGGCTATAAAAGAAATATTAAAAGCAGGCGTCCAATTAGTTTTTGTATATTATTGAAAAACGAAATAAGTAAAACTTTAGGATAGCTTGTAAAGCACTTTTTCGGGCCTCACAAGTCCTGTAAAGCTCAATTTTTGGATTCCACAATAGTTCATTTTCTTGATAAACGTCTAAGAATCTATCCATGTCGGCATCAGACCATTTTTCCATTTTACTTTTTTGTAAACAAAAATATAATTTTATTATTACTTATTCTCTTTAACACGTTTTTAAACGAATAAGCGTCGAATCTGGTTGTTACACGTTCAATCTGAGTCGTTCGACCTTCATTCGACTAGGGTCGTTTGGCAAAATAGACAGTCTTTCTACTTGAATCTAATCGAATTAGTAGATTGAACCATGGAGCGTATAGAATGAGGGCAATCTCTAATGGACGACACGTTTAAAAGATGGTCAAAATTTTATACGCAACTAATGGTACATAAAATAACCGACGTATCGCTGACGATCGTATGTTGAAAAACTGTTTGTAGATTGAATAGATCCATAATCTCAAATAACGAGCCACCCAATTTTTATAAAATACATATCTTTAAAAGTTTATTACGTAATGAATTAAAATTATTATTTAAAAAAAGTCAAAGGAAATGTCAAAACGCGCTTAAACTGTCATCAACAGTCGATCAACAGCGCCACCACAACTGGCTTCCAAAATCGGGCCACTTTTTCTAACGTTGAGATGTGCCTCCTTCTATACCCTCCATAGATTGAACGATCCGGTTGACTAGAGGTTTACACATTCAATTTGCTTTCGACCTCCTGTCGATTCGACTGTCGCTCGACTGAAATCGCCCCGTGAACACGCGGCTTTAGGAATGTGCGATTCTTTCTAAAAGATCGATCTTATGAATCGATTCAGACCGTTTGGTATTTAATCGATGCACTTAAAGATCGAATCGAAAAAATCGATTTTCTTAAAAATCGATCTTTTAATTGAAAATTTAATATTTATACAAATAATTTTATTTTAAGGAAACAAAAATATTTAACACTTGGTACTTTTTATTCCTTTTGTCAGTCTTTTAAGGGAATCATTTATTTATTTCCAATTTAATATATTTATGAAATATAAACAAATGGCAATCTCCTGTTTCTGTATGTGTAAATACACTATAGAATATCGCGATGTCGCAGTAAAAATATAATTTGGGAATATTCGATCTTTTTTGTGCGATTTTGTAATAAAAGAATCAATATACCGATTAATAAAGATAGAGAATCGCAGGTAATAGGATCGATCTTGTGAATAATCGATTTAGATAGAACATCCCTACGCTCCTTGGTAACGATGATTTAGTGGCGAAATTTATATATTCAGCATTCTGTTATTATAATTTTCAAAATTAATGAAGAATTATTAATTTCATTACTGTCATAATACAAAAAGATCTACCATACAGGAGAGCAACGAAATAAAAAAAAGTTCTTAGACAAAACGAACCTTCTAGCATTTTTAAAATCCTCAACAAAGAACAGTCTTCGAAAACTGCAATGGATGACAAATCCACTCGCATCTGAATCTCAGAGTAAATATATATAGAGAGGGCATTCTATCCTTTTTTATTAAGCCAACATCTAGTTAACTTTTGTTGACATCGTCCTCTAGAGATTCCATAAGCGTACTTTCAAGCAGGATAATTTAAAATCATACATTAAATAGTTTGTGAATTGATTTGTATTATTTTTTAGTGTTATAGGTTGTACTAAATATTTTTGTAAACATTTTGAACTATTTTAAGTGATTTTCTTGAGAGGTTGTTAACCATGAGAAGGAAATGTGAAAAATGTGGTGCTTTTCTCAAGCCATTAGATAATCAATCTTACACTTAACAAGTAAGTTAGGAAAGTAGTTATATACCATTCACATTTTTTTATGTTATGTATTCGCATTTAGGTACTCCTACTAAGGTTTTAGAAACAATAAAAAATATTATTTATTTGATTCCATTATTAAATACGTACATTTAATATAAATTTACAAGCATTTGCTATGTTTTAATGTTAATATTTATCAGTATTACAGAAAATACAACTTTATCGAAATTATATAACTTCTCACGACATATTTAATTCAAATGTGATATATTGATAACATGTAAAATACCCAATTTTAATTTTCTATTTTTTTGCTAAAATAAATAAAAAGTTATAATTCTTCGCGTCGACACTGTCTAATACATCACGTCAATTTTTATTGTTGATTTCGTCCTCTGCACGAGATTTTTCTGCGCGTCTCACGTCCCTCGCCCACAAACTTTGCCGAGAGAGAGGGCTAGATGTTGGCTTAAATTTTGTAAATGACATTAGATATACATGGCTATCTAGTAGTTCCTTTATCTGAGATCTGAATCCGTCGCTAACGATCGCAATTATTTGATTTTTGCGATGAGATCCGACCCCGTCTGACCACCTAGTGGACACGTAGCTTTAAATTTGACAGAGGTTTGTTTGTGGTTTATATTTTAATTATTAAAAATGAACATAAACAGACTTCTTCCCCTACATTTTGAGGTAAATATATTTCTAATGGTGATAATGATGTAAGAAGAAACAGAAATTACTATCAAAATGTGCAATTTTGTTGAAGAAACTGTTAAAAATTTTACTGGTCAGCAATTTCAGTATTATTTTCGCCTTAAGGTATGTTCATGCTCATACGAATTTCGCAAAATTTATGCGAATCGAAAAATATTTTGCCGTCCCCAAAATTTGATGTTCATACTCAGGCGATATAATTTGACGGTTTTCTGTTAACGGTCAAGTCAGGGGCTCGATTCTTGAATCCCGAATTCGTAATTTCAGAGTCGATTTTCGACAAATGTCGATGGTGTTGTGTGTTGTCTATTCTTGAAAGTCGAGTTCGAGATTAATTCGACATTTCTCGTTCGAGAGTGCATCGAACGACTAAAATCCTTCGACTTCTAATGTCGAATTCGAAAGTTACACTGTAGATACAT
Source organism: Neocrepidodera transversa (assembly GCA_963243735.1). Lineage (NCBI taxonomy): Eukaryota > Metazoa > Arthropoda > Insecta > Coleoptera > Chrysomelidae > Neocrepidodera > Neocrepidodera transversa. The sequence goes on from OY725350.1 coordinate 19,187,933, forward strand.
GTGTTTTGTTATGAATTGCGAGTTTTAGGTTGTTTATCGTTTTTTCGTAAAGGTGTTTTTTTTTATTAAACTAAAATCATTTATTAATACCAAAATGAATCCGAATGTTGCATTAGTGGTGGCTATTGAAAACATGGAAGATGATGGTAATGCTCCCAGACCAATTATGAACTACATGGATGCATTTCAAATGAATGATAACGAATTTTAAAAAAAACTTTAGATTAACGAAAGTAGTTACGCAGGAGTTACTCGAAATAGTTACGCCATATGTACAAGAACAAACTCGCATGTCTGGCTTAACAATTGAAAGAAAGGTAAGCAAATGTTCATGTTTGATATCCGAGTATTAACAAGTTACTAAAATTACAGGTTCTTGCAACACTAAACTTTTTTGCAACTGGCAGTTATCAAACAGCTGTTGGTAAAAATGCACTATTAGGATTATCACAAGCTTCAGTTAGTAGAAGTGTTAAGGAAGTTTCTGAAGCACTAAACAGACCAGAAATATGTAACGAGTGGGTGCACTCTCCACACACTACAGGAGAGGTGAATGAGCTTCGTCAAAAATAAGCATACATGTGGTACTAAATATTTCCTTTTAATAAAATAGGGAGTGACGCCTAATGTACACATTCGTTAAATAAAATTAATATGACAGTATTTTACAGCATAACATGCAAATGAAAGATCAAATAATTTATTTCAGAAACTGACGACAGATATTTTTGTTGAGAAGTACATTTAAACACATTCTAAATTACTATAAACAAATGTTTATATGTACAATGTAACAAATCTACATATAGTTTACGCAGAGAAGTGATTAGCTATTTTTTCAACAGCTAGTGTCAGCCTTTCCATCAGTGCAATTTTTTTGCATAGTACCGCTCTCTTATCTCTAACTCTCTCTCTCTCTCTCTCTCTGAAACTTGTGCTAACACCTGTGTGGCATTTAAACTTATTGCCCGGCGCTTAGCAGGTGTTACTCTTTTCCTTTTTTTTCTGAACCCTTAATGTAAGTGTGATCTGTTGGAGGAGGGCTGGGTGTAGTAGCAATTGCTATTGGCGGAATATCTGTCACAGCATCTGTGTCATCCCACTCAAACGCTATGCTTGTTTCTAACACATTGCTGCTTCCAGTTACAACTGTTGTATTGAGCGACTATAACACTGCTTCCTCAGTCGGCGTCAAAATTTCCTTCGTAGGTGGCCCCCCTACCCCAGTACCTTGCATGTGCATCCTTGCAGCAGTTTGTTTCTTTTTTGTGGAACTCTTGAGATCTTGCTAAGTATAAATAACAGACGGAGTTGTAAAAATATCCTTGTAAGTGAACAAAGGTATACTTACTTTTTTCCATTGTCTCCAATCTTTATTAGCCCCGGGTATCGAATTGTAACATTTCCGCAATGTTTTTCCACTTTTCCATACTATTTTTGGCTGTAAAGGTATTAGTAAACTTGCCACTTAATAAATGTTTGTCCCCTATAACCACTTCCGTTAAACGTTGTTTTTGTTCTTGGCTACAATACATTTTTTTTCCATTTTCACAAGTAAAATACAATATCTGTGTTTGATACAATGCAGCAAGGTACCAATGAACTAACAAATTTTTAGTTTTGCAAGACGTTTGACATCCAAACTTACGTCCCATGTCACAATATTACATCGTTGCCACTTATACTTTCGACAAATAATGTCGCATTGTTTTTAAATCCCGATTCGTATTGAAGAATAGGTCTTGACAATACTGTTCGACACTGGCAGTGACAAATGTAGACTTCGACATTTCGCATTCGAGATTCAAGAATCGAGCCCCTGATAAGTCAAAATATTTGAAATTATTGTGCTGTGTTCGTGAATTTTGTAAACAAACTTAACTATAAAAAATAATGGATTCAGAATCACAAACAAAACTAAATATATTGAACTTTTATAGATTATATTACACGAACATTTACCACCATTGATATCTGTCACATTCTGTGATACGTCATCATCTGAATCCACAAAAAAGTTGAAATATTTCAACTTTATTGCGAAATTTTCGGGCGCCATTTTATTCGCATAAATTTTCCGAAAATCGTATGAGCATGAACATGCCTTTAACTCGACAACATTTGAAAATGTTGTTAAAATTGCAGAACATTCCTAATGCGATCACAAAACTCTCTGAATACCCAGAAACAACTTTGGATAAGCAATTACTAATTGCACTTCTTGGAATTACTTGCTTCTGTTTTATATCTTTCAAATACTATAAATGGGAGATTGTTGGGCAATAATTGCTTTTCCAAGTCCTGAATAATTTGATTCAGAAGTTTCAGCAGAGAGTATGGTTTCAGCTTGCTCTTCTGGATCAACATGTTCTCATAGAAAATGGTTTTGAATATCCGTTAATGGTCCAGAGTTATATAGCAAATACCACATTGGCAATTTGTAGTGGATACAACCGTATTCATAGTAAATAGTTAAAAAAAACGATAATAAAAACTATAAATTTTGGGGAAACGACGCGTCGTGATAACAAATTAATTCAAAAAGTGAGGTTAAGGGTCAGTATCAATTCGCGTCACATCTCTACGATATCCAATTCGGAGAAAACAGAGTGTCCTCGGATTACTTGCTCTGTGACGGCTCGAACGCGAACGGTAAAACTCAGGGTTTCTATTAAAACGTAAAATATATGCTCCGATCAATCCGAGCGTCAACCCGAACTCACCCTTGGAATCACTTTTTGACAAGAATGACATTTGTGACGTCATGACTTTCCTTCTCGATTATAACTTCACACACAGTGGCGGAACCTCGGGGAAGGCAGAAACAAAAATTTTATCATATTTTATATTTATAAAAATTACAATATTTATAAGAGCTTTAAAGTTATCAAAGCTTAATGTATCTGAACTTATAAATAAAAAACGATATTTAAAAAAGTATAGACAGCCTTAAAACTTTATATTTTAAAATTATTTTCATATATACAAGGTGTTTTGTATTATCAAACATACATTTTCTATAATATTATTTTGTTTATTTGTTCAACATTATGTATATGAAAGACGAAACAAACTGAAATCATTTTTTTTATTTTCTTAGGTGCAACCGAGGAGAAAAATACAGGGTGATGTTCTTCATAAACGAAGTACCGGTTGAATTCCCGGAGTGTTCAGTAGGATTATGTAATTGGTCAACGGTACAACAAAAATACCAAGATGTGGTAAAGAGTTGCAATGTTGATGACTTTTGTAATAACAAATCAAGTGCTGTTAAAAATTATGTTACGCTATCATTGATTTTGATACCGTTATTAGCCATTAGATTATGAACATTTTAAAAACTGAGATTTTTTTATGGTAAAAATGGCAGTTAATAATAATGTAGAAAGTTCAGCTCGCCATAGTTTATTATTTCATAGAATAAGAGGCTGTTCTATCTAGTAGAGCAATAAAATATTTTTTCGGTCATTTTATTTGCTCTATTATTAAGAAAAATGATTGTTGTAATCCTAAGTATATTTTAGATTAAAAGTAAAATGTATTTATTAATAGTAATTTTGTACTTTATTTTTTACTTAAAATTTTTTATTGGCACTTTTATCGTGTTAGATATTTCTTTTGACTATCTAACCAATTTTAGAGAATACTTTAATCACTCATGACGTCTATTATATATTTGTAAAATAATTATTTTCAAAATCCCATATTTTGACATATTTTCAATAAACTCACAGCTTTATTAACCAATAAATTACTTGTCATATTTTACAAAATAATGTTAACACATTCCCAACAACGCAAATATGTCACGTCTAGTTTGACATTCAGTACTAATTTGCAACAGTATTATAATAATAATAATAATAATAATACTCTCCCTATAATCTCTTACGAGTGAACCCCAAAAGCGATAACATTGAGTTTTTTAAGTCTGGTGTTTTTCATTCTAATGATATGATTTCTTGTAAATATTTAATAACATTTTAAGTTGGTAAACTGTATTTGTAACTATGTCACCTGTCGTACTTCAAGTATAAATCTAGGCCGAATAGCCCAGAGAGCTGAGGCCTTAAAAGAATAAGAAGAAGTATCAATCTTTTACTTAGAATATATAATAGGAGCATTGACATTGTTTCATTTCTTTTTCTCGTCTCTCGAAATAACAAAATTCTCACCACTGGGCATGTCTGTGGGTATATGTTAATAGGAAGGAGCATCTACCATAAAATATATGTGAGTAATATGCGAACAATCCGCCATTACTAAGAACCACGTATGACTCATAGTGAACGTTAAACATATCCGCCATTTGCAAGGCCCATCGCGTCCACCGAGCGAAAGTGTAATGCTCCTTCCCAACTAAGATCTATTATGTTTTTAATTTTTCTTTTACAAAGATGTGAAGAGGCGTCAACGTTTTTATGTTAGATTTTATTAAAAAAATAAAATAAATAATCTTTGACTTTGTCAATTAATTTTTTCACCATTTTAATTATATTAAAAACCATTCTCATTTTAATCTTATTTAAAATAAAACTAGTTTTTTTATCTATTATTGTAGCTACTCATTATTTTCATTATTAGATTAATAGTTGAAAATTTAACCGTCCATTTATTATATTGATTGTAGTAGTTTATAAGAAATATTGTATTTTTTACCAATCTTTTGTTAGTATAAAATAAATTGCCGACATATAATAATGTTAGTTTTTTATGCGATTGCTAAAAAATATTTTTAAAAATAGATATTTTATCTATGCAGTATATCCAATTGTCAAAACCAAAAAATGCCATCTATGTTTTTATTCCTGTTACTAATAGTTTATTTTGATTTTACTGTTTGTTTTATAGAATCAATAAATAACTATATAATAAAGTGTTTTAATAATATATTTGTATTTATGTCAATCCCTATTCACAGAAGTTTATTTCATCCGATGAGAGCTGAAGTTATTTTAGTAAGAAAATCCTGTTACCCAAATGTAAGACACGCCTATGTATATTTGACATGTGGAAAGACACCTCTGTCAATTCTGTCAAAATAAAATTTGACAGTTCAATTTTTTCATACATAGGCGTGTCTCATCAGTGGGTATAAAAGGAATAACGTAATGAACAAATTGTTTATTGTTAAATAAGTAATTTATAAAATGAATAAATATACAGAAATAGACAAAAAAAAGTAAGTATTGCGGCCTCTTCATTTAAATAGAAATAAGTTATTAAACAAAATATATTGCTTGCTGTCTCTTTGATTTATCAACACTGTTTAAATTAACATTATTAAACAAGGTAAAAAAGTGCAGCAATAAACGCGTAATAAAGTTTCTTTTAAAAATTAGTCTGGTAAAAGTTCTTATTCGAACACCTGCTGCCGACCATATGGCATGTAAAATGTTAAAATAAAATGATTAATTCAACCTGTTAAACAAAACCAGTTTTGAGAAGCCCTTAAGGCAAATATATCAAACCTGTTCGTTTATTTGTGGTTTTTATCCAATATGGCTTCCGAATGTCCGATTCTTTGTTAAACATCCACGTGTTCGGAATAAAAAGTTCTTTTATTTATACTTACTTTTGCTTTTATACAATGTTAATGACTTGCCGACCGACGGAAGTAAATTTCCGATCGGCGACGTACGACTATGTCCTCGGTCGGTGATTCATGCTGGTTTCTAATCCCATATTCCAGTGGCGTTATGAAGAAAATTTCAATCGGTATTTTTGCTCTGATATGAAAAATATATTGTATTTCACATTTCAAATTAGAGAAGTATTAAAAAATGCCTTTACGCAGGCGAAGGTAGATTTTCAAATTCTCCAGGTATCAACAAATATTGGCAAAACATTGTTTTACAATACTTTTTTGGGTTGAAAATGGCTGAATTTTGAATTTTAATATTTGGCTAGAAGTCGAAGTCTTATCATTTTGTAAAATTGGCCAAATATTGATTACAAATAACCCCATATATTGAACTTCAATGTGGGTGGGGGAGATATCGAATATCATAACATGCCAAGAAAATATTTTGCGAAAAATTAGGAAAAATCGGGAAAAATTTTGAAAAGAAGGAAAAATAGTTTCAAATATGGAAAATTGAGAAATAATAGAGGAAAATGGCGAAAATAGGACATGGGAACAAATAGTGAAAAATATTGAAAAGTTGAAAAACATAGGGCAAAATATTAAAGAAAATAAGGAAAAATGTGGCAACATATGGAAAAATAGTGGAAATAGGGAAAAATATAGGGACAGTTCAGAAAAAAATTCACCATTTCGTGTCATTTTATAGGGTGACAGTTTATTTACAATTTATATTAAACTTCTAAATAAAGTTCAGAAAATTGTTATCCTACTGTATTTTATAAACAATATCTATCGTAGAAAAAATAGCATTTCCTACTCGAGATGAAATACACGTTTTTTTCATTCGTGAAATTGCTCCCACTCGCTTCGCTCGTTGTCGAATTTTAACCTCACGAAAAAAAAAACAGTATTTTATCATCCCTTTTGTAAAATATACTATTTATTAAGTACACTAAAAAAATTGTTAATGAATTAAAAATAAAATTTCAAATCCAACATGATGTTACGCCTATGGTAAATTCTAAAAAAGTGAAAAAGAACATGTTCTCGCTTGCGCGTAAGCAAGAGCTAGAGCTAACTAAACTAAACGGTATACCCTACCAAACCTGTAAACCAAGTTAAGTGTCTATTTGTATATTTATATTTAAACAAGACAACATTAAATATTTAAAGTGTTGAAGGGTAAATTATTAAAAAATATAACATTTATCATAAGTGATAGAATAATTATTGTAAAAGAAGTTCAGTTTTGTTGCTTTATTTTACCTAGCTACAAAAAGGCAAAACCTTGAATAGTTTGTTTGCAGCATTTTTTTTGTATCAAGCAGATCACAAAATAAAACACATATTATTGGTTTGTGTTGTATTGTGTAGTGAGACTGAGACTGACCTTAAGGAAAATTTACAAGAAGAAAATCAATAGTGAGTAACATTTTTATTTTATTACAGAAAAAATATTTATAAAAGAAAGTATAACTTGCATATTTATTATATGAATAACACTTGTACTGTATGTAATCCAGTTTTTAAACAACAAAAACATAACCTGCAAATCAATAAAACAGTTTCAATCTGTTAAGATTTTTTTAGATAATTCATTTTTTAGCAATGTCTGGAGCTGTATATCAACCAACAACTATAACTTATGAATCAAATGGTCCACAAGAAAGGTGGCAAGACAGACCGATAAGTTATTTAGCTTCTTCAGTATCACAAAGTGCTCGAAGACCATGTGGGATAAGTTGTTTGCCGTCCAGAAATGTGCTTCCTATAGTTCTCGTCTCGTCTTGTGTTGCTTGTTTTATTGTCGGGTAAGATGCCACTTTTTACATAAAATATACTGACTTACATATCGTATTTATACGATACATTTTTCACAGTATCATCATAAGTAGAATAGTTATTTACGTAACCGGTTAGGAAATAAGGAATTTCTTTAAGGACCGCAATATTTGCCAAACCGAGCGTTAGTCAAACAAACGTCTTTTTTCCTGATGTGTTATGTACAAGATTTTTTCTAATTTTGAAAAAAAAGCTTATATCTATCATTTTTTAATTTTGTTAAAAATCATGTAGGCAAATTATTTTGACAAGTTATCAGTCAATAATAAATATTAGAAACCAACAATCACAACAATAAAAATATTAGTAAATATAACCACAAGCTAGTGAGATGTACCAAAGAGCGTTATCAACAGTTATTCCAACAAAATCTAAAGTTAGATATAATATTTTACTTTACGCAACTAGTTATGTAAAGTATGCCCTATCAATTAGTTTAAAAAAATGTCATATTAGATGTGACAATTAGAAAAAATAATTTTAATCACTCCAACTATAATCGAAACCAAATCAATTACTTCATCTCTTTGTCACTTTCAATCTGACTAACCAAAATTAAATCCATAAAAAATTTAATAACAAGTTTGATTTTCTGAAATTCTTATTGAAAAATTGTTTCATTAAATTGCTATTTATACAGTGTGTCCACGGATGGTTTTAGCGAAAAATGCCATTCTTGATAAAAAGTTTTGCTTGTTGTGAAACTACATAATATGAAATAAAATTCAAGTTTTTTAAAGAATTATAATCACTATCAAAAATAACAATAGAGAGTAATAACGTAAGAAAAACTAACAGTAAACAAAAAACATCTATTCAATATATAATCCTCCAACTTCACATCTATCAATTCTCCTTCTCCTTCTAAATTCTTTATAAGAGTTTCGTAGCATTTCGGGGGTAATTTGATTTACGGCATCAATGATTGCTCGTTTCAAATCTTCAATATTATGGTTTAACATTTTTGCGTAAACTTTCTGTTTTAAGGCTGTTCTACCGCTTTTAGTTCTATCAAAGTTGAGAGGTACCTCATCCTTTTCATAAAATAACTCTGCACGTAACATCTCCTTCTTTCCTGTACCGACGATTGTCTGTTTAATAATTCTCTCTCGTTCTTTTGCAAAGCGCGAATGGAACGTTTTTCTTTCTCGGCATTTATCTACCCTACGACACGGACTGGCCAAATCTGTATATTGAGTTGAATGCATGTTTCAATTTTTGTATATACGACTTGACAACAAAACTCTCTCTCGTCAGCTCAGCCTCCTCGACGCAACCAACGCCTCGATCGCCGTGTCTCACTGAAGCAATAGGAAGCACCTTTGTCGAACTCTAATATTTGTCAGTGCTATCCCTTATCCGCATATAAAATAATATACTTTTGCTATTTCAGTATTATTAGAAATGGAATTAGATTTACGAATTACGGTGTCGCTATGTTTTCAAACATTTTATAAAAATTTAGGAAAAGCTGTAGCGCTTGGAAGAAGAATTAAATGTGAATTATTTGTAAATGTAAATTTTTTACTTTGGATTTTTGTAGTATTAAATTGGTCATAAAGATTATATACAATTTTTCTTCGTTAATTTCATGGATGATTGAGGATTGTTTTATATTTAGTATTAAAAAAATATTAACGAAAAATTTGACTTAGGTACACAATAAAAATGCACTTGTTACCAAAAAATATGTAAAATAAAATAAGTAGAATAGAATAAAACAAATACATTACACAAATTGACAGCGGGCAATAAAATATTTATTTTTACGGAGACGGTCGAGCCGTTTTTTTAAATAGCTAAAAAATAAAGATTACATTAATTACTCTATGGCTAAAAAATTGTACAAGCGTGGTTTTTTGGGGGACGTTTCATTTGTTTATTCATCTGCCTCGTTATTAAATTATTTATTAAAATAGAGTGTAAAGAGATACGTTGTTTTATTATATTCTATTCTGGATTTAATTTTTTTACAAAACAGGCAGAACATTTGTCAAAAGGACTTGAAAATCACATTTTTATTAATTTTAAAAGATAAATAACTATTCAAAATAAAGACATCCGTCTTAAAAACTAAATATTCAAAGCTATCCCGTTAAACGACTACCTGAAATGATAAGAAACAATAAACTCAAAAATCAATTATGTGGCAATTAATAGTATTAGTACCAGCACAGAGAAATTTTAAATGAATTTGATATTACACCCTTTATAAATATTTTTACATCAACTTAAGTATATTATTAATCTGAATTAAAAATAAATATGACAAACCGAAGTAATAAAGTATAATTGGAAAAGTTAGCAACTTTTTATTATTGCAGGGAAAATTAAAAATATTGAAAAAATATTGATTTATCTTGAAGAGTGCTTTTAAATTTAAATACAGATAACTCTTTATTTTTCAAGTTTATATAAATAGGTATAGGTGTTTTCCTGGGAAAAATGCGAAAATAGTGAAAAATAGGGAAAATATTTAAAACCAGGACAAAATAGGGAAAAATAGGAATAACTACACATCAAATTTTATTGTTGGAACACGTTGTGTCCCCAGAAAGTTGGCGGGGCAGTGGTGCGCGAGCGTCAACCGCCATCTTAAAAAACACGTTTAGAAAATATCTCGTTAACCGTGGATCGTACGAAAAAAATAGTAAAGATCAATTTTGTAAATAAAACATTATCTACAACTTTTATTTAAAACTTTTTTCCGTGCCATGTTTTTACCTCTCGCCCTTCAGATAAGAGAGGTATAGTAATCATGCTAAAAATTGGGTTGTGAGTTTTCAATGAATAAACACGTTTTAGGGTCCCTAGAATACGTTTTTAATATTTTCGCGATGATATCTGTGTGTTAGTATGTATGTGTGTTAGTATGTATGTTGTAGTAACGCTAAATCAAAAACTACTGAATAAAAAATTTCAAATTTTGCATACAAGATTCTGATACCCTATATTAGATCTCATTAGATTTTGCTGACCATTGGACAACCGGAAGTGGCAATTGCCATGAGTGAAGATATCATTACCGAACAAAATGGCAATAAAGTTTTACACATATATTATGTATGCACTATAGTTTATTTTGGTATCATTAAAATATTTAAAAAATTTGCCATTGTTGCCAGATTTAGAAAAAGTCATACTTTTTGTGTTAACGTGTAAATTTTTGATTCAAACATTGCGAGAGGTCATGTGCTGGCCACATCAAATTTTTTAAACCTTTTTCCCGTAAAATTTATAGTTCTGGAGCTTAAGCTTTGCAAAACTTTCATTTCGTAAAATAATAATAATGGTAGGAGAAAGGTGTAGAAGGGCATAAACGTAATCAGACATTTATTAATTTAAAAAAACGTTGCACGATATTTCACTGCGCAAGTCTGAGTTTGGAGCGCTATAAATAAAACTTGCAGAAAAAAGTTTTAAGTAAAAGTTGTATCTACAAAAATGATCTGTACTATTGACGGCTGATGCTGTCCCGCCAACTTGAATTTACTTTCCGGGGACATCCCTGCACATGTTCTAACAAGTAAGATTTGATCTGTAGAAGATGCATTATGAAACTACTATTTTTGCTCTGGCTCTTTTACTACAACTTTTTGAGACATGTTTTTAAGTTATTACTGCCATGATTTTATTATATTAAAAAAATATATTTTAAAGCTCTCTTTTGATTTTTTAAATAGCATAAATTATCCCTTAATTATACTTCATATTTACAACAAATTAAAAATTAATATTTTCTGCACAACTTACGAATATTATATTATGTTATTATTAACAGTAACAACATAAATAAATGATTTAATAAATTATGATCTTACCATTTGCTATTACACGACTTTGTTTAGATAACTTAACAATATAAAATTAGATCCGCAACACGTAAAAAAATCAAACGTTGCAAAATGCAGATATTTATCAATACTAAGGGCGAGTTAGACCCTGGCCGATTCACTGTGGCGATGCTGCGTTGGTGGTAGTTAGACGAGAGAGAGCGATATATTTTCATGAATTTGAAATTAAATTAATATTGGAAAACGCCTAACGTTAAAACTAATGTCATTTTTGATTTCAGCAAAAACATGTAAATAGAAAAAAAATTAAGAAAAAAATTAGCTACAATATGTAGGTTTCCAAAAATTGATTTTCGCAAATTGACAAAATTTAAAGTCACTTTTTAATTTTTATTTAAAAAACTAGGGCATAACAAAAAAAATTAAAACCTACAGATTGGTTAGGGTTTATTTTTGAATAACTCATAAAAAAATGAATAAAATTGGATCATAAATAACTGAGATATAAGATAAGACCTAAAATAGTGTACTGAGAGAACAGCCTTAAGTAGGTTCGTAAAAAAAATCTAAATTTGTTAAATCAGCGGATCAACTTTGGTGCAAAAAATCATACAGTTTTCACAAAACTGACTATGAAATAAGACAGATTTTGAAAAACTTCAAGCAAAACTTTTTATCAAAAATGACATTTTTCGCTAAAACTAAAATTAAAAAATTTTTCACCTATAGGATACCCCATCCGTGGACACACATAAAAAAATTAATAAACAGAAAGAGGAATTTGCAAAGATTTATGTACCTGGACAATGATAGACAGCTGTTTCGATCTTTATGATATCATCAGTATCATACCGTCAAAGTATATAAATCCTTTGCTATTTATATGTTACTTGTATCAGAACTAAATCTATTGTAGTGATATACTAATAAACAAACCTCAAAAATAAAAAAAATATAAACGTTACAAAAGAAGAGCTACACATAAAAATAAATTTTTAATCCTGTTCACTTCCTCTTCTTTATACTCCTCCGACAAATTCACCTTCAAATCCTTCCTCTAACCAGCTTCACTCATTTACTTCCTCAACCTTTATTGTATCTTCCTTCTTCAAATTTCCTCCCAAATTGGTTCCTCTTCAAAAAAATCGTCTTTTTAAACTTTTGGATTTTTTTTATTTTTGAATTTTTTTTTTCTAACAATATATTGTAATTTCTCTACTTTTACAACCTTCTTTTTATATTAACAAATTTGTAAATATTATTGTAACATATTTTTCATAAAAGATTAATGACTTCCTTGTTTATTTTTTTTTATATGTTTTTTCAGCAAAATAAATTTTTTCCTTACTTGATTAATAAAATTAATCTTGCTATTTACTTATTACTTAAATTTTCTTTTAATATCATTTTCGAAGTTTTATTTTCATAATAATAATAATGATGTGCGACAAATAAGATTAAGATTCTTGATTTAAAACATCTTATATACTAATTACTAGGAAAAAATTCTTTAAAATATTAAACTTTTTTAACAATAAAACTATGTTTATAAGATTCAAAAAAACTCATAAAAATTATTTTATACACTTCTTACAATTTTTGTTTGAGTTAATCTTTAGTTATTTTATCATAATAGTCTTTTTAGGATTCCTGTTCTTCCCTAAGCAATTCTTTTATGTTGTTTTTATCAATGTATATGGGTTTAAAATTATTTTTCATTACTGTTAGTTTAGTCTTTGGTTATTAATAATTGAGCCGGTGAATACTCTAAATTGGCTAAATAGTATTTTTATACTCAATTAGAAATTTTGAATTGTTTTCAGTTTTCTTAGTTTTAAATTTTTGCTAATAATTCTGGTTTCAACTATGAATCCTTCATTTTTAATATTCATTTATATTGAGTGTAATATCTGAAACTATAGAAAAATTATACGCAATAGAATTTTCGATTTTTTAAATAAGTTTATTGTTATTAATGACTCTCAGCATGGTTTTATTACTTGGTAAATCGACTCAATCAGCTGCATCTATTTTGATTCAATAAATTTACCTACAACTAGATGCTGGCAATCGAGTGGCAGGTTTTTTTTTGATCTTACATGCGCATTTGCTTGTTTAAATTTTAAAATTACCGAACATAGACTCTATAATCTAGGATTTCGCGGGGAGTTTCTTGCTACGAACCTGAAACTAGCGGCCAGACCTGGCGACCGAATCGTCAGGACTATTGGCTTAAAATGCACTCAGTATTTATTAAATAAAAATAAGATTAATAGAATAAGAACCAATATATATTAAAGGTAAAATAATTTACTAGTATCTGACTGAGCCAGAATATTTTTTACCGAAAAAAAAAAAATATAATTAAAAGACTAATTCGGAACAATGTTATTATTAATAGTAAATAAAACTCTAAATCATGAACCACAATTATATATTTAAATTGAAAAAATAGGAAGGTGGCAACTATAGTTTCGGTTACTAGCCATCTTCAGGCCTACAAATAATTACAATCGAATAATATAAAAAAAATACCAGACAATTTTAAGCGTACAACTTACCATATACTCTACTATTTTTTTTATATTATTCGATTGTAATTATTTGTAGGCCTGAAGATGGCTAGTAGCCGAAACTAGTTGCCACCCTAATATTTGTTCAATTTAAATATATAATTGTGGTACATGCTTTAGAGTTTAATTTGTACCACATATATTCATAAAAAACTTGGTTTTAGGGGGCAACTAGTTTCGGCTGATGAGCCATCTTCAGACCTGGATACAAATTACCCAGTTCGACAATTGATCTGCTCGTGTTACATTCACAACGTTCTACAGATGTTAATCCTCAATTATTAAAAATCCTGGTTCACCACCCGGTTTCGTTCTGGAGTTTATTTCTGCACCTGCTACCTTTTCCGCCTCACCTATTCGGACTGGTTTAAGGTGACTACTTGGGCATCGCCCAGTTCAATTTCTCAGCCACTGTTTCCGGTTGCTCCGTATTTGGGAAACCGAAAATTAATTCCTTTCCTTTGGATGCTCGGTAATCGAGCACTTCCAATTCAGTTTTCTTTCTGCACAACATAAGTGCACTCAACGATGATGATATCAATGATCCTGCTATGTTATTCCTCCCGAAGAAAGTCTTATATGACCTCTAAATTGTAAACTTGTTTTTTACACACTTCTACTTTTTTATAAATTTTTTACAATTAATTTCATCTCCCAACCCTAATTCCCTTAAACCAATGTGAATTAATTTTGTTATGGACTTGTTTTGATTTAATTATGTTTATTATTGTATATGGTAAGTTTTAATTAATGTAATGTATACAAAATTTGTTTGTCAAACTGGGTAATTTGTTTCCAGGCCTGAAGATGGCTCATCAGCCGAAACTAGTTGCCTCTAAAACCTCGTTTTTTATGAATATATGTGGTGCATGATTTCGAGTTTTATTTCTATGAAGAATTTGACCACATTTGAGAAATGGATAACTTATTAGTTTTAAATAATTTTATACGGACTTTCAATAATTTTATTAATTTGTTTTTGTATATATGTTAATGTATGATTTCTTTTAATTATACACTGTTTTTTTTTGTTAACTTGTCCCATACATAAAAATGTCTTAAAGGATGAATAAAAATTATTATTAATATTAAATTTTAGGCTAGTTATGCTAATACATGGAGCGATGGGATATTCAGAAACGTCTGAGAGCAAAGAAGACTTATATTTGGTTGTAACTATATTCGGAGCAATATTTTTTGCATTATCAATTTTATTATTTGGTAAGATTTTCAATACTTTAACACTGATGCCTTTAATAAATAAAAATATAATTGAGTTACATTCCACATTATTATTAATAGTTATTTTATCTTTACATGCTTAAAATATTTATTTCAGACAGTAAACACATGAATCACAGAAATGATATTTGTACACTATTAAGATAAACATGAGTTTGGATATAAAAGACTATTTAAAATATTGATTTTATAATTAAATATATTATTTTAGTATTCTTCATTCGTTTGACGAGACGTATGTGTTGGAGGAACACCAAAGATCATCTCGATACTTCCGGTGGTCAAGCTCTAACAGTTAATCCATCTACAGATCTTCTGGTTACAGCACAATATGCTCCTGTTTCAGAAGTAGCTTATCAACCTGCTCAGCAGGAAGATACTGAACAAAGCAAGTTAATGCCACAAGATAACAAGGATCTTATGTAAGTTATTTCTAATTACTTATGTTCGGATGTTCTCTAACAATATCATAACTAAAGACAAAAAAATCATTCTAGAAATGAAGATACAGATCGTATGATTGAAAGAGATCCAAGAATTGTACTACGTCCTCTAAATACACCTGCACATGAAGAAACTTAAGGAAAACACACGTTGTGCATTTCTCTTCTATTTAAGACAACTGTACTTAAATATTTTTTGAAGACTTCACCATTTTTGACTTAGGGTAGAAATGTTTTTTCGAATGGTATTGAAATTAGATGAAAAATTGAATATTTTTATGTTATAAAAGTGCAACGATAACATAGAATAATTAGCCTGATTTTTATTCACTCAGAAAAATATGTTCAAACAAAAACATACATTCCAAAAACTTTAGTTAAAGTTATTAAAACAAAAACTTAGTTTCGCTCAACGAACAACAGATTGTTTTTTTCCCCTTCATTACCGAACTAACCAATTTATATGCCACCAAAGGTTGTGACTAAATCTATAATAAATATTAACGAATAAGTTTTTTGAAAAATTATACTTCAAGAAATTTTGTTTTTGTGATAATGCATAATATATTAATTCCTGTTAATGATCTTTTCTACGGTTGTGAATGATTTGTATTTTTATACAAATATAGTATTACTCGAATTATAATAAAAATCAGGTTAGATTATTTCTCATATTAAGTTAAATTTGAATACAAACAAAATAACTAATTTAAAGGTCCATGTCCATATCAGTTTTTTTTTCTAAAATTTAACTTCAACATTTTCAAGTTCTGTATATTTTTTGTTCACATTCTCCATATCAATTGAGCATTATTGTTTATTATTGAAAATTTTGAAGTTTAATATCTATTTTTATAAATAATGATGTTTGTTTAAACATTTACGCTGGTTCGTAAGAGTTATTAAGCATTTTTCATTTATTTAATTACAAAACTCTTGTTACTTATCTTTAAGCTATACTTAAATATGTGCAAAAAATTAGCTTTAATTTTTGTATAACCTACTTGTTATGACCAAGCTTAGCTTATTGTTACGTTTATCTGATTTGTTTTTTAAAACTCCTAAGAGCAATTATTGCAAATTAACAACATGTAAAATATTATATCAGACATTCTAATTAAGTGTAGAATTATATCAATGTGTTTGAACCTAGGTAAGCACCACAAAATAAAATATAAAACTTTTAATTAATAACAACGCTGAAATAACTTTTTATATAAAAGAATGAAAGTCAAGTACTAATATTAGTCATTTATTAATTTTATTTAACAGTAATTTATCATGAAACGGAATTTAGGACATATACTTTTTATTGACAAGTTATTTTAGTAACCCTTATGTTTAATGCGTTGAAATTAAAAAAAAAGATCTGAAAATAAAAAAAATCCTACTTCCGATTTTATATCTATGCCTTATATATCTATTGACTAATTGTTAAATTAAAATTTCATGGACTGTCTTGTAACTGAACTTTATAGAGATTAACAGTTTATTTATTTCATAAAATAGTTGTATTAACTTTTGTATTTTTCTTTATTATATTTTCAATTAAAATAATTTTTAAATTTTAGACTTTATTAAATCTTCTAAATGTGCATCTCCTCATTCATGACAGACTTGATAACGAAGATCCAAATTTAGTCGTCTTGTTAATGAATAAGGGATGTCTCAGTTCTGCGAAGTTGGCTCGAATGACATCCTTTAATTCATCGATGGTTTGTAGTGATCTTCACAATCTACAAAATTGAATAATATACCAATTAAAATTACATGTTATGAACATATATGAGTGTGTCTATCTACTAACTTATCTGTGGCTCTTTTTTCAAATTTGCCCACCCACATATTCATCACAATGTTGTATTCTCTCATTATCTGCAAACAAGTGTTTTCTTTAAAGTCTTTGGACTTACGATGTACCAAAGTATTCTTCCATGCGAATTTTAAAGGATATTTTCACATTTCTAATAAGCAGTCTACAGGGTCATAATTGTAACTTAAAGATCCTCAGTTTTTTAACACAATTTTACCAAAATCTACTGGAAAGTAAATTACTTGGACGTCCGGTATATTGTATAATCAATTAAAAACGCACAAGTCCTAATATGTAATAAAATTATAAAAAAAATAAATTTGCATCTAACAAGTGAGGTTATGTCTTTTTTCTAAAACTTCTTTTATATGTTGACAATTGACATAACTTGTCTATTATAAGATAGACAGGCAACTTGTTTGGTCGTTTCGGAACACACCCCGAGAGCGCCCTCTATGAGATTAATCTTACATCGTAAATTCTATAATATACTGCTGCTAGATGCCGCGGCAGTACACACGATATCGGCCATTTTCGATCCAATTATTAAAAATATAAACGGTTATAATAAAATGTAGAATCATACAAATATGTCTAGAAGTTTGATTACCCCCCAGGAAAAAAGTTATCTACGGTCTTGTTTGAGGGACACTTTCAGTTTTTGGAATAAAACTTGGTAACATTTCGATTTTAGTGACACCATAATTTTTAAACGTGTTATTTTTGTCGCTAAATTACCAGAAATCGATTTAGTTTGTCCTTAAATAATGTTCTTATGAAGCGCAAAAATGACGAAGAGTAACTATATTTGTCGAAAAGAGAGTTAGGTTTTTTAATTTTATTTCTGCAAGGAACGCAAAAATATCGAAAAGGTAAAAAAAACTTTGTAATATTTTAATCTATCTGCTTTTTATTTTTTTTTGAAAAATACTAGTTCTAGTTACTTATTGGTTTAATCTTTCCTGTGTCATGCATCTTCCAGTATAGTTCGGATATTATAAACGTTTCGTTTTTTAATTCCCCGGCCATAGTTTATGAGTTATAACAATTTAAAAAATGGCGAGAGCGTCATCGTGCATTATTAAAAAATCGATAACTCGCTTAATAAATTTTTTAGAGAAAAACTACCTCGTTTTTTGAAATCCACGCACTTTTTACTACCTTTGTACAAATTTTCATTCAAATCGAAGAGATCGTATTTTTCAAAAATTTCAAAGGGGTTAACCTTCCGTTTTTTCGAGCCAATTTTTTTTTTGTTTCTAATTTTGATGAAAATAGAGGAATGTATAGAGAATGACAATTCGAACTCCAGAGAGCTATCTGTTTCTTTTTATCTTTTTTTTTTGAAAAATACTTTGAATTTTCTCGTTCCTTATTGGTTTAATCTTCTCCCTGTATTATGCATATTCTAGTGTAGTTCGGGTATTATAAACGTGTGGAGTTTCGTTTTTTATTTCCCCATAGTTAAGGAGTTATTAAGAATTTAAAAAAATGGCGAGAGCGCCATCGTACATTATTAAAAAATCGATAACTGGCTTAATAAATTTTTTAGAGAAAAACTACCTCGTTTTTTGAAATCCACGCACTTTTTACTACCTTTGTACAAATTTTCATTCAAATCGAAGAGATCGTATTTTTCAAAAATTTCAAAGGGGTTAACCTTCCGTTTTTTCGAGCCAATTTTTTTTTTGTTTCTAATTTTGATGAAAATAGAGGAATGTATAGAGAATGACAATTCGAACTCCAGAGAGCTATCTGTTTCTTTTTATCTTTTTTTTTTGAAAAATACTTTGAATTTTCTCGTTCCTTATTGGTTTAATCTTCTCCCTGTATTATGCATATTCTAGTGTAGTTCGGGTATTATAAACGTGTGGAGTTTCGTTTTTTATTTCCCCATAGTTAAGGAGTTATTAAGAATTTAAAAAAATGGCGAGAGCGCCATCGTACATTATTAAAAAATCGATAACTGGCTTAATAAATTTTTTAGAGAAAAACTACCTCGTTTTTTGAAATCCACGCACTTTTTACTACCTTTGTACAAATTTTCATTCAAATCGAAGAGATCGTATTTTTCAAAAATTTCAAAGGGGTTAACCTTCCGTTTTTTCGAGCCAATTTTTTTTTTGTTTCTAATTTTGATGAAAATAGAGGAATGTATAGAGAATGACAATTCGAACTCCAGAGAGCTATCTGTTTCTTTTTATCTTTTTTTTTTGAAAAATACTTTGAATTTTCTCGTTCCTTATTGGTTTAATCTCCTCCCTGTATTATGCATATTCTAGTCTAGTTCGGGTATTATAAACGTGTGGAGTTTCGTTTTTTATTTCCCCATAGTTAAGGAGTTATTAAGAATTTAAAAAAATGGCGAGAGCGCCATCGTACATTATTAAAAGATCGATAACTGGCTTAATAAATTTTTTAGAGAAAAACTACCTCGTTTTTTGAAATCCACGCACTTTTTACTACCTTTGTACAAATTTTCATTCAAATCGAAGAGATCGTATTTTTCAAAAATTTCAAAGGGAACCTTCCGTTTTTTCGAGCTAATTTTTTTTTTCTAATTTTGATGAAATTAAACTAGTGTATAGAGAATGAGAATTGAAATCTCTGAGCGCTACCTGTTTCTATCTTTTTTTTTTGAAAATACTTTGAATCTTCTCCCTGTATTAGGCATCTTCCAGTGTATTTCTGATATTATAAACGTGTTAATTCCTCATAGTTTGAGTTATTAATAATTTAAAAAAATGGCGGGAGCGCCCTTATGCTCTTTTTTGGAAAAAACTGAAATTTGATGTATAGATAGAGAAAACATTTTTTTTTGTCGAATTTAAAAGTAGCGTTTCGCCATTTTTTAAAAAAACCTAATTTTCTCTTAAACTAAAAGAACTGGAAAGGAACTTATCATTTTTTTTAGAATCCACGCTCCTCAAACTACCCCTATCCCATTTATTTCTAAAGATATGAAAAATTTTGAAGATTTTTAAAGGCTATATATAGAGAAAGATAATGTTCTTTGTTGAAACGAGTATAAAATTCATTTTTCAATTTTTTATTCCTACCATGAGAACAGAAACGAAGTGGGGTAACTTTTTATTGTTATTTTTCGAAATATTTATTAGTTTCAGTACCGTTTTATTTCGGACTATACTGAATATGCAATAATGATCTAAGTATAAAAAACCCGCTTGATAATGATAAGCTACGCTACTGGAAAAGGGAAAGGGTAAAAAAAATCTAAAAAAATTATTTATTTAGTATATTTACAATGGTTACTAAAATCTAGTGACATTACAAGGTAGTTTGTAAAGTTCATAAAAAATATATGTATCCATTCATTTTCAAAATTGTATATTTTTCGATTTTTTTTATCAAAAATAGTCACAACCCTCTATTTAATTTAGACTTAATCTTAAAAACACTCAGAAAACGGTAAAATTTCAAAAATATAATGTAAAAAGTTAAAATTTTATAACAAATACGTTAAAATTTGTTTATTTTGTCGAATTTAAAATTAAATTTGAGTGCGACCAAGATTTATTTACTAAATAATAGTCAAATGTAAAATTTTAGCGCATTTGTTGGATAATGTAAGACTAGAAAGAATACATTTTAGGTAATGTTTAGTTAATGTCACTGAGGTAGGATTAATCGAAACAAGATCGTTTATGTACATTTGGTATTACATTTATAACATCAAATTGATTTTTGTATAAAGTTTCAATTAATCATTATAATTAAATTAATAATCAATAACATTGAAACTGTTGGCTTACATCGAAATTTTAATTCTTAATTAGTAAGAAATAATAGGGAATATAAAAAAACTGCCATAATATTTCTGTCACATTTTTTATAATTTTATATGTTTGAAATATTTGTTAATTGGGAATAAAGTTACATTTAAATTAAATAAAAAAATAAATAAAACTACCACAACTATCAAAAAATCATCAAAACTATAAAAAAAAAACAGCACAATGGTCACATCCATTAAAAATATATCACGAATGTCGAAAAATAGCTGTTATATAAAGTAACAAACAAAAAATTCAATTAGATGTTAGAAATTAGGTACACATCAGTCTTAATTTATACACCTGTACAATATTTAGGAAACTTAGTGAGTATTTAGGTCTTTGCGCCTCCACCAGGGGATTCCCGGTTCTTCTATTATTGATTGGGAATCCCTCTCCATTGGTCGAAGAGGTAAAGGACGATTCAAGTTTGCATGGACTTGCGGTAATTGAGAATTCCTAAAAAAATTAAAAATTTCAATAATTTACCCAAAAATACCAATTTTTTTACCTTTGGTTCGCTGCATTCCATCCAATAACTAACTGTTGGTGATGCAACGGATTAGTTCTTAAATTCAAATTTTCCAACGGTATAGGAGATCTCTTCGCCATAATTATAGCTTTTTTCCTTCTCCTGGCCGTTTTCCTCGCATCGTATTGGATCCCAAGTAACAAGCCGCTAACGAGACTCAACAAAATTCCTATGTACATGAGGACTTGTAGATTACGAGCTGCCGACTTTCTCAACACTATTCCAGCTATGTATAGAGACACTCCTATTAGGATTCCCATGGTGAAGATTAACTAGAAATTGAAAAATATACCTCCTTAAGAAAGAAACGGACAATAATCATATTATAGGGTATTTTCTACCACGTAAGAAAAAAAAATCTACAAAATCGGTTGTGTCGCCCCAAAACTTTCCCGACGAGTATTGTAACCTCCCACCCCTCTGGCCATTTATCTCATGAAAAAGGCGAGTATAAAGTAACAAACCGATGGCCATTTCGGTAAGAAACTTTTATACTCAAATTTATCATAAAATATACCTGATCGTCTGGTATTGTTAAAGGACCCAGTTGTGCTGTATTTTTATTCTTCATAGTAAAGTTTGCTGCAAGTAAAAAAAATAAAACACTGAAAAACCTTCAAATTGTATATATTCCGTAATTTCAACCTTTTATAATTACAAAAATCAAAACCTTGAAACATTATTTACTCTTTACTCTATTTGTATGTGAGGACCCCTCACAGAGGCCCGCCACTGGGTGGACGAAAGAGAAGACATTTGTCACATTTTACCAATTTGTATTTTGTGTTTGTATAATTATTTTTATATTTCTGTTTGTTTTTATTTTACAACCTTTTTATTTTAGTGATTTGAAATCACGTGTACTTACTATGGTCAATAATGCCCTAATCATTCCTGTAGGAAGATGGAATGCCTGCGGGTCTATTGCCGTCTGCGACATCCCTCATTGGGAAAATTTCACGGGGAGGGGAGATCACATTGAATCCTACCGTCCCAAAATAATTAATTCTTTTTTTGTCTAAAAGGGACCGTACCTTAATAGACATAGTAACAATCTTGGCCAACTCATAAAAACACAAGATTTTCTGTGTAATGTATTGTGTATTGTTGTAATTGGTAAATGCGACTCCTGACTTAACCCTTCCGCACACACAACGGCACGCCGCTGTGAACGGTCAATTAAACAAATGGTTTACTTGTCCGGACGCAAATTAAATATGAATTTTCTTCCCCGGATTTTGAATTGGGGATGTTTTTTTGACATTTTATTTACATAGATATTTTTATTTTGTAACGAATTTTGGATTATTTTTCTCTACTTATTTTCTCTTTGATTTTATGGGCAGTTATTTTCTGTAGGATAGGCAAAGGCCTACAAATAATTATTACGGGGTTTGGCGGTAGACACAGGCCTACAAAATAATTGTTGTTTTCGTCGATGGGTAATTTTTCAGGAACTGATTTTTCTCTCTCTGGCTGGTTTTTTATTTATTCTTTCCCGAAGCGAAGTGTAGGTACTGTTAGATAGTTTAGGCGATGGTAAAAATTTTCACACTGACTTTATTTCTCATTTTATGCCCTTTTTATAACCAGAAATTATCTCATTTCGTGACGTAGGCATTGTAACTGCGTAGTGAGAATCTACCCTAGCTATTTTGAGTATTTTACGAATTTTAAGAGAAATACTAGAAGCGTAAATTTTATACAGGGAAAAATAAAATTAGAATTTATACGTAAAATAATTCTATGGAAATAGAAAAATATAGGAATAAATAGTAATAAAAAATGGAAATTAATAAGAAATTAAGTGACCTAGGGTAGGAACGTTTCAGTATCCACGAATACTTTTTCAGACATTTAATGTTAAAGTTTCAACTTTTGACATTTTTTTATTTGTGACAGGTGACAGTTGGAGAAATAATTTTGACTGTTCTGAATAGTTTTTCAAGGGCTTTCAAACAACATATTGCATGTCCTTTTTTGATAGTGATGTTTCCGTTTGACAGATATTGTACAAAAACTAATGGGTTCTTCCGACAGATAACCCAAACCCATATATCAAATTTCAGCTCAATCGGAATAATACTTCTTCAGATATTTAATGCTGAATTTTCAAATTTTGACATTTTTTCATTTTTGACAGGTGACAGTAGGAGAAATAATTTTGACTGTTCTGAATAGAGTTTTTCTAGGGCTTTCAAATGACATATCGCATGTCCAATTCCGGGACAAATTGCATCTGTCATTTTTTGATAGTGGTACTTCCGTTTGACAGATGTCGTACAAAAACTAATGGGTTCTTCCGACGGGTAACCCAAATCGCTATACCAAATTTCAGCTCAATCGGATTAAACGTGTGACCTCTATCGTGGAAGAATACACACACACAGACCGACAGACAGACTTCCATCTGGAAATGGTCTTAATCGTCTCAGGGCAACCGAAAATGGATATTTTTATCTCGAAATTTTTATTTAGGTCGTTCACATTACTTTCCCTTCTAAGAGGTGGGTCGGGAAAGTAAAATAGATATACTCATTTTGCACAATATTTTTCCAATGGGAGTTCAACAAAAAAATAACCTCACGTTTTTTCTCTATTAACAGTTAGAATTGATCAAATAGAACCCATTGAGTTTAATTATCTACCGTAATTTGAGCTAGATTTTGGAATAAATTAATTTAAAAATTCAAATTTCTAATTATTTAAATATGCCGCCATTATGATCGTGACGTCACTTATGTGCAATGACGTTACCGTCAAGCCATTAACTGAAAATGTGTAAAAAGAATACGAATGAATAACAGCTGTTAAATCTCACTTATACAGACAAAGATGGAGAAAACTATTATATGATAATTGGATAAAGATGAACACTTGGACCTATCCACTGTGAATTCATACTCAAAATCGAGAGAGAGATAAATAGATATTAGATTCCCCTGTTAGATAAAGAAAACGACTATTTTAACGAGATCAGGTAATAATTTGCTGTTTGGTACATAAGTGCTGGGCACAAGCGTTCCTGATTAAGTGAAAGGTCGGGTTCACGTCTGCTTACTGCATATTTCACTGTCACTGTTGTAGTTTGTACTCTGTAGAGCTTTTTGATGTTGATAATTTTCCGTGTTTATTTGTATTTGTAAAGATACGTAAACAAAGGTGAAAGTAAACACAATTAAAAACATATTGACCAAACGACACTTTATAAGCAAACGTTATCTATATTTGAAAGCGTCAATTTTATTTAGGGAAACTGACCCACGTTAATATTATGCTGCAGCTATTGCACATAAGTGACTAGGGTGCACTACAAGTTGCATAAATGCAGTAATTTTTAAATATCAATTTTTTCATAAATATGCATCAAATAATGCAAAAAAAGATGGACTTTTCTTTCTTTTTTTTTGAATTCTTATCAATTTTTTCCAATAGTTAAAAATTTGTTTTGAATTTTTTTCAATTTAATTATTTTTTTTTAAATTTTTTTCCATTTTTTTCTCATTTCTATTTTGTACAAAATTTATCCTATTTTTTCCAATTGTTCCCAATTTTTTTGAATTTTTATCAATTCTTTTCCGATTTTTCCAATCTCGTTCCAATTTTTGACAATTTTACATATTTTTTGTACAATAGTTGCCAATTTTTTTTTAATTTTTCAATTTCTTCCGGTTTTTTTATTGTTCCCAATTTATTTAATTTTTTTAGTCAAATAAGCATTTTTACTGTTTTTTTTTCAGTTTCCTGTGTAGAATAGTTATTTTCCTAACAAGTGCGGAAAGTTATACTTTTCCGCACGCAATTGCAGTTGCCCGAACGACGCGAAGCGGAGTTCGGGCATGCAATTAAGTGGGGAAAAGATACTTTACGCAAGTGTTAGGAACAATATTTTTTCTACAAGCGCCTAGAATTAAAAAAAAAATTTAGCAAAAATATTTTTTTGTCATTAAACAAAAATTTTCTTAGTGCTTCTTAATAAATAAAACATTAGGCTGAAAGTAATCATAGTAACCAAGCAAGAATTAATTTTTAATCATTTTAGCATTTATAAAATCAGTGCGGAAAAGTACAACTTTCCGCACGCTTGTAGAAAAAAATATAAATCAGTGGCGACTCGTGAACTTTTTAAGAAGGGAGGCTGGACATAAAACGTTTTTGTAAAAATATACTCCATTCAGCCATATGATTTCGGAGGACATAATTGATTGAATCGAGAATTTCGTTTTGTATTGTTTTTGAGGTACCTGCAAATACTGACGCGTTACTCACAAAATCACGAAGCTTACCATCGTATTTAGTAGTATTTACAAAACAAATCTACCAAGAAATCAATGATTTTTTTTTAAATTTCGCGGTTGTTTTTAACTGTATTGTTATGATTTTCTATTTCGCGTGTACGAGCAGAATCAATAACATTAACAATATTTTGTTTACCGGTTAATTTAAACTTAATACTCGATGTAATATGTTCCTGCGATTTTTCATGTCTGTCTAGACCACGAGCTAAATTTTTCAAATCATTATAACCCAAGCGCCCCCAACATGAAGAATTATCAGTTGTAAATAATAAACAATACCAGCAATATAATTTATTGTGTACCTCAGATCCTGTTAACCATAAATATTTTTTATAATTGTCAGTATTAAATGATCGATTTTGATATTTACCTGACATCACTAATCCTGTTAAACCCGGTAAAGGCCGTTTATTTTTAAAAATCACTTTTTTGTCATATGTTAATCCACTAAATGGATTTTTTAAAAAGTCAGAAACTAAATCACAGGCACTCATTTTAAATTTTAATAATTTACCGAACAGACAAATTATTTCGCGTGGCGTCACTTAACAATTATTCCCGCTAATCATAAAACAAAACAAACACCCTCGCAAACCGCATGTGTGGTATTCCCCTGAAAGGAAGAAGACTAGCCTACTAAGACTGTTGCCATTTCAGCTATTTTTTACGGTATTTAGCACTTGAACTGGTCGAAAAACGGCAACTGTGTGAAGCAACACGTGTTTAGGATTTGAAGTATATGTATCATTTTCCACAGGAGTGAAAGCTAGCCTACTAAGACTGTTGCCATTTCAGCTATTTTTTACGGTATTTAGCAATTGGACTTTTCGAAAAACGGCAACTGTGTTGAGCAACACGTGTTTAGGGTTTGAGAGATGTACAGATTCGATTGAGTCTAGCCTCAGGTCCCCGTTGTCAGATTTAAAAATAATTGCTGAGAACAGGGAATTAATTGTGAAATTTTAAAAAATATTAGAGAAACACTAAATAAAATGAATGATCAACAAAATATTTCTGGTGCTGTTTGCTGAATAAATTAATAAATTGGTGAGGAGGCTGAGCCTCCTAAGCCTCCTTCGAGGAGCCGCCACTGATATAAATCTATAATAAAAGTGGCAAAGTCCTGACTGATTGACTGATATAGAATCAACGCACAGCAAAATCTACTTAACCTAGAAAGGATTTTGTTATACCTTACAATTAAATAATATCTTAAATAATCACCAATTTTACTAATATAAATAATAATACTAATATACTAAATTGGTGAGGAGGCTGAGCCTCCTAAGCCTCCTTCGAGGAGCCGCCACTGATATAAATCTATAATAAAAGTGGCAAAGTCCTGACTTATTGACTGATATAGAATCAACGCACAGCAAAATCTACTTAACCTAGAAAGGATTTTGTTATACCTTACAATTAAATAATATCTTAAATAATCACCAATTTTACTAATATAAATAATAATACTAATATACTTTATTATACATAATGGTAAATATTATAAAAAAATATTATATTATTTATCTAACTCAAAATATTAAATCTTAAAATTATTTTCATAAAACTAAAATAACAAATCAATTTTCATGTCATGCTTTTGACAATTGCCACGGAACTGCACCAATGCCCACAAAAATAACTACAGACCCTACTATAAATAGACAAGCTACCGACGGTTCACGGGAAAAAACCGTCAAGTGTGAATACAACAAAGACACGGAAAAAAAACGTCCGTTTTTTTCCGTCCGGAGCAAACCGGCGTGTCTGAAAGAGCACTAAATAAGAAAGATAAGTGCAATTTTTACTTATAGAAATTTTAGAGTTATTAATAATTAGTGCTGATATTTTATAATAAAAAAAAACGAAACTCAATGTATCTACTTATTTATCAAAGATAGCTGTGATCGCTGATTATTCGTTCTAGTTCAATTACTTGTCCGAGAACATTTTATTTTCAACAAACCGAGATTTTTTCCATCTACGCATAATTTCCTGCGCAGTTTCCAAATTGTTTTGGATGTAACAATCAGAACAAACCTATTGATATAAAAACTATAGTGATTAGAGAGTTATCGAAACATTCAAATAGAGGCTGCTTTTAATAAAAGATCCTGTAAGGTGGTTTTAAAATCAAACTATCGAAAGCGACTCGCCGTTAAAACTTTACTATGACATTTCTTTAATTTGACATTGACCTCTTCTTTTACTTAACCTAACCTGTTTTGACAATAATATGACAGATTAATAGAAAAACTGTCAGAATAAGAAAACTTTTAATTAAAAGCCCCTTACTTTAATTTAAATAAAGTACAGGAAGCCTGTATTTTATTAAGAGACGACCGTAAAAGTTAAACTAAACGCGCTTGCGTATATGTCAAAATAAGAGAAACTTTATTAATGACAGTTCAAAATTTACCTTTCGATAATTCTCTATTAAGAGGATTCATTTAAACCGCTTCTCAAAAAATGGTGTGATACCCTATTATTTAATGACGTAGTTAAATACCCCATGAGAATATAAGAAAAAAGCATAAGAAATTACATAATTAAAAATATGGTGTTAGTATACAAACTTATATTATTAAGATATTTTGAAAAAATTGAAATTTTGATTTTTTACTTACCTGTAGAAAAAAATAACAAACATTCTCGAAAGTCTGACACCTCCCTCCACAGCCATGGACTATTGCACTGGTTACACCAGAACTCATAGAACTCTGAGGTCTATCGGACACTCTGGTCGGTATCCTCCTTGGAAAATTAGTCACAGCTACAGTATCACATCTACAATATAAAAATGCATAAATTTCTATTTTAAAAAAAATATAATAAACTTACGGCGACGGTATTTCTTGATAAAGCTGATCCCATTGGGCATCCTGATTAGGATAAACTTTTCTTAAACTTTTATTTACACTAGTACTTGGTCCTCGGTTAGGTGACGTTTTTGGTCTTTTAAAACTTCGATCGGAATATGAATGCCTAGAATATCTGTAAGGAAAAATTAAATTGTTCTCATTATCAAAAAACTTTAATCCTTGAAAAAATCATAACTTGTTAGATTAGGAAAAATTACTTTCAAAGTGTAATTAATTACAATTACAAGAAAAATGGAATTGATAACTAGTTTTCAAATTTTAACCAGATTTTTTAATATATTTATATCTAGAAAAAAAAACATATTTGTTTTGTTCACTTATTATTAAAGCCCTTTAAATATAATCTAATTTGGGCCATTCCCGAATGAATTTCATGGCGTATTACGTCTCACGGAGACATTTCAAAGATATAATAGGATAAAAAAAAACAGGTCAAAATTAAAATGAATAACTACCATTTCAAAACGTCATAATATAGTGTTTTTGGTCAAATTATGATAAAGTGATGATTAACCTTTTATTAGATTCATCGTCGAATTCAAAATAAGGCAACCTAGTCGATCCACTATCATCTGAAAAGGTAACATCCGAATTCCTGGATTCCCTTAAGGGACTATGCTGGAAGCCATTTTGATGATTGTAATAATCGTGGCTTAAAGTGTCTGTAGTATCACTATAACCGATATCTATTGTTGTTGTTGTTGTAGGTGGCGATTTTCTATACCCGTTGTTCCGCGAACTGTTACGCCACTGCCTCTGGTGTTGAGTGCCATGGTGATGGTGGTGATGATGTGGGTAACGAGAAAATTTCTGCTGTTGCGTAGTTGAAGCAACAGCCGAGGTGGTGCTCTGAAACAAAAAATGTTTACTAATTACACTGGTCTGCAATGAAATCTTCCTTTAAATAAAATTATCATAACTATGAAGATTTCGATGCTCCGAATCTTCTCTCGTTATTTGTTTTTTAATGTCAGATTTTGAGACATGCGTAGTAGCCATGAAGGGACTTGGGAGTTAAAAATGTGTCTGAAGAACCTTTAAATTTCTGCTCCCACTTTTTTTCAGTTTCAGTGACGCAAAATAAAAGAAGGAATTTTGGAAGGTCGACAAATCCGAGAGCTCATGAAGGACGAAATTTTTAAAACGAAGTTGAATAAAGCAGGAAAAAGAGCACAACAGATACACAAAAAAGCTAATAACTACCAAAAAATCATTTAAGAACTTATTTCTGTTTATAAACCTCTGAAATGCAAGATTTATTCCCCGAAAATATTATTGCAATATCAGATGAGGAACATGGTGAAAGGTTTCACCAGAACATATTACATATAGAGAGGCACTATAATGGTCTGAGAAGGAATGTGAAGACTTTTGTTGGTCAATTCGACGTAAAACCAGAGCTGGGGCATCACTAAAAAAGAAGTAACGCGTTACTTTTAACATAACGAAGTTACAATAACGCGTTACTTTTCTATATATTCCTCTTGTTCCATGTCTTCTCGTTTGTTTATTGTCCATCTCACCATTTATCGCCGTTATTATTGCACATACAAAAAAAATTCAAATAAAAGTTATATGATTAAGCTTGATTTTTTAAAATACTATCCAGAACACAGTAGCGCGCGTTACTTTTTAGTAACACGTTACTTTAACGAAGATTTCGCGTTACTTTTACAAAGTAACGCAATTACCGTTACTTTTCGCCCATTTTAAAAAATGAGGCGGTAATCCCACCCAACTTTCCGAACACTCCTAGTAAAGTAATTGTTTAATCGATTATTTTAGTTTTTCTGCATTAAAATACATTAATTATATTACCTATCGAATGGTATAAATCCCATTTTAATATCTTTAATATTTTTAAAGTTATTCAATTTCTTTTAAACTTATATTAAATTTCAAAAAAAAAATTAGGAATTCTACAATTTTTTGAATAAAATTTTGAAAAAAATCACAATTATAGAGTTTTTTACTACAAATTTAAGGGTAATTTTTTTAAAATTTTTAATATTAATTTGAACCTTAAAACAAATAAAACCTATTTTTGAATAAATTTAAAATCAATAAATAATTAATATCTCATTCAATTTTATTCAAAATGGAAAACAGACCTTTTTTTTAGGTTTTTGGATCAAAATGCATTAATAAAGTTAGTTTAAAAAACTAAAAAAATATCAAATTTGTTTTCAAAAATTCATGGGTAAATCCATTGAATTGTTTTAACTTTTTTCATTTTTTGCTATAACTTTTACAAATACTATGTTAAAATTATGAAATTATTTTAGACACATAGTACTTTTGGATCCTTTTCGGATACGCTATTTAGTTTTTTCATTTATTTTATACTTATTGATAAAACGAAATTACAAAAAAATTTAAAAGTTATTCAAATTAGTTTAACATCGTAATATAATCTTAAATTTCTTGGCCAATTTTTTAAAAATTCCAAAATTTTTTTAATAATTATAAAATTAATTATAACAAATGTAAAGATATTTTTTTAAATTTTTAATATAAAAATTTAACTAAAAAATAATAATTTAATAAAGATAAAAATTAAAATTAAAACTAGCGGCGAAACTTTGCGCAACTTGAAAAAATAGTCAAGACAAAATTTATAGAAAATTTTATGTTCTACAATTTTGATAATACGTAATTTTTCATAAAAATCCATAATTTTGTCATAAAATATAAAAAAATCTGATGTGGCCAGCACATGACCTCTCGCCATTTTTGAATCAAAAATTTACAGGTTGACACAAAAAAGTATGAAAAAAAATTATATTTTTGTAAATCTGGCAACAATGGCAAAAGTTTCGAAAATTTTAATGAGATGAAAATAAACTATAGGGTATACAAAATATATTTGTAAAACTTTATTGCTGTTTTGTATAATACTGGCGTCATCACCCATAGCAACTGCCACTTCCGGTTGTGCGATTGGCACCAAAATCTAATCAGATCTAATCTAGGGTATCAGAATCCTGTATGCAAAATTTCAAATTTTTTTATTCAGTAGTTTTTGAGTTATCGTTACTACAACATCCATCCAAACACACACACTAACACACACACACACACACACACACACTAACACACACACACACACTAACACACACACACACACACAGACATCATCGCGAAAATATTAAAATCGTATTCTAGGGGCCCCAAAACGTTTTTATCAATTGAAAACTCACTACACAATTTTTAGCATGATTCCTATACCTCTCTTATCTGAAGGGCGAGAGGTAAAAAGTCACAAAAATGTCTATATAAATTTTTTTCACGCCCTCTAGCGGCGAAACTATGAGGAATTCAAAAACCGGTAATGACAAAATGTGTAGAAAATTTTATGTTCTACAACTTTCATATCCAGTAATTTTTCATAAAAATGCATTATTTTGGTTATTTAATAAAAATATGAAAAAAAAAATACTTTTTGATAAATCTGGCAACAATGGCAAAAATTTTTAAAAATTTTAATCATTCGAAATTAAACTATAACGTATAGAAAATATATGTGTAAAACTTTATTGCCATCTTGTTTAGTAATGACGTCATCACTTATAGCAACTGTCACTTCCGGTTGTCCGATTAACTCCAAAATCTATACAGGTCGTCTCCTTGCTACCCTGAATATGTATATAAAATTTCATCTAAATCGGTTCAGCCGTTTAGACGCTATCGTGTTCACACACACACAGACACACACACAGACAGACATCATACTAAAAATGGTATAAATGGATTCAAGTGACCTCAAAACGTAAAGATTCGTTAAAATCTGGGTATGGTCAAAATATCATGATCGCAATACTTTCCTTCTATACAACTCTGTTGTTGGGAAAGTAAAAATAACGAAATTACTAGTAACGCGTTACTGAAAAATAACGTTTTAGTTTCGTTACTCCCAGCTCTGCGTCAAATTCCAATTAATCAAAGAAAAAGAAAAAAAAGAGCTAGAATTATATTACTATATAGATATTTTCACTATTTTACTGCTTAAACTATTGAACTTTATAACTTTTTTGTAATTAATGTTACCATTATAAGTATTTGTGTTAAAAATAAACATGAGATAAAGATGTTACATTTTTGTTTGTTAAATTTATATTCATGAGGTCCAAATATGCATAAAAATACCAAGGAGAGAAGAAAACATTTTTTTGCAGACCAGTGTTATATAAATATAATAAAAACACACCTCAAAACTAGTCTCCATACTCCTGAATTTGCACATACTTTCACGTAAGCGTTTAAACATAAACTGATATTCACAATATTCACAT
The DNA here is from genome assembly GCA_963243735.1 of Neocrepidodera transversa. NCBI lineage: Eukaryota > Metazoa > Arthropoda > Insecta > Coleoptera > Chrysomelidae > Neocrepidodera > Neocrepidodera transversa. The sequence continues at coordinate 19,221,025 of OY725350.1, forward strand.
TCAGTTGGATTTTACATAGAAAAGTGTAGGTACCTTCTAGTACTTAAGTGAGACTCTTTTATTAGATTAGTGACCTTATTCCATTATCTAATTGACAAGGGTGGACACATCCTTTAAATGGGCAACAATAGTGAAAGTTGTTACAGAAAGTTATAATATTTTACCAGACTTCCTTTATATTTTTATTTCAGTTTTACTGTATTCGAAAGTTTTGATGTTACGATATTTAGAACTTGAAAATGTCTGTTATGTACCATATATAAAACTCCCAGTATTAAATCCACCAACTCTACCCGCAATACAATATTCTAAAAAAAAATCAAAGCCGAATTATTTCAATTACAAGGAGAACAAAAAATCATTGAAATTTTATGGACCCCATCACATTGTGGTATAGTAGAAAATTAAAAAGTAGACATTATTGCACGCGAATCCATAAATAACCTACAAGCAGTTTCAATCAACCAAATACCCCGACCCATATAATAATAATAATAATTTATTCATAAAAATCCACAAGTTTTACAATATTTATACTATATGCAATAAGTAAATAAATATTAAACACAAAGGCTGAGCCTGTCCGTGATTTTTCTGTACCAACAATTTCACAAAGTAATTACTTAACAATTTACCATTTACACCATGAACAAAATTAGGAACAGTTAAATTAGGAAAAAATCAAGAAACAATTAAACCATGAATCGATCTGAAATATAATCATACCCTCTTTGACCAATTGTTTAATTTACGGTTATGATATTTAAATACATTTTACTTTTTTGCCTAGTGTAATAATGATGATCTATACAGGGTGTTCCAACATAAAATGTACATACGTTACAGGTAGATCGGGGGCACCAAAGCGAATCTAAAAAACCCACTGGGTCCAATGTCATTTTTTACCTAGATACGTTTAATGAATTTTGGCCAAAACTTTCAAAAACCACTTTTGTATGTTTTATTCATATTTGGCACTTATGTTTTACAAATGTTACTTGAAACAAAAAAACATATAATCTATAAAATAATTCCAGGTCCGTACTCAAAAAAATCATTCTACTTTATTTGGATCAAACAAAACCCTGTATATCAAAAATTTTAAAAACGATTAAAATCATCGAAAATCTCACCAAAAACTAAGCCTGCTCCCAAATTTTCTTACAGCACAATTTTGATTTTTACAATTCATTGAGTTTTTTGCAAAATTGATCAAAAATAATAATTCCGTTGAGATCTGCAAAATTTTAATATTGTTCTTATAATGATATCTTTAATTTGTCAAAACTCTTGTTTTTAATCAACCTTCACTTTGAATAGAGCAATGCCAGGTCCGTATTCAAAAATTATTATTTTATTTAAATTTACCAATATTAATGGCCTGTATATTAAATTTTCAAAGTAACTTGAAAAAGTCTGAATAATTAAATTTGCGAAGTTATACACTAATTAGTTTTTAAATTTTACAGATTCTTAAAAGCAATATTATAAATAAAAATAACAACAAATTTAATTATTCAGACTTTTTCAAGTGCTTCTTACTCTGAAAATTTAATATACAGGGCGTTAATATTGGTAACTTTAAAGAAAATAATAATTTTTGAATACGAACCTGGAATTGCTCTATTTAATGTGCATTGTTGATTAAAAACGATAATTTTGATAAATTAAAGATACCATTTTAAGAACAATATTAAAATTTTACAGATCTCTTCAACGGAATTATTACTTTTGATTAATTATGCAAAAAAATATAACTCAATGAATTGTGAAAATCAAAATTATTCTTGAAAATTTGGGAGAAGATTCAGTTTTTCATGATCTTATCGATTATTTTAATAGTTCTTAAAAATTTTGATATACAGGGCGTTGTTTGATTCAAATAAAATAGAATGAATGATATGTTTGTTGTTTCAAGTAAAATTTGTAAAATATAAGTGCCAAATATGAATAAAATATACAAGGTGTTTTCAGAAACATGGGCGAAAGAAATTTTGGCCAAAATTCATTATCTATGTAAAAAATGACATTGGACCAACCTTCAGTATGGTTTTTAGATTCGCTATGGTGCCCCTTATCTACCTATGTAGATTTTGTGTTGGAACACCCTGTATATATAGCGAAATAAGGCAGCTAACAAATAAAACATAGAAGGATAGATGGAGCACCTACACCAATAACAAACTAAAAGAAATAAACCGAAACTTAACAAAGATCCGTACAAAGGAGTCAAAAGAAAACACCAAACCAAGTCATACTATCAAGACTAAGAATTGGACATACGCAGTTAACATATGAGTATCTGAAAAACAATAACTACCTTACTGTCAAATATGGGAAATTCAAATGTCTATCAAACATATTTTACAAGAATATGAAAGTGGTGAAAGACAAAAATTAACAAGTAACCTAACAGATATACTGAACCCGAAAAATGAAGACAACGTTATAAAATTTCTGCAACAGTTTAATCTATGTATTTATTGTATCCATGTATTTAAAATACCCCCTTAAATAATATAACCTTAAATAGGTTGAAGAGGGTAACTTTATAAAAAAAACTTCCCAGTATTAAATTTCTTAAAAATAAAATTTTCTCAGGTAGCCAAATCTAGTTGACGTATGGTCGTACAATAAAATTTTACACCTGACCACATAAATACTGGGTTACAGGCTCTTTATACCATTAAATTAGATTTTGTATATTACAAAAACAATTTTGATGAAGTCGGTAAACTTTCAGAGATATTATATTACTCGAGTGATGCTATGGTGGCTCCTGAACACGGTTCAATATTGAATTTCTGTTTTACGAGGTGAGTTTAACAAAAGGTCACAAGCCAGTGGCGTTTACAAGTGATATAAAATAATGAATTTAAATAAATAGTATGTAGAAATCAACATGGGACATACTGAAATACAATTTTGAGATGGATTAAACCGGCAATATTATTCAATCTAATTAGATGCTAATTCACTTAATTTAGGATACTAAACAAAATAATGTGTGCTGTAACATTATAATAATAATAATATAAATTAAATGAAAAAATAACTAAATTTTTCAATAGGTTATAGGCCCAGATTACGTCATTAAATGTAGTGATATAAAATAAGAACAAAGTAGTTGTTCAATGAGTTTAACTACAGTTATTGAGCTATATAAAAAAAAAGTGTATGCGTTCGGGTGAACCCGGTTTAAATCTAAACATGTTTTAATAGGTTTGTTCGACTTGTAACATTCAAAACAGTTCCAAAATATTTGCAAACTGCGCAGAACTGCTTGTGCACTCGTTTAATATTAGGATTGTTTTTAATTTGGTTCCAAATTTGAGACAAACGCGAACGCCTAAAATTTTTCTAACTTGGCTGATTGCTTATGGGCAAGTGACAATTGATAAAATATAAGAAGACTAGGAAAAGAAGAAGTTTGACTGTATGATTTTTATAGAGCGAGCCGAGCCGAGCTTATAACAACAATAGATATTTTGTTTTTGTTGCTGTAAAACATTTTTTAATTTATATAATGGCAGATTATTTAAACCTGGCAATGACAGAAGGTAATCAGTTATAAAGATGAAATGACAAGTTTAATATCTACTTAAATTCTGTTTCAGATAATGTCATTGATAAATTTATTTTCATGAAATCTATTGATGAAAAATATTTCAATAGGGATAGGACACTAGCATTAATAGATTTTTATAAAACTTTGAACCCAAAAATCAGCACTGGTGCCGTAAAAAGTATGAAGAAAATGTGGGAAATCATTGCTAGAGAAATGTCAAACAAGTTCAAAATAACTATTAGCGATTCAAAGTGTGAAAATAAATTTAATTAGAACGTGCATTCAAAAAAATGAGGGGGTAATCCCACCCAACTTTCCGAACACTCCTAGTAAAGTAATTGTTTAATCGATTATTTTAGTTTTTGTGCATGATAATACATTAATTATATTATCTATCGAATGGTGTAAATCCCATTTTAATATCTTTAATATTTTTAAAGTTATTCATTTTTTTTAAACTTATATTAAATTTGAAAAAAAAAAAATTAGGAATTCTACAAATTTTTGAATAAAATTTTGAAAAAAAACACAATTATAGAGTTTTTTACTACAAATTTAAGGGTAATTTTTTTAAAATTTTCAATTTTAATTGTTACCCCTTAAAATATAAAACCTATTTTTGAATAATTTTAAAATCAATAAATAATTAATATCTCATTCAATTTTATTCAAAATGGGAAACAGACCTTTTTTTAGGTTTTCTGGATCAAAATGCATTAGTAAAGTTAGTTTAAAAAACTAAAAAAAAAAAAAAAATTTTGTTAAAAATTCATGGGTAAACCAATTGAATTGTTTCAACTTTTTTCATTTTTTGCTATAACTTTTACAAATACTATGTTAAAATTATGAAATAATTTACACACATAGTAATTTTGGATCCTTTTCGGATATGCTATTTAATTTTTTCATTTATTTTATACTTATTGATAAAACGAAATTACAAAAAATTTTAAAAAAATTCTAAATTTTGTCTATAATAATTACAATTCTAAATTTTAAGAAACTAAAATACATTTTAAATTTAGAGTTTTATTTTATCTGTAGAATGGTGCAGATCCCAGTTCAATAACTTTAATATTGTAGAAGTTATTCAATTTAGTTTAAAATCATAATATAATTTTAAATGTTTCTTAGCCAATTTTTAAAAAAAATCACAATTTTTGTTATAAAATTTTGAAAAAAATTATAATAATAAAATTAATTATTACAAATTTAAAGATATTTTTTTAAAATTTTTAAATTTAATAAGGATAAAAATTGCTTAAAAATTAAAATAAAAACTAGCGGCGAAACTATGCGGAACTCGAAAAAAAATTAAAGACAAAATTTGTAGAAAATTTTATATTCTACAATTTTGATTTTTTGTAAATTTTCATAAAAATCCATAATTTTGTCTCAAAATCTAAAAAAAGTCGCAAATGTCTATATACATTATTTTTCACGTCCTCTAGCGACGAAACTATGAGGAAATCAAAAAAACGGTAAAAACAAAATGTGTAGAAAATTTTATGTTCTACAACTTTCATATCCTGTAATTTTTCATAAAAATGCATTATTTTGGTTATTTAAGAAAAATATGAAAAAAAATTACTTTTTCATAAATCTGGCAACAATGGCAAAAGTTTTTGAAAATTTTAAACATTCGAAATTAAACTATAACGTATAAAAAATATATGTGTAAAACTTTATTGTCATCTTGTTAGGTAATGACGTCATCACTTATAGCAACTGTCACTTCCGGTTGTCCGATTAACTCCAAAATCTATACAGGTCGTCTCCTTGTTACACTAAATATGTATATAAAATTTCATCTAAATCGGTTCAGCCGTTTAGACGCTATCGTGTTCACACACACACACACACAGACACACACACACACAGACACACACACACACAGACAGACATCATGCTAAAAATGGTATAAATGGATTCAGGTGACCTCAAAACGTAAAGATCAGTTAAAATCTGGGTATGGTCAAAATATCATGATCGCAATACTTTCCTTCTATACAACTCTGTTGTTCGGAAAGTAAAAACTGTTGACAATAATAACCAAACTGGCCGAGGTCGAAAAACATTTGAGTATGAAGCTGAAATGTCAGATATTTATTTAAAAAAAGCAAATGTTGCTTTTATCGAATTGTAGTACAGGAATATCTCAAGCGACGCATGGAGTGCGACGACACTTCGGTCGTTGCGGGTCACTTTAGCGCCTTGGTCCAGGTTTCGGATTGCCTCGGGCGCCACCTTCCGATTAGAGTGTGAAGGCCACTGCACGGGCAGCGTCAGTGGAGAAAGAAATACTCCAGGGGTCGTTATGGTTTCGACCAAAATCACTAGCAGCCAGAAGGGCGGTCTTTACTTGCCCTGCTGGGTTTAGTACCTGGGTATTAGCTGCTGGGATGTTAACTCAAAACAAAAATTAATAAATAAAACTTTTATTGGTTACCAAAATCCGGCGTAGAAAATGTGTGTAACGGACGATTTTCTTGGCGGCGTGGTGTAGTCGGACTCACGGTTCTAGACTCCGGTACAACTTGAACTTGGCTTCAGCTTGACCTATCTCTAAAGGTCGACGGACTCCACTGCTGTTCCAAATGGGACGGCCACAGCAAGTCTGGCTTCTCGCTGCCTCTGCAGCTCCCGCAACGGTATGAATTGCCCTACTCGATACGAACTTAAGCGTCTAAGAAGCAGAGACGAGAGTGTCGCCATCTGCCTGGCGACGGTTGAACTGGTACGACTGGCCTTTTATTCACAATTTTAAGTTAATTTTAATCCAGTGCCGTGCGCGATTTAATTTATATATTTTAAATAATACGGAAAAAAGTAACTTTGTTACAGGAGATACACCAGACACTGAAGTTAGGGAAGATATACCTAGCACTTCATCTAAAACTATAGAAGATATTCCAGACATTTTAACTGAAGCTAATAATAATAACCCAATTTTTAATACACCTGGTAGGTAAAAGAGAATAAGGAATAATATAGCTTACAATAAAAGAAATGAAATTTTGACGGAAATAAAAAATGATATGAAACAATATTATGAACAGAAATTACAAACTATCTATCGATAAAGAAAAGCTCGAGGATAGAAAAAAAAGAACAATGCTTCTAGAAGAGAGTCTGAAATGCAAGGAAAATTACCCTATTAATAATTAAATATTTTTATAACCTGTTTTGTTCCCTCTTAACGCTGTTTTGTTTAATAAATACTTTTCTTCCCTTACTTTTAATCTAAAGTGAAAAACAAATAATTTTTTTTCTGTTTTATTATTTATTGTATTGAATAGTAAAACAATATTAAAAAAAAAGAAATTTATTTTATTGGTGAAAAAGAACACTGGCAATATAGTTTCTAAAATTATGACCTGCAGGATTTTGTTCATCTACGTCTTCAGGATTTTCAATTCTATTAACTTCTTCTTGTAACACAAAATCTACATCCAAGCTCATCTTCAATGCATATGTTATGTAAGACATATAAATCTCTTATAAAATGACATATCATTTCTATTTTCCTTAGTTTTACATGATACAACTGTCTCCATTTTTGTTTTAGAATTCCAAAAGTGTGTTCAATAGTAACCCTACACTTACTTTAAGTTTTGTTAAACTTTTTTTCAACAGGTGTTAGGGCACCTGTATCTTTATAAGGTGTCAATAAGTGTCTTAAGCAAGGATATGCACTGTCTGCTAGAATATAATTATGTCCACACTTCTCTTCTAATGTGTTAAAAAGAGATGAGTTTTTTAAGACCCTGCTGTCATGCACTGATCCAGGGGATCCAGCAAAAAAATCTACAATTTTTCGTTTATGGTCACAAACACACTGCACCTACAAAATTAAATAGTTTTAAATGTTATACTAATTCTTTACAGTAGACGGCACACGACATCTTTGATCAAAAGGTAGAAAAATAGTTTGATTCCTACATTATTTTTTAAATCATATATTGAAACGTTCCTACCCTAGGCCACTTAATCTCTTATTAATTCCCATTTTTAATTACTATTTTCCTATATTTTTCTATTTCCGTAGAATAATTTTATTTTTCCCTGTATAAAATTTACGCTTCAAATATTTCACTTAAAATTCGTAAAAGACTCAAAATAGCTAAAAAGTTGTCCTCTGGAATGCAGTTATCTACGATAACATAAACAAATTGGCGATTACGAATCGCAAGAGGGTAGATTCTCACTACGCAGTTACAATGCCTACGTCACGAAATGAGATAATTTCTGGGTATAAAAAGGGCATAAAATGAGAAATAAAATTAGTCTGAAAATTTTTACCATCGCCTAAACTATCTAACAGTACCTACGCTTCGCTTCGAGAAAGAATAAATAAAAAACCAGCCAAAGAAAAAAAACAGTTCCTGTAAAAATACATATCGACGAAAACAACAATTATTTTGTAGGCTTGTGTCTACCGCCAACTTCGACCCTGTAATAATTATTTGTAGGCCTTTGCCTATATATATAGAAAACAACTGCCCATAAAACCAAAGAGAAAATAAGTAAAGAAAAATAATCCAAAATTCGTTACAAAATAAAAATATCTATCTAAATAAAATGTCTCAAAAATCCGGGGAAGAAAATTCATATTTAATTTGCGTCCGGACAAGTAAACCATTTGTTTAATTGACCGTTTACAGCGGTGCGCCGTTGTGTGTTCGGAAGGGTTAAGTCAGGAGTCTCATTTACCAATTACAACAATACACAATACATTACACAGAAAATCTTGTGTTTTTATGAGTTGGTCAAGATTGTTACTGTGTCTATTAAGGTACGGTCCCTTTTAAACAAAAAAAGAATTAATTATTTTGGGACGGTAGGAGGCAATGTGATCTCCCCTCCCCGTGAAATTTTCCCAATGAGGGATGACGCAGACGGCAATAGACCCGCGGGCATTCCATCTTCCTACCTCAATGATTAGGACATTATTGACCATAGTAATTACACGTGATTTCAAATCACTCAATTAAAAAGGTTATAAAATAGAAACAAACAGAAATATAAAAATAATTACACAAACACAAAATACAAATTGGTAAAATGTGACAAATATCTTCTCTTTCGTCCACCCAGTGGCGGGTCTCTGTGAGGGGTCCTCACATACAAATAGAGTAAAGAGTAAATAATGTCTCAAGGTTTTGATTTTTGTAATTATCATAAAAGGTTGAAATTACGGAATATACGATTTGAAGGTTTTTCAGTGTTTTATTTTTTTTTACTTGCAGCAAACTTTACTATAACGAATAAAAATACAGCACAACTGGGTCCTTTAACAATACTAGACGATCAGGTATATTTTATTATAAATTTGAGTATAAAAGTTTCTTACCGAAATGGCCATCGGTTTGTTACTTTGTACTCGCCTTTTTCATGAGATAAATGGCCAGGGGGGTGGGAGGTTACAATATAGATAACCTTCTATACCTGTATTGAATAAAATTTTTTCTATTGAAATAAGACTCGTGATCTTCATCTGGTGTGTCAATTTTAATGTGAGACCCATCTAAACATCCTATAACATCTGGAAATCCTTCATTATTGTAATGATTTATGCTTGTTTTCTTCTGACGGCCATTTGATAATTTCTGGAGCTAGTTCTGATAAAAACAATGTAGCATTTTCTATAATTCCATGGAGAGTACTTAATGATATATTAAACCGGTCTGCTACATCTCTAAAAGAGCAAGTGTGACCAGCATACCACAGAAATATTAAAATACTTTTCTCTGAAGATATTCTTTTATATCCTGTATCATGTTTGGCAAACCAATTTGACTGTTTATATTTTTCAGCCAACAAACTTGCTATTTTATGTGAAGTTCTAAAATACAAATTGTCAAATAAAAAAATGTTACTTTTGTTAGATTAGGAGACCAACAATAATTTTTATAACATTTTATTCTCTAATCTTTTTTTATGCTAATAACACTCCAACTGCCTGAATTTGATTTATTTTTAATTAATACATATCTATTTGATTTATTTTGTCTTATAATACAGGTTCTCCAATATATATAATTGCATAAAAAATACCTGAAGTAAGTTTTAAATTCTTCCTCATTAAACTGCCCAATTATTTCTTCAAAATAATTTTCATTTTTCGGTCGTGATCGAATACTGAACTCCGGTATTGCGACTTTTAAAAATAAATCTTCGTCCGAGCTGGAACTCGATGAAGAACTTGAAGATATATATCATTTATATCCATTATTTAAATTTTATTCAAACCAAAGAATTACCATGGAATAACAATAACTAGAGCGCATGTGCAATCTAAACTGTTCTGATAAATTCTTATTGAAGAGCAAGTGCAGTCCCGGACAATTTGGCACAGTCCCGGATTGGTTTAAAAAATAACGCGAACACAACCTGTACTAGTTCAAAAAAGTTCACAATACAACGCGAACGCCATAATATTATTATATATTGCGTAAACTCCTGACCATTTTGTACCGGTTCTGGTCACAAGTCGAACAAACCTAATATATCTCTCCCTTCCTCTCTTTTCTTTCTTTTTACTATTTCTTTTTATTTTTCCTGTTCATCATATTTTTTCCTATTTTTCCCAATTTTTCATTATTTTTTCCTATATTTTAACCTATTTGTTCCTATTTGTATTTATTTTTTACTATTTTCCCCTACTTTGTCCTACTATCCCACATTTTTCCTATGTTTTCTAATTTTTCCCAATGGTTCTCTATTTTGTTTATTTCTTCTAATCTTTCCTGTTTTTTCCCTGTTTTTACCTCTCGCCCTTCAGATAAGAGAGGTACAGGAATCATGCTAAAAATTGGGAAGTGAGTTTTCAATGAATAAACACGTTTTAGGGTCCCTAGAATACGATTTTAATATTTTCGCGATGATGTCTGTGTGTGTTTGTGTTAGTGTGTGTGTGTGTTAGTGTGTGTGTGTGTGTGTGTGTGTGTGTGTGTGTGTGTGTGTGTGTGTGTGTGTGTGTGTGTGTGTGTGTGTGTGTGTGTGTGTGTGTGTGTGTGTGTGTGTGTGTGTGTGTGTGTGTGTGTGTGTGTGTGTGTGTGTGTGTGTGTGTGTGTGTGTGTGTGTGTGTGTGTGTGTGTGTGTGTGTGTGTGTGTGTGTGTGTGTGTGTGTGTGTGTGTGTGTGTGTGTGTGTGTGTGTGTGTGTGTGTGTGTGTGTGTGTGTGTGTGTGTGTGTGTGTGTGTGTGTGTGTGTGTGTGTGTGTGTGTGTGTGTGTGTGTGTGTGTGTGTGTGTGTGTGTGTGTGTGTGTGTGTGTGTGTGTGTGTGTGTGTGTGTGTGTGTGTGTGTGTGTGTGTGTGTGTGTGTGTGTGTGTGTGTGTGTGTGTGTGTGTGTGTGTGTGTGTGTGTGTGTGTGTGTGTGTGTGTGTGTGTGTGTGTGTGTGTGTGTGTGTGTGTGTGTGTGTGTGTGTGTGTGTGTGTGTGTGTGTGTGTGTGTGTGTGTGTGTGTGTGTGTGTGTGTGTGTGTGTGTGTGTGTGTGTGTGTGTGTGTGTGTGTGTGTGTGTGTGTGTGTGTGTGTGTGTGTGTGTGTGTGTGTGTGTGTGTGTGTGTGTGTGTGTGTGTGTGTGTGTGTGTGTGTGTGTGTGTGTGTGTGTGTGTGTGTGTGTGTGTGTGTGTGTGTGTGTGTGTGTGTGTGTGTGTGTGTGTGTGTGTGTGTGTGTGTGTGTGTGTGTGTGTGTGTGTGTGTGTGTGTGTGTGTGTGTGTGTGTGTGTGTGTGTGTGTGTGTGTGTGTGTGTGTGTGTGTGTGTGTGTGTGTGTGTGTGTGTGTGTGTGTGTGTGTGTGTGTGTGTGTGTGTGTGTGTGTGTGTGTGTGTGTGTGTGTGTGTGTGTGTGTGTGTGTGTGTGTGTGTGTGTGTGTGTGTGTGTGTGTGTGTGTGTGTGTGTGTTTGGATGAATGTTGTAGTAACGATAACTCAAAAACTACTGAATGAAAAAATTTGAAATTTTGCATACAGGATTCTGATACCCTAGATTAGATCTGATTAGATTTTGGTGCCAATCGCACAACCGGAAGTGGCAGTTGCTATGGGTGATGACACCATTATTATACAAAACGGCAATAAAGTTTTACACATATATTTTGTATACCCTATAGTTTATTTTCATCTCATTAAAATTTTCGAAACTTTGGCCATTGTTGCCAGATTTACAAAAAAATAATTTTTTTTCATACTTTTTTGTGTCAACCTGTAAATTTTTGATTCAAAAATGGCGACATCAGATTTTTTATTATCCCTTTGGCGGACACGGCGAGTTAGTGGGTGTATAGCTTGTATGACATCAACGTCTAAAGACGTTCGGACCATTGTGCGTGATGTGACATCTTAATTTTGTGACGTTCTGAGACGTCCTCAAACAAACTCGCTTTCTGTAGCCACAACGTTTCTGGACGCCGAATAAACGTGATATTTTGTTAATGTGTCACATTAAACGCACTAATATTGTATATAACTCTCAAGACTGTAGCTTTTTTTCGGGGAATCCCTGTCTAAGTGACTACTGTAGCTTTGTGTCAGTCTAGTTAAAATTGCGTAGATTGAATGTGTTTGATTGATTTAACGATCTGGAATTCTTTCATCCTATATAAAAGAGCAATAAAATAGAAAAGGGAGAAAATGAAATTAGCTGATTTTAGGGAAGTTATAGTACAATATCTCCTAGAAATAGAATCAGTTGTTGATTCGTGTTTTTGTAAATCAAAATGCTGTAAAAGAGATACCAAATGCAGCAAACAAAGAACAACATTTTTTAGAAGAAATTTTTTATTGTGTTGCCATAAATATATGTTTTTTCTAATATTACAGAGACGTATATGGATGTCTATGGCACAAACTGTATAAAAAAATGTTATAATGTGACAACAACGTCCATAGCCGTTGACCTTTTTTCCTTCATGTATAAGTCGTTTACTTCTTCCTGAATCCTTGGATATATTTTTTTTTTGTAATTGCTTGACTATTAACAAAATTACGGATGGGCGTTATTACTCATACCCATCATTTTACGTGTGTCATACAAACTAACAATGGCTCAGACGTCAATAGACGTCTTTGTCCGTCAAAGTGTTATTTTTTCCTACTTTCCTCAATTTGTCTCTATTTGTATATATTTTTCCCTATTTTTTCCTATTTTTTGAATTTTTCGTATTTATTTTTCACCATTTTTCTTTATTTTTTTCTATACTTATCTATTTGTCTCTATTTTGCTTTAATTTCCCCATTTCACTTTATTTTTCCTCATTATTTTACTTTATGTTTTCCTATCTTTCATTATTTTTCCCTATTTTCCACACGTTTCCTCATTTTTTCCCTATTTTTCCATTATAAAATGTATATGGTTTGTAATTAATATTAAAATCTAAATATGGAGAATAAAAACAGTAAGAGAAATGTTACTCAGTGAACGTTATAGTGTATGGAAATACCGAGTACAGTATTGCAGAACTGGAAATTTTAAAAGTCGTGGAATCTGAAGTTCTAGATCAGCCAGATGAAAAATGAATAAAACAAAACCTTATTGCTAAAAATACAATAATTGGTTACTTGAATGATTCATTTTTAAGCTTTGCAAAAAAGTTAAATAGAACTCAAAAGTTGATAAAAAAATTGATTATAAAATTTGGAGTTAGGAAGGCCATTTAGACAGATGAAAAAAAAAATCAACAATTTGTTGTTTCCTTGAAAATTACGCGTCTAAATTTCGCGAAACAAATTTCTACCTAAAATGTTATTGGTTAAAATTTCCCTATTGAAAGGTAACGAAATAATCGCGAAAAAAGGAAAATTAGCCAAAAAATTAACGTTACTTTAAAAATTCTTATTGGTAATTACCTTATAGGGATTGTTATCTAGTGGTGAATGGCGTCGTTGTGAAGGCAGCCGTCGCGACATCGAGACGTCGCCACTTCACCATTGCTGGAATCCTGAAACAAAACATAAAGTTAAAAAAATAAAAAAGTAAATAATAAAAGTATGACTTATATTTAGTATTAATTTAAAAACGGGACGTAGCACAATAGGCCCATACACATAACTTCTTTTCTAACTGTAAAATAAATTCTTTGCTGCGGATAAAATGGAATAATAATCTACATACTTGTACACGGATTTTAAAATATTAATGCACTTTGTGTGGTGGTTAAAGGACCCCGCACTTTTTAAATGTAAAATGGCGAACCGGTGTGAACTTAGCAGAAAGTTTCTGGCAGCCGATTTTCGCCCAGCAGTTAAATGACCAGTGGCGTCGGAAGATGATTTTATTCGTAAAAAATTCTTTAAAGAGACCTGTGGAAAGGAACATATAAAATAAAATTATTAAATTATTATTAATTAAATATTTCCATATATCAGAAACACTATAAAAATATTATAAAGGGTTTTTTAGGGAAAAGTTTACAGCATCACAATTAAAAAATCGAAAATAATCTTCAAAGTACCCTTGGAAAAGTTTAGCCAAGTTCAAATTTTGCACAAAAATTACTGACTATATGTAGAATTATGGTATTAAGATGTGAATTATTTGCAAACCGTCAAAGGGGTAGTAAATACCCTCATAAGTTGAAAAAAATCAAAAGTACCCTTCAGAAAAGTTTAGCCAAGTTCAAATTTTGCACAAAAATTACTGACTATATGTAGAATTACTGTATTAAGATGTGAATTATTTGCAAGCCGTCAAAGGGGTAGTAAATACCCTCACAAATAGAAAAAAAATCAAATGTACACTTCAGAAAAGTTTAGCCAAGTTCAAATTTCTCGCAAACATTACTGACTATATGTAGAATAACCGTATTAAGATGTGAATTATTTGCAGGCCGTCAAAGGGGTAGTAACTACCCTCACAAATAGAAAAAAAATCAAAAGTACCCTTCAAAAAAGTTTAGACAAGTTGAAATTTTGCACAAACATTAATGACTATATGTAGAATAATCGTATTAAGATGCGAATTATTTGCAGGCCGTCAAAGGGGTAGTAAATACCCTAACAAATAGAATAAAAATGAAAAGTACCCTTCGTCGTAGTTTCTACATTCAAAAATTTTGTGAGGGTAATAACTACGGCTTTGACGGCTTGCAAATAATTCGCATCTTAATACGGTTATTTTACATATAGTGAGTAATGTTTGTGAGAAATTTGAACTTGGCTAAACTTTTCTGAAGGGTACTTTTAATTTTTTTTCTATTTGTGAGGGTATTTGACGGCCTGCAAACAATTCGCATCTTAATACGGTTATTTTACATATAGTGAGTAATGTTTGTGAGAAATTTGAACTTGGCTAAACTTTTCTGAGGGTACTTTGAAGATTATTTCGATTTTTTAATTGTGATGCTGTAAATTTTTGCCTAAAAAACCCTTAATAATATTTTTATAGTGTTTCTGATATAAGGAAATATTTAATAATAATTTAATAATTTTATTTTATATGTTCCTTTCCCCAGGTCTCTTTAAAGAATTTTTTACGAATAAAATCATCTTCCGACGCCACTGGTCATTTGGCTGCTGGGTGAAAATCGGCTGCCAGAAAGTGGCTGCTAAGTTCACACCGGTAAATGGCGACCGGTTAAATTTTATACTTGTGTGGTAGTGTGGAAATGAGTTAAACGGTTCAATTAATTTTTCTGATATTTGTTGCAATATACGTTTGTACCTTGGTTTAATTCTTACCTTCATGGATCCATAAATTAATATATTTTTCTGCTAAAAGTAATACATTTACTTAGTAGTAATAAGTTTTATAATTTTTACTACACGTATATTGTGAAGTACCTGTCTGTACGAAATAGGGACCCATTATTTTAATTATACCCCCAAGCGCCACTGTGCCAACCAAATTGACGTACGCCCCTTCCGTTGCCCTTAAAATGGCCATAATCATCCAAAAATTTCAGTAGAACGATTTCTGATATGTGAAAATTTTTGGATGATTGTGACCATTTTAAGGGCAATTGCTTTCCGAATTCAAAGTGGATAGTCTTGTAGGGTTTTCCAAGACGAGCATTTCTCTATAAAAAAGTCCGGCAAAATCTCAATCTCGTGTTCCGTAGGGTCATTTTTGTGCAAAAAATCTAGTTTTTTAAATGAAAACCCACTTTTGGAGTCAAATTCCGCGAAAATGAAGAAACGAAGCAAAAATCGAGAAAGCGGCATCAATGGGGAATTTTATGACGAACATTTAAAAAAAAATCACCTCAAATGGCCTAACCCCTACATCAATTTGGGTGTCAAGGGGGCGCGACAAAGATGTGAATACCGATATATTTTGTAGGTAATTATAAAATAATTAAAACACCCTGTATATTTTAAAAATTTTACGATTATGCAATTGGAATGTTATTAAATTACTCCGAAGTTACTAAAGAAATGCAAGTTCTCGTTTTAATAATTTCCAAGCATAATTATTTTTGGTGGTTGTCTGTATGACTCACCCTGTATGAAAAGTAATTACAGGGAAATCTTTTAGCCTCAAAATTGTGAACAAGTAGGTATTAATTGTATAAAAATTTTTTTCTGTAAAATTATTAAGTGCTTGCAAAAACCTATTGTGATTTTTAGTTGTACCTTTTACGTACATCTAACCAAAACTTATAATAAACTTATATACGCAACATACGAAAGTTTGAGATGAATAAATGAGCATATCTTCAGAATTAAAATAAAGTTTATTTATTTATTTGTGCAGTCTCACTTCTGCAAACAACTGAGTGGTTCTTCGATAAAAATTATCTTCCAAGTCCACTTTGATAGTAACAACAAAAACTTCTTAGCTGTCAACCCACCAAGAATTACATGTGGTTTCAAGTCGGTATCAATTAGGGCACATCCGCGTTTACAGATTGTTAACATGGTGTAAAACAATTCCCCTTGTATAATTTAATGAGTTTTCACTGTAACTGATACCTCGAAATTAAAATAATCCACTTTTATTGGTGTATTACACCGAAAACATATTACCAACTAAAAGGTTATAATTTACCTCAAGCATATTATTTTGTATTCGAATACTTACAATCGTATTTCTTCTTTACGGTCCCTAATTAGGACTTAAAATAAAATCACAATCAAACGCATTGTTTTTTCTTCTTTGGTATTATGGTGCAAAGGAGGTAGAAACATAAATAAATCCCATGAAAATTGTGTTTTTTCGTTCACCGCCTTGTTTATGTTAAATAGATAAAGAAACCATGGATTTGTTGATTCTAATCACCAGATCAAAAGACGTGCCGAACGATTGACTGCTTGTAAAGTAAAAATAAAATGACTAATCGAATCAAATTTGTATATCTATGAAGAATTAAAAGATTCCGTAAATATATATCTGGTTAATATTTCTAGTAGTTTTCTGGAATATATACAAAGCGTCCCAATATGTTTTGTTAAAAAATATTTAAATTAAAAAACATATATACCTACATAAAAATATGTGAAATTACTTTTTTTACATTTAAATTCTGATTCTGCAAACCCTTGTAAGAAAAAAATTTATTGTTTAAAAGTATTTAGTTAACATAACAAGTTGTGCATTATGACAGGTGAATTCCAGCTGAATCATGACGAATAAAGATGCCTTTAAGATAAGAGAAACAGGTATAAAGTTAAATAACCTGCTACATATATCCTTTGTGTTCTTAAAGGTCCTTATGGTATACAAATGTTATAAAATGAAATTATAACAAGCAGTAAAAAATATAACTTGAAGATTTATAGACGTTAAAATTTTTTTCAGTTTTCTGAATTAAAATAAAGAAAAACAAAACTATTTTTATTAACTCTATACCTAGCTGCGTATATGGAATGTTTCGCCTTTGATGGGCCAATTTCAACTATTTTTTTAATACGGACCTGTGAATATACAGAATGTGTTAAAATAAATTAATATTGTTAATTGTGGTAAAAATTTATGTTTAATATAAATATAAAATTTGTTGTTTAAGGGAACTCAATGTATAAAAATTATTACAGTATAATTAATGGGTCTATCCTTTATAACTGATGTACTGGGCGTTTTTTCAATTTTTCCTATTAATTTAATAAGCCATAAGTTACGAACCACTTTTTTACTTTCCCGACCCACCTCCGAGAAGGGAAAGTATTGTGAACGAGCTAAAAAAATATCCATTTTGAGGTCTGTCTGTCTGTCTGTCTGTGTGTATTCTTCCACGATAGAGGCCACACGTTTAATCCGATTGAGCTGAAATTTGGTATATGGGTTTAGGTTACCGGTCGGAAGTACGACATCTGTCAAACGGAAGTGTGACTATCAAAAAATAACAGATGCAATATGTCACGGAATTTGACATGTAATATGTCATTTGAAAGTCATTGAAAAACTCTATTCAGAACAGTCAAAATTATTTCTCCAACTGTCACCTGTCAAAAATAAACAAAATTCAAAATTTTAAACTTTAACATTAAATATCTGAAAAAGTATTAATCCGATTTTGTTGAAATTTGGCATTTGGGTTTGGGTTACTCGCGTCGGAAGAACCCATCAGTTTTTGTACGACATCTGTCAATCGGAAACAAAAAATGACAATATGTCATTTGAAAGCCATTGAAAAACTCTATTCAGAACAGTCAAAATTATTTCTCCAACTGTCAACTGTCAAAAATAAACAAAATTCAAAATTTAACATTAGATATCTGAAAAGTATTAATCCGATTGAGCTGAAATTTGGTATATGGGTTTGGGTTACCGGTCGGAAGTACGACATCTGTCAAACGGAAGTGTCACTATCAAAAAATAACAGATACAATATCTCACGGAATTTGACATGCAATATGTCATTTGAAAGCCATTGAAAAACTCTATTCAGAACAGTCAAAATTATTTCTCCAACTGTCACCTGTCAAAAATAAACAAAATTCAAAACTTTACATTAAATATCTGAAAAAGTATTAATCCGATTGAGCTGAAATTTGGTTTGTAGTTTTGGGTTAGCCGTCGGAAGAACCCATAAGTTTCTGTACGACATCTGTCAAACGGAATTGTCACTATCAACAAATGACAGATACAATATGTCACGGAATTCGACTTGCAGTATGTCATTTGAAAGCCCTTGAAAAACTTTAATCAGAACAGTCAAAATTATTTCTCCAACTGTCACCTGTCAAAAACAAAAAAATCGGTTGTGTCGCCCCAAAACTTTCCCGACGAGTATCCATGAATACTTTTTCAGAAATTTTTAACATTTTTTACAATTTCTTCACATTTTAAACTTTTTTTGCTTTTAGAATTTATATCATTTTTTAGCTCATTTTGCTTTTCATGTATTTTTGTGCATTTCTTTGCATATGTTTGTATTTTTTTTCACTTTTATTTTGTATTTTTTACTTTTTGGGATTTTTTTGCATTTTAACGTTTTTTAGCATTATTTTAATTTTTTCAGCATTTTTTGACCTTTTTTTTAGATCTTTTGGCATCTTTTTGTGTTTTTTAAAAATTTTTGGAATTTTTTACACTTTTAGCATTTTTTAACATTATTTTACTTTTTTTGACTTTTTTAGATTTTTTGACATTTTTTTTCCATTTTTAGCATTATTTTACTTCTTTCCGGCATTTTTTAAAAATTTTTAGCATTTTTTAACATTCTTTACAATTTCCTTTATCACTTTTTTATCTCTTCAGTTTTTTTAGAACTTTTAACATTTATTTTTTCCATTTTTTGCTTTTCATATTTTATTGTGCATTTCTTTGTATATGTTTGTATTTTTTGCATTTTTTCCATTTTTTTTGTTCGTTTTGAATTTTTTGAATTTTTTTTTATTTTTTTGGATATTTTTTGCATTTTTACCGTTTTTAGAATTGTTTTACTTTCTTCAGCATTTTTTTATATTAACATTAATCATTGAAAAATCCAGGCCCCGCTTTACGAAAAATTAATAATTTCATGTACTGTGTATCAAAATATTTAAAATCTAAAAAATGGGTCGATCTGTCTACTTTTTCGTTCCGTATTTAATTCCACTTTTTCTTGCTCTTTTAATGATTTTCTCAACACATCCGGATTATTTTTAACTTTTTCGCAAACCTTCAATTCTTTGAAGAAATTGTTCTCTACTATGTATTTTTAATGTGGTAATCGCAGGGATTAAAATCTGGTGACCTCGGAGGCTACCTTTGAGGTATCATTATCAATTATACTTTTTATTCTTCTAATGACAAACATATAAAAAAATGGGTTCCAATAATTTCAATTAAGTATATGAATCTTTACATTTATTACGAAAACGTATTATTTACTATTTTTTTATCTTATTATATTTTCAAGCAGATTTTAAATATTGTGATATTCAAGGTGTTGTTTTGTGGGTACAAAAAATTGTTAAATTTTCCGTAAAGGACCTTCTTTAGCGATTAATATGTCCATTGAAACTTAACATGTGTGCCCAATATAAAAAGATATACCAGGTAGTTTGTAAAATAAAAAGGCAAAATTGTCATTTTATGACTTCTAACGACCCTTAACGTATGTCCGTTTACCAATGAAACACCCTGTATGCAAAAAATTATTATTTTAATAAATGAACTAAAAAAGTCACGTACCACATAAATTATTATTAACAAAATTAGGGAACGGCAACTAGTTTCGGCCTACAAGCCATAAATTGGTTGAAAACATGTTGATTTCCATATGTAACTCCTCCCTTATTACTTAAAAATCAACTCCTTGTGATTTGTTTAAAATTTTCAACATGTTTTCAACCAATTTATGGCCTGAAGATGGCTTGTAGGCCGAAACTAGTTGCCGTTCCCTAATTTTGTTAATAATAATTTATGTGGTACATGACTTATTTCTTGAACACTGGACTACATTTGAGATATGGATAACCTTATGGATTTAATTATTATTTTGATTACCTAAACATTTTGTTAATTACTTATATTCAATTTACTTATGCAAAAAAGTTTTCATTAAATTCTATAAAATTTTCTGCATTTCCTTAAATTCATACAATTAAAAAATTTTAGAGAACAAAAGTACGGCTCTGTTATTTATTTGCAACATTTAGTGATAATGCAAGTAGTCAGTTAAGACGAAAAGATTTGTGTGTGGTTTTGTTTTTTGTTTTTTTTTTCGCTTCTCTAACCTGAAAGGTAAGAGACAGGAAACAATATTTACGTCCTTGATTACTCAGCGTCACATATATT
Source organism: Neocrepidodera transversa (assembly GCA_963243735.1). NCBI lineage: Eukaryota > Metazoa > Arthropoda > Insecta > Coleoptera > Chrysomelidae > Neocrepidodera > Neocrepidodera transversa. The sequence continues at coordinate 19,241,758 of OY725350.1, forward strand.
TAAATTAAAATTGGAGAAAGAAGCAAATAAGTACTATGATTTTATTAATTTGTGTCCTTCACAAAATCTTACCTTTTTGTTTAATAATCCATGATTCCCAGTAATTAGTCACGTTTAAAATAAAATTAGTAACACAAATTAAACACGATAAAAATTTATACTTTATCTTCATCTAACTATTGTCACATTTTCATCATTTATTTTTAAATAAAATATTTAAAAAAATAACTTTGAACAGAACGTGGTATAATTTTTGTAATCGCGTCGTAGAGACGTAGCCGTAGGGTCGTAGTAGGTGGTTACCGGTGCGACTCGTCGATCGAGCATGCAAAAGTTGACTAACCCAATCTCAATCTCCTTTATGGATTCTTTTTACTTCTTGTTTTGGTTGTGGTCCATCTGGTTAGCATGAGCGTACGTACTCTTTTTAGAGTTTATTTCGATCTGGATTTGTCAAAATATATATTCATAGAAAATATTTATTAACATTATTCTTCATTGATTTGTTTAATTAAAAATTTGGGTATTAAGTTGGGATTATATCAAAATAAACCTGGGCATTATTTTTTGAGATATCTAAAGTTTAAGTTGACCCCCGGACAAATTAAATACAGAAATACAGAAAATGAATATCTAGACTAGAATTTTCCTAAATTTTCAATTATAATCTCCCTAGGGCATGAATTATTACCGGAAATTTTTTGACATGAATTTTCTTTTAAAATGCATGTACGAGACAAATGTCAAATGTCATTTTACTATAAAACGTTAAAAATTTCCAGTGTAATAGCATGCTCCTTTACTCCACAGAGGACAAAAATTTCCGGAATTTTTTTGCTATAGTAACGATCCAAAATACAGGCTTTTAATTGGTCGAAAATGTTGGGTGTGAAATTTTTTCAGGCGATGTGGTTTTGGAAAAAATCAAGAAAAACACTTTTTTCCCAAGTATAAAGCTGAAGAAGTATATCAACTAATTTTTGTGAAATAATTTATTTTGCTAAAATAAGCATCCACATATTTTTTCAAAATTTTTCAATTTACGGTTTTGGTCCAAAAGAAAAAACATTTGTTAAATCATTTCTAAATCATCTATTTCTTTATATTTATATAAATATTGTTGAAATCTATTTGAAAGAATCATTTTAACGAAAACAAATATACGACTTTTGGGCAGTACCAATTAACATGGTATAATAGTTGGAAATATTTTCAATTTTTTCATTAGAATTGAATTTTAGTAAACATGTGACTTCGCGAATTTTACAACTCGTCCTCCCACCTTGTTACATTTGTTAATCCCCTCCATTCTTCTTAACAGGTGACGTATTTTACGGATGGCCCTAATGGGGGAGTTCCCTCAATGTTGCCAACCTAGAAAAAGGTCTACCAACTGGGAGGGATTATTTTTGGTCAAAATCTACTTCATTATTTTCGCAATGATAAAATATGTCTACAAAATTCTATTGGGCTTTCCAGAATATATTAGCGAAATATAATGATTTTAATAAAATCTTACTTCTGATTGGTTGAGATTTCGTTGTCAAAGGTGAATTTTGGTGAACTACCAATTCGTACCCTTGGTTAAACCTTTGGTAATTTAAGAAATGTCACTTTGAAATGTCATCTTGGAATACGAAGGGCATGACAGGGACGCGCCTAAACGCAACTCTCCATCCATGTCAAATGTCAATAGTGTAAACACACACTCCGTTGTCTATATAAAGATTAATCAGATAACGACAAAACACAACAGGCGAATTTGTGATTTAAAATTGAAGCAATTTGTTTAAAGTTATTTATAATTACTCATTACACCTGTACCGTTTAGAACGTTTGCCGTTTCTATATCATTCACTTCCAGCTGAACATCCTCCCTTTCGATGTTCAGGGTTAATATATATCTTTCCTTTTCCATTTTGACTGTTGGAAACATGCTGTATATTGTATATCATTTTTTTATATTGAAAAAATAGTAGTGGGTTTTTTATCTATGTCAGTTAGACTTTTGATGCGAAGTAAGAAATATATTTTTTTTCTGCTCACATCTTACTATTCAAAGAGTCTGGTGAACGAGGAACAGCGGGTAGCAGTTTTTGCCGTTCACAACATTGACTTTGACTAAATTTTTAAAATAAACCCTTAGTGACAAAGTGACCTATATGTCAACCAGACTTTACCCAACTCTAAACTTAGGTAGATATTGGTACGAAATGGACAAAACAATGACGTCACGAAGGGCTAAATAGTGACGTCACATATGTCACAACTACCAAAATATCTATAACCAAATCCGCCTAAACGCGATCGGTACGTACCGCTACTCATTGGTTCTTCGCCTAAATTCGCCTTAAGTATAATAGAGCGACATGTTTCATTTTCAGATTATAGAATATTCAAACTACTCGCCAAATTCAGTTTAGTTCCACCAATCCTCCAAGGCTGTAGGTCAGTCGCTGAAAATGAAACATGTGGCTCTATTATACTTACTCTATGACGAATGACATCTGACAACGAAATTTCAACCAATCAGAAGTAAGAATTTATTAAAATCATTATATTTCGCTAACGATATATTCTCGAAAGCTCAATAGAATTTTGTACACATATTTTATCATTGCGAAAATAATGAAGGAGATTTTAACCAAAAATAATCCTTCCCCGTTGGTAGACCCTTTTCTAGGTTGGCAACATTGAGGGAACTCCCCCATTCCTTTTAAATAAGCAACTTTTTTCATATAACCGTCTCTTTATCTATTAGTTTTTGACATAGTAATGTTATTTCTTCGCATATGAAAGAAATCTAATAAGATAATAATAATAATTAACCTACAAAACGCCTTTATACCTCTAGGGATATATGCAGCACTCCGATTTTTTATTAAAAACTAAAAAAACTTTTGTAATTTATACTTTTGCAAATAAGTTGTAATTCTCTTTTTGACTTTTTCTTTTCAACAGACGGTAACAAAAACAAGAAAGAAGATGATTATTAGTTTATAAAAAATACTCATTGCCATGTGCACAGACTTCCCTTAACTCTAAGTTGTACCTTAAATGTTTTAAGTGACAGTTGTTCTTTTGCACCAACCTGAAAGTCTCCCTTAAAGTATCTAAAGTTGTACTTAAACTAAACCGCAGAATCTCTTCGGCTTATGAATTTAAGGTACGAAATCTAACCTCAAAATTACATTATTTGATTTGTTTCTTGTGTACTTCTCGACGTGTGTTTTTAATACCTTTAATTGTATTTAGATGTGATAGAGGATGATTAAGAAAAATTTGAAATATTAAATGTTTGGTTTTCCGCGTCGAATTTATGAAAGACTTGATTTATTTCACCAATATGATGAAACGGAATTTTTTAAAAGATTTAGGTTAACTTCATACACTGTGCTGGACCTGTTGCCTCAAATTGAAGCATATTTAGAACGGCCATACAACAAGTATGGTATATAACAATGATTTTTCCTCGGTAGTTAGTATAGTTTGGTGTTCCTATTTTTCTTTTTAGGATTCCGTACCCCAAAGGGCCGAAACGGAACGATATTGCTCTCACTCGCGTGTCCGTCCGTCCGTCTGTCACACCGGTCTAGCAGCTAAACGGTTGGAGCTAGTCTTCAAATTTTCACAGTATATGCGCCAAAGCCATTTAAATTATAAAATATATTTTTAAATGTTTTCAAGGTGGGCTCCCATACCGCTAAAGGGGGGCGCTGAAAAAAAAATTGGTCAACCCCATCAAGTGAGGTGTCGTTGAAAAGAGCTCATTGAGTAGATAAAAAATATTGCAAAACGTAGGCATGAGAAGCCACCAAAGTCAGCATTTTTTACAAAATTTTGTTCCGAAGTATTTTTTAACTTTCCATTGACCTATGAACTTGGTGATAATGTTTATTGTTACGTATATTTTACCAACAAATACCAATATATTAATAAATATGATTTTTTCATTACCATTCCCCATTTTTAAGTCTCCGTACCTGCGAATTGTGATATTCGATACTTTATTATTTTTATTTGTGTAATCGTATTAGTTTTATTAAAAAAACGCATTTTTTTTTCTTATAATTTTTGTTCTATCTTTGTTCGTTGCATTTCAAAATTTGTTAATATATCTAAGTATATATGCGGATTGTGATATTCATAATTTTTTCTCCTTCGTTGAATACACATGCGCCAGGTTATTTTTCTTTTCACTTTTTTAAATCTTTTTACCAAGTATTTTTGACTTATTAGTTCGAATAAAATTTGAAAGTCCTTTAAGAATGACACTAATGACAGTCATGACGGATAGAAAGCTAAATTTCTGTCCAAAAAGGCATTAGACAGTGGCATTCAAACAATAATCTCAAACTTTGTTAAGCCTAACATTTAATAAAATGGTGCAGTTAAATTCAGTTTTAAGGATAACTTAAATTAAAGTACAACTTACATAAGTATGTGTTTTATGGATAGTCTGTGCACATGGCAGTCAATGTCACAAAAACAATAGTATTAGGCAGTAACGTAGACAAAAACATTTCTTATTTAAACGTGGCAATGCCGCATAACGAGAATTTTTCTTTTACTGCCATGCGTTTAGACTCCATAAAACACACACTTATGTAAGTTGTCCTTTACTTTAAGTTATCCTTAAAACTGAATTTAACTGCACCATTTAAATAAATGTTAGGATTAACAAAGGTTGAGATTATTGTTTCAAAGCCACTGGCTTGATGCTTTTTTGACAGAAATTTAGCTTTCTATCCGTCATGACTCTCATTAGTGCCATATTTTAATATACAGTGTGTACAAAAAGTAACGTAACTTGTTAATAATTCGTTGTTTTTTGATGTTTACAAAAAAGATTTAAATAAAAGTTTTAGGAAATAAATATCAGTAAGAATCAATTTTTGATTAATTGCCTAAAACTTTTATTTAAATCTTTTTTGTAAACATCAAAAAACAACGAATTATTAACAAGTTACGTTACTTTTTGTATTTGTATTCATTGTCATTCCGTGTTTATTGTGAAGTTACAATATAAAATAAATATGGAGAATACTGTTAACCTGTGGATAATTTTAGAAATTACCCACACGTGATACGTGATTTGCTTAAATAATAAGTTTGAACATATTTAAGCATGAGCTCTAGTAGCCGCGTGACATAGTGCCCGCTAGTGGTGCACAATAGCCTTTTATTTATTTTTTAAATACACAGGCTAGATTTAAGAAAGTCCAGACGTCTTTAATAAAATAAATATATTTTTTAGGTTAGATAACCAAGTTTAATGTTTTAACGTGTGGGTAATTTTTAAAATTATTCACAGGTTAACGTGTGTGTAGTCTCGGCTTATGGAGAAACGCAACATTTAATATTTCAAATATTTCTAAATCATTCCCTTTCATATTAAAATTCACTTTTGTACTATGAATACACAGCTTTGTTTACAAAATTAGGTATTAAAAACTCACGTCGAGATGTACATAAGAAACAAATAACGCAATTTTGAGGTTAGATTTCGTACCTTAAATTCATAAACCGAAGAGAATCTGCGGCTTAGTTTAAGTTCAACTGTAGATACTTTAAGGGACACTTTCAAGTTGGTGCAAAAGAACAACTGTCACTTAAGACATTTAAGTACAACTTAGAGTTAAGGAAGTCTAGTAAGCATTAGCGAAAAATTTTATGTCAACAGTATTCTGTATCAACGAATAAGTCATACCACAAAATTTATTCAACGGTTAACAGTTGATTAACTTGGCAACTTGTTTCGGCCAATGATGGCCATCATCAGGCCTACAATACAAAATAGGAACATTGGAATAACAATATATTAAAAAGTTACTTACAAAAATAACGAAGAAGTTGTACATAGTTTTAAAATTTGGTATAAAAATTAAACGGTAACATGTTAAAAAATGTCAAAAAATTATTTAAAAAACAACTAGTTGAAAACTTCAACCAATATGTGAACCTCTACACTAGATGATCAGAGTTATGTATTATCACATCAAAGTGCATCCTACGATGCACTCCGAAAAGGAAAAATTTGAAGTTTTAAAAAATTAACCGGTATTGCGTAATACCATGCGGCAGCTAATGGCTTATAACAAATGACAGAAAGGTAAAATTGAAATTTTTAACGTAAAAAAGAAACCGAAAGGGAAAATGGTAACAGACCACAAGTTGAAAAACGTATAGACGGAGACCAAAATTGAAGAAGTATATAAAATTCTTGCATTTCAATTAATACATACCCTATTGGTCTCCTTACAGCACTACCGGGCAACAACAGGGAAGAATCCCTCTTTATGCACCTTCTTTCCACGATTTTTAGTGTCTGATGTATCCTTTGGAAAATAACGCTCCCAAATTTACCGTTATAGATTTTCTGTCTCCAGCTCCCACATGAGATCAACAACCAAGGTTCATACAATTTCTGATTAAAATTTCCCTGTTTGTGTTAAAAAGAGAACTGATAATGGCTCCATACCTAAGCATAATTTAACACATCGCGTAAAGGCGGGTCCCCACCAAAGCAACACATGTTGACGACATTGTCAACTTTGTTGCTATTTTCATAAACATCGTCGTGGCCACCACCTACGTCGTTTTTGGATACTTCCTAGTCTCCGAAAGAGACATGTATATAAAGGTAGTGACTTGCTAACTGACCTTAATAATTTGGACGATTCCAATCCCCTTCGCAATGAATTGAGAAGTAGTTTTAAAAATTTCTTGAGAATGAGTTCAGTTGAGTTTGAAACATTGCTCCAAATGGTTGGCCCCAGGGTTTGTAAAATGGACACAAATTACCGAGGTGCAATTCCCCTTCAAGAGCGACTTGTAATTACTTTTAGGTTTTTAGCTTCTGGAGATTCATTCATAGTACGTTTTGTTTCGGTTTTTATACCATAAATGCTTCGAATCACAAAGTTCAGGGTGAGACTGATATTTTTCGATGAGCTGTCTTATTATTTCATTACTCCACTCCATACTAAATTAAAAACTAAACAACAACAAAAAATCCCTGCAAACTCTACGCCTGGCCAAGTATAAATGAATGGCAAAACTGACAAAATAATAAAATATCCGAAAAAAATCTGTAATAAAAGGTTTGTTTTGGTTCTAATTTAAGAACAGTTCGACCATGCGCATTAAGTTCGGAGTGTTTTGGTTTTATGAAAATCGATTCGGAACCAGTCATTACAAATAATTTTGTGTTTTGGTTCGTGTGTAAATTTATTCCAGAACGGTTATCGAACCACACAAACAGTACTTGGTCGACGATAAGAATATTTTTAGGATTTTCAGTGCACACATGCGTATTGTGATTGTGATTGTGAAATATACTACCGGGCAAAAACTGATATTTAAAAACTATTTAAATATATAATATATTAAAATATATCTTAATAAATTATCAAACAAAAATAAAAAGCAAATACTTGGGAATTAAACCATTGCTTTTTAAACCAATTGTATTATTCCAAAATATTAACATTCTGAATAACTTGGCGGTTTCCATATTAAATTAGTATTTTTTTATATGCTAAAATAATAGAGAATTTTATGCTATAAATGCTGGATAACCTATAAATATAAAATATTCTTCTATTTTTGTAATATAAAATTAACTAGCTTAACAGAGGCCAGATAATAAAAAAGAAGATTTTAATTAGTGTTTTAGTTTTCGGTTCCTAGAATCAGTTCGGAATCGGTTTAATAAATATATACCACCAGGCAACTTGTTCTGCGCAGTTCTCAAATAATTTGCGAACAGTTGTAAATACGAAACCAAAACAAACCTAATATTGATTCGGTGGAGACACATTTCGACATGTTTGTAAACATTGTCGAGGAATCTATTTTTCTTTGATGTGCCGCTCCTTGAGCGAAAACGAAAACAAAGTTGGCAACTTGAATTTGCGACATAAAAGTCGACGACTTTCCCGAATTTTCGGAAACTTTGTTGCTTTGGTGGGGACCCGTCTTAATGCAGTGTGGTTACGTCTGCCTCTGCATATATTCCAGTATTGAACTGTAATGCTGCCCACAGACTAGCATACATGTGGGTCATACATGTTTGTTATACATGTGTATCGTACATGTATGACAAGGGGTTTTATCCACAGATCTACACACTTCCTTATCACACAAGTAGTTTGTTTAGTACGCGATGAACAGTGACAACGAATACATTCTACTGGCAGCGGCGTACGCTGTTTTGATTAACAAGAAAAAATTAGTTCAAAACAAAAAAAATCGAACAAAATGGGTCAAAGATTGGCATTTATAAACGTTTTAGAAATGTTTCTTAAATCTGACATTGTCCAGCAAATGAAAATAAATTAAATATTAATATAATAATTACAAAAAGTAAAAATATATAGGCTGCGGGGCATTACGAGACACTGTACTAAAAATGTGTGCGAATAAAGCATGATGGTGACCACACACCGACACACTTGTATGATGTTCATGCTTGAGCATGCATGAATTCCGGTCAGGTCCGAAAACTTGTGTGACGTACATGTTTACAATTTTTTGCCCACACACTGGTAAACATGAATGCGCAAGAATGCTTGACAACCATGTATGACGCACATGTATGCTAGTCTGTGGGAAGCTTTAGTCGAAGGCCCCTTCTATGTTGAATAATACTCTTTTAATGCAACTTCTTTGTTTTTCAATGCCTGTTTAGCCTTTGCAGACTTCCCTGATTAGTAAGCAAACTAGTATCGATCTCTTTGGGTTGTCCTCTATGTATCTGTCTATTAATTTCCTCAGAGTTTTTAGAAGAAATGATGTTAAGCGTATTGGTCTTCTTGTAAGAGGTTTTCCTTGGTTTAGAAATGAAGATCACTTTAGCAGTATTTTGGAACTTTCAGACAGCTTAAGCAGTAGTCCCTACAGTTATTCCTAACCTTTCTGTAGAAGTGCTGTAATTATTCCATTAGGTTTCTCTTCGTAGAGGTAAATTTCGTATTAAGAAAAACGTGATTTTGGTCTATTCCAAAGTTTTCTCTTTTGTGTTTGTGAGTTCTCCTTATTCGTTTTTCAGAAATACTTAGTTGTCTTCCTGTAATGTTTTCCTGGATCTGAAATATTCTGAGACTTTCAATGCCTTCACAGAATTTTCTATCCTCATGGCGTAATCATATATGCTCTTCGGTAAGTTTTATAGATTTCTCAGGTTGAAAATTTTATGAATTTCCGCACTATTTTTCGGATAGGTCCTGATTTAACCACACGTTGTCATATCCATATCTTCTTATTTTTAATGGACAATTTCTTTCAAACGCAAATTGTAATCATATATTGAGAATTGATTTTGAGTAATTTTTTGGACAGTTTTTTGACTATTTACAAGAGTATTAATTTGTTATTACTCTGAAATATTGCTTTAAACCAATCACAATGGACTCATCCAGTGACTTTTTTTATATTCTTATTTTATAATTTTGGCCTACCATAACACATTGCACCGGGTCCAGCCCTTCTGAGACCGATCCTGCGGCTGTAATTAATTCTTAAAATTTGAATATCGGGCTATAGTGGCTTGTGACGTGGCCCAATTGAAACAGATTATATTTGGCTATGTTGTCATATCGATAAAACTGGCAACTCTCGTTTTCTCATTTGTTATGATTAAAAGAAGGAAATTTTTTTCTACAAACGAACAAATCTAGAATCTTGGCAATTCTGTAGAAAGTAAAACGTCAATTATTGGTCAAAAAGTAGCGCCACTTTCAAAATATATTAATGACTTTTTATTGATTTTTATTAATTAATGAATATTATAAGAACAATGAAAATCAACATAAGCAACTAGGATCTTTAAGCTATTCATTCATTAATATAAAACCAATAAATTCGTTCCTACTGGATAAGTCCATTAAATTTCTACATATATATTTTATGATATGACAGTTACATTAATATTAATAAATAATATTTGTAAAAAAATATCTTACCGAATTCCCTTCGTGCTTGAATTAGATAACGGAAAATGTTCTGCTATTTCCGGTAATAAGAGAGATTATAAAGACGGATTCCCACTAGGCGGATTTTCTGTATCCTTCGAATTCGAAAATAAATTCGTAATCGACCAACAGAATTGGATACAGAAAATCCGCCTGCAGATTTTTCGCCTAGTGGGAATCCGTCTTTAGTCATAATTATTTTTTTTTACATAAAATCAATTTAAATTCAAGTACGCCAATGGCGTCTTCATATAACTCACGCTAACAAGACTCGATGGGACTCCCTCCGCGCCATTCGAGGTCCCCGGTCTGGTTGTATTATCTTCAATCTTCGTAGTCCATCCAGGAAAAGTCTAACCTAACCAACACCGAAGGAGCACTAGACTGATTTTTTTAATCAAGAGAGGCGTACCGAACGATTTTTTTTTAAATGGAAACAAGTTAAACACTCAGTTTAGTCGTTGTCGTATTGTGTTTATTATTTTAGAGTTTTTTTTTATAAATAATATAGGATGGCCCACGTTTTAGTAAGTTGATACCTCAAAAGCGCTGAGAATGATAAATATAGATATAGTTATGAGTGTTGCCAATGGATTAAATGAAAAGATCCTCCTTTCAACTTCAAATTATCCGATTTTTCCTAAAATTATCCGATTTTTCCTAAAATTATCCGATTTTTTAACTTTATAAAATTACTTGTTACATCTTATTTTTAGTTGGTCCAAGAGCGTAGATATGGGGAGGGTAAAGGATACCAAAAATAGCACGAAAAGAAGAAATAAAATATTTGAAATGTAAAAACTAACAAATATATTTGTCTAAAAGTTTGATTATCCCGCCCACAGGAAAAAATTACCCTCCCTCCAGGAAAAAAGTTATCTACGCTCTTGTATACAGCGTGTTTCACAATAGCGTTTCATCGCGAGGGTTAGGAGAAAATAATCAATCAGATAATCACTTTCGCAACTGAAAGTTAGATACAATTATAGAATCACTGTTGCGAAACAGATCCGGAAAAAAGTGAAAAGAAATAAACGGAAAACTCCAGAAAATCAAAGAAATAATGCCAAAAAGTATTTTTCGCAGAAAATCAAGGAAAAATGATATAAAAATGCCCACAGTTTAAACTGGGGAAATTTTTTCCTAAAATTCTTTCAATGAAAATGAAAGTAAGGAAAAAACACATATAAAGTGCAAAGTTTTACAAAAATAAATTTTTTCACGAAAGTTAGGAGAAAACTCTAAAAAGGCCTAGAAAAAATCACACATGAATTGGAAAAAAAACATAATACATTTTTCCACAGATTAATTTGAATAAAAAGAAGAAAGAATGCATTTTTCCACAGTTAAATTTGAACAAAGAACAAGAATGCATTTTTTCACTGTTAGTTTGGAAAAAAAGGAGCACGAATACATTTTTGTACATTGAAATTTGAAAAAAAGAAGACAAAATGCATTTTTCCACACTCGAATTTAAAAAGAAGAAACAGGAATGCATTTTTCCACTGTTAATTTAAAAAAAAGATGCAGGAATGTATTTTTCTACACTCGAATTCGAAAAAGGAAGTAAGAATACATTTTTCACAGTTAAACACAGATTAAAATTTAGAATTACTAACTTTTCGGTAAATTGTTGAGTTGCTGTAGTTCAGTTCACAGAAAAACAGCAAAAATGCAGTTTTGAAATATGAATTGAAGTAAAAACAAAAATGCATTTTGTCCTACAAAAAATTGGAAAAAACAGCAAAAATGCATTTTTCACACACAAATTTGAAAAAACCGGAAGCAACAATGAATTTTTTTCCGCAGAAATTTATAAAACACAGCAACAATGCATTATTCCCCACAGGAAACTAAAAAACAAAACAAAAAATATTTTTTCACATAAAAATTTTAAGTTCAAAGCAAGAATGCATTTTTCACCCGCAACCAATTCTATCTGTAAAGGGGTGAAGGGGGTAATTACCCACCCAGGATACCAAAAAATAGCACGAACAGAAGAAATAAAATATATGAAATGTAGAAACGGACAAAGTTTCATTACCTCTCACAGGAAAAAGAATACCTCCCCCCTCCCCAGGAAAAAAAATAATCTACGCCCTTGAGTTGGTCTGGACTTTAGACTTCAGAACTCAATTAAGTATTTTATGGTAATGAATAAAAGCAAAGGTTAAACGTTTTTTCTTATTAAAAAAGGTAACATATACATATATTAAATTTTATAAATAACATTTGGTACGCATTATTAGGTAACCAGAAGTGCATTGAAAAAATATATTAAAAAACAATCACAGCAATTATCTACTTGTGAAAATTTATCTTAAAGGAAAACTTTAAGTAAACATGAACTCTATTCCAGGAATTATCACAGGTGTTTTGATTATTAAATATTGATTGATCCGCAACACAGCAATAACACTCGAGGTATTATAGAAAACCATTGGGCATGTTTTGTACTGACGTGAATTGAGTGTCATGATAATAAGCGACGAGATGATCTAAATTTAAGGCTGAGAACTAGACAGCGCCATGTTGTCTAATTCAAACTAATGAATGTCAAAATCTTGTCATTTTTGCCTTCAAGAATCTACAACATTGTTGCCAAATTCAAAATAATACTTTGCCTTGTTAAATCCCATATTTACCATTTTCAACTGAAAATATTGATGTTAATTTTACGGTATCATGTCAGATTTAAAATTATCCGTTTTTTATCATATTTTCGGTTGGGTGAGAAAATTATCCACAATAGTATTAAATTATCCGCAAATCGGATAATTATCCGCCAATCGGCAACACTATAGTTATATAAAGTTAGCACATAACGCAATCCGGATCTTTTTCCACCATAATTTTGTGCGTTTTTTGTGCAATTTATATGTGAAATCAAAAAAGTTTTTTTTTAAATAATGTTTTACCACATCACTAAGTTGATTATTGTTTCTAGGTTCCCTGAGTCCAAAAAACCCATTATTGGAAAAATGTATGTATATATGAGTGTGTGTGATCAAATTTTTCGATAACGACTTTTTTTAAACTACTCCAATTTTCACCAACAATTGTTTTGGTTCTATCTTAGAACTGATTAATTTTTGGTGATCATCGAGGAACATTGATAGTAATGTTAATCCTGTCAAAATCTTAAAAAAATCGTAAAAAAAATTGAATGGATTAAGTTTTGATAAAAAAGTTTTTTACATTGATTTTATGGCATATAATCCTGCAATGAGGATATCATCTTCATACTCTTTGCCATTGTTAATAAATTCGATAACAAATACAGGTTACAGATGATTAATAGATAAAAGGTCATAGTACCTTGAAGCAGAAAGTGACAAATTTGTCAATAAGCTGTCTAATTGTCTATAAGGTGCGTTCAGTAATGCCATGAGAAGAGACATATAAATTATAATATACAGACTTGCGTTCGAAAATATTGTCAAAAATAGTCAAATTAACTGAACTGTAGCAGGACTTGGAGTAGTATAATGACGGTACTTATATTGTACAAAAAAGTATATAAACAACTCAATTCCTAAAATTAACTACAATATAATAACAATTAAGACATTTTAAGATCACTTACGATTGCCTCTGTTCAGTTATTGTATTTTTATAAAATTTTAGAAGTAATATTATTTTAATTTTGACTTTGACAATCTTTATTTATTTATATTTTCTTCACTTCGGCAATCGCAGTGGCGTATCTTATAAACATTAACATTTAACATAAAAATACATTTAATGGTCCATTATCATGTTTTGACAAATATTATCTGCAACACTAGACATTTCTAGTTAAAAATAAGCTATAATAAATCTTTCTTAAAAAAAAATACTACATATAAATAGAGGGAATGTGTTATGTTGGTCACAACCCATTTTTTTTTAAAATGGATTAAAAATATGTATAATATATAAAATTAAGGATTTTCTTTATCCTGATTATCCTGGACACAGCATTTTTAATTTTTTCTTATTTAATGGGTTTTTTCTGTTTTTTTATGATTTTTTTTTATAATTTTTTTACGATTTTTTTATGATTTCTAATGATTCTTTATGATTTTTTACAATTTTTTATGGTTTCTTATAATTTTGTATGATTTTTTATGATTTCTTATGATTCTTTACGGTTTTTTATGATTTTTTACAATTTTTTATGGTTTCTTATAATTTTGTATGATTTTTTATGATTATTTATGATTATTTATGATTATTTATGATTATTTATGATTATTTATGATTATTTATGATTATTTATGATTATTTATGATTATTTATGATTATTTATGATTATTTATGATTATTTATGATTATTTATGATTATTTATGATTATTTATGATTATTTATTATTATTTATGATTTTTTATGATTTCTTATGATTTTTTACGGTTTTTTATGATTCTTTACAATTTTTTATGGTTTCTTATAATTTTGTATGATTTTTTATGATTTCTTATGATTCTTTACAGTTTCTTTATGATTTTTTACAATTTTTTATGATTATTTATGATTATTTATGATTATTTATGATTATTTATGATTATTTATGATTATTTATGATTATTTATGATTATTTATGATTATTTATGATTATTTATGATTATTTATGATTATTTATGATTATTTATGATTATTTATGATTATTTATGATTATTTATGATTATTTATGATTATTTATGATTATTTATGATTATTTATGATTATTTATGATTATTTATGATTATTCATGATTATTTATGATTTTTTACGGTTTTTTATGATTCTTTACAATTTTTTATGGTTTCTTATAATTTTGTATGATTTTTTATGATTATTTATGATTATTTTTGATTATTTATGATTATTTATGATTATTTATGATTATTTATGATTATTTATGATTATTTATGATTATTTATGATTATTTATGATTATTTATGATTATTCATGATTATTTATGATTATTTATGATTATTTATGTTTATTTATGATTATTTATTATTATTTATGATTTTTTACGGTTTTTTATGATTCTTTACAATTTTTTATGGTTTCTTATAATTTTGTATGATTTTTTATGATTATTTATGATTATTTTTGATTATTTATGATTTCTTATGATTCTTTACGGTTTTTTATGATTTTTACAATTTTTTATGGTTTCTTATAATTTTGTATGATTTTTTATGATTATTTATTATTATTTATGATTATTTATGATTATTTATGATTATTTATGATTATTTATGATTATTTATGATTATTTATGATTATTTATGATTATTTATGATTATTTATGATTATTTATGATTATTTATGATTATTTATGATTATTTATGATTATTTATGATTATTTATGATTATTTATGATTATTTATGATTATTTATGATTATTTATGATTATTTATGATTATTTATGATTATTTATGATTATTTATGATTATTTATGATTATTTATGATTATTTATGATTATTTATGATTATTTATGATTATTTATGATTATTTATGATTATTTATGATTAATTATGATTATTTATGATTTTTTATGATTTCTTATGATTTTTTACGGTCTTTTATGATTCTTTACAATTTTTTATGGTTTCTTATAATTTTGTATGATTATTTATGATTGTTTATGATTATTTATGATTATTTATGATTTTTTATGATTCTTCTGTTTCTGATATAATAATAATGATGCGATTAACCTAGTAGCTTCTTTATTGCCCACCACTGTTAAAAATTACCTTACCAAAATTGGTTCAGCCAACAAACAGGTAAACAAACAATTATCAAGTTCTCATCGTTTCATTCTAATAATACGAATATTTCTCTCCGTCTTCGGCTAAAATACTTAACAAGGGTTAAGTAGTATCCACCAACTAAAATTAGTCCGGTTCCAATAGATTAAAAATAAAAATAATTATTTATAACAGTTGTTTTTGCCATAAATAAAATTAAACAAAAATAATAAAGTTGTTTACTTTTAATTTTTATGCTCAAATTTATTTTTTATTCGACAAATTAGTTCATTAAATGTACAGAAAAAGTCACCATAAAGAAAGACTAATATCAAAAAATTAATTTATTAATTTTGATGATTCATAATGTCTTTTGTATCCCCCCCTTATAAATATTTCCCCTATGAAAACGAGATTCCAATTCCCCTTAAAAAAGAAAGACTTATAGAAATATCAAATTCAGAAGAGAGAAATAAATAAATGACATTTTAGAAGTAATTTACCAAATAACTTGAACAATCATGAAGTTTTTGCATTGTCGCCATGTTACACAATAGATGAAATATTTTTTATACATATATCGGCAACAGCGCATTTTTTAGGAAACAAACAATAAAGTTGGTTGTAATGCATGTTGGACATTCAAAAAATTTTTAGCTATCATATTTGAAACTTTAAATTTGTTTATTTTCTGTTAATAGTAGATTACATACCGAGGCGGGAAATGCATCATTACTGTCGAGGGCAAATATAGATCACCGAGACGCTGGCGCTGAGGTGATCTATTGCCCGAGACAGGAATGATAATTTCCGCCATGGTTTGTATACTATTTTATTCACAAACATTTTATTTTAATCCACTATTTGAAAAGAATATATAGTTGTTAATTTTAAAAGTGACTATGTGACATGTGTATTAAAATACTAGTTGTATTTTCTTTTTTTTAATACACAGGCTAGATTTAGATAACCAAGACTTCTTTTAATAAATTAAATATAAATAGTGTTTCGCATGCCGCCCTGGATTGACTGCCTCGTAAATTTATTACCAATATCTAATAAAATTTGAAATTTTATCATTGCAGCCAACCTAAATTTAATTATTCATACTAACAGACACATCTAGTGCTCTGGTCCCAGATAGTTTGGAAAAAGAGCACCAGATGGATCAAAATTTATTACCAATAAACTAAGAAAATTTAAAATTTTATCATTGCAGCCAACCTGAATTTAATTATTCATACCAACAGAGACATCTGCAGGGTTACCGTTTTCAGTAATTTCCTACTAAATTAGTAGATTTTTAAGAAAAATGAGGGTGTTTAGTAGAATTGATAATTTTAGTAGATTTCAGTAGATTATTTGGTTTTGAATTTAAAACTATTGCGCATTATTAGTTTCGCCTAATCGGCTTTTATTGTACGTTAACTTGAAGATTTGATTATTCATCACTGTGGTCTAGTGGTCGCGTGTAGACGTTAGAGATAAAAGTTCCAGGTCCTGATATATATTTTTTTACGAAATAAATGTTCTTTCTTTTCTCTCAAATGCTGTTAATTTTTTTGTCTGAAATTTTTCCTCTTTTTACTTTGTCACTTTTTTCTGAAAATACCCCCTTTTCTATAAAATTACCCCCTTTTTCACAAAGTTACCCCTTATTTTCTCTTTTTTTGTCATATTTTTCTTCGTAGTTCAAAATTTCTCCGCTTTCCTCTCAAATACTGTCACTTTTTGTCTCAAATTTCCCCTCTTTTCTCTCAATTTTTGTCACTTTTTCCTGAAATTACCCCGTTTTTTCTAAAATTACCCCATTTTTTTCAAAATTACTCCTTGTGTTTTCATTTTTGTTATTTTTTCTCAAATTTCCCCTCTTCCTCCAAAATTTCCCCATTTTCTTTCAAATTTACTAACTTTTTTTTGTCTTAAATTTCCCCTCTTTTCTTTCAAATGGCACTTTTTTTCTTGAAATTACCCCGTTTTCCCTTTTTTTTCTAAAACTACCCATTTTTTCTCATTATTGTCAGTTTTTGTCAAATTTCCACTTTTTTTTAAGAAAAAATCACTTTTTTGAGTAATTATTTTCTTCTTTCCCCCCTTACCACTCCATTGGTAATGGTAGAAAGGGAGAGTGAGAAAATTGGAAATAAAAAGTTGGGACAAAGATTTACATATAAGAAATTGGGGAAAAAGTTTGCAACTAAAAAAGTAAGGGGAAAAAGGCTGCGGCGAAAAATGGAAAAAAAGTAGAGGAAAAATTGGTAAAGAAAAAGTTTCAAATTTTAAATTATAAAAAATTAGTGAGAAAGTGGAAAAAAGTTTTTGACACAAAGAAATAGGAAATTACTAAAAAAATGTAGGAGAAAAGTGGAAAAAAGTAAGGGAAAGCGTGCAATTAAAAATTAGGGAAAAGTGGAAGAACGTATTAGAAAAATGAAAAAAATAGAGAAAAAGTGGAAAAAAGTAGGGGAAAGGATAGAATAAAAAAGTAGGGGAAAAGTGAAAAAAACAGGGGAAGAACTGGAAAAAGTTTTAAGGGAAAAAGTGAAACAAAGAAATTAGTAAAAAATGTGTGAGAAAAAGTCTTAAAAACAGAGGAAAAGGTGGAATAAAAAAGCATGGAAAAAAGTAGGGGAAAAGTAAAAAAAAAATAGGGAAAGTGGAAAAAGTTTTGAAAAGAAAAAGTGGAACACAAAGAAATTATTAAAAAAGTAGGGGAAAGAGGGTGGGGGAATAATGGGAAAAAAAATAAGTGAAAAAACAGGAGAAAAAATGAGTTAGGAAAAAGAGGAAAAAAGTTTGAAACTAAAAATTACTAACAAATGTAGGGGTAAAAGTGTAAAAAAATGTCTAAAAAAAAGGGGGGAAAAATTGGAAAAAAATATGAAATATAAAAAAAAATGGTAAAAAAGTAGAGAAAAAAAGGATGGAGAAAAAATTGCGAAAAAAAAATTGAAATAAAAAAAAATAGAAAAAATGAGTCTGGGAAAAGTGGAAAAAAAGTTGAAATATAAAGAAATTAGCGAAAAAAGTAGGTGAAAGTAAAAAAAAATAGGGACAGAAGTGGAAAAAAGTTTTACGGGGAAAAAGTGGAACAAAAAAGTTTGTCACAAAGAAATTAGGAAAGAATGTAGGAGAAAAAGTGGAAAAAAGTAGTGTAAAGTGGAGAAACATTTTAAGGGGAAAGGAAAAGTTATATTTTCTTTTCTTTTTAAATACACAAGTTAGATTTAGATAGTCAAGACTTCTTTTAATAAAATAAATATAAATAGTGTTATAATTTCTTTTTTTTTGACACAGGTTTGATTTAGATAGTCAAAAACTTCTTTTAATAAAATAAATTAAAATACACAGGTTAGATTTAGATAGTTAGTAGATTTTGGTAGTTTATTATCGAAATGTTAGTAGAATACGGTTTATTGAAAACGGTAACACTGGACATCTGGTGCTCTGGTCCCAGAACACAAAAGCAAGATGACCTTGAGCCATTTACGTGAAACGTCTGTAGTAGATAGTCTTTGATGACCTTGATTGATTAACTTAAACTTTATTCGAACAATTTTCAACATGTATGCTCATTGACAATGGTTCTATCTGAGTGTCTATATTTCCCTTTTTCCTCTCAACGGTTTCTCTAGAGAACAAAAACTATCGCCCATTGATTTACGACGCCATTCAAGTTGTCTGGTACAACATAATTATAGGACAATCATTTTTTTATATTAAATGAAATAAAATAAAAGTTTACTAATACAGACCTATAATCATTATACAAAGATACGGTGGCTAATTCCTTTTACTAAATTTCCAGAATCTCCAGTATTATTTTAATAATTTTAAAGACGATAAATTAAAAAAAATCAGCATTGCTGTTCCAATTTTGTTTGGGAATTTCTAAATTTTTTCGCGATTTTACAATTTTTTTTAAATTAATTCTTTAAGCACTACACATAATTTATTTTTATATTTAATATTTTTTCAGTAATCTAAGAAAATTATATATGTTAAATTTGAAAATAAATTTTTCTTCTAGTGTATCAGTAACAGTTTGTTGAAAAATAATTTTTGCAAGTTTGTCATTATAATTAGGTTAAATAAAATAAATAAAAAACATTTTATTTAATAATAATATAAACATGAATATTATTTATTTGTATTATAAAACTATAATGAATATTAATTTTGTTTCAATCTGTGTATATTTTAAAATCGACATTTATATTGATTAATGTTGATCATTTATACAAATATTTTGTTAATTATATGAGACCGAAAAGTGTTTTGATTTTTGTAAGCCTAATTAACAATTAAGAAATAATTAATTTCTTGAAGATTTCAAAATATAAATCGACTCATTTATAGTCATCTTAAATCTATTTTACAATAAATTCCACAGAGATAATTAAGGTTAAATTGGAAAAATTTAAATTTGTTTATTATAGAATTAAAAAAATATATGTTTGATATTTATAATTAATATTTTTGTGTTATTATTTTTATCAAAATATTTTTTATTATTGTACTGGATTAAAAATAATTGAGAAGAAAAAAACATCTGATTAAAAATCGGTTTGTAGTTACTTTTTTATTTTTCTAAATTATAAGTTTTTACCATTTAGGCTATATTTACGTATAAAAAGTATTGAAATGAACACTAGTCAGTTATTTAGTTAACGAAACTCTAAAATTGGTTATTCTCACGAATGCCATTTAGTCGGTGATGAAATCCATGCGCCAATATGGCAAAAGAATAATAAATATTATGTGCCAGTATGGATAATATTAATCTATAATATAAGCGGCAAAGTCCTGACTGATTGACTGACTGACTGACTGACATAGAATCAACGTAGAGCTAAATCTACTTAACCCAAAATTTTGAAAGTATGCTCTGTTTATAATATAGGCACCCACTAAGAAGAGATTTTGCAAGAATTTCATTTTAAGGGTTTATACAGAGTGTTCGGAAAACAACGATCAACTTTGTTATTTTAAATGGAACACCCTGTAGTTTAAAAAAAAGTACTCAAATTTTGATCATTCTGTATACATTTTCTTCTTATGTCACCAAGTAGAACTCAAAAAATTAAGATATGGACATGTAAGCCATTTTATCCGATTTTATGTCGTTTGTTCGAAGCAATCACTTAAAGTTAAAAAATGTGATTTTCAATTGTCTATAACTTCAAAACTATTTAGGTTATAATATAAGTGCAATAGGTTTTTGAAATAAGCTTCTCATGACAAATCTAAAGATGTAAAAAACTACAGGGTGTTCCTTTTAAAATAACAAAGTTGATCGTTACTTTCGGAACACCCTGTATAAACCGAGTGTTGAAAATATTTTCATTAGATAGAGCGTAAATAAATTTTCAAATTTGAAATACCATTACTTTTCCTAATATGGCTTGTGGGCCGTCTACGTGACACACCCTGTATATGTTGACACACTTATTCGAGCGGGTGATGGTAGTAGGGAAAAATAGATACGAATATGAAAAATACGGTAAAATAGGAAAAAATATGGAAAGTAGGCAAAAAAAATGAGAAAAATAGGGGCGAAATAGGAAAAAAACATGAAAAAATAATTAAATTAGGAGAAATAATGGAAAACAGGAAAGAAATGGGAAAAATTGAAAAAAATGAGGGGGTAATCCCACCCAACTTTCCGAACACTCCTAGTAAAGTAATTGTTTAATCGATTAGTTTTACTGCATCAAAATACATTAACAAAATTAGTTTACAAAAATTAAAAAAAAAATTAATTTTTTCAAAATTTTTTCTTTATCTTTTTATAATTTTGTATAATTTCTACAAGTATTATTTTAAAATTATGAAATATTTCACACGTACTTTTCGATCCCTTTCGGATGTACTATTTACTTTTTTCATTTGTTTTACCATTTTCGATAAAACAAAAGAAAAAAAAATAATTTTTTTTTTTAAATTTTCTTTAGAACAATTACAATGTTAAATACAAAAATATTTTCTAAATTTAGAGTTTTGTATTACCTATCGAATGGTATAAATCCCATTTTAATATCTTTAATATTTTTAAAGTTATTCAATTTGTTTTTAACTTATATTAAATTTCAAAAAAAATTCATGAATTCTATTTTTTGAATAAAATTTTGAAAAAAATCACAATTATAGAGTTTTTTACTACAAATTTAATGGTATTTTTTTTTAAAATTAATAATAACCTTAAAAAAAATAAAACCTATTTTTGAATAATTTTAAAGTCAATAAATAATTAATATCTCGTTCAATTATATTCAAAATGGGAAACAGACCTTTTTTTAAGGTTTTCTGGATCAAAATTCATTAATAAAGTTAGTTAAGAAAACTAAAAAAAAAATCAAATTTTTTGTCAAAAATTCATAGAATTGTTTAAACTTTTTCATTTTTTGCTATATCTTTTACAAATACTATGTTAAAATTATGAAATAATTTACACACATAGTACTTTTGGATCCTTTTCGGATATGCTATTTACTTTTTTCATTTATTTTATACTTATTGATAAAACGAAATTACAAAAAATTTTAAAAAAATTCTTAATTTTGGCTATAATAATTACAATTCTAAATTTTAAGAAACTAATGCCCATTTGCACCGACTTTTTTTTAACTGTTATTTAACTAATGGACCTTTAATTTTAATTCCTACTTAAGTTCCAAATGATTTGCACGGAAACATTTTATCAGAACTTTTACTAAACGGTTCTTTATCTTCTTTACAACTCGGCAACGTCGCAATGACCCAGTGATTTTTGCGGTTTTCTGTTGGAATACTGGTTTTAACCTCAAAATCTTATGTTTAGTTCACGAAGAATTCTTCGTTTAGTTTCTTGTTCAGGATTACGGGTTTTTTATATTTGATTTTTGTGGTGTTTTTACTCGTTTTCAAACAGAATCGATGTCGGGTGAAGCAAAAAGAATTAGGGGACTGAATTTTAGCTCCAGGGAAGTAAATCATCTCCGGGGCGTAAAGATGCAATTACTCGTGATACATAATAAGCTATGACTCTACTTGCAGTAGAGACATGGACGTTCATGAAGTCTGCCGTCTGAATAATGTGCCCACTACTGGCATAAAACCTGAGTGTGAGAATCAGTTGGTTCATTGGCGAGAGGCTGTTATTTCTACAATAAAATCAATTTGTTTCAGAAAAGTACTACCAATAATAACCACATAGTTTTACAACCTATTACTTACCTATCATCTGGGTACTCCAATTGATCCTCAATTTGAGTTAGAAGTCTCATGACGGTGTGTTTTGTTAGCCTCATTCGTCTAAAAAAGTCCATTTCGGACATCTCTTCATAATAATTGGGCCTAAGAAAAATTCGTCTTGGGTAGCCCATATCTACAAAATCAAGGATTTCTAAATCGTCTTCTAGAAAATCATCCACCAGCACTTCCTCATCGAAATTTTCCATTTTACCAAATCTTTAGGCACCATATATTTTTACAATAAAAAACAACAAAAACCAAATTTTTCCGAATATTTGAGGTTAAAGGACAATTAAAAATGTTAAGTGAAGAAATTTGGCCATTTAGCTAATGCTGCTTTAATGGGTGCTTTAAGAGTCTGTTAAAGTTGGTGCAACACACAAAAACCGCTAAAGGTACTTTAAAGGACAGTTAGCTTAATGGCGCCTTAAAAAAAAGTCGGTGCAAATGGGCATAAAATACATTTTAAATTTACAGTTTTATAGTATCTTTAGAAAGGTGCAAATCTGAGTTAAATAACTTTAATATTTTAGAAGTTATTCAATTTAGTTAAAAATCGTAATATAATCTTAAATTTTTTCCAATTTTTAAAAAATTCCACAATTTTTATAATAAAATTTTGAGAAAAATTATAATTACAAAATTAATTATTACAAATTTAAAGATATTTTTTTAAAATTTTTAGTATAAAAATTTAACTAAAAAATAATAATTTAATAAAGATAAAAATAAAAACTAGCGGCGAAACTATGCGCAAGTTGAAAAAATAGTTAAGACAAAATTTATAGAAAATTTTATGCTCTACAATTTTGATACCATGTAATTTTTCATAAAAATCCATAATTTTGTCTCAAAATCTAAAAAAGTCACAAAAATGTCTATATAAATTTTTTTCACGCCCTCTAGCGGCGAAACTACGAGGAACTCAAAAAAACGGTAATGACAAAATGTGTAGAAAATTTTATGTTCCACAACTTTTATATCCTGTAATTTTTCATAAAAATGCATTATTTTGGTTATTTAAGAAAAATATGAATAAAAAATGCTTTTTGATAAATCTGGCAACAATGGCAAATGTTTTTGAAAATTTTAATCATCCGAAATTAAACTATAACGTATAAAAAATATATGTGTAAAACTTTATTGCCATCTTGTTTAGTAATGACGTCATCACTTATAACAACTGTCACTTCCGGTTGTCCGATTAACACCAAAATCTATACAGGTCGTCTCCTTGCTACCCTAAATATGTATATAAAATTTCATTTAAATCGGTTCAACCGTTTAGACGCTATCGTGTTCACACACCCACATACACACACAGACACACACAAAGACACACAGACAGACATCATGCTAAAAATGGTATAAATTAATTCAGGTGACCTCAAAACGTAAAGATCCGTTAAAATCTGGGTATGGTCAAAATATCATGATCGCAATACTTTCCTTCTATACAACTCTGTTGTTCGGAAAGTAAAAATGTAAAAAACTACAGGGTGTTCCTTTTAAAATAACAAAGTTGATCGTTACTTTCGGAACACCCTGTATAAACCGAGTGTTGAAAAAATATTTTCATTAGATAGAGCGTATTGACAAACCTTTGTAAATAAATTTTCAAATTTGAAATACCATTACTTTTCCATATAGGGCTATGGGCCGTCTACGTGACACACCCTGTATATGTTGACGCACTTATTCGAGCGGGTGATGGTAGTAGGGAAAATAGATAAGAATAGGAAAAATACTTTAAAATAGGGAAAATGGGAAAAAATATGGAAAGTAGGGAAAAAATGAGAAAAATAGGGGCGAAATGGGAAAAAACAAGAAAAAACTATTAAATTAGGAGAAATAATGGAAAACAGGAAAAAAAAGGGAAAAATTGAAAAAAAAATAGAAAAAATAGCGGAAAATAGAGAAAATAGTGAAAAATAGGAAAACTTGGAAAAAATAGGGAAAATTGTAAAAAATAAGAAAATTTAGGAAAACCTATTGAATAATAGGAGAAAATAGAAAAAAATAGCGGACAAACAGTGAAAAATGGGAAAATATCAGAAAAATATTGAAAAACAGGGAAAATTTGCAAAAACTAGAGAATAAGCGGGAAAATAGTAGAAAATAAGAAACTTTGAAAAAATAGCAAAAAAATTGTGAAATAAGTGAAAATTTTGGAAAAATAGGAAAAAATAGTGCCAAACAGTGAAAAATGGGGAAATTTGGTAAAGATGGTGAAGAATATGAAAAATGGGGCACATAGGGAAATAAAAAAAATGAGAAAACAGAGAAAAATAAAGAAAATGGTTAAAAATAGGGAAAAAGTAGGAATAAGAAAAAACAGAGAAAACAGGACAAAATAGAGAAAAACAAGTACAAATGGGAAAAAAGAAAGTTATAGAAAAATGGTGTAAAAAAAGAAAATTATAGAAAAAAAGCGAAAAATAGAAAAATAGGGGAAAATAGGAAAAAAGGGAACATAGGAAAATAATAGGGATAAATGGTAAAAAAAACAGGAAAAAATAATAACAACTAGGAAAATAATTAAAAATAGATAAAAAGTAGGCGAGAATAGAAAAAAATGGAGAAAAATAGGGCAAAATAGCGAAAAATAAGTACATGTAGGAAAAAATAAGAAAAAATAGGGAAGTGTATGGAAAAATAGGGGGAAATAGGGAAAAATAGCGAAAAATATGGGAAAAAGGGAAAATAGGAACAACTATAAATAGAAATAAATAAGGAAAAACAGCAAAACAATAATGAAAAACAGGAAAAATATGAAAAATAGAGCAAAATAGGGAACACTAGCAAAAATATGCAAAAAATCAAAAAAATATACATAGAGACAATATGGAAATTAGAGATAAATAGAGAAAAATCTGGAAAAATAGGGAAACATATAGGAAAATAGTGAAAAATATTAAAAATAGACAAAAATCCATAAAACGGACAAAGGGAAAAATAGTTAAAAATAATGAAATTAGAGAAAAATATGGAGAAATGTATAGGAAAAAATAGAAAAAAATAGGAAAACCAAGAAAGCTCGGTGGTCCAGGTATACTACTAGAGATTCCGTAGGGTATTCGGCTAGTCCATTATAAAATAGTAAGATGTTCTGGCTCTGGCACATAATCTTAATTATTTCAATACAAATAAGTCATCTACCTTCACATTAATTAGAACCTTCATTTGGTAATTTTATTTACTAATTAGTACTAGTCTATAAAAGTAATGTGACAACCATGATTTTATGGGTTTGCCTTATTATTCTCTATAAAAATAGTTCCATAACGATTGTACAAACAAAGGTGTTGTAAAATAATTAGTAGTATGATGTGAGATTGGTTTTGCATATATTTTTAGTCAATGTGAATTCTGTTATACAGGGTATGGCCACTTTTTTAATGAGATTGTATTAGTAACTTCCAATCAAGCTTGATTAACTGGAGAAAAAGTTGCGTATCAAAACATTTAGTAGTCGAGTAATTTAATAATTCATTTATTTTTTTCCAATTAATAGGCCGTATTTATAAAAATGAAGCATTTACTTTCAAGTAAAAGGTAGAAGTAAAACGTAGAAGTAAAATGTTTTACTCTAATTCATATTCATAATCTCTACCTTTTCCTTACGAAATGCTTCTGATAAATAAAGTAAAAGGTACAGAGATTAGTCTTTAGCGATTACAAACCTGTTGAAACTTGCAATATGTCAACGTGTTCTGCCACAGCAGTTTTTATTTTATTTGTTTTATACTTAAAAAGTGTTCGCAGGTAAATTGAAGTGTTTGATCCTTCTGACTTATTGTGAAGTATTTAAATTAAACATATGTTAAATCGTACTTTCGAAAAATAACTTTTTTAAAAAAAACTACTTTTATTGGTTACAATATAAAGCTCATAAGCATGTGAATTACAAATAATAACTAACTAACTTGTTTACAAATTGCCCTTTTATATTAAAAGGATTCGCTGATTCAGCCCCCACAGAAACGACTTATTATTTCTTATCATATGTAGGCGTTTCTGCGAATGCTATTACATCAGCAGTTTTTAGAAGAAGTTGATAACGTATTTGCATTTAATTATTAAATGACCTTGAAAACGTATATAACAACTTCCCCCTTAATGAAAAAGTTGATATTATATTATATCAACTTTTTTTCTAATTTAAAGTTGAGCGTAGTTCAATATCTTCTTCAGAGGATTCGTCCCGGTGGACACCAGGTCGTCTTCTGGGTAGAATACTGCGGAATACGTCTTTCATTTTCGTGGATGGGTTCCTTGGAGGTACCGGGGGTGGACCTCCTGATGGCATAATACTGATCCGGGTCTGTTTTCTTTTTCTACACTTGCAACAGAGGTAAAGTAGGACAAGTGTAATAATAAGTGTGATTTTAAGATAGGTGAACCATGAAACATGTTTCTTCACGTAGGGTTCGTTGATCATTTTATCGAGTTCTTCAGAGTATTGGGTTAATTTATGCTGGGCGATGTTGAGATCATCTACATCTAATTTGTTTATTTTAAGTGGCTTCAATTTTGGTAGTCTTTGTTTTTCCGGGAGGTGTTGGCAACAATCATACGGTATCAGGATTTCTTGGCTTTTGTAAGTTAAGTTTTTTAATTGGTTGGTTGAATGTTTAGCGTGGATTCTTGTGCTTCCAACAAAACCATTACATTCGGGTTGTAGTTGGAGTAATGAATTTTGGTTAATTATCTTTGTTTCTGCCTCCCTTCCGGAACATTTAATTGTTATTGGTAATTGATCGGTTAGTGAAATTAGCCAATGATTTGCGGTTAGCTCTAATATGTTGTAACCACGTGCGAAGATCACTGATGATTTACAGTTTTTTGGTACTTCTACTAGCTGTCGAAGTAGTTGTGCTTCACAAATGGCATTTGTGTCGATTGGATAGGGTAGTACATCAGAACAGATTTTCGTATGCGATTGTAAGTTCTTACAATGGTCCAGGTTATTGAAGGCTACATAAAGTATTGAATCGTCGTCTCTTGCGATAAATCGCTTTGAAGTTATTAATAAATGGTGCAGCCCTGTTCGATTATCTAATATTGGAATTGGAATAAGTTGAAAGATTTGATAAGTTTCGGGTTCGACAAGAGGTATTTTCAGGACGAATACTAATTTTGCATCCGTTTGATAGGCTGATAATTCAATAATATCAAGGTATTGGGAAATGGCCGATAGGTAAATAGGTAGTGGTAGATTATTTTTTGTTAAAGATTGAGATATTTCTTGAAGAGAGGCTACTAGATCTCTGGGAGCAATAATTGAAGTGTGAATTATTTTTAATCTTGCAAAAGTAATTGAATTTAAAATTTCATCAATAGTTGATTCTAAAAATACGTAACTTTCCATAAGCGTTTCGCAAATATTAATTATTTCTAATTGTGATTCGTAAAAGGAGAGGTCGTTACTAATGTCATATAGTGCTGTTTCGATTGCTTGGAGATCGTCATTAAAGGTCATTTCGTCAATTTGTAATTTTTGTATAGTTGTGTTAAAACTTTTTATGACAGAAGTTGTTACTGAAATTTGGTTTTTCATTAAATTTTCCAATTCGTATTCGTCTTTTGTAACTTTTTCGATACATTCATTGAAATATTCTCCATCTGATGCGTCTAAATTTCCTGTAAGGGCTTTCCAAATGGAACCGACTCCGTTAATTAATCCTCGTTTATATCTATGAGATAACGAAGTATCAGCAAATATTTCTCGGTATTTTGAATTTAATGAATCAGATATTTGAGTTAACAAACTTACATGAGTTTGTACTTGACTTTTAAAACTTAACATTCGCGAGTTATTTACGTTAATCATTGATTCTATAGATTCTAAAATTTTGTCATTTTTCTCTAGAGCAATTTTAATAGCATTAATATCTTTATAGATTAGTAGTGTCCATTTGTTATTGGAAATCTTCATGGTTGATTCTTGATGATAGAAGACTCCCAGGGTATTATTGATGGGTTCGATTTTAAATTGACAATATGCCGCTGTGACCAGCAGTAAAGACAGTATTTGTAGCATTGGATCTTTCTACGTTGTCTGCCAGGGATTTCACAGATTCCCGTCGATGGTTCTTTTTCTCTGGTAAAGGATGTCTCCACCAGCACTAGTTAGGGTTGACCGTGTTCTAGCACTGTGCACAGAATCCTACTGACTGCGCCAATTTGTTAAATCGTACTTTCGAAAAATAACTTTTTAAAAAAAAAACTACTTTTATTGGTTACAATATAAAGCTCATAAGCATGTGAATTACAAATAATAACTAACTAACTTGTTTACAAATTGCCCTTTTATATTAAAAGGATTCGCTGATTCAGTCCCCACAGAAACGACTTATTATTTCTTATCATATGTAGGCGTTTCTGCGAATGCTATTACATATCAGCAGTTTTTAGAAGAAATTGATAACGTATTTGCGTTTAATTATTAAATGACCTTGAAAACGTATATAACACATATGTAAAATGTCTAGGGGAAGGTAGCGAAGATGTGACTACTGAGATGATGTTTATTACTGAGAAAATCCAAACATTTCCGGAGATTCTCGAGAAATCTCAAGTTCCAGCTATGAAAAAGAAGAAAACTGCTGCATTAACTGCCATCGTTAAGGAATATGTGACTCTGTTTGGTAAAGAGATGGATATAAAAGCTTTTATGAAAAAAGTGAACAATATGAAAACACGATTGAAAAAAAACAGATAAAAATAAAACAGGGAACAAGGCCATTCGCCTTTTGTCCTGGGAGAAAGTGATGTTGAAGGCCATGGATGCAGACATAAATCCCGTACTAATTCGAGTCCCAGGTAAGAAATACATTCATGTCCACTATTAGTCCGTACTTATTATATATATTTTTATTAGGGGCTCTTACTTACCTCAAATGATGATATTATAACGGAAAGTGATGCCCATCAGATGACTGTGTCTGGAGTGAAAGCTAACAAAAAGCCATCGTACATATCAGTTGAAGAGGTTGTTCCAAAAAAATTACCACCTAAGCCTACATCTGTTTGTGGAAAATCAGAAGAGTCTGATGAGACGAGACAGTTAACAACAATCCAGCTTCAATAATTAGTTTTATTTGAGCAACTAAACGTTGGCCTAACCTAACAACAATATTTCTCCGCCAAGCTACAGAAATTGGACGATACATCCAACAAAGAATCTTCAAAAGGGCATGTTGTAGTGGGAGATAAAACTTACTATAATCTGTAATATAGGTATGTAAAATGTATTTCAGAGATTACAAAATAAACGATTTCTTCCAAATTCCAACGGGTAAGCTTATTTTTATTTTAAGCAACCACATCTACACCGTGCAACAAGAGCAAGGAAACGGCGAAATATCTCAGGTGTCGCTCAGCTGAATTTAATAAATGGAGCGGTATCGATAAGCTAAGAAAATTGACCCCAATATGACAAAAAAACGAACTATATATTTTTTTGTATTTCTTTAGTAAAATACAGGACAGTAACTAAACGCTACAATGAATCAAATGAGACATTTCGCAGTTTCCTTACTCTTGTTACACGGTGTATGTGGGTTCTTAGTAAACAATATTTACATATTATCAAATGAAAGTTCTTAAACATATTATAGGAATATATTGTTATTGGTAATGAAATGCGACAATTCTTCTCGCCGTTCTTGTCCATGAGCGCAGATAGCATCTACATTTTCGTCCTCTATATGTTGCAAGTCCTGTTCTTCCTCTTCTTCATCTTCTTGAAAATCTGCATCTTCTAGTTGCTTAGCTATGTTGTGTAACACAGCAGATGCAATTTCACTCTACATCCATACTTCAGAATAGGGAATCGCATTTTTAGTTGTCAAATATATGCTCAGTCACAACTCGCTCTGTTGTAAGCAGCCTGTTGAAGGCTATCTGATATTGCTCGTGGGGGTTCGGGTAGGGAGTCATAAGACACGGCATTATACCATACCCAATGTCTCCTAGTATTATGTTTCTTGTCCTATTCATGACTTCACAGACTGCCGAATTCTTCAATATACGAGAATCATGAACTGATCCTGGCCAACTTGCATCTATACTAGTAATGATACAATTCTGGTCGCATGTAGCCTGCACATTAATACTGCTAAAACCTTTTCGATTTACATATTCGTCTCCAAATTGGGCTGACTTTTCAATACGAATGTGCGTGCAGTCAATAACCCCAATAGCTGTTGGGAAATTGAACCTGGTCAACCACTTCTCTTTGACCTGCTTGATTCGATTTTCTGTGTTTGGGAATCGGATCCATTCACCGGCCTGTTGTACAATCCGCTTAAGCACCTCATGAAATACACTGGACACTGTGGGCTGCGTACATCCCAATTCTTCAGCAATTCCGCTCTGGAATCCAGGATTCGCACAATAACGCAGAAATAGTTTCATTTGCTGTATAGGTGACAGGGCTGCTCCACGTGTTTCGTGATCCACGCCAAGGAAGTGGTCCGCCAACCACACCACATTCTGCTCGTCAAATCTTAATAACGTTTTGAAATCTGATTCATGTGGCGTACGTCTTGGTTTATAGTATTTTCTTGCACGTAAATGCACCATATTAGCCATACCAAATACAATCAAGGATACAAGCTCTTCCAAATAGAGTTTAACACAAGAAAATACACTAATTTTTACGTTACAAGCTGGGCAACTACTGAAAAGAATGAGAAAAGTTCTTGTGCACCTAGATTCCTCTTTTAGAAGCAAATCCTTTAGTTTTTGAGCAAATGCTTCTTTTTATAAATACGAAAAACGTAAAACCTTTTACTTTAAAGCAAAGCCTTCGAAGCAAAACCTTTTCCTTCACTTTTTTTATGCATATACCTTGAAGGAATTGCTTTATTTTTTGAAAGCAAAAGGTAAGGCTTCTTTTTATAAATACGGCCTAATCACTTTATGCTCGAAGTATTGTACATTTTATAAAAATAAAAATTGATTAAAAATTCTATATAAATCCGTATTAAAATTTGTATTACGGTTCATATAATCCATAAATCTCATTTGGATGTCATTGTATGAATAGTGTTATAAAATATCCAGGTCCGTATTTAAAAAAATAAGTTGAGGGTGGTCCGGAGAATACGAAACGTTGGATACAAAATCTGACATAGTCAAATGAAAGAGTATTTACTACCGAATAAAAAAGCTTAGAAACATTTTTTGGTAGTTCTGAAAATAAATGAAGGATGATAGAATTTCGTTTTTTCGTCATACCTCAAGAACCGGCCTTGATATTATCGTTTAGTTTTCACCGCTAGATGATGTTTTCATATACGCAACTTTTTCTTCATTTAATCGACCTTCTAACTAGTATGCTTTGGAAGTTACTAATACAATCCCATTTAAAAAGTGGCCACCTTTTATATTTATCACCAATAAACAAATCTAAAAAGAAATAGATAAAATTTGACCTCGGACTAATTTATTTCTAATATTCAATTTTATATTTTTTTATAAACAAAATATACCAAAAAAATAGATAATACGTTATATTTAATTGCCAAGTTGGAAAAGGTTCAAAGTATTTTTAAAACTTTTGAAATATTAATATGTGAAAAATGTTAAGGTAATTTCGGGTTTTGTTGTTCTTAAGTAAGAGGCCAACGGACTAGTTGAGTGAGCCGAGAAGAACTAGGGCGTTATTCATTTTTTTCATTGATGTTTAATGTAAAGATTTACTTTAATAAAATAATCCTCATAAATCTGAAGTTCCACTAAAGGCCGTATTCACCATTTTTACAATAACTCTCTGATAGCTAATAGTGAGTAAAGACTTATCTATCTGTTAAACCGGAGTCTCATGCGTCCGTTTTCCGACCGTCCGATGGTACGACGGAGCTCCTATTGGTTGAAAAATTACCCGCATTTTTTATCCGAATATTTTTAACTTTTTTCCGACATCGGACAAAGTCAAACTAATTTTAACTTTTTCCGTTTTCGGATCGTTTTTAACCTCACTTTTGGCTGTCTGACTGATGAAAAGTAAACAAAACAAAACAATAAATTAATAAAAATAATTATTCGGTTTGCGTTTTAACATTCGTTGATGGTTTGAACTAAATTTATCAATTTATTTAGTTGCATTTCAGCAAGCATTGCAGAACTTTTCGCTCGATGTTTCGGTACGTATTTCTACATCATTCTCATTCTGATCAAAACTTTGACTTTGCCAATAGTAGAAATTAGACTGATCGCAAATAACAAATAATCGAAATTTAAAACAATACAATATTGAATCAAATCACAAATGATATTGAATACAATACAACCAAAATAAGTAAATTAATCAGTGTATTGTGAATTATAACCTCAATTACAACTGTCAATTGTCATGATGGGACCTTTTTCGGATACTATTTTCGGATAAATGAGACTTGGATTTTATTTTTATCCGAAATTCAATTTTTATCGGATATCGGATCAACGGAAAACGGACGCATGAGACTCCGGCTTTAGTCACTTTCCGTATTCACCATGAAATATAAAGCTTCTGTTTATTAACAGTAGGTTAATAAAAAGTAACTGGTTTTTATGTTGGTAACAACTTGACGCTAACTTCGTTTTTATTACTATTTTTGAGTGATTCGATTACCTAGTTTCAAATTTAGTTATAAAAAAATGTATAACATATTTAGAAAACAAAAAAACCAACGCTGTTTTTAATAAATAGAAGCAGGAATGCTGGGAAAAGTTGGTCTGGGAATTCAATGCTTGTCAAACGAATGGTCTAAGAACAGGCACATAATTAAAAAGCCTGTTTGAGCAAATGAAAAAGCTTGCTAAACAGCATAGGGCCGATGAAAAGGTATTGTAAGGGGCAATTGCAATATCATGAAAACCATATTCTTCTATCATATGGTCGTCAATAATGTCCCTTTCTTCTAAACACAGGTTATGTAAAACAGCTACTGCAACTATTATGGGGCCTACCAGCTCTTTATCAACTCTCATCCCTATTGAGAAGCAGACACTAAATAACCGTTCCACTGGATTTCTGGTTAAAATTTGAGCTCTGTTATAACGCTGCTCTGGTAGAGTCTGTGGAGTTGCTAAAGTGGTAAGCAAATAAACCTTGCACGCATATTCTCCCATCTCCAACAAGACTGAATGGGGAAAATTCATTGGTCTCAAACCGTCTTTTTATGAGCGAATCGTTAAAAATCGTTGAATCATGAACAGATCCGGGCGATCGAGCTACTAGATCATTGATTTTAAGGTTAACAAACAACTTGCGTATGGAAGCAATCAATTATTCCTGTCATTCCTCCAATATTAAAACAATCTAAAACAGTTTCCCTTTTTTCTTCGTCTGTCATGGGCATTTTAACAAATTGTGGACACAATGCTGCTATACATCTTGTTATAGTGCTCACAATTCTTAATATTGTCGGCTGGGAAACATTAAAGTGGTCACCAACATTAATTTGAAAACTTCCAGTAGCATAGAACCTCAAACAAATTAAAACCTGGTTTGTTTTTGATATCGGCTGGTTTTTATTGTTCGGTGATTCTTCAATTTGCACTAATTCGATAAGTCTTAGCACAGTATCTTTATTTAATCTAAACCTTTTTTTTAAATTCAATGTCGTCTAGTTCAAAAAGATTATTTCGTGGTTTTATAACTCTCGGTCGCCGTGGAATATAATCTTCACTTTCTGATGAAGACGATAATAAATTATGAAAGTCTATTCTTTCCATATTTGTCCTTAACTACTTTAAACTTTAACAAGACTGTAAAACAACTAAAAACAAATACAAATAATCATGGAGAAAGGAATAAATAAAATAATTATTAATAAATGACAATTATCATGTCATTCTTAATGCATGCGCTCATATAAAATTTCAATCGGTAACAGTGAGTTAAGTTCCTTAACTGCCCAAAATCTAGCTGTTAACTGTAACTCTTTGATAACCGCAAAATATGGTTGGTGAATACAAAAAAATATTTTAACTGACTGATAAGCGACTTAACCCTCTGATAGAGAGATAACTTTTGTTGGTGAATACGGCTGTAAAAAAACCCTTAAAAAAATACAATCCTGGTTAAATTAATTTACTCGTTGTACAGAAAGGATTATCATATGATATTGTAAATTATGACGTCATTAACTTATTTCTTAACTAATGTCGACGAAAATGTTATTTATTATTATTGACAGTTCAATTAATTTTTCATTGTCAAAATGCCTTCTCGGTATAATGAGAAAGAGTAAAGTTTAATTTTGTAGTTGAGTAACTACTTTTCAAGAGAAAGAGATGCTGGAATACAGGTTTTACCGTTAAATGCAGTCTACAACGTTTGGGTTCACCCCAAAAATATAATCGTATAATACATTCTTAATATATATTATATAATTGGCCATTTATTCACGCTCAGGGATGTTAAACATCCTAACTGGAAATTTGAAACAAATCAGTTAAAAAAAACGGAGATTTCAAGTTAAAAAAATTACAAAATTATGTAAAAAGGCACGCAACGCAAAATACAATTTTTGGCATTACCAATTTATTCATACAAACACACCTTAACATGCGTCATTGAAAACAATCCTATATTTAATTATTAAGAGCGTATCTGTGGCACTTTTTTAAATTATTTTTAGTAGAAGTGATCCCAATAAACACACGTACGTGAAATTTTCGTTTTTAAAATGTTTAAAAGTTATTTTAACGTTATACGTTGAAATTTCGAAGTATATTTTTTAGTTTGTTTAAAGACGTAAATATGTGTACGTAGTTGTGATTTTGTATTGGACGTATTGTAAAAACTCGTAACAGTGTTATTTTAGTCGAATGAAGCAAGTTATTTCAACTATCTCATATTAACGTACTGTTATACGTTGTATAAATAACGTTTTGCAGCTTACGTTTTTCAACCTTTTAATTAACGTTTGTAAGCAATGAAAAATGGGGGGTTTTTGGTTGAAATGGTATCGTCATCTTAACCTTCTGATTCTAAGGTATATATCACGTTGGGTAAATATTCGTAGCTCACCTGTCGTTTTTTCAACTTAATAAATAACTTAGTCAATAAACTAGAGATACTGTCAGATACTTTAAAGACTCAGTAAGTAAAGGCAATGACGTTTAGAATAAAACTTTACTATGTGAGTTCTTGTACAATTGTCACAATCTAAACGTCATTGTCATTAGTTACAGAACCGTTAAAGTTAAAGAACGTTCTATCTACTGAGTAATAGTGTTCTTTCGGTTGAATAACAAACATTATTTTAGTTATTTGATAATAATACACTATTAGACGTTGTTTAAATAATGTTTTGCTCCTCACGTTTGTTCTACCGAGCCGGTTCGCTTTGATCGATTGTATGGCAATAAGTGACTGTGTCTGTGATTTTTGATTTACATAAAAATAGTTGGGGTATACAGAGTTGGTTTTTGAAAATATGAATTCTGACAAAGTGAAACTGATGTGATGGTTCCTATACGGATGAAATATATGATAATGGTTTAGGTGAATACTGTATAGTTTTCAAAAACTTACTATCTCTGTCATGACACCTGAAAATTTTACTTCTTTAAACGTTTAATTTACGTTACCAAAAATATGTTATACAACGTAAATAAAACCTAAACAAAAGAGGTAAAAATGTTACCTTCAATAAACATTTATATAACGTTACAATAACCAATAAAAACGTTTTATTCAACCATTTAAAAATGGTTTACGCAACGCAAAAACACCTAAAATACAATACGTAAAATATACCTTTATTATACGTTTATATTACGTTATTAACATAGTCTAAACAAAAGATATTTTTAAACGTTAAAATCTAGTTGCTGAATGTAGTCAAGTAAACGTTGGGAATTTGGTTAAAATTAACGTTGAAGTGAGCGACATTTGCCCGGAAAATTAACGTTCCGTCATGGGTTATTCTTTCACTTTAAAAAAACGTTCATGTGTTTATTGGGATACGACTATCAACTTTTTTCTCTGGATAATTTTGAAAAAAGACCACAGCGCGCTCTTCTAATATTTTTTTTAAATACCAGGAAGAATACCACAAATTTTTACTTGCTATATTAGGCGAGTTCTCGTTCAAAAACGAAAAATTATGTTTTTTGGCGCTCTACCTTGTCCTGCGCAGAAAAAATTGGGACTCGAGGGTAGAATTACTTAACATTAAAAGTGGAAAATATTAAAAAAATAATTTATACATACAAATTTATTAGAATACAAGCACATTTTCTTTGGATAATTCTCTAAATGGCAACAACGCAAGTCACATGGTGTGCGAGCCTCTTAACATATGTTATTAGTTATATTTTAATTTTGAGGTTAAGTGTAACATAACATTCAAATTATATACGACAAACGTAAAATAGTAGAATACGTCACCGATTATGACGTAACAGAATGGTTAAATAAACTCCGTATTATTAGATAGTATAGAAAGAATGTTCATACAGCCAAATTGTATTTTTAGGTGGACTTCCATACATGGAATTTACCCATTGTAAACTCGTGTGAAGTTAGCGCCCGGAGCTAGCGTCCACATGCAGCTCCCATCCCCACTACCAAGCCAAACTCACACGATACAAAAATCATAAAAGTAGAATATTAACAAATTATTTTCTCATTCAAAATTGGGTGTTCTGATATGGTCTTATATGACAGGAAAACAAATTATTTACATATCTAACTAGAATTAAAAACTCAATTCTCTAAGTGAAATAAAGGATAAAACAACCCTATTAACCATAAAACACTTTTTTCTTTTGTCATACCATCCAATATGGCACAAAAAATTATTTATAAATTTATCTATCTATAGAAAAAACTCAAATTTCTGAGTGGGATCAAGGGTAAAACAACCCTAATAATTTTAAAATATTTTTTTCTTCCAAAACCAAGTTTTGTGACACCATCTAATAATACACATAAAATAAATTATAAATTTACCTATCCATAGAAAAAAAAGGCAAATCTCTAAGTGAGTGGGATCAAGGGTTAAACAACCCTAATATTATTATATGGTGTCACAAAACTTGGTTTGGAAGAAAATTTTTTTTTAAAATTATTAGGGTTGTTTTACCCTTAATCCCACTCACTTAGATTTGTCTTTTTTTCTATAGATGGGTATATTTATAAGTTATTTTATGTGTATTATTAGATGGTGTTACAAAACTTAGTTTTGGAAGAAAAAATATTTTAAAATTATTAGGGTTGTTTTACCCTTGATCCCACTCAGAGTTTTTTTTATAGATAGATACATTTATAAATAATTTTTTGTGTCATATTGGATGGTGTGACAAAACTTCGTTTTGCAAAGAAAAAAATGTTTTATGGTTAATATGGTTGTTTTATCCTTTATCTCACTTAGAGAATTGAGTTTTTAATTCTAGTTAGATATGTAAATAATTTGTTTTCCTGCCATATAAGACCATATCAGAACTCCCAGTTTTGAATAAGAAAATAATTTGTTAATATTCTACTTTTATGATTTGTGTATCGTGTGAGTTTGGTTTAGTAGTGGGGGTGGGAGCTGCATTTGGACGCTAGCTCTGGGCGCTAACTTCACACGAGTCTATTGTAATCGATTCAATGACGGGACCAGACCAATTTGTGGAGAATAAGAATCAGCAAAAAAAATTATATTATACCTGAACAGTGAGGACCAAAAGTCTATCGTCCACTCCTCCCTTAACTTCGTTATTTTACATATTACAAAATAATGTTGTATGGTTTCATTCAATCTCCATTGTTCAAGTTTTATTTATACAGGGTGTCGTAAAAAAGCGCAGGGACTTAGTAGTTTATTTTTTATTATTGTATTTCTGGATTCTAGTTTGATGTATGGTATATCACAAAAGTTAATAGTTCGGTAAAAAAACCTTAACAAATGGAACACAATAGATTTCAATGTTGCTAACTGCTAATAGGCACCATAAATGTGGTACTTACCTCGACGTACCACTTAATTTTTTTAAGTTGTTGAATCTTACGGAGTAGGATTTTAATACTTGCAAATAATTATTGTGCAACTCAAGGTATAAAAGCTATGAAGAAGTTGCGGTTGAAGCAAAAAAAAATATGTTCACCCATTTAATTTAAATGCATTACCAGAGTCGTCTTTAACTTATTGAAGGTCTTTGGGATCTCTATGACTTTGATGATGACTATTTTGTTAAAATATGCATAAAGAGTCGATAAGCAAAATTCTAGATTTATTCAATTGTTATTTTTATTTCTTTACTACCATACAATATAATCCGGAAAATTTACTATGTTAGAGTTCACAGAAAATGTATATTGATTGAAGAGGAACCCTTCTAGTTTTAAAAGAGGTAAAATTATCAATAGGTTTGTTCGCGGGTGCAATTCCGAATCAGTTCAGGGACTATTCGCATGCGCAGTCTAACAAGCAACTAAGCACAAGTAAATGCGATGACTACGACCCCCCTGTCCCGTTTTTTCCGCATAGACTTTTGCACACATGTTTGAACGTTGTCGACTATGCTTATATTTTTCTTGTCGAACTATTTAAGACTGACATTTCCTGATATAATTCGAAAATTAAACTGGTAATTTTGGACAATTTTCGAAGTATCTCAAATTCTATAAAAATTGAAGGAAAATAGATAAAGCTATTCATAGGATTTTTTCATGTACAGCAAAAAAGTACTTTTGACATTTTTCGATATTACCCCTCGTTTCCGAGATTTTCGGAATTTAATTTCGAAAAATCTTTTTTTCATATTTTATTTTTTTTCTCAAGTTTCTTGACATTATTCTGGAAAATGCTTCATATAAGACTTGGTAACATATTTAATTCCTACATTTAGTTATTTTTCGATTTTGAATACATTTCACGGTTTCGTAGATAACGGTTTTTTAAAATAATGACATTTTCGGAAAAACAACCCGATATAACTCACAGTTCTTTCATTATTTTTTTACAATTTTTTTTGTTCATATGTTTCATAATTTTTTTCTATATGTTTCATTATTGTTTTCCATATTTTTCATTATTTTTTCCAAATTTTTATTATTTTTTTCCATCTTTTTTTATTATTTTTATCCATATTTTTCATTATTTTTTTCCATATTTTTTCCATATTTTTTTTCATTTTTTCCGTTTTTTATTTTTTCCATATTTTTAATTATTTTTTATTCCTTTTTCATCATTTTTATGCATATTTTTCATTTTTTTTTTCATTATTTTTTTTTTAAATTTTTCATTATTTTTTTCCATATTTTTCATTATTTTTTCCATATTTTTCTCCATATTTTTCATTATTTTTTCCACATTTTTCATTATTTTTTTTCCACATTTTTCATAATTTTTTTACCCATTTTTTCCCTATTTTTCAATATTTTTTTCACTATTTTTCATTATTTTTTCCCTATTTTTCATGATTTTTCCCTATTTTTTCATTATTTGGTTACTATTTTTCATTATTTTATTCCCCATTTTACATTATTTGTTTCCATATTTTTCATTATTTTTATCCATATTTTTCATTATTTTTCTTCATATTTTTCAGTATTTTTTTCCCTAGTTTTTCACTGTTTTTCATTATTTTTCTCAGTATTTTTCAATATTTTTTTTCCTATTTTTCATTATTTTTTCCCTATTTTTCATTATTTGTTTCCCTATTTTTTATTTTTTTTTTTTTTCAATTTTCCAATATTTTTTCAACATTTTTCCTTATTTTTTTTCCCTATTTTTCCCATTTTTTTCATTTCAAAGGATCTTTTCAAGCACAGCAAAGAAGTATTCTTGAATTTTTTCGATATTCCCCCTCGTTTCTGAGATTTTCGTAATTTAATTTCTAAAAATTTTTGTTTTTAATTTAATTTTTTTTCCCAACTCTCTCAACAAATTTCGGAAAAAAGTTAAACAATACTTGTTGGGCTATTTCAGTGCTACATTTATGTATTTTTGTTTTTCGAATATCTTTCACGGTTTCAAAGATATCGGCTTTTTAAAATGATATTTTCAGTAAACCAATCCCGCAAAACCCACAAGAAATTTTCCGATTATTCCAATTTTCAATAGGCTTCGTTACAGTACTTCAATGTATCTTTTTCCAAAATTCATTCCAAAATAATGACTAAAAATGTAATATCTTTTTCACCATTTATTTTTGTACTTAATGGAATTACTTCATAAATTTTCGTTTTATCTTGCGCTTATTTCATTATAAACACCCCTAACTTAATCCCGTTATCACGCTCTTCCAAATAATATTAAAAACAGTAGCGGAACAATTTTTTTTTGTTTCAACTATTAAACATGTCTCTATTATATATTTTTTATAGATGATTTTTGTAAGTCCGAAGCTCAGCATTTTGCTTCCTTTTAAGAGGAGGATTTACCTTGCGACAAAATAGTATGTGCAAGGGTTTCGCTTTATTCGTCCTACTCGTTTGTTTTTTATTTTTAGTGAAAGAAAAAAATATATTTGTAGTGGAGAAGATCTTATCTGTGCTCCTGTGCAGCTACTTTTTGAAAATTTGACTTCATTTTTTTTCAAAAAAAATCCAAAAATTGTCTATTTTAGTCACTTTTCTAATTTTTTTTTACAAAAAACAAAGTCAAATTTTCAAAAATTAGCACAGATTAGATCTTCTCCGATACACATATATTTTTTCCATTCATTAAAAATAAAAACCAAACGTATAGGACGAGTAAAGCGAAACCCTTGCAACTGAAGATTTTGCGCCAAGGAAGTGACGCCACCGTTAGAATTTAGGAAACATGGCTTGTAAATAAAAATAAAATAAATTCTCTTGTTAGCAGAGTTTTACGAGGGTAAACAGTATGAAATAAATTTAAACTTAATTATAGAGTTTATAATTTTTCGGACAATATCTTTTTTTAATTAATCAAAACAATTTTATTATTTGGATGACAATTTTTGTTTTTATGAACTACAATTTTCAACATGAAAATTACAATAAAACTAATTTTACTCATCATTTTTTAAATTTTACAGGAGCTTAACAACATATAATAAGTATTCAATTAATTTATTTAGTAAGTTAAAATTGAGATTTAATTTACAAATGTATTTTTACTTTTACACATCGCATGGTTAATAAGTAGTAAAAAATAATAAGATAGATTCTAGCTACCCAATATTGGCATATCGGCATTGTTTGACGGTTTAATTACCAACAATCGGTATCTTTTGAAGGCAAAGAACTTTGTCAGCAAAAATCAGTGGTGGTGGGGGTGTGATATTTTGTCGGTACTTACTTTGGGGATAAAAGTTTAAGTTGGACTATTTTTGACACATTTTGTTATTAGTCTGATCTTTCTTAGAGATAAGTGTGGTGATTTTAGTGTTTTGATTATTTCAATTATTTAAATCTT
Organism: Neocrepidodera transversa; assembly: GCA_963243735.1. Lineage (NCBI taxonomy): Eukaryota > Metazoa > Arthropoda > Insecta > Coleoptera > Chrysomelidae > Neocrepidodera > Neocrepidodera transversa. The sequence continues at coordinate 19,284,069 of OY725350.1, forward strand.
CAACTAATAATTGTGCTCGTGTAGTGAAGGGACTATTGTTAATATCAATTAGGATATTTAAAAATGCCCCGTAAAGGACTAAAAACTCGTTTATTCACATCATCAAAGCAATTATCAAAACTAAATAGGATTTGCCGGATAAAAAAAGTAAGTGTAAAAATATTTATTAAATCAACGGATTTAATTACATAAAAAAATTAGTGGTCGTGTGACATGAGGCCATTCCGAGATGCGGTCAGTGGGAGATGCAGTAACTTTTTTTTCATACCTGCACGGACTAGAAGATGCGTTCACATCAACCGCAGACAATAAAAATCAGATTAAAAATAATAAAGAGGAGGTGATCCCACCCAACTTTCTGAAATAAAATATTAATATTATGTTGACCACAACCCATTTTTCTAATAAACGAAATAATTTATTTCTTGAACAATGCCAAATAAACGTAAAAGTGAAAAAACCCCTTTATCCGAATCAATAAAAGGAAATTCGCGATCATATAACTCGAGGATTTGCCGTTCTCAAAAAGGAAGTTAAATAGCAATTTTTAAAAATTAGATATGTATGGTATATTTTACATAAGGCGACTCTACCGTAATGTAAATTCTTATTATTAAAAGTTGGTCTTTATATTTGATTTTATTAAAAAACTATTTTCAGAAACAAATTCTGAATGAGAATAACTGAAGGTTGATGGTGCTAAATTTGTATTTTTCCATCTGTTTTTTGAGTAAAAAATTAAAATTGAACATGGTTAAAACAAAAACAAATTAAAAAATTTACAGATTTAATCCAATTTGCATAAGTTAATCCCGAACTGGTGTAGCCCATTTCGGCACAATGTAACATATTTATCATTATTGCCTCAATATAAATAAATAGGTACAATGTGTGATATTAATTCATTTTTTTGGTTTGCGGCCAAGATTGGAACTGTTAAATTATTGGAGGTTTTCGAGGAACAGTTGAACGTGAAGACTATTACTAATATGAATGGATTTTTATAAAAAAATAACAGGAAACCAAAATTAAGAATATAAATTTCCTAAAAAATTTGTCTTTACTTTTTTCCGCATTTGGTATAGTTTCGCGGCTAGTTTTTATTTTAATTTTGAAAAAAAAATTTTCTTATTGAATATTTTTTTTTAATTAAAATTTAATATTAAAAATTAAAAAAAATTGTTAAATTTGTAATAAAAAAACTTTATAATTGTGTTTTTTTTCAAAATTTTATTAGGAAAATTTAAAAATGACTCAAAAAAATTTGCAAATTTACAATTTTAAAATTGACCTTTTCCATATGTATTAAAATATGGTTTTGATTACTTAATATTATTTTATTTCACTTGTTTAATATCATTCCAGACCAAATAATTTTTATAAAAATAATCTTAACAGTTATAATTCACAACTTACAAATAACGCCACTTTCTGAAAATTCATTGGCATAAAAATGAACTGATTAATTTTCGTTTTTTGTAATTATGGACAATGGTGAAAATATTATAAGACCTGCTTGATGAATCGGAGATAACCAAAGAAACAGAATCTTGGTATATGCTGCAAAACAGTATTATTTTAAATAATATTGATTCTGAGTGACTACACAGATTTTAACGAACATTAGTAATTGAAATTATGGCTCAAAATCCTCTAAAAATTATTATTCATAATAAATTTATTGTATAAATTTGTATATTTATATGCCTATTTTTATTAATAAATGTTTTATTTATTTGATTTATATTAAGCCCAAAACTCTCATACAAATTTAACTATTGTGATAAATTTAGTCCATGCAATTCGACCAACTTTTATATCTACCCTGGTAGAGACCGAGAAACGTGCGGTCAAAAGGGTTAGGATACGCCCACAATCATAAAATCTGCTTCATCCGATCACACTGATACCCCTCAGGTGTATCTGTTCGTCAAGTAAATCATGCTCTTAAATTTAATTTTTTTATTTGAAGTTGCTGTTTTTCTAGTCGTTGATAATTTCTTTTCTTGATGTAAACAAATTTTTACCCGCCAATGTTCAAATCCCATTTTTGTTTTTTCTAACACAAAGCCCTTTATATTAAAATTTATTGCGTCTACTTAACGCCTCCCCAAGGCATTACTATTTGATTATTCAATAGTGTCGTTTGTTGCTTGTCTCGAACCCTTTCAAATTGTAAGTATGGAAAAGGACCCTTAAATTTGGCTGGTGCATGAAGCGTGTGAAAATTATAGGGGGATATTTTTAAAATTACACAATTGGGAATGGAATAAATAATAGACACGTGCTGTAAGAGACGTGGCGTTGATGGAAAAATATAACTCCAAAAAAAAGCATATTTTTATATTTTTAAAGTAAACATTTTTTATCTTTCTTAAAGTTCAAAATTTGCCGAAAAAAATATATAGAACGTAGTTTTATATTTAGCATAGCCCTATGATGTACCATGAAGTTAGTTGCCTGTATGAAGAGTTAAAATTCAAAAATTTATAGTCCGTTTCCACATAAAAATATATACTAAATACAATAAATAAATTTGATCCAATTATTCGATTTTCAATCCCTCCTCTTCTTGTACAATTCAGTAAATTTGCATACAATTTATTCTAGTCTATAATGCTTGGATGCGTTTTGTTGCTATTGAATAATAAACTTACTTAGCAATTTGTTAACTCATAACAAACTGAAAAAAAATGTCAAACAAATCACAAATCACAGTTTTAAAGTTACCGCAGGCTGAAGAGGTCGTAAGACAAGGTATAATACGTTTCATTAATTTTGGATTGGGTTTTGTTCGTTGATTGTGTTAAAATTTATTATATATAACAAGTAAGTTTATATTATAAGTTCTACTATTGTGCGTAAAGTGCTAACTTTACGCACGCTGTGTGATGCATTATTAATTTATATGCAATAAGAAAATATATAATTCGTAGACAAAAAATATTACACGGAGTAAAAACATATGATGTTTTTAGTACTTCGGCCCAAAACAATTCACTTAAAACAATAAACACAAGAACTATACGCATACATTTATGGACATGACGATTTTTTAGGATTATATGGTTTTTTGCGATTTTTTACAATTTTTTTGCGGGTGTTTACGGCTTGTTACGGTTTTTTACGATTGTTGGGAGTTTTTACGGGTTTTTACGATTTTTTACGTGATTTACGATTTTTTCCCTTTTTTTGCGGGTGTTTACGACTTGTTACGGTTTTTTTATAATGTTTGCGAGTTTTTACGATTTTGTACGATTTCTTACGATTTTTACGACTTTTTCCGCTTTTTATTAAGATTTTTTAAGTATTTTTAAGATTTTTTTTGCGGGTGTTTACGACTTGTTACGGTTTTTTACGATTGTTGCGAGTTGTTACAACTTTTTCCGATTTTTTAAAGTATTTTTAAGATTTTTTACGTGTTTTTACCATTTTTTTGCGGGTGTTTACGACTGTTACGGTTTTTTATAATTTTTGAAAGTTTTTAATATTTTTATGGCGATTTTGTATGACTTCTTACGACTTTTTCCGGTTTTTTTTAGATTTTTTTAAAGTATTTTTAAGCTTTTTTACGTATTTTTACGATTTTTTACCTTTTTTTGCAAGTGTTTACGACTTCTTAGGTTAGGTTAGGTTAGGTTTACGACTTGTTACGGTTTTTTATAATTTTTGCGAGTTTTTACGATTTTTATGGCGATTTTGTACGATTTCTTATGATTTTTACGACTTTTTCCGCTTTTTATTATGATTTTTTAAGTATTTTTAAGATTTTTACGTATTTTTACGATTTTTTACCATTTTTTTTGCGGGTGTATACGACTTGTTACGGTTTTTTACGATTGCTGCGAGTTTTTACAACTTTTTCCGATTTTTTAAAGTATTTTAAGATTTTTTACGATTTTTTACGTGGTTTTACGATTTTTTTTACCATTTTTTTGCGGGTGTTTACGACTGTTACGCTTTTTTACGATGGTTGCGAGTTTTTATAACTTTTCCCGATTTTTAAAAGTATTTTTAAGATTTTTTACGTGGTTTTACGATTTTTTGCGGGTGTTTACGACTGTTACGGTTTTTTTATAATTTTTGCGAGTTATTATGGCGATTTTATACGATTTGTTACGACTTTTTCCGGTTTTTTTTTAAAGTATTTTTAAGCTTTTTTGCGTATTTTTATGATTTTTTACCATTTTTTGCGTCTGTTTAGGACTTGTTTCGGTTTTTTATAATTTTTGCGAGTTTTTAAGATTTTGTACGGTTTTTTAAGACTTTTTCCGATTTTTTTAAGATTCTTTACGTATTTTTACCATTTTTTTGCTGATGTTTGCGACTTGTTACCATTTTTGAGAGTTTTCACGATTTTTTATGGTTTTCACGGTTTTTTACGTTTTTTTTTACGATTTTTTATGACTTTTTCCGATTTTTTTTAGATTCTATAAGTATTTTTAAGATGTTTTACGGTTGTTACGATTTTTTAACATTTTTTGCGGATGTTTACGATTTGTTGCGGTTCTTTACCTTTTTCCATGCGTTTTCACGATTTTTTACGACTTTTTCCGATTTTTTAAGATTCTCCAAGTATTTTTAAGATCTTTTACGGTTTTTTACGTGTTTTTACGATTTTTTTCAATTTTTTTGCGGGTGTTTACGGAGTTGTTACGGTTTTTTACAATTTTTACGAGCTTCTATGGGTTTTCACAATTTTGTACGATTTTTTACGATTCTTTACGACTTTTTCCGATTTTTTTAAGATTCTTTAAGTATTTTTAAGATTTTTTACGGTTGTTTACGATTTTTTACCATTTTTTTTGCGGGTGTTAACGACTTGTTACGGTTTTTATAATTTTTGCGAGTTTTTACAATTTTTTATGGATTTCCACGATTTTGTACGGTTTTTTACGACTTTTTCCGATTTTTTTAACATTTTTTGCGGGTGTTTACAACCTGTTTCGGTTTTTTACGATTTTTGCGAGTTCTTACGATTTTTTATGATTTTTCACGAGCACGGTTTTTTAGTTATTCCTCAATAACCAAAACATTTTTTGCATTTTTTTGATGAAAAATCAATAATTTCTACTGCGAATAACTCGGAAAGTATTAATTTTATGGAGAAATATGTTTTTGCTTAGATTTCATCCCTCTATCGGTTTCTGCAGTTATTTAAAGAGTGCCAATTTTTAACACCCTAGAAGGGGTGGCATCCACCTCCAGAGTAAAAGCACACATCGGTACCAGAGCTGTGACGAGCACTGACAAAAAGTGCTCGCGAGCACTAAGCATTCAATTTTAAAATGTTATAACTTTGACAGTTTTTAGATATATTTCACTTTCATACTTTTGTTTAAATTTTCAGTTTCATTTATGAAAAAAAAATGGTAAAAACTTCTCCATTACAGAAAAAAAATTTAAGTGATCTTTCGACGCGATTATTGTAAAAATTTATTATAGAAATAAAAAACGTTGTAGAGTTTAAAAATTTAGTGAAAAACATTTTTTCAATGGCAGACAAATTTTTATGCATAGATGAGATCTTAAACTTCAATTGTGTTCTTCTTTTTCACCTTTTAATTTTCGATGAGGGGTATCATTTTTGTCTTGGTAGCTTGATCTATTATCGAGGATATATAAGAAATTTTACACTTTTTAATTTTTCCATGGATGAAGTGTTTCATATTATGAAATTACTCATTATTATTGATTAGTTGTATCTGAATAACAAAATCATGAGCAAGGTGAAAATATAATTACACTAACGTCAAGGATTTCCGTATTTTTTCTAAAGAAATATATTTATAGAAATTAATTCAGGAAAAACACATCTTTATGAAATCATTCTTATACACAATATAAAAAATAGCTATCATCATTGTCGGTAAAAATTAAGATTTTTCAAGGTTATGATTTACCGAAAAACATTATTAGTTGAAGAGTTTATAATAATTTATTGTTAAACCATCGTACACTGTTAAAATATTTAAAAAACCAGGCACGTTTCTTATGGTGATTGGGTCCCGGGCCGATTTTTTTAAAATTTGGTACACATATTTCTCAAGTCATATTTTTGCCTATTGCACCATGACTACAACAATGTTTGCTTATTGCACCATGACTAAAAATACAGGGTGGCTCAATAAATTGACTTTCAAAAACAGAAGATTATCCATTCTCAAATGTGATAAAATTATTAAAAGAATAATAGAAACAAACTCAAAGTCATACCACATAAAATATAATTTAGTAATCAATAGATTAAGCGAGTAAGGGCGACATGTTTCGGCCAAACAATGGCCATCATCAGGCCTACAATACAAATTATAAAAGTTAGAACATATACTTCTGTAAGTAATTTTAACTTTGTGATTTTTATGTGTTCTAACATTTATAATTTTGTATTGTAGACCTGATGATGGCTATTGTTTGGCCGAAACATGTCGCCCTTACTCGCTTAATCTATTGATTACTAAATTATATTTTATGTGGTATGACTTTGAGTTTGTTTGTATTATTGTTTAAATTGACTTTCAATAATATAAAGGTGGATGGAAGTCACTTGGTCGAAGGGGTCAGTTGTACCCGAATTTAATCTTTTGTCGCTTCGAAAGGTATAGCCCACTTGGTCGCGAAAGTATAATTAATGGTTCCGGGAAAATGAAATAGGAGTATATATTTTCAATTTTGAGTTATTCCTAGATACAGTTTAAGACGGAATTAGCACCCCACGGTTTTCATAACAAAAAATATTAATTAACTAAATGTTCGATAGATGGCGATTAAATATGTACTTTCTGCGTAAAAATTTAAATGATTATTATCCTCCAGCAATACTTGCTAGTTGCTAGATGTAACGACCGCCGAAGGTTTTAATTTTGAGTTAATTTGGGATTTTAGTGACCATCAGGTACCTAAATGGAAGATTTTTATGATACCATTAAACTCGCCTGGCCCAAAATATTTATATTATTTTTAATGGAACACTCTGTATTTTTTCATCGCTCTCTTTCTCTTACTCTCTGTCTTTTTTTACAGTATGAATTTTATCATATTTAGATTTTTTGTATATATCATTTCTCATTTTATGTTTTTTTTTTTGATTTTTTCTGGTTTGTTTTGTGGTTTTTTAGATTTTTTCTACTTTTTTTTCTGCTTTTCTTATAATTTTTCATCATTGTTCTGGTTTCCTTTTTCAATGTTTTTTCTTTTGTTTTTTAATTTTTTCTTTTTCTTCTGATTTTACGCAATTATTTGCGATTTTTTGCAATTTATTTCTCAATTTTTCTATGGTTTTTTTGAGATGCTTTTCGATTTTTCTCGCTTTTTTCTCATTTTTCCTCATTTTTTTGTCATTGTTCTATTTTTATAGTCTTTTTTTTGTTTTCTAATTTTTTTTTGTGATTTTGTTGCGTTTTTTTTGCGATTTTTTTTTCATATTTTTTGTGATTTTGTTGCGTTTTTTTTGCGATTTTTGTGATATTTTTCGATTTCTTGCGATTTTTTTGATTCATTTTTTATTTCTTCATATTTTTCCGTAATTTACAATTTTATTTTTCATTTTTTCCCAATATTTTCTAATTTCTCTCAATTTTTTCCAAATTTTTTTGTTTCTTTTTTACTTTTCCGGACCCATCAAAGGGAAAGTAAGGTGAACGAGCAAAAAAAAAATCGAGATATCGAAATATCCATTTTGAGGTCCCACAAGAAGATTGAAACCATTTCCAGCGCATGGTCTGTCTGTGTGTCTGTGTGTAATCTTCCACGATAACTGCCGAACCGTTTGAAAAATCAAGCTGAAATTTGGTATGGAGGGTCGGTGTGCGCCTAGAATGCGACCATTAGATTTTGGTCTAAATTGGTACAGTAGAAGGTCCTCAAGACCGACATCGATTAAATACACATGTAACAATTTTTTACTTTTTTTAAATTTTAAGGACAAACAATACACTTTAGTTCAAAATATTGTAGTACAAAGATTTAGAGCATAAAATTCTCTATAACTTTTGTTTCAAACTTTTTCCAGAATTTCCAATACTTTCGCCACTAGAGGGCGCGTAAAAAATGTGCATGTAGGTTTTCTCTAGTTTTTCTTGATTTTAAGGACAAACAATACACTATCGTGCAAAGTGTTGTAGTACGAAGTTTTAGAGCATAAAATTGCCTACAACTATTGTCTTAAGCTTTATCCATAATTTCCAATAGATACACCACTAGAGAGCGCATAAAAAATGTGCATGTATGTTTTCTCTATTTTTTCTTAATTTTGAGGACTTTAATGCAAAATGTTATAGTATAATGTTATAGAACATAAAATTCCCTATAACTTTTGTCTGAAACTTTTTCTAGAATTTTAAATAGTTGCGCCACTAGAGGGCGCGTAAAAAGAAGTGCATGTAGGTTTTCTCTAGTTTTTCTTGATAGTGCAAAATTTTCTCGTCCAAAGTTGTAGAGCATCAAATTTTCTTTATCTTTTATGTGTAACTTTTTATCGAATTCCTCATAGTTTCGCCGCTAGATGGCGAGAAAAATACACATTTAGGATTTTCCATTTTTTTAAAATTATGCTCTTAGAGCAAAATGTTTCAGTGCAAAAGTTGTAAAGCCTAAAATTCCCTGCAACTATTGTATGAAATTATTTCCCGAATTCCCAATAGTTTTCACACATGATTTTAGGAGATCCTAATTGTAGCAGTGTGATACACAACGTGCGCATGCGTAGCTTATGTCATTATCAACATTGAAATATCAATTCGGCTCGCTATTTTTAATGTGTTCCATAAATTAATGTAATGCTTAGTATTTTGTAATTAAAATAATAACAATAAATAACATATTCCCTACGGTCGAACCGGGAAAGTTCTGGGGTGACACAGCCGATTTTTTTTATTTTATTTTCCGACTTTTTCTGTTTTTTTTTTTAATTTTTTTTTGATTCTTCTATTTTTTCTCGGTTTTTTCTCATTTTTATGATTTTTTGTTTTTATTGTCAGTTATGTTTCTTATTTGTAAAAATTATATTAAAAATAGCCTCCCGAATTTTGAACTTTGAAATCTAGTCACCATAATTTTAATTCTAAAAGAAAATTAGTTTTCATTAGGTAGGTATTATACTAAAATAGTAATTTTAGCAGCATTTTAAAAATATTGGAACAGACATAAATTTTCTATTAAAATATAAAATTCGCATATATTTCTTGCCCGGATAGCCCGTCTTATACAGTGCGGTGGAATAAGTGTTACCCCCCCCCCCTATTAACTACTCTATTTTTATCTTAAGAAAAAAGCTCAAACAGGTCAATTTTTATATTAAACGTAGTATGTTATGACATAAAAGTTTCGAACCTGACATAATCCCTCTTCATGGGGGCATCACCCCTTCGATTTTTTTAAATGAGAAAGTGCATCATGCGACACCTCATTTGAAACCTATTGAAACACTGATTTCAAAAATGTTACTGTTAAAGTTTAAAATTTATTTAGTTCAATATTATTTTTACATTCTTTGCGAATTTTGCTTAAAATGTAACTAAAGCTACAAAAGCCATACCCATAAAATCTTATTGAACATAAAACTGAAATAGTAAAACTAAGTTCGAGATGAAGCTATAAAAAAATCGATTACAGCGTAAAAATATTATGCGATCTAAATTTTATGTGACACAATATGGTCTGAACTAAACAGGAAACAAAGCGACAAAAATGCATAAGTACACGAGAGCTCAAAATATAAATAAAAAAATTATGTATGGATTTACATACTTTATTTTAACTTCCTATTATTTAGAAACAAATTTTGTATCGTTTTCTAATTTATTTTTCACCCAATTTGAAACTTCATTTTTAATCTATCCCGAATGGATTCCTAAACCTGGCCATTTAATTTAAGATAAATTAAAGCTTGACTTATAAAATTCTATAGAGACTATAATCTAGTCTAATTGTATTTCTAAGGCTAAAAATTCCCGGATTCGGTAAAATACGACAAATAAATCGACTTACTTGGATTAATTAAAGATCCGGGGGTAAAATAGTCAGGTTAACAATGCCATTAAAAAAATTCCTGAATTTTTAATTTGGATATTTTTTAGAATAAGACAAACTTAATTTATTTTTTTTAATTACTATCAAAAATAATGAACATTTATAAATTTTATCGGCTAAAAGCAAGTTTAAATAAAATTTATTAAATGAAAATAAGCATAAGACAACCTCTGTGTTTATTTTCACGAAATTCAATTTTAACGAATTTACTATATTTCATAATAATAATAAAAATAATAATAAGTGTTTATGAATCGAAAATTACTAAATTAAATTAAGAGAATAGAGCACAGTCAATGTATTGAAAGTAATTTTTTGGTCCACCCTGTATTTTTACAGTCGTATGACTCAAGTGTTCCAAATTTAAAAAAAATCGGTCCGGAACCAAGAAAAGTGCATGGTCCCTTGTATCTATCTACAATCTTCCACAATGTATTATACTATAGCGTTAATAGGCCAGGGTAGACCAAAAAAAAATCTAGAAAACTCATTGGAAAAGTAAGAAAATATAGCAAAAATAAAAGAAAAAATATTTTACGGACGATTTGATGTAATGGGAAAGGGGTGAACTTTTAGGGATGGAAAACGTTTTTTCACGATTTCCGGCAAAATTACAACTCATATTGAAAAAAATTATAGGACAAAGTTGTAGGTAATAAAAAGATCTTCAACTTTTGTATTTGCACTTTTTTCACATAACCTCAAATTTCAAATCGAAATAACCGATTTTTTATTTTTTGATTTTTATCTCCCATAATTTTTTTATTCACGAAACTTACCTTATATGTTCCAATGTAATTTTTTCCAATAAAAATATCTATTTTTATCCCTTATTTTGATTTTAAACCGAAAAAGTAAATACCCAGGTCAAAAAAGCTGCTTTAAAAAAAAAATCTGCGCGCTTTTTGTTCGTTGAAACCTCTACTTTCCGATAGTGTAAAAAAATATATTGTATAATTTAATAGTTAAAAGATTATTAAAAAAAAATTCGTAAATTAATCAAGACACAATTTTTTTTGGGGAAAAAATGAAAAGAGAAAATAATAAACAGAATTTTGTCAAATTTTTATACGATTATTACGTAATGGTTTACGTATGAGATGATATGTACAGATATGAAAAAAAAATAAAATAAAATACCAATACATTAATTATATAATTTATAAAAAAATAAAAATTACAGTCGATCAGCTAGGCCAATACTGGCTCACGCTTAATATATCACCCGATATATCGAATATTAATCTAAGTTAAAATGACAGCTGACAGCTATTTAAATATTATAGCGAGAAAGTAAAATTATAGGTCTATCAGAAAGTGCTATGTGCGAAGAACGTTATATTGAAAATTATATGTTGAGCAACGAGGGTGAACGGGAGAGTTAGATATGATTCATTCATTCTGCGCATGTTTTTTCTCTTACGTTGACAGATGAAATGTTTCTCATCATGTACATGTCAATACCTTTAATTTGATATATGACAAGTGCCAGTTTAACGTTATGTCATTTCTGCGCATGTTTTTCTCTTAAGTTGACAGGTGAGATTTTTTAAATATTTTTCTCATCATGTACACGTCAATACCTTTAATTTGATATGTCACAAGTGCCAGTTTAACAGTGGTGGGGGAAGCTACGGGTGGAACGGTGGTGAACGGTGAACGGGGGAGTTAGACATGTTTAACTAGGAAATTATTCTTCAACGTCACATTTAAAATAAGGCGCCGTTTTCCGCGTTTAAATCTGACCAATATTAACGTAGGGGCCCCTTTGGCGACGTCACTGCGCAGGATTTTTTTTATATGTAATTATTCTACATCACATTTTAAATACATGGCCGTTTCCCGAGTCTTCACGTATTTATTATACGGCACATTTCAAATACAATGACGTTTTCCGCTTTCAATTTAGACCAATAGTAACAGAGATATAAGCTAAGGTCCTTTTGGCTTTCGTTCTGCACATGTTTTTTCTTTACGTATTTATTCTACGTCACATTTCAAATATGTCGCCGTTTTCCGCGTTTAAATCGGACCAATAGTTGGCCTTGACATTAACCTCGACATCGACCTTGTCTGTAGGTTAGTAGCGCCATCTATCGGGTGATATATTAAGCGTGAGCCAGTATTGGCCTAGCTGATCTACTAATTACAAAATAAATAATCAAATATAAGAAGACAATTTACTAGAAATAAGTGTAATTATAGAAAAATGTATATTATAGAAGTCAGGTAACAATAACCAATAAATTAAGCTAAGAAGAAACGGGAAGAAGAAATAACAGATCAAGATAGATAAATAAAAGATTGGTTATGAGATAGAGGAAGAAAGCACAATAAACAGGACTATACAATTTTTTTTTAATTAGTTTGTAATGTTATTATTTTTATTTTTTCATAGAACCCAACCCAAATTTGAGATTTTTGGTAATAGTATAACTACACTATGGGAAATTTTCTATTCAATAAATGTAACTAGAATTTAATCAACTTTTGCATCAAAAATAAATTGCAGCTGTCACATTTTTAATATTTAGAAAACCAACAATGGGCAGGTTCGACATTTTTGTTTTTTAACTGAGATGGAGAGATTTTGTTATTTAAAAACGATCAAAAAAAATTTGATCGCAAAATATTAATATTTGCGCCCGCTATAAGCATTTTAAAATCAACGATCGGCGAGAGGCTGGAAAACGTACCTGTGCGCGAGACTAGACCTGTGACGTCAGTAGCCATGAACAGTTCGCCCCTGAACCGCTGCTGCGCTGTAATCACACACATTTTACAGGATTACCGTTTTTAGTAAATTTTCTACTAAATTAGTAGATTTTTAAGAAAAATGAGGGTGTTTAGTAGGATTTTACTTGAATTGATATTAGACAGGTTCGACATTTTTCTTAAACTAAAATCGATATATTTTTTTATTATAAAACGATCAAAAAAAAATAGAGCGCAAAATATTAATATTTACGTCCGCTGTAAAATTCAGTAGATTTTTCAGATTTGAATTTAAAACTATATTTTATCGCTATCTATCTATAGTATATTTAAGACGAGTGTCTCATCGCAGAAAAAATATTTTGTATCATCCAAATGTGACACGTGATTCGCTTAAATAATAAGTTTGAACAAACGTAAGTATGAGCTCTAGTAGCAGGGTGGAATAGTGCTGGTTAGTATTGCGATAGGTCCGGGATCGAATCCCGCACACAGCATATCTTTTTTTTGTTTTTTTATCGTTATATTTTACTTTTCAACCTTGGTAAATATTTTTCAATAAACCAAAAAAAAAAAGATATGCTGTGTGCGGGATTCGATCCCGGATCTATCGCACCACTAACCAGCACTATTCCATGCTGCTACTAGAGCTCATACTAACATTTGTTCAAACTTATTATTTAAGCGAATCGCGTGTCACGTTTGGATGATACAAAATATTTTTTCTTCGATAAGACACTCGTCTTAAATATACCTCAGATAGATAGCGATAAAATATAGTTTTAAATTCAAATCTAAAAAAATCTACTGAATTTTACAGCGGACGTAAATATTAAAATTTGGGGCTCAATTTTGTTTGGATCGTTTTTTAATAAAAAAATATATCGATTTCAGTTAAAAAAAAAATGTCGAACCTGCCTATTATCAATTCCATTAAAATTCTACTAAACACCCTCATTTTTCTTAAAAATCTACTAATTTAGTAGGAAATTTACTAAAAATGGTAACCCTTGATTTTAAAATGCTTATAGAGGACGTACATATTAATATTTTGCGCTCAATTTTTTTTTTGATCGTTTTTAAATAACAAAACCTCTGGATTTAAGTTAAAATAAAAAAAAATAAGAAAAATGTCGAACCTGCCTATTGTCGCATATTTTTTATAAACTTTGTTTCATGGATTTGCAATTTTTAGTTTATTTATGTCGTTCACTGCTCTGCGCAGTTGCGACTTGAATACTGGCTAACGATTTTTGCAGCTGCGCACAATGTTTTAGTTTTTTTTTTTGCATTTTCCGAGTCAATTTTCCACAGCAACATATATTTTTTTACACCATCAGAAAGTAGAGATTTCAACGAAACAAAAAGCACGCCGACTTTCGCTAGGAGTTGTAGTTTTGCCGAAAATCGTGATAAACCGCTTTCCACCCCTTCCACATCCTTACCTTAAATCGCCTATTTTTTTTGCTATATTTTCTTCCTTTTCCAATGAGTATCACCTCTTCTAGATTTTTTTTCAATTTTGTACAAGTTTCAAACGCTTCGGCGCTAGCCGATAAATTATTAAAAAATAATTTACTTTTTTAAGATTTACTTAATTGATCTCGGTCCAGGTGAGGTCGAATTCTGTTATACTAATAAAAATAAAAGTGCGGAGAAGTAAAAAACTTCGGAGATTTGATCGGTTGCCCTCTCTTTGGTAATTCGGTTATTATATAGATAGTTGTTACGATACTTGTACTCTTTAGTCAGTCACAGTATCAAAACAATTTATTGCAAAACGTGTTTGTGTGGTTTTTTAAGTAATAACTATCGCTTCGTTTTCTATAACCTCAACCATATCTTACTTTTAATTAACATTGTTAAATTGAAAAAAATAATGTGCTCCATGCATGCAAATATTTAAATTAAAATAAAACTAAAAAAAATTTTAAGTGAAATGAAGTGTTTCAGAGATAATGGTTGTTGGATTAGAATTAATAGCAAGATTTTGGTATGTAAAAATTTTATTATTTGATTTTTCAAATATTTGTTAACGATCTTTAAGGTTTAGTATTATTGCAAGTCTTTTTTATTTTTTTCAACATTCGTCTATAGTGTTTTTAAGGATTGTATTATTTTTGAGAGTTAAGACGGATTTCCATTAGGCGGAAAATCTGCAGGCGGATTTTATGTATCCAATTCGACAATAGAATGGAATAGAGAAAATTCGCATGCAGATTTCCCGCCTAGTGGAAATCCGTCTTAAGTAGGTACAATTCATACAATCTTAAAATATTAATTTGCGTTTTTAAAATATGATCTCTAGTTATAATGTAGTACTCATTATACAATCTTTTTTTATAATTTTAACATGTATAATTATTATTTGTGATAATGTGAAATTAAAACGATAATTTCAAGGTTTTATAATTCTGAAATCCCTAAACTATAGATCCCAGTCAAAACAAAATAAATATTCCATTTAAAAAATAATGTCAATGACGGCGGTTATATCATTAATCTTTTTTTTTTTTCAACGGTAGAAGAAATCTTTTATTTGTTGTTTTACACACTAATTTGTTTCATCATAAATAGATAATGTCCAAGGTTGAGTAAATGAACAGCCAACTAACTATTGCTAAATAAATATACAAATTGGCATCCCTAATTACGAATCATTAAAATCAAAAGAGATTGAGCAATTTTATTAAAAGTTTGATAATTAACTAGTTACATCGTCTATTTATCGATGTTATTATATTTGTTTTCAAGAAATTTAGAAGCCGGTTTTATGGCTTTTTTATATCTACTAGTGGTCCCCCCCAGTTTGGGAAAGTTTCGACCGTACTTCTTTAAAATTTAAACTTTATGTCTAATTTTTCATATTTTTTAATTTCTGTCTTTTTCTATTTTTCCTCATTTTTGCCTATATTTCCTTATTTTCTGATTGTGACAAAAAGTATGTAGGACATATTAGAAGATTTGTATAAATCAGGTTTAAAGAGCAGTTGGCTCATTTGAGAAATCTTCTATTGCTGAAAATGCTTTTTAGCACAATGCTAGAGGTGTAGAGCAAATAAAGTAAAATTATTTTAAAATGTACTCAAGCATCTAGTGTCTGTTAAAAAGATCAAGCTAATTAAATAAATTAGAACAAGTACAAACAATTATTTAAAATTTCATAAAATTGTGAAAAAAAAAGATTTAATAATAAGATATTAAAAAACTCTTAATATTCTTACAGAAAAAAGGGGGAGGGGTCAATTATTCCAAAAATTTGTTAAAAAAACGTATATTCGAATAATGTTCATCCATAAAAATAATTTTCTTTTAGATAATGCCATTATGAAAAGATTTTCGATATATGGTAATACGAAAATATGCTTACTAATACTTATTTTGACACTGGCGATGGGCTTATTCCTACAAATCTCCACCCTGCATAATATTCATTACGTGGATTACAACGTTATAGACATAAAAGATGTTGAAGAAGAAGATGGTCAAAATCAGATTAAACAGTGGTTGGAATTAAGGATGAATCAAGTACGAAACTGGTACTTATATATTTTACAATAATACAAATAATATTTTTTACCGACGACAAAACTATTATTTGTTCATTATACATTCATTATTCACTAGTGAATAATGATTATTCATTGGTTTAAATAAAGGTTTATAGTGTTTTAGCCAAAATTATTTAATAGTCGTGGATAAAGTACAGTATTTTACTCGCATATAAAGGCTATTATTCACGAGGGTGGTTTGCGTTACCTCGTGAATAATAGCAATCATTATATGCTAGTTGAATAATATACTATTTTTCCGTAGTTGTTTATTTAAAGTTTCTTGAGGATACAAAAATTGTATAACCATTATAAATACAAATGGAAAATTAAAATACCAATAGCGGTTTCCGAGATATTTGTGAAAAACCAAAATTGTCGATTTTCGTTTTATTTAATTAACATCTTAATTTTTAAAAATAGAAAAATACTTTTGATATATCTTAGTTTTTTTGTTAAAAAAATCTAGAATGTTTTGATTTTAGAAAATGTCTAAATCCTTAAAATTTTAATATAATTGATAACATTAAATAAACACGTTTTTTTTTAATATTGCTTTAATTTTTCCAGAAAAACCTGTCAAAACTTGGAAGAATATTATTTCTCGGTGAAGAAGAACCGTTAGTTGAAACAAAAAATATTTATCAAATTTTAATTTGGAAATATGGTCCTGCAATAGAACGGAGATTAATAAAACAATATACGAATAATAAGTAAGTTAGAAAAATATTTACGAAATAAAATACAAGTGATGTAAAAAAATATTATGAAATTATTATTAAAAATTTGAATTAGAAAATACTGCTTTTATAAAAATTTGGCTAATGGTTTCCAATTCTGATAAATTTTCTCTTTTAATTAAGCAATTGATTTCTATGCGTCTGGGCACATTGCCGCTGATGAGTCCTTAAGGGACGAAACAGCTGTCCGGTATACTGGTTTGGATGCATAGGAATCAAATTCTCATAATCTACAAGTATTTTTTTAAGCTTGTTAATGGTTTCATTACCATTTAGAGATATGGGCCCCTCTGTCGGTTCCAGTTTGTACTGGCGTTATTACATAGGTGGAATCTATTCCCCAAGTAATAAGTGATACCGTGGCCCATTTTTAGATGGCGTCAGCTGTCTACCTGAGAACAACATCCTTCTAACTCAGCCTTGTACTGGTGTATTTCGAGTTGAGAATTTGATTTCTATGCATCTGGGCACATTGCCGCTGATGAGTCGTTAAGGGACGAAACAGCTGTCCGGTATACGGCCTGGATGCATAGGAATCAAATTCTCATAATCTACAAGTATTTTTAATTAAATATTAAACAAAAAATGTTTTTGAATTGGATTCTACGAAATACATAGTATCTATTCAATTTTCATCCCACACCCAGAAAAATTATTTGTTTTTATCAATAAATACACGATTTTTTGTTGTTTTACTAATATAATAAAAATAAAAATTTACCCAATTTGTACAACTTTTACAAAAAATTTTTTAAATTTTTCTGGGCAACTTTTCTAGTTTTTCTTACCCTAAAAACCTTATTCAAACTATTAAAAACACTTTAGAACAAAATGGCCCAACCGGTCATAGAAAAAAGCACTTTCAATTTTTCCAGAATTTTTCAAATTTTCGAGCAACTTTTCGTTGTCTAAAAACCTTATTCGCATTATGTAACAAACATTAAAAAAATAATTATCTTCATTTTTGCCAGCTTTCAAAATTTGTCTAAAATTTTCTTAATAAAGTGGTGTACTCAATTATTTAAAAAAAAATCGATTATACGATTTTTCTATTTCCAGTGTTGAAAACAATCATGAAAATAGATTTTCAGTCATGAAACTTTGTGATCTAGTATAATTTATTTATAGGGATGGTTTTAATTTTAAGTGAGTCACACGTTTCTTTGGGTCCAAAAACCTCATTTTTGAAAAATATATGAATGTGTGTGAATTTTTCGATAACGATTTATTTAAAACTACTATTTTAGTTCTAAATAAGAACTGACTATATTTTGAACTATAGGAAAAGCATCATACTTATTTGTATTTTATTTCAATCTGCATTGGTTCTGTTTAATATATTTTATAGTTTCAAGAAAATATTAACTCAATAAAGAACATATATCAAATGTGGACCAATTGGATTAAAATATTATTATAGTGACCAATTCTAAATAGCTTCCTTATTTTTCAGAATAGACCCGTTTGAACATTGTAGTGTTAGTAATTGTGATATAACTTACGAGGAATCTGCCATTAAGACAGCTGATATTGTGATATTCCATTTACACCGAACTAAGAGTCTTGCCGAACTCCCACCGAAAAGAGGGAAAAAAGATCAAATTTGGGCGTTTTTAACCGACGAAAGTCCATATCATACGTTTATGGGGTTAGATAAATAATTTGGCAAAAAAAATAACACGATTTATTGGTTTTTGAAAAAAGTATAGTTTCGAATACCTTATTTAAGATAAAAAAAAACTTCGTTTATAGTATTAACTACATATATGACTAAATTGTTTTGTTTTGTGCAAAATGTTTAAAGGATACGCGTCTTTCTGCGACAACTCCATTGATAAAATTTCACCCTAACATTATTTTTACTCATTTTTGATCTAATATTGGTGCAATTTTAAAAACAATAATAGGTTTTTCATAATCTTAGGCTATTTTATTCTCTTCCATCCACAAATATGTCTTAAAAATTCTGAAAAAAGTAATCTTTACTGAATCGTTTAAAAAATATTACTCTATTTTCTTAGCAAAACCAATAAATCTGTTGAAGTAAAATTATTTAAAAGACGACTTTTTGGTAACATATAAATATTTTTTCAGAAATAGAATAATAAAGAGTCTTGGAAAAGTATTTACCATAAAAGATTTTAATGGAATTTTCAACTGGTCAATGTCTTACAGGTAATTTAATAATTTAACTCACATACTTTATCAATTGTTTAAACCTAGTACAATTTTTATAGATCAGAATCTGACATTCCTGTTCCATATGGAAGAACAGTAATAAAAAAGAATCCAAAAATTGTTAAAATTAATTTCATTAAACGAAGAGATGTTTTAGTTGCTATCATGGTATCAAATTGTAAAACCTTAAATAAAAGATGGGACTATGTTAAGGAATTACAAAAGTATATCCAAGTAGACGTTTACGGAAATTGTGGGACACTCAAGTAAATCAATTTTCATTACAAAAGTATTATTATTATTCGAGTTTTTTTTAGATGTCCAGGTCACTATGCACAAGATTGTCCATTACTCGACAACTACTTATTTTATTTATCTTTTGAAAATTCAAACTGTGATGAATATATTACAGAAAAACTATGGTGGAACGCTTTCCACAAAAATTCCATACCAATAGTAATGGGAGGGAGCCAGGAAAGTTATAAGAGACTTCTACCACCCAATTCATATATAAACGTAGAAGAATTTGCTAATCCAGCTTCACTTGCACAATTTTTATTAAGACTTAATCAAACTAATGAATTTCTAGATTACTACAAATGGAAAACACACTTTGAAATAATGAATGAGCATGGATATTTCAAAAGTAACATTATGCATTACTGCCGCGTATGTCAAGCTATTAATTACAATAATAAAAATGAAAAAGAATATAGGAATTTAGAAGAACTTTGGGGGTATCAAAATGTGTGCCATTCTGCTTGGGACACTTTTAGTTAACATAGATGTATTCCAGAAGAACAATTAAATTACATTAAATAGGGATTATAATTTTTAAGTACCTTTTGTACATATTTTATTTATTTTAAATACACTATCATATATTTAGCTTGTTAGTTTATAATTCCCTAATATTTATTGAAGATAATAATACATTTAAATATATATATAGATAAAAATAGGCAGGTACAATATGAATAATAGTAAAAAAACATTATTTTAAATAAACTTACCAAATATTTTCGAGTAATTTTGTACTGGATCAAGACTGGTCACTTTAGGAAACAAACCGAGTTTTACAAAAACAATATTAAAAATATTATTAAATACAAATATGTATAAATTAGTAAAAATAATCAAGTATCAAAAAAAATAAATATAAATCACATCTTAATGAAGTAGAAACTTTTGTCTTTTTACTGTCACTGCCAACTGTCATACTCTTCATGTAATTCTTCTTTTAAAAATAATCCTGTAACTACAAAACAAGTAGACAGGAAACTTTAATTATAAAGAAACTATTGACCAATAAATTCATTTGATTTAAATTATAAATTAATATCCTTTCCCTAATCACGTATTATATAAAAAATGTTAAAGTAACATTTCTCAATTACTCTATCATAGCAAAATGACTATACTATAGTAGTTTCACTTCGGTGTCGGTACTTTGATCTCCGTGTTTTTTAGTACCCACCACAAAAGCATAGTTGCCAATCGTGGAATAATTATCAGAGTTACGGATAATTTCAGAACAGTTGTGATTATTTTGTAAAAAAGTGATTCCCAACATAGAATTTGAAGTTACGTTCTCTGTTGATGCTTTGCTTATTAGTTAATAATTAAAGATACTAATTAAAGCAGACTACCATTTTTAACACCTATATATATTTTTGCCTTCTTTATACTTATTTGTACTAAATTGTATTTTTTCCTTAAACAAAACAAACTGTTTTAAAATATATTTGACATTGGCAACACTGCAAATATCACGTGCAAACACAAATGAGACAACCAAGCTTTTCAGAATTTAGGTTTCTGCACAGTGCACATATCCACCCAGCGTCTGTTATAAATTAAAACCTGGGGAAAGTTGCACTGTGAAACTACTGTATAATAATCATTTTACTATGACCGTACAAAGTAACTGACGTACCTCATCAAAGTGGTAACAGAAGAAAAAGAAGAGGTTATTATTAAACATGGCGGATCAAGTCATGGAGTCGGATGACAATAAACAAACGATTTCGAAAATTGAAAATAAACAATGGGTAAAGTTAAATGTTGGTGGAACATATTTTTTAACGACCAAGACTACATTGGCAAAAGACCCAAACTCCTTTTTGTACAGACTGATCCAAGATGATAGTGATCTAATTTCAGATAAAGTAAGATATTTGTGGATTACCTATAGACCACATCCATTTTCTGACTATTGTAAAATTTTTATTTATTTTAGGATGAAACTGGAGCCTATTTAATAGACAGGGATCCCAATTACTTCTCTCCTGTTTTAAATTATCTTAGGCATGGAAAATTGGTTATTAACAAAGGTTTAGCTGAGGAAGGAGTGTTAGAAGAAGCAGAATTTTACAATATTGCTGAATTAATCACCATAGTTAAGAGAAAGATACTACTCAGGGAGAGTAAACCTAGTAAAGAGGGCAAAAAACATGTTTATAGAGTTTTGCAATGTCACGAAGATGAACTTACACAGGTTTGTAAGATTTCTATTAAAATATTTCCTTCAAAGTGAAAAAAAATAATAATTTTTTTAATCAAAATTAAAAATGACCAAATGTATATAAAAACGGAAATTATTTATTGATCAAGGAAGTATTTTTAACAATTTGGGTGAAAAGCTGAAAAGCATTTCAGCATGTTTGTTTTCTCTTCCTAAAAATAGCTTTAACCCACCAAACGTTATATTTCTTAATTGTTATTAAAAGAAGTATCAATATTTGTGTATTAATAATTGACACTTTATTTAATCAATTTTCTTTTGCAAAATTTCCAGATTTTATGAAAACAGTTCAAATTCTGCTGCTTTAATAAATTTGAGCCTAATTGTTTTAAAAATTATTGCTGTAATGCTTTTGAATGTGCTTTTTGCTTCAGTTATACGGACTGTTTTTAACCCTTTCGCAGCGGAAAATGTACCAAAAAGTACGGTTTTGTCCAATTACTTGCTGCTTTTTTCAGTAATTTTTCCAATACACTCATGAGCGCCGTCTGCATATTTTGAAGACATTTCCAGAATATGCAGAGAGCGCACTTGCGCGCTTTCATAGGATGATTGAAAATGATGCATTTTTGTAAAATCAATTTATTTTATAAATATATAAATCCAATATGTTATCCATAATCTCAAATGTCTTCCACCAATGAGTAAATGAAAATCAAAGTCTAGTACCACAAGTATTTATTAAGTTGGAAAAGCCAACTAGTTTCGGCATACTAATGTCATCATCAGGCCTATAATACAAAGTTCTGTATAAAGGCAAAATGATAATAACAATAAGGTTAAAACTTACCAAATATTTTTAATAGTGATAGAAATACTTAATTAAATTAATTATATAAAATTGGTTAACTAACAAGGCGCACTTGACAAGTTTAAATTAAAAAAAAAAAATTAAACTCCAAATTAAATTGTGGTACAATTAAGGCGGGATGGTACATAGTAATGGTAGGAAAATAGTAATAAAATAGTTATGATAGGAAAATAAATTCTATGTACCGTCCCCCCTTAATTGTACAACAATTTAATTTGGAGTGTAATGTTTTTTTTTTAATTTAAACTTGTCAAGTGCGCCTTGTTAGTTAACCAATTTTATATAATTAATTTAATTAAGTATTTCTATCACTGTTAAAAATATTTGGTACGTTTTAACCTTATTGTTATTATCATTTTGTCTTTACACGGAACTTTGTATTATAGGCCTGATGATGGCATTAGTGTGCCGAAACTAGTTGCCTCTTCCAACTTAATAAATATTTGTGGTACTACACTTTGATTTTCATTTACTTATAAATATATATTCATATTATGACGAATAGGTATAAAATATTACTTTTTATGATATTCTTGGAAACATGTTCCTAAACAAAGTTTTGGTATTTCTATGCATGCTAAGCAATGATAAATGGTATCTTTTCGTACTTTGTTTGTAGTACAAATTCGACATTTTTTACTTAAAATTTTGCCATGTTCATTTGTGACAACAATTTTTGAGGGTGGATGTTCCATATTTTGTATATTGCCTTGTAATGGCACTTTTGGTAATAGTTTTTCTAAAATTGAGTCCAAATTTCTAGTGTCATCTTTTTCCCAGAAAATTTCTTGATGAGGATAAGTATGAGAATATAAAATAGCTGAATGATATGTACACTTATTTTTTTATACCAGCAATTAAATTCCTGTCATTTAGAGTAGACCATGTTTATCCATCAATTTCCATTAGCAAGACTGAACTTCTTTCCCGACATAAATAGATTAAACCACCAGAGAGACTGTTAAGGCATGTTCATGCGAATTTCGCAAAATTTATGTGAATTTCGCAAAATTTATGCGAATAAAATGGCGCCTGAAAATTTCGCCATAAAGTTGAAATATTTGAACTTTTTGCAGATTCAGATGATGAAGTATCACAGAATGTGACAGATATCAATAGTGGTAAATGTTCGTAATATAATCTATAAAAGTTGAACATATTTAGTTTTGTTTCGGTTTCTAAATCCATTATTTTTTGTAGTTAAGTTTGTTTACACACAACACAATAATTTCAAATATTTTGATTTATCTGACTTGACCGTTGACAGAAACCGTCAAATTATATCGCCTATGAACATCAAATTTTGGGGACGGCAAAATATTTTCCGATTCACATAAATTTTGCGAAATTCGTATGAGCACGAACATACCTTTATGCAGTAATTTTTTTACACAAAACCATTAATAACAAATTTAATGATCCAAATTTTCTGTAAAAATCTAGATTTTATTATTCCAAGAATAACATCCAGAACATGTCAAACCTTTTACCTTCCAACTATATGTGCTTCAAGTGCAATACGGTGAATTACCAGCTTGATATCTTTAATACTAGTATTTCGGCAATAAAGATGTACTTTTTGGGAAGCTAATTGTTATTTTTTTGTATTTGCTTATCACCTTTGTTCTGTTATTTTTTTTCCCTATTTTCTGTAGGTATTTATACTGTTATACATCTGTTCTGTAGTTGGGTTTTTAAGACGGCACTGTTTGAACATAAGTCTACTTATCCATAAGACCATAGATTCATCTAATGATAAATTTTACCCCAGATAATATATACTTATAATTTTTTTTTTGAGTGAAATAATTCAGTACAGATCTTATTTTATAGAGCCGATCTGTAGCCTCTCTATTTTCCTGAAAATAAGTAAATATCGATCTTTACTCATATATTTTCCATAACAGGTAGAAAATAAATGTTTTTTTCCAGCAGTCTTGCAAATTATTCAATTTAATTGTTCCCGTATGAATTATCAGTCCCAAAAATAAGTAATTCTGATACTGTCATATCCTTCCATACAGTAATTCTCGACTTTTCAACTAACATTCTAAACCAGTCGTATATATCATCGCCTGGCGATTGAACCAGTAATAATTGATTTCTTTTTACAAAAAGAAATTTTGTCATGGTATCAATTGTTTCTTTCCACATCAAATTAGTTTGCTTTCAGACATAACTAAATTATTTTGAGGAATATCAACTCCATTTTCGTCTTGGAAATAATCATTTTCACTTAACAAATTTTCTTTCTCTGAATCGTATAAATAATCCATCATTTCTTCAACAGTAAATTTTTTTGGATTTATTATATGTATAGTTTTACGCCTTTTTATATGAGAAGATCCAGCTGCACTTAAATCCGCCATTACACAATAACAATAATACACAACACATAGTGATGAATGAATCAGTCATATCATATCTTAATTTAGTAAAGTACCTAGAACCCGACGCCATCTATTAACAGATTAGGAAAAGAATACATAGGGGATACCTAACTTTAGGAAGTACTTAAAATGTACCTGCCTTGCACCATCTCATTCTGAAATACCTTACTAGGGTAGTCTTAGTAGGACTGGCAACGTTGCAATTTTGTTCAGATCTGTCATAAATCTGTGAAGAAGCTAACCTCAATTTTCAATTTCAGTTTGTTATTTTTCACTATTTTTAGTGGATGCTTAGTCTTATGTTAACTGCTTTTAAGTTCTGAATCTTGAAAATGGTAGATCTCAAAATTCCCAACAAGTCAAAGCGAAAACTAGAACAAAACTACACAAGCAGTGAAAGAGAATTTCTGCTGAATTGTATACTAGATTATAAAAACATAATAGAACACAAAAACATTTTGTTTAACATAAAACCTACTGATCATCTGGATATTTTAATGAATCCTCAATCTCTTGCAGTATTGCTAATACTGTAGGTCTTGTCAGACGAAACCTCGTAAAAAATAACAGGTTATCCATTTCATCAAAATGATTTTTCCTTTGTAAGAAAACCATTATCCACTATTTCCGATAAATCCAAGTCATCAATAAAGATTTCCATTTTCCTAACAAATAACAAACAAAATAAAATATCCAAGGGAACAAGGGTAAAACTCAAAATAATTGTAGGTTATTATAATCACGTTATATTTTTTTTAAACAGCGCATGACCATAATAACTAGTAAGAAGCTATGAACCCAAATTTCTACACCTAATTTAAGGAAAACCTAAAGTAAGATGGGGACTAAAAATCAAGTGGTGCAGCGAAATCGACACCTACGGCTAATTTATTTCTTTCCTACGGTTAGGTATTCCCTAAAATGATGCAAACGGCCATATCTGTGGACAAAATTTTGTAGATTACAATATTCACATACACGCGATTATATTTAAACGCCAACAGGGCGCGCTATTCGCACTTACTTAGCTCAACTTCACCTGACCGCACATGTGCGTTTTTCATGGACAAACTAATGTAACTCAGGGCATATATTTTCTATACTTGTGTACCAATTTATAGTTTTTTGTCTTTCTTGCAGATGGTTTCAACTATGTCAGATGGTTGGAAATTTGAGCAGTTAATAAACATTGGCTCCCAGTACAATTATACAGCTGATGAGCATGCAGAATTTTTGTGTGTTGTAAGCAGAGAATGTGGAATACCTGATTGTCCTGAAATCAAAAGTGACAGAGAAGATAGGGCCAAGGTACTCCAACAAAAAGGTTCTAGAATGTAGTTTGTGTGTGTTAGAAATGGAAAACAAAATGTTTGAACAAGACATTTGTGAAACTGTTGTATTTTTAAACAAATTGATCGCTGTTGAAATATGTAATTTTTTGGTACTCATTTTATAAGGAAAATATTGTGGTTGGGTAAAAATCTTTATATTTTAAATTTGTTTTAAATAAAGAGGAAAATTTGTGTTTACAGTATATTTAAGTTACACATTTTTAAGTCTAATTCCTAAATTTTGGGAAACTTAAAATAAAAAACAAATCTAAACATTATCAAAAATTAATAAAGAATATAAAATTGAGATATTTTCTTATTCACAAATAGCAAGTATTTTTAAGCAAAATTTAAACATCGGTCAATATATTTTATTATTAAATACTCATACTTGGTGCAAATTTTTTAAACCGTTTACTTTATGATATTACATATTATTATTATCAAGATATTAAACTTATAAAAATTTTTTTTTCTATATTATAAAATATGACAGTTTCATATTTTTTTTATTATTCTGTTTTTGTCCAATTTGGTATAATAATAATTGTTTTTTTATCAGTGTTTCGATTCTAAGTGAACCATGATTATTAAATAAATGTAACTCAATATTTTCAAAGATATTTCATAATTGTATATTGCTTTAAAACTTTTTTATTTTGCTTTTTTTATAATTTTTACAGTGTAAGACTGGTCACTGTAAAATATTCAATGTTAATTCTTTGTTTATAAAACTAATAAATTTTAAATCCATGTAAAAGTTTATTACTTATTTACTAAAAATTCAGTACATTCTTCCTAAATACTCCTTAATCGACTAAAAAATTCCTGGTAATCAGTCTACAGGGTGTTATAAAAGTAAATCGATGTGATATTTAGTTTAAACCTGTAACTTCATTTTATACTGATCTTAATGAATACAAATTATAAAACACCCTGTATCTTAGCAGGGACGCGTCAAGTACTTTTCGGTTCTGTCGTGCGAAATATTGATGGGCGCCTTTACCCTATATATTGTAATAAAATACCCTGTAATAGTTGTTTTTTATAAGTTAATTATTATTCATTTGTTAAAAAGTTTAATTTTAAAGCATTTATCGAGAATAGTTGGTGTATACAGTATTTAAAATCAACAATTGTGGAGTATAAAAAGAATCTTATTCTTATAATTATCATATCATTATTATAATATGAATGATTATTATTTGTATAATAATTTAATAGAGAAAGTTAAATGTTGGAAAGAATATTAAAGTAAATTTTTGCTGTATAAAAAGTAAATGGCAAGTGATTAAAAAAAAAAATTTAATTTTGGGAGACGGCGAATAGAAAATAATAAACCAGTCAATTTTTGATCATTTTAAAAAAAAATTGTCAGAAAATTTTATGAAAAAGCTGATAAGTATATAGTTTGAGTAAAGAGAATTAATGTAGTAGGGAAAAATAAATAAATTGATACACCTATAACATATAAATTGTTATTCAACTAAAAAAAAATCTAACACCCGAAACAGTTTCGGAGTTGCCTCGAGCGCCAACCCTCTCTTAACGTGGAGGATACACGTACGTTATTTAAATAAATAACGTGCCTAGGTAGCCACATTGAAGAAAAAGAATAACCAGGGGTCAGTATTGAAAGTACCCTAAAAATGATGTATAGAGGGCTTTAAGCTCTATATGCCATTTATTCTGGAATTCAATGGCAATTTTATTTATTAAAATGTTTATAATTTAATAAATGTTCTTTATTTTCTATAATTTGTTATATTTTCTGATGAAGGTTTTTTTACTGAAATAACTTTCAATCTAAGAAAGTTTTCTTTTAAATTGTAAAAGAATCACTCTGTATTTGAATTAATCTAATTTGTGTCGAAGTTTGGGGTATGAGCTAATTGAGCACCAAGCTCTAGATGTAATAAATGTAGACCGGCCAACTGAGCACCAGGCAGACAGGTATCTTTTCAAAGCGACCCTTTTGAGACAGGCCAATTCAGCACTTTGACCTGGATCCACTTTGTAATAATAATCCCTTAATAGTCCAAAATTCTTTAAAAAATCGATAAATTGAAAAGTCCTTGAACAATCCTTAAAAAATCATTAAAAATTCTCGAAAAGCCCTTGAAAAGTACGTGAAAAATCCTACAAGAATTTTTGAAAAATACTGAAAATTCCTTAAAAAAAACATTAAATTGAAAAATCCTTAAACAATCCTAAAAAGTCATTGAAACATCATTAAAAAATCCTGGAAAAATCCTTCAAAAGTACTTCAAAAATCCAACAAGAGTCTTTAAAAAATAGTCCAAAATTCTTTAAAAAATCGATAAATTGAAAAATCTTAGAACAATCCTAAAAAATCATTAAAAATTCTCGAAAAGCCCTTGAAAAGTACGTGAAAAATCCTACAAGAATTTTTGAAAAATACTCCAAATTCCTTTAAAAAAACAACATTATATTGAAAAATCCTTAAACAATTCTTGAAAAATCTTTAAAAAATGTTGGAAAAATCCTACAAGAATGTTTGAAACATACTCCAAAACTCCTTAAAAAATTGTTTTCAATTTAACAATTTCTTAAGTGTTTTTAAGACATTTTTTAGAATTATTCAAAGATTTTTACAGGATTTTTCAAGTACTTCTCAAGGATTTTTCGAGAATTTTTCAAGGATTTTTCAACGTTTTTTCAATCCTTGAAAAATCCATGAAACATCCTTAAAAATCCTTCAAAAATCGATGAAAAATCATTAAAAAACGTTTTTAAAAAATCTTAAAAAAATACTTGTACCTACTAAAAAAGAATTAAAAAAATCCTTGAAACCCCGTTAAATAATCTTTGAAAAAATGTTGAAAAATGTATGAAAAGTTCTTGAAAAATACTACAAGAATCATTGAACAATCTTTGAAAAATACTCCAAAATTCCTCGAAAAACCAATAAAAAATCCTTGAAAAATCCCTAAAAATCAAAGATGAGGATTATTCAAGGATTTTTCGAGAATTTTTCAAGGATTTTTCAACGTTTTTTCAATCCTTGAAAAATCCATGAAACATCCTTAAAAATCCTTCAAAAATCGATGAAAAATCATTAAAAAACGTTTTTAAAAAATCTTAAAAAAATACTTGTACCTACTAAAAAAGAATTAAAAAAATCCTTGAAACCCCGTTAAATAATCTTTGAAAAAATGTTGAAAAATGTATGAAAAGTTCTTGAAAAATACTACAAGAATCATTGAACAATCTTTGAAAAATACTCCAAAATTCCTCGAAAAACCAATAAAAAATCCTTGAATAATCCTTGAAAAATCCCTAAAAATCAAAGATGAGGATTATTCAAGGATTTTTCAGCATTTTTTCAAGGATTTTTCAATTTAACGATTTTTTTAAGGGTTTTTGAGAGTTTTTAAAAAAATACTTCTTAAAAATTGTTTTGACCGCATGATTTTTTTTTTTAATAAATAAATGCCAACTACCATATTCTGATTTTTATTTAACCGAGAAAAATAACTGTAACTAGTAATAAAGTGCGCAATTGGCTAGTCATAAAGTGCGCAATTGGCTAGTCATAAAGTGCTCAATTGGCCGGTCTCTGTTTGGTCCTTGGTGCTCAATTGGCGTGTCCGGCTACGGTATCAATTTTACCTGAGGGTAATAAAGTGCTCAATTGGCGTCCGTCCGAAGTTTGCAAGGTAATAAAATAATTAATTTAATTTACACAAAATATAGATGTATATTGTCAGAATATAAATATAACAAGAAAATGTTTTAACTTAATAATATTTCAACGCCCACCCTCGTGAAAACGAAAAAATAAATTAAAATTTGTAATCGGTGATCAGTGATCGGTGTCAGTAAACAGTATTGCATTTCGTCTTTAATAATTTGTTTATTAATATTTGACTCTTTTAAATAATAACTAAATATTTAAATGGGGTGAAACTTGTACAAATATTCGTATTAAAAAATATATTTAATAAATTTACAGAAAAGTCAACGACAATGTAACTATTTATATAAAAAAAAATACCAACGGAATTTCGGTTATATCTGGAAAGTAAAAGTTCGTCACATAGCGTACTCAGTACTACTGGGACCCAATTCTTGAAATCGTAGGAATCGATTCTCGTGAGAAATTTACGTCATTTTCTCTAGATTTTGTAATATGTCTATTCTTGAAATATTTCGTAGGAAAAAATTCTCCAAAAATTATGAGAATTAATTCCTAATGTCATTGTCTGGAGAAACTTCAAATTCTCATGAGAATTTAAGAAATTAGAGTGTGAATTGTATGTATTTGACGTATTTTGTGGGAATTGAAATTGAACATTATTGTTTTTTTGTTGTTACCGCCATAAATATTGTTAAAATGAATAATTTTTTACTTCAAGCTATCGTTTTAGATTATTTAGAAAGTTGTTTAGATAGACAGCATTTTCGTCTATCCAAACAATAAGCCTTTGACGATCTAATGGAGTATATTGAGCTTTTTCTGCTACCAACAATCAGAGTTGGAGATTAACCAAAAGAGAAAAAGTTTTAGTAGGGATCTTTCCTCTAAGAAGTTCCTTACCATTTTCTAAGAATTCTACAAGGATTTTTTTTGCGCTTCACTCACGAAATTTCGTTTGGCCATCGCAAATAAAAAATGAACAAATAACAAATAACCCATAGTCAATAATAAACGATAATGCACAATAATAGGATAATAACTATGTAAATTGTTTCAATTTGTTTCCTTAAAAATGTAAAATGTCAAACATATGGTATCAATGGCAACTGATATTCATTTCTGCGAACGTATTAAAATAATATTTGAGCACAGAACTAATAGTTCTGAGTATTTGATTGGTTGAGTTCATGAAATACTTGGATTTAGTAAAGACATACGTCACTTTTTTTAATTCACTAGAATTTCAGTTCAGACTTATTCAAGAATAGGACTGGCGATTCTCAAGAGAATTTTTTTTGGGGAATCAATTCTCTGGAGAATTAATTCCTACGATTTCAAGAATTGGGTCCCTGGGGACAACCTTTTAATTTTCCTATTAAGAAAGACCAAAGAAACAACGTAATTCACTTACACTGATCCTTTTAATCTTTCTGTTAAAAACCCAAAGAAACAACGTAATTCAACAACTAATATTAATTACTTGAATTTAATGCAAATTGGCGTTTCGGTTTCTTTATATTTACAAAGTGCTCACTTTACAAAACTGTCGGAAACAAAGTTAAACGGTGATATTTTGATTCGGAGGAACTAGCGGTGTTTTCAGTTGTCTACTATCGGTAGAAGCCTCTGTAGAGAAGTGATTTTAATTTTTAAGAATGCTCTCCAAGAAAAGATATCCTCCAATCTTTCAAGGCAAGAGTGGGATATATGCGCGGCCCTTTTGAGTATAAGCAATTTAACAACGACGCGTATGGTCTGTTTACTGAAATAAATCGCAAACATTTATACTAAAATAGAAATCGAATAATAATATTAATTTTGATTAACCCAGACAACTCCAACTATAATTTATGGTAAATGAATTATGAAAGGCTTAGTAAAAAAAATGGAACGCGATAAAAAAAAATTACATCTGGAGCTGTATAAAAAAACTTCATTACACAACTAGAGAAAAAGGACCAATATAGTGAAAGAACATAAGGAGTATAGGTGTTATAATTGAAAAGCGGAGACCAGGAAGTCATGTTAAGAAGAGGTATTGAGAATAAGTTACTGGTCAAGGTAGGAAATGAAATAGGTGTAGAAGATTGGAGTGAAAGGCGAATAGAAGGACTCAATATATTGAGCCAAATTTACAGATGCTCACTACTGGATCAAAAATCGAAATATTTTTTTTTACGTTTTTCTATTTTTCCCCATGTTTTTATTTTTTACTGCTTTATCCTATTTATACTATTTCTTCGTATTTTTTTCTATTTTTTACTAATTTTCAATTTTTTTCTATATTTGCCTGTTTCTGTTTTTAATTGTTTTTTGTTTCTTTCTATTTTGCCTACTTTTCCCAATTTTCTCCCATTTTTTTTTACGATTTCTTATTTTGCCAATTTTTTTTTAACTATACTTTCTCTATTTTTTTTTCTATTTTTCACTATTATTTCATTTGTTTCCTATTTTTGTCTACTTTTGCCTATTTTTTACTATCTTTCTCTATATTTTCTACTTTTTCCAATTAATTTCTATTTTTCCTTATATTCCCATTTTTTCCCTTTTTTCCAATTTGTCCTGGTTTTCTCTTGTTTTTCTTATTTTTCCCATTTTATACTATTTTTTTTACTAATTTTCTGTATTTCCCTGTTTCTTTTTTTGCTTTATTTTCCAATTTTTTTATATTTTCCTATTTTTCTCTATTTTACAAAAATATTTTTTCTACTTTTTCTTCTGATTCCACTCCAAAATCACTAAAATCAGCTGTTATAGTGCTGTTCAGCTCAAATGGCGTGGCTATCAAAATAATATAATTGATCCGATGTTATTAAAGTTACAAACTTTTTCTGTCGTCTTTGGTAAAATCGAAGAGGGCAGCACCTGTCGAATATTATTTATTTAAATACTAGGTTTCGTTTTACAAAATGTATAGGAATCTTTGAGAAATGATGTATTATAAAAAACAATGCTTTTTACCTCTCGCCCTTCAGATAAGAGAGGTATAGGAATCATGCTAAAAATTGGGTAGTGAGTTTTCAATTGATAAACACGTTTTGGGGTCCCTAGAATACAATTTTAATATTTTCGCGATGATGTCTGTGTGTGTGTGTGTGTGTGTTATAGTGTGTGTGTGTGTGTGTTTGGATGGATGTTGTAGTAACGATAACTCAAAAACTACTGAATAAAAAAATTTGAAATTTTGCATACAGGATTCTGATAACCTAGATTAGATCTGATTAGATTTTGGTGCCAATCGCACAACCGGAAATGGCAGTTGCTATGGGTGATGACGCCATGATTATACAAAACGGCAATAAAGTTTTACACATATATTTTGTATACCCTATAGTTTATTTTCATCTCATTAAAATTTTCGAAACTTTTGCCATTGTTGCCAGATTTACAAAAACATAATTTTTTTTATACTTTTTTGTGTCAACCTGTAAATTTTTGATTCAAAAATGGCGAGAGGTCATGTGCTGGCCACATCAGATTTTTTAATATTGTTCACCGGAACTTCACTATTTTTTAAATTAAAAAGCATTTTAAAGTATCAAATAAAATCATTTAATTTTTTATAACTCTAAAACCTTTTCTATTTTTCAAGATGGTTTTTAAAATACGACGCGTCCCTGTATCTTAGTTATGAGCGGCAATACCTTTCCAAATGGTATGTAAAAATGAATAAATTTTTGTCTGGAAGGGATAAATTATAAAGAGACTTAACTATACATTTATTTCACCAACAAAAATAAGCATACGTTTTTAAAAATCTAAAATGTATTTGTGTTAAAAATTAGTTATTTTTTTTGCATATCTAACCTATATTTTGTATTAAAATATAAATATAAACCTTTTGTTGTTTTAAAGTCACCTGATTTTCTTAGTTCTTGAGGCTTTTCGTAACATCCAGAACTTGTATATGTTAATATATTTAATGTATAACTCTCTGGCATAATAGCATTACGTTCAATAACATCCACTTTCGGATATGGTTTAATACATTTAATTTCGACAACGAGCAACTCAGAAAAAAGATCAGTTAACCAATAAATTGTTTGGTCTACGTTTCCTATTTCAAAATCTAAGTGTGTTCCATATTTTAAAAATGGTTCACCAATATTTAATACTTCGTTTAAAATCATTAAGCGATTAAATGGGGGACATCTATATTCTCTCCACATGCATGTTTGTTTGTGTTGCAGGAAATTCCAGCAACTTGTTTTTTCAATACATCCTTTCCAATCACAGGAAAATTTTAAATTCCCTACCAATTTATTCAAGCTAATAAATTCAAAATTATCAGTTTTACAAGTAGTACATTTATTTAAACAGTTTTTACATGTAACGTGACTGTGAAAGCACAGGAAAATTTCTGCTTTATTTCTTATTAAATTTTTACAAGTACAACATTTTGGTAATGTTTTAAAAAATACAGCAATAATCTTTTTTAATGCAAATTCGGGTGTCGCGATTTCACTTTCTGAAATAGAAGTGTTATCAGGAATGTCCGGTACTAAAGAATTATTATTAACATTTACTATTAATCTACACTGATTATAACGATGAAAACTATGGTGGTGTGTTTTTATAGACCCTTTTTGAATAAGATCTTCAAATTTGTAATAAAATTTATGGTTTTCATCATAGTAAAAGAGTTCGAGCTTGTAATTATCAGGGAAAACAGACATTGTTTCGTTAACTTCTAAATAAACATATCCATCGATTTTAACTATTTTTATATACAACATTTCCTGCAAATCATCTATTATCCAGTAGATGTAATTTTCACTTATTGTAAAATCTAACACTTTTCCCATTTTTAAAGGTATAAGTGAAGAATGCCAATGATTTAATAAATCTGTGGAGCTTCCAGTAAATAAACAATCTTCTATAGGACACTTATATTCCCTTTTGGAACAAATTTGTTTATGAGTTATAAAATCTAAACAATTAATTTTTTTTTTGCATTCTTTCCAATCACACAGCAAACTAACATTTTCAAATATTAAGTTTGTTTTTGTCCATAAACATTCAGTATCACATACCTTACAATAACTATTACAGCAATTTAAACAACTAAAGTGACTTTGTGGACATATTATAATATCTTTTTTATTAATTATCTGATTATTACAATTAAAACAATAAACTTCCATCCTAGATAAGATCATGAGGATGTCTTTAAGAGCTTTTGTAAAAGAATCATCTAACGCTTTTGAATTTTTTGTTTGGTGAAATCTCGGTAAATAAAATATTTTCAAATTTTCACAAGTTTCACTTCTTTTTTGTTGTAACAAAATAACCCCAAAAAGTATATTTGATTGGAGATGTTTCTTTACAGCACATAAGTCTATTGTATATTTTTCCGTTTGAAACTCAATATATTTAGATTCATAATAAACATCTATACTAGGATTGAAAAATTTAACTTTATACTTTTTAATGTCGCAATTTGAGTTTAAGGCATTGCATAATATTTTTAATTCGTTATCCCAAATATCTAATTTTATTATAATCAGCAAATGCTGAGAAAGAGAAAGAATATTAGTCTCATTAATCTTTTGATTTAGTTGAAATATTCCATCTTCTGTAAATAAATGAGAATGAGTTTGTTTATAATGCTGAATAATTTGACAACTATTTCCTGTAAACTGACACTCTAAACAACAAATTTTTTTAAACTCACAAGTGATCTCATGATCTTTCATTTGACCAGTAAATGGTAGAACAACATCACAACCAGCATAATAGTTGATGCAACGAAAATACAGTTTCTTTGCTACCCTATTATACATAGATATGTGTAATGATTGAAACTTTTCAGTACATTGTTTCCTGGCGCATATAATTAACTTTTGATTTTTTACGTTTGTCACAGGACCAAAAGATAAGTAATTTTTACAAACGCTACACACTTGGCTATTAAGCCATTTATCTGAAACACTATCTTCATTTGACATCTAAAAAATAAAGAAACAAATCAACGAGAGATCAAATATTAATTAACTATTAGAATATATAAATCTTCGTTTTACAGACTAAAATAACAAGATTTTGGATCACCATGAGCAATAAATATATTTTTAAAACTATATTATTTTTATTTTTTTATTATCTTATTTCTTTCTTTTGTAATACTTTTTTAGGCTAATTATTATTATTATTAATATGTAGAAAAAATACAAATTCGCACCACAGAACTTGCATCTAAAATGTATCATATAAAATAAAAAATACTTTAATCCACTATCCAGTGTTTTTGATGGATTAAATCGTTTCTTGCATACTGAATATCACTTACCTCAGAACTATCAGCCAGAAAATGGTTTTCTTTATAAAATCTGGTAGCTTCTTCCAGAGAATACATTTTTTTAGATTTTCTGTGCCAGCAGTTGTACTCTGGTATTATCTTTTTCACTTAATTTAAAACTTATTTCTCAATATTTTATCCAATACTTTTGATGGTAATTATCTTATTTATTTTGAAGTTTACAAACATAACATAAAGGTAAATAAAATATTGTCTTTGATATATATATGATAAAAACGTAGACAAAGACACTACATAATAAATTCAGTCAGTATTGCCAATGACAAATCACCAAAATACCAGCTTGAGAATAAATAATCTTCTCCTTCTTTTTTCTTTTTGAGGCCTCAGATGCCAGCAGCGGGATTCTGAACAGCTATTCGTTACCTACCGTCCCGAGTAGCAGCCGAAACAGCGATTCTCAATCAACTCGATAGCGACTGGATACCGTTTTCAAACGTCAATTTCAGTCGGTAGGTACGAAGGTCCCGAGATGAATTCGAATTTGGTGTTTATGACACAAAACATTCATATTCCGCAGTTTTTTCTCTTTTAACAGATCGGTAAAAATTTTTCGATATTTAATTTTTTACCAAATTTCAGTTTAAATCGAAAATATTGAAAATTCAAGGAAAGACATTTTCAAAGTTGGAAATTTTGAACCTCAAATTTTTCATATTTCAAAATTGTGTAATTTTTATTTACCATAACGTGAATTATTTGAGGAAAAAAAATTGAAATTTGTTAGAAAAAAAAATGAAATTGGTTAAAAAAAATTGACGATATTTTATTTTTTACCATAAATTTCAGTTTCAATCGAAAATATCGAAAATTCAAGGAAAAACATTTTTAAAGTTGGAAATTTTGAATCACAAATTTTTCATTTCTCAAAATTGTATAATTTTTATTAACGGTGATTAATTTGTGGAAAAAAATTGAAATTTGGTAAAAAAAAATTTCGAAATTTTATTTTTTAGCAAATTTCAATTTTTTTCCTCAAACAATTCATCTTTATATAGGGTTTTCATAATTAAACAAGTTTAAAAAAAAATAAAAATTACACAATTTGAAAAATGAAAAATTTGAGATTCAAAATTTCCATGGTATTGACTTAAAATTTTGACGTTTTTCGAATATTTCCTCAGATTGTTTAAAAAATCTAAAATTCTTTCCTGAATCTACGGTATTTTTTCTTGTTATATCTCAAGCGTCAAATGTGAGTAATTATTAGTTGTCATATTTTCATTGCTGCCAATATAATTTGAGTCGGGAGTGATTGAGAATCGCGATTCAATCGGTATCGACTGTAAACCGAATATGATCCCGACCGAGACCTACCGGTCGGGATGTTACGATTGTGAATGTTGAGAATCCCCCTGCAGGACTATTTTCTATTTGGGTATTGACAACTGACATGAATTATGTGGAAGTGTTGCCAAGTGTGTTCAATGCAAACCAATTACTATTTTTATGTGAATTTTTTGAGAAATATGATAGCTGTAGCGGTAATATTTATGTTTAATAGAAGTGGCCTCACTTCCACAAAACATGAAAACAGTGAATAATTGACGCGAGATGAAGATGGAAGGAAATACCCGAATTTTACCCGCAAAATTGAAATACCCGCAAGAATATCCACAAAGCAGGAAAATGCCCGAAAATCGGGTACCGCAGATTGGCAACACTGAATAAATCGGATAAAAAATGGCCGAGACTACACACACGTTAACGTGTGGATAATTTCAATAATTCCCACACGTTAAAATATTAAACTTGGTTATCTGACTTAAAAAAATTATTATTTTATTAAAAGAAGTCTTTACTATCTAAATCTAGCCTTTATATTTAAAAAAATATATTTAAAGAATTATTACTATCTAAATCTACCTGTGTTTAAAAAAAAATAAAAGGGCCATGTGGGATTCGATCCCCGAACCTACTGCAACACTAGCGAGCACTATGTCTACGCGGCTACGCGGCTCTTGCATACATGTGTTCA
Source organism: Neocrepidodera transversa (assembly GCA_963243735.1). Lineage (NCBI taxonomy): Eukaryota > Metazoa > Arthropoda > Insecta > Coleoptera > Chrysomelidae > Neocrepidodera > Neocrepidodera transversa. The sequence goes on from OY725350.1 coordinate 19,322,296, forward strand.
AACTTATTATTTAAGCGAATCACATTTCACGCGTGGGTAATTTTTAAAATTATCCACAGGTTAACGTGTGGCTAGTCACAGTGTTAAAAACTACCTAAACCTAACCTAAATATTGTCCAACAACTAAAACGATGACACCTTCAGCGTCCCCACTTCTCTAATTTTCCCTTTGTTCTTTCGTTTCCCACTTCTCTAATTTTTAACGTATAGGTGGCAAGTGCATAGAATATTGAATTTATAATAATTTGGAAGGAGCATAACACTTTTGCTCGCTGGGTCTTGTAAATGGTGGATGCTCCAATAACAAACGTAAACAAACCGATAGAGATATATTTGACGTTCTAACAAGAATCTTATACATTAGTGCTTATTATTAACCCTAGCTGTAAGTGTATATACCAAATAATAACAAAATAACTGATACAACTATAAGAACTATACCTATCCATGTTGAAGTTGATCCTTTTGAATTTGCCTGTTGATTTGGATTCCAATTTATACGTCTATCATATTCATAGCAAACTTTTTCTTCTAAATGTTCGGCATCCATCGTATCATCAAATCCTAAAGATAAGTTATTTAAACTTGATTGAACTTCAAGGTTAAACATTGTCTTCAATGTTGATTTCCTTCTAGAATTATCGATATGCTGAATAATGTATCTTGTAGATGATTTAAATCTAACTACATACTGATTGCTACTTTTTTTAAGATTAGTAGCAAATTCTTCGCCAGAGGTATGTTTTTCTGAAAAAGTAAATGTTTTTTATAAAACCGCAAAGTTTAATGATAAAATATACAACGTAATTAATTGGAAAATAAACATACATAAATTATGGATGGGGTTCACCGAGGTGATTCTAAAAAAACCCATACAATGGGTATTGCGAACTTTATAACTGACAAACTATTTATTTCCTTACTCATAAACCATGTAATTTTTTTGGACGTTATCTTGCAGGAGTATATGTCGATGGCACACACAATTTCGAAAATAACAAATGTATATAAACCGATATAGATGTACTAGACGTTCTTACTTATAGTCAAAAATGGAATCGCACATTACCACGCATACTCGATCATAAATGCCCCTTCTTACTTACTATTTTTCTGTGTTTTAATCATCGACATAATTTTTACCCGTATACTTTTGTAACAATTTGGCTAGAAAAGATCGAGGAAGATGGCATATAGTTTCGGACTAGTGCTATCTCTTTCATTACAGGCGATTAATATTCTGAGAGAGATAAATATGTTCCGATCTCTTTCTCTCGCAGTACCACAATTATCAGGACATATCCATTAGTATATATCGATGGTTTTCAGTCCATCAACTTCTCTGTGTGTTCGGTTTGCACATAGAGAAACTAACTAGAGTGATACTTTAGTACAAATTTTTGGAAGCATGCTTTATGCGTGACTTAGTGGTGACTCCATAAAAATCATATAAATCTGTTACAAATCTTGGAATAAGTATGTATTTTTTAGTAAACTTCTGCCATGTTTTTAAGTTTTGAGTCACCTATGAAATATTCGAATTTGCCATCTTGTAACAGAGGAGCATCTACACAGAACGTCTCCTGACCAATCAAAATTAAGAGTAAACATTATTTATTTATTACTACATTGTTTTTCGTAATTTTTATTGTTCTTTATTTATAAAATCTGTTAAGTATAAGATTAATTTGCACTGAAAAGTCAAATTTGTTTTATTTTTAAAGCTTCCCGAAACCATCGACCTGTTTTGATTGGTCAGGATTTTCTCTGTACGCTAGTTTGTAACAGTTGGCAATGTCATAGTTGTATTATAGTCGAAAGGTGGTTGCATGTATATACAGTGTGTCCATTTAAGTTCGCAACATTTGGCTCTTTTATTATTAATTTTACGAAAAAAAGTTATTCTTCATAAAAAATTCTGTACGATCTAAAACATAAAATACAATAATTAGTTAATACATTTTTTGAACCGTATACAAACAAGGTGCATCAAAAAATATAAATTTTTACTCAAGAGTAAAGTACGCTTATTGTAAAAAAAGAGAGAATATGTTATTTATTATTATTATTTTAATTACAAAATACTACCTAAGCATTACATTAATTTATGGAACACATTAAAAATAGCGAGCCGATGGTGAATACGTCTACCGAATTGATAATGACATAAGCTGCGCATGCGCACGTTGTATATCACACTGCTACAATTAGGATCTCCTAAAATCATGTGTGAAAACTATTGGGAATTTGGGCAAATTTTTCATACAATAGTTGTAGGGAATTTTATGCTTTACAACTTTGCACTGAAATTTTTTGTACTAAAGAGCATAATTTACCTCCAATTTTAAAAAAATCTGATGTGGCCAGCACATGACCTCTCGCCATTTTTGAATCAAAAATTTACAGGTTGACACAAAAAAGTATGAAAAAAAATTATATTTTTGTAAATCTGGCAACAATGGCAAAAGTTTCGAAAATTTTAATGAGATGAAAATAAACTATAGGGTATACAAAATATATGTGTAAAACTTTATTGCCGTTTTGTATAATAATGGCGTCATCACCCATAGCAACTGCCACTTCCGGTAGTGCGATTGGCACCAAAATCTAATCAGATCTAATCTAGGGTATTAGAATCCTGTATGCAAAATTTCAAATTTTTTTATTCAGTAGTTTTTGAGTTATCGTTACTACAACATCCATCCAAACACACACACTAACACACACACACACACACACTAACACACACACAGACATCATCGCGAAAATATTAAAATCGTATTCTAGGGACCCCAAAACGTGTTTATCAATTGAAAACTCACTACCCAATTTTTAGCATGATTCCTATACCTCTCTTATCTGAAGGGCGAGAGGTAAAAATGGAAAATCCTAAATGTGTATTTTTCTCGCCATCTAGCGGCGAAATTTTGAGGAATTCGATAAATAGTTAAACATCAAAATTAAAGAAAATTTGATGCCTTACAACTTTGCACAAGAAAATTTAGCACTAAAATGCATTGTTTGTCCTCAAAATCAAGAAAAACTAGAGAAAACATACATACACATATTTACGCGCCCTCTAGTGGCGCAACTATTGGAAATTCTGGAAAAAGTTTGAAATAAAAGTTATAGGGAATTTTATGCTCTAAAACTTTGTACTACAACATTTTGCAGTAAAGTGTATTATTTGTCTTCAAAATCAAGAAAAACTAGAGAAAACCTATATACATGCACATTTTTACGCGCCCTCTAGTGGTGCAACTATTCAAAATTCTGGAAAATGTTTGAATCAAGAGTTATAGGGAATTTTATGCTCTAAAACTTTGTACTACCACATTTTGCACTAAAGTGTATTGTTTGTCCTTAAAATTTAAAAAAAGTAAAAAATTGTTACATGTGATTTTAATCAATGTCGGTCTAGAGGACCTTCTGCTCTACCAATTTACATCAAAATCTAATGGTCGCATTCTAGGCACACACTGACCCTCCATACCAAATTTCAGCTTGATTGGTCAAACGGTTCGGCAGTTATCGTGGAAGATTAAACACAGACACACAGACACACAGACACACAGACACACAGACACACAGACACACAGACAGACCATACGCTGAAAATGGTTTCAATTTTCTTGGGGGACCTCAAAATGGATATTTCCATCGATATCTCGATTTTTTTTTTGCTCGTTCACCTTACTTTCCCTTTGATGGGTCCGAGAAAGTAAAAATATAGAAAATGGTATTTGGAAAACTTGTTTAGAAACAATATTTACCTCTATATTTTTTCTTGTAGCAAATTAGTTTCCACAAATTATTTTAAGCCTTTTGATTGGTTATTAGTTAAAATAATAGATTTAACCTACTTTAATATACCATTACAGAGTGAAATACTAATTTTGCATAAAGAAAACACATAATAGTGCGTTTTTTTAAGTATTAGTATTTGTAAAAATGAGCATAGATTAAATTTATTAATTTCACTATAAACTAATAAATATAGGCTTAAAATAGAATTTGTAGAAACTAATTTGTATCTCTCAGTTCACTTGGAACTTTGCTACAAGAAACATTTAGAAAAAATATTGTGGCCGTGATTTTAAATTTTTTTCTATATTTTTTAAAATAAGCGTACTTTACTCTAGAGAAAAATTTATATTTTTTGACGCACCTCGTACACGTGTCAAGAAATTTATTATCTAATGGTTGTATTTTAATTTTTAGACAATGCAGAACTTTTTATGAAGTATACTTTTTTTTGTAAAATTAATAATAAAAAAGTTTCCCATATGTAGAGACACTGTATATATCATCATTGAGTTAAATTGAAGCAGCGTATCTGGAAAAATAAAGCAGGTGTCAAAAATTAAAATACTGAAAATATCAGTTTTGTATAAAAAAAAAGAGTAGACTTTTCTTAAATTTTATAATAACATTAAAAATAACTAATCACTAGTAGTTAGATACAATAAAAGATTATTAAGGACTAGTATATAGATAAATAATAAATGGTAACCCGTCAAATGCGCCCCCGACAAATGCTTTCCAATATTTATTTTGTAAAAATAATAATAATAATAAAAAACAGAATTTAAACCTGATTCATTTGGATAGATCATACCCAAAGATAATCCAACTTTTAATTTAAAGGATATAAATTAGAAAAATTAAATAAAAAAAAACAAATTTGTCTTCTTAAAGTCCGTTTACAGTGTAACGGTTTTTTTTTAAATGAGAAATTAAAATTAATGCTAAATGTTTAATTAATAATTGATTAAATCAAATATATTTCATTCTGTTGGAACCATATGGGAAACTTTTTTATTCTTAGTTTTATGAAAAAAAGTTATTCTTTATAAAAAGTTGTGTATGGTCTACAATCTAAAATACAACCATCAGATAATATATTTTTGTACCCGTATACGAGGGGCGTCAAAAAATATAAATTTTGCTCAAGAGTAAAGTACCCTTATTTTAAAAAATATAGAAAAATGTTATTTGGAAAACATGTTTAGAAACAATATGTACGAACAAATATGAAATCATAGCCTCCTATCTCAAAAAAAATATTTTTTTAAATTTTTTTCTTGGAGCAAAGTTTGAAGTGAACTGTTACGTATAAAATCAGTTTCCACACATTCCACCACCGTTAATTGGGCTTAAAAAAATATGGAAACTGATTTTTTTATGTAAGTTCACTTTGAACTTTATTTCAAGAAAAAAATTAGAAAAAAATATTGTTTTGAGATAGGAGGCTGTTTCTAAATAGTGCTCCAAATAACAGTTATCTGTTAAAATAAGGGTACTTTACTCTTGAGCAAAATTCATATTTTTTGATGCCCCTCGTATACGGGTAAAAAAATGTTTATCTGATGGTTGCAATTTAGGTTGTCGACCACGTACAACTTTTTATAAAGAATAATTTTTTTTCATAAAACTAAGAATAAAAAAGTTTCCTAAATGTTTCCGACTTATTGGTATAAAGTATAAACAACAGTTTATTTTATCGATTTTTCATTTTTATATTTTATTGTAGGGACGCAATTATCAGGTAATCATAATAAATATATCTAACTTATTTATCACACAGAGGCTAATTGTACAATTTTGTTTATCATACAAAATTATCGACGCTTAAATGTACCATAAAAATTAAAAACTCGCATAATTATACAAATCATGTTTAACATCGTTAATTTTGGTTGTTAGATTAAGTAATTCAAATTAACCATAAATTTATTTCGCACAGAACATAATATTTGCATTCTAGTATGAAATTAAATAATCATACTAGTACTTGCTTCAAATTTTGCTCACACTGTCAGTTATTATCAGATTAAATTTTTTTCTGATAAATAAATAAAAAATAATGAATTTGACAACGTTGATTTATATATTTTCCTCAACGTTATTGGCAAATCTGATTAATGTGGCAACGACGCAAATTTTGCACATGTGTAACGGTATAAACAAATGTTTAAATCTATTATTGTCTTAGAGAATAAAAAAATATTTGCACCGTTATGCTGATTTCCAATATTAACACCAGAGGGCGTATCGCTTCTCAAAATTTTGGGTCGCTGTCCGTTGTTCGAACACATTTTTTTCGAAGACATTTTAATCGAAAATCTAAATTTCGATTAATATTTTTATCGAAAGACCCTTTAATCGAAACAATATTGATCGAAAACATATTTTGTCGAAAGACCTTATAATCGAAAACACTATTATCGAATTAGTAAAACTGGTTTACTCTAAATCTGTTGTGGAAAATAATGAACATCGCGATTTTGGGACCTCAGTAGATTCAAATGGTACCATTTATGTTTGAGGAAATGCGTTGCTGTCATAGTTGGTCATTTCGGATTACTGGAAATCTATGGAGATAGTTCAAAGTGGACATTATCCAATCAGGTAAATCTTAATACAACATTTTTACTTTGCGGAAATGCGCTGTCGACAAGTTTTCTCTAGTAAGCGTTTTTGTATAAATTTGACAAAATTGTGTCTGGTGTTATGTCTTTACTGAGAAAGAAGATAACAAATCCGTCTCTACTTGGCGTTTTTGTATATTTGACAAAAAAGTGGAGAAGGTAGTATATAACATGATGCGCGCGTATGGCCGATATTTCGCAAATCATATGATTCGCATTAATTGCAAAAAGTAATCTTAAATATTAGGTGGACAACACTAGACACGCGAGCGAAGCGAGCGCCTTTGGCCGACATTTCGCAAATCCGCGCGAAATTAATTTCAATCAAAATAAAATTCAAAAAAATTGTTTTCGACCAAAATATAATTCGATAATAGTGTTTTCGATAAAAATGTCATTCGAAATTTAGATTTTCGATCAAAATGTCTTCGAAATTTTTTTTTTAGATAAGCGTGTTTTCGAACAACGGACATATAGATACCCATTAGAGGATCACAGTAGGTTGTTCGAAAACATGCTTATAGAAAACATTTTTTTCAAAGACATCAATCGAAAATCTAAATTTCGAATGGCATTTCTAAATTTCGAATGGCATTTTTATCGAATGACATTTTCACCGAAAACAATTTTGTCGAATGGCCTTTTGATCGAAAACACTATTATTGAATTACATTTTGGTCGAAAACAATCAAAATATAATAGCGGCGTTGCAAAAAAAAATAACCAGAAAAACATACGTGTCAACCCTTCCTAACCCAACCCTAAGCAAAGTATTGTTAAATTTTAAAAGATTAACATTTTTTTTTCACTGAAGATAAGATTTAAAATTTCAAAAAAATGTAAAGGGTTAGACAGGATGCCGTTCTTGTCTGAAAGTACCCAAAAGAGTATAGATTTATAATATTTTTACATTATAAACCTTTTTAAACTTTCAAAATTTAACAATAGTTTGCTTATTTTGATTCTTTTCGACCAAAATATCATTCGATAATAGTGTTTTCGATCAAAATGTCATTCGAGAAAATTGTTTTCGATCAAAATGTCATTAGATAGCGTTTTCGATTAATAAAGGGTCTTGCGAACAACAAACCGCGATCCTAATTTAATATCAAGTAAATATGTGAAATATCAATATTTAACAAGATGCAAAGTTTTTGAAGCACTGTATATAAGTATATAATGAAGAAAAAAATATTATTCTAAAAGTTAGTTATAATGCAGAAATTATTGTTTTTCATCTAAAAATCTACAAAAATATCAAAATATTGCAACCTTAACAACGTTCATAGTCAAACTGTTTAATCCTGTTAAAAATATGTCTTATTAACGGTATGAGAAGAAAGTCTTTGAAACACCAAGATAAAAGCTGAGTTACAAAAAAACATCATTTCATTTCGCAATGCCAATCGAGAAATTATGTAACTGATTGTTATTTCTGCCATTCATATATTTAGAAAAGGCAAAGGTGCTTCTAAAAAATTAATAATGCCATAATATATCCAAATCTTCACCCGTTCACGAAGTGTCCTAACACTGACGACTACGAAAATTAAATATATAATTCACCACCAATGTCCTTCTAGTACTTCATCCCAGCTACACAGGATAATGCAAGCTAAGGGACTTAGAATTGCCAACGAACCAAACAGAACTAATACAACAATGAAACCTTTTAGAAACTATGTGTCTATAAAATCTTTTTGTATCAGATAAAAAGTATTTGTCAAGATGTCAGTGATTTGATGGTAGCCCTTATAACTTTACATATAAACAGGACTAATGGAATCTTTTCATAGATCTATGTTAAGTTTAATAGTTGTTTTGTTACATAATCGAAATATTTTACCATCAATTCCAATTGATCACATAGTCTATATGAAAGAGTCTTATGAATAGTTTAGAAGATTCATGCTGCAGATTAAGTATGACGAACACCAGCAAGGACCTAGAGGACTAACATGGAGAAGGGTTTCGTGTGAATAGCCCTTGCACACGAGTCAGTCAATCCTAAGACCTAGGTGAAAGCCGATGTTGATGAGGTGTAGCATTAATTATTTATACAATCCGGTTCCTATTCCAAAAACCAGGCAGCGGAACCCTCCCAAAAGACTTCGTCGGGGCAACCCAAAAGGACCTAGAAACGCTGTCGGGAGATCCGGGAAGAGTTTTCTTTTCTGCATAAATGTTGGAATTCCATGGAATCCTCTAGTAGAGAGATATGGTTTGGAACGCGATGAGCACCGTAGTTGTAGCAGTGTCCGGATCTTCTCCTTGGACCTTAAAAATCCAGGTGAAGAGCCTCTAGTCAATACAATAATGTAGGATTGCAATAGTAAAAGAACTAGTACAAAAACTCTCATTTTTGCATATAAATATCCATAAGTAATTTTAAGGTTTATTCTGGCAATTTTTGCCTCATTCAAGGTCACGCATCATTTCTCACGTCGGCGTGTGATGTCTTTAACGTCAGCTCTGGTCGTCAAGTACTTTAGTTCCGTCTGGTCTATAGGTACGCCTGCTCCGGTCTTCAGCTTCTGCTAAAACTGCGAGCCAAGGTGATATGAGCAATGACGAGTTTAGTGGAGTCATTCTACGGAAAAATAAGGCGAGGTTCGTAAAAATTTGATATAGCTAAGCCACAACGACAAAAAGTTTCGTATTTAGATCAAAAATAAGATTTCGTGATTTTTGCCAGGATTGGTTTGGGGGAACCACCCCTAAAACTCGATAAACAGATTTTTGAGGTATTTTTGGGTCGATTTACTAGTTTTATTTTTTTTTGAACCCTTTAGACTTCTAGCTAAGTTTTGTAATTTGAACCCTTTTATTGTCAATGATTGAAGAACCTTCAGTCCAAATTTGGAGTGGCTACGATCATTTCACCCTCTGGAATAGATATAAATTTACGTTATTTTGGGCTAAAAATTGAAATATGGCTATTTTGGTCAAGTCTCTGCCGAATCGGATGAAATTTGGTGAACAAGTGAGTCATGATGACCACAATAGATGGTCCAAAGATGAAGTCAAAATATAAAATATTTTTGGTTATAACTTAAATTTGGCCGATTCACCCTCTAATTTTGAAGTGGACCAACGAGTCGTAGAGTACTCTGCTTAGGCTTAAATTAAAGGTTAGGTTAGGTTATATAGTTTTATATGGTTTAGGTCCATATAATATGGCTTTTAAGTTTCGCCCATTTTTTGGACATTTACGGTATACCTGTATATTTACTGGCTGTTTCTTTTATCATGTACTAACATTGCCATCTTCTAAACCATAAAAGATACGAAGATGATTGAATATGCGAAAAGTTAACTATTTTCAAGAACATTACACAGCTCGAAAAAAATCTACAGGGACTCTCGCCCTTCTCGGGTTATACAGGGAAAACTTAAAATGCGATATTTGGTTTTCTGCGCATAAAATTTTTATTTAAAAAAATAGCAAGCGAAAGTTTTATTGTATCTGAAATTTTCTACAAAAGTGCATTAATAAAACTTTGATACGACGTTTCATGTCTTAACAGCCACCATCAGGTTTTTTTTTTAATGCGAACCTGTTTTTTTTATTTAGTGATATATCACCCTTGTCATTTTAACGAAAAATATGACATATTTTGACTTCATCTTTGGACCATCTATTGTGGTCATCATGACTCACTTTTTCACCAAATTTCATCCGATTCGGCAGAGATTTGACCAAAATGGCCATATTTCAATTTTTGGTCCAAAAAACGTATATTTATATCTATTCCAGGGGGTGAAATGATCGCAGCCACTCTAAATTTGGACTGAAGGTTCCTCAATCATAGGCAATAAAAGGATTCACCTCCTAAATCTTAGATAGAAGTCTATAGGGTTCAAAATAAATTAAAACTAGTAAATCTGTTTTTCGGTTTTTAGGGGTGGTTCCCCCAAACCAATCCTAGCAAAAATCAAGTGGTATAATTACGGAACTTTTTGTCGTTGTGGCTTAGCTATATCAAATTTTTACGAACCTTGCCTTAGAAAGGCTCCATCCACTATTACCTTGAATGAGCCAAAAATTGAGAGAAATAAACCTTAAAATTCCTGATGAAGATTAAGATGTAAAAGTGAAGGTTTTTACTTATAATTAAGCTTCACAAAATTTTGTTGCTTTATTTGCGAATGGGATAGTCGTGATAGAAAAAAACAATATAAAAGAAAGGTGTGGCTTCGTCGTCAGTCTCTTTAACCTGGTCAAAAGGTTCAAAATGATAAGGCCCATGAAAAATTTCATAAAAGCAATAAACAAAAATGAACATACCTCCTACAGATGATGAAGTGCAGCTAAACTATATTTGTTGGTCCCCAAACAAGAAATACATTTAAAGATGATAACTGTTTTAAAAGGTAAAGAAAAAAAAGCTTGGGATAATGTTCGTCTTGTGGCAAAAAACTTTTTGGTAAATAAGAGGAGTGATAACTAAATTGAATTGAAAATCTGTTTCCACCAAGATATAGCTAACATGGAAAAACGTTATCAGGAAAGTTTCAACGTTCTCAGATTATTGCTGGACTATTTCTGGAAATAGAATACAGATGTAGAATACAAAAGGACAACCTAAAACTACGTCGCAATTATGATTAAGAATATAATTTAAAAATTTATAAAAAATGTTGCTTTAAAAATACTTTTGCAGTCAAAAGTAGATTATTCTTATCAGACGAAGCAAATATAATAAAATATTTATACAAGGTTGCAATATTTTGTTTACAAACAGTATAACCAATTGTCCTGCCATATCACTAGATCACACTTTATAAAATTACACCCATAGCCGCTACCAGACCTATAAAACTTAACAAGAAAGGCATATGCGATGAAGATCCTGATGATTCGTGTACTGGGGACACAGTAGTATGGTTCTGATCATGATCCGGCTCATGCGATGAAGATTTTGATGCATTAGGTTCCGGTTCTGGCTCCGATTTAGGTTCGGGCTCTGATTTAGGAACATTTTCCAACTTTGTAGTTTGCTCAGGTTCTGGTTCTGCTGTTGGTGTAGGTTCTGGTTTTGGTTCAGGTTCTGGTTGTGGTTCAATAGTTAACATTGGTTCAGGTTCTGGTTTTGGTGAAGTCTGTTCAGTATTGGTTGTAGGTGGCTGGGTATGTTTAGGTATGGGACGTGGTACTAGATATGGATCATTATTTGAGCCTGGTAGTATCTCTGGTTCTGCGGCTGGTGGTTCAGCAGTAGTTGGCATAGTTTTATTAGGTTCGATATTGTAATCATACGCTTGATTGAATAAATAACTGTTGCCTCCTACGTTTGAAGATATAAGTCGGAAATTTATTTGTTGTTGGTTTAAGCTGTCGTAAATGAATTTGTTAAGTCTATTAACTAAGACGGTGAGATTGCCGCTATGGTCGAAAGTAAAAGCGTTTGGCCATTCCAAAAATCTCTCATCTCTTGCTATGATTTTTTGTTTTGATGCGAAGGGTGTATGGCAATCCCATTTAGCTATGCTGTTGGTGCCTACTAAGGTATAGTAGAGGGTTCCTACATTATCCATAATCATACCTGAAAATAATATTTGATTAGAAAGTTGGTTAAGTTTTAAATAAAAAAATATAAGGATGGTAGTACCATGTTACAAACAGAAGAAATAACGATTAATAAATATCAAAAGTATAAGGTACATTTAGTTATTTCTTGTTTATTTTGGTACTACTTAAAAAAAATTGGGATTTCGGGGTGATCAATTACCATTTGCATATATTCCAAAAGTCACTGTCTCTTGATAAAACTGCTTATGAGACACTCAAAACAACACACTGAAAGACCGGATATTTCTGCGTATGGAAGTAACAATAACTGAAGAAAAACTTTTAACGGCTCAAATAAATAAAAATAAATGTACGAAATTATTGAGCCTACACACCAAGCATAAAAAACGTTTTGTTATTATCAGATTTTGACAAAATTTGAAGGAAAAAAATAATCCAACATTTAAATTAATACTTATATAAAATAAAAAGCATTCAAAAGATTCATAGTCTATACAACTCCGAGTACATGTATAGGGAATTCCATGTGTTAGAGAGAGAACGTATCTATCTGAAAACGGCTCTGGTCTTTTGGTTATTTCAGTTCCGTCTGGTCCTATAGCAGACGTACCTGATAGAGCTAAAGACTAGACCAGATGGATCTGAAGTATCTGAAGACCGTTTTCGATGCCGTGTTCAGATTTGAATTTTTACCAATAGTAACGGAGATAGATAAGATAGTAGAATAGCTATGACAGTTCTAGCCCATTTCTTATGTAAATTAACATGGGACGCCACTAGACGAGTATCGGAACAGCTTTTAACAGGTTTCGAACAGTTTTTAACAGGCCTCGAACAGATTTTATCAGGTTTGATCCGCTTTTCAGGTTTGATGCTGTTAGACCTGTTAAAAGCTGTTCGCGACCTGATTAAAGCTGTTCGAGGCCTATTAAAAGCTGTCCAAGACCTGTTCGAGATTCGTCTAGTGGAGTATGATGACATCACGAGTGACCTTGAATGAGCCAAAAAATTACCAGAATGGACCTTAGAGATTTCCCATGTTCATTTCCGTAAGAAGTGGGCTAGAATTGTTACAGCTATTCTACTTACGTTCTCGCTCTAACAAATTGAATTCCTTATACCTGTACACAGGGTTGTAAAGACTATCTACTTATGCTATAGATACGTTTAACCAATAAGCAGTTCAGATTACACATTTTTATGTTATTTATTAAAATATCATTTTTTTCAATTGTATTTGATTTAAACGTTCTAAAATATTTGTATTATTATTTTAACAAAAACAATCTCAGTATTTGAGGTAAAAAAAGTTCTAGGTAGATAGTAATTAAAATACTTATACATTTAAGTAGTAACTAATGTAATTTTTCTCTATCTGTCAATATACTTGGTGCGCAAGAAAATTCTTATAAAATTTAATCCTAATTACCTGCAGATGGGGAACCCTTCACACCATAATCCTTAACATTTCCTTGGTACTCCCCATTGTCCATACCATTTTGTTCGTTTCTAAGAACAGTGGTATTAATAGAATAAAGATGTAAACTAGAAATGGGACTGTAGTAGACTTCTCTATCGTCGTCTACAATAATTCTCTCTGAGCTGGTGTGGATTTTTGGACCCAAAGCGATACTGGCCAAATTTAAAGGAGAATTGATGATAACGCCGTTTACTCTAAAGGTAACTGCAGATGGATCTGCTCGCATACTTTGAGAATGACGGATTTTCCACGAGTGATGGTCTTTTACTGAGAAAACGATTATTCCTAAAACAAAAATAACAGTTAAAGCATATTACATCTGATTCACATACTACATTATATTATAGTAAAGAAGAGGGTATAGATCTGACCCAAAATTTGATCAATTTGTGTACTACTAATGTGACAAAATAACTAGTTGATTAATAACGTGGCAAATTTCTCCCTTATCAACATTACCGTAAGTTTTCCTTAGGTCCATATTAGCAAAAAAAATTTGTGCCCAAAATATTAATATTTACGCCTGCTGTAAGCATTTTAAAATCAACGATCGGCGAGAGGCTGGAAAACGGTACCTGTGCGCGAGACTAGACCATGTGACGTCATTAGCCATGAACGGTTCGCCCCTGGCCCGCTGCTGCGCTGTATTCACACACATTTTACAGGGTTACCGTTTTTAGTAAATTTCCTGCTAAATTAGTAGATTTTTAAGAAAAATGAGGGTGTTTCGTAGAATTTTAGTGGAATTGCTAATAGGCAGGTTCGACATTTTTTTAAACTGAAATCAATATTTTTTTTTATTAAAAAACGATCAAAAAAAAAAACGAGCGTAAAATATTAATATTTACGTCCCCTGTAAAATTCAGTAGATTTTTCGATTTGAATTAAAAAGATATGCTGTGTGCGGGATTCGATCCCGTACCTATCGCACCACTAACCAGCACTATTCCACGCTGCTACTAGAGCTCATACTTACGTTTGTTCAAACTTCAAAATGGAAAAAATTGAAAAGAATTGATGAATTCAAAAAAAAGGGAACAATTGGAAAAATATTGTACAAAATAGGAAAAAAATGGAGAAAAATTAAAAAACCGAAATAACTGAAAACAATTCTAAAAAATTGGGAGAAATTAGAAAAGATTCGAAAATATTGTTAAGAATTTAAAAAAAAAATAAAAAAGTGGAAAAAGTTGAACAAAATTGGAAAAAAGGGAAAAAATTGTAATTAAATTGTAAAAAATTGGAAAAAATTGAAAAATATTTAGCACCAATTGGAAAAAAATGAAAAAAATAATTGGGAACAATTGGAAAAATATTGTGCAAAATAAGAAAAAATGGAGAAAAATTGGGAAAAATTAAAAAATCCGAAATAAATGAAAACAATTCGAAAAAATTGGGAGAAATTAGAAAAAATTCGAAAATATTGTTAACAGTTTAAAAAAAAATTAAAAAAGTGGAAAAAGTTGAACAAAATTGGAAAAGAGGGAAAAAATTGTAATTAAATTGTAAAAAATTGGAAAAAATTGAAAAATATTGAAAAATATTTAGCACCAATTGGAAAAAAATGGAAAAAAAAATTGGGAACAATTGGAAAATATTGTACAAAATAGGAAAAAATTGTAAAAATTGTAAAATTGCCAAAAATTGGAAAATAATTGGTAACAATTGGAAAAAGTTGGGAAAAATGTTGTACAAAATAGAAATGAGAAAAATGGGAAAAAAATTGGAAAACTAAATAAAATTGAAAACAATTCGAAACAATTTTTAACAAACGGAAAAAATTGATAAAAATTAAAAAAAAAATATTGGGAACAATCGGAAAAATATTGTGCAAAATTGGGAAAAATTGTAAAATTGGAAAAATGGATAAAATAGCCAAAAATTGGAAAAATAGGTAAAATTACCAAAGATTGTAACGAGATTGGAACAATCTGAAAAAAATGGAAAGAATTGATAAAAATTCTAAAAAAATCAGAAAAATTGGGAACAAAAGGAAAAAATTGGGATAAATTTTGAACAAAATATAAATCAGAAAAAAAGGAAAAAAAATTGAAAAAACTAAATAAAATTGAAAACAATTGAAAAAACTGGATTATATATTTTTTTAACTATTTTTTAAAGCATTTTTAGTTAATTTAACCAATTTTTGGCATGTTTTTTATTACTATACATATTTCTAACTATTAATAAGAAAACAGTATTTTTAATCAGTGTTTATATATTTTGTTAGCTATTTTTTAAAGCATTTTTAGTTAATTTAACTAATTTTTGGCAAGTTTTTTATTACTATACATATTTCTAAATATTAATAAGAAAACAGTATTTTTAATCAGTATTTATATATTTTTTTAACTATTTTTTAAAGCATTTTTAGTTAATTTAACTAATTTTTGGCAAGTTTTTATTAATATACATATTTCTAAATATTAATAAGAAATCAGTATTTTTAATCAGTATTTATATATTTTTTTAACTATTTTTTAAAGCATTTTAGTTAATTTAACTATTATTGGCAACTTTTTATTACTATACATATTTCTAACTATTAATAAGAAAACAGTATTATTAATCGGTATTTATATATTTTTTTAACTATTTTTTAAAGCATTTTTAGTTAATTTAACTAATTTTTGGCCAGTTTTTTTTTAACTATTTCTATTAATAAAAGTATGCTAAAAATTTTCAGCATTTTTAGTCGGTTTTTAGCAATTTTAGCAATCTTTTTTAACTGTTTTAATAATTTTCAAATGAATTTTTAGTTAATATAACGTTTTTGGTAGTTTTAAGTAGGTTTTAGCTATTTTCGGCTGGTTTGAACTATTTTTAAAAATTAATAAACAATTTTAAAATAACTTTCGTCAATTTTACAGGTTTTAATTATTTTCAGCAGATTTTAACTAATTTTAACTATTAAGACGCATTTCTGTAAATTTTAATTTCTGCTAATTTTAACTATTTTTTGATAATTAATGAACAATTTTAAAATAATTTCCCACAATTTTACAGGTTTTAACTATTTTCGGCAGGTTTTAACTAGTTTTAACTATTAATAAACGTTTTTGGTCATTTTAATTTCGTCTGATTTGAACTATTTTCGGTAATTAATGAACAATTTAAAATACTTTTTGGTTATTTTAAAAGTTTTAACTATTTTAACTAATTTTAGCTATTAAGAAGCATATTTGTTAATTTTAACCCTCGATTTTCTTTCTGTAAGTTCTGTCTCTATATCGTTCCAGTCCCTAGTGAGCAACCACTTCTTATGCTTTTTTACTTGGTGAACAAATATTATTATTAACCGATAAATGTTCGGAAAAATTGTTCGCAGTCGACGTGTTAACATTGACTAATTATCGAAGGACCAAAACAGCTCCAACGCTATGTAATTATTATTAAATTCTTATTAACTTATGAAAATATGTTTCAAGCATTTATAATAAAATCAATAAAAAACAAATACATTAATGTGAAATGTAACGGTTATTTTGACACCATTTTATTTGTAAGAAAAATAAATTATAAAATGTACATTCTTTTATGACACGGTAAAAAACTATCAACTTAATTGTTGTCACTTACTTTTACCGTATAAACTAATTACATTATGTCATGAAAATCTCAGAAAATACTATTTAAGTTATATTAACAAATATGACTACGGCATGAAATGTTTACTGTAGTCAATGGAAAACAGAGCATAGTTAGCTGGCTGATTAAAAAACTTTGCGACTGCTCTGTTTGAGAGTTCATGAAACAGTGGTTTTTGTAGTGTTAACAAGTCTCATTGAAAAAAAAACAGAAGATTATCCATTCTCAAATGTGATAAAAATTATTCATAGAATAATAAAAACTCGAAGTCATACCACATGAAATATAACTAATCAATCAATAGATTAAAATGGCGACATGTTTCGGCCAAACAATGGCCATCATCAGGCCTATAATACAAATTATTATACATATTAAATTTATTTAAGTTCATGTACTGTAAGTGTGTATTTAAATATTTGAGACCCTCCAATATGTGAGGCTTCAAAAATTTATGTTAATCAAACACTTAAAATTTTTTTGTATATTTCAATTTTAATCGTCCAATTTTTATGTATTTCATTCCTTTCAAAAATGTTTGATTAGTTGTTTTTAACTACTCTTCATACCATTGTCATTTAATTTATACGTGCATATTCTCTGTAAGTAATTTTAACTTGTTGTAATTTTCCTATTCTTAACTATTACAATTTGTATTGTAGGCCTGATGATGGCCATTGTTTAGCCGAAACATGTCGTCCTCGCCATTTTAATCTGTTGATTGATTAATTATATTTCATGTGGTATGACTTCGAGTTTTTATTATTCTATGAAGTCTCATTGGTTCAAATTTAGTGGTGCGATTTTGTATATTTCCATTTGACTGCTTTGCAAAAATAGAGTATATTTTTCGTCTAGCATGAGAGCGACCGAAAGGAAAGAGTTATAAATGAAGATAGCGTATCACTATAACGACAGTTGAATATTTCTAGTAATTGGAGTGATGTAGCTATGCAAGCTGTGATTTGAATAAAAATATTTGTAGTTTATAAAAATGTAGTCGCTAAATAATAACTCTATTGGATATGATTTTAAATATTTAATTTTAAATGTGATTTTAAGAACACATATAAATATAGGGTTGTAAATTGTCGATAATTTTTCAGTGAATTTTATCCAATTTTTTCAGTATTATTTAATGTTAGTAACGTTTTTTCTTTTACAAGATTGCGTTTTTGTTAAGTTTTAATTTAACTACCCTTAATTGGTATCATATTTGGTGATTAATTTTCTATTTAAAAATCAAAATTATTCGTCCAATTAAAAATTTTTCAAAAATTTCATGAATTTTATACATTTCAAAAATGTCAACAGTTTCAAAAAACATTAAAACATTATGCGAAAATTCCAAAAATATATAAAAAATTTCGAAAAATTTGAAATTTTGCCATTTTTTTCCAAAAGTAAAAATGTCAAAAATCACTAAAATATATCGATAATTTAAAAAATCAAAATTATTCGTCTAATTAAAAATATTTCAAAAATTTCAAGAATTTCAAATATTTTAAAAATGTCAAAAGTTTCAAAAAACATTAAAAAATTATGCGAAAATTCCAAAAATATATCAGAAATTTCGAAAAATTTTAAATTTAGCAATTTTTTTCTAAAAGTAAAAATGTCAAAAATCTCTAGAATATATCGATAATTTCAAAAATCAAAATTATTAAATAATGGTATAGTTTTGTAAAGTTGTTTACTAATTTCTGAATATTTATACCTGATGATGGTTAGATACCGAAACTAGTTACCTTTTTTTGTCCAATACATTTAAATTCTTGTTTTACAAAGAGGCATAAAAAAATGCTTGTCTGAAATTTACTTTTTAATTTCTATTCATAAATAAGCAGAACTCAAAGAAAATATTTATAGTACTTTCGTCACTCGTTGAATATATTATTTTTAGTAGGCCATTATTGGATTCGGTACACGCTTTGATTAAATTATTTCTGAGTAAGATATGTTGTGGTTAAGGGCTTTCCACTGGGCGATACAAGGGAGGCCTGCTGGGGAGGGTCTAGGGGTATGAAATATCGCCCAGTAAAGCGGTGGCTCCTCCCTCAGGAAAATTTTTGAGATTTTTAACCCTGAAAACGTTATTAAGCTTAATTTCAATGGATTTTATTAAATAAAATTCAGGCCTCAGTTTCTGGGCGACAAAATCTTAGCATTGGGCGACACTTTTGTTTACATATTATTTTATGCTCTATTATGTTGTCCAAAAGTAGAAAAAATATTCTTCAATTCAGAAATTCTATTTTAATAATTATGGTAAATTTGAAAGAATAACAAGGTTATTACGGTCAGATAACATCAACAAAAACCAGATTAATCTTTTTAATAGTTCTCTGTCACAGTTTAAGAATTATGTTCAAATTATTATAATGTAATTTGTTCTATTACTATCTAATATTTTTGTACTTAATTTAGTTTTTTTGTATATTATGCAACGTAAAAACCATTAAATTAAAACTTAATTTATATTAAAATAATGATTTGTATTTGTTTTTTTTTTTTAATAATTGCTCTCTTTCCCCCCTTTAAGTGCGTTTATGCATGGGATCCCCTACGAGTTGAGCGTGCGGCCAAGGACCGTGATCTTTTCGTTCGTAGCACGAAGTTCTCATTTTCCGCAAATCATTTTTATTTCCTGTTTATTTAAATATAACTAGAAATATTACATTGTTGCCAATTTATAGTTGAAATATATCGACAGATTAATTTATAGTTGCAATTAAGAGGCCCGCACAACACTTGACTTGCGTTGTTGCCATTTAGAGAATTACCCAAAGAAAATGTGGTTGTATTCTAATAAATTGGGTGTAAAAATTATTTTTCCAGTTAATGTTAAGTAATCCTACTTTCTAGTCCAATTTTTTCTGCGCAGAATAGAGCGCCACAAAATATAATGTTTCGTTTTTGGACGAGAACTCGCCTAATATAGCAACTAAAAATATGCGGTTTTTTTTTCATAATATTTAAAATATTTATTAGAAGAGCGCGTCTGTGCTATTTTTTTCAAATTCAAAAAACTGATTGGCGCCTCTTAAGTGCGAACCAATAATTTGTTATACTTTAATTTACCTTAACTCGTGATATTTTTTTAGACGTCAAAAAAGCAAAAATTATTACAAAAAAATTGCGAAAAATAATTAGAATTATTGTTGTGCATAATTAAAATTTTCAAATTTTAATTTTGCATTGGAAATTTTGATTTGGACTCGAATCTTCTACCTTATAGATTACATTTCGAGATTTTAACTTTGCACTTTAGATTTCGACTTTGCACTCGAGATTTCGACTTTGCACTCGATATTTCGACTTTTTACATTTATGAATTCCCGTTCAATTTTTAAATTTTCCAATTTTCTTTGTACTCGACTTTACGCTGGATGGATTTCAAATGTGCATTCGAGATTTCGGCTTTGCACACGAAATTTCTACTTTGCACCAGAGACCCGAAACCAAATGAAATAAGGGTTTCGATTCGGTTCGGGTTCTACATAATTTGAAAAATTCTGGTTCCGGCCCGGTTCAGGTTCTGTAAAAATTATTTCGGTCCGGTTCGGTTCAGTCCAGTTTTTTCGGCCCAAAGGATTTTCCGACAAAACAATGTACATGAAAGGTACTTGTGGATTTTAATGTCGTAGCAAATTCGTAGCTCATTTCATTGCAGATAATTTAATTACTCATTGAATCAAAATAATTAGTCACAAGCATCTCCCCCAAATGGGGAAACATTTTTCTTCACGAAAATAAAAAAAAATAAACTCATTAAACTGCGTCATTTTTAAAGCAAAATTGCCCCCCCCCTCAAAATCAACCTACTGGATCCGTGCCTGAGCCACACGTTAAAAAAATCTACTTAAAACATACAGTATTTCTATAACTTTTAATTTTATTTATTTTATATAAAGACAAGGAACTTAGAAAGAACCCGGTATTTTCGGTACCTAAAATAATTATGGACGAAAATAAGGGTTCGGTTACGGTTCGGGTCCACAAAAAAATTTCGGTACCGGTCCGGTTTTCGGTTCTAAAGAGTCGGTCCGGTGTGGGTCTGCTTTGTCCTCGATATGTCGACTTTTTATATGTACATTTAGAAATTCGACTTTACACTTCGATTTTTCATATTTTCTACTTTGCTTTGCTTTCTAGTTTACACACAATATTTTAATTTACGCTCGAGATTTGGACTTTGCATTTGGATTTCAACTGTTCACTCGAGATTTCGACTTT
The DNA here is from genome assembly GCA_963243735.1 of Neocrepidodera transversa. Lineage (NCBI taxonomy): Eukaryota > Metazoa > Arthropoda > Insecta > Coleoptera > Chrysomelidae > Neocrepidodera > Neocrepidodera transversa. The sequence continues at coordinate 19,343,564 of OY725350.1, forward strand.
TTACATTTCGATTTTCATATTTTCTACTTTGCTTTATACTCGAGAATTCCAGTTTGTACAAACTATTTTAATTTTGTATTCCATATTTTGATTTGGACTAGAAATTTGGTGCCCTATATATTAGATTGTGACTTTACGCTCGAGATTTGGACTTTGCACTTTGGATTTCAACTTGGCACTCGAGATTTCGACTTTTTACTCAAGATTTCGACTTTACACTTGAGATTTCGACGTCGCACTTTGAATTTCAACGTTACACACAAAATTTAGACTTTGCACTCGATATTTCGACTTTTTATACTTCAATTTTCTTTTTTTCTAATTTGCTTTGGACTCGAGCTTTCTAATTTTTCCACAATATGTTAATTTATGCTCGAAATTTTAACTTTTCATTCGAGATTTCGACTTTTTACTCAATATTTCGACTTTACACTTAAGATTTCGACGTCGCACTTTGTATTTCAACTTTACACACAAAATTTTGACTTTGCACTCGATATTTCGACTTTTTACACTTCGATTTTCATATTTTCTAATTTGCTTTGGACTCGAGCTTTCCAGTTTGTGCACAATATTTTAATTTTGTATTCCATATTTTGATTTTTGCCTTATACATTAGATTACGACTTTACGCTCGAGATTTGGACTTCGCACATTGGATTTCAACTTGGCACTCGAGATTTCGACTTTTCACTCGAGATTTCGACTTTATACTTGAGATTTGGACGTGACACTTTGTATTTCAACTTTACACACAAAATTTGGACTTTGCACTCGATATTTCGTTTTTTTATACTTCGATTTCCATATTTTCTACTTTGCCTTGGACTCGAGCTTTCTAGTTTACACACAATATGTTAATTTACGCTCGAGATTTGGACTTTGCACTTTGGATTTCAACTTGGCACTCGAGATTTCGACTTTTCACTCAAGATTTCGACTTTATAATTGAGATTTTGACGTGGCACTTTGTATTTCAACTTTACACACAAAATTTTGACTTTGCACTCGATATTTCGATTTTTTACACTTCGATTTTCATATTTTCCACTTTGCTTTGGACTCGAGCTTTCTAGATTGCACAAAATATATTAATTTACGCTCGAGATTTGGACTTCGCACTTTGGATTTCAACTTTGCACTCAAGATTTCAACTTTTCACTCGAGATTTTGACTTTACACTTGAGATTTCAATGTCGCACTTTAAATTTTAACTTTACACACAAAATTTCGACTTTGCACTCGATATTTCGACTTTTTACACTTCGACTTTCATATTTTCTACTAATATTTGTACTCGAGCACACAATATTTTAATTTTGTATTTCATATTTTGATTTGGACTCGATATTTTGAGCCTTATGCATTAGATTGCGACTTTACGCTCGAGATTTGGACTGTGCACTTGGGATTTCAACTTGGCACTCGAGATTTCGACTTTTCACTCGATATTTCGACTTTACGCTTAAAGATTTCGATGTCGCACTTTGAATTTCAACTTAACACACAAAATTTCGACTCTGCACTCAATATTTCGACTTTTTACACTTCGGTTTTCATATTTTCTAGGGGACGTTAATATCTCCGTTATTATTAATCCGCTTTAAACGTGGAAAACGGTGCAATATTTGAAATGTGACGTGTAATAAATACGTAAAAAAAAATCATGGGCAGAACGAAAGCTAAAAGGACCTTAGCTTATATCTCCGTTACTATTAGTCCAAATTGAACGCGGAAAACGGCACTATATTTGAAATTTATCGTAGAATAATTACATTTAAAGAAATCCTGCGCCGTAGGAACTCCAAAGGGGCACTACGAAATATATCCGTTACGACCAATTTTTATAGGAAAAACTGTTCTGTATTCGCAATATGTTGTAGAATAAATATCTAGGGAAAAGCATGAGCAGTAGCACCGGTTAAAGGGCATTAGCATCTAACTTTGTTATTAATAATAAATTTTGAATGTGGAAAAATGCGATATTATAGATGTGACGTAATAGAATTTGTCAGTTGTACTATGTCATCGTTAAACCTTAAACTTGAGATTTTTACTTTGCCCTTAAGATTTCAACCCTTCCCACATAATTTCGACTTAATTTCAACTTTTTATTAGAACTTTTACTATATTTTGTTTTTCAGTTTTTTCAATAGAAAACAAGCAATATTTATAATCTATTGAAGCAAAACTTCTTGTATATGTGGAATGTATAATTAAAATAAAATAATTACAAGATAGGTTACAATATTATTAAGATTTAATATTATAGAATTAAAATATTGTATAATACTTTCCTTGTACCTATATATTTTGTAATAAAACCAGGTGAAAGTATAATGGCCTCATCTCTTAATTAATACAAGAAAATCATAAAATCAAATATTCCTTTTTAGATTTCAATCCTTATATAATTTTTTTCATCGATTAATAAATATTTGTTTTGTGATCTTAAATAATGCTAATTTTATAAATTAATATGTATTTTGAATATTACGTATTAGTATATGTTAAATGGTTTTATTTGTGTTTAACCAGAAACTGACATCATCTCTTTGTATTGTAAAATACAGACGAAACACAGTGGCGGAATCGCCCGAAAAAGACGGACACTATTTTTTTTTAAAATAATTAGTTTACATGTTCTAAAATATATTTTTGGATCATTGAAGATGTATGCAAAAATGGTGGATACTTTTAATTAAAAATCAGCTATAAAATTGAGGTAAACGCCAGGTACGGACTCCATTCAAATAAATATTACATTTATTCCAGTAGATTTAAACCTGTTTTTATTTTTAGCCAATTTTTCGGGCAATTCCGCTACTGTGACGTATTTTATTTATTCATTTATTGTTTAGGATATGGGGAATTACAATGAACATATAATAATAATATAAATATTCTGTTGCTGTATTATTATGTATCTTTTATGATACAGAGTGAGGTTATTTCAAAAAAATATTAGACCTTGATTTATTTAAATAACAATATAAACCAGTGGCTAAAACGCAAGTTAGAGTTATTACGACGAACTAAAACAAACATTAATCAATATGTTAACCCGTAAAAATTACTCAATTCCAGATATTTTATGAAGCAATAAAAACTAAATTTCTAATACCACAATTATATTTTTTATAAAATTTGGCTAGTTTCGGCATGCAAATGCCATCTTCAGGACTACAAAGTATATAGTATTATAAGCCAGATCCCCTTACAATCAAATTTTATAAAAAATATAATTGTTGTACCATCGAGTTTTTATTTCCTTATTTGAGATTATGGACTTAGTTATTTTATAAAAATAAATAAATACAAAATAAAAACGTTTTGTAAACGTTTGTGCATGAATGTTTTTAAAAGAGATATAAAAACATGTCTGCTTAACGTTTTTATAATATCCATGTCAAAATGACAACAAAGGTAAAACGTTTTATTTGATTCATTTTTAATCCTACCCATAAAAACGTTTAAAAAAATGTCAGAGAATGTGGTTTTGCCAACTGCTGAAAAAAACGTTTAAGAAACGTTTTATTTAGGAGTAGATAGTCTAGACCATTACTACCGCCACTATAGGGAATTCAATGTGCTAGAGAGAGGTATAGGAAATTTAGCGTGTCAGAAAGAGAGAGTGTGACGTTTTTTAACGTTCAGTATTTTGAAGGGTTAGAAAGTTCGAAACGTCATATTTTATAACGTTTTCAAGGCTTTAATTCGAATTAAAAAATAGAACGTGAAAAAACGTTCGAAACGTCACATTTTACGACATTTTCAATGTTAAAAAACGTTGAAAACATCGTAAAATGTTACGTTTCGAACGTTTTTTAACTTTCAGTATCTTAAAGCATTAAAAAACGTTCGAAACGTCACATTTTATGAGGTTTTCAAAGCTTTTTTTCGAATCAAAAAACAGAATGTGAAAAAACGTTCGAAAAGTCACATTTTACGACGTTTTCAATTGGTGTGTGTGTGACGTCATAGCGCCCTTTCTTTCTGACACGCTGAATTTCCTATAACTCTCTCTCTAAAACATTGAATTCTCTATAGTGGCGGCATAGACTATCTACTTTTAGGTACGTAAAACTATGTTTAATGGGACGTTTTTTAAACATCTTTGTGATTCTTTTTTATAAATACTGTAAAAACGTTTAAAAGACGTTTTGCTTTAGATACCTAAAAGTATGTTTAGAGAAAGACTCGTAATGGGACGTTTTTGAATGTTTTAATTTAGTCGATTTTAAATCCACCGGTAACAACGCTTTTTTAGGTCCTTAAAAGTATATTTTTAGAAAAGTCGTTTTTTAAACATTTTTATACGTCGTCTTTAGATCTACTAAAAAAAACGTTCAAGAAACGTTGTGTGTAGGTACGTTTTTTAAACGGTTTTGTGGGTCTATTTTATAATTATTGTAAACGTTCATTTTCGACGTTAAAAATTGTGACGTTTTAACTATAAAAAACGTTCTCAAGTAATTTAACACGTTTTTAAGACGTCTTTGTACTATTAGCTTTATATTATACTGCTTATATTAGATGCGTTGTTAAAATAGATATCATACAGAACGAACCCCAATAGCACAGAGACATTTAAAAAACGTCTTAAAAACGTACACGAACGACCGTCGGGACGTTTTAAAAACGTTAAAGTACCCGAGAACGTTTATAAGACGTTTTTCTCTAGTACAAATGTCACAACTTCTAACGTCATATAGACGCAGAAAAAGACGTTTTAAAAACGATTCAAAACGGACAAAATAAATGGTAGACTTTTAATTACCTGAACAAAACGTTTTTATAAAGTTTTTGACGGTGGTTTTAAACACGACTCAAATGAAACGTTAAAACTTTTTTTCTCAAAATATACTTTTGTAGACACAAAACACAACGCCTTTTAAACGTTTTTTTTACAGTGCTTATAAAAACGACTTACAAAAACGTTTAGACAACGTAACTTTTTGACTTTTTCTGAAAACATACTTTTTGAACGTTTTTACTGTTATATTTAAAAACGACTCAGATAAAACGTTTAAAAAACGTCCATTGTGACTTTATAAAAATCATTCTGACATGGACGTTCAAAGAAGGTTTAGTAGTGGTTTTTTTTTATCGTACTGTAGCGTACAAAACGTTTTGTTGTTAATTTATGAGTTCGGACGTTTTGTCGATATATTTTGGACGTTTCTTTATGTCCATTTTAAAATCGTTCATTTAGAAACGTTTATAAAACGTTTTATTTTGCTCCTCGGACGTTCTAACGTCAAATGAACCTTAACAAACGTCAATTGGACCTTTTGTGCTATTAGGAATAGACCAAGGGATGAACAGACAGACAGTACATCACGTATTCCGTGTAAGATTTTTAATCGTCGAAAATTTTAACTTTTTATCGTTCATAAAAGTGGGTTTCTGTTCTATTCTACAATTAATATCTTTTTCCCGGACCCATCAAAGGGAAAGTAAGGTGAACGAGCAAAAAAAAATCGAGATATCGATGGAAATTTCCATTTTGAGGTCCCCAAGAAGATTTAAACCATTTCCAGCGTATGGTCTGTCTGTGTGTCTGTGTGTCTGTGTGTAATCTTCCACGATAACTGCCGAACCGTTTGACCAATCAAGCTGAAATTTGGTACGGAGGGTCGGTGTGTACCTAGAATGCGACCGTTAGTTTTTGGTTTAAATTGGTACAGTGGAGGGTCCTCAAGGCCGACATTGGTTAAATATACATGTATCAATTTTTTGCTTTATTTAAATTTTAAGGACAAACAATACATTTTAGTGCGAAATGTTGTCGTACAAAGTTTTAGAGCATAAAATTACCTACAATTTTTGTCTTAAGCCTTTTCCAAAATTTCCAATAGTTGCGCCACTAGAGGGCGTAACAAATGTGCATGTAGGTTTTCTCTAGTTTTTCTTGATTTTGAGGACAAACAATGTATTTAGTGCAAAATTTTCTTTTGCAAAGTTGTAAAGCATCAAATTTTCTCTAACTTTTATCGAATTCCTCAAAGTTTCGCCGCTAGATGGCGAGAAAAATACACATTTAAAATTCCCTACAACTATTGTATGAAAAATTTTCCCGAATTCCCAATAGTTTTCACACATGATTTTAGGAGATCCTAATTGTAGCAGTATGATATACAACGTACGCATGCGCAGCTTATGTCATTATCAACATTGAAATATTAATGAAAGTCCTGGGGTGACACAGCCGATTTTTTTATTGTTATGTACCCGGTGCAATTTATTATTACTATTATTATTGTTAATACTGTAACGCTCTTTACAATGTCAAGCAGTGTTTTGGCGCCTTAGTCCAGATTTCGGATTGCTTCGGCCGCCACCTTCTGTTTATATTGTGAAGGATACTTGCACGGGCAGCATCAGTGAAGAAAAAATCTACCGTCCCGAGGAGCAGCCCAAAGATCAATTCTTAATCAACTCGATAGCGACTGGACACAGTTTTCAATTTCAGTCGGTAAGTACGAAGGTCACGAGTTGAATTCAAAGTTAGTGTTTTTGGCACAGAACATTCATATTCAGTGTTTTTTTCTCATTTAATAGATCTTCTAACCTAATTATTTGAAGAAAAAATTGAAATTTGGAAAAAAATTATACAATTTTGAAAACTGACAAAGTAGTTCAAAATTTCCAATATTGAAAATGTCTTTCCTTGAATTTCTCTGTGTCAAATTATTGAATGTTTGATATTTTATTTTTTACCAAATTTCAATTTAAATCGAAAATCCCGAAAATTCAAGGAAAGACATTTGCACCCCTAATTTTGTTCTTAAAATGGTTTAACATTCCAAGAGTTACAGAACATTTTTAAACAATTTAAAATCAAATAATAATTATATTTTAATTTGATTTTATTCGTTTAATGTGTACTCCTGATCCAGTATTTTTATTTTTTTTTAAAGGAGTATCTGGTGCTCCCATGTTATAACTTTATTAATTTTTTAAAGGAAACTGTGCAGTGAAAATTTTCCGATTTTTTGGGCTTGACTAGTAACACTTGTATACCAGAGTATACTATAAAACCGTCAATAGTGTCCGGTGACCCTAAGGTCATCTATAACCTTTTCATACCTCAAAATTAAGTATTTATTTTTTAAAGGAAACCATGTAGTGAAAATCTTCCGGTTTTTTGGACTTGACTAGTAGTACTAGTCCACTTGATTATACTACAAAATCATGCATAGTGTCCGGTGACCCTTAGGTCATCTATAACCTTTTCATACCTCAAAATTACGTATTTATTTTTTAAAGGAAACTGTATAGTGAAAATCTTCCGGTTTTTTGGGCTTGACTAGTAGTACTAGTCTACTTGATTATACTATAAAATCATGTATAGTGTCCGGTGACCCTAAGGTCATCTATAACCGTTTCATACCTCAAAATTACGTATTTATTTTTTAAAGGAAACTGTATAGTGAAAATCTTCCGGTTTTTTGGGCTTGACTAGTAGTACTAGTCCACTTGATTATACTATAAAATCATGTATAGTGTCCGGTGACCCTAAGGTCATCTATAACCGTTTCATACCTCAAAATTACGTATTTATTTTTTAAAGGAAACTGTATAGTGAAAATCTTCCGGTTTTTTGGGCTTGACTAGTAGTACTAGTCCACTTGATTATACTATAAAATCATGTATAGTGTCCGGTGACCCTAAGGTCATCTATAACCGTTTCATACCTCAAAATTACGTATTTATTTTTTAAAGGAAACTGTATAGTGAAAATCTTCCGGCTTTTTGGGCTTGACTAGTAGTACTAGTCCACTTGATTATACTATAAAATCATGTATAGTGTCCGGTGACCCTAAGGTCATCTATAACCGTTTCATACCTCAAAATTACGTATTTATTTTTTAAAGGAAACTGTATAGTGAAAATCTTCCGGTTTTTTGGGCTTGACTAGTAGTACTAGTCCACTTGATTATACTATAAAATCATGTATAGTGTCCGGTGACCCTAAGGTCATCTATAACCGTTTCATACCTCAAAATTACGTATTTATTTTTTAAAGGAAACTGTATAGTGAAAATCTTCCGGTTTTTTGGACTTGACTAGTAGTACTAGTCCACTAGATTATACTATAAAATCCTGGATAGTGTCCGGTGACCCTCAGGTCATCTATGACCTTTCCTACCTCAAAATTACGTTTTTATTTTTTAAAGGAAACTACGTATTGAAAATCTTCCGGTTTTTTGGGCTTGACTAGTACTACTAGTCCACTAGATTATAGTATAAAATCATGGATAGTGTCTGGTGACCCTAAGGTCATCTATAACCTTAACCGGAAGATTTTCACTACATAGTCTCCTTTAAAAAATAAATACGTAATTTTAAGTTATCAAAAGGTTATAGATGACCTTAGGGTCACCGGGCACTATGCCTTATTTTATAGTATTATCTAGTGGACTAGTACTACTAGTCAAGCTCAAAAAATTGGTAAATATTCACTACATAGTTTCCATTAAAAAATAAATACGTAATTCGGAAGTACTAAAAGGTAAACCAATAACTAAAAATAGGAAATTCCCCACAAATCGGCATCACTGTTTAATTACTGACTGGTTGAGCTATTGTAATTTATTTGTTAATATTTGTATGATTATATATAATTTGTAATTGAATTTATTTTCAATAAAATTTATAATAATAATAATGTATAACCATACCCAAGCATAGCTGTTAATCCTAATCGTCAGACCCTAACTCTGTGGTCCAGTTGACCAGGGTGATTAAAGACAAACTCCGAAAATATCAATAATAAACATCTAAAATATAAATTGCTAATGCCCGATTTTATAAAGTAGAGTTAAATATCTCGAGTTACCCCGAGAGTTAAGACTCGGGTTAAAATGCAAAGATCACTGTGAGTCGGCCACAACATAACCTTACATTTTTTTAAATTTTCTGTGGATTAGTCGTTGGGGACGTGGAAAATTTCAAGTTCAATAATATCTTCGGTTGACTGTTTAGATAAACGGAAACGCGCTATGAATTCTTTATCGTTCCAGTAATCGAAAGTCTCTATTCTAACTCTAAAAAATCATCTGTTATAGGAAGTCATCAAGAATTTCAAATAAATTTCTCAATTCATTATATCTAATTAATTTTTAAATGTTTTGGATAATATATACAGGGTGTTTCATAGGTAAACCGACATTCGTTAACTAAAATTTGATGAGTCTAACCCGCATCATAAGTGAGGTGAGTGTCAAAATTGCTTATTTATTCTAACCCTCGTTTCTTCGGAACCACCCTGTATATTTATTTCATATTTAGCAAACTTGTTTAAGTCTATTAGTACATTACACTGACATAGTAAGCAAAATAAAAATCCAGCTCCGGCTTCAAAAAAAAAAAACTAAAATTATTTTCACGATGAACAACACTCTGTATATCAGAATTTTAAGAAACTTAAAAAAAATTGTTCATTTTCTTCGAATTCGTTCGATTTTGCTTAATAAGGGAAATTCGTCTAGTGATGGTATTTAAGAGAAATAAATAATATGTTATTGATATTTTTCGAAGGCAAATACATACAGTAAGTAAAGTTCGCACCATATGGAAAAAATATTTATTTTTTTTTCATTAAATTATTATTATGGCTTAACACTACTTAATGGCTACATACTTATTAATATTTACGTCTAAAACAAGGGAGAATTTTAAAAATTAAAAAAAAATAATTTAGTATTATTAAGTTTGTAGCCATTAAGTAGTGTTAAGCCATAATAATAATTTAATGAAAAAAAAATAAATATTTTTTCCATATGGTGCGAACTTTACTTACTGTATGTATTTGCCTTCGAAAAATACCAATAAGTTTAAAATATTACTATTATTGAAACAATCTGTTCTTTTTTAACTAAAACCATAAATGTAACATCCAAAAATATTATTTATTTCTCTTCAAAACTAGGAGCACCATCACTAAACCAATTTCCCATATTAAGCAAAATCGCACGAATTCGACGAAAATGAACAATTTTTTAGTTTGAGTCAAAAGTTTTAGTAGCAAAATGAGAGGTGCAGTCTCAAAAAACATGAATTCTTACTTAACTTTTCCCGCTCTTTTCGAATATACTGTCCAATTTTTAAAATTCTTATATACAGAGTGTTGTCCATCGTGAAAATAATTTTGGTATTTTTTTTGAAGCTGGACTGGATTTTTATTTTGCTTACCATGTCAGTGTAATATACTAATAGACTCAAATAAGCTTGCTAAATATGAAATAAATATACAGGGTGGTTCCGAAGAAACGAGGGTTAGAAGAAATAAGCAATTTTGACAAAACACCCTGTACCTCACTTATTAGTTTTTTGGAATCACCTAAGGACCCTCTATTTGCAGTTAACGTATGTCGGTTTACCTATGAAACACCCTGTATACTTTATTAATTTTTGAAGTATCCAATAAAAAAGAGTGCATAATAATTTTTGACCATAGAAAAAATATTTTGCATATTTTATTTTGACATAACCTTTCATCGCATCACAATTTAAGCATTTTGCGCATGACAACCGCTAAACTGCAGAGGTAACCCGAGCCAGGTATGTTTGTGGAACTCGATTCCAACCTTTTCTTCGAGGTTTGCAGTTTTCCTACCATCCCTTTTGGTTAGTGCACCGACACTGTAGTGTGGGTCTTTTGAAAGGGCTTTTTGAAGCCTTGCTGCTTGTAGGAAAACTTTGATTTATTCACAGTAGGCTTTCCACGCCTTTCTCTCATTTTGTTAAATGACTTTTTGTATCCTTTGAGGTGAGATTTCTATGTATCTCAGTCCTCTATGTGTTTTGACCCTCTTGCCATATTAAAGGATTTTCTCGGCAATTTCCTGAAGTGTTCCAATTCGCGACACTACCACCCAGAGGTGATCGTTTTGGATCAGCCTCATGGGGCAAGATTTCTTGTAAATTAACAGTGTGTGAGTTTTAATTGGTATTTCCTTAATAGTTTTTAAACAATTTAGATCAGAAATTGGATTAATTTATTGAAGGAAATGAGAAATATTAAACTGACTATATTCTCTTGAAAATAGGTTTATTAAGGGATGCAATTTGTGGGTAATGTGCATAGTACAGACTCCCTTTATTTCTGGCAAATTTATAGCATCTAAATTTGGGTGGAGCCCTTTTCGGCACGGCGGTCAGTTATAACCGAATTTAATCTTTTATTGCTTCTAAAGGTGTAGCCGTTCTGGGCACGAATGCTGGATTAAGGGTTCCAAGAAAATGAATAACACACTTTCGAGGTGTCAATTTATTAAAGCTGTTTCGCATCATTATAAAAATATAATCTAATTTTTATTCGGTATTTTATATATTTTATATTTTTTAGTGTTGTATTTTTGTAGGTAATAGTATAGTATTAATCGGTATTTTATGTAGCTATTTAATATTTTTCCTAGTGTTATATAATTTTTCATATTCTTTTCTATTAATTATGAGTTTTTTTAATTTGTTTTATGTATTGTCAAATCATTGTTTTTATTTGGAGAAAAAAATCTTTACTATACAAATCAAATGAAGGATATTTATTTGGAAAAAAAATTAAAAAAATCACTGAAATTATTCCTATTATTTTTTCTTAAAAATACTACTTTGAATGAAAAGGGTAAGTTACTTTATGGTTGATAACCACTGTGCCCAAAAGGCCCTCCTAATTTTAAAACTTGAGGCCAAAAGACCGGTAGGATTACGGAACCCCTCTGACAAAATTGACCGCTGAGACCAAGTGAACAACACCAATAAATTTATGTGCTACTCATAGTTATCAAATATTTTTACTTCATTAAAAGCTCATAAATAAAAAAAGTTAAAAATTTAAAAATATATACAAAAGTTAAAAAAGATACAAATAAAAAAAAACCTAAAGCTAAAAAAAGAGACAAAAAGAAATAAAAACTTCTAAACACATCAATATTATGTTGCTCATCCTAAGCCGAGAAAAAGTGTGTAGGGAAGAAGAAAAAAAAAATTAAAATACATTTGTTAGGGAATTATCCTCTCGGCGAATTGTTTGTCGAGGAATTTTCCTGCCGGGGAATTTTTCACTCGGGGAGGGGATTTGTTGTCGGGGAATTTTCCGGCTCCCTTAGAAACCATTTCTCGTTTTTTTTTACTTGAGTTGTGGATTTTTTTAAAAATTGGCTAAGAAACATTTAAAATTATATTAGGATTTTAAACTAAATTGAATAACTTCTAAAATATTGAAGTTATCGAAATGGGATTTTCACCATTCGAAAGATAATATAAAACTCTAAATTTAAAATCTATTTGAGTTTCTTAAAATTTAGAATTGTAATTATTATAGCCAAAATAAAGAATTTTTTTTAAATTTTTTTAATTTCGTTTTATCAATAAGTATAAAATAAATAAAAAAATTAAATAGTATATCCGAATAGGATCCAAAAGTACTATATGTGTAAATTATTTAATAATTTTAACATAATATTTGTAAAAGTTATAGCAAAAAAGGAAAAAGTTAAAACAATTCAATGGATTTACCCATGAATTTTTGACAAAAAGTTTGATTTTATATATTTTTTTAAGCTAACTTTATTAATGCATTTTGACCAAGAAAACCTAAAAAAAAGGTCTGTTTCTCATTTTGAATATAATTGAATGAGATACTAATTATTTATTGATTTTAAAATTATTCAAAAATAGGTTTAATTTTTTTAAGGTTAATATTAATAATAAAAATTAAAAAAAAAATACCCTTACATTTCTAGTAAAAAACTCTATAATTGTGATTTTTCTCAAAATTTTATTCAAAAAATTGTAGAATTCATAATATTTGTTTTGAAATTTAATATAAGTTAAAAAAAATTGAATAACTTTAAGAATATTAAAGATATTAAAATGGGATTTATACCATTCGATAGGTAATATAAAACTCTAAATTTAGAAAATATTTTAGTCTCTTCGAATTTAACATTGTAATTCTTATAACCAAAATGAAAAAAAAAAAATTTGTCCTTTTGTTTTACCGAAAATGGTAAACAAATGAAAAAAGTAAATAGTACATCGGAAGGTAAAAAGTACATTATGTATGAAATATTTTATAATTTTAAAATAATACTTGTAGAAATTATACAAAATTATAAAAAGTTAAAAAAAAAATTAGAAAAAATTAATTTTTTTTTTAATTTTTGTAAACTAAAATTTTATTAATGTATTTTGATGCAGAAAAACTAAAATAATCGATTAAACAATTACTTTACTATGAGTGTTCGGAAAGTTGGGTGGGATTACCCCCTCATTTTTTTTAAAATTGTTTATTAGATATCTTTCAAATTTTTAAAAAATAAAATGATTATATTCAGATAAGTTTAAAAAAAAATCTATACATATTACAAAAAAAAACAATAAACTAGAACCAGTTAAGTAAAATTAATGTTACTAAAACGTTTATTTTTAAGTTTAAACTAGATTCAAAAAAATAGTAAACGTGTTTAATGTTTCAACAAGTTGTTATTGAGATAATGTAACCTAAAACAACATAGTTATCCTTAGCCATAATGTGGTAATGTTACAAGGGTTCCAAGGTCTCTGTAAAATATTGTATTATATAGGATGTGGTAATTAATTAATATTTTTCAGGTCAAAATTATCAAAAAAATGGATTTTATTCCAACTCAAGGTCTTGAACTACATTCATATTGTCCAAAATGAATAAAAAAAAAGTTTTCCATATAGAATAAACTTTTTAGGACACACATACTAAAGTTAAATATAGAAGAATATAGATGCAATGATTTTTTTTTCTAAAATATTTTGAAAGTTAAAAACCATTTTATAGTCAAAATATTTATTGTTCAACTGACTCACTATTATAGCAAATATGGTGTTTGCCACACATACCGTTAAGCTGATTTACTACACCACTCTACATATTAATTAATTTACTGTCAATATGATTTAATATTCAATTGTTTAAAAAATACAGTTAAATTTTGCTTATTTGGACAGCGCCGGTTTCGTTACTTGTAATTAAATTTTTTAACGGATATATCTTTAATATTCCCTATAATTATTTTCAGATTTGTTTTAGTTAGGCTGCGTGGGCTACTGTTTTACTTCTTATTACAAAATTATAAAAAAATATTTTGAGGTTTTTATTTGTAATTGCCCTTAATCTACCATCACCGAACTTTTAGTTCAACAATTCTTTTTTTATTTGGGCCATCCTTAATTTATTTTTAAATTCGAACCGCCGCTAATAATTTCGATTTGTGTATAAATAACTATATAGTCTAGTCGAGAAGTGAGTTTCCTGCGAAAAATAGTTAGAAGGGTAGGAAAAATATGAGCGATGGCTCATTCGACGCGGATTGCAATTCTGATAAATGTGTCATGTCGATTTTTTTCTGCAAATAAAAATTGTAATTGTTATTAACAAAAAACGAAAAAGAAAAAAAGACACTTTAGTTTTTGATGATAACTTAAAAACTATGCAAGATAGCGGGAATTGCAAAAAACTACCCTTAAAGAGGAGGAAATTTGGAAAAAAATTGTTAACAACAATTTTACGATTTTTCATTTTTTGTTAACTTAGAAAACTCGTTATAAACAATATAATCAAATTTTAAATCATTTTATAGCGTCATCTTATTGAGTACACTCATAGAAAATACTCAAAGAGGCGAAACATTTTTTAGGGGGATTATTTAAACAATTATCCAGCTTTCAATGAAGATAGCGGTATGAAAAAAAATAGTTAATTAACAATAGGGTAGCTTTTTGAAAAATGCATTTAAAAATATTTTTCTAACGGAACTTTTTTTATTCAAGTGTTTAAATGACACCATAATTTTTTCAAATTTTTAAATCAATATTTAGTGCTTTAAAAAAATTAATTTTAGATGCAGTATTCACTATAGAGGCGGCGTAGTCAACCCGAAACGGTCGCGCGGAACCCTATTTTCAGCAACAAATTAAAGTTATAAATATTAGAGCTAGAGATTCATAAATTTGAAGTTTTTTTTAAATTTTCTCCTCTTTAAGGATCTTTTTTGCAATTCCAGCTACCTTATATAGTTTTTAAGTTATCATCAAAAACTAAAGTGGCCTTTTTTTTTCTTCGTTTTTTGTTAATAACAATTAAAATTTTTATTTGCAGGAAAAAATCAACATGACTCATTTCTCACAATTGCAATACGCGTCGAATAAGTCATCGCTCATATTTTTCCTATCTCTCTAACTATTTTTTGCAGAAAATTTACTTCTCGACTAAACTATATGTGCAACTTTTTTCCCATTTAACTGACCTATTTTTGCACCATTTTTTTTGCTAACTAACTTTTTAAGGACTCATTTAGTACTTTACAATCTTACGATATTACTTCATTCTGAAAAGTGGTTTTTAATTTTTATACAAACAATATTTCAAAATAAATCACAATTTTACTATTGTCGTATAATTTATTTCTCATAAAACAGTATGAAAATTGTTTAAATAATATAAATTAACTGTAGATGTAATTTTACTAATTAAGGCCAAGCTAAGATAGGTCAAGAGCGCGTGATACGACAATATTTAAAAAATTATTAAATTCCAGTAATTATTTCCGCTTAAAGAATTGTATACAGCAAAATTGTTTTTATTATAGAAGAAAAAGTTATGCATCGTTGCCCCGTTATTGGTTCGTTATTTTTTCTAATAATCTTAATTTTTATAGATATTTACCCAAATATTCATATTAATAGATCAAAATTTGTTTAATTTATAACAATTATATTTCACAAAAATTTTTATACAACTATATTTAGTGGAAAAAGTGGTTTTTTATTGTACTAGTGCAATAATAGTTATTTATGCAACAAGTGTGTAAAGTGATACTTTTTTCACGAATGAGTGAACTTTACACACTAGTGTATACAATATTTTTTCTACTACCAAAAAATATGTAGGTATTTACTACAAGAATCTTTTTTGCAAAATTTTGAAGTTAACCAGTTTTTGGCACATAGATCCATTGGCATGATAAGAAACATAAGGATAACAAAATGTGTTGCGCATGCGAATATGTTATTTTACGTACTAGTGAAAAAAAGTTAAACTTTACACACTTCGTAGCGTGCGTAAAGTAAGTACTTTACGCACAGTAGTAGAAAATTTTTTTATTGCTTTCATCTGTCATTCTACAGCGTTTTGTTATTCAAATCGACCCAATTTTTAGTCCACTTAAATAGTGTCACTTAAATAAAACATTTTTTTGGTTTTTGCATGAACGCAGAAAAATATTGTATGCAAAACGATATTTTTTTTGTTGCATTTGTCCCAATTTTACCCCTCATTGCATCAAAACATTTTTATTGTGTCTTAAAAATTTCAACACGATCTTCTTAAATGTAGTTTAATGTTTTAAACTAATTAGTTATTTAAATTAAATAATAATAATGGATTTTCGTTGTCAAGGTTATATCTAGGTATAATTAATTTTAATTTGTAGATTAATATTTTCAGCAAGAAATTTGAATAACCTTGGAAGATTTTACGAATATATTTAAGTTTTAAAATCAGTATTGTTATAGTATAAATATACAAGGTATCCTCGAAATTTCTTGTATTTTTCATTGAAACACCCTGTATTTTTTACGTTCTAAATTCCTCATTTAAAAAACCTAACCTAGGATAACTTAGCATAAATTAATCCATGAACTATTAATACCTATGACCCACGAACTATGACAAACATGACCCATGACTCATGACCTAAACTTTACATATGTATACACATAATACCGGTTGTCCCATCAAAATCCGAATATTAATAACAAAGTTAGTTCCTAATGCCCGTTTTGTCTTTGGTTCTGCGCATGATTTTTCTTCTACGTCACATTCGAAATATACACAGTAGAGTCAATTTTATAATTATTTGTTTTTCTAGTTTTTTTATACACTTTGTATATACATTAAGATACAATTCTTTTATCAAGTTTAAATAAAATCGATTAAAACAATTAAGACAACCTGTATGAAATTCAATTTTAATTCATTGTTTACTATATTTCATAATAATAAAAAAATAATAATAAGTATATATCATCATGTAGGCTAATAAAAAATGAATGTAATAAAAACTGTTCATCAAAATGCTCAAAATAAACGAAATCTTGAATGTCTTATAGTTAATAGTTTTAAGCTATTTTAGCCCATTTTTTTGGACTTCTCTTACTCATTATCATTTCTTAGTCATTTTTAGCTATTTTTAGCAATTTTTAGCAATTTTTAGCAATTTTTAGCAATTTTTAGCAATTTTTAGCAATTTTTAGCAATTTTTAGCAATTTTTAGCAATTTTTAGCAATTTTTAGCAATTTTTAGCAATTTTTAGCAATTTTTAGCAATTTTTAGCAATTTTTAGCAATTTTTAGCAATTTTTAGCAATTTTTAGCAATTTTTAGCAATTTTTAGCAATTTTTAGCAATTTTTAGCAATTTTTAGCAATTTTTAGCAATTTTTAGCAATTTTTAGCAATTTTTAGCAATTTTTAGCAATTTTTAGCAATTTTTAGCAATTTTTAGCAATTTTTAGCAATTTTTAGCAATTTTTAGCAATTTTTAGCAATTTTTAGCAATTTTTAGCAATTTTTAGCAATTTTTAGCAATTTTTAGCAATTTTTAGCAATTTTTAGCAATTTTTAGCAATTTTTAGCAATTATTAGCAATTTTTAGCAATTTTTAGCAATTTTTAGCAATTTTTAGCAATTTTTAGCAATTTTTAGCAATTTTTAGCAATTTTTAGCGATTATTAGCAATTTTTAGCAATTTTTAGCAATTTTTAGCAATTTTTAGCAATTTTTAGCAATTTTTAGCAATTTTTAGCAATATTTAGCAATTTTTAGCAATACAATAATTGTAAAAGATTGGCAATTTTTAGCAATTTTTAGCAATTTTTAGCAATTTTTGGCAATTTTTGGCAATTTTTAGGAATTTTTAGGAATTCTTAGGAATTCTTAGGAATTTTTAGGAATTTTTAGGAATTTTTAGTAATTTTTAGGAATTTTTAGGAATTTTTAGGAACTTTTAGGAATTTTTAGGAACTTTTAGGAATTTTTAGGAATTTTTAGGAATTTTTAGTAATTTTTAGGAATTTTTAGGAATTTTTAGGAATTTTTAGGAATTTTTAGGAATTTTTAGGAATTTTTAGGAATTTTTAGGAATTTTTAGGAATTTTTAGGAATTTTTAGGAATTTTTAGGAATTTTTAGGAATTTTTAGGAATTTTTAGGAATTTTTAGGAATTTTTAGGAATTTTTAGGAATTTTTAGGAATTTTTAGGAATTTTTAGGAATTTTTAGGAATTTTTAGGAATTTTTAGGAATTTTTAGGAATTTTTAGGAATTTTTAGGAATTTTTAGGAATTTTTAGGAATTTTTAGGAATTTTTAGGAATTTTTAGGAATTTTTAGGAATTTTTAGGAATTTTTAGGAATTTTTAGGAATTTTTAGGAATTTTTAGGAATTTTTACGAATTTTTACGAATTTTTTAGAATTTTTAGGAATTTTTAGGAATTTTTAGGAATTTTTAGGAATTTTTAGGAATTTTTAGGAATTTTTAGGAATTTTTAGGAATTTTTAGGAATTTTTAGGAATTTTTAGGAATTTTTAGGAATTTTTAGGAATTTTTAGGAATTTTTAGCAATTTTTAGGAATTTTTAGGAATTATTAGGATTTTTTTAGGAATTTTTGGGAATTTTTAGCAATTTTTAGGAATATTTAGCAGTTTCTAGCGATTTTCAGCAATTTTTAGCAATTTTTAGCCATTTTTGGAAATTTTTATCCATTTTTAGCCATTTTTAGCAATTATTTATGCTAACTTAGTTTTCCCAACGTTTCTAATGGTTTCTAGCTAAGTTTAGCCTGTTTTATCAATTTTTCTGTAATTTATACGATTTTTAACAGTCTTGAGCTGTATTTTTGCTGGTTTTATCTTATATTTTAGCTTTTATTAAGCTTGCTATAATTTTTCACGGTTTTTAATGGTTTGGCCGTTTTGTCAATCTTTTACAATTTTTGTATTGTATTAAAAGTCATGTATTTGGATCACTCTGTAGTTTTAAAGTTATTGTGCAATAAATAGAAATGACCCATATGACTTAAGATATATGTGTATAAAATTTAAAAAAAATCGCCCCGTGACTTAACCGCCATAAGAAAAGTGCATGATCCTGTATTCGATAAAAAAAAGCTCTTGTGTTTTTATTGTTGATAAAATATTTTATATATCATGAATTGTTTCAATATATAAATAAAAGTATTCTATATATTTGAACGGTCTACAAAGAATTAATAAAAAAAGTACCCAACATTAAGACTCAAAAACAAACAATGCTAAGAGTGACGTAATACTTCCACGCAAAATACAACCGGACAACACTTATATGCACAAATGGTCAACCTAAATACACAAGAGCGACAAAACAATGCTTACGTATGGCTAAAACAATCTACATCGGAACTAA
This sequence comes from Neocrepidodera transversa, assembly GCA_963243735.1. Taxonomy (NCBI): domain Eukaryota; kingdom Metazoa; phylum Arthropoda; class Insecta; order Coleoptera; family Chrysomelidae; genus Neocrepidodera; species Neocrepidodera transversa. Next base: position 19,363,050 of record OY725350.1, read on the forward strand.
CTGAGCTTAAAAATATTATTATTATTATTATTATAAGACTAACTAAATGAATAAATTTTTAAAAATTGGAATGTGGAATGCCAATGGGCTAAATAAGCGTTTGGATTGAACAAATCGATAAATGTTTGTAGACATTTACTACGGCAGTCGACGTGTTGAGATCGACTAATTATCGAAGGACCAGAACACTTAGCAACACTGTCCAATTATTATTATTACTGCGTTTCAATCAGTTATATGGAATTCATTAAAAACAAGCAAATTAACGTGAACTGTCAGGGTTATTTTTTCACCTATTTATTAACTTTAAACATAAAACTATTATAAGCAAATAATTTTTTATAACACTGTAAACACTTTATAAATGATTACGGTAAATCACTGATATTGTGAAATTTCAGAAACATGTTATTTTATCTAAATTATTTTCCTTCTCAATGGAAAGTTGCAAACATTATCCTGCTACCAAAACCTGGATAACCAATCGAAGAAGTAAAGTCATATAGGTCCATAAGTTTGGTCCCAATAGTGTCAAAACTCTTAGAGAAGTTACTTATTCACTAACTAACCAGTAGTTGAACAAAATCAGTTGGTACCCAATCATTAGTTTAAATTCACACAAGATCAGGCCACAGTCGAGCAAATTCATCGAATTGTTCAAAAAATTAGACAAGATCTAGAAGACAAAAAGTACCATTCTGTAACATTTTTGGATATCATACAGGTATTCGATAAAGTTTAGTATCCTGGAATTTTATACAAATTACGAATAGTATTTCCCATAAACTATTTCTTGTTTTTTTTAATCCTACTTTGCAGTTCGCCATCTTTTTTTGTAGACCATGTTTCAGAATTTCTATTCGCTGTTTACAAACTTAGTTCAAGCCATTGTCGGTATCTTTCAACCAGGCACAAAAGGCAGTTGACAACATGAATGTCACTCTCCCTCGTTTTTTCCATATAACCAAAAAATATAACATGTATTAAAATAATTTCGTTTAATAAATAGCATTAAATTAAAGTAACCAAGTATATTTCCAAGTTCAAGAAATAAAGTCACAACAACAAGGGTTAGTTCCCGAAAGACCATCACGAGGAAGAAACAAAAATAAATCTGGAGTTCCACAAGGTACCGTGCTAGTACCATTGTTCTATATACTCGCTGATCTACCACCGAGTGAAAACAACCTAGCAGCAAATTTTTGCCATCATATTAGTACAAGGACAACAATCAGACGTCACAAATATTGCAAAATTATCTCAAATTGAACACTGGTTAAGTAAGTGGCGTATCAGAGAAAATAATATCAAGTCAGTCCAGGTAACATTTACAAACAGAAGAGAAAACTGGTTTCCAGTTACACATAATGGTCATCTACGGAAGCACTGAAGGATCAAGATAATAAATTTTTTCAACCCGTCCGTTCCACTTAATATGTCGATTTATTTATGCCGACTTATTTATGTCGACTTATTATTTCGACCGGTTGACTTAGTCCAGCATTAAAATTGTGCAGTTGGACATCGCATAGCATTAAAGCAATTTTGTAAATTACAGTCTCGGACGAAATGTTCAATCTAGAACCGAAAGCAATCCCTTCTAGAAAACTAAAACTAAACAAAAGAAAATTTGAATAAAGATGGGGATCAAAATAATAAACCAAAGAAAACTAAAACTAGTAGCAAGGTTCACGATAATAAATAAATAGAAATCGGTTGATAGTGTTGGCTAGATGAAGATGAGAATAAATACCGACGAGTCAGAGAAATTTCGGAGGTGGAATACGAAAAATTAAGGTTACTAAAGAGGCCGACAGAGACTACATCATAGAAAATGGAAAAGATTTGTTTTTTTCCTAAAGGAAAATCTTCAAAGGGTCATCTAGATTAATTCATAGTTGATCTGTTCGACTTTAAAAGACACAGATTAGAGTCAGCTGTAAATGTTGCAGAAATGTTAGAAACAACTAGTTTGACCAAATTAAGGTTTTATTTAGCTAGGAAAAAGAAGACGCAAAAAGAAAAATCCGCAACGCACTTTATTTGTCGGAGAATTTTCCTCTCGGCGAATTGTTTGTCGAAGAATTTTCCTGTCCTGGAAGTTTAAAGTTGGGGAACTGCTCCGCGACGAAGCCAAGTTGTAGCGTGTGTAAGTCAGACGAACATGGAAATATTTTCAGCCGGAACAAGAGAACCTCCCCCCGCCCTTTTTAGAGAATGCTAAACATGATGGCGGCGTTAAAATTTCTCTTTGGGGTTGTGCAATCACTCAAAATGGCCTAGAGAGGTTAAACGTGCTTCAAGAGGTTTCCCTGCAAAGAAACACAATTGGTGGTGTTGGATATCGCGTCCGATCCCTGTCATCGCCTCCACCGAAAAATACTCGCTCCCCGAGAGGGTGACTTTTTTGTTTTCGCTATTTCACCGTGCTCAGCATCCTCGAAAACAGGGGGAAATTGTGTTTCTCTGCAGGAAACCTCTTAAAGCACGTTTAACCTCTCTAGGGGGTGGTTTTTTAGGTTTTGAGAGAGAAAGAGAGAAAGAGAAATTCTTGAAAACGGGGGGAGGAGATATTCTTCTTCCCGCTGAAAATATTTCCATTTTTTAGCCTTTTTCCGACTCATATACGCTACTAAAGTACCTAGGAATGCATCTCGACTGAAGTCTGACATGGAGAAAAGACAACTTCACAAATAGGAAGCTTCAAGCTCATACTGGATAATCACAATTAATAAGATACTTCTCTACAAGGCTATCCTGAAACCTATTTGGACCTACGGTTATCAATTCTGGGGTACATCATCCACATCTAATATCTAAATACTGGAAAGGTTCCAATCTAAAGTGCTTTGAACTATTGTCAATGCTCCGTGGTTCGTTCCAAATTATATTATCGTACGTGATCTTCAAATAAATACAGTAAAGTTAAAAATTAGAGATTATTAAAAAATATATACCAAATCACTGAGTACCCATCCTAATACACTTGTTCTACATCTTATGACATAACCAAGTGCGCTAAAAAGACTGAAACGCCACATTCATGCTATTATTACTAGGGTTCAATTAGTGTCTAATTATAGATTAAAAGAAAACTGAAACTACCACTTTAAAATTTCTTACATGTTAAAAATATTGTTAAATGTTAAAAATGAAGAGTAATCCCACCCAATGTTACGTTTTTTGTGCCACCCTGTATTTTCATTATTCCTCCACTCAATATATTTTAATTTTATACTCGCTTGATATCCCCTTCTTATTTCCTCGCGTTATGTCCCTCTCTTCTCTTGGTTTTCCTATAAAATATCTTTACCATGTTAATAATGTTCTTTTCTTTGCTTATTCAGTCAAAATAATTGACTTTTATATCGTTTGTGTCGCTTACTGAAGATTTCTTTCCCCCCCCCCTCATTTTATAGAGGTTTTTCCTTTGGGCCAAGTTTTTTCCTTTAGAAAAAGTTTTTTTTCTTATTGACTACGTTTTTTTGGACCAAGCTTGTGCTTCTTTGACATTTTTTTCTGGACTACGTTTTCTTGGACTACGTTTTTGGACCAAGCTATTAAGTTTCCTTTGGAGAAGGAAGATATGAAAAACCTCAAGAAAAGTAAAGTTTTTTTTTTAAAGAAAAAGAAAAAAAAATCTCTGAAACTTTCGTTTATCGTAAAATAAACAAATATAACATTTAATTTGAGTCTACTTTCCTTAAACCCACAAAACATCAAAAAATCAATTAGACAGGCGTCCAAAATTTTTTTATTTAATATATTGCTTCTGATATATTTCAAATTCTATAACCTATAATAAAAAGATTTGAGCTTAAATTACATTAATTATTTATTATCAACAAAATAAAGTACCGTATCGATTATTTTAGTTTTTCTGCATTAATAAAATTAGTTTAGAAAAATCTGTCAAGTGCGTGTCGGACTTCGCACATTTAGGGTTCCGTACCAAATGTAGAATATAAGCCAAAAATACTTTATAAAAAGATTTAAAGAACTGAGAAGAAAAATAACCAGGCGCATATGCGTTCGACGAAGAAAACAAAATTATGAGACGAAAAATGCATTTCTTAACAAAATTAATAATAGCACAGATAAAAATAATAAAATATCGAATATCACAATCCGCATATATATATTTAGATATATTAACTAATTTTGAAATGCTACGAACAAATTTGTTAATATCAGCGTAACCGACAAAGATAGAAAAAAAATTATAAGACGAAAAATGCATTTTTTTAATGAAACTAATAGGATTGCACACATAAAAATAATAAAATATCGAGTATTACAATTTACATATATACGAAGGTGCGGAACCCTAAAAATGAGGGAATGGTAATGCAAAAATCATATTTATTAATATATTGGTATTTGTTGGTAAAATATACGTAACAATAAACATTATCACCAAATTTCAAGTTCATAGGTCAATGGAAAGTTAAAAAATTCTTCGGAACAAAATTTTGTAAAAAATGCTGATTTTGGCGGCTTGTCATGCCTACATTTTGCAATATTTTTTAATACAAAAAATATGGCTTTTATCTACTTAATGAGCTCTATTCAACGATACCTCACTCGATGGGGTAGGCCAAATTTTTTTTTCAGCGCCCCCCTTTAGTTTTATGGGAGCACCCTTGAAAATTTTCAAATTTTTTTTATAGTTTATGTGGCTTTGGGTCAACAAGACGCATAAACTGTGAAAATTTAAAGTCTCTAGCTCCAACGGTTTAGCTGCTAGACCGGTGTGACAGACGGATGGACACGCGAGTGAGAGCAATAGGGTTCCGTTTTGACCCTTTGGGGTACGGAACCCTAAAAATAAAAAAAACAGTTAGGTTCGGAAAGTAAAAACTACATCCACAATTTCTACAATTCTTGCTATAAGCTTAAAATGTTACAATAAAAAACAGAACCAGAAATATTAGGATGATTTTAAAGATAATAAAGGGCCCAAGGGGTATTTTTTAAGGGTTGAAATACATCATAAAACATGTCAACGAATGTAAAACAATTTTTATTTCATACAGGGTGTTTAAAAAGTCTGAAAACGGTTTTATCATCATATTTGCTTTTAAAAAAATTCAAGATGGTCGCCTGTAGCAAAAACAAAAGATTTTTTTTAATTTTAAGTGCATGAAAAGACACGCCATTACTAGATCCCGAATTTGAATAATTTATATCTTTATTAGGTTTTTGAATTCCAGGACCGTTTCCAGACTTTTGAAACACGCTGTATATTTAAACGTGATTTCAATGTATTAAGTGCGTAAATTATGAGTTTTCTAATTTTGGATTTTATCCCCCAAAAAAATCAGATGAGCTTAATTCCAAATTTTCATAGAAATTGATGACCTTTGACAGAAAGGTAAGTAATATCGCATTTTAATCGCACATGGTACACTGGACTATAAAAAATTTTACTTAAAAAAAATTACCCTTAAATATAATTTTTAATTATAAACTTTTCGATAAAAACATGTTTAAAGTATTTTTAATTTTTAAAATTTTATGTTTAATGGACTCAACCCTCTCCTAAATCCTTATCAGAAATGTTAACCCATTATTACTTAATAAAGTTTTATTTTTTGATACTATTAAATAAAAACAAAAATCTTACCAGGATCCCTAGCACTATTATCCGTAATATAAGCATAACCACCATCAGTATCATCCACAACAATATCGTACAAGAAATTAGAATTCAAACTAGCTACACTTTCCGGAAAAGTATAAGCCGTAGTAGTCATATTCTTTTTAATATCGAAAATTATTAATTTCGGAGGACATCTAGCTGAAGGATTCAATAAAGTTTCAGTCCTGCCACTATCAATAATCCAAAGTTGTCCTTTAGGATCAATCTCAATACTTTGAACATTCTGCAAAGCATTGCAATCCCCTTCGGCGTTCATTTCCCATGAAGGAAACGGTTCTAACATAGGACTAGTATCGTGAGTGGGTCCTGCAGGAATTCGAATAAGAGTAGCAGGAACGCCATCTTTCATCCTAGGAAGGGTTAAGTAATAGTAATTTTCGAAAAAGTTTACTCCTGCGATAATATTATTTTCTGGAATGTAATTTCCTCTCGTAACAGCTGATTTGTAAGTATCTTCAGAGGGCCAAGTAAAGTTCAAGTATTTCCATTCCCGGATCACTTTAAATCTTTCGGAATTAGCGAACGCGATAAAAACCGCGAACAAAATAAAATACCGGTACATTTTCTGAAAGCACACTGTTTACTCCGCGTAGAAATAATCCATCGACTGACTCGATATTGTTTATTGCAAGTGGTTTTATAATAAGTAGAAGTGGAAGTACCAAATGAATAATTTTTAAACAGCAGGTATAATATGACGTACTTAGATGGTGAATTTTGTTTTCAAGATGAGCAATAACAGATTGATTTAATAATATTATTAATATTCAAAATATTAAAGAATTTTTAAATACGAAATTAGTAATACATTTTTTTCGTCACAACATGCATAAATTCATTATATTATAATGTAATGATTAATAATTGATTTTAATTGTGAATTTGTAATCTTTGGTTTTCAACAATGTTGAAAAATATCGTCATCACTTACCAAAACTACACTTTACGTATTTCGCTAACTATGTTAGCATTATCATCCTAATTTTTGATTATTTTCCTGTTTATTTGCTATTTTTCTATGTAAGAATAATCTTCCTGCTTTTTAACGATTTTCCTGAGACAATTGTCACAGTTATTGACACGTTTTGCTAATTCCTGATATTACACCTAATTTTTGTCAATTTTTTAGTTTATTGTCAATGTTCCTGCTCTTGGTCACTTATTTTGTTCTTGTTCTTTTTCTTATTTTTTTTAATAATTTTTCTAATAATTGACATTTGTTGTAATAATTGACAATTGTTCTGCTTATTGACAGTTTTCTTATTTATTGTCAATTTTCCTGCTTATTGATAATTGTTCTGCTTAGTAACAATTTTCCTGCTTGTTGTCAATGTTCTTGAATTTTTTAGTTTTCCAATTTATTGTTCTGTTTATTAAAAATTTGTTTTGAATTTTGCACTTTTCTTATTTATTGTTCTGATTATTAATAACTGTTTTGGTTAATGACAGTTTTCTTGCTTATTGTCACTTTTACTGCATGTTTTCACTTTTTCTGCTTGTTATAAATATTCTTGATTATTATCAATGTTCCTGCTTGCTGGTAATGTTCCAGAATTTTGACAGTTTTCCTACTTATTGACAACTATTCTGATTAGTAACAAGCTTGTTTTGAATTTTACACTTTTCTTATTTATTGTTCTGATTATTAAAAGCTGTTTTGGTAAATGACAATTTTCTTGCTTATTGCAATTTTTTCCTGCTTTTTTTCACTTTTCCTGCATGTTATCAATGTTCCCCGTTATTGTCAATATTCCTGCTCGCCGGTAATGTTTCAGAATTTTGTCAGTTTTCCTGCTTATTGATAATTGTTCTACTTAGTAACAATTTTCCTGCTTGTTGTCAATGTTCTTGAATTTTGCACTTTTCCTATTTATTGTTTTGATTATTATTAACTGTTTTGGTTAATGACAGTTTTCTTGCTTATTACTAGTTTTTCTGCTTGCTTTCAATTTTCCTGCTTGTTTTCACTTTTCCTGCTTGTTTTCAATATTCCTGGTTATTGCCAATGTTCCTGCTTTCTGGTAATTTTCCAGAATTTTGTCAGTTTTCCTGCTTATTGACGCTTGTTCTGCTTAGTAATAATTTTCCTGCTTGTTGTCAATGTTTATGAATTTTTTAGTTTTCCTATTTACGGTTCTGTTTATTAGTAACTATAATCTTCCAAAATTAAGTCAGTTTTCCTGCTTATCAACGATTGTTCTGCTTAATAACAATTTTCCTGCTTATTGTCAATGTTCTTGAATTTTTTAGTTTTCCTATTTATTGTTCTGTTTATTAATAACTGATTTGGTTATTGACAGTTTTCTTGCTTATTGCCAGCTTTCCTGCTTGTTTTCAATTTTCATGCTTGTTGTCAATGTTGCTGGTTATTGTCAATGTTCCTGCTCGCTGGTAATGTTCCAGAATGTTGACAGTTTTCCTGCTTATTGACAACTATTCTGCTTAGTAACAAGCTTGTTGTGAATTTTGCACTTTTCTTATTTATGGTTCTGCGTATTAATAACTGTTTTAGTTAATGACAGTTTTCTTGCTTATTGTCACTTTTCCTGCTTGTTTTGACTTTTCTTGCTTGTTGTCAATATTGTTGGTTATTGTCAATGTTCCTGCTTGCTGGTAATGTTCCAGAATTTTAGTAGTTTTCCTGCTTATTGACAACTATTATGCTTAGTAACAAGTTTGTTGTGAATTTTGCACTGTTCTTATTTATTGTTCTGACTATTAATACATTTTTTGGTTAATGACATTTTTCTTGCTTATTACCAGTTTTTCTGCTTGCTTTCAATTTTCCTGCTTGTTTTCAATTTTCCTGCTTGTTGTCAATGCTCGTGGTTATTGTCAATGTTCCTGCTTTCTGGTAATGTTGGCAGTTTACCTGCTAATTGACAATTGTTCTACTTAGTAACAATTTTCCTGCTTGTTGTCAATGTTCTTGAATTTTGCACTTTTCTTATTTATTGTTCTGCTTATTAATAACTGCTTTGCTTAATGACAGTTTTCTTGCTTATTGTCCCTTTTCCTACTTGCTTTCACTTTTCCTGCTTGTTATCAATATTCTTTGTAATTGCCAATGTTTCTGCTTGCTGGTAATGTTCCAGAATTTTGGTAGTTTTCTGCTTATTGACAACTATTCTGCTTAGTAACAGGCTTGGTGTGAATTTTGCACTTTTATTATTTATTGTTCTCTTTATTAATAACTGTTTTGGTTAATGAGAGTTGTCTTGATTATTGCCAATTTTCCTGCTTGTTTTCAATTTTCCTGCTTGTTGTCAATGTTCCTGGTTATTGTCAATGTTCCTGGTTATTGTCAATGTTCCTGCTTGCTGGTACTGTTCCTGCTTGCTGGTAATGTTCCAGAATTTTGGTAGTTTTCATGCTTATTGTCAATTGTTCTGCTTATTAACAATTTTCCAGCTTATTGTAATTGTTCTTGACTTTTGCATTTTTCCTATTCTGTTTATTAATAACTGTTTTGGTTATTGACAGTTTTCTTGCTTATTGCCAATTTTCCCGTTTGTTTTCAATTTTCCTGCTTGTAGTCAATGTTGCCGGTTATTGTCAATTTTCCTGTTTGCTCGTAATGTTCCAGAATTTTGTCAGTTTTCCTTCCTTATTGTTGATAATTGTTCTGCTGATTAAGAATTGTTCTGCTTATTGATAATTGTTCTGTTTATTGACAATTATTCTACTTATTGACAATTGTTTTGCTCAATGACATTTTTCTGTCTTATTGTCAATTTGCCTGCATGCTGACAATTATTCTGCAAGTTGAAAATGTTTTTGCTGTTTCTGAGAAATGAAAATATTATACATATGATTTTTTAAAACATCTTAGATAAATAATTATGTTTGTAAGAGCAGACCTCAACTTTATGGATTTTTTAAATTTCCTAATTTTGATTTCTTCCTTCTTTTAAGCTCACAGAGCAATAAATTAAAAGTATTATTAATTGTAATGCAGTTCTTCCTTTTTAAGGACCTTTTTTTTAAATTTCATCAACGCTTTTTGGTTTTTGAGATATTTGCAAAAAAATTTGACCCTTTTTTTATTAATCTTTATTTGTTTAAAAAGTTTTGCAATTGTTTATGGGCAGATATGAAACTTTCGTGGATTTTTCTAGACATCATTCCGAATCGAATGAGACATTGATCTTATTTAATTTTCTGTAATTTAGCTAAGGTTTTGAAATAACCAAGAAGTAGGATAATTAAATGAACTGAAATTTACAGGCGCCAGTCAATTAGTTTTTGGTTAGAATTAGAAATAATTTACAAAAAAACTTTGGTATTTTGCAAAATCGGTCTTTTTTTAAGTTAGAAGAAAAGTAAACTGAAATAAAAATTAAACTGAATTTATTTTTAAAACAATTTATTTCGATACAAATAACATACAAATTGTAATGAAATTTGAGATAAATTATTTAGGGATTAGTTAGTTTAGATGAAGAGAGACACCATTAGTTGAAATGAACATTCTTTTCCTGTAAAAAGTTCTTCTCGGGATGCCATGTATATAGTAGTTACAGCTGATGATTATTACAGATGCTGTGAATCTAGTAGATACTATGAAGGTAGAAGGTGTTGTGAATATGCGTGTGCCGTGAATATAGCGCCTACCGTGGAAAATGCGTGTGCAATGAAAATAACACGTACCGTTAACTCCAAGGATAATTAAAATATAAAAAGGAAGCATTGTATTACGGACGGTTTAAAATATACAGGGCGAGAAGAAAAATGAATTATAGAGTGGCCCAAGGAAAAAGAAAGGTAACAATTAACACTTTTTTGAACTTTTGAACTAGGAAATATTTTCCGTCGAATCCACTGATACTATGAACATGATATTCACTACTACTATTTGTAAAAACCAACAATTATTTTTGGTACCCAAAACAGGGTAATTAATTGTTAATAACGACTTTTTATAATTTTTAAGAAATTATTCTTTTATAAGTGCAAAACAAAACTTAATTGTATTTCTTATTTTTGCAATATGCAGTAGATTTGAAGATGATGCAATTGTTATTTTAAAATCCCACGATTCAAGTACAATAAACAGAACAATATATTATATTAGAAAAAGAATATAATAAATAAAAGAAAAAATTATAGTAATAGCGGAAAAATTAACGCAAAACTGGTCTAACCAGATCCTTCATAATTCGTAACCTTGCTTGTGGTGTATCTAATAACAATTATGTAATAATTAATACGATGATGTTAAATAATATAATATATGAAAAATTGTAAGAAGGACAGAAGTCTAATTGAGATGGCCAATTTGATTCCTGGGAATTTTAAATTTAAAAAAAATCAATTGGAAAATCAATTTTTTAGTGGATGTGTTACTAAAAAAAGATTGACAAAAAATGAATTTTTAAATACTATTTTCAAACAATTGGGAATACGTTTCGAAATGAATATGTCAGATTTTAGAGTAAAACTGTAAATATATATTTTGAAATAAATGTATGCGGTTTTTTTGGTTGAAATCCATACAAAATGAATTATGAGAAAAGTTGGAAAAAAGTGAAAAAGAACGGGGCGAAAAACACTTAATATGTTATAGATATTTTGTAGAATTTTTTAACATTTTTCGATGTTTGACTCAGACCTAGCTTCTTCAGATGGTACCGCAGACGACAGTGCCCTGTAAGCAATCCAATTAGGGCGCGTAGATCACTTGTACTAAATTCTAGGATCTGCGATAGGGTGCTACCTGAGGGTTTGACTATCAACGTCTTAGAGTGAGCTAACCCAGGAATATCTTTCCAGTGCTGGAGAGTTTTCCTCTCGGCCCATTTCCAGATAGTGTCTTTGGCACTGCTTTTTTACGATGCCGAAAAATGGTTCCGGTCCAATGAACTCGGATTCTGCACCTCTTTTCGCAAGGGTGTCGGCTTTCTCATTGCCCTCCACCCCTTCATGCCCAGGTACCCAGAATAGTGTTACCCTGTTACTGGTAGCAATGCGATTCAGGGATTCGATGCAGTTCCACACCAGCTTCGAGTCCAGCCGGTTGGAGCTCAGTGCTTTTAAAGCTGCCTGGCTGTCTGATAAAATGTAAATGCTTTTGTTGACAAGATGATGGTTTACCAACTCTCTTGAACACAATTCTATAGCGAAAACCTCCGCCTGAAAGATGGTAGCATACTTGCCGAGGCTTACTGTGATGTCAACTCTCGGTTTTCTGCTGTACACTCCGGCTCCAACACCACTTGGGGTCTTTGAACCATCTGTATACAGTACATAAGCTGTCCCTGGAAAGAGGATCTTCCCCTTTTCCCATTCGTCTCTTCTCGGAAGAAGGACGTTGAAGGACTTCTGTATGTGAGTTCTGGGAGAGAGCACATCCGAAACCATTCCGAGAGTGTGGTGAGTACTCATCTCTCGCAGCAGTCCAGAGTGGTCCCATAGCCTCTCCCCCTCAATTTGACTAGCCACTGACATGGCTCTATAGGAGGTCATTCTGACCTCCTGCTCCAGTAATATATGGAGAGGAGTAAGACCCAGAAATCTTTCCATTGCCGCTGTCGGGGTAGATGACATAGCGCCTGTAATCGTTACAAATTAGATGTAAAATAGTAACATTAAAAATACAATATTGCCATTATTAATCACCTCAACGGACTGATTGAAGGAGCTAAGAAATTCCTGCAGCTTATTTGCTAAACCATGGTTGCTGAATTCTTGGATATAAAGCCGGCAATCCAGCAGAATGTTCAATTGTTATTGGTGAAACCCTTTCAAAGCCATCAAGTAGACGTGGGTGAGTCCCGAATGTCCAATTCTTAATCTTTAAAAATTGTTTTGTTTTTCCTGGACATTGTCGAAAGTGTTACTGGATCAACTGTGGATTGACTTTCGTTTAATTTGGTGGAAAATTCTGTTCCAAGAAAGGCGGATCTTTTTTTTGACAAGTGGGAAAAAATGGGGAAAATAACAATATTTGTAAAAAAAAAGGAGAAATAATTTAACAAAAATGGAGCAAAAAACAATGGGTATAAAAAAAGGACGAAAAGTTTGAAGCAAAAAACACAAGTGGGAAAAAAGTGGACAATAACCAATAGTTGTAAAAAATCCGTTGTGTCGCCCCAAAACTTTCCCCACGAGTATCCACGAATACTTTTTCAGATATTTAATGTTAAAGTTTCAACTTTTGACATTTTTTTATTTTTGACAGGTGAGAGTTTGAGAAATAATTTTGACTGTTCTGTATAGAGTTTTTCAAGGTCTTTCAAATGACATATTACAAGTCGAATTCCGTGACATATTGCATCTGTCGTTTTTTGATAGTGACACTTCCGTTTGACACATGTCATACAAAAACTAATGAGTTCTTCCGGCGGGTAACCCAAACCCCTGTACCAAATTTCAGCCCAATCGGATGAATACTTTTTCAGATATTTAATGTTAAAGTTTCAACTTTTGACATTTTTTTATTTTTGACAGGTGACAGTTGGAGAAATAATTTTGACTGCTCTGTATAGAGTTTTTCAAGGGCTTTCAAATGACATATTGAAAGTCGAATTCCGTGACATATTGCATCTGTCATTTTTTGACAGTGTTACTACCGTTCGACAGATATCGTACAAAAACTGATGGGTTCTTCCTACAGATAATCCAAACCCATATACCAAATTTCAGCTCAATCGGATTAATACTTTTTCAGATATTGGAGAAATAATTTTGACTGTTCTGAATAGAGTTTTTCAAGGGCTTTCAAATGACATATTGCATATCCAATTCCGTGACATATTGTATCTGGCATTTTTTGATAGTGATACTTCCGTTTGACAGATGTCGTACAAAAACCAAACCTCTATACCAAATTCTAGCTCAATCGGATTAAACGTGTGGCCTCTATCATGGAAGAATACATACACATACATACACACACACACATACACACACATACACAGACATACACAGACAGACTTCCGTCTGCAAATGGTCTTAATCGTCTCAGGGTACCCGAAAATGGATATTTCCGTTTTTGTCTCGAATTTTTTTTTTAGCTCGTTCACAATACTTTCCCTTCTAGGAGGTGGGTCGGGAAAGTAAAAAAGGGAGATAAATGCGGAGCAAAAATACAATAGTTCTAAAAAATGGGGTAAACATTTGGAACAAAAAACACAAGTGAAGAAAAAAGGGAGAAAATGGGACAAAAAATAATAGTTGTAAAAAAGGGGGAATATTGGGGCTAAAAAATACAAGTGAGGAAAAAATGGGGAAATAAATAAGAGTCATATATAAAAAGGGGAGAAAATTTGTAACAAAACACTCAAGTTTAAAAAGGGAAAACATGGAACCAAAACAATTGTAAAAAAGAGGGAAAATGGAGCAAATTAAAAACATGGTCAGGAAATTGGGGCAAAAACACAAGTGGGAAAAAATAGACAAAGTGGGGAAAATAACAATATTGATAAAAAAAGAAGGAAAAATGAAGCAAAAAAAACAACACATATAAAAAAGGAAAAAAAAATTGAGGCATTTGGGAAAAAGGGGAAAAATGGAGCAATAAACAATAGTTGTTAACTAATTTGAATATTTAAACTGGCTGTTGCAGAATCTTTAGCAAAGTGGTCAAATACATTAAAAGTGCGTATTGTAATTTTAAGATTAATGATGTTTAATGTCCCCAATAACCCCTCCAGTGATGTTCACAACCGTTTCTTATAAATGAACGACCAGCTGAATGGGATAAATAATGTTTGTATTTTCTGCTCGTCCTGATCCTTGAAACATTCGACCTTTGTCAATATATTTTCAACCAGTTTAACGACATTAACCACCTGTGGATTATCTGAACTATAACATTAACATATAATAACAATTACACGGTGTACGATTAAGTAAAGTGAGTCATCATCAGCGTGTGTATTTTTTATTAAATCTTTTTCCATCTTCGTGCAGGTATCCCGTAATCTTAACCTCGACATCTCGATCATTATGCGAGGTCTAAATAATAGTGGTTAAAGTAACGTTAATTCGTTAGATAAATGTAAAGTAAAAGTTATATACTTAATATCTAGTTATTGTTTGTTTAACATTTGTTGTGATGAAGAGCTGCAAGAATCTTTGTTATCGCTAATGATTTTATTACTAAATAAATTGATATGGAACATCAAGTAGGTCAGATGTCCTATCTAAGTTTAATTTATTATTTATTATTTATTTATTTTCATTTATTTTTATTCATTATCATTTATTCTCATCTATTTTCATTTGTTTTAATTTATTTTCATTTATTTTCATTTATTTGGATCACCCCTATAACTTTTTTATTTATCCTACAAACTTAATGAAATTTTAAGTGAGTATATTAGATGTAATTTCAGATTTACAGAATTAAAATGGCCGACTTCCGGTTTCACCGGGAAATGGGTCCAAATTTTTATTTTTAAATAGAACATCCTGGATATTTCGATAAATTCGGATTCTAGTGGTCAAAATACATACCATCCAATGGTTCCTCCTCTTTTTAAATCTTTTTTTACATTTAAAAAATGTCAAATAGTTTTTGAAATATTTGCAAAAAACCAAACCCCATTTTTTTCACTTAATTATTTAATTTTGTATTTTTTGCAAGCAGCTCTTGAATTTTTTCAAAAATCATCTACAGATGGAGAAAAAAGTTTGACCCAAAAAGCACTTGTTGACTAGACTACTAGTTGTTATTTCTTGAACAAACTTGGATATCTATTTTTAGTTATTTTCTACAACAAGATGTAGGAGTTGATAATATTAATGTTGTTAATTAAATTAGTAGGTGTAAAGTGTATAGAGCATGATGAAACGTTGTTACGAAAGTGTATGAATGCTAAAAGATCATGTATAGGTACCAAATGAGCGAAAATCTATAGGAGAGACAGGAGTTTATTTAAATAAAGTTGTATTACCTCTTAACTAATATCGATAGCAAACTTACACTTACAGATTCCGTAAAACTTTATTGAATATTTTTTCGTTTATAATATTTTACGTAACTTTCATATCTTTAGTTGTTTTATTGGTTTTATTTTGTTTTCAATCTTATTTTTCTTTGCTTAATAAACTAGCATGTTGTTTTCTTTATGTTCGACCTATTGAGGTCCTAGCTATATCAGAAAAGGCCACAGGAGTTAGTTTTTATTTATTTTGATTAGATTGCCCTGCAACAGGTGCTTTGTAACGTAAAAATTGACAATTCTGGTCTGACGTGACATTTGACAATTTTGACATAACGTGGCAACTAACAATTTTGACGTTAGTTGACAATTTTGGTATATAACAGTTGACAATTTTGAAGCAATAGTTGATAATTCTGACATGACGTGGCAGTTGACACTTTTAACCACAGAAATCTTAATATATATACTTACTCTAGAATGCTATTTCAATTGGACAGAAGTGTTGTAAGTTCACAATAGTCGTTAATGCGCATGCGCACCATCAGTTTATTCCTGAACAGGGCCGGCTTTAATAAAATAATAGGCTATTTTTTAAACCTTAAAATATATGTAAATATAAAGGAGTAAAAATCCATAATCAAATGTTTATGGAACTGAACCTAGGAAAAATAGGATATTGATGTTCGAATTAGTTTTCTTTCGAAGTTAGGTACGATCTTCGACATTCATAAACTAGATTTATTAAAAAATATTTTAACACATCATTGCTTTTTAGCTCTATTGAAAGATGTTTACTTACAAGATTTCATTAATGACGAGTCAATATTGAATTGTTCTTTTGCTATACAAATAACCAATTTCGTGGTATGAGCGAATAGACATGTTTGTAATCAATGAATTCTTTTCACTCAGATTTTCTGCGACGGGGTTCCTTCCTAAAGTCTGCATCCTAGCATCATGCCTTTTTTTTGTCGAGCTGAAAATGATTAGGCTCCTTGAATAAGGTAGAGTTTGAAATAAGAAACAATGTAAAATTAGAAATAACGTAACAACTGGTTTAAACATAATAGAAATCATATACCTACCAAAAATAATTAATTCCAGTAATTTTTCCCATGTTGTTACATAACAACACTATACAGTTCATTATTAATCGGAAGCAAAAATGGTATACAATAAACGCAAAATGCAAACGATAAATATCAAAAACGATAACGACAGTCGAGACAAGAATATCAAAACTTGACAAAACCGTCTCTGGCGAGACTTCCAATAATGTCATTTGATGTCAGGGAGAAAAAGCGCTGTTGCACAATCTATGTCTTTTCAAGGAAAGCTGTTACATGATATTGCTCTCATTTTTTGACAAATCACACAAATATCACAATTATTCACCTATGCTATTTATGTGTTGAATAGTCGTTGGCATAAGTCTCGTATGAGCCAAAAAATAAATTCGTTTCTCGAATGAACTATGTTTATTGCTGAATTATATTAGACAAAATTTGATCAACAAGATTTAGGAACTTGGCAACGTTCTACTTGAAATAAACTGAGCATTCTAGAGTAAGTATATATATTATGATTTCTATGCTTTTAACTTGATAGTTGACAATTTTGACGTGACACTTGACAATTTTGACTCAAAAGTTGATAATTCTGACCTGACGTGACGTTTGACAATTTTGACATAACGTGCCAACTCACAATTTTGTTAGTTGAGAATTTTGATATATAACAGTTGACAATTTTGAAGCAAAAGTTGATAATTCTGACATGACGTGACAGCTAACACTTTTAACTTGATAGTTGACAATTTTGACGTGGCACTTGACAATTTTAACTCAAAAGTTGACAATTCTGACTTGACATGACATTTGACATTTTGACATAACGTGGCAACTAATAATTTTGATGTTAGTTGTGAATTTTGATATATAACAGTTGATAATTTTGAAGAAAAAGTTGTTAATTCTAACATGACATGGCAGCTGACAGTTTTAACTTGATATTTGACAATTTTGACTCAAAAGTTGACAATTCTGACATAACCTTGCAGCTGACGATTTTGGCTCAAGATGAAAATTTAACTTTAATTGGCAGCAGATAATTGTGATTTAATTTGAAAATAATTACGTAACAATTGAAAATTTTGATGCAACAGTTGACGTGATAGTTGACAAGATTGATGTGACAGTTGACAATTGTTACGCAAAAAATGATAATTCCTGATAGTTGACAATTTTGACGTGGCATTTGACAATGTTAACGCAAAAGTTGACAATTTTAACGTGACGTGGTAGCTGAAAATTTTGATGTGACACTTGACAATTTTGATATGGTAACTGACAATTTCGATTAACGTTGAAAAATTTGACATGAAGTGGCAGCTGATAATTTTGATGTAACTTGAAAATTTTTACGCAAAAGTTGATAATTCCTGATAGTTAACAATTTTGACGTGGCATTCGACAATGTTAACGCAAAAGTTGACAATTTTAACGTGACGTGGTAGCTGAAAATTTTGATGTGACACTTGACAATTTTGATATGGTAACTGATAATTTCGATTCATGTTGAAAATTTTGACATGAAGTGGCAGCTGATAATTTTGATGTAACTTGAAAATTTTTACGTAACAATTAACAATTTTGCAGCAACAGTAGACGTGATAGTTGACAATTGTTACGCAAAAATTGATAATTCCTGATAGTTGACAATTTTGACGTGGCATTTGACAATGTTAACGCAAAGTTGACAATTTTAACTTGACGTGGTAGCTGAAAATTTTGACGTGACAATTGATAATTTTGGTATGGTGACTGACAATTTTGATTCATGTTGAAAAATTTGACATGATAATTTTGATGTAACTTGAAAATTTTGTACGTAACAATTAACAATTTTAAAGCAATAGTATACGTGATAGTTGACAATTGTTATGCAAAAGTTGATAATTTCTGATAGTTGACAATTTTGACATGGCATTTGACAATGTTATCGAAAAAGTTGACAATTTTAACGTAACGTGGTAGCTGAAAATTTTGATGTGACAATTGATAATTTTGATATGGTAACTGACAATTTTGATTCACGTTGAAAAATTTGACATGAAGTGGCAGCTGATAATTTTGACGTAACTTGAAAATTTTTACGTAACAATTAACAATGTTGCAGTAACAGTAGACGTGATAGTTGACAATTGTTACGCAAAAGTTGATAATTTCTTAAAGTTGACAATTTTGACGTGGCATTTGACAATGTTAACGAAAAAGTTGACAATTTTAACGTGACGTGGTAGCTGAAAATTTTGATGTGACAATTGATAATTTTGATATGGTAACTGACAATTTCGATTCATGTTGAAAAATTTGACATGAACTGGCAGCTGATAATTTTGACGTAACTTGAAAATTTTTACGTAACAATTAACAATGTTGCAGTAACAGTAGACGTGATAGTTGACAATTGTTACGCAAAAGTTGATAATTTCTGACAGTTGATAATTTTGACGTGGCATTCGACAATGTTATCGAAAAAGTTGACAATTTTAACGTGACGTAGTAGCTGAAAATTTTGACGTGACAATTGATAATTTTGATTCATGTTGAAAAATTTGACATGAACTGGCAGCTGATAATTTTGATGTAACTTGAAAATTTTGTACGTAACAATTAACAATTTTGCAGCAACAGTAGAGCCTTTTTCGATTTAGTGGTCCTGATCGCGGTTGCTGTCAAAATCAGGACCAGTCGTTTTCGATTTAGAAAGCGTGACGTCATATACCAACCGCAACCGCTCGCAACATGGACCAGCCTTTTACAGTGGTTGCAAGAGTTGGTATATACTTATCTTTATCGCACAATAATGTCATCCTTTTTTTGTTGTAAATATAGGAGACGAAATACTGGGAACGCATAAAATAGGTATTTGTGTTTATTGAAAATAATGCTAACATCTGAAAAATATCGTTGAGCGTACAATTAAAAAAATAAATAACTAGGTAGGTACCTATTATTAGTTTACGAAAAAACTTAAGTGTATTTTGTAATGTAGAATTAATATATAATATAATAAAAATTCCTAATCTATATTTTTTACTTCAATAATTGGTTATTTTTTATAAATTAAAATATAAATCAAAACACATACTTACAAAATAAATGTTTATTTAAACGTTATAAAATATGCCCTATTAATTATAATTAAAAATAACATTTAAAATTCAGATTTGAATAATTTATTTTTTCCTAAACTGCACCATGTATTTATTGAAACTTATTAAAATTTCAGATTTTAATTCGTTTCTAATTCCTCCTTTATTGCATTTAGATACTGTAACATTTTCAATGTGCATTAAAATCCCAAATGTATGTTCAATACTAATTCTGGCCTCTAGCTTAATTATGTATTGTATTTTCTATGCTGGATCTTCAATCTGCCTGTGTCCCTAAAAATATACATAAATTTTCATTGAATTAAATTAATGAAGTGCAGATTACCTATAGGGTGTCATATTAGCGACTGTCTGCAGGGATATGCAGAGTTACCTACTATAGGTTAAAAAAGATTTTCTTGCGATCAAATTGTATTACTTGTTTGTATAGTAAAATATTTTAATGCCTAAAAACAAAAAAATTAAAAATTTGCATATATAGTACAAGTCATGGTTTGATTTGTCGAGGATTACAAAGAATACCTATACAGGAACTTAAGAGATCTATATAAAGTGGCAGACTTATTGATTACGTATAATGCAATAATTGATCCTCCACTTTTCTTAAATAAATTTAATATTGCTCACCCTGGAAATCAATTACGTTTTCAAAAATTATTGAAACCACCCTAGTTAATAATAACAACAACTTAGCTATTGTTTTATAAACATTTTAATTATACATACAAGATCATTATTTGGTTAAAAATTAAGTACTTACGAATTCAATTAATCCAGTAGTTGTATGACCAATATTTAATAACTATTTATTTAAATTTTACAATTCAGAAACATAAACATCTTATAATAATCTTGTAACCTAAAATTATATGAAAATAAAAAAGTAAACACTACCACGTGCTAACAAATGTCAACCAAACTTTGCAACCAACTCATTCGATTTAAAATCTTAAGTGACGTCACAAATACGTCACAAATAGCAACCGCTGTCAAATTTAAACAGGACCGCTGTCATTTATCTGTCAACCGCAACCGCTCGCGCAGTCTAAATCGAAAAAGGCTTAGATGTGATAATTGACAATTGTTACGTAATAGTTGATAATTTCTGATAGTTGACAATTTTGACGTGGCATTTGACAATGTTAACGCAAAATCTGACAATTTTAACGTAACGTGGTACTCGTTTTGTATGTAAGTGATAGAATTTTGCTCATCTTGTCCCTATTGCTTTCATCTTAAGCTTGTGGGTGTGGTGAAGCTGCATAATATCTCGTTCAAGTTTTGTGTAATACTGTTATGCATTTCTTCTTTGAATTACCGGATTTTATATTTCTCTAGATCTATTTTAAAAATTAAACTAATTGTTTGATTGTGGGTAGGTTTTTATCTTATAGAAGTTGAAATATTTAAGAGGAGTAAATGGGAAATTGGTCAAATTAGACAAAAGTTTAATAATTTAGTGGACAATTTTTGTGTATAAATATTAATTTTTTTTTAATTTACAGAGTTCGATAACTGCGATTATACCTTTATATTTATTTCGCTTTTTAATATATTAATGTTTTAGTCTAGAGTAGAATAACTATGACAGTTCTGGGCCACTCCTTATGGAAAATAACATGGGTCATTGCTAAGATCCATTCTGTTAATTTTTGGTACACATTAAGGTTCCGATCCGTGCTAGACGAGTCTCAATCCATTTTAAGGTTCCGATCCGTGCTAGACGAGTCTGAATTCGCTTTTTACATAATTTAGTATTTTTTTTAACTTGAAACCTCCGTTTTTTTAACTGATTTGTTTCAAATTTATTTCTAGCTTGGGGATGTTTGACGTCCCTAAGCATGATTTTTGACTAAATTAAAAACTACGGATAATCGAATCGTGATTAAATGGCGAAAAAAATGTATTATACGATTATATTTTTGGGGTGAACCCAAACGTCGTAGACTGCATTTTACGGTAAAAGCGGTATTCCAGCATCTCTTTCTCTTGAAAAGTAATTAATCAACTTCAAAATTAAACTTTTCTCTTTCTCATTATACTCGGGAAGGAATTTTGACAATGAAAAATTAATTGAAGTATCAAAAGTAATAAACAACATTTACGTCGACATTAGTTAAAAAATACGTTAATGACGTCATAATTCCATCTCATTCATTTCATGAGAGACAAAGTTGGACAATATATGAGGTAATGGCAAAGGATGGTTAAACAAAAAGTAACAGAATGGACGTTAACAATTTTCCATGAAGTTCCATAAGGAGTGGCACAGAACTGTCATAGCTATTCTACTAGACAGAAATATTTTGACCTTAAGTAGGGGCACTATAATTAAATAGGATAATAAGTTTGAACTATAAATCTGCATATTATTACTTGAATATTTTTTAGCTAGTTCTACCCTGTACTGCTACTTTTAGCTCTTCTGAACAAATAGAATTATAATTTTTGAAGTCGAAAAAAATATATTTTGATTGAAATCAATGTATGAAATAAATTTTAGTTTTTGTACTAAATAAAAGTCTCACATTTTTGCATAATTAATAATCTAATAATCATTATCTTAGAATGCAAAAATAATCTTTTTATAGGTACGTGTTAATATTTTCATGCGATTAAACATGAACGAAAAATTTTAATTGTTTAAGGAATTTGTTTGTAATATTAGAAGAATATTTTTTAACATCATTTAATGGTTACTAATGGTCGCCCGGTGGTCGAAATTCGACCTTAATACATTAAAATTTAAAGATTATGTCTATACCTATTTTTTCTTATTTTATTACTATTTTTTACTGTTTTCTTTAATTTTTCCCTATTTTCCTATTTGTGTTTACATTCGCATATTTTTCCTGTGGCTGCCTCTTTTTTCCCGTTTTTTACTATTTTTTCCTGTTTATTTGAAATTTTCCCCATTGTTCCTATTTTTGCCTATGTTTTCCTATTTTGTTATAATTATATTTAATAGGGAACTTGCATCAATTCTAAAATTTATATTTTTTTTATGAAATTCGGTTTCTGAGATATTTGGGAAAAACCGGAATTGAGGATTTTCTTTTTCCTTTACCCGTTATTACACTGGTGACAGCAGTACTATAATTTTTATACTTTTATTGAATTTTATATTTTTTATTCATGAAAAACTGGATTTTTTACAGTATTTTCACCCCCACAGGATTACAGTAGCTTCCACTTGTAGCGACTTCGGATATGTTCAAAAGTACTAAAAAAAAAACGCCTCGCCAGCATTTGTTTCATTATTTTTCGGGGGTAATTTATAAGCAAATATTTTTGCAAAAACAGTTTTGTTTGAAAACTTAACGAGTTGAATACGATGATTGATGTTCTGAATAAAACCCGAAAGCTTCAGCTTAAGGATTTTAGTCTTTGAACATCGATTTTCGAATTTAACGAGTTGAATTTTCTAAAACAAAACTAGGGAAATAAAAATTAGAATCTATAGTTTTTTTCTTATTAGTTTCCGAGTTTCAAAACTAAATTTTTATTCTCAAAAATACAACGTTATGGTTACTTCTGTTGAAAAGACATAAAAAAAATGATAATAAGAATTTTGAAAAATGTAAAATTTGAGATTCGAATATTCCATTTTTTTTCGGTCGATGGTTCAAACTTTTATGTGTTCAAATTTTATAAAAAAAGCTAATGGTATTTTCGTAATCTACAGTATTTTTTCTTATTGGTCTCCGAGTT
The DNA here is from genome assembly GCA_963243735.1 of Neocrepidodera transversa. Classification (NCBI taxonomy): domain Eukaryota; kingdom Metazoa; phylum Arthropoda; class Insecta; order Coleoptera; family Chrysomelidae; genus Neocrepidodera; species Neocrepidodera transversa. The sequence goes on from OY725350.1 coordinate 19,386,490, forward strand.
TCAAAACTGTGATTTAATTGGTTATTTTCTTATACAACTTTGAATATGACTTTCGTTACTTTTTATTTTGGAATTTTTTTCCCAATTTCAATTTTTTTTCTCAAATTATACATCGTTATGTGGTTATGGTTACTACTGTTGAAAAGACATATAAAAAAGATAACACATAGGGTATTTTCGCCTATAAAAACGATTGGCTTAATCAAAAATTGCAAGAAAAAAAATTTCGTCCGGTACGGTCCTAAAACCGGTCTAAATCCGTCTGAGGACAGGAAAATTGACCGCAACCGGTCCGGTCGTCATTATACAGTATTCTCGATAGAAAATTCGTTTATCTGCATCAATTCTAAATCAAACGATATCTTTAAAAAAATGTACGCCTCGGCAGTCCGGAGTGACAAATTTTTTTCTCGGCCGAGGTCGATACTTTGTTATTCGAAAAAATCGAAGTTCCTAAAAAAAAATCTGAAAAATATAAAACTACGTGTCATGGGGTATTTTTGCCTATAAAAATGATTGGCGTAATCAGAAATTTCGTCCGATACGGCCCTAAAACCGGTCTAAATCCGTCCGAGGTCAGGAAAATTGACCGTAACCGGTCCGGTCATCACTACACAGTATTCTCGATTGAAAATTCGTTTTTCTCGTAGAAAACTTCGTACGAAAAGTCATATGGCGACATCGTATGATGACGTATAGATTTTTGGTAATTTATAGAACATTGTAGATATCGCGAAAAAAATGCATCGATCCTCTTTAAGAGCGTTTTCACACGTAGCAATATTTTGTGAGCAATAAAAAGTCATCGCACCCGATATATTGCAAATGATTTTCATACGAGGTATAATTGATGCAATAAATGATACTATAGAATTTGCAGTGTTGCCTATTTTTATAATTAGTTAAGTTAGTTGGTAATTTATCAAAATAGAGAGAAGACGTAGAGTTTTTATAACTTGCTCTTCTTCAAAGAAGAGAACAAAACCAAATTATTTTAGGAGTCCTGAAGGATCTTTGCATTGGGAAATCAAAAAAAGAAAATATAATTAAGTTTATTAATTTAATAATATTTAAAATATTAACTGTTCGTATATCATTTTCCTTCTCTTTGAGAAACTGGAAAACTTCCATTCCATGCGATTTATCCCATAAACATGGTTTTTGCTACATATATAGCCGAATGGTGCTATCAATCATCATAAGTCGCCCGGAACGTCACGGCAAATAATAATAATTCTCCGAACAAGCCTTTGGATTCTGGGATTCACTCGTTAGGAGATACAATATAGGCAGAGTATTATTATTATTATTATTATTATCAATATTATTTTATAACACGTATTTCTGGCTACACTGTTTAAATGATACTTAAAAAATTGGACCTATTAAAGCCGAAGTCACAATTTTAATTAAGATACTCTGATCAAAATATTCAACTTGATCAAAACTCCGAAACTATTTGCCGAATGAACAAATTGCCGAATGGACAAATCGCCGAATGGACAAATCGCCGAAACGCTGGTTAAAATGTCCGAAAATAACTCTTTTGTAGAAATACTTTTACTTAGTATTTTATGAAATGTGGATACATGAGATATTTAGAAATTGAAGATATGGTTTAGAATCCAGTAACTGAGAGTTGTTAGTAGTTATATGTTGTACAGGGTGATTCTTTTAGAGGGCTAATTGGAGGTTTCAGCAGAAGTAGGCGGAATTAAAATCTGAAAATTTTAGATAAGGGGGTTTCAGGAATGCCCAATCTATCTAAAATATTTAGAAATTTCCTACATAAAATATGTTTTTTTCGTTCGTAAAATAGCCCCACTCGCTTCGCTCGTGGACAAATTTTCACTCACGAGAAAGCCAGTATTTTCATGTCTTTTAAAATTTACTATTTTCTCAAAAAGTCATAGGCATTTTTTGGTTTTTTTTTACTTTTTACATTATTGTCTATAACTTCTACAAATATTATTTTCAAATTATGAAATAATTCACACATTTAGTACCTACTTTTTAATTCCTTTCAAACACTTTATTTACTTTTTTCATTTGTTTATAATATTGGATTAAATATAATTACAAAAAAATAAAAAAAAAGTTATTTTGGTTATAACAATTACAATCTGAAATTCGAAGAAACTAAAACACATTGTAAATTTAAAGTTTTATGATACCTTTCGAGTGGTAAAAATCCCATTTTAATATCTTCAATATTTTTAAAGTTATTCAATTTTTTTAAAATCGTAATCAAATTTCAAATTTCTTTAAACTAATTTTTTAAAAATTTCACTATTTTTGTAATAAAATTTTGAAAAAAACCACAATTATACAGTTTTTTATAAAAAACGGTAAGGTAATTTGGGGGAAGACGCCCAACTGGGTAAGATACCTATGCTGGCTAATTCGAACCATAGTCAATAGATGGCTCTAGTAGGATGATAATTCAGTTTTGAAATGATTATGGCTGTCGTGCATGTGCTCCAGGGCGAATTTGACGTTTTTTTTTAGAAATTAAATGGTAAGAAAGGTTTTTCTCATCGCAAAACTTTATAACTGCATGCGGTATTTGGTATAATATTGGACGGTTATTGAATATTAGGATTTTTGACAGTATTTAGGTAATAAACGACAAACTACTGCATCCTCCAATGAGTGATTCGAATAAGTTGGCGGTAATTTCGAATTTTTATTCGGTTTGGTATCTTACCCAACATGTTGGGGTAACTTGCCCCAAAAATTAGGGGTAATATGCCGTACAAAAACTAAAGAATTTATATTGGTTTTATTTAATGATTTGATGGTTTTAACAGTTTGTTTAGAAGGTGTAACAAAGTTACTTTTTTCCGTATTATTTAAAATATATAAATTGAATCGCGCACGGCACTGGAGTAAAATTAAATTAAAATTGTGAATAAAAGGCCAGTCGTACCAGTTCAATCGTCGCCAGGCAGATGGAGACACTCTCGTCTCTGCTTCTTAGACGCTTAAGTTCGTATCGAGTAGGGCAATTCATACCGTTGTCGGGAGCTGCAGAGACAGCCCGAACAGACTTGCTGTGGCCGTCCCAATTGGAACAGCAGTGCAGTCCGTCGACCTTTAGAGACAGGTCAAGTTGAAGCCAACTTCAGTTATATCCGGAGTCCAGAGCCGTCAGTCCGACTACACCACGCCGCCAAGCCAATCGTCCGTTACACAACTTTTCTCCGCCGGATTTTGCAGCTAATACCCAGGTACTTAACCCAGTAGGGCAAGTAAAGCCCGCCCTTCTGGCCGCCAGTGATTTTGGTCGATACCATAACGACCCCTGGAGTATTTCTTTCTCCACTGACGCTGCCCGTGCAGTGGCCTTCACACTCTAAACGGAAGGTGGCGCCCGAGGCAATCCGAAACCTGGACTAAGGCGCCAAAGTGACCCGCAACGACCGAAGTGTCGTCGCAAAGGCATGTTGGTATTTTATGTAAGTAACTAGTTGTTTCTTTTACAGAACATGCCTCGTAACTACACTCGCAAAACAAATAGGGGCCAATGGTCCCAAGAAGACCTTCAACATGCTGCAGAACTTCTGCAAGAGGGAAGATATAGTGCTAATTCTATATCCAAAGAGTTCAATATTCCCTTAAGAACACTGTTAAGAAGAGTGAAGGCTGGCAACCTGCAAAAAGGCAGTTTAGGACTGTCAGCTTCGCTTGGCGTAGAAAATGAGGCAAAACTTGTTGGCTACATTCAGAAAATGGAAAAAGCAGGATATGCACTTCAGTGTAAAGATATTCGACATTTAGCATATACATTTGTGGAAAAAAATGCAATAAAATACAGATTCAACAGAGAAAAGGAGCTAGTTGGGTACGACTGGTTTTCTTCATTTATGAAAAGAAATCCGGAATTAAGAATGCGTACTCCCCAAGGTCGATCAGCAGCGAGATCGTTGGGCATGTGCCATGAAGAGGTTGATCCTTATTATTATTATTATTAGAGACTTTGACAGAAGATAATTTTTTGGATCAGCCTCGAAAGATCTTCAACGTGGACGAGACTGGGTTGCAACTGAATCCAAAACCAGGAAAAGTGGTCGCCAGGAGGGGAGCAAAAGATGTTCATACGGTGACAAGTGCTGAAAAGGGAGAGACTATAAGTGTGATAAGTTGTTGCAATGCCGAAGGAAATTATCTTCCCCCGTACGTAATTTTTAAGGGAAAAACAAGAAACAGGAGTTTGAAGATGGAATGCCACAAGGATCTATCGTGGTTATGTCCCCAGAGTCGGCTTATGTTAAAACAAAAATATTTCTTTCATGGATTAGAGACCATTTTATGCCTAGAAAGGAGCCTGGGCCGGTTCTTCTTATTCTAGACGGTCATGCCTCACATTGTAATGATGTCACTGTTTTAGATTATATTGCAGAGAATGATATTATTTTATTGTGTTTACCAAGTCACACAACTCACTGGCTCCAGCCACTCGATAGATCGTTCTTCAAACCCCTAAAAGCTTACTGGAATACGGCCTGCACTAACTGGTTAAGAAATCATCCAGGGCGAAAAATAACCAGGTATCAATTTGGAACGCTTCTCAACGAAGCTTGGACGCTATCTGCAACGAATCAGAATGCAGTTTCTGGATTTAGAGCATGTGGAATATGTCTTTACAATCCTGACCAAGTTCCCGATTATGCATTTACTGTAGAAAATCTGCAAGCCGAAAATGAAGCAGAAAGACAAGCTGAAGCGCAGGAGGAAGCACGAGAACCTGTGAGAGATGATAAACATTCAGAAGATGAAAATTCACATGGAAAAGAAGCTAACTCGCCGAAATTATTTGAAGATCTTCAACCAATTCCTGTTATATCGGCCTCTGAAAGAAAGAATCCGAGGAAACAGCACGCTGAAATAATAACATCTTCCGAGGTTCGGCAAATGAAACGGCAGAAGTTAGAAGCCAAGCTTGAGAAAGAAAGGGAAAAACTAGAACGAAAAAAGGAGAGAGAGAAGAAAGCCAGTCTTAAGAAAAAAGAGAAGAAAATTGCCGAGAAATATCCCCAAGAGGAAGATGTAGAGGAAGAAGAAGCTGGACCAGAAGAAGCTGGACCAATATGCTCAACTGTTAAGTCTCCTGAAGACAGAAAAACCAAACGTCAGAAAGCCCTGCTCAATAAAAAATATAAAGAACCCCAGAAGAAAATCAGAACAGTGAAAAGCAGCAGTGATACTGACATGTCCGATCCTGTTTTAGGTCATACCTCTGATGAGTGTAGCGATAACGACGATGATAATTGCTGTGTATGTGGAGGTTTTTATTTTGATACAAAAACAAAAGGCTCTAAAGTTGATTGGATTCATTGCGTTCGGTGCAAAAAATGGCTACATGAAATATGTACAACTAAAGAAGATTGATGTGACGATTGTACATAAGAATATCATTGGCCATATTACCCCATCGCATTTTGGCGAAACTATGCGGAATTGTATGTTCTACATCTTTGAAAATTCGTAATTCTTCATAAAAATGCATAATTTTGGCAATTTAAAAAAATATGAAAAAAATGAACTTTTTGATAAATCTGCCAAATTAGGTTTACTTTTTTATATAAGACAATTTAGAAAGCGACCTCTTTAACTCACAATAATAAGCAACTGAAGTGGATAAATATATTTTTAATATAATATGCAATATATAGACATAACTACTAACTGTTAGTTGCTGGATTCTAAAGCATATCTTTAATCTTTAAATATCTCATTTGTCACCTACATTTCATAAAATACTATGTAAAAGAATTTTGACAAAAGACTTTATTTTCGGCGATTTGTCCATTCGGCAATTTCTCCATTCGGCGATTTGTCCATTCGGCAATTTATCCATTCGGCAATTTATCCATTCGGCAATTTGTCCATTCGGCAATTTGGCAATTTCGGCGTTTTGATTAAGTTTAATATTTTGATCAGAGTATCTTAATTAAAATTGTGACTTCGGCTTCGACGCCACAAACCGATCCAAAGACTACTTTCGGCGTTTTGACCAGACTTTCGGCGATTTGTCCATTCGGCGTTTTGTCCATTCGGCGTTTTGTCCATTCGGCGATTTGTCCGAATCCCGTGGATTTTTAGACATCTTGGTGTTGACTTTATTTAAAAAACTGTCAACGATGATGATGTAGGGAAATAATCGCAGGTTATATCCCGAGAACTGCAAATTTAACCAGATAAACTGCGGCTAGCTTTTTTTGAAAAATTTTGCTTAGAAAATGTTTGAGACTGAATAATCCACCATTAAAAGTCCGAGGCCGAAGGTCGAGGGCTTTTTATGTGGATTATTCAGTCGAAAACATTTGCTTCAAAGCAAAATTTTGAAAAAAATTGACTAGACACAGTTTATGGGATTAAATTTACAGATCGAGGGGTATATGTTAAGATTATTTCCCAAATTGGGAATGTAGTATTTACATTTTATCTTTATTGTTTATTAACATGCATATTTGTCAAAGCTAGGCGACGTTTAATCAAAGCTAGACGTCGTTTAATCGCGATTAAACGACCTGTAGCAATATAATCACTTATCAATACAAGTCACGTGGTGCAATTTGGAGGTCTCTTATTGGTTTTATTTGTTACGAGGGAAATAATCTGTAATATATAACTTTGTGTATAATACTGGATTATACGATCTTTATTTTGTACTTAAATTATTTAGAACATAGGTAATCATTATTACACATTGATGTAAAAAAAGTAGTCTATACTGTAGGAAATAATTCCAAATGATGTTTCTATGGTTTCGAAAATTGAACCAATTTCTCAATTTAAATCACCCTACATAATTCGGACTTCTAGATTGTCTTATAACAAGAGTAACGTCAAGTCATGTCGTTTAATCAAAATTTCAGTTCCATTCATCAATTAGTGGCTAAAATTATTTGTGGAAATTATTAAGTAAAAGTCAGAAATGAATTAATTGCTAGTCTGAAACAAAGAAAAATGGGAAGCGGTCAAAGTTTGCACAAACGTGATAAAAGCCGAGAAGTTGGAGATGCCCAATATAATTATAAAGATATTCAAATACCGGGAGATGTTTCGTAAGCCTTAAAAAAATTAATTATTAACTTTGAATTTATTGCTCATAAATTTTTATCAAGTAGATCAAAAGTTATTTGTTAACTACTCCATTTTACGCTTATTGGCGTCTCGTCATAACAATCATAAACATTAAGTTGATTTGACTCTCTTCCTTGTCTTTAAACCGTATAACCACCAGTATTATAATAAAAGTAAAAGTTCAGAAAATAGTAAGAGGAAAACTAAATTATTTCTATTATTGCGAAGAAATACAACTGCAAATTTAGTAGATTTATAACAAACTGGCGCACGTCACTGTGAGCCATCTGTCATTCGCTCAGAAGACTTACTTAAATATCACTTCATACCTAAAGAGCTCGTGTAACGGTCTTCCTGTAGGCTAGAAATTCTTTTAGTACGCTTTAGTCAACAAGTGCTTTTTGGGCCAAACTTTTTTCTCCGCTACCGAAAAATCTGAACGAGGTGTCATTATCGATTCGGAATAGCGTGTAGATGATTTTTGAATAAATTCAAGACCCGCTTGCAAAAATTGCTAAAGTTATAAAAAATTAACTGAAAAATAAAATTGGGGTTTGCAAATATCTCAAAAACTATTTAACATTTTTCAAATTTGAAAAAAGATTAAAAAGAGGAGGAAATTTACTAACGGAACTAACTGTGGAACCAATAATTATAACGCGATTTTTCTATAAATTACGCATTAGTTAATTAATAATTGTTTCCTACTTGAACATGAACATTCTAAGTGCGATAATTGTTAAATAAAAAATCTGAAAGTTTTTTGGACATATTTTTGAAAGGTCTCAGAAGAGATTCCAGTTGGAAAAATTGAAAAATTGTTATTTTTCACTTTGTTATTAACTTACGTTAAAAATTAAATTTAAGGATTTTTTTTAAAGGATTTTTAAGGATTTTTGGGATTATAAAATATTTTTAGGGGATTTAATGTTTTTTAAAGATTATTTTAGGATCTTTAAGGATTGCTTAAGATTTTTAAGTAATTTTAAGTCCTTTTCAAGTAGTATTTTTTAGGGATTTTAACGATTTCTATGAATTTTTTTAGGATTTTTAATAATTTTTTAAGAATCTTAAGGGATTTATTAAAGTATTTTAAAGGATTTTTGAGATTTTTAAGGATTTTTAGGGATTTTTAGGAATTTTTAAGAATTTTAAAATATTTTTAGAGAATTTGTTTTTAAGGATTATTTTAGGATTTTTAAGAATTGCTTACGATTTTTAAGTAATTTTTAAGTCGTTTAAGGATTTTTATGGATTTTTAACAATTTTTAACAGTTTTTTAAATTTTTTTTAGGATTTTTAAGAATTTCTTAAAATTTTTTAAGGATTTTAAAGGGATTTAAGGAATTTAAAGGTTTTTTAATGATTTTTAAGGATTTTTTGGATTTTAAGGATTTTATGGGATTTTTAAGAATTTTAAAATATTTTTAGGTAATTTAATGTTTTTTAAAGATTATTTTAGGATCTTTAAGGATTGCTTAAGATTTTTAAGTAATTTTAAGTCGAATTATGTACTATTTTTAAGGATTTTAAGGGATTTTTAAGGATTTTTAAGAATTTTTTAAAATTTCTAATGATTTTTAAGAATTTTTATTAAGGAGTTTTAAGAGATTTAAGGATTTTAATTGTTTTTAATGATTTTTAAGGATTTTTGGGATTATTAGGGATATTTAAGAATTTTAAAATATTTTTAGAATTCCAAAATATTTTTAGGGAATTTAATGTTTTTTAAAGATTATTTTAGGATCTTTAAGGATTGCTTAAGATTTTTAAGTCGAATTATGTACTATTTTTAAGGATTTTTAGGGATTTTTAAGGATTTTTAAGAATTTTTTTAAGGATTTTTTTAAGGATTTTTAAGAGATTTAAGGATTTTAAATTTTTGTTAATTGTTTTTAAGGATTTTTGGGATTTTTAGGGATTTTTAAGAATTCTAAAATATATTTAGAATTCTAAAATATTTTTAGGGAATTTAATGTTTTTTAAAGATTATTTTAGGATTTTTAAGGATTCCTTAAGATTTTTAAGTAATTTTAAGTCGAATTACGTACTATTTTTAAGGATTTTTAGGGATTTTTAGGGATTTTTAAGGATTTTTACGAATTTTTTAAAATTTTTTAAGGATTTTAAAGGTTTTTTAATGATTTTTAAGGATTTTTGGGATTTTCAGGGATTTTTAAGAATTTAAAAATATTTTTAGAATTCTAAAATATTTTTAGGGAATTTATTGTTTTTTTAAAGATTATTTAGGATCTTTAGGATTGCTTAAGATTTTTAAGTAATTTTAAATCTAATTACGTACTATTTTTAAGGATTTTTAGGGATTTTTAAGAATTTTTAAGAATTTGTTTTTAGGATTTTTAAGAGATTTAAGGATTTTAAAGGTTTTTAATGGTTTTTAAGGATTTTTGGGGTTTTTAGGGATTTTTAAGAATTTAAAAATATTTTTAGAATTCTAAAATATTTTTAGGTAATTTATTGTTTTTTAAAGGTTATTTTAGGATCTTTAAGGATTGCTTAAGATTTTTAAGTAATTTTAAGTCTTTTTAAGTAGTACTTTTAAGGGTTTTTTGGGATTTTTAGGGATTTTTAAGAATTTAAAAATATTTTTAGAATTCTAAAATATTTTTAGGGAATTTAATGTTTTTTAAAAATTATTTTAGGATCTTTAAGGATTGCTTAAGATTTTTAAGTAATTTTAAGTCTTTTTAAGGGTTTTTAGGGATTATTAACGATTTCTATGAATTTTTTAATGATTTTTAAGGATTATTAAGGGATTTAATTAAGTAGTTTAAAGGATAATTGCATATTTGAACTTATTTTTTAGTTATGATCAACCCTTTTAACTAACAATTTTCAATGTTGTCAAATTTAAAAGTACTTCACTCTTGACTAAAATTCATATTTTTTGACAAATCTCGTATAGTATTGGAAAATATTGATATCTGATAATTCTATTTTATATTTTAGAATATGCAGAACTTACTGTATACAGATTTTAAAATGTATTTTTTTATTTTCAGCCGAGTAATCTCCAAGTTCGTTTTGGCTTTCTTTGATGGATCTTTTTATCCGTGCATGATTATGCGACCGACAACCGATGGCTACGTTGTCTATTTTTTCTATTTAAAAGAAGAACGAGAAGTACCATCGAATATAATCATCGGCAATATCTGGTATTTAATTAATTGTGAGGTTACATTTACTGATCAAAATGGTAATATCACAACCGGACGAATTGTCGGAACTGACTTCAAATCAACGGATAATGAACGAGAACAACCCATGAATTTTTTTATTTATAGCGATGATATTTGCAAGACTGTTTCGTTTCCTTATATATTTTTGACTATACCTCAGGCTAGGCTGCTATGCGGTTGAATGGGTTTTTAATTTATCGGTAGAAATACTTGTATGTATGATATTTATCTAATTACCAGGGTAAGAAATTCAGGTGTTGTAAAGTGAAAAGATTATATATCACATGTACATTATAATGAATAATTAATTTGTTAACATTTTTCTAGCACATTAAATTATTTCTTACAAACTGAATTTCTTACTTCTGGTAATCGTGTCTTATATATAGTTGGCTGTATAGTACAAATGCTTATTCGATATTTAACTTTGATAAATACAGAATTCTATTTTAAAATTTTTAAAAAGAGAATTTGGTTTTTTTTTAAAGATGTTTAAGAAATTTATATATTATTTTAACTTTTCTACTATGTTGGATTTAATAATCATAGTAATTTAAAAATATGCTTAATGAAATATAGAAAAAAATGGTGGACAGTACTATCCTTTAAATTTGAAGATATTTAAAAGATAGTAAAACAATTATCTATGGGCAAAAAGAATGTGGGGGACCAATATTGCCTAGTAAAAATTTCACAATAAAATAATATTACTATGCATTAAAAATAATATGTTACAAAAAAAAAATCAATTGCTCTTTTTGATTTTTTTAAAAAATAATTTCATGACTTCAATTTTTGTTCTGAACAGCCAACACATTAAATATATTAACGACTAATGTGAATGTCTTGTTATTTTAGATACCCATACTAGTATTTAATAAAATATACGTTAATAAATTACTAGTGGATTATTTTTTCTTTTACCTGTGCGTTTTTTAAAGATTTTTTATTCAATTTAGAATCGGTTAATATACATATTCGGAAATTGTACGAATCTCTGCAGATGGATCCTAACAACAAAACTCCGCAGGGGTAGGTAGAGTTAAGAATCGGCCATTAACAAATTAAATTCATGTTGACATAAATTTTGGCGATATCCGAGTTCCATCCCAAAAATTTTGTAGATATAATTATCATTTTAATTTGATTATTTTATTTACCCTGTACAAACAATCGGAGAAAAATTATATGTTTCACATGGCAGAAAAGTAACAGATTTACTGCCTTGTCTAGTTTCATTGACTCGGCAATGAAATGCTAGCCGCGGCAGTAAATCTGTTACTTCTCTGACTATTTAAACAAATAACCATTTAAATCTTGTAGTTTTTTATAGAAGGCGATCCCCTCAGGATATACCTTAATACGTACCAATTAAAAGTTTAGTTATTTGTGTTTAATTTTTAGCAACTAATGAATTTATTTATAAATAAAAAATATAGAAGAAGGAACAAGACCAATAAAACACATTTATTTACTATCAAAAAGTGTATAATATATTTATAAAATTTCAAAAATATTTTTTTTTTACCATTTTATCTCTAAGTTTTTATTTTTAACAAACATTAGGCTTACATCTATACGAAACTGTCTTAACAAACTCAAACTTGGTAATCCTATTTTCTTCTAGTTCTCTAATTTTCCTTTTTATAAAATCTCGTTTTTTTAATAAACTGGAGTTATATTTCGGTATAACGTGAACACTATTTATTTTTATATATGTATCTGCTTTAAATTGTAAAAGTACAAAACAAATAAAAGTCACCCCAAAAACAGACAAAATTAAAAAAAAATGCACAGTCTTAGAATTAATATTTTTTACATCTTACGTATTGTTTTATTAAAATTTTAATTATTAAATAAATTCTTGATATAATTTTTATTTTTTACCATTTTATATTTTCTCTTGACGATTTTTTAGTATACTTACACAGCAATTTTATATTACTAAGAATTACTATTTTAGTGCAGTTTGCAGTCATGAATATTTATTTCGATATTCCAACATTTAGTATTAATTAAACGTGACAACGCTGTCGGTTATTATCACAAAATATATTATTTTTGCTGCTAAAATTAAACTGGTCAATGGGATACAACTCGGATGGTCGTCGGATGCAACTCGGATGGTAAAAAATCTACCTGCTTCACTTGGGATGCAAATCGGACGCTCCGTAAATTTTAACCTCTTGTCATATTACAAAAAAAAATTTTAATTATTAAAATAAAAAAAAATTGTTGGTAGGGTCGACAGGGGAGGTAGATTTCTATTGTCTAAATTTGAGATTTTCATCCTTCCCCACCCTACGATATGGTCAGATCGAAAAAAGTTATAAACGAATAAATTTTATAATAATAAGGACATCAAAAAAAGTTTAATAACATGTGTATGTATGTGTAGACATTCCGTTCCGGCACGATAGAGGTCGTAATTTTTGTCCAATCGACACCAAATTTGGTAAAAAGATTCTTTGGGGCAGTAATTTGTTGTGTAAATCCAAAAGGTTATCCATTATCTCAAATGTGGTCTACTGGTAAGTAGGTAATAAAACTCTAAAGTCGAGTACCACATAAAATACATTGAAGAAAATTTTTTTTTGAAATGGTTCGCAACTAGTTTCGGCAGACTGCCATCATCAGGCCAAAGAGAAATTTGACGTTACTTAAATATAGTATTGATTAATAAAATTGCGTGTGCACTAAAATTAAGGAATTGAAAGGAAAGGAAGGTTGTGGTACAGGAAATGAAAGGGTGAGGTGAAATTATTGAAATTTAAATTTAAAATTTTTGAAAGCCATATTGCCCTCGGAGTAAATTGAGGATGGCAAATATGATTGATGAGTATTTGGTGAAGACCAATTAGGGAAAAGAAGGTCGGTAGGCAGTGCCGCCGATACTGCGAGGTCCAAACCAATATTTTGCAGGTCTGGAGACGGAATTATATTGTAATCAGAATAATGGCAAATGCCAAAAAACAGAATTAGGACTTTATGGGACCAATCATAACGTATTTCAAGTAACATCAAGTTTGTTAATAATTCAAATGCGTTAATAGCTAAAAACAGCAACATGTGGTTGGATGTACGAGGTGTGACTAGTTGCTCAACCATTTCAAAAAAAAATTTCTTCAATATATTTTATGTGGTACTCGAATTAGAGTTTTATTACCTACTTAATTTGTTGTGTATTAAAAATGGGCATTCAACATTTAAGGGGATGAGAATTGGAGGGGGTTGAACTGTCAAAAAATCAAATCTCCGCCATTTTTGAAAATATGGAAAAAGGTCATTGGACTTTTTTTATGCTCTGGTTATTATAAAATTAATTTGTCTATAACTTCTTTTCATCCTACCCACTGGGGTGGAACTGGAGGGGGTAGAAATTTCAATAAATTGTATCTCCTCCAAAAAATATTGAAACAAGTCATAAGACTTTTTTTATGTTCTAATTATTCTAAAATTAATTTGTCTGAAATTTTTTTCCATTCGATCTAAGAGAATGGAACAAATAATAATTCATATCTACCCTCACCTGCCGACAGGAATTTTTTAAGTTTGTTTTCTAAGTTTATTTGATACAAAAATTTTTATCAACAGTAAAAACACAAGAGCTTTTTTTTATTGGATAAATTTCTCTTTGCAACGAAAAATATTGAGAATCACCAATTTTACGAGAAAAACTGACATGGAAAAATCGCGAGACCGGAGGTCGAGCGATTTTGCCAAATGTCAGTTTTTCGAGAAAATTACTGATGGAAAAATTTTGAGTTTAAAAGAAATTTATCCTTAAAAAAAATATAGAATGAACAACAAGAATAATCTATATTGATACAATTAAATTATTTGATTATTAATATTTTTCTATTTTATTATTCATCTTCCATATTTCAATATCAACCAAATAAATAATTTTAACTGACAGAACTAAGGTCCGGTTGAAAGCCTATACTGCTTATCAGGAATTTCTTCACTTAAACTCCGACGCGAACGGCTAGCGCTAAATTATACCTCTACCATTCACGCACAAAAGAACCATCCTAACTACAACCTCTTCTTCAACGATAGAGAGATCTCCGAAATCTACAATTCTACGCCAACTGCTACACGCCCGCTTCACATTCGAAGTCACGAAATCCTAACGGAACTAAACATACAACTAGCCAATACATTCCCCGAAGGCTTCTGTGAAATCCCTCCATGGACATGCTCTTCAGTCAACTTATGCTATAATGTCTCTATACTCCCAAAAGAAACGACCCAACCGATCACCTACAGGCAAAAATTTCACGAAATTCTAGATAAGTATAAAAATAGTCTGGTGATATATACGGACGGCTCCAAGTCCCCTCAGGGAGTTGGATGTTCCTTCGTAGCCGAAAACGAAATACACTCTTGGTCGCTACCATCTTTAGCAAGCATATACACTGCTGAACTATATGCTATTTGTCAGGTCGTTCAGTATTGCCATCTGACCCGAACTGAAAAGTATTTTCTTTTCTGCTCAGATTCCCTCAGTGCTATCCAAAGCTTGTCTAATATCTACACAATGGACCCCATAGTCCTGCTAATCCTATCGGCTGAAACAGCTTTACACAACAAAGACATTTCAGTCACTTTTATGTGGATTCCAGGTCACTCAGGAATAAAAGGTAACGAGCTAGCAGATCTAGCAGCAAGCTACAGAAATGAAAATTCCCGACATCCCACTGATAAGAAAAGACGATTTCAAAGCTACCGTTAAAAACAAAATAAAAGAAAAATGGCAAAATCATTGGAACCACACTAATTGTAAATTAAAGCCTATAAAGCCCAACGTAACCCACTGGAACTTTCGAACGAAACTTACACGCAAGAAACAAGTCGTCCTAACCAGATTAAGAATAGGACACACCCGGCTTATATCCGCACACTTTCCGACCGGCAACGAGATGCCAGAATGTACTGTATGCGAAGTCCAGCTGTCGATCAAACACATTTTTAGTGATTGCGTTTTATACTACGATCAACGCCTAAAACATAGTTTAGATACTGCAAATTGGCCAGACATATGGAAAAATGACAGTACTTCTATAAGAACAATTTCAAATTTTTGCAGGGATATATATATATATATATATATATATATATATATATATATATATATCTACTATAAAATCTAACTGCCAATATAAGAACATGACTAATGCGGCTTAAAACAACGGTGCTAACGACTCTCACTGTCGATGCACCATAATCAAAAAAAAAAAAAAACCAATTTCCAATAACAACATTCGCATTTAAATTATTTATAAACACTCTGAACATTCTGGCAACATTGAAACGTCGTCTCCGATACATAATGTTTTGCACAACTCAAATATACCCAAGGCGCGTGACAATTGTCAAAAAGCTAGTTGTTAGAAAATTGTTATTTTATCTGTTGTTACCTTTTATATGGTTTGTTACCTTTTATATTGTTGTTGTTACCACGAGTTTTTATGACTTTTGTTTAAAAAAAAAATAAAATATATTTGTCAGAACCTTTTGTCATTGAAAGTAAATTTTATATATCTTGACCATTTTAACATTGGTCTGCATTCGACTAATTTCTAATTATAGGTCATAAAATTAGAAATTGCGAAACTAGTAATTTTGTCAAATAATAATTATTAACAGAGACAACTATGAGACGGTTAACTCAATGACAAAATTTAGTTCGGCAAATGTTATGTAGGGGGTGCATACGTTTATGTTCTTCTTTTTTAATCGTTCCTTTACAAAACCATTTGCTAGCAACCGCAAGAAATTCAAACCTAAACGGTGTCCTTTTAGTGCATTATAAGTTAATATCCCTACTTAGATTATTTGTATGGAAAAAATCCAATTAAGAATATACGGCATGAAAAAAAAATTTAACAATATATTCTGATTTGGCGTTTTCTTTCTAGCAAGTACAAATATATATTTTTATTTTTTATTATCATTTTTAATGAGCTGGTTTTAATAATCGTTCAAATTATGGGTCTAATGTAAATAATTTTTAAATTACACAACTTATAAATTTTGGATTGTGTCATTAAGCAGAATCCAAAAATGAAAATATTCATTGTGTGCCTATTATGAAATACGCTCATATCTAAAAATATTTTTCGAGATATCGTCTTATAAAATAAATGACTTCTTCCAATTTCGTTGACAAAAGATACTTTTATCAACTGAATTTAAAAAATCTACAGGGACTCTCCCCCTTCTTGAGTTATACAGGGAAAACTAAAAATGCGATAATTGGTTTTTTTGCGCATATCATTTTTGTTCCAAAAAATTTTGTATCTGACATTTTCTACAAAAGTGTATTAATAAATATTCGATACGATGTTTCGTGTCTTAACGGCCATCATCAAGTTATTTTTTTTAATACGGACCTGAATTTTTTATTTTAAATATTGATAAACCGTTAAAATCCAAATTCAAGGATATATCATACTTGTCATTTTAACGACGTTTTATCTGAAATAACTAACATCAGTGACAATAATTTTTAAATACGGTCCTGTCGTAGTTCTTTTGTGAATTCGTTTTGATTTCAAAACAAGCATAATTCGACATTACAACTTGGATAAAAAAAGATAGCATTATCAAGATATTTTTTGGTAACCTAATAAAAAATAAAAAGTATGTGAATTTAAAAAAATGCTTTTTTATTGCAAATAATGTGTATGTACTATGAACCAAATTTAACAACAATGAATGAAACAAACCTTCTTTTTCAATCGGACTTGAACCGCCAGGAATTAGTGAAACAAATTTTTTAGGTAGGGCTGAAGGTTTCAGTTTTTAAAAAATATTATCAATGTAATCACTTTTATTAAAGTGGTTACTGCAAATTCGATAATTTTTCATGGATAGACCAGCATATTTTATTCCAACACTTTCTAATCATAATTTACATCTAAAATTAAAAAAATTAATGTAGCATATGGATACGGTTAATAAATTGGGAAAAATACTCACTTTTTAGCATTACTAGGAAAATAATGCATTTTTATTACAACTTCATCTTCACTACAACCGCACAATAAACAAAGTACCATTAGGCCCCAAAATAAAGTATTTAAATAACTCACTACTTAAATTTTAACTCAATTAAATCTCCGGATAGTTCAAAACTATAAATAATTTATTTCTATAAAAAGAAAGCAAAGCCCACGCTCAAAATATTAAAGTTATTTTGACATTAAAATCTTCTTTTTCTCTTTTTGTCTGTTTATTTCCCCACGTTGTGTTTTCTTTTATTGGCATGATATGTATATAAGTAACACCCTGTACCTAACACTTGTTTCAAATGTTTAATTGTTTACTTAATTCGTCGCTGTCAATATGAAGTGTAGTTTTAGTTGAATAAAGTCTATTATTCTGGGCCTTGCATGTTTATATTCATAACATTTTATTCAACTAAATAATATTATACAATATGGATAAATATCTCCATCCGGAACGACCTCCAGTGGAGTCGGTCCATAATGGCTTCATTGGAAGAGCACCTTCGAGAGTTTCTTATTGGCTATAAAAGATTCAACAGAAGCTGTATCAGAGGAAACCAAGTTACGACTGCTGATAAATTATGTTTCTCCGAATGTATTTCCTTTAATCTGTGATAGCTCGACTCTAAAGGAAGCTTTGGAAACGTATATTAAACCTAAAAGCGAACTCTATGCCCGATATGCTTTATCCTCTCGAAGACAAAGTCCTGACGAAAAGCTAGATCAATATATGCAAGCTTTAAGACGTTTAAGCAAAGACTGTAATTTTAAAACTGTGTCTGCCGAAAAGAACACAAATGATCATATCCGAGAAGCTTTCATTGGTGGGATACGCTCACAGAAAATACGGCAACGAATCTTAGAAAATCTTACCCTTGAACTAGAAGAAGTTGTTAAAGTTGCTACCATAATGAAAATGGCTGAAGAAAACTCAGTGTATTTTGAACCCTGTCTACCTCTTAATGCTGCTTCTAGGACGAAAGAAACAGTTCAAGAATTGGCTTCTAAAGGTGAAAATCAAGTCGTAGCTGGTTTACAACAAAAAAAATATTTCTTTTGTGGAGGTAAGATCCATCCAAGAAAGAGTTGTCCCGCTCTTAATACTAATTGCCGAATCTGCTTAAAAAGAGGGCATTACGCAAACGTTTGCCGAAGTAAGAGAGTAAGCATCAACGCAATACCTGAAATAAGCCTTGAAGAAAACCTTGCCACCATTAATTTCTTTGCAGCAATCTCCCTTCCTATATCTTAGAAAAGCTACCATTAAAATTTCCTTGAATAGTACTGACGCTGAAGCATTAATCGATACTGGAAGTTAATTAAGATTCATCGATAAAAACTTCTGTGACTCAATTCCTGATCTAAAGAAAAATCCTTGTGAACATACCATTAGCTTGGCTTCTTTAAGTTACGTAGCTTTCATAAGGGAATTTTGTATCAATACAATTAGGGAATAATTTCTATGAAAATGTGAAGCTATTTATTGTAAACAATCTTTGTATACAAGTAATCATTGGGCACGATATACTAAGGAATCATGCTACTCTAGAAATGTCTCTCGGCGGTCCAAGACAACCTCTTCGTATTTGTAGCGTCGCTCAAGCTTCTGTGCCTCCAGTTTCTCTTTTTCGAAATTTATCCCAAAATTACAAACCTATCGCAATTAAATCGAGGAACTTCTCTGAAGAAGATCTTAATTTCATCAAATCTGAAATCCTTAAAATCAGAAGGTATTATTGAAGAGAGTCAGTCACCTTGGTGAGCTCAAGTGGTTATCACTAAAAATGCAAATCTTAAAAATAGAATAGTAATTGATTATTGTCAAACGATAAATAAGTTTACCGAATTGGATGCATATCCTTTGCCTAATTTAGAAGCTATAGTTTCCAAAGTAGCAAAATACAATGTGTTCAGCACTATAGACCTCAAAAGTGCTTATCATAAGGTCCCCATAATAACTGCGGAGAAGCCATTTACTGCGTTTGAAGCAGCTGGAAACCTATATCAATTTTACCGTATCCCATTCGGAGTTACAAACTGCGTTTCAAGCTTTCAATGAACTATTGACTGGATAATAAGAGAAGAAAATCTAGTAGGAACAGTGGCTTACCTGGATGATGTCACCATTTGTGGACTGAACCAGTATGAAAATAATGCTAATTTGCAGAAATTTCTTGCTGCCGCTGACAAATACCATCTAACACTTAATAAAGACAAATGCACCTTTTAAGCAAAATCGATTAATCTACTTGGTTAAAGCATCAGTAACAACACAATAAAACCAGATGAGGAAAGAATGCGACCATTAATGGAGCTTCCCGTTCCTTCAGATACAGCTTCCATGCGTCGTTCTCTAGGGATGTTTGCACATTATGCCAAATGGATTAGAAAGTTTTCCGAGAAAATTCAGACGTTAGTGCAAACTAAATCATTTCCCTTTGGCAAAGATGCTGTAACTGCATTCGAATAGTTAAAGTTATCTATAGCTCGATCTGCAGTTTCAGCAATTGATATAAACTTATCATTTACTGTCGAGACAGATGCGTCCGAACACGCTATCGCTGCGACATTATCTCAAGCGGGGAGACCAATCGCCTTCTTTTCTAGGTCACTGTCCGATAGTGAACGTAGGCATTCTGCAGTAGAAAAGGAAGCCTATGCTATAGTCGAGTCACTGAGGAAGTGGCGACACTTTTTTACTTGCTAAACACTTCCAGCTTATTACTGATCAGAGATCTGTAGCTTTCATGCTCAGCCCTAAGCACTCGAGTAAAATAAAAAATAAAAAGATAGAGAGATGGCGTTTGGAACTCTCTTGTTTCAAGTACGATGTGATATACAGACCAGGGAAGTTGAACGTAGCAGCAGATGCTTTTTCTCGAATATGTTCAAGCATCAATTCTGATAATAAGTTGTTTGAACTGCATCGTTCGCTGTGCCACCCAGGAGTTGTTCGAATGATTCACTGGGTTCGTTCTAAAAATTTGCCTTACTCGATTGAAGACATAAGACGTATCACCGGAGCATGTCCCATCTGCCAAGAAGTAAAACCTAGATTCTATAAAGGACAAGGACGCTTAATTAAGGCTACAGCTCCATTCGAGAGATTGAATGTGGACTTTAAAGGTCCCCTTCCCTCTATTTCAAATAATCGCTATCTACTCACCATCATCGATGAGTACTCACGTTTCCCGTTCGCGTTTCCATGCTCCGATTTATCATCCAAAACGGTGATTAAACATCTTCAAAACATTTTCTATATTTTCGGTTTACCATCTTATATACACTCAGATAAAGGTAGCTCTTTTATGTCAAAAGAGCTCAAAGATTTTCTCAGAATGAAGAATATCTCTTCTAGTAGAACTACCTCTTATAACCCTCAAGGTAACTCACAAGTTGAGAAACTCAATGGTACCTTGTGGAAAACAATAGAATTAACGCTCAAAGACAAGAAAATGAATATAACGAGTTGGGAAAGCGTACTTCAAGAAGCACTACACTCAAGCCGGTCACTACTGTGTACATCCACTAATTCAACACCACACGAACGTATGTTTTTCCATGGGTGAAAGTCTACGAATGGCGAGTCGCTACCCACTTGGTTGCAATCTCCGGGACCTATACTTATGAGGAAGAATCTCAGAACGTCAAAATATGATCCCCTAGTGGAGGAGGTACAGCTGCTGGAATCTAACCCTGACTACTCTTTTGTAAGGTTGCGAGATGGAACCGAAACTACGGTGTCTAACAGGCATCTGGCATCTAGAGGAAATACCTCTTTGACTGAAGGAGATGGATCTAAAGGTGAAACTTTCCAAGGGTTGCCAGAGGTGTCACGACATGATTTATCTCGGGATCCATCATCTTTCGAACCAGTAAATTTACCTCAGGATCCATCATCTATCGAAACTGTAAATGGTGATTTAACTCGTGGCTCATTCCCTACGTCACCCTCAGGTACTTCAGAAAGCGCCGAAAGCGAACACCATTACGAAATGCGAATACGGCACTCATCGCGAGTCAGTGGGCCTCCTTGATATTTGAAGGACTACTCTTGTTTCTCCGACTAAGGAAGAATGATATGTATATAAGTAACACCCTGTACCTAACACTTGTTTCAAATGTTTGTTTATTTAATTCGTCACTGTCAATATGAAGTGTAGTTTTAGTTGATAAATTAACTCCTATAGTTTTGTCAGTTTGTCAGCGATAAAAAAGGTGCATCCATTTTTATCGCGATAAAAATTAGTTCTGTCAGTTAAAATTATTTGTATGGTTGATATTGAAATATGGAAGATGAATAATAAAATAAAAAAATTGTAATAATGAAATAATTTAATTATATCAATATAGATAATTATTGTTGTTGTTCGTTCTATATTTTGTCGTTAATTTATCTTGCCAAAAAACACTCAAGCTTTTTTTTATGGATAAATTTCTTTTAAACTCAAAATTTCTCCATGTCAGTTTTTCTCGTAAAATTGCTGATTGGCAAAATTTTTCGTTACAAAGAGAAATTTATCCGATAAAAAAAAGCTCTTGTGTTTTTACTGTTGAATTAAGTCTATTATTCTGATCCTTGCATGTTTATATTCATAACATGGCATGACACATTACTTGTTTTTCCATTTATTTTACTGAAATATATGGGTATTTTTTTAAATAAATAAATACAGAAAAATAAAAACTTTTCTAATTTCATATTGTTACGTTACTTTATCTAACTGCAATTTAATTTGAAAAGAATAATATTAAAAAAAAATCTGTTGTGTCGCCCAAAAACTTTCCCGACGAGTACCCACGAATACTTTATCAAATATTTAATGATAAAAGTTTCAAATTTTGACATTTTTTAATTTTTGACAGGTGACAGTTGAAGAAATAATTTTGACTGTTCTGAATAGAGTTCTTCAAGGGCTTTCAAACGACATATTGCATGTCCAATTGCGTGACATATTACGTCTGTCATTTTTTGATAGTGGTACTTCCGTTTGACAGATGTCGTACAAATGCTAATGGGTTCTTTCGACGGGTAACGAAAACCCCTATACCAAATTTCAGCTCAATCGGATTAAACGTGTGGCCTTTATCGTGGAAGAATACACACACACAGACCGACAGACAGACTTCCATCTGGAAATGGTCTTAATCGTCTCAGGGGACCCGAAAATGGATATTTCTGTTTTTATCTCGAATTTTTTTTTAGCTCGTTCACAATACTTTCCCTTCTAGGAGGTGGGTCGGGAAAGTAATATAACAAATAGTCTTTTCTATCCAGATAAAAAGTTATCTTTGGCAACACTGCTGAAAATTGAATCTAGCGACATCTACTTCCATTTCATACCATTCTGAATGAAGATACCATGATACTAAAAATAATATACAAGAAAGAGAAAGATTGTTAAGATTAAAACCGAACTAAATTTCCTATTAAGATAACCGTCTCATAGTTGTCTATGTTATTAATCAAGAAAATTTTATGTGTAATATTTGTTTGTTCAATTGAGAACCCATTGTAGCTATTGCCATATAAACCTTACACTTTGGAAATTTATAACAAAATGGCGATATCTAATTTCATAAGTTGATCACGTGGGATTGAAATTTCATTGCAACTACTTTATGTCAAATAAACTTACTGTCATTTATCAAAATGTCATCCGAATCACACCACAAATCAAAAAATTAATTAAAATATAAAAATGTTTAGGTAAATAAGTAAAAAAATCAAAATCGGATCGAAATGGGTGCTGAACAAAGCGTCGATCTACGTGACCATGAAACTGAACTTCTAGTACCTACAAATGTTTCGTAAGACTAATTTTTATTTAATAAATATTTTTTTTATTTTTACACCATAAAAGTATAACCCATTAAAATGGAAAAGACCAACCATTAATTTTAAATTAAATTCTTACCATCTTGAAGATCGGACCAGACGGAGCTGAAGACTAGACCAGAAGGACCTGAAGTAGCTGAAGTGAAGACTAGACGGAGCTGGAGCTGGAGCTATTCATTTTTCTCTCCTGAAAATTTGAATATTTTGCCTTGTATTACTTTTCTATCAATGGAGCGATATGTTTGGTTACAATATTTTCATTTTATTAATTAATCATTTATCAAAATTTCTCAAAAGCTTGTACGACAAGCAAGGAAATATTTTTTGTAATAGTTTTGATGCTATTGACTAATGATTTAAAAAGTAATGCCATGTTTAAAATTGTAAAATACGTCTTATCTCTGCTTTTTGCCCTTACTTGGACTTTAATCTGTTTATTTAGCATTGTACCAATATTTTGAAGATTGTATTTTGCTACCGTTATATATTTTATGATTCATTATAAATTTTAAGGATTTTTATTTTATTTTAGACGAATCATCTCCAATTTCATCCTTGCAATGCACAATGACAACTTTTATCCCTGTGTAATTATTAGACCAGCTTCGGTAATTAAAGAAGGATTAACAGTTTATTTTTTTCATCTTAAAGAAGAGACCGAAGTACCGGCACATAGTATTATAGGTAAACACGAATGAAATTTTTATTAAAAAAAAACACTGTTAGGCAAACGAATTTTGAATAAATTTGACTCAAATTTAATCAAAAATCATATTTTCATGTATTTAAATAATAATATAATTATTTCAACATTTATATTTTCTACAAATGTTCTAGAAGAATCTACCCAACATATTTTTATTTTAGTCCGGTTATCTTTTTACCTCTTGAACGCGAAAAGAAATATTCTCTCAAATGTTTTCATCCCAAATCTTTTCTCGAAATGCACTTGGAACAAATCACCCTATATTGTTTTAGCCAATCAAATTAGGTCAACACATCATGAAATATTTTTAACTGTTTTCGCTCCAGCTACATTTGGGAAGAACAAAGAATTTTTAACACTTATAATTAAGCAACAGTTATTGAAAATGTACCTAATTCATTATTTTTTTAATTTGTAAAAAACAAAGATGCATTTTTCATCACCCTAATTTGAAAAAACAACACTGCGTTTTTTCACTTTGATTAGGAAAATATTGCATATCTTAAATTTGAAAAATGCATCAATGCATTTTTTCGCTTGGATTAGGAAAAGAGTGAATTTCTCTTCTCTCAAATTTGTAAAAAACAAATGTGCATTTTTCTTCACCCTAATTCGGAAAATCAACAATGCGTTTTTTCTCTTCTATTAGGAAAATAAAGCATTTTTAATACATTTTTTCGCTTGGATTAGGAAAAAAACGGATTTTTCTTCTCCCACATTTGTAAAAAGCAAAGATGAATTTTTCATCACCTTAATTTGGAAAAGCAACAATGCGTTTTTTTCTCTTCGATTAGGAAATTAGTGCATTCTTCTTATTTTAAATTTTTAAGTTTGTTTTAATTCTAGGTAACTTATGGTGTCTAATGAATTGCGAAATAACTTATTCCGGCCCAAATGGTTTTAAGTATACAGGAAGAATCATTGGTACGGATTATAAGTCCCAAAATCCATCATCAGATCAACCGATGAATTTTTTTGTTTGTAACAAAGAAGGTTGTGCATGGGTATCTTTTCCTTATATCTATTTAACAAAAAAACAAGCTAAATTTATTTGTTGGTGAACATGTATTTTATAAAGTGTAACTAATATTTGTTGTACAGAATTTGGTATAATAAAAATAAAAATCCTCACATAATCATAAATCTCGTTCAAAATAAACCTCTTACACTCTCTCAGAGATAAAAAAATAAAATACCCACTCCAATTTATTTACCATTCAACAATTTTGCAGTAAAACTATACTCCTAGTTCCATCTAGTGGTTAATAGTAGAATTTATTTGTAGATCTATACAGGAAACATGGCCATGAAATAGTTCGTATTAGTGACATTCACTAGAACAATCATTTCTACTGGAATAAAAAAACACACAACGAGGCGGTTTTTTTTTTTTGACCGGACAGAGTCAGACGAATACATGCTAAACCGGTAATTTGTTCCTTTTACCTTGTTGTAGGAGTAATTTTCTCCTTTTCAGGGATACGTTGGAAGATGTTGCTCTGGATACGAAAAATGTAATGTTCCAAAAAACCGAAGATATTTAATTTTATCTTAATAGGTACTTAAGAGCGTTTTGGTGGGGAGGCTCAGCCCGATCGGAATCCATGGGAGTCAGTAGGGAATCAGCTCATCTGATTTCTAGAGGTGTATTCTCGAGGAGATCCAGGAGCTCGTCCTCCAGATCTTTTGTTTATTTAGAATCCTGATATTCTGCTACGGGAATTTTTGGGTCTTATTGGTATTGCTTTTCTGTTCCTTACATCTGTCCACTTTGTTCGGAGAGTTCCTGGGAGTGGATATTGAAACTATCCTGACATATCTTCTCCAAAATTTTTAAACCTGGAAATCATTGGTGAAATATAGTTGGGTTTTGAGAGGTAGACATATTTTCTGAGAATCTTCTTTGCTTCCTAACTCTGTCTAGAGTATCTACAGACTAAAAACCTTCCACTTTAACTCGCTATTGTATAACGTCTCCCCTGAAACTTTATTGGCATTGTGTCAGAAAGAAGAATCGATTAGAATTATTTCATGTTATGTTTGGGTCTGTTTCCGGTTTTCTTTATCTTCTGTTTTCTTTTTGTCTGACGTCATTTTCTTTTCTTTTTAGTACTGAGGTCGCGAGTG
Source organism: Neocrepidodera transversa (assembly GCA_963243735.1). Taxonomy (NCBI): domain Eukaryota; kingdom Metazoa; phylum Arthropoda; class Insecta; order Coleoptera; family Chrysomelidae; genus Neocrepidodera; species Neocrepidodera transversa. Next base: position 19,412,467 of record OY725350.1, read on the forward strand.
TCTACACAGCCTGCCATAACCTTTGGTTGTCCAACGTTTTCTGGACCATGGTGTCTGGACCTACTTCACCGGTTATCTTAACCATTCCATAGAGTTTTCTTTTTCCTGGCAATAGTAACATTCTGGATGGTTAGGTAGGTGGAATCTATTTCTATATTTTTGAAAACAGCCGTGACCTGTTAACATCCGAGTAAGTATTACTTTTTCAACATTCTTGCCACCTTAAGAGTATTCTTATGTCTACCATTCTCTTACCAAGATCTTTCTTTTCCTCTCCGTAGATTACAAAGAGGTTAATCGGAGGAATTCTTCCAAGGATTAAAACTGCTCTTGTTAGGCTTATTCTACAATTCGTATGGCTGCCTTTCTCTGGTTGATATTTTATCTAGAACCCTTTTCCAAATTAAGCCACCGTACAGAGTACCTACATACTGTCCGCTTGTTACCTTCTCTGGGTCCTCATATATTGGACAATATTCGACTTAGGTTTCCTAGTGCCATTCGCCTTTTTGGTTATTTCATTTATATAAGTTGCCATCCTCATGTTTCTATCCAAATGAATTCCCAGATATTTTAAACTTTCTTGTCTTCTTATTTGGTGTTCCATCGATTTCTATGGTCACGTTTTTGGGGAGCTAATCTCAGATGCTTAGAATCAATCCATTAACTTACCATTCGCAAAGTTCTGGTGGCATTAACCAACCAATGCATCGTGATTCTTCGTCTTTACAATTATTTCGAGGTCGTCCGCATATCCAACGAGGTTAACCCGATAGGAAGCTGTTAACCTTAAGACATCGTCATAAATGATAGATCATTGTAGTAAAATTACAGATGAGTGCAATAAAGAACCACTTTTTCCACTAAATATATTCAATAAAGTTTTGTTTTTTGCATGAACGAAGAAAAAAATTTACAAAATTCTTTTGAATGAAAGCTTTTATTACCACAAAAAAACTTCATACCAGGAGAGAAAAAATGTTTTGCAGGTTAAATGTTAAATGATTAAGAATCGATAAATGGCAGTCGACGTGTCAAGATAGACTAGTCATCGAAGGACCAAACAACTTTAGTTTCAAGTTGTCAAATGAATAGAAAAACTCATATTGATGTGAACTGGAAGGGATATTTTTACACCCATTTATTAATATTAAAAAGTTATATTATAAAAGATACATTTAACAATAATCAAATTAACTTACTATATACTGTATAACTAATTTCAATACTTTGTGAAATTTTAGAAAATGTTTGCTGAATGATTTGATAAAAAAGGCGCGGTATTAACCGGCATTTTCTCGAAGAACTTTTACCTGTTATAATCGACTGATTTCTAGGATATCTAAAAAGTACGAAAACGGATTTTATACCGAGCATGACGGAGTGGGATTACAACCGATTTTTATGACGTTGGAACGTGGTCAAGGGTGAACGAGATCCAATATAGCTGATCTAGTTACTCCTACTTTGAGAAAGCTAGTTAAAGAGAGACAAGATAGATAGCAACAAAATTGACACGCGTATATTATTAGGAGACACTGTGTTTTATGATGAATTTGATTTCGTTTCTTGGGAAGCGAGACAAGGACAGAAAATATTATAATAGAGAAAAATACAATGTGCAGCAAATACCAAGAAATATAAATCTATTTTTAGATTTTGCTTTAGAAAACATTGCATAAAGATGTTAGATATTTATTATATTAATTTGATTGTAAATTCTGGATAATTTTTTAGTTAAATGTATCCAAATCTTGCATAACAACCGCTATAATGACATCATTATTTTACTCATTCATAAATTAATTATTCTACTAATACCCTTCTGATTTTCTTTAGAAGGCAACACGATTTCAATTTCGAAGAACAGCGTTTTGTATTATTATGAAATCATGAATCATTCTCGATTACCGATCTTCAAGTCAATTAACTTATTTAATTATTTAACAGACAACTACAACTTTTATTATGTAATAGATAATAATAAATTTAAAATTGCTTCAAAATAAAAAGGAGATAGAAAATTGTTAAAAAATAATACCATTTTTTTGAAAATAATGTAGGTGATCACTCTCAGCTGAAAATACTGTATTTGAATACTGACCTACGGTTATTTATACAGGGTGGTCGTTTATAGATAATGGGTAATAAAAGCGACAAGAAGTTTTTTTTTTTTAGCCAGGGCAAGAAGTATTGAATACACATTCTTCACAGATAACAGGTAGATACCTAAAAACACATATAACAATAGTTTACCCAGACAGGACACGACGTCCATTGGACGTCCATATATTTTGTCCAAACAATGTCCTGGGTGTCCATGGACTTTAAATGGACCTCCATTGGAGGTCCTGTTTCCGTTATCCATTGGATACACAGATTCAGGAGGTAGTCCAGTAGAAGTCAAAAAACTGTCCCAAGTGATACTAATATTCTAGCATCTAAAAATAAAAAACAGAAGTTCAGAGGATCCAATTAATTGTATAAAAAATATTAAATTATAATTTTGAGAAACTATTCAAGACCGATTTTAATATTTTAAATATTTAGATATTGTGTATGAAAAAATTATTGATATAGTGGACGGTCTTAGATAATGTCTGACATACCTTTATCTGTACTTAAACTTTTGTTAGAAAACTAAAGGATATAAAAAATTCGGCTGTGTCGCACTAAAACATTTCCGGTTCGGCTGTAGAGAATAGGATTATTTTAACCTCTTTTATACCGCAGTATCATATTTGATACGTACCCTTAGGCCGTTTCAGAAAGGACCGATGAATAAGGCGCAGGCATCGGTCTATCCTAGAGGTGTGGCGTGATTTCACTGTTAGTGAATTTATCACTGTTCTTTAATCGGAACCGGAGCGGAGAGTTTTTGCGCTAGAAAATCACTGATATGCAATTGTTCCAAATTTTTCAAAGAATACTTTTGACAAACACTACAAAAGTGGTTCTTCATATCTATCCAGTGTTTCATCTTCCAAATATCTTTAAACTTCTATAATTGCTTTTGATGCTGAAGTGCCGCTAGGCTTGAAAGATGCTGCCTTTTGGTCAACTTTTTTTTCCATATCAGCCACACCGTCACTGGAAAAACCAATATTTTTAAATCTTGGATCCAAAAATGTACTGATAAGAAGCGTATTGCTGTTCTCCAGATCTCCTAATCGTTTTTGGATCGCAAATAAAATTTTCTGTACTACCGTTTGTGTTAATGCAAAAGTGCAAAAATTTTGTTTATTTTCATTTATCTTATTGTAATTCTCTTCAAGACCTTTTGTAAGAACAATTACACTTGTCAATGTTCTATAATTTTACCCACTCATTATTTTGGTCAACTTTTCCATAGGCTCCAATACTGTTCTGAATTCTACTAAAAGTTGCCACTCGTCTACACTCACAATGGGTAATGTATCTGTATTTAATAAAGCCATTGTAGTTCTAACTGCTTCTTCTATTTCTAAAAGTCTATCTAACATATAGAAAGTGGAATTCCACCTGGTTGACACATCCTGTAATAATTTTTTGGGGAATTTTCCTTGCTGTGTTTGCACTTCAGCCAGTTTTGCTTATTTTTTTTAAAAGTTCATCAACTACACTAAGGCCTTTTTAATATTTGAGGCGTTATCCGAAATAGCTAACAAAATTTTATTTTCTAATTCCCAAGAACCAACTATTTGCCTCAGCTCTTTCGCCAAATTTTCGTTGGTATGTGTATCTGTAGAAAGTGTAACAGATTTTACGGCACTTTAGTGTTTCCTCATATGATGCTGGCAAACGAGTATGTATAATTGTTTTCTATTTGGTAATTCATAGGGCGGATTCAAACACTTTGTAAAGTTTCGGAAACCCTCATCTTCAACTAGAGTAAAAGTTTGAAAATCTTTAATAAATAGATCTATTACAGTTTTATCTATTTTAGTTTTTTGTTGAAACCCCATTTTTTTGGAAACTATGGGAGCTTAGTTTGAAGTGTTTGAACTGGAACTACAGATTTTGACAAAACGGTAGTACTCGTAAATGACTGAAATATTTACCAAAGGATGCTTTCTTTGAAGATGTCATTTTAAATTACTTATTGAAGTTTTATAACTAATGATTTGGTCTGTTGTAGGTTAAAAAAATGACCGTAATGTTGATTTTTTTCTATTCATTTTATAGTTTTATTATTACCGATTATTACAACACACGATTCACTATATTCCACTTCAGTCCAGCCAGATTGAGACACTGAGATAGCGACACGACAGAACATACATGACTCTAAGCACGTGAGCAGTGACTGCGCAGTCACAGTTAGGTCAGTAGTGTCGCTGGCACAGCACGCCCCCTAGCAGTTTAACTCTCATATACTATTTGAATAGAAGTTATAGTGTTGGGCCCAGTCGCTTGAGGGCGCATCTGTAGCGTGATGTTGCAGTGTCGCCCAATCGGAGAAGAGAATAAGAATACGTGAACTGTCTTGTGTAGCGTCTTGAAAAAAGGGAGCCATTTTATTTTTATCCGTTAGCGGTTAACGTTGTCGTTGTGTTTTTTTTTTGGGGTTTTCCGCTTTTTACCGGCATTTTATCTTTTATTTTAATTATAGTCTGTTCTAGTATTTTAATTTAGTTAATATAGTTGTTTATAGTGGTTTAATTTAGTTATATAGTGGTTTAATTTAGTTTTATAGTTTATTTGAACATTTGTGCAGTAATGGTTTGTTGTGTTTATACTTATAATACTTATAATAATAAAAACCTTTTATAAAAAGTTAGTCATTCATATACGGCAAGATATAAAGAATATTCTACCAATAAAATAAAAGATATATTTAAAAAAATCGGTTGTGTCGCCCCAAAACTTTCCCGACGAGTATCCACGAATACTTTAATGTTAAAGTTTCAACTTTTGACATTTTTTAATTTTTGACAGTTGACAGTTGGAGAAATAATTTTGACTGTTCTGAATAGAGTTTTTCAAGGGCTTTCAAACGACATATTGCATGTCCAATTCCGTGACATATTGCATCTGTCATTTTTTGATAGTGATACTTTCGTTTGACAGATCTCGTACAAAAACTAATTGGTTCTTTCGACGGGTAACCCAAACCCATATACCAAATTTCAGCTCAATCGGATTAAAAGTGTGGCCTCTATCGTGGAAGAATACACACACACACACAGATAGACAGACAGACTTCCATCTGGAAATGGTCTTAATCGTTTCAGGGGACCCGAAAATGGATATTTCTGTTTTTATCTCGAATTTTTTTTTTAGCTCGTTCACAATACTTTCCCTTCTAGAGGTGGGTCGGGAAAGTAAAATATATGATTTTGTTAGGAAGAAATAAACTAGTCTATAAATTTTGCTAAGGCCACTAGTATAATGAAATTTCAAAAATTTATAACTAATTATGCATCACAAACATTTATATTGATTTTTTTGTCCATGTACAGCCACTCTTGGTTTTAATGGAATGTTTTTCTATTTTTCTTAACCTGTAACCTTTATATGTATCGTATATCTGTAAAATATGTGAATAAAATAGATACCATTATATTAACTAGTCCTCAGATAATTAAATAAAATTAAATTTATAGAAAATTTTGTATCTTAATCAAAATCCGTATCATAATGAAACTCACTATAAAACAGATTTTAACCTTTTAATTAGTGTATGGTAAAATGTATTTCGTTACGATTATATTTTATGTATTTTTGATGGACTTTGTTCCATAAATAAAAATATTTTCTTTTAAAATGAATCATTTTATTTCCAAACACTTTCTACAGTTATTTATCCAATTTAATAAATTTAAGATGAAGACAACCCCATATTTCAGCTTTAAATGAGTACATATTTAAAGTTTTGCAGTCATTTCAATCTGCACAAATTCAAACTTGTATATCTGACATTTGTGGGTTTCACCTTATAATTATTTAAATTTCCCGCTATTGTGGTTAATTTAAATTTCCCGCTATTTTGGTTAGTTTAAATTTCCCGCTCTTTTGGTTAGTTCAAATTTCCCGCTCTTTTATATGGTTTAAATTTCCCGCTATGTACATTAGCGCTCGCAGCGACTGGGCCCGGTACCAATATAATAGATCTGACAATTCCTACAAGAGTTAAGCTGCTAGGGGGTGTGCTGTGGTCGCTGGTCTGGTCGCGTATTTTTGATATCTACCCCACCCATATCCCTTTACTCGAAAGAGAAGGAACAATAATAACAGGAACGCTGATTTTGTGAGCTAAAGTTCCTCTAAAATGCTGTCACGCCACACCTTTAGTGTAGCCCGTGGCGTTCGCAAATCATCGGTCGGAGTCGGGGCCATTTGGTAAACGGAGATTTTCATATGCAAGCATATCAGATACAGTGTTGCATTTGAGCAAGTTTATGCTATTTTTTACTGGGTTTTGTTGTTGCAAGAAATATTATTAAGCAAAATGGCAATAAGTGGTAAAGAAAAATACCGTCTCGACACAGAACTATTAATTACTACAATTGAACAAAAACCACGTATCTGGGATACATCTTTAGAACTGTACAAAAATCGTGATGCAAAAAATATGGCTTGGGAAGAAGATGCTGAAATGTTTAACGATTTCGTGAATCTTGGTGTGACAAAACAAGAAGAGGCACGTAAGGACCTATTTAATAATAATATCTAGGAATCGAGTAGGAATAAGAAAGTAAGAATTTTATGGGATATATTTAATTTCATAATCACATGATAGATATATAGTTTTTACAATATTTAAGCGAACGGTATTTTGTAACACCTATCAAAAAATAAGTATTTATGATCCTTGTCATAAAATTAGATTAGGACTATGCCCTTGTATTTTTTTAATTTATTTTATTGCCATTAGAAAATCTGACAAACATTTAAATTATATTTTTGAATCCTGCCAAAAAACTTTTCAAACTGGACTAATAGTTAGCAAATTTATCACGAACGTTCCAAGCAAATCTATTCTTTAGCTTGTTGTATTGCGTAAGTCTCTAAAGCCTTTTATGGATAGTGTATGATGAAAAGCATAACCACTTCTTGTACTGTAGCGTATATTTCATATATAACTTTTGTTATATTATTTAAATAAATTGAACCAAATAGGTCATTCAGTGACATCTATTAGAAACCACATTTTATTTGACAGAGCAAGAGAGTAATATCTAATGTATTTTTCATCAATTATAAATTGTAAAATTACACAGAAAATGGTAATTCTTGTTGTAATAAATATTAGTAGACTTTTTCACTAGCGTCTAGATCCCAATTGCAACTCGAGTGCCCACCGCTGTTGCCAGGTTTAAACGTTTCATTGACAAAAAGAAAAACATTTATTTTATTAAAAGAAGTCTTGACTATCTAAATCTACCTGTGTATTAAAAAAAATAAATAAAAGAAAAATCCTCGGGATTCGAACCAGGAAGTTTTATGTGTAAAGCATACACTCTAGCACTGGACCACTTTGTATCACAATAATATATAATCAAACTTTCAAGTTAACATACAAAACGATGGCAACAGCGGTGGGCACTCGAGTTGCAATTGAGATCTAGACTCTTCTGACTTTTTCTAGATGTACTTACTTTGTATAGAACTTATTTTAGTGACAAAACATCAATTTATCTTCTCATAATAACTATTTTTCAGTTGGTATCATATTTGAGGTAACAGGTCATAAAGGGAGTTTTATTTCCCGCCTCTTTCAAATGTGGTACACTGGATTATAACGGTTCTCAAAGTAGAAGGGCTAGCTTAGTATGAGCACAATGACGTATTTATAACGTATCCCTATTTATCAGATGTCGCAGAAGGAGCAGACAGAGCAGACAGAGCAGAAGACTAGAGCTGACATATCTGACAGACCTTAAGACCCAATCCAATGTACTTCAGACCCTTCTGCGTCCCTAATATTCTAGCATTCATAAGTTAAGTTAGAACTATGTTCATCTTATACTAAATAATTAATTTTATTATCAAAGTACATTTTTGTTAAAATACCTATAATATTGTCTCCATTACCGTGTTGATCAGATATAAAGTAAAAGGCCACGAAAGATTTGTTTTTGGGAAAGAAGAAGTACTAGTTCCAAATCGCAGTTATTAGTTATTTTAGGGTGGGTTGTTCGGTGCCTTTTTAATTTTTTAACAATAATTATAAGATGCCAAAAATTAACAAAAAACATTATATGTTGAAGAATATCGTCACCACTAACCAAAACTACACTTTTTAAAACACTCTACGTACGTTACCATCATCAGGAGTTGATGATGCTAACTCCTGATGATAACATAACGAAAACGTACGTAGAGTGTTTTAAAAAGTGTAGTTTTGGTTAGTGGTAGGCGATAATATTCTTCACCATTGTTGAAAACCAAAGGTTCCAAATTCTCAATTCAAAAAACATAGACAGGCAAATTGTTTATAGGTAAGTTGTGCAACCTAAGGGGTAATTTCAGATTAGTTATTAAAATTGTATTTTAAGATTTTTACATTTTTATCTTGGCGTATTTGCCTATTCGGCGTTTGTTAAAAGATTTATCTAAGGCAAATCCTTTTCTAACATTTAATGACTTTTCCAGCTGCTGCTAAAAGTCACAACGGCTCTGATAAGAAAACTACAGAAATTGCAATTAGAAAATAGCTGAGAAGATCAGCGGAGAGAAACACATATAAACAAAATCGTAGAGATATACCAGCTGAGATTTTTGATTGTCCTATTTTTGTTCCTTAATACGTTATTATAATTATTAATATCAGTAAATGTATTTCTACTTTAGTGACAATTACTTTCCCGACCCACCTCCTAGAAGGGAAAGTATTGTGAACGAGCTAAAAAAAAAATTCGAGATAAAAACGGAAATATCCATTTTTGGGTCCCCTGAGACGATTAAGACCATTTCCAGATGGAAGTCTGTCTGTCGGTCTGTGTGTGTGTCTGTTTGTGTATTCTTCCACGATAGCGGCCACACGTTTAATCCGATTACGCTGAAATTTGGTATAGGGGTTTGGCTTACCCGTCGAAAGAACCCGTTAGTTTTTGTACGACATCTGTAAAACGGAAGTACCACTATCAAAAAATGACAATATGCCACGGAATTGGACATGCAATATGTCATTGGAAAGCCCTAGAAAAACTCTATTCAGAACACTCAAAATTATTTCTCTAACTGTCACCTGTCAAAAATAAAAAAATGTCAAAATTTGAAACTTCAGCATTAAATATCTGAAGAAGTATTAATCCGATTGAGCTGAAATTTGGTATATTTGTTTGGGTTATCTGTCGGAAGGACCCATTAGTTTTTGTACGAGATCTGCCAAACGGAAGTACCACTATCAACAAAAAAAATGTCAGGTGCAATATGTCACGGAATTGGACATGCAATATGTCGTTTGTAAGCTCTTGAAAAACTCTATTTATAACAATCAAAATTATTTATCCAACTGTCACCTGTCAAAAATAAAAAATGTCAAAACTTGAAACTTTAACATTAAATATCTGAAAAAGTATTCGTGGATACTCGTCGGGAAAGTTTTGGGGCGACACAACGGATTTTTTTATTTTATTACTTATTAGTGTCGGTGTGGCTATCCATCAGATGTCCATAAATAACAGCAATACAAAAAGTATCCATGTATGGACCTTTCATGGAGTCCAAATGGACGTCCAGGAGTGACACATTTGTATAGTCAACTGGACGTCCATTGGATGTCCATCTGTAAAATTCTGCATGTCCATTGGACATCCAATGGATTGATGTGTGCTATCTGGATAATTACTGATCTACTACAATATAAAATAAATTTAATACCAATTCAGATTCCATAGACTCTAACTAACGAACACATTATGATAGTTACGCAAAAATATAACCATACAACCATACAAAAACACAGTCAATCTGCAATCATCAAAACCAAACGTAACCTGAACCAGGATTTCAAAAACGCGCGAAAGTTGAGGTCAAGACAACGTTACACTACGATAAAGATCTAACCTAACTTTCTTGCATGTAAGAAAACGCCGCAAGAAAATTAAAACATTTCGCATAAAATTCCCACCATTTGAGATTCAAATATTTTCAACCAATGGGAAAGCTTTTGCAAATTAATTTTAGATTTTTCAACATTAATATGTGAGCGGCGCCCGCTAGTGAGCAGGCAAATGAGACTTCTAAAAAAATCATACATCTTATAAGAAATAAATAAGAAACTTGAAACTCGCTTGGGCATATATTCAAGGTAGAGCTCGATTATTTTGAGATGAGTACATTTCGTCATAATGTGCAGAAACCAATTTGAGTTTGTAGGCGTGGTCAGAGAGCTTTAACTGTGGTCCGAGTCGCCTGTCGCTCATGAAATTTGGATTCAGTAGCGTAGTGTTACTTATTTGTACTTGTTGCATTTATTTAGCTATTTTGAGTTTTCTTGTTTTTTTGTGCTTCGATTTGTTTGTCTATCTATATAAACTTTAATTTAATTCATTTTGTGTGTATTTTGAAATATTTTAAGCTTTAATTTGTATCCTATTTTTATGACATTTTCAAAAATGCTAATGAAACCTTAATTTTTAGCTTGTTGTTCGAAATGGAACAAAAAAATTATTAGGCAGAAAGGGCCAAGTTCTTCAAAGCCAAGCCAAGGAAATAATTTCACGCCTGTTAAACTTTATGAAAAACGAGGCTAAAGATGGTTCATTAAAAACCATATTCCGTTTGATGCTAAAATGACCAAACCAGAACTGTATACATTAATTAAAGCTCACAGACCCCCGCCGAATTTTCTTTTAGATGATCTTCTTGAAGAAAATGGTCACAAAGTATTACGGTTGCCTCCGTATCACCCTGAACTAAATCCAATCGAAAAAATATGAGCCACAGTAAAAATTGGGTAGGTCAACATAATACAACATTTAACATTTTAATAAAATATAAATTATTTATTTAAACTTTTAGTTTTTTTATTACTTTAAAGTTTAACAGCAATAGTTAAAATTTTAAATGCTACTTTTTACTTTAAAGTATTTTGATTTTAAAATATTTTATTAATGTACACACGCCACTGCTAAAATATCAGATACCCTTACCGCAGCAGATTTGAATTTAGCGCCATAAAATAAGGTCCACAAAGTTTATGACGTGCTGCGTCAACTGGGGCGTGGCCAAAACTAAATGTACTCATCTCAAAATAATCGAGCTCTATCAAGGTATCCCGAGTCCATTGCCGTTGTCCGTTTATCTCTATCTGTTGTGGTTCCTGAGTTATAGCGCGGACAGACAGACGGACAGACAGACGTATAGAGCCATATGGTAAAATTTTTTTAGAAGTCTAAAACCAAACATCTTGTATATTTAATTATGTTAAATTTAAAGATGGTGGTTCAATGAATATGACGATGGATATCCTAGAAACGGCCCTGAACGAAGGTGCTCCAGGTCCGACCCTGAATTTCCTTTGACGATTGTTGAATTCGCGAGATATGACGAGATGTGACTCAGAGAGAGGTGGTCCCCATGCATTAAGTTACATATCATTTCTATAGGTGAAACGAAAATATATTCGCGACGGCAGTCAATTTTATCCGCACTGTCGATAACACCGGCAAACGGATCGGACGGTAGAATAAAAAAGGGTACCGCGTTTTTCCGTACCTCGTTACCTCGCTAAGGTACATTACCCAAGTGTAGTGCTGTGCCGTTTTATTTTTTTTAAACACCATGTTCTGTTTGGTTTTGTTGGAAATGACTTGCTTGAATTTTTTGAGAGATTGTCAGTTATAACAGTGGTAGTTTTTTTAAAATTGTTTTATTAAGGTATGTTTTTTTGAGGTTATGTACAAAATTGTCGGGTGCGCTATTTTAAGATATGGTGAGAGGAAGTATGAACGGTTTCTATTATTATCTAAGAACAAGGACATTTAGGTTTAAAATAACACTTAAAATTTCCTTGACTTTTAAGATGTGTTAGTTCAATATGGGTTTACATAAAATTTATATTACATCCGCGTAACAACAGAATTTTTGCTGTTCATGATAGTTTATATATTTAAACGTTAAAAATCTTGGAATGCTATTCTAGCATGTACCGCACAGACTCCTGTTTTGGAATGTGTCTGTCATTTTTTTTTATTAATCACCTGTAGTCCCATTTTAATATCTATTACCGTTTAAAAGATATGATTTTTCAATATTTTTAACTTTGGCCTTCAGATTTCGATATGTAACTCCTTCGGAGTTTTTTTTAGTATTTTCCAGTTAATGTTAGGTAATCCCTGTAGTCCAATTTTTTCTGCTCAGAACAGGCTAGAGAGCCACAAAACATAATTATTGGTTTTTGGACGAGAACACGCTAATATAGCAACTAAATGTTTTCAGAAAAAATTGAAATTAAAATCAGAAAATTTTCGAAAAAAATGAGAAATAAAATTGTAAAATACAGAAAAACGAAAAATCGTAAATCGCAAAAATTCGAAAAATATCGCAAAAAATCGCAAAACAATCGCAACGAAATCCCAAAAAAAAAATCGCAAATAATCACAAAATATCTGAGGAATAAGAAAAAGTGAGAAAAAATTAGAAAAAGAAAACGAACATTGAGAAAAAAATGAGGAAAAAATAGGAAGAACAAATATATCACAAAAACAAACATAGAACAACCAAAATACCGAAAACAATTGTGACCATAAAAAAACAAGAGAAAAACAGCAATATTTTTGCCGTAATTTCGAGTTTTCGAAACTCAAAGTTATGAAAATAAATTTCTTTATAGGTATATACCTTATATAATACGGTATATATGGTATAAGTAGCGGGAAAGTAAAAATAGGTGAAGGATTAATATCATGTTTTGGGTTTTTAACGATGTTGAATCAAATACCGTTGTCCTTTTGTCTATATATCATACCTTTCTTGAGCTAACGTAGTTTTTTTTTTGTCGAAAACTTTAAAAACCAAAAAAAAATTAAACAATCGAAAAAATCAGAATAAATCGAAAAAAATTAGAAAAAATAGAAAACACTGGAAAAAGTTGAAAGAAAAATCAGAAAATTTTGGAAAAATATAAAAAATAAAATTGTAATATACGGAAAAACCAAAAAAAAAAAATGTAAAAAAGACGAAAAAATGCAACAAAAAAAATCTGCGAAAAAATAAGAACAACCAATGAAAAAAATCGAATGAATTGAAATAAATCGCAAAAAATCGATACAATTGTTAAAAAAAAGCAAAAAAATCTAAAAAAACCGCAAAACATTGCAGAAAATAAGAAATAATTTGAAAAAATAGTTAAAAACCGGAAAAAAATCACAAAAATGGCAAAATACTGCCAATGCAAATAATTGTAAAAAAGTCAGAATAAAAATGCAAAAAAAATCACAAAAAAAATGCAAAAAAACAAATAACAAGCAAAAAACCGAAAACAACTGTAGACATAAAACGATTAAAAAAAAAACAGAAAAAACCCGAAACATCGAAAAAAATCATAGAAATAGGAAAAAATAAAAGAATGAATCAGAAAACAAACGGAAAAATGAAAAATAAAATGGAAAAAACCGGAAAAAAATAGAATAAAAAATAGAAAAAAAAATGAGAAAGAAGTGAAAAACAGCAATATTTTTGTCGGAAACTCAAAGTTACGAAAATAGATTTCTTATAAAGAATTAAAAAAAAATTGAAGTAGATCGCAAAAAATCGCAACCAAATCCCAAAAAAAAATGGCAAAAAAATCGCAAATAATAGCAATAATTCAGAGGAATAAGAAAAAATCAGAAAAAATTAGAAAAGAAAAGAGAAAAATAGAAAAGAACAATGAAAAAATCAAAAAAATCAGGAAAAAGAACAGAAAAACAAAAAATCAGAATAATGAGAAAAAACTGAAAAACAGCAATATTTTTGCCGTAATTAAGAGTTTTCGGAAAGTCAAAGTTACGAAAATAATTTATTATAAAAAATTCAAAAAAATTGAAATAAATCGCAAAAAATCGCAAATAATCGCAATAACTCAGAGGAATAAGAAAAAATGAGATCAAATTTGAAAACAAAAGAGAAAACAAAAAATCAGAAAAATGAGAAATAAATGAGAAAAAATCAGAAGTAATAAAAAAATAATCTCTATCTATAAAATATTTACAAACGATATACAGTGTGTCCAATTAAGTCATCGGCATCATATCTAATGGGAAACTTTTTTATTCTTAGTTTTATGAAAAAAAGTTATTCTTTATAAAAAGTTGTGCATGGTCTTAAATCAAAAATACGACCATCAGATATCAATTTTTTTAAGCCGTATACGATTTATGTCAAAAAATATGAATTTTACTCAAAAGTAAAGTACGTTTTTTTTTTAAAATAGCGACAATTGTTATTAAGAAAAGTTGATCATAATTAAAAACTATTGTCAGATATCCAATATTATCCATCCGCCATAAAAAACGATGGATAATATTGGATATCTGACAATAGTTTTTAATTATGATCAACTTTTCTTAATAACAATTGTCGCTATTTTAAAAAAAAAACGTACTTTACTTTTGAGTAAAATTCATATTTTTTGACATAAATCGTATACGGCTTAAAAAAATTGATATCTGATGGTCGTATTTTTGATTTTAGACCATGCACAACTTTTTATAAAGAATAACTTTTTTTCATAAAACTAAGAATAAAAAAGTTTCCCATTACATATGATGCCGACTTAATTGGACACACTGTATAAAAAAATCTAAATAAGAAAAATTACCCTGCACGGTTCTTATGGGAAAATAGTCCTAGTCGAATTGGACGAAAATTTAGTATAATGTAGTTTATGACGTCCTGATCAAATGTGTCCAGGGGCATAACGAGATTTAATAGACAGTTTTTGAGATACAGGGTGTTAAACATGCGGAGGCAGGGTTGTTACTTATGGTGTCATACATTCCTTCGCATGTTTAAACACTCTGTACCTCAAAAACTGTCTACTAGGACATCATAAACTACATTGTACTAAATTTTTGACCAATTTGACTGGGACTTTTTTCCCATAAGAACCGTGCAGATTACTTTCATATTGTAGAAAGAGACAGAAAGTAAGAGAAACAGAGAGAAGGTCGCCGAAGGGAGCGTAACGCTTTTTCGTTTCGTGACTATTTCTGCCAATTAACCACTCGCGCAAGCCGCTTTATGGAACTTCGTACCAATAAAAAAATATAGTGTTGAAGTATGTACCTGTAGTAAACATGTTTTACACAATTTTGCGACGCGTATATGGTGATCCACCCTGTATATTTCATTATAGGGTTTTAAATAAAGATTGACAAGATATAATTATTTTTCAAACATTTTTTTAACTGTGCGGGTTGGTCCAGGGACCCGGACCGAAATGAAATTGACGGTTCGGTTCGGTCCGGTTCTTGTCACATTTAAAAAAATCCGATCCGGTTCAGTTATTTCGGTTCAATTGATTTTTTATAGTAGGTATGTACAGGGTTATTCATTATAAATTACCCACCTCTTATTATCGTTATTGCAAATTGAAAAAAAGTTTCAAATAAAAGTTGTGTGGTTATAACTCTTTTCTGTTAAAATGCTATCAAATGTACAGTAGCGTGCAGATTTTCGGGGATACAAAAAAATATTTTTTTAAACGGGAGACCCTGTATATTTTTACATTTTTATAATCTTCTTAATGAGCTGATTTCAACGATGAATCACACTTGATGTCTAATCTGGATAATAAAGACACTAATAGTAAAGATCTACAGCCACCTGAAAAATCAGGTAGAGCTATTTGGCGGAAAGTGCTCCACATTATGCGCATGCGTTGTTAATGTTGGATTATGTTGTTTCTGATTATTTAGAATAAAAATAAAAAAAACAAAATTACTATCGGAATCTACCCGGGGTTAAACGTTAATAAAAAATTTCATTTATTTTTGCATTTACTACTCCAAAAAAAATATTTTTATGGAGCACTTTCCTCCCAATAGCTCCTGAAAAATCCCTTCAAAATTTTGACGAACCTACCTTCACTTTATTCATCTTTTTTCAGGTTTTATTATTCAGCTACTTTCAGTCATAAATACTATGTCTTACTAGTCACGTGAATCAGCTATTCCAGCCAACAAAAAAGCATATGAAAAAGGCACAAGAACCGAAAAAAACCGAAAAAAATTATTTTTATTTCGGTTCAGTACGGTCCGGTTCATAAAAAATATTTTTAATAAAGTTTCGGTTCGGTTCGGTTCCGGTCCATCTAAAACATTTCGGTTCCGGTCCGGTTTTCGGTTAATAACGGTTCGGTCCGGGTCCCTGGGTTGGTCTATTTATATTTGAAACTAAAAAATAATCTATTCTTTTCATATAAACGAGACATCCTGTATAATAGTCTTAAACAGTTAAAATTTTTATTAACTTCCACCTAGGATCAATTTCTTAACATTTTGTGCGGGGTTTTTTGTTTATAATATGATATAAAATTGTTTGAATGAATTTTTAATAAAAAGATCTCAAATAAACCAGTAATCCTAGAAGATCAGCTGATAATTATGATATTGTATTTAGTATTGACTTTGTTATATTAAAAAAAAAATGTGAAATTTTAAATTCTAAAATAAACAATTTAAATGTATTAATAACATAACCAGGGACGCATCGGCGACGCAAATGAACAGGGTCGGCTGTAGGTTATTTGTATTAAATATAAAACAAAAAGTAATATAAATATTTTATTTCGCAATATGTGTCACTATTTTATATATTATAAAAAACAAGAGGAATTATTTTATTAGCAAGTTGAGGTAGTGAAACTCGAAATCCTGTACGACAATTTTAATTAAATTAAATCTTCCTGCTTACATATGAATGATTTAGGGACGGCGACTACGTTATGGCCACTAGGCCACACTATGGGGTTAGGACCTCGTCTCCACCCATTTTACTCCTTTTCCAACATATATTTTAATTTTATAATTTACCAATGTTCCTAGTACCACACAATCCCTTTGTTCATCCCTTTTTACTTTCCGAACAACAGAGTTGTATAGAAGGAAAGTATTGCGATCATGATATTTTGACCATACCCAGATTTTAACGGATCTTTACGTTTTGAGGTCACCTGAATCCATTTATACCATTTTTAGCATGATGTCTGTCTGTCTGTGTGTGTGTGTCTGTGTGTGTGAACACGATAGCGTCTAAACGCCTGAACCGATTTAGATGAAATTTTATATACATATTAAGGGGAGCAAGGAGACGACCTGTATAGATTTTGGTCTAAATCGGACAACCGGAAGTGACAGTTGCTATAAGTGATGATGTCATTACTAAACAAGATGGCAATAAAGTTTTACACATATATTTTTTATACGTTATAGTTTAATTTCGGAAGATTAAAGTTTTCAAAAACTTTTGCCATTGTTGCCAGATTTATCAAAAAGTAATTTTTTTTCATATTTTTCTTAAATAACCAAAATAATGAATTTTTGTAAAAGGTTACAAGGTATTAAAGTTGTAGAATATAAAATTTTCTACACATTTTGTTATTACCGGTTTTTTGAATTCCTCATAGTTTCGCCGCTAGAGGGCGTGAAAAAATTTATATAGACATTTTTGTGAATTTTTTAGATTTTGAGACAAAATTATGGATTTTTATGAAAAATTACATGGTATCAAAATTGTAAAGCATAAAATTTTCTGTAAATTTTGTCTTAACTATTTTTTCAAGTTGCGCATAGTTTCGCCGCTAGTTTTTATTTAAATTTTTATCTTTATTAAATTATTATTTTTTAGGTAAATTTTAAAAAAATATCTTTAAATTTGTAATAATTAATTTTATAGTTATAATTTTTTTCAAAATTTTATTACAAAAATTGTGGAATTTTTAAAAAATTGGATAAGAAATTTAAGATTATATTAGATTTTAAACTAAATTGAATAACTTCTAAAATATTAAAGTTATTGAAATGTTATTTTCACCATTCGAAAGATAATATAAAACTCTAAATTTAAAATGTATTTTAGTTTCTTAAAATTTAGAATTGTAATTATTATAACCAAAATAAAGAATTTTTTTTAAATTTTTTGTAATTTCGTTTTATCAATAAGTATAAAATAAATGAAAAAGTAAATAGCATATCCGAAAAGGATCCAGAAGTACTATGTGTGTAATTATGTCAAAATTTTTACATAGTATTTGTAAAAGTTATAGCAAAAAATGAAAAAAGTTTAAACAATTCAATGGATTTTATCCATGAATTTTTGACAAATCATTTGATTTTTTTTTTAGTTTTCTAAACCAACTTTGTTAATGAATTTTGATCCAGAAAACCTTAAAAAAGGTCTGTTTCCCATTTTGAATATAATTGTACGAGATATTAATTATTTATTGATTTTAAAATTATTCAAAAATAGGTTTTATTTTTTTTAAGGTTAATATTAATATTAAAAATTTTAAAAAAAATACCATTTAATTTGTAGTAAAAAACTCTATAAATGTGATTTTCTTCAAAATTGTATTCAAAAAATTGTAGAATTCATAATTTTTTTTTTGAAATTTAATATAAGTTTAAAAAATATTGAATAACTTTAAAAATATTAAAGATATTAAAATGGGATTTATACAATTCGATAGGTAATATAATTAATGTATTTTAATGCAGAAAAACTAAAATAATCGATTAAGAAATTACTTTACTAGGAGTGTTCGGAAAGTTGGGTGGGATTACCCCCTCATTTTTTGTATTTGTTCCCGTGCTCACTTATTTTACTTAATATAGTTTTGTTTACTCACTTTCTCACCCCCTTATTATATTTTATTTAGCCTGATGATGGCCTATCGCCGAAACTAGTTTCCGCCCTTAAATAATTCATATGTAACCAGGAAGATTTAATTTAATTAAAATTGTGGTACAGGATTTCGAGTTTTACTACCTCATTAACTTATATGATATTTTCTACAATTAATTTTTATATAGATAAGATAATAATGTCTGTCAACATTTTTGTTTAAAACCTAACCATCATGAACATCCCATTATCAGTTCTACTAATTATAAATTAAAATTACGTTGTACGTCACTATTAGTAAAACCCCAAAATTTCTGTTTAAAGAATATTTTTTACAACATTGCATGGTATTTCCATTTAATCAAAATCGAAAAATCCTCGAATAGGTTATTATAATGACCGAAGTAAAATTATCAAACTTGGACATATTCACAAAATTTAATATTAGTCATTACCATTACAAACAGACTTATTTACACAATTTTAATTTTTTTTAATTATTTAACACTGTTGATTTTTAAATATTATAAAAAATTAAAAATCAATGTGATAGAAGATCGATTCTAATTAAAAAATATTATTATTGAATCTACACGATACCTTGACGACAGCACGAATCTATCAATGTCAAGTTCTATAGAGGTCACTTTTAAGGTTATTTGCATAAGTAGAAATTAAAATTTATAAATCGCACTTAAATAAAATTGCATTTCAGAAAGTGTTTTTTTTTTATTTGTATCAAACACCCATAAAGGCATTTAGCATTTTACAATCTAGTCAACAGTGACCAATGAGCAATTTAATTTTAACTTAATCTAATATAGTTTGCACTGACATTTTATTAAGGTCCACTTTGTTAAGTTCTCTTAAGGACTAATACTTGCACCAACCATTTTGAAAATAATCTTAGTAAAGGAACGATTAATCGATCATCATTATTCGATATCTCGATTTTTAAGTTTATTTTACTTAAACCTTTCACCTTTCCCTTTCATTAAAGCAGAATCAGATACAGAGCCAGAGAGTCATCATTAACAAATCTTTTCATCATCCTTTCATTTATATTTAATTTTTATTTCCATCGATTAGATATGTCTATTAGGGCTCCTAATGTTACAAATTCGGAGAAATCTTTTTAATTGAGAATTATAACAAATATTATAGAAAATAAAGAAATTAACACTGTATTCATAGAACAGAAAAATAAATGCAGGAAGAAAATAGCAGATCATTTCAATGCAACTTGCTCATCTGGAAATTCGTCCATTTCATGAAAATGGTTCGTTCGCACATTTTGTCTTCTGGGGAAACCATAATCAATTATTTCATGTATATCAGCATCATCATTATCATATGCATTCATCTTTTGCAAGATATAAATAATAATAAAATAAAGAGGAAATATCAATTACCATTAAACTTTGAGGTTATAGATTTTTTATTTTACTGTCACTGCACGTGCGCTATTCGTTCCATAACGCAAAGAATAACTTAAGTCACCAATATTGGGGGCTTAGCTAAGCTTTTCATAAGGACAACTTCAGGTTACTTGAAACTTAACTAAGGTCTTTAGATTATGTATAATAGATTGCACCAAAGTTTAACGTTCACACCAAAGCTCTGATTTTGCACTAAAAACACTAAACTAACTCAAGGGGCTTGATCCTCTTAACTCTTCTTTCTAACCCAATATTGTCAAGGAGCTGTATAGCCTGGACATTGACATGATGATGGTCTGGTCAACAGTATCCATTTCCAGGTCCCGATTGCGAATGTACCTACTATGTTCCTTAGTACTTTGTTTTGAAATCTTTGAATGATTGCTAAGTTGCTTGCTTTGATGCATCCCCATAGTTGGATTTCATGCAAGCTTATACCACTACAACATGCGTACCAAAATGGAAAATCCTATGAAACGGCACTCCATCAACTTGTATCAAGGATAGAGGTTGTAGACAAAAACAAAGAAATTGCTCTAGTAGCATTTCTGGATATAGAGGGTGCATTTGATCACACCTCCTTCAGATCGATGACAGCAGCTGTGGCAAGGCGTGGCTTAGACGACACCGCGTGTAGGTGGATACAAAACATGCTAAACGATAGAACAGATAGAACAGCTGAAGCATTGTTGGGTGAGACCATGGAGGTGTCAATCTCCAAGGGATCCCCACAGGGAGGGGTTTTATCCCCTCTACTATGGGATTTAGTAATTGACGAGCTCCTGGAACAGCTCAACAATGGTGGTTTATATACCCAGGGGTATGCAGACGACGTACTCATACTTGTAGTAGGGAATTTTACAAATATTGTAACCTAATGAACATCGTGGAGAGTAAGACCTTAAAATCAATCCTGGCAAAACAACACTAATCCCCTTCACGAAATAGAAGAAGCTGAACAACCTTAGGTTACCAATGCTCTTCAACATGCAACTACAAATGAACCAGAAGGTGAAGTATTTAGCCAAAAGCCTTGATACAAAACTAACCTGAAATAAACACTTACAAAAAACCATTAACAAGTAAAAATGACATTAATGGTTACCAAAAGAGCAGTGGGCACCAAATGGGGACTAAATCTACGCATGGTACATTGGCTGTATACTGCTGTGGTAAGACCCATGATAACCCACGGCTCTCTGGTGTGGTGGACTAAAATAAATCAAAAAATGACTGGAGCTTTCTAAACTCCAAAGACTAGCCTGCATTTTGAAATCATACTAAACCTCTCGCCACTTGATATTCATTTTAAAGCGGAGGCAAGAATGGGAGCATTCAGATTGAAGTGCAACAGAAACTGGTGTCCAAGTGATCAGGGACATACCAGTGTAACAAAAGTCACCACAAGCTCGTTATAAGAAATGAGAAGTGATGAAATGATACCAAAAAATAACTTTACGAAGCCATTTAACATTTAGTTAACTTCACATCAAACTGGTATGGTATACTGATGGATCCAAAACCGACAGTGGAACAGGTGCTGGAATATATGGCGACAAACCCAGACGCAAAAACTATGCGTCACTGGGGAATTACGCATCAGTATTCCAAGCAGAGGTACATGCCATAGAGCTATGTCTATGCAATAATCATGTAACGAATGCAATTAATACACAAAGGAACTTTCTTTTTTCTTAAAGGTGCATCCAGACCGGTGCAACAAACAGCGCAAAACGTTCATGTACGTTGCAAAACATCTCGGTTTGAACGGGAGCGCGCTCACGCCTATTCGTTCGCGCGAGGTTTTGCTCAGCGCAAAATGTTTTCCATGCGATGTCGGTACATCAAAGGAAATTTGCTTGTTTGTGCGCGTTAGTTTGGACGTGGAATTACACAGCGAGTCTGACGAACAAAAATAGAAACATCAACGAACACAGACAAACAAAAAATTGTTGTTGCAGTTTAGACGTTATCCACGCTCACCCGAATGCTTGTTGCAAACTGTTCGCGAACGTTTTGTGCTGTTTGATTGAACATTGAAAGGGGTTTCAGAGGGAAAACAATTCTCATTCACTCCGACAGTCAGGCAGCCCTACAAGTTCTAGCATGAAAAAAAATCAGATCGAAACTAGTCTGGAACTGTCTACAAACCCTACTGGTTCTGGAAAAAAAAACAAGGTAACATTTAAATGGGTTCACGGACACAAGGGGATAACAGGCAACGAGGAAAGCTTCAGCGACCAAATTTACGGGCCCAGAGCTCGTGTTTGGTATTGCGAACTCCTCAGTGCGACTCTGGCTAAAGAACATCAGACAAGCTGAAATCTCGTACCGGGTCACAAAAACAGTAAACTGAAGGTCAAAAAGCCATCAAAAGCACTGACCAACGATATTTTGCAGCTAAGCAGAAATCGAATAAGGCATGTCACAGGACTAATAACTGGACATTGTCACCTTAGGGAACATCTACATAAAATGGGCGTCTACCAAGACGAACCCATCTGTAGAATATGTAATGAGGAGGAGGAAACAGTCTCTCACATTATACTAGAGTGTCAAGCATTAATACGCTGGAGGACAGAAAATATACAGGAGGCCTTCCCCAGAGAAAATCTTGTGAAGAGGCTGCTAAGCCCAATAAAGGTATCAAACCATTTCACTTGATAACAACGATACAATTGGCATATAGAACAATAAGTCTTAAGGCTGCAGTGTTGAGGCCTAAATCCTTGGCCAATAACATCGATTAAATCAATCAATCAATTAATTAATCTGCCTATAAAGCATAAGCTTATTATAAAGAGACATAGTGGAGTTTCTTCCAATTATCCAGTACATTTTTCTATATTTCAGTCCAAGTTGTCTTCTTTTCTTTTTAAGATGCACTTTGTTAAAATCACTTTAACTGTTGAAACTCTGCTACGCCACTGTTTAGTTCCCTTTTTTCTCAACAACGGCTCCCGCCAAGGTGAGCACCGTGACAACCCTCTCTTCCACTTCAACCGTCGAGCAGTTAACATGTAAATTAATATAGTGCATCGTAATCTACCTGTGTATGGTTTTAAACCTAAAATGAAATGTCTAATGTATGGAATTTAAGGTAACAGACCTTTTTCATTTTATTACAAATATGGAAAGACCACGGGTCTATCTCATAATTAATCAATCATATGGATCATCGTGCCTGAGAGCGGTGTTGCCAAAACTAATAGAACAATTTAGAATTCCTTAGGACATGGTCCAGGATATATCAAGGGAGAGCTCCTCTTATGGATACCTTTTTTCTGTAATTATATATTTTTTATATGCGCTGTTGTTAAATGTATTGTGCTATATTCGGAAATATTTATGTCGTGTTCTTCCTTTGATTTAAATGTACCGTATCAAACATTACCTATTTAATTGTTGTCGATTACTAGTAGAATTTAATTGTTGTTTACTAGTAGATGAATTTCTATTTAATTGATGTTGTTTACTATTAGCTGAACTTCTATTGTTGTTGATTACTATTAGATAAACATTGTTTAATTATTGTAAATTTATGTGTTAACCTTTAACGTTTAAAGCTTGCTGGTTAAATCTTATCAGAAAGCAGGACGATATGTTTTATTGTCCCACGTCCCCTAAACGTGTAATAATATTATAGGGTGGTCCTTCGAAATATTTATTCGACCACGCGATATGTGTGATTTTTTGAACCAAACTTCTATTACAACAAGTCCACAAATCTACTAAATCCATTCACTCTGATTCACACACACTTTTCAGTGAAGTTTGGCATCTAAGTATTTTGCTGTGTTTATTCTAATTGAAATATAATCTATCCTTTTATTTTTAAAGATAATGTGAACTGATTTAGTTTCATTAAGTTTAATTTTCCATCTTTCCATCCAGACATAGATACGCTGGACAGTTGTTTGCAGCTTGTTAGTTGCTTCTTCATTGCTTTTTGTATACAATAAGTATAGGACAGGTCTTAGAACACTTCCTTGGTGGTACTCCAGCATTAATTTCTTTAAGATCGGTATAGGCTTCATCTTGCTTGATTCTAAAATATCTTTCTGATATATATGAATGGAGTATATGAAATAAAAGATTTAGAAATGATTTAACAGATCTTTTTTCTTCTGGCCCAAAACCGTAAATTAAAAAATTTTGAAAAAAATTGTGGATGTTTATTTCAGTAAAATAAAATATTTCACAAAAAAAAGTTGATATCGATAAAGTACTTCTTTAGCTTTATGGGGAAAAAAGTGTTTTCTTAATTTTTTCCAAAAAACATGTTTTAATTTGTAATTTTTGAATTTGTATTTAATTTTTCCGGGTGGTCAACTTTAAATCTTAAACTCTGGCTTTTACAATAACATAAAACGATTTTTAATGAGAAGTTTGTTTACGTATTCCGTTCACAAATTCGTTTATAAATACAATAAAAAATTTATGTACCACAATTTCGTTTTGATAAATGGCAAACCAATTAAAATGTATTTTGTTGCTCTAACTTCCGCATCGAGAAATTCTAATTTCCTTTTAAATTCCATTTGTAATTTTTCATAAATTGGTTTTATTTTCAATAACATTTGCTGTTGTTTTGGCTAATCCTCCTATATACTGACTAGATGATTAAAACGAGCCAAAATTAAACAGTTTAGAGTTATTAAATTATTCCTTGGGTTAGAACGTCATACAGTTCTACTATTTTTACGTTTCCATCTTAATTTGGTCTTTCAGAATGAATTTCTTAATTTTCGATATCAGATAAATATGAAACAATATCTATAATTATAATTAAAAACCATGACTAAACACGTTTAATAGGTACAGTAAAAATTATCTAACTTAGAAAGCATTAACAATAATAAAAGCTTTCAACTAATTCTGTTTTACTTTCTAATAAATTAATCTTTATGAATTTATATATTTACATTGTTATAATTAAAAATATTTGATAATATAAAAACCAAAAGTCAATCAACTTATAAGTAAAAATAAATTGTTTTGATTAGGTTTTTGCCAAGAATCTAGTTTACGAATTTTAGAAGTTTATGTCGTTATAAATAATAATAATAATAAACTATAGTCAAAAGATCTTTAATTCTCTTATTTATATTTATCTTGAACTTTCCTAATAAAAAAATGAGTAACATCAATTTTTTAAAGCTAAAATAATCCCTTAAAATTAGACGAAAAAAAAACGCCGATTTCCCGAAATTTTTCCTACAGCAACGAAATACGAGTTAAATTGTATAAAATATGTATAAAATTCTGGGGGTTTTCGCCTTTTCCAATTTTCCGGACAAACTATGTATTTCCGAGAAAAACGTAACATAGAGGGATTTTAGTTAATTAAATTCTCTACAACTCTTGTATTAAATTTCTTTTCGAATTATCCATAGTTTTTCTGCTAGAGGCCGCAAAAGGAATATACATGTGAAGCTATTCGGCTTTTTTTGTAGATTTCTATCACAAATAATGCATTTTTGAAGAAAATAGTAAAGTTGTAGAGCATAAATTTCCCTACAACTTTTGTGTTTAACTTTTTTTCAAATTCCACTTAGTTTCGCTGCTGGAGACCCAAAAAATAGACAAGTAGGATTTTTTATCTTTTTTTAAACGTTTGATGACAAACAATACATTTTAGTGTAAAATGTTGTAGTGCAAAGTTGTAGAGCATCAGATTCCCTACAACTTTTTCCACAATTCTACGTAGTTTCGTCTGTAAATGACTTTTGTAAGTGAACAAAATAAAAATAAAAAAAATCTCGGCGGTCTTATGAAATTACCCCTTCCCTCCTCAAAATATTTGCGTAATAAAATATCACCAATTAAAAAATAAAAAATAAAATGTTTATTTTAAAGAAAATATCAAAACAATAGCAAAAAAATCAGTTGTTCACCCCAAAACTTACCCGACGAATATCCAGTGACGAATTTTTCAAATTCCGTGACATATTGCTTCTGTCATTTTTTAACAGTCACATTTCTGTTTCACAGATGTGGGGCAAAAACTAATGGGTCGGATTAAACGTGTGGGATCTATCGTGGAAGCATACACACAGACAAATACACAGTCAGACAGACACACAGACAGACAGACTAAATGGTCTTAATCGTCTCAGGGGATCTTAAAATGTATATTTCGATCTTTCTCGAAAAATTTTTTTAGCTCGATCACAATACATTTTTTCCACACTCGAATTTGAAAAAAAACATCAAGACTACATTTTTTTCACAAAAATTAAAAAAAATAAATAACAGAAGCAAGAATGCGTTTTCTTGCACACAAATTTGAAAAAATAGAAATAAAAAACATATTTTTTCACGAAACAACTAGAAAATAATTCAAAAGTATTTTTTCACAGACGAATGTGGAAAAAAGCGAAAATGCATTTTTTCACGTATAAATTGGTAGAAAAGTAAGAATGCATAAAAAACTAGAAAAAAAAACAGTGAAAATGCGTTTTTCCCACATACATTGGGAAAAATCAAGAATGGATTTTCTACTTAAAAATTGGAAAAAACAGCATACTTTTTTACACAAATTTGAAAAAAAAACAAAAGTAAGAATAAATTTTTCCTTATTCAAATTTGAATACATGCAAAGTGCATTTGTCTCACACAAATTTAAAAATAAACCAGCAACAATGCATTTTCCTACATGAAAAACTAGAAAAAAGCAGAAATGCATTTTTTACACATGGATTGGGAAAAAACAAGAATGAATTTTTCCACACAAAACATTGAAAAGAACAGCAAAAACACATTTTTTTGTTCAACAAATTCGAAAAAAAAAACAAAAGCACGAATGCCACTTGAATATGGAAAAACAGCAAAAATGTATTTTTCCACAACAAAAAATTGAAAAATATATCAAAAACGCATTTTTTCACATATAAATTGATAAAAAAGCAAGAATACATTTTTACACGTAAAAAACCAAAAAAAAACAGCAAAAATACGTTTTTAAACATAAATTGAGAAAAAAGCAAGCATGCATTTTTCCAGACAGAAAACCAAAAATAAACAGTAAAAATGCATATTTCCACACATAAAATAGGAAAAAAATTTCATATAACAAGAATGTATTTTCTCTCACAGGAATTTGAAAAAAAAATCAGATGTGTCCAGAGACGTATACTTTTTCAGATATTTAGTGTTAAAGTTTCAAACTTTGACATTTTTTTTATTTTTGACAGGTGACAGTTGGAGAAATGACTGTTATGAATAGAGTTTTTCAAGGGCTTTCAAATGACATATTGCAAGTTAAATTCCGTGACATATTGCATCTGTCATTTTTTGTTAGTGACACTTCTGTTTGACAGACGTCGTACAAAAACGAATGGATTCTTCTGACGGGTAACCCTAACCCATATACCAAATTTCAGCACAATCGGATTAATCGTGTGGCCTCTGACGTGGAAGAATACATACAGACAGACAGCTAGTCAGACTTATGGATATTTCCACCTTTATCTCGAAAATTTTTTTTAGCTCGTTCACAATACTTTCTCTTCTCAGAGGTGGGTCGGGAAATTAAATTAACTGAACTTTCTGATCATTTTGTTATATTTATATTCTTCATAAAGTTCAAAATTTAGTGACCAACTTCTTTACTAGAAATTTTCTACACTGTATTTTGAGAAAAACAGAAATAAAAAAACATCTTTACTCAGTTGTGAAAACCGATAATTGTAATTCCTGTTTTGTATTTTAAAGAAAAAATAAACCTCAAAGTTATACAAATCGATCGCTAAATTTTGTAGCTTACTATTTTTTGTAGGTACTTTTGGAGAAAAAAAACCTATTTAGCCATGCAAATCGTCAACTATACTTTTTTATGTAAAAATACTTTTTACCTCTCACCCTTCAGATAAGAGAGGTATAGGAATCATGCTAAAAATTGGGTAGTGAGTTTTCAATGGATAAACACGTTTTGGGGTCCCTAGAATACGATTTTAATATTTTCGCGATGATGCCTGTGTGTGTGTGTGTGTGTGTGTGTGTGTGTGTGTGTGTGTGTGTGTGTGTGTGTGTGTGTGTGTGTGTGTGTGTGTGTGTGTGTGTGTGTGTGTGTGTGTGTGTGTGTGTGTGTGTGTGTGTGTGTGTGTGTGTGTGTGTGTGTGTGTGTGTGTGTGTGTGTGTGTGTGTGTGTGTGTGTGTGTGTGTGTGTGTGTGTGTGTGTGTGTGTGTGTGTGTGTGTGTGTGTGTGTGTGTGTGTGTGTGTGTGTGTGTGTGTGTGTGTGTGTGTGTGTGTGTGTGTGTGTGTGTGTGTGTGTGTGTGTGTGTGTGTGTGTGTGTGTGTGTGTGTGTGTGTGTGTGTGTGTGTGTGTGTGTGTGTGTGTGTGTGTGTGTGTGTGTGTGTGTGTGTGTGTGTGTGTGTGTGTGTGTGTGTGTGTGTGTGTGTGTGTGTGTGTGTGTGTGTGTGTGTGTGTTAGTGGTGTGTGTGTGTGTTAGTGTGTGTGTGTTAGTGGTGTGTGTGTGTTAGTGTGTGTGTGTGTGTGTGTGTGTGTGTGTGTGTGTGTGTGTGTGTGTGTGTGTGTGTGTGTGTGTGTGTGTGTGTGTGTGTGTGTGTGTGTGTGTGTGTGTGTGTGTGTGTGTGTGTGTGTGTGTGTGTGTGTGTGTGTGTGTGTGTGTGTGTGTGTGTGTGTGTGTGTGTGTGTGTGTGTGTGTGTGTGTGTGTGTGTGTGTGTGTGTGTGTGTGTGTGTGTGTGTGTGTGTGTGTGTGTGTTAGTGTGTGTGTGTTAGTGGTGTGTGTGTGTGTGTTAGTGTGTGTGTGTGTGTGTGTGTGTGTGTGTGTGTGTGTGTGTGTGTGTGTGTGTGTGTGTGTGTGTGTGTGTGTGTGTGTGTGTGTGTTTGGATTGATGTTGTAGTAACGATAACTCAAAAACTACTGAATAAAAAAATTTGAAATTTTGCATACAGGATTCTGATACCCTAGATTAGATCTGATTAGATTTTGGTGCCAATCGCACAACCGGATGTGGCAGTTGCTATGGGTGATGACGCCATTATTATACAAAACGGCAATAAAGTTTTACACATATATTTTGTATACCCTATAGTTTATTTTCATCTTATTAAAATTTTCGAAACTTTTGCCATTGTTGCCAGATTTACAAAAATATAATTTTTTTTCATACTTTTTTGTGTCAACCTGTAAATTTTTGATTCAAAAATGGCGAGAGGTCATGTGCTGGCCACATCAGATTTTTTAATCATAATTAACGTATTTTTGGCATCATCCTATATATTTTTGAAATTTGTTTTTTAATTTTATAAATTCTATTAGATGTAGAAACTTTTATCAAGAGTGAAATTTTCTGTCAAATTAATACTACAGGATGATCAAACTAATGAATTATTTTATCAGTATTGTTTTAGAATTTTATAAAACTTATTAGACTAGGAAAGTAAAATTTTCTGTTTTTGCCTAATTTCGTTAAAATAAGTTACCGTCTGGATTTTTTTATTTATTAACGTTCTAAAGATAAACTACTAACCACATACACCAAAAAATTTAACTAACTGCATTTATACCAAAAATAGTTTAATAATGATAAGGTAATCATATTTATTCGGTTTAAACATTTTAGTTTAAAACAGGGATAAAAACCTTGACATATTTGTTAAAATTACAACAAAATTTTTGTATCTAAGTATAACACTTGATAAGAATCAAATTCAAAGTAAATATTCAAAATAACGGTAAACATGTGCTTAAACCTATTTCTATCATAGATAAGAAAAATATTAGAACAATTTTAAGTTTTTTGAAATTTTATTTTAAAATAGTATTTATGACGCAATTTTTATTTTAAAAAGATTATATTTTATTATTGATGGTTGGTTCCCTATTTACTAAATTTACTAAAAAATAATTTTAAAAAAGTGCTAAAGCTCTGAATAATCGATTAGTGAAAACCGCAGCTTCCTATTTTTAAAATCAAGGGAGCACGCGTCCAAAAACAATTTCAGACATATTGATGGCTTATTTTTAAAAAACGTAATTTTTACGCGGTCCAGACTAATAATAGAAATAAATCATTACTCTAATAGAATTAGTTTTCATTTTATAATACATGTAATAGTCTAGTCAGCAAGTGCTTTTTAGGTAGATGATTTTTCAAAAACATCAAGAGCCGATTGCAAAAATTGCGAAAGTTATAAACGATTAACTGAAAAAATGGGGTTTTATTTTTTGCAAATATCTCGAAAACTATTTGACATTTTTCAAATTTGAAAAAAGATTCAAAAAGAGGAGAAAAATTCCGAAAAAAAAATTATACTTCCCGAATCCATAGGATCAATATTTATAATTTTCCCAGAAGGTTGAAAATATGGTCGAAAACTTTGACTCTGGCTTGCGCAAGCGCCGCCCACTTTGGACCTTTTATGAATAATTATTATTATTTTATTTTTTTTTTAAACCTGTATTCGCCCTATAATTAAAAAAAAATAAAATCTGTGACGACTTAAGGTAGATCAGTTAAAAAAATAAGCGAAAGATGGTGCCACTCTGATTTATCTGAATTTAGGTTACATCCGACAGATTTCTCTGATTTGTTGGTAATAAACTATTAACTCCATCTCAGTACTATAAATCCTCGCAAGGGGGAGTTAGCGTCGAAGTTACGTATTAATTCTAGTTTTTTAAAAACGATTAAAAATACTATTCTTGAAGATTGTGACACAATAATTGTTATAAGGAAATTTGTAGTAAACAGTAAGAATATATTTGATTAAATAACGTCGATTGTAGCGCCATCTTCACACAAATAGAGAAGTCATGGATTTAAAAGTAATTACAGGATACTATTTTCTCAGCTACCTTAATACGTCACAGATATATTTAATATTCCAAATTAAGGACACTGAACGCCAAAAACATCCTAAATTCTGGTCTATGTTCGTCAATAGGGGTAATAAACATATTGAAGTAAAAAAAAACTGAAAAAAAATGGGGAAATATAGGAAAAAATTGGGAAAATTGTAAAAAGTAGAGGGAGAGAGAGAAAGAGAGAGAGGGAGAGAGAAGGAGCGAGCGAAAGTGAGAGGTATTAAATCACAAATTTGTTTTCTAATCTTTCCAATTTTCTCTATTTTTTTTTTATTAATTTCAATTTTTTATTTTGTTAACTTTTTACAATGTTGGAAAGTTTTCTATACTTTGTGAAATTTTTGTCCTTTTTAAACTTGTGTTTGTTAATTTTTTTTTGTTTGATGATTTTTTAATTTATTTTGATCTTTAGTGATTTTTATACATTTTTGAATTTCTTATTATTTTTTTATTTTTATCAGACATTTTTCTTATTTTTGTCCCATATTCTTTTGATGTTTAATTATTTTTCTCCAATTTTTTTTATTTCTTTTTTTTACTTATCTAATTTTTATATTTTCTGAAATTTTCTTTTTTAATTCGATTTTTGAATTTTTGCAGATTTCTATTATATTTTTATTTATTAATTTTAATTTTTTTAAAATATTTTTGTTTTTTATTATTTTTAATTTTAATGGATTTTTCTTTATTGGAGTAACATATTAATTAATTACATTTAAAAGTGGAGTTTATTTTTTGGAAAAAATAAGGGGATTTTTATAATATATAAAATTCCCAATAATTTGATTATTTTAATCAACTAAAATTATTGTATAATTTAAAATAACAAATCTTTATCGTATAATTTTAATAAAGAAGTCAAAGTTAATCTGTTAGTTGATAAAAAAACCCATGTAAACGTCCGATAAAAATGTTAATGCTTTTGTTTTTTTTTTGTAAATAAAAATATTTACACGTTATACATTCGTTATCAATACAATAGCAAAAACAAATAAATTACACTTCTATTTTTTCTTATGTCACATTTTTACACTATGAAAAGAAGACCCTGGTTTTAAATTTTATATCCATATTTGAAAGATCACAAAAAACTGAATACAATGATCTAATTTTTATTTTTGCGCAGACGATTGTACTATTAGAATAGTAGATAAACTAAGACAAAGCTGGCGCATTTATTGATCTCAACAACGCATTTTACTGTGTTGACTTTTTATCTCCGTTATGAGTAGGCAGATTTAAACAGAACAAACGGCATTGTATTATAAATGTGACGTACAATAACTAGGTAAACAAAATCATGCGCAGAAGCAAAGATTAAAAGGCCTTAAGGTCAAACTTCGTTATTATTGGTCCAAATTGAACGCGGAAAAATGCGGTATATTTAAAATGTGACGCAGGATATATCTATATATATATAAAATTGTCGTGTCGCTGACTGACTGACAATCAACGCACAGCCTAAACCAGAGGTGATAGAGACGTAAAATTTTCAGTGTAGTTTCCTTTAGTAGTGTAGGGGAGCACTAAGAAAGGAATTTTGAAAATTCGCATTTTAAGGGGTTCAAAATTGGGGTTAAACAAATATTGACCCGCTTGAGTAAGTGCGTCAACCAAAAAATCGGCTGTGTCATCCCAGAACTTTCCCGGCTCAGGTGTGAAGAATTAGATTATTTTAATTACAAAATACAAAATTTCTGAATGGAAAAGTAAAATGTTGTTAAAATGAAATAAATTGCTGGAAAAAAATGGGTAAACATTGCAAAAAATACACAAATATTAATTAAAATCAAAAACGATAACAATTACTTAAAATGGCACCTTGTTATTATAAATACCAACAAGATAATGAATTATTTCAAAAAATGAAAAAAAAATTGTTAAATTTCAGCATAAAAACTATAATAAAAAAAAGAAAAAATGAAAAAAAACTAGACAAAAAAGGGAAAAGGGGGAAAAATAACAAAAAGTTAAAAAGTGCCAAATAAGACAAAGTAAAGAGAAAAAATGCAAAATACGCCAAAAAAGTTTTAAAATAGCAAAAAAATGGCAAAAAGGGATAAAAAACCAACAACAAAATAGAAGCAAATAAAAGCAAAAAAAGGTCAAAAAAGCTTAAAAACTAAAAACAAAATACGGCAAAAAAGTTCAAAAAAAAAATAAAAAAAGGCAAAATAGAGGGAAAATAAAGGTAAAAATGGGAAAAAAGGGAAAACCGAAAAAATCAGCAAAAAGTCAAAAAAATAGGCCAAATAAGACAAAGTAAAGGGAAAAAGGAAAATACGCCAAAACAGAAAAAAAAACATACAAAAAAGTTAAAAAAAAAGCAGAATAGAAGAAAAATAAAGGCAAAAAAAAGTTTTAAAAAAAGTCCAAACAAATATACGAAATAAAGGAAAATAACCAAAATACGCCAAAAAAGTAAAAAAGAAGCAAAATAGTATGGAAATAAAGGCAAATAGGCACAAAAAAGGGGTAAAAAAGCAACAAAAAATTCAAAAAGTTAATCAAAAAAAGTTTTAAAAAAGGCAAAAAAGTCACAGAACGGAAAAAGGGTAAAAACAAAATTAAAAGTGTCCAAAAATGTAAAAATAGGGGTAAAAGGGCAAAAAACGTCAAAATAGTAAAAAAAAAGCAAAATAAAAGCCAAATGGCAAAAAAAATTCAAAAATAGGCAAAAAAGGGTTCAAAAAGCGTCAAAAAAGGTAGAAAAACCAACAAAAAAGTCAAAAAAAAATTTAAAACCGCGCGAAAAGGTGTAAAAAGGCAAAAAAGAAAAAAAGGTAAAAAAAAACCGAAAAACAAAAAGCCAAAATAAAGAGAGGCAAAGGAGCAAAAATGGTAAAAAAGGCAAAAAAAAGTTTTAATAAAGCAAATAAAGGTGTAAAAATGCAACAAAAAATGGCAAGAAAGTTTAAAAAAAGTAAATCAAAAAATTTTTAAAAAGGGGGCAAAAAAAGTTAAAAAAAGGAAAAAATGGGCATAAGAGGGAAGTTAACGGGTACAGAAAATAAACTTTTATTTATTTCGACATCAACGCGAACAAAGTCGCGGGCAAAAGCTAGTATTTAAATAAAAATCAAAAGTAGAACAAAAGACCAAAGGTCATTAGCATCTAACTTCGTTATTAACAGTCTGATTTAGGTGGGACAAATGGTATTTTAATTGGGACACCTCGTAGATTCAATACGTAAAGAAAAATTTGTAGCAGTTTCTGAGTGTCATATTTTTGACATTTGAACGAGCGGAAATACTTTTGATTTAGTAAATAAATCAATTTTAAATCTTTAAATATTTTACCTTGAATAATATTATTTTATAGTATACCAAATTAATTCTTTTTTATTATGAAATCATTTTTAATGTTAAAAATTACGCAATAAATATTTGTCAAGAATATTACCATATTTTCTTATCTTATTGATAGCAACACGTGCATATAAACTCATTATCATCATATTTGGTCCAATAATAACAAAGTTTGACCTTAAGGTTTTCTAGTCTTTGCTTCTGCGCATGATTTTTGTTTACCCATTTATTGTACGTCATATTTATAATACAATGCCGTTTGTCCTGTTTAAATCTGACTACTAATAACGGAGACTAAAGGCCTTTGGTCTTTGGTGCCTGACAAGATTTTTATTTAAATATGTATCTTGCGTCACATTTGAAACATATCTGCCTACTAATAAAGGAGATAAAGAGTCAACACATTCAAATGCCTTGTTGAGATCAATAAATGCGCCAGCTCTGTCTTAGTTTATCTACTTAGAATTTAAATTTCAAATCTTTTCTTTTAACATTTAACAATCGAACAGGAAGGATGCTTATCGTTTTTTGTTATCATCAACGAAATAAATTTTTAAAGTTTACATCTGCATTGTTTTTCTTTGACACTTTTCCAGACTTTGTTGTTCATTTTGATTTTGAGTAAAAAGTTTCTTCACTACTGCAAATATTTATTCTTCTTCATTATTATTATTATTTTTTCTCTGCTTTTTTATAAAAAAATAACTTTAGTTTTTGATTTATAAAATATGGTATACAAGAAAATACTCTAGTAGTTAATGGAAATGTCTGGAAAAATTACTTAATAAAAATCCAATAAAAATACTTCCATAAATTGCGACGTTATTGCCGTTTCCTAATTATCCGTAATAAGCAGAATTTATTGTTGATTGACAATGCCAATGCCAATTATTTTTTACATTACATTCAGAACCGTCTGCCATAATTTTAATACCATAAAATAAAAATATTAGATTTTATTATTAATGATAATAATCGTTTATCCTATAACCTAGATGCAGATAATAAAACATAAATATACAATTATTAAAATAATTAAATCTTCGTTTCTTATGCCTGTCACTCATTGACATAATATTTTATTATAATTCAACATTTAAATGTTATACAAATAAAAAAAAAATCAAAAATTTTAAAACTAGATCGTTCAGCTTTTTTTCGTAATACTTTTTTTGGTTTACTTTTTTATGTCGAATTCAAATTAGAAATAAATTGTTTAAATTTTAAACCAATAACAAAAAAAATTCATAAATTTAAAACTTCACAAAAATATAAAAAAATTAATTTTTCCAAAGATTTTTTTTTGGTGGAATATTTAAGCTAAAAGGCAATCTTAAATATT
Source organism: Neocrepidodera transversa (assembly GCA_963243735.1). Lineage (NCBI taxonomy): Eukaryota > Metazoa > Arthropoda > Insecta > Coleoptera > Chrysomelidae > Neocrepidodera > Neocrepidodera transversa. The sequence goes on from OY725350.1 coordinate 19,448,150, forward strand.
CCACTAAGATAAATTTGGTAGTTAATTTTAAAAATAATTAAACTCTTTCGTCATTTTAAATGTTGGAATAATTAGGCTAACAGTTTAACCTAAATATTCCACCATTATAAATTTGCTGTTAAATATCAAAAATAAACTTCTGTAATAAAATGTTTTGTTTATTTTGTTTTTCAACATATTTTTTTTGGTGGAATATTTAAGCTAAAATTCAATCTTAAATATTCCACCAAGACAAATTTGATAGTTAATATCAAAAATAATTAAATTTTTTCGTAATTTTAAATGTTTTAATAATTAGGCTAACAGTTTAACCTAAATATTCCACCATGGTAAATTTGCTATTAAATATCAAAAAAAAGTATTTGAATAAAATGTTTTGTTTATTTTGTTTATTAGATCTCAGATTAGAATTTTAAATTTATACAGGAGAAATAGTAAGGAAGTTTTTACTTTCCCGACCCTCCTCCTAGAAGGGAAAGTATTGTGAACGAGCTAAAAAAAAATTCGAGATAAAAACGGAAATATCCATTTTCGGGTCCCCTGAGACGATTAAGACCATTTCCAGATGGAAGCCTGTCTGTCTGTCTGTGTGTGTATGTATGTGTGTGTATTCTTCCACGATAGAGGCCACACGTTTAATCCGATTGAGCTGAAATTTGGTACAGAGGTTTGGGTTACTTGTCGGAAGAACCCATTAGTTTTTGTACGACATCTGTCGAACGAAAGTATCACTATCAAAAAATGACACACGCAATATGTCACGGAATTGGACATGCAATATGTCATTTGAAAGTCCTTGAAAAACTCTATTCAGAACATTCAAAATTATTTCTCCAACTGTCACCTGTCAAAATTTGAAACTTTAGCATTAAATATCTGAAAAAGTATTAATCCGATTGAGCTCAAATTTGGTATATGGGTTTGGGTTACCTGTCGGAAGAAGCCGTTAGTTTTGTACGACATCTGTCAAACGGAAATATCATTATCAAAAAATGACACACGCAATATGTCACGGAATTGGACATGCAATTTGTCATTTGAAAGTCCTTGAAAGACTCTATTCAGAACAGTCAAAATTATTTCTCCAACTGTCACCTGTCAAAAATAAAAAATGTCAAAATTTGAAACTTTATCAATAAATATCTGAAAAAGTATTCATCCGATTGGGCTGAAATTTGGTAAAGGGGTTTGGGTTACCCGCCGGAATAACTCATTAGTTTTTGTATAACATGTGTCAAATGGAAGTGTCACTATCAAAAAACGACAGATGCAATATGTCACGGAATTTGACTTGCAATATGTCATTTGAAAGACCTTGAAAAACTCTATACAGAACAGTCAAAATTATTTCTCAAACTCTCACCTGTCAAAAATAAAAAAATGTCAAAAGTTGAAACTTTAACATTAAATATCTGAAAAAGTATTTGTGGATACTCGTCGGGAAAATTTTGGGGAGACACAACCGATTTTTTTTAAATTCGTCAACAAATGTCTTTTTAAAAAAATAACAATATTTTATAATGAAATTACGGGCAAATAGTTTCGGCGAAAAAAACCATCTTCAGGACTAAAAGGAAATACATATAATGTTTAAATCAGTTAAAAAATAAACAGTCTAAAATAAATATTTTTGCAATTTTGTGTCAATGATTCTTTAGTTACAATATAGACAATTAATAATAAAACACCCTGTATGTATATATAATATGTGTATACAGGGTGTTCCATAGTTTTGGTTTTAGGGGATTGCGTATTTTTAAAATTTGTTGTACATTGGATGAAGACAACTTTAAAATATTATTGATTTTACAGGGTGTTCTAGAAATGCGTGGCTAGTTATATATATATGGAAAAATATGGTAAATTTTTTCATTACAAACTTTACAATTTGTCTTATGAAAAATAAATGGAGATCATTTGAAGTACTTTTAAGGATTTTTTAAGGATTTTTCAAGGATTTTACAGGATTTTTCCGGAGTTTTCCGGAACCTTTCAAGGATATATTATAAATTCAATTTTTTATAAAAAATAAATGTAGATCATTAGATTTATTCAAGTACTTTTTAAGGACATTTAAAGGATTTATCAAGAATTTTTTTTAGGATTTTTTAAAAATTTATTCAGGGATCTGCTGAGGTTTTTTCATGACTTTTTAAGAATTTTTTACGGTTTTATCAAGGATTGTTCAAGGATATTTCAAGAAAATTATAAGAATTTTTAACGACTTTTTCAAGTTTTTCAGGACTTTTCTCACTTTAATTTTTTTATAAAAAATAACTAGATTAATAATTATTCACCCTGTATCAAAATATTAATAAAAATATGTATGCGTTACAGTTATTATTTAACGTTTACAGAATTCAAATAATTTTTAAATTAATGGAAGGAATTTTAAGTGATACACCATGTATATATTTAAAAATATATATATTTAAAGTAAGCGATGTGAAATTACTTTTAATATTTCACCGCTGAGTGTAAAAAAACAATAAGTAGGTTATTGCCAATTACAATTGTTTGCTTTAAATATTCAATGTTAAGTTTATTTTTGTAAAGTATAAATGTCTTTTTTAATTTGCAAGTTTATACATACTTGACTGATGAGCGATTGTTTCAATCTTAAATAAACGAACGAAATTTGTTTGTGTATTTTCTATTTTAGTATTTTAAGTTTTTTATAAAGACAAATGTGAATACTTTGAAGTTAAAAATAAAAAAGACCAAACGACCACTAAAAATCTATAACTAACTAAATTAGAATAATGATATAAGCTGGCGCTTGCGTGGGAATTTGGGAAAAAGTTTCATATATAAGTTATAGGGAATTTTATGCTCTATAACTTTGCACTAGAACATTTTGTAAAAAAGTACATTGTTTGTACACAAAATTTAAAAAAGGTAAAAAATTCTACATGTGTATTTATTTCGCCCTCTAGCCGCAAAAGTATGACGGAATCGAAAAAAGTTAAAGTAAATTTAATACTCTACAACTGAACTACAGAACATTTTACATTAAAGTGCATTGGAAAAGCTATGGAAAATCTACATGAATGTTTTTATCACGTAATCTAGTAGCACAAATAATGAAAATTTTGGAAAGAGTTTCGTTAAAAAAATTGTAGGGAATTTAATGCTCTATAACGTTGCAATACAACCATTTGTACTAAAGTGTATTATTTGTCCTTAAAATTTAAAAAAGACAAAAAATCTTACATGTTTATTCAATCAATGTCGGACTGGAGGACCTTTTACTGCACCAATTTAAACCAATGGTCGCATTTAAGGCATACACAAGCATTTCATAAAAAAAATCAGCTTGATTGGTCAAACAGTTCGGCAATTATCGTGGAAGATTACACACAGACAGACCTTACTCTGGAAATGGGCTCAATCTTCTCGGGTGACCTCAAAATGGATATTTCCATTGATATATCGATTTTTTTTTGCTCGTTCATTCTACTTTCCCTGTTTGTTTATAGTATAGAAATCTCAAATCATGATTTGTTTTAAATTTTAAACCACTTATATAAATAGATTTGCTTTCATTTTAGTTTTATACGTCATAAACTGCTCCATACGTTTATGTGTTTATTGCAATGGAGATTATTGCAACTGGAATGCATAATATAATATAAAGCACTGGTCCCTACTCGCTGTCTTGGATCAATTCTGCAATTATTGTTTAAAGCAAATGTTATTTTTTTTGATTAATTCTAAGAATGTATGTAAGTAACACATCCCCAACGACTCATTCATAATTTACTATTTGTTTACACGCCAACATTAAACATGGCCAGGTGAGGTGAGAGGAAAGTAGGAGTGGGGATGTTTGGGAGTGAGTATGACGTCACTTTTAAAAGTATATACATAGGCGTAACGGTAAAAGGTAAATTTCTTCGATATGGTGAAAATTAATAGTTAAAATTGCGGACAATGAAAAATTTCTCTCTTGGTAGGTAGAATGAAAAGGAAATTACTTAAAAAGTAATAATAAAATAGAAAAAATACAAAGAATGCCGCACAAACCTTATGGGAATTCACTACTTAAAGTCGAAAGTTTAGTATTTGCTGCGTTAACAAAAAGTCCCTTCTTATGTTTTCGAGGACGCTGCATTCAAATCTAATGTCAATATAATAAATATTGACAGCTGACAGCCGTCAACTTGCTGTCAAACAATGAGGATTAAGCAAAATTGATAAAATCTACATGTAAATATATGTTTTTGAGGTTGCTGACTTCAAAACTGATGTTAAAAAGACGATATTGACAGTTGACAGCCGTCAACTAACTGTCAAACAACATGCGATCATCAAAATTGATAAAATCCACATGTAAATGTTTGTTTTTAGGTTGCTGAGTTCAAAACTGATATTAAAAAATCGATGTTGATAGTTTACAGCTGTCAGATAACTGTCAAACAACAAGCAATAATCAAAATTTATAAAATCCACATGTAAATATATGTGTTTGAGGTTGCCGAGTTCAAACCTGATGTTCAAAAATGAATATTGACCGTTGACAGCTGTCAAATAACTGTCAAACAGCATGTAACACTCGAAAACATATGCGGGTACTTTTTTTATCGCAGCAAATTCTAAACTTTTGAAGATATTACCCTTTAAGTAGTAAATAATGGTGAAATCGTGGACCTTACGAGCTCCGTAGGAGCCAAAATAAGTAAAATTGAGCTTTGTGTCTAGTGAGACTTTTCTTCAGTATGCCGAAACGAACAACATATCCAAATTTCAGCGAGATCGGGAGATAATTCCCATAACGTTTGTGCGGAGTTCTTTATTAAAAATTCATCAAAATACTAATTATAGCTAACAGTTAAAAGAATGAAACTTTTATATTAAACAGTAAAATTTCCAATATTTGCTTTAATTATTAATAGAATTACCTATACCTAGAGGACATGTAATATATTAAAAACAACAGTTTAAGTTAGTCTTTATTTACCACAATAAACAAAACTGGAGAATACAAATACCAATAATTACATTCATACAAAAAATAATCTAAGCAAATACATTAGAGTATAATACGCAACAAAACTCCAATAAACATGTAATAAATTACTAAATAGTTGAGAAGCTTGGTAGAACTGTTCTTCATTCTTTTTGTAGTAACGAAACAAAAAGGAATATATAGTTCATAAATATCTGTTATGCTGTTTAACTGCGTAGGCATTTAATTAATGAAAATTCATTATAATATCTTAATATCTTCAACACTGCAGACTATCGAAGAGGAACCATAAAATAAGGGAAACATTATTCATGAATATATTATAAAATTATGTACATGTGTATATAATTATTTTGATAAATTTTACCATGAAATGGATTCTTTAAAAATTTTTGGTTGTAGTGGTTTTTTTTCTCAAAAACATGTACGAACTCCCATTGTTCAGAAATATAACCTTAAATAAACTTACTAGTGAAACAATAAAACTTCCATGGTCCAATTTTTTGCTCACTTCGCCTGTTTAACCATATTTATCTAACGTAAGTCTCTAAATCACTAATGAACTCTAAAAACACTAAATATTCGATTATTCCAAATGACATATAATGTAAGATGGCCTTAATATTTTACTATTAAACTTACAAATCTGTCATTTTGAATCAAACCCTAGTGCGCGCAGTTGCCAAATGGCAAATTAAATTATATATGAATTGAGAAACTAAACTATATATTGTAATGTATTACTGTTATGGATTATTAATTTTGTCACTGTTTGCATCGATTTAAAAATTAAACTTTTATAAATTTAAAACAATCATTTAAGAGACTTAAAGAGTCTTTCTGATCCTTTATTGAAATATACTTTAGTAAATACTCAAATTTAAAAATAAGTTTGGCAACAATGAACGATCATTGTGACTTTATACCTCTCGGTGGTTTAGACTGTGAGGTGTTGTTGGCGTCCAGAATTTTGTAAACAATGATATCTCTATTTTTATTTATCTATGGTAAGTAATGAACTTCATAATTAAACCATCATGTCTAACTTTGTTAAATCCTTGGGTCCCATCCATAAAAAGCATTTTTCTATGATATCTGTTATAAAGTAGTTGTACTTGATCGACCGTTGCATGTTTATCACAAAATCCAAACTGACGGTCGGTGTAACGAAGTTACTTATTTACCGTGATAATTAGAATATTTAAATTATATCACGCACAGACTTTATTAGTAAACGTTCCATTTACCAGCTGTTATTCTTTATTTATTTATTAACACACTGCCCAATTATAGAGCAGGAACAAACAGAAAATTTATATAAGCATACAGATTCACAAAAGAAATATTTACACAGCAAATAAAGACAGGCATTTCAAGATGAAGTTAAAAAGTGATATTTTATATAAATAGTTTTATAAGAAAATATGTCAATATCAGCACTAAGAGACACATGGTATGGAGCGGAGAATTTTTCAGAATATTTGTTCGAGATGCGTTTATATAAAAGAATTTCTCGAGCAAACTCTTGGAATGCAAATATTAAACATCTCTAGTAACTTTGTAGAGTCAATTATGTTGTGTATAATTTTAGACACGAGTATCAGTGTTGACCTTGGTGATCTTAGCTCCCGGCCGGCCAGCTCCAAGCTTATACCGAGGTAATATTAGCTCCCGGCACTTTTCCACCACGGTCAAATACTTTCACAAATTCATTCAGCCGATTTGGGGGTCGGTCTACTCATACAAATTTTCTCGTTTTATTAATTTGTTTATATTTTTTGTGGCGTTAAGAATAGGCGGTCACAAACAAAAATTAGCTGATTACATAGAGGAATGGAAGGACTTTTTAGACAAAATTTTTCGTTTACATATATCTTACCCAAGGGCCAGTTCCAAGAATCGATAAGTAGATTTTCGTAGCGGTCGAACAAATTTCAATATTTATTTTTGGAAGATATGTAAACGAAAAATTTTGTCTAAATAGTCCTTCCATTCCTCTATGTAATCAGCTAATTTTTATTCGTGACCGCCTATTCTCAACGCCACAAAAATATAAACAAATTAATAAAACGAGAAAATTTGTATTAGTAAATTCCAAATCGGCTGAATGAATTTGTGAAAGTATTTGACCGTGGTGGAAAATTGTCTCTTGGAGTTGACCTTCCGGGAGCCAAGATTACCTCGGTATAAGCTTTGAGCTAGCCGGCTGGGAGCTAAGATCACCGAGGTTCAGTGTTGCCAGGTGGGGAAATTTTTCAGTACCACAAACTGGATGAAAATGTACCACATTTTGCCTCAGCCTAACACATTTTAATATTCCATTCTATATGAACAATAAATACATTATTTCGATATAAATATAGCCCAAGGTGCAGAAGAATCATTTATTGTTGAGTGAGAACACTCATTCATTATCCAATAAAAAAAATTTGAATCAGAAATATACTCTCCTTAAGCAACTATGAGTTCTTTTTTGAATTCACCGAATGGAAATAAAAGTCAAATAACGAGAGAGACATAACAGAGGAACTAAAAGCAGAGTGACACAAATGTTTGGAAACATGCTTCTCTCTTTTCATAGTCATCTGCTGATTATTTCTTGTTTGAAATAATCCACACATGATAGACAGACAACCCTTTCATTCGAGACAGGACCACATAGACTTGACATCAAGGAATAGAGGCTTCGGTCGTCCCCAAAATTACAGCCAAGAAGACACCAATGCCCTTTGGGGTAGAATAGAGCAACAAAGGAGAGAGGAGAATGAGAAGCGGGGAATACGAGTCTCTAGACCGGTTTTCATGTCGAGGAGGCAATCCATGGGAGTGAGGGATTTTACATCAAAATCACTGATGAATGATTCTTCATTCTCGGGCTCATTGTATATGAATGGATGGAATAATTGATAATCACTGTACCTAAAAACTAATTTTAGGTACAACATTTATAAAAAGAGTACTACAGTACTTTTTGACGATCAAGAGTACCACATGTGGTACTATAGTACTACTCTGGCAATACAGATGAGTATATAACAATGCTTAACTAAAAGCTGACTCTGTGATGTGCCTATTGGAGGATAAATACCATCACTTTTCAAGCTAATCAACTTTAGAAACCGCCTTTGTGCAGCTATCATTATGTTATTCGCTGGGTACAAAGTGCATTGTGAGGACAACTGAAACGATCCCAGCGCTCGTAGTGGTCAAAATTTCGTGAAATCTGGCTCTTGTCATAAATAAACACGTCAAAATTAAATATAAAAATGGTTCATAATAGTTGTGTTGTTAATTGCAAAAATATAGGGAGAAATAGCAAGTGCAGATTTTGCACATTTTCAATAGCTAGTTGGAAATTAGAGAAAAGAAAGAAATGGATAAATGTAGTTAGGAGAAAAAAGTAAGTAATGTACAACCTACTTCTGTAGCACTGTAGCATGCTTACTTAGACGAATGTGTGTTTTATTTTACAATTATTCGATGTGATTAAATAACTTTTGCCACTATGTCTCAATTCTTTCACATCTATAACGTGACCAGCTGCGACAAGTTGCTTCCCTTTGTCCATCGTCCATCAATCTAGAAAATATTCATAAAATTTTATGTATTATTTGTTTGGATGTCAATGTCTAACCTAATCTGAGAATCATAGTTTTTGATATTTATTTACATGTCACAATTGTCGAGCCAGATTTTATGCAACCATCAGATGGCGTTTCGCCAATTGGTAAAATGGACTCCATCCACATTATTGAGGATTGAGACATATTCTAGCTTGGATCTTAAAAAAGCATATAGTATAGAGTTATGTTAATCTGTGCTTAATGATTAAATATGAAAAAAAAATATGTTGAAGTACGTGCTTTTAAAAAGACAAACGACATCGTATTTTAAATATTCAGATAACTTGATGATTATTCGTTTAAAAATAAACTTGTGTTTTTTTAATATTCATATATTTGTAGAAGCTATCTACAATGAGGTGGGCTATTTCTGTTATCAGGAAAAACGCAAATAATTAATTTAGCACCTTCTGTTTAAATATTTAATATTACTGATACATATATTTAATATTATTGAAATGCAAGTTTTAAAAGTAGTGAAGTAATAAATGATGTCAAATTCGAAATCAGCAAACAAACTATATTTATTTTCGGTTTAATGGTTTTAAAGTGTTTTCATGTTACTAATTAAAAAATACCAAAATTTACGTTTCTGAAATAAACTGTAAACATACTTATAGTAGTAATCTATTAATAATGTACTGACTGACATGTCATTAATTAAAAATAACAAATTTAACTATATACATGGTGTTTCATTGGAAGAGACTCATACTTCTCCCGCCCTGTATAATTAGGTTAAGGGTTTTTTTTATTAATTATGCCATATTCAGTTTACGCTCATAACTTATGGAGGCACCCACTGTATTTGTTTAATATTTGGATCACAAGTACCTCTAACTTGTTCAATCCCTAAAATAACACTCTGTATATAAAAAATTAAAAACATCTGTTAATTGATTCGAAAAGAATGGAGAAAATGGAATCTGATCATGTAAATTTTATTTTTCCGAATACAAATTCACAACTATAATTAATTAATTGATGTTTCAAATACAAAATTTATTTTATGATAATTGTAGCAATTTAACAAAAATTGTTTGCAAAAGAATGGAAATTCTCAGAAAAAAATCCAATAATTTATTTTTTATTTGGCTTTAGAAACAACATTTTAATTAAAATAATAACTGTCGAGACGTTATAAAAAAGTACTGACTGTAGATTAAAAAATAAAAAAAATGTAGTATATACGCGAATATTTTCAAAATTTTCTTAAAAAAATTGTGATTGTGAGAAAAGGGAGAGACCACAATTATAAGATTTTTTTTTAATTTTGGTCTCTACCTTTTCTCAAGTTACCAAGTCTTTTTATTCTCTTTTCAATGGTATTAAGTTAATATTGTAATTTTATAAATAATTCGTTTCAGCTTTAAAAACAAAATTTTAATTGAAATTTATAATTACATATTGTTTAGCCCCTGTAACAAAGAAACTGTCAACGTTATTAAAAGACGCTGAATGTAGATAGAAAGGGAAAGAAATATACTATACATGCAAATATTTTCAAAATTTTAGATAAAAAATTGTGATTGTGAGAGAAGGGAGAGACCACAATTATAAGGATTTTTTAATTTTCCTCATTATGGTCTCTTCCTTTTCTCAAGTTCGCAATTCTTTCTTAAAAATTTTGGAAAAATTCCCACTTAAAGTATGTTTTATTCTCTTTTTAATGGTATTAAGTTAATATTGTAATATTACAAATAATTCGTTTCTTGTAGCTTTAAAAACAAAATTTAAATCAAAATTTATAGTTATATATTGTTTAGCCCCTGTAACAAAGAAACTATCGACATTATTCAGAAGCGCTGATTGTAGATAGAAAGAGAAAAAAATATACTATACATACGAATATTTTCAAAATTTTAGATAAAAAATTGTGATTGTGAGAGAAAGGAGAGACCACAACTGTAAGGGTTTTTTAATTTTCCTTATTATGGTCTCTTCCTTTCTCAAGTTCGCAATTCTTTCTTAAAAGTTTTGAAAAAACTCCCACTTAAAGTATGTTTAATTCTATTTTCAATGGTATTAAGCTAATATTGTAATTTTACAAATAATTCGCTTCTTGTAGCTTTAAAAACAAAATTTAAATTAAAATTTCAATTTACATATTGTTTAGCCCCTGTAACAAAGAAACTGTCAACGTTATTAAAAGGCGCTGAATGTAGATAGAAAGAGAAAAAAATATACTATACATGCAAATATTTTCAAAATTTTAGATAAAAAATTGTGATTGTGAGAAAAGGGAGAGACCACAATTGTAAGGATTTTCTAATTTTCCTCATTATGGTCTCTCCCTTTTCTCAAGTTCGCAATTCTTCCTTAAAAATTTTGAAAAAATTCCCACTTATTGTATGTTCTATTCTCTTTTCAACGGAATTAAGTTAATATTGTAATTTTAGAAAATTTGAATTAAAATTTATAGTTACATATAGTTTAGCCCCTGTAACAGAGAAACTGTCGACATTATCCAAAAGCGCTGATTGTAGATAGAAAGAGAAAATAATATACTATACATGCAAATATTTTCCAAATTTTAGAGAAAAAATTGTGATTGGGAGAAAAGGGAGAGACCACAATTGTAAGGATTTTCTAATTTTCCTCATTATGGTTTCTCCTTTTCTCAAGTTCGCAATTCTTTCTTAAAAATTTTAAAAAAATTCCCACATATTGTATGTTTTATTCTCTTTTCAATGGTATTAAGTTAATATTGTAATTTTACAAATAATTCGTTTTTTGTAGCTTTGAAAACGAAATTTAAAATTCAAATTTCTAGTTACATATTGTTTAGCCCCTGTAACAAAAAAACTGAAGACATTATTCAAAAGCAGTGACTGTAGATAGAAAGAGAAAAAAATATACTAAATATACGAATATTTTCAAAATTTTAAATAAAAAATTATGATTGTTAGAAAAGGGAGAGAACACACTTAATGATTTTTTAATTTTTCTCATTTTGGTAGATTTTATTTTCGCGGTGTGCATTAAACAAAGGTGACAATTTTTATACTTAATTTCCAAGGTATCTTGTTAACCTTGTTATCGAGCGCAGAATATGGGTAAATTGACCCATATTTAAATTTTTGAACATCATACACACTCTGTATACAATAAATAATAAATTTGTTTTAAACAATATGGCATAAAAACACTGTGAAATAAATCTGAAATAAAAAGTTAAAAATAATAATTTTAAATACAACAAATTTATAAATTTCTGTTGGTTTTAAGTTACTTATTAAAAATCTATAATTTTTAATTTTTATCATTACAAACACAGTTAGTTATCTGTTCGTTTGATTTGATCCATCCGGTTGACATGAATCACAGCAATGTTTGAATAATTGCACAGTACTACCATGAAATTATGCAAATACATTTTTTTTCTAATTACGCTTATAAAATTGCAAATCAGTTACAACTGGGTGATCGAAAAGTAGAATCACATCCGTTAATTTTAAATTATGGACCTTGAATAGTAGAACACATTATGAACTTGGGTAATATGTATTATTAATTTTCCAATAATGTCAATTTTGTCTGGTCCGTAATATTAAAAAAAATGTATACTACAAAGTATATTTTACATAATGTTTTTATACAAAATTCATAAGTTTTTTTTAATCACTATCCCTTGAGCCTGCTCATTTAATAAAATATTTGGGCCCTTTACCATTTTGATCCTGATCCTATAAAAAAAAAACATTACTTATTCGGTCTGACCAATTCGTACTGGAGTATAGAGGCGAATTTACATGGGATAATTTATAGAAATGACCGTTAGATGGCGCCAGTGGTGGCGCTTACGAACAAAGTTGAAATAATCCGCAATATAAGTGTTGATCTAAATTGAACGCTGAAAACGGCGCTAAATATGAAATGTGAGGTAGAATAAATACATACGCAGAAACAACGTCAAAAGGGCACTAGGATAAATCTCCCTTGTTAATGGTCGGAATTGGACGTGGAAAACGGTACTATATTTAAAATGTGACGTACTTAGAATAAATACGCAAAGAAAAATCCTGCGCAAAAGCAACTCTAAAAGGGCACTAAGATATAGGTATAATAAACTACCAATAAATTGTAGCTTACTTTTATGATTACATAGAAGTCATCTTATTAGGGTTGGGTGCACAGGATTCATAAAGTACCTAGATAACAAAATAAGTTATAATATACAATTTATATTGATTTTTTTTTAATTTCTTTTTTTTTAACTTCAACGCCTCCACTACTTTCTTTTAATTATTTAACCAATATCGTACTTCCATATTGTATTATTTCTGCTACTTTCTCATTCTTTTCTATTCTTTGACAATCACATTTTTTTTAGACCGTTATTTTTTTTAACAATTTTTTTTTAAATCCCAAAATGTTTACCTACTACTTTTTTCAAACAATTTTAATTTTGACTTTACACCAACTCCAATGACAAATCAATTCATCTGAGAAGAAATGTCACTTAACTTGTCACAAAGAATTTAATACTTCAAATGGCTTAAGCAAAATGTAGTTTTATATTATTTTTAATATTATTTACTAAAATTTCTTTTATATTTGCATTTCTCTCGTATATTATAAATAAGAAAAACTGTTACAGCCAGTATCATAAATATCGGCAAAAGGGTCCTTTAAGTAAAGTACACTTTGTGGTTAAAGTCGACTTTCACTAACCTAAAAGTCTGGCCTGTATCATAATGCAAATGTAATCGCCTGTTAGGTAAAGGACACTTTAATTAAATATTGTTGTGTTGGCTGCACTGGAAATGGTGTTTCATGATATAAGTGACGTTATTTTGACAGAATTTTTTCGACTTAACCTAACTTGCTTGGGTTTATTTACTAGCGCGTTTTGACTGTTGATTTGTGTTTGCCGAAATATTTTTTAAATTGTTTTAAAATATCGTCAGCTTTTTTAAATTATGTTAGAGCAAAAGAGAAAGCGTAAAAAGAGTTCATTTCTTGCAACAAACCCAATACAGTATGCTTGGTTAATCGGAATCGGTCGAAAAATTCGATATCGTCATATTTATTTAAATAATGCTGCCGCTGTCTATATATTTTTGGTCTTCTCACTACGATATTTTCTTCGTCTTCAGAAGAGCTCGAACTACTACTTGAATCGAATACGTAATCTCCCTTTGTAATCTAAAGTAAAGCAAGTGTGGACGGTTTAAATTAATAACCTTTAAAGATTTGTAGGTTATGTTTCAAAATAAAGCTTACTTTAACCACGCAAAAGTGTCAAAATTGGGACTTTACAATAAAGGCGGCTTTTGGCTTAATCCTCCTTTAAAGTTGTATTATGGTACGGGTTTTATAGGTAAAAGGGACCTTTTACCCTTAAAGTATACTTTATATTAATTATGGTACTGGCTGTTTAATTTTTCTTTTAAATCTTTAGTACCATAATTAATTTCATTACAATGTATCTCTGTTATTAATGGTCTGAATCAAACGCGAAAAACGGTGCTTTAATATAAATGTGACATAGAATAAATGCGTAACGTTACTGCGCAGAACTAAAGACAAAAGGGCACTAGGATATATCCGCGTTATTAGTGGTCAGATTTAAACGAGATAAACGGCATTGTATTAAAAATGTGACGTAGAATAAATATGTAAAGTTACTGCATTAGAGTTAAACAATTATATATTATTATATTTATATTTCAGGTACAAATCTCCTATAAGAAAAAAAAGTTCCTTCAACAAAGTGCTGTGATATTACAACCAGAACGAATTCATCTGTGATCTATAATTTATTAAAATTAATTTAATTTATCATGCGACTTATCAGAAACGAAAATGACGAACAATAAACAAGACATCTTGGAAGAAGTTTGCGTCGACAGTGGTCGCAACGCTGACCAATTCGAAAAACTCTTAGGTAACAGATGTCAAACGGCTCCTACGTTGCCATCTTTACTTCCTGCGTCACAGATCTGCGGAAAAAAACTAGAAAATAGAAGAAAATCTGATAATAGCTTGTTGGGGTCGTTGAATAGACTGAGATATTCTATCGGATCCAAAGATGGTCCAATTCAAATTAATAATAGGATTAGTAGGTAAGTCGAATTTGTTTTTTAAATTATTAAAAATAGGTTATTAGTGAAAAGTAGATAAAAGAAATTGAACAAAATTTAGTTTTATACAAAACATTGAGTGAAATATATTAAAAAAATTAAAGTTTGACAAAATAATTTATCGCCATCTGTAAATCCGGATTTTTGTATGATTTAATTAAACAAGAAACATTATTATTAATTAAGTTATAATAAGAAAGGGAACACGTTGCTGGATCGAATTTTGCATCATCGAGATATTGAAAAGTTAATGGGCCGAATAGTTGTTGGGTCGAAAATCGTCCGTTCGAAAGTTGTTTAATCGAAAGGGTCTATGACAAATCGCTGAATGGACAAAACGCCAAATGTATACTCGGGTTTGTTGCGATGAAAGTGGTCAAATCGCCAAAAAGCTAGTCAAAACGCCGAAAATCTGAATACCCATGCCGGAGCCTTTTTAAGATTATAACAGTAAATTGCTTAGTTATACTAAAAACGTTTCTTGTTATTTATGTTGCCTTTTGACGTGGCTAAAAAGTAATTTCTGGATATTTCGATTCACCGTCTTTTTACACGACTTGGAAATTTGTTCACGTTCGGCGATTTGTCCAAAGACTATTTTCGGCATTTTGACCACTTTCGGCTATTTTTCCGAAGACTAGTTTCGGCGATTTGACCAGACTTACGGCGATTTGTCTATTCGGTATTTTCTCCATTAGGCGATTTATCCGGATCCCGATTGAAATATAGTTGGACCAAAATATTACTGCATCGAAACATTGTCCGAAGGGCTAGTGGGTCGAAATATCGTTGAACCGAAAATAAACACTGTGTGAAGTTAAGACTTCAGCCATTGCAAATACGTTCTTCCCGTTTTATTTTTCGACCCAACGATGTTTCGATGCAGCAACATTTCGGTCCAACAATATTTCCAAGGGAACACGTTACTGGATCGAATTTTGTATCATTGAAATATTGCAGTATCGAAAAGTTACTGGGCCGAATAGTTGTTGGATCGAAAATCGCCCGTTCGAAAGTTATTGGACCGAAACAAGGTATTTCCAAAGGCTAAAGTCTTAACTTCACACATTGTTTATTATAAAATATTCCTGGTTTACCAATTAATTTGACATTTAACCCCTTATTGCAATTAAATTATTATTTAAAAATTAGCTGGCATTTTCTTTAAGAATATGTAATTAATGAAAATTTAAATTTATTTTTATTAAAATTAATATCCAAACATTACCAAAATTAACGCAAGTGTGCAAATTTAAAAAAAATCTTTTGTATTTTTTACATATTCGTTAAATAGGCAAGTTCGACAATTTTGTTTTTTAACTGAAATCGAGAGATTTTATTATTTAAAAACGATCAAACCGGTGACGTCAGTAGCCATGAACGGTTCGCCCCTGGCCCGCTGCTGCGCTGTATTCACACACATTTTACAGGGTTACCGTTTTTAGTAAATTTCCTACTAAATTAGTAGATTTTTAAGAAAAATGAGGGTGTTTGATAGAATTTTAGTAGAATTGATAATAGACAGGTTCGACATTTTTTTTTAACTGAAATCAATATATTTTTTTATTATAAAACGATCAAAAAAAAATTGAGCGCAAAATATTAATATTTACGTCCGCTGTAAAATTCAGTAGATTTTTCAGATTTTCATTTAAAACTATATTTTATCGCTATCTATCTATGGTATATTTAAGGCGAGTGTCTCATCGCAGAAAAAATATTTTGTATCATCCAAACGTGACACGTGATTCGCTTCAATAAGTAGTTTGAACAAACGTAAGTATGAGCTCTAGTAGCAGCGTGGAATAGTGCTGGTTAGTGGTGCGAATCCCGCATACAGCATATCTTTTTTTTGCGTTTAATTGTTATATTTTACCTTTCAACCTTATTAAATATGTTTCAATAAACCGTATTCTACCAACATTTCAATAAGAAACTACCAAAATCACGAGTGTCTCATCGCAGTAAAAATATTTTGTACATACTTTTTACCTGCCCGGGGGATATGTATTTTTTTTATTAAAAGAAGTTTTGACTACCTAAACTAGCCTGTGTATTAAAAAAAAAATAAAAAAAAAATTTAGTAACGTTTGAAAGTAAAATATAACGATAAAAAGTAAAAAAAAGGTATGCTGTGTGCGGGATTCGATCCCGGACCCATCGCACCACTAATCAGCCCTATTCCCCGCTGCTACTAGAGCTCATACTTACGTTTGAACAAACTTATTATTTAAGCGAATCACGTGTCACGTTTGGATGATACTACAAAATATTTTTTCTGCGATGAGACACTCGTCTTAAATATACCATAGATATATAGCGATAAAATATAGTTTTAAATTCAAATCTGAAAAATCTACTGAATTTTACAGCGGACGTAAATAATAATATTTTGCGCTCAATTTTTTTTTGATCATTTTTAATAAAAAAATATATCGATTTCAGTAAAAAAAAAATGTGGAACCTGCCTATTATCAATTCTACTAAAATTCTACCAAACACCCTCATTTTTCTTAAAAATCTATTAATTTAGTAGTGTAGAAAGGTAATTATTTATTCACACACAAAAAAAATATATAATACTTATATCAAGTAGAAAATAAAATAATTAACTCTAAAAACAAAATTAAAACCAAAATTAGTTTTAAATATCCTTAGTCCTTTTTGGCGTCTCGTCTCGAACGATGTCCAAAGCGCTGGATTTTCGGATTGCCGTTCTCTTCGAAACGGCTGCTTATAAGCTGAATAGTTATGTAGGTGTGGGCGAGATGTTGACGTCACGACTACGGGTGCTGCATCTCTGCTTCCAAATGAGGGTTGCATACCTAGTAGTGCCGAAACTATTGCGAGCGGTTATATCCTCCCCCTCTGGTTCCGAAGTGTCCGGGAGGATGAGGAACCAGAAATAACAGTTAATCGCTCGCGTGGAGTTGAGGTGTCTTCGGAAGAGGAAATCGCTGAATCTCCTGTCTTCTTTCTTGGCCTACCACGCTTGCGAATTGGCTGTATAGGTTCAGGGGTATTTTCCTGGGAACCCATAAGTGGTGTAATGTGGGAGGCGTGATATATGCCGAGTGCTTCTGTAGGTGTTCTTGAATCTGCTACTTCGTAACTGGCAGGTCCACGTTGACGAAGGATTATGTAAGGCCCATCACGTCGTGGTGCAAGCTTGGATGTAAATCCTTTGGATGCATTACTTAGAAAATGTCCAGTGATCAGGACCTTGTCGCCAACCTTATATTTGAGATGAGGGCGACGATGTTCGTTGTGAATTTGCTGATTTCGATCTTGCTTCAACTCCGTAATTTCCTTCGAGGCCTGTAGGGTAGAAGCGAGTTGTAGTAACTTGGGCGTAATTTCTTCTACGAAATTTTCGTTTCTCACAACTGTGCTTAGATCGTCGGTGATATCTTGGGGAGCACGTAATTCTCTGCCGAACGTCAAGAAGGCAGCGGTTTGTTTAGTGCTTTCACAGCGTGCAGTGTTCATAGCAAATCGTATTGCAGGTAGATGCTCAGGCCATGTACGATGATCTTGTCCAACGAGTATGCCTAGTTGGGTTTTTAGGTCTCTGTTCTTCCGTTCCACCATGTTTGTCTCAGGATGGTACAGGGGGATAAAAGTTTGTCTTATTCCAAGACAATAGGTAAGTTTTTGCATTACAGATGATATAAACTGGGTGCCGTTATCGCTGATGATACGACGGGGTAATCCAAAACGTAAAAATATTTCGTTCAGTAGGTGTTGGGCACAGTTTTCCGCGGTGGCCTCGGCGAGTGCAAATAATTCGACCCACCGACTCGCAGTATCTTCCACTATAAAAATCCATTTCTTGCCGCTGGGTGACTCAGGCAGTGGACCAAAAAGGTCAACACTTAATACTTCGAAGCGTTGATTAACTACTTGCGTTTGCATTAATCCTGCGGGTTTCCTGTTGGCTGCTTTATATCGTTGACATTCCAAACAGGAGGCTATGTGTTTGGCGATGTCTTGTCTCATTTTGCTCCAAAAATAGCGCTTAGAAATTCTTTGCGTAGTTTTGTCAACACCGTAGTGTCCTGCTGTTGGACTATCGTGATAAGCGTGGAGAATATTCTTGACTTCTTCAGTCGGCACCACTAGCCTGGCTTCCTCATCGTCTTGATCGTCGGTATAACGATATAGTACCCCTTTATGCAGCAAATAGCCTCGGTTAATCCATTTCTGATTATTCTCGTCGTTAGAAACATCTTCTAAAGATTCTATGATATCCTTTATCTCTGAGTCTTTCAATTGCTCTTCTCGGATATCTTTCTCAGTCTTACTGGGAAGATCTACTTGAATGTGGCAAATCTGACAAGTATCAGAATGATTTCTGCAAGGTGGTCTTGAGAGGAAATCAGCTACTCGGTTCATTTTCCCAGGTGAGTAGCGAACATGCAAATTATAAGATTGCAGTTGAAGAGCCCAACGAGCCAATCTTCCAGTTGGCGTTTTCAGGGTAAGCAACCACTTCAGGGGTTGATGATCGGTGATCACCACTACTTCGGACCCTTCTATGTACCCCCTAAACTTAGAAATGGCCCATACTATTGCTAAAGCCTCTCGTTCCGTTGTACTGTAATTCTTTTCGGCGCTGGTCAATAACCTACTGGCGTATTCGATGGGATGCTCATCCTCTCTCTCCCCCTGCACCAAAATCCCTCCTATGGCATAGGAACTGGCGTCTGTTTTAATAATATAAGGTTGAGAGTCGTCCGCTTGTTTTAGAACGGGACTGGTTGTAAGGCAATGTTTCAATTTTCCAAAAGCGTCTTGTTCTTCTAATCCCCATTTCCAAACTGCTTTCTTCTTTGTGAGATTGGTAAGCGGGCGTGCCATTGTAGCGAAGTTTGGTATAAATCTTCTGTACCATGAGCACGTTTGAATAAAAGATAATAGTTGTTTCAAATTGGAAGGTGGCGGTAAGCCCACAATCGATATGACCTTCTCTGCGTCCATGACTATCCCTTCCGGGGTAATCTGATGTCCCAGATATTTAATTTGTTGGCAGCTAAATTTGCATTTCGATCTATTGACTCTCAGGTTGAATATTCGAAGTTGTGCAAAAACTTCTCTCAAGTCTTGGAGGTGCTGCTTGAATGAGGGAGATCTAATTATAAGGTCGTCAAGATATACAAGGAGATAAACATTACTTAATGTTATTTTAAATCTGTCCATGAGACGCTGGAATGTGGCTGGTGCGTTACATAGCCCAAACGGCATTCGGTTGTATCTATAAACACCAAATGGAGTGATGAACCCTGTTTTATCTTTGTCGTTCTCGTGAACTGGTATCTGCCAGTAACCAGATTGTAGATCTAACGTGGTCATGTAGGGTAAACTTTTTGCAGCGTGGAGTAGGTCATCGATTCGAGGTAATGGGTACCGATCTGGTACCGTAATACTGTTGAGACGTCTGTAGTCTACACATACTCTAATGTCTTGGTCCTTTTTGGGAACTAGGACTACAGGTGATGTCCATGGCGTATGGCTCTCTTCTATAATTCCTTTTTCCAGCATATCATCTAACTTCTCTCGAAGCAGTGCTTGGCGACTAGTGCTAAGTCTATACGGGGCAGCTGACCTAGGTGCATGGTCTCCAGTATCGATTCGATGAACGGCGTAAGTCGTTGGAGGGCCATCATTGCAAAAACTATCTTGGTATTGTGTGAGTAGTTCATTAAGTTCGAATCTTTGCTCTTTATTGAGCTCAGGAGCTTCGTCTGGCTGGAGCAGTATGTCGATACTAAATAGTTGAAGTTTTCTTCGTTTTCTAGGATCTTTCGGCGGACTATTGCTGTAGTATATTGGCATTGCATCTTGGAATATGCTGTCAATAGTACTAGGGGAGTAACCTGTTTCATTATTTTGCAATCCAGGAATTGGTGTTCGCCGTGGTGGCGGTGTAACTTCAATCTCACAGATTTTATACATTGAGTCCATTGGCTCTTCCGGCAATGGTGAAGCAAATATATTTAAGAACGGTGATCTCGACTCTGTTACCTCTGCTGAATTTAAGGACGTTCCAGGATCGGTGTCGCTTGGGGTCGTTGAAGGTCTGTACCTAAGTTCAGGAGTGCGCCCAGGAGATACGTTCATAAATTGGAAAAACTGTGTAGGATTGTCAGCGAAATACCAACATCTTTGGGGAATTACGAGAACCATGGCTGCCTTTTCCAAAAAATCAATCCCGAGTAAGGTTCGATTATCTTCGGCCTTAGGTAGGATGACGAAGTCAATATAAAAGTTTTTATACTGTATGCCTACATTAACGGTGGTGGTCAGTATTTCTTGTTCTTGACTGTGTCCGTCGGCGAGAGTAACATTAGCCAACCTGTTCTTAAATTTGACCGAGGGGATAGTCTTAAGTTGTTCGTAGAGGGATCTGCCGGCTACGCTGGTCCTGGCTGCCGTATCTATGTGAGCGATCCCCGAAATGCCGTGAATATCAATTGGTATTGTGGGTACCTGAGTGGTCAGATCTAATATCATGTTCAGAGAGTAAAAATTTACAGCTTGAGTGCTGATATCTGCATTCTTTCCTGCACAAACAGGGCAGTTACTTCGGTAATAACCTGGTTTTCCACATCCATAGCAGGTTATGCTGTTTTGGTGTATGGAGTCTAATTTTGAAGTGCTTTCCTTAGCTTGGGGATGTTTTCTGTCAGCTGTTTCCGACGCTAGTCGTTTTCGACACTCTTCCTGAGTATGTCCTCTGTAGTGACAAAAGTTGCACCTATTCTTTTTATTTCTGCTTGTTGTCAAAGATGAAACATTTTTATCTGGTTTTGTAATCTTATTAGACGCAGTTTCTGTTGGCCTAGATTCTCGTTCTACGGACTCCACTTCTCTGCCTCTCTGTAACAGCTCGGCAAAGGTGTTACAATTGTCTCGCGTTATCTTTTTGCGGATATTAATATGGAGTAGACCAAATAACATGTCGAGTTGCGTTGACTCATCGTGTCTCCCGTGTGGTAGTTGTGCCAGGAGGGCTCTCTTTTTGCAGATGAATTCATCTATTGTGGTACCAATCTGCTGGCGTTCACAAAAAATATCTAGGTAAACTTGGTATGAGGGCTTGGGTGGTGAGAAAGCTGCTTTAATCAGTGCGGTGGCTTCATTCCATGTTGTAGCCTCATTTTTTACCCCTTGCCACCAAATTGAAGCGGTGCTAGTTAATAATAGTGGCAGTCCCTTAAGGGCGTCGCCGTCTGTTATTTTTTCGACCTCCTTATATATCGTAGCTGTTGTAATAAACGTATTTACAGTAGTATCACATCTCGTTCCATCAAACCTGGCTGTGCATTTACTGAAAGAACCATTTGTTGTTGCTACCGGATCTGGCTTATTAACCGTTAGAAGTAGCCTTTGAAATTGTTCTTCAGACATCTGCATTGTGCTGATTGAGATTTTCTTGTTTTGACGCTTGCTGCGACGCCTACGACGTGGAGTAGTTGTAGTTTCCGAAATCTTGAATAACCAATGTTTCTCAGTGTAAGATCGATTTAAAATTCCGACAAACAACGCCAAAAATATTTAGCTGATGTTTATCTAAAATTAAAATTGGTCTTGCCGAATCATCAATCTTCGCAAACAGTAGTAGAGAAGCTCGGTTTCAGATTTCTGTCTGACAAACAATGCCAAGTAATCAGCTGTTGTTTATCTAGAACTAGAATTCTAGAAACCTAAAGCTAAAGCTTTACGTTGGGCGCCAGATGTAGAAAGGTAATTATTTATTCACACACAAAAAAAATATATAATACTTATATCAAGTAGAAAATAAAATAATTAACTCTAAAAACAAAATTAAAACCAAAATTAGTTTTAAATATCCTTAGTCCTTTTTGGCGTCTCGTCTCGAACGATGTCCAAAGCGCTGGATTTTCGGATTGCCGTTCTCTTCGAAACGGCTGCTTATAAGCTGAATAGTTATGTAGGTGTGGGCGAGATGTTGACGTCACGACTACGGGTGCTGCATCTCTGCTTCCAAATGAGGGTTGCATACCTAGTAGTGCCGAAACTATTGCGAGCGGTTATAGTAGGAAATTTACTAAAAACGGTAACCCTGTAAAATGTGTTTGTATCATGAATATAGCGCAGCAGCGGACAAGGGGCGAACCGTTCATGGCTACTGACGTCACCGGTCTAGTCTCGCGCACAGGTACCGTTTTCCAGCCACCCTTGATTTTAAAATGCATACAGCCGACGTAAATATTAATATTTTACGCTCAACTTTTTTTTGATCGTTTTTAAATAACAAAACATCTTGATTTAAGTTAAAATAAAAAAAATAAGAAAAATGCCGAACCTTCCCATTGTTTTATTTGCAAGTTTAATTAAAAATTAAATATAAATTTTTCAAAAAAATATTATTTACCATACCAATTTTTTTATTTTACCGTTTTGAAAAAATAGACCATGTACCCCTTCTTAATTTTTCCACCAAACGATGTTTGGGTGTATCAATAATTCGGTCCAAAGATATTTCGACCCAACGATATTTCGATTCAATAACTTTCAAACGGGCGATTTTCGATTCAACAACTATTCGACTCATTAATTTTTTGATGTTGCAATATTTCGATGATGCAAAATTCGATCCCGCAAGGGTCACTAATAGGAAATAGTAAAAATTACCGATTTGTAGCAGTACCTGTAATTATTAGTCTAGTCAACAAGTGCTTTTTGGGTCAAACTTTTTTTCCGCCTCCGAAAAATATCAGCGAGGTGTCATTAAATTCGGAATAACGTGTTGATGATTTTTGAAAAAATCAAGAGCCGCTTGCAAAAATTGCAAAAGTTATAAACAATTAACTAAAAAATAAAAATGGGGTTTGGTTTTTTTGCAAATATCTCAAAAACTATTTGACATTTTTCAAATTTGAAAAAAGATTCAAAAAGAGGAGGAAATTTTCCAAAAAAAAAAACTACCTCCCGGAACTGAAGGACCAATATTTATAATTTTCCCAGACTGTTGAAAATACGACCGAAAACGTTTCCCCTACTTTTTACTTTCTTTTTGTTTCAAACTTTTGTTTTCACTTTTTTTCCCTTTATTCCTCCACTCATTTTTCTTCCTCCATTCCCCTCTTATTCTCCTACCTTTTTGCCACGTTTTCCCCTACTATTTCTTTGTTTTAAACTTCCCATTATTTCCTTACTCTATGTTTCCCTTCCTCTTTTATTATTATTTCCCCTCCATCCACTTCGACCCGAGAGAAACAAGGTTCGAAGCAATTAAATGAATCATCTTTTTTCCAATTTCCTCCCCATTTTTTTTTCGCTACTTTTTTACTACTTTTCCGTTTTTGTTTTCCCACTACTTTTTATTATTTTTTTGTTTCAATCTTTTGTTTTCACTTTTTTCCCTTTATTCCTCCACTTTGTTTTACCCCACTTTTTTATTAATATTTCCCCACCATCCACTCTGAGCCGAGAGGAGTGAGGTTTGGTGCAAACAAATCATTCAAAAAATTTCCTCCTTTTAGGTAGATTTCCATATATGGAATCTACCTATTGTAATCGATTCAATGATGGGATCCAGAACCGGGAATAGGGGCGTTACGCCATTTATGACCTTCTGAATAAGAATCATTAAAAAAAAAATTATCGGTATATATCTATATAGATGTATGTATGTGTAGACATTCCGTTCCGGCACGATAGAGGTCGCAATTTTTGTCCAATCGACACCAAATTTGGTACAAAAATTCTTTGGGGCCGTAATGTGTTGCCTATTGAAAATGGGCATTCTACCTCTAAGAGGTGAGAATTGGAGGGGGTTTAGATCTCCGCCATTTTTGAAAATATTAAAAAAGATCATTAGAATTTTTTCATGCTCTAATTATTATAAAATTAATTTATCTGAAACTTTTTTCATTCACATCGCGGGGGTGGAACTGGAGGGGGTTGAAGTTTAAAAAAAAATATATCTCCGCCATTTTCAAAAATATTGAAACAGGTCATAAGGCTTTTTTTATGTTTTAATTATTATTAAACTAATTTGTTTGAAACTTTTTTCCACCCGATCCACAAGGGTAGAACTGGATGGGGTTGAATTGTCAAAAAATTTATATCTCCGCTATTTTCAAAAATTTTGAAACAGGCCACAAGACTTTTTTATAATCTAATTATTATAAAATTAATTTGTCTGAAACTTTTTTTAATCGGACCCAAGGAGATGGAATTGGAGGGGGTTGAAAATTGAAAAAAATTCATATCTCCGCTATTTAAGAAAATATTGAAACAGGTCATTAGACTTTTTTCATGTCCTAATTATTATAAAATTTATTCTTTTGAAACTTTTTTTGATCTGACCATATCGTGGGGTGGGGAAAGATGAGTCTCAAATTCAAACAACAAAAATCTACCTCCCTCTGTTGACCCTACCGACAGGAATTTTTTTTCTTACACTTGACCTCCTTTTCCCCTATTTTTGTACTAATTTCTTTGTTTCTTTCATTCATTTTTTCTTTCATTATTGCTCTACTTTATTTTCCCCTACTTTTTTATTATTTACCCACCATCAATTTTTTTTTGCAATTTCTCCCATTTACTCACTTTTCCTACTTTTTTACCACTTTTACCCCTCTCTTTTTCCCATACATTTTACTAATTTCTTCCCATTTCTCCTTACTTTATTCCCCTCTCCTATTTTACTAATTTCTTTGCATCAAAGTTTTTCTTTTACCCTAGTTTTTCACTTCTCCCTCTTTTTTCTCCTAGTTTTTTTCTTCAATTATTCTTTACTTGATTTTTATTTTAGTTATTTATTTATTTTTCAGCTTGACTAAGTGCGGCCCACTTTGGACCTTTAATGAATAAATATTATTTAAACTTATTAAATATAGAAATTAAAAATTGAAAAAATCCAGGCATCTACTGGATAGATTTATGAACAATAATCCGCGGTTAAAAATTTTTTATTGCGATTTTTCTATCAATAATGAATTAGTTAATTAACAATTTTTTTTACTTCAACATGAACATTGTAAGTGCGATAATTGTGCAATAGCAAACATGATTTTTTTTCTTCCTTTTTTGGACCTATTTTTGAAAGGTCTCAGAAGAGATTCCCGTTCGAAAAATTAAAAAATTCTTATTTTTCACTTTGTTATTAACAATTTACTTGGGTTAAAAATTAAAAAGCTTGATTAATCATTGAAAAAATTTTTTTTTCATATTACTATTAATCCGTTTTTTATGAGTGACATTGAAATAAGTTATTGTTCATAAATCTATCCAGTAGATGCCTGGATTTTTTCAATTATTAATTTTCATATTTAAATAATATTTATTTATTAAAGGTCCAAAGTGGGCGACGCTTACGCAAGTCAGAGTCCTCGTTTTCTGCCATATTTGCAACACTCTGGGAAAATTATAAATATTGATCCTAGAGATCCGGAAGGTATAGTTATAATCATCTACACGCTATTCCGAATCGAATGACACCTCCTTTATATTTTTCGGAGGCGGAGAAAAAAGTTTGACCCAAAAGACAAGACTATATAGGGCATTATTTTTCAGAACATTCAGCAAATGATAAAATATAATTCATAAAAATCAGAACATGATTAATTACACTTAAGTGTGACTAAGTAACATGCACAGCGTCACAGGGTATTAAAATCTTTAAAAAATAAAATGTGATAACGGTGCATTTATTATTTCAATAAAATTATCTAATCCTGGGAATCAAGTTAATACTTTTGAAAACGATTATAGTTATCAAGAGATTAATAAAATTGATATATTTTGATTAAATACGTAAAATGTCTGACAACTAATAAGTTGGAAAATCTAATTAAAAGTCAAACTTAAGACAAAGCAATAATTTTAAATACTACTAACTATAAATATATAAATATTAAAAAGACAGCTGAAATGGTGTATTGTTTAATGCATTCTTTAAAAAGTTTATTTATTTAATTTATTTTAAATACGAAATTACGCACACAATTCTAAAGATAGAAGAAAAATTATAATCAAGTTGGTTTTTTTTTTAACTTCAAACAAATCAAAACATTTTTTCTGTCTTTCATCGAAACTTTGTTCGTCAGGTATTAATTTAAATAAAAATTCTATAATAGCATTTAATTTAAATTAAATGTGTAAATAATAGATCTAACAGAATGATGTAAAAATGTTAAGTTTTATAATGTTAGTTGAATTTTAACACCTGTAAATTAATTATGTTTCAATAGTTTATTTGTTCGATTTTTTTATGTTAGAATTATTTATCAGTGTGAAACTTTTATGTTTAATAGATATGAGATCATTACCAAAAATTTTTTTGTTTTAATAATAAATATTTAAAAAACAAATCGGGCCTAATTAAGAAATATTTTATAAATAATACCAGTGGCGTCCGTTCTATTCTACTCTACGCCACTAACTAACGAGTTTGAAACCATACCCATATAGATTGAATAATTAAGACTACAAATTATTAATATCGATTAATTTCAATTAATCTCTAGAGAAAGTAAGGACGAATCGTAATTGAATTGTCCTGTCTCCGACCGGTTTGTTTTTAATAGTAGAAATCAATATAAGAAAAGCAAATTAATGATTTTCACCTTTAACACCTTAACTGCTAGAAATATCCCCGGCGATTTGTAATGTGATATGATTGATACGGGAACCATTAATCGTAAATAATTAGTTAAATTGCGAAATTCATTGTTATAACTAATTTAAAAAAAATTTCATTTCTGGGGTGGACTCTACAAAAAATTAAAAAAATAATAACATTACAAAAAAAATTGAAGGGCATGATTTACTTGACGAACAGATACACCTGAGGGGCAACATTGTGGTTGGAGGAAGCAGATTTTATGATTGGGGGCGTGGCTTATACCTTTTGACCACGTTTCTCGGTCTCTACCAGGGTATTATTAATGCTCGTTAAAATCTGTGTAGTCGTGCAGAAGCAATATAATTTAAAATACTGTTTTGCATCATATACCAAAATTCTGTTTCTCAAGCAGTTCTAGAGAATATGTTATTTATTATTATTATTTTAATTACAAAACACTAAGCATTATATTAATTTATGGAACACATTAAAAATAGCGAGCCGATGGTGAATACAGCGTGACCATAATTTTTGGAACGAATCTACCACGAGACTGAGTAGAAATCTACCAAAAACTACCAACTCAACTCTGAGTAGAAATTTACCAAAAACTACCAACTCAACTTTAGATATCTACCACAAATCTACTTCCGCGTAAATATCATAGTTACAGACTTCTATGTAATAACTCAGTTAAAAAATGTAAGAGGGCGACACTCGATAACTAAATAATTAGTATAAAAATAATTCGAAGGAATACAAAAAAAAATTACAATCCGTGCTAGTTCCTAAGAATCCAAGCAAGTTTTTTTATGTTTGGTAGTAGCCATGTGTTCCTTTAAAGATGCCGTCCGAGAAAGTATTTTGCAATTACATGCTTTGCACTGAGCGTTTTCATTATCTTTATCTTTGGATTTAGTAACCCAAGATAAAAATTCAGGATCTTCTTCTCATGCTGCTCTGTATTTTTGTTTCATTTTTTTAATAAAAAACACAACTGCACGATAATAAAAATGTAGGAAAAGAATTAAGAATTCCTAACCTAATTAATTAATCCCAGATGTCCCCCAGAATCCCACAGACATCCACTACCTAAGTGTGCCATGCGTGATTGAGAGGAAGGAAACTGCATGCGTTTTACATTGGTTATACCATTAGCCGTTAGATGGAAAGACTGTAACTATAGAAATCGCCGAAAGATGTCAGAATCGACCAAAATCTACCACAGATTTTTTTCCTACCAAAACTTTCTGGAAAATGTCGAAAATCTACCACGAAAGTAGATTTTTACCACGTATGGTTACGCTGGGTGAATACGTCTACCGAATTGATAATTCAATGTTGATAATGACATAAGCTGCGCATGCGCACGTTGTATATCATACTGCTACAATTAGGATCTCCTAAAATCACGTGTGAAAACTATTGGGAATTCGCGAAAATGTTTCATACAATAGTTGTAGGGAATTTTAAATGTTTATTTTTCTCGCCATCTAGCGGCGAAACTATGAGGAATTCGATAACAAGTTAAACATAAAAGTTAAAGAAAATTTGATGCTTTACAACTTTGCACAAGAAAATTTTCCACTAAATGCATTGTTTGTCCTCAAAATCAAGAAAAACTGGAGAAAATCTATATGGACATTTTTTACGCGTCCTCTAGTGGCGCAACTATTGGAAATTCTGGAAAAAGCTTAAGACAAAAGTTGTAGGGAATTTTATGCTCTAAAACTTTGTACTACAACATTTTGCACTAAAGTGTATTATTTGTCCTCAAAATCAAGAAAAACTAGAGAAAAAATACATGCACATTTTTTACGCGCCCTCTAGTGGCGCAACTATTAGAAATTCTGGAAAAAGCTTGAGACAAAAGTTGTAGGGAATTTTATGCTCTAAAACTTTGTACTACAATATTTTGCACTAAAGTGTATTATTTGTCCTCAAAATCAAGAAAAACTAGAGAAAACATACATGCACATTTTTTACACGCCCTGTAGTGGCGCAATTATTGGAAATTCTGGAAAAAGCTTGAGACAAAAGTTTTAGGGAATTTTATTCTTTAAAACTTTGTACTACAACATTTTGTACTAAAGTGTATTGTTTGTCCTTAAAATTTAAAAGAAGTAAACAATTGTTACATGCGTATTTAATCAATGTCGGTCTTGAGGAGCTTCTACTGTACTAATTTTAATCAAAAATTAATGGTTGCATTCCAGGCACACACCGACCCTTCATACCAAATTTCAGCTTTATTAGTCAAACGGTTCGGCAGTTATCGTGGAAGATTACACACAGACAGACCATACGCTGGAAATGGTTTCAATCTTCTTGGGGGACCTCAAAATGGATATTTCCATCGATTTTTTTTTGCTCGTTCACCTTACTTTCCCTTTGATGGGTCCGGGAAAGTAAAAAACAAAAAAATTAATCAGTACATTTTTATGACAAAGAATTTTCTACAAGTGACGTTCTTACTTGCATTTACTTCTAAGTTGTGAATTAGCACTGTTAGATTATTTTTATAAAAATGATTTGGTCAGAATGCTATTGAACAAAGGAAATAAATTGTATATCCCTCGTAAAGTAAAAGTCACTCATAAAACTCGATTTTGTTAATATTCCGTGAGGGAGCCACTTCTTAAACAGAAACGAGACTCATTCTAGTAAATGTAAGGGTTTCGTAGTACCCCAATTTTTTTTCTTATTTTTGATTAAAAAAAAAATGTTTATGTGTAGATAAAGTTTACAGCTTTGCTTCTACTCTCAAAAATTAGAAAAATTTTAACTGCTTTTTTTGAACAAAATTCGTAAACTTGTTGAACATTTTTAGGTTTTTATTGATTTTCACGATTTTTTTTTTAGAAAAAACTAAAAAAATTGTCTTCTATTATATCTTTTTTTTTTTATTTTTTATACTTATTTTTACAAATCGAACTTTTAATGTTTTAAGGTATATAATTCCATCCATCAATACAAATCCATTCCATATACAATTTTTTTTAAGTTACAAGTGACAATTTTTTTATAAAAATTTCAATGACATTTTCCCTTTATTTATTATTTATTTTTATCTGGTTTTTTTTTGATAAAAATTTTTCTTACTTGATTAATAATAAACTTTAAAATCATTTTCAAAATTATTTTTTTATTTTCATAATAATAATAATGATGTTCAAAAAAAATAAAAATAAGACTTTATATTTCACAATTGTTCAAAACTCATAAAAAATATTTCATTACATCATATTTCAAAGAATAATAAAAAAACTCGTAGTCATACCACAATTATATAATGTTGAAAATTTAACAACGAGAGGCAACATATCTCGGACATTCGATTGCCATCATCAGGTCTATAATACAAAATGGTACGATACATTAGCAAAAATTACATGTGGTATTATATCAAAAATTAAACTTAAAATTATTTACAATCCCGGATAATTTTTTTTTACAAATTCAATAGCCGCTCCAAACTTTAGGGCTGAGTGTGATGTAACAGTGGTTGAAGCCGTAGTGCACCCCACAGAAAATTGAAATTTAACAAATTGCGTTTTAATTAAAACACCATGCGGCAACTAACTAAATGACAAGTGACAAGTATCAATTACATTGAATATGAGACCCAACTAACATAGTCCAAAAAGACCAAAAAGAAGAAGAGAAGAATCAAAAGAATGAGGTATCAGACATCATATTTACTTTAGTTTTGTACCAATTACAAATTAAACTGATAGAAATTGGTAACTCGTCAGCAATAAATTTAATTTACCATAAAAAAAAGAGTAGTAAAAATAAAAAATTAAATTGATGAATGTTTGTTACGTCAATTTTTTTTAAATTTATATATTGAAAAAAAAAACTCCACCAACGTTTAAATGTTTGCATACATAATTTTTAGACGATACAATATAAAATCAATAATTAATAACTCTAATCATTTATATTTTTCGTAATTAAAAAAAAAAAAAAATTTAATTCAAATTTTTGTTTAGCTCGTGTAACAAAAAAACTGTCGACGTTATTAAAATGTGCTGACTGTAGATAGAAAGAGATCAAAATAAACTTGATATGCAAATATTTTCAAAATTTTAGATTCAATATTGTGATTGTGAAATAGGAAGACATCACAGTTGTAAGGATTTTTTTTAGTTTCCTCATTTTGGTCTCTCCATTATCTCATGTTTACAATTTGTAACACTCTTTGCGGTATTAGTCCAGGTTTCGGATTGCCTCGGGCGCCACCTTCTGTTTATATTATGAAGGCCACTTGCACGGGCAGCGCCAGTGAAGAAAAAAATACTCCAGCAGCGGGATTCTCAACCGCTATTCGTTATCTACCTTCCCAAGGAGCAGCCGAAAGAT
The DNA here is from genome assembly GCA_963243735.1 of Neocrepidodera transversa. Classification (NCBI taxonomy): domain Eukaryota; kingdom Metazoa; phylum Arthropoda; class Insecta; order Coleoptera; family Chrysomelidae; genus Neocrepidodera; species Neocrepidodera transversa. Next base: position 19,479,791 of record OY725350.1, read on the forward strand.
CGATTCTCAATCAACTCGATAGCGACTAGTCAATTTCAGTCGGTAAGTTGACAGGTACAGTTCGCGCATCTGATTTGCGCATACTTTTGGGTAAAGTTCGGCTATTGTCAAGATTGACTTTTATTTATTGTTGCCAACTCGCCGAATATTGTCTTGGTGAAATATTTATCTTTGTACGGTTACGTTGTATTGTTTGTTTAGGATATATATAATAGCATATGATTTTGATTGTCCAAGCGACATCTGTAACTTTGTACGCCATAAAGATAATATTTATTTATGTCCGCGCTTTATATCATTGTTAAAATTCCCTGTATTTATTTGAAAAACACATGCTGGCTCTGCAAAACCGGACCTAACTTTACACCCGAAAAGATGGCGCTAGGTCACTAAAAATGACTGACAGTTGCCAATATAATTTTATTCGGGGTGTTCGGTGGCTTCAGTTGAGAAAAAGATACTCCAGGGGTCGTTACGGTATCGACCAAATCAGCGGCGACCAGGAGGGCGGTCTTTACTTACCCCACTGGGTTGAGTACCTATATATTTGCTGCTAGTATCAAGGTATCACAATAAAAATCATTAATTAAAAAAAAATAATTGTTTATCCGGTGACGAATCGGAAGGTGCGTGCACTACTTCCAGGTTGGCCGGATTCTGGACTCCGGTACAATGAACAATCAAACTTGGTTTCAGCTCAGCTTAAAAGTCGCTGGTTGGTTCTGGACTGGTTCTCAGCTCGAACTTAGGGATGTTCGATCTAAATCGATTATTCACAAGATCGATATTTTTATCTGCGATCTTGTCATAAGCGATTAATCGGCGTATCGATTTTTTTATTAAAACATGGCTCAACAAAGATCAGATGTTCCCATATTCTTAATGCGACATCGTAACGTCTAGTATATTTAAATTCAGACATAAACAGTAAATTACAGATGTCTTGAATTAATAAAAATAAAGCAACCTTGTAATCTTTTCTGTTTATGTATATGTAATAAGCTGCGCAGGGCCTTGTGTTGTCACCACGGTGATAGCTTTAAGTCCTTACGTCCTATATTTTATTGCGTTTGGCAGCGCGACTGTCACCAGCTCTTGGCAGCCCGAGAAAAAAAAAAAAAAAAAAAAAAAAAAAAAAAAAAAAAAAAAGAGCGATCGAGGTGACCGAGCGAATTCCGCAGTTTTTTTTACTGCGCGTTTAAGTATATATAACATCGCTTTCTTGAGCAATAATCTTTTCCTGTCCCTCCTAATATTAAAAAAAAATATTTAAACTTTTGAAATGGCGAATTATGCTGGTGTAGCGTTTTCAGCCTGCTACTTTATGTTTAAATTTTGTTATTTCTTTAAGTACAGGGTGATTGTGCTTTAGCCGGTTTTATTTGAATAAAGAGAAAAATTGTTAATTTTTGATTATGATATTTTATGTGCCGTTTATTACATATATTACTGTTGTAATTGTAAATAAATAAAATTTCATAGTTTCAACTGTTATGACCACAGAGTGGTCGTTTCTGTCGAGCCCCCACGTAGGGTGGCTAATTTTAATTCTCCTTTTCCTTGATATTGAGTCCCTTGTAGGTGCTGTCCCTATGCGTGGAGAATCACTACTACCCCCTAGAGAGCAACCTGTTTTTTATTTAATTATTTTTAATTTCATAAATATTTTCAATTTATATTATTTTTCATTACTTTTCAAGTACCATTATGTTTAATTTTATCTACTTTACCTTCTACCCTTAATGGGTCCTTCAATTATTATTTTTCTTCCCTTGTTAGTACTTAATATTGGTAAGTTTTGTTTTTTAAAATTCTTTATATTTAATAACTAATTGCAAACGTTTGTATCTTTAGGCCTGATGATGGTCAGTGACCGAAACTAGTACTCTTTTTACAATAACATTTTGTGGTACCGTACTTTGTGCTTTATTACCTTAAATTTTGGACCACATTTGAGATATGGATAACCTTTGGGAATTAAAATAAAATTGTTTGTATAAATATTAAATTATAAGATCGATTTTTTCGATTCGATCTTTAATTGGGCGGATTATAAACTATCGATCTCAATCGATTCAAAAGATCGATTTTTTTAAAGAATCGCACATTCCTAGTTCAAACTCGGACTACCACGCGAACTCCAACTGGGACTCGGACTTCGGGTTGCCACTGCAACTACCGACAACGGATTTTGTAATGATTTTTTTTATTGTCTTTATTTTGGTCTCTCCCTATCATGTTTACAATTCTTTCTTAAAAATTTTGACCATTAGTATGTTTTAATGGTATTAACTTCATATTGTAATTTTACAGATAATTCATTTTTTTTTCTAGCTCTGAATTGAATTAAAATTTCTAGTTAAATATTATTTAACCACTGTAACAAAAAAACTGTCAACGTTATTAAAATGTGCTAGATAAAAAATTGTGATTTTGAAAATAGGGAGAGATCACAATTTTCCTCATTTTGGTCTCTCCCTTTTCTCATGATTACAATTCTCGCCCAAAAATTTTGAAAAAAATTGTACTTATAGTACGGTAAATTGTTTTTTCATTTTTTTAATTTTCAGTATTTTTTGATTAGTCCAAATACGGTTTCCGTTCGACATATTTTATTTTTTTTATAGCTCCGGAAGCAATTAGAATATTAATTTTTTTACACTTTCATTTAATCGACTGTCTATATTTTACAGTAATACCAAAGTAGCAATTTAGCAATAACAGTTTAATTTTTTGCAATCTTAGTTTTGAATTTTTTTGTTAACATTTTAATTTATTATTAAGTCACGTTTTCAGAATAAAAATCGTATTTTAAGTTCATTCCCCGATGTAGTGAAAAAGTCATAAACTAATATATTCTGTGAACCGGAAATTTTCAATAAAAAAGTACGTAAATTAGAAATATTATGTATTAGTATGGACGCTAACGACGAAAAACGTTACACCCACTATTTTACATTAAAATTTATGTTATTAAATTTTTTATTTAGTTTCCAAGAATTATCAGAATTAAAAGATAACACAGGAACAAATACAATTATCTTATTATATTATTAAATATTTATGTTGTTGCGCAATGACGCATCCTAGGGCTGAATTATATTTACTCCTCTTGATAATTAAAATATAACATACATACATTTTACTTAAACTAGAAGAAGTTCATGTTTTTATTTATTTCCATTTATAGATTTTTTTATTATTTTCTGACGGCAATAAATTTTAGAATATTTTACCTCACACAAATTAAATTATGACATCTATATTTTTTATCTACAGCTGACACAATTTAATTTGTCTAGCTTTACTTTCTATTTTATTTTATATATTTATACCTTTTATGTCCTAAGTATGATTTTTTTATTACTTTCGGACTACAATAAATTTAGAATATTTTATCCCATACAAATTAAATTATAACAGCTATTTTTTAATCTACAGCTGACACAATTTAATTTGTCTAGCGTTACTTTCTATTTTATTTTATATTTTATACCCCCTATGTCCTAAGTATGATTTTATGATTTTTTTATTACTTTCGGACTACAATAAATTTAGAATATTTTATCCCACACAAATTAAATTATGACAGCTATATTTTTTATCTACAGCTGACACAATTTAATTTGTCTGGCTTTACTTTCTATTTTATTTTATATTTTATACCCCTTATGTCCTAAGTATGATTTTATGATTTTTTTATTACTTTCGGACTGCAATAAATTTAGAATATTTTATCCCATACAAATTAAATTATGACAGCTATATTTTTTATCTACAGCTGACACAATTTAATTTGTCTAGCTTTACTTTCTATTTTATTTTATATATTATACCCCCTATGTCCTAAGTATGAATTTATGATTTTTTTATTACTTTCAAACTACAATAAATTTTAGAATATTTTATCCCATACAAATTAAATTAAGACAGCTATATTTTTTATCTACAGCTGACACAATTTAATTTGTCTAACTTTACTTTCTATTTTATTTTATTTTTTTTACCCCTTATGGCCTAAGTATGATTTTATGATTTTTTTATTACTTTCGGATTACAATAAATTTAGAATATTTTATCCCACACAAATTAAATTATAACAGCTATATTTTTTTATCTACAGCTGACACAATTTAATTTGTCTAGCTTTACTTTCTATTTAATTTTATATTTTATACCCCTTATGTCCTAAGTATGATTTTATGATTTTCTTATTACGTTCGGACTACAATAAATTTAGAATATTTTACCCCACACAAAGTAAATTATGACAGCTATATTTTTTATCTACAGCTGACACAATTTAATTTGTCTGGCTTTACTTTCTATTTTATTTTATATTTTATACCCCTTATGTCCTAAGTATGATTTTATGATTTTTTTATTACTTTCGGACTGCAATAAATTTAGAATATTTTATCCCATACAAATTAAATTATGACAGCTATATTTTTTATCTACAGCTGACACAATTTAATTTGTCTAGCTTTACTTTCTATTTTATTTTATATATTATACCCCCTATGTCCTAAGTATGAATTTATGATTTTTTTATTACTTTCAAACTACAATAAATTTTAGAATATTTTATCCCATACAAATTAAATTAAGACAGCTATATTTTTTATCTACAGCTGACACAATTTAATTTGTCTAACTTTACTTTCTATTTTATTTTATTTTTTTTACCCCTTATGGCCTAAGTATGATTTTATGATTTTTTTATTACTTTCGGATTACAATAAATTTAGAATATTTTATCCCACACAAATTAAATTATAACAGCTATATTTTTTTATCTACAGCTGACACAATTTAATTTGTCTAGCTTTACTTTCTATTTAATTTTATATTTTATACCCCTTATGTCCTAAGTATGATTTTATGATTTTCTTATTACGTTCGGACTACAATAAATTTAGAATATTTTACCCCACACAAAGTAAATTATGACAGCTATATTTTTTATCTACAGCTGACACAATTTAATTTGTCTAGCTTTACTTTCTATTTTATACCTTTTATGTCCTAAGTAAGATTTTATGATTTTTTATTACTTTCGGACTACAATAAATTGAGAAAATTTTACCCAACACAAATTATATTATGACAGCTATATTTTTTATCTACAGCTGACACAATTTAATTTGTCTGGCTTTACTTTCTATTTTATTTTATATTTTATACCCCTTATGTCTTAAGTATGGTTTTATGATTTTTTTATTACTTTCGGACTACAATAAATTTAGAATATTTTGTCCCATACAAATTAAATTATGACAGCTATATTTTTTATCTACAGCTGCCACAAATTAATTTGTCTAGCTTTAGTTTTTATTTTATGTTATATTTTATACACCTTATGTCGTAAGTATGGTTTTATGATTTTTTTATTACTTTCGGACTACAATAAATTTAGAATATTTGATCCCATACAAATTAAATTATGGCAGCTATATTTTTTATCTACAGCTGACACAATTTAATTTGTCTAGTTTTACTTTCTCTGTTATTTTATATTTTATACACCTTATGTCCTAAGTATGATTTTTTGATTTTTTTATTACTTTCAAACTACAATAAATTTTAGAATATTTTGCTCCACACAAATTAAATTATGACAGCTATATTTTTTATCTACAGCTGATACAATTTAATTTGTCTAGCTTTACTTTTTATTTTATTTTATATTTTATACCCCTTATGTCCAAAGTATGATTTAATGATTTTTTTATTATTTTCGGACTACAATAAATTTGAATATTTTACCCCACACAAATTAAATTATGACAGCTATATTTTTTATCTACAGCTGACACAATTTAATTTGTCTAGCTTTACTTTCCATTTTATTTTATACCCCTTATGTAATTTTTCCAATAAATATTAATAAAAATATTAATTTATTTCTTTTAAAACATATAAAATTACTAAATAATATAAAATTTTAATTTCAAATTAAATTGATTGATACAATTAATTTTTAATGTAACTAAAGTGCTTTAAAGCTTTAATTGCCATGTTTTTATCTATTTCAATTATAGATTTTTTATTGACTTTTTTTACTTTCGTTAGTTAATTTGATCGAAATAATTTTCGGTTATAGTTCCCCGACTATTAAAATGTTTGGACAATTCCCAAATCAGCTGATTGTTTTAAACCCAGTTTCTTTTATTTTCTATCTTGACCAATTAAAAACCGTACAGGATACGAACAAAATTTTTGGAATGAAATAAAATAAACTAAATGTTATAATTTACTTTGCATATCAAAATTAAAATTAGAATTTCGTGTCGTCGCCAGGAATTTACACGTTGGGATGTTGTGTCGCGACAAAAATTTTACTAGAGTAAATACAGTTGAATAACGTTTTTAATCCGAGCTTGATGGTTTTTAGTTTTATCAAAGTTTGTGTAAATTTATTTGTTTTTAATTTTTTAAAAAAGGTTAGTTTCCAATTGTTTGTATTTATTTTTTAATGGATTGTTTGTGTTAAATAAAGTGATTACGTGATTGACAGTTCGCGAAACATGTGCTTAATAGTTTATTTATATATTTCTAATGTTTTAGTACAACAAAATTAAATGAACTACTTAGCTCCATTTAAAAGATAAATCTAAAATTGTTAAAAACAAAATACCCAAATGTGGTATAGTATTCAATAATGAATAAAACAACTTCCAAGTCATACCACAATAAAATACTTTAACCCTTTAACTGCGGCTGTCGTATATAAATAATTCGTAAAAAATATGCTATGATGTGAGCATGGTAAGTGAATAATTTTGTATATTTTGCTATTTTCCTGCAAATTTTTCCATTTTTTAACATATTATACAAATTTTACAATTTTCGAAAGAAAATGAAAGTTCGACACCACTGAACAGTAAAATCAAGTTGTAGATGTAAAATTTCTATCAAACTTTGCATTTTTAATAGTGTAACGAAGTTACTTTAATTTCCGTAATAATTAAAATATATAAATTAAATCGCGCACGGCACTGGAATAGAATTAACTTAAAATTGTGAGAAAGGCTAAAACCTTCAAATAGAAGGTACTAATTGTAATAACCGCCGAAAGATGGAGTCACTCGCGTACTTTTTTCGCTGCCGAATAAAATTGCAAAATTTCAAATTTTTCATTTGGCATTTTTGAAATGTTTAAAATTCTTGAAATTTTTGAAAATTATTTAATTAGACGAATTTTGTTTTTTGAAATTATCGATATGTTTGGGATATGCCTGAGTATTTTGACATTTGTACTTTTTGAAATTTTTGATATTTTTTAAATTTTCGAATAACTTTTTAATATTTTCATATGTATTTAATTAGACGAATAATTCTGTTTTAAAATTTTTGTATATATTTAAAAGAAATTCTTGAGAATTTCGTCATTTTTACTTATTGAAATTCTCGAAAAAAATTTCAAAATTTAAATTTTTTTAATGTTTTTTGAAACTTTTTTCAAAGTTTAAAATTCTTTAAATATTTTTAGTTGGATAAATAATTTTGATTTGTGAAATATTCGATACTTTTAAGAAATTTTTGAATATTTCGTCATTTTTACTTTTTGAAATACTCGAAAAAAATTTCAAAATTTCAAATTTTTCGATTAATTTTTTAAATTTCCGATTTTATTTTGAAATTATCGAAATTTCTATACATTATTTTTTTTTTTTTTAAATTTTGGAATATTTTGATATATTTTCAAAATTTTTGAATGGTAAAAATCAGTTTTGTTTCTAATTTTTTCAAAATTTTTACTATCAAGTTTATTGACATTTTATTTAAATTGACTCAAAATTCAACTAATGTAAAAATGTTTTGATGTATTTTTCAATATTTTCCACCCTAGAGCGTTCAGCGCTGCAAAATTTTGCCGCAGTTAAAGGGTTAATAAAAGACAAAAGGGCAACATGTTACGGTCTACAAGACCATCATCAAGCTGATTGGATTCAAATAAAATTTAAAATTTAGGTATGAAAAAATAACTAATAACATCACAAATTAATATGAAAAACGAAAATTAAAATAAAAATACAATCTTGTAATCCGAAACATGTTGCGCTTTTGACTTGTTTTTTATTAAAGAATTTTATTGTGGAGTTGTAAAATTTCTACCAAACTTTGCATTTTTAATAGTGTAACGAAGTTACTTTAATTTCCGTAATAATTAAAATATATAAATTAAATCGCGCACGGCACTGGAATAGAATTAACTTAAAATTGTGAGAAAGGCTAGAACTTTCAAATAGAAGGTACTAATTGTAATCCCCGCCGAAAGATGGAGTCACTCGCGTACTTGTTTCGCTGCCGAATAAAATTGCAAAATTTCAAATTTTTCGAAATTTTTAAAATATTTTTGAAATTTTCGAATAACTTTTTATTGTTCGTTTGGCATTTTTGAAATGTTTAAAATTCTTGAAATTTTTGAAAATTATTTAATTAGACGAATTTTGTTTTTTGAAATTATCGATATGTTTGGGATATGCCTGAGTATTTTGACATTTGTACTTTTTGAAATTTTTGATATTTTTTAAATTTTCGAATAACTTTTTAATATTTTCATATGTATTTAATTAGACGAATAATTTTGTTTTAAAATTTTGGATATATTTAAAAGAAATTCTTGGAATTTCGTCATTTTTACTTTTTGAAATTCTCGAAAAAAATTTCAAAATTTTAATTTTTTTAATGTTTTTTGAAACTTTTTGACATCTTTCAAACGTTTAAAATTCTTTAAATATTTTTAGTTGTATAAATAATTTTGGTTTGTGAAATATTCGATACTTTTAAGAAATTTTTGAATATTTTGTCATTTATACTTTTTGAAATTCTCGAAAAAAATTTCAAAATTTCAAATTTTTCGATTAATTTTTTAAATGTTTAAAATTCTTGAAATTTTTGAAAATTATTTAATTAGACGAATAATTTTGTTTTTTGAAATTTTCGATATGTTTGGGATATGTCTGAATATTTTGACATTTTTACTTTTTGAAATTTTTCGAAATTTTTGTTATTTTTTAAATTTTCGAATAACTTTTTAATATTTTCATATGTATTTAATTAGACGAATAATTCTGTTTTAAAATTTTTGTATATATTTAAAAGAAATTCTTGAGAATTTCGTCATTTTTACTTATTGAAATTCTCGAAAAAAATTTCAAAATTTAAATTTTTTTAATGTTTTTTGAAACTTTTTTCAAAGTTTAACATTCTTTAAATATTTTTAGTTGGATAAATAATTTTGATTTGTGAAATATTCGATACTTTTAAGAAATTTTTAAATATTTTGTCATTGTTACTTTTTGAAATTCTCGAAAAAAATTTCAAAATTTCAAACTTTTCGATTAATTTTTTAAATTTCCGATTTTATTTTGAAATTATCGAAATTTCTATACATTATTTTTTTTTTTTTTGAAATTTTGGAATATTTTGATATATTTTCAAAATTTTTGAATGGTAAAAATCAATTTTGTTTCTAATTTTTTGAAAATTATTACTATCAAGTTTATTGATATTTTATTTAAATTGACTCAAAATTCAACTAATGTAAAAATGTTTTGATGTATTTTTCAATATTTTCCACCCTAGAGCGTTCAGCGCTGCAAAATTTTGCCGCAGTTAAAGGGTTAATAAAAGACAAAAGGGCGACATGTTACGGTCTACAAGACCATCATCAAGCTGATTGGATTCAAACAATAGAATTTAAAATTTAGGTATGAAAAAATAACTAATAACATCACAAATTAATATGAAAAACGAAAATTAAAATAAAAATACAATCTTGTAGACCGAAACATGTTGCGCTTTTGACTTTATGTTTTTTATTAATGAATTATATTGTGGAGTTGTTTTATTGATTAATTCTAAAATTGTTGTCGTACGAAAAATTTGTTTATACAAATTCTATTGGGAATTCAGCCCTCTACATCTTTGTGCCTCTCATTTTTAATAAAAATGGGGTCCAGAAGTTGAAAAAACCGTTCGACTCTCCTAATTTTTCACACTTTTTGATTATTATTAGCAATAAATAATTTCTTTCAACAATATTACTATACCGGGTGGCTCAGGAGGTCGGGCCAAGGTCATATCTTCAGATCGAATGAACGGATTATTTTACAATTTCCGGTGGTCATTGTAGACCTAATTTTGAATTAAATGACATAAAAATAAAAAATGGCGGACTTCCGGTTTCTTGAAATTGGCGTAAAAATTGAATTTTCAAACGAAACACCGATTCTATTTTTATATATTCTACTAGTCAAATTACGTATAATTCATATCTCAAGAAAGATTTCGGCTATCGAAAATAAAAATGATTTTTTTCGATGTTTTTTTTATTTTACAATGTTTTTTAAAAAATATTCCGACATTATGCATTTCATTTTAATTATAATTAAACCGTCAATTTAATGACCAAATGGTCAACCATGCTTCCCATTTAAAAAAATTGAATTTTTCATAAAAAACGGCTGTGGAGTAATTAAAACACTAATAAAATGAAAAAATTATGCAAAAATAATATTTTTTGGTTATTTGGTCACCTTTTGAAAGATTTAGATCAAGTTGCAGCTTCATCGATTAAAAATAATTATTAGTTGCTATATTAGGCGAGGTCTCGTCCAAAAACGAATAGTTATGTTTTATGGCGCTCTACCCTGTTCTGCGCAGAAATTATTTGACTATAGGGTCGGATTACATAAAATTAACCGGAAAATATTAAAAAAATAATTTTTACACCCAATTTATTAGAATACAAGCACATTTTCCTTAGGTAATTCTCTAACTGAAAACTGGCAAACACAAAAAGTCACGTGGTGTACCGGCTTCTTAATGTCGAAATTTCATTTAATAAAATTATTTTAGAAGTTATTTATAAAACAGGATATATCATAATAAAAACATAGAATAAATCCTGTTTTAAGATGATTTATTTTAAAAGAGATTCAGTACAAAAAAGCGCACTGGGCTCATAATATAAGTAATAATTGTTTGAATATTATTAATATAGATATATTTTTTTATTACCAAGAAAAAATATTAGTTAATAGTCTTTATTTTCAAATATCCTCAATTTGCAATATTTATTTATAGCACTTTCATAATACTGCTTAGTTTAGTCCATAATTGTGGGTTCTCTAGAGTAATGATTGGTGGTCTTTTCTCTACTGCGAAATTATTTTTTCCTCCTACCTCTATAGAAAGTACACACTTTCCTCCTTCACATTAGGGAGGAAAGTCATACCTTTCCCTCCATCTCATTTTAAGTATGTTTTAAATGATGAAACTTGTGAATCTATTATATTCAAATTGTTTCCGTAATTTCTAGAACATCTTGTATCTTGTATATCGTGTATTTTGGTAATAATTAAACATGAATGTTACTTCAACGTTAGATATTTAAATAAAAATTTCAAGATCAGGATTCTTAGATACGTTTTTTGACCTAAACTAAGAAAATCATAGTATACCGTTGCTCACTGACAGTAAACATTACGATTGACTTTTAGAGTGCAAAGTTGCTACGTTTATTAACCTCAATTGCATTTTTCAAAAATGGAAAGCGATTCAAGTGATTTTGAATTTTCAAATACGCCACCTAATATTAAGGAACAATTGTTTAATAAACAATACTTGTTTACTTAATTATATCGCATATATTGATAAATTCGTTATTTGTGAAGTAAATAAATTTTCAAAAAAAAGGTTTAATAATTGGGTAGGAGGAAAAATAATATGTATTACACGGGAGTAAAGTGCCCTCTCATCCCTTGGATGTTTACTGCTCTCAGCTTCGCATCGGGCAGTAAACTACATCCTGCTGGAGGAAAAGTGGCACTTTCCTCCCTAGTAATACAAATAGCTATTCAATTCTTCCGTAGTTTTTTAATTTTGCTTTCCAGCTGTCATATCAGTTGTTTGTTTCACCTTTTCGGTTTCTTCTTCCTTCCATTTGTTTTCTTACTTGTTCCATCTCATTAATTCTACTTTGCTACTTTGTAAAGCACGTTTTCATGTCCACTTCGCTTCCTTCATCATGCTCAATGACAACTTTCTAGAGCTGGGAGTAAAGAAAACAAAACATTACTTTTCAGTAACGCGTTAATAGTAATTTCGATACTTTTTAAAGTGGGCTAAAAGTAATAGTAACTGCATTACTTTTTGTAAACGTAACGTAACGCGAAATACAATAACACGTTACTGCAAAAATAACTCATTACTTAAAATTAACTCGTTACTTTAAAACTATAATTTTTCATTATTTTTGCTGCTACTAGTTCTATTTAATGTAAAATAATTTGTTTTTATTTTTTGTGTATGTCGTGGATTTCGCGCGCCAGTGTGCTTTGGATAACATTTAACAAAATCGAACTTAATTTACTGTTTAGTTTAATATTTTGATGTTTTATTAAGTAAACAAGTGAAAAGCGATAATATTTCAGCCGTAATTTCGAGTTTTCGAAAATTTAAAGTTACTACATATGGTATAAGTAATGGGAAAATAGGTCAATGGTGGCCCCGAAGAGACAAAACGTCGCGGAATAATCAAGTGTGATATATCGTTGAATTTAGTATTCGAAGCGATTTAATAATATGATATAAAATAGACAGGTCCGTATTTAAAAAGATAAAGTTGATGGTGGCCCCGAAGAGACGAAACGTCAGATTTAAAATTTAACTGTGGCAGTTTATAACGATGTTAGAATACAACAAAAACTTTTGATAAAGTTATTCCAAATTTTGTATAATAATCGAGCTTTGTCAAAAAAACGATTTTCGGCAAATTCGGATTTTGTCGTTAAACTCCGGAACTATTAGGAATATTTTATATTTCAAAGAATCATTTTGTCTATTTTTATATTTCGCACATTTCGCAATACTGTCCCTATTAAAAAGTAGCCACCCTGTATACCGATAATTTTTTTTTTACTGATTCTTATTCAGATGGTCACAAACGGCGTAGCGCCCCTATTCCCGGTTCTGGGTCCCGTCATTGAATCGATTACAATAGGTAGATTCCATATATGGAAATCTAAATAAAATGGGGGTAACAATATCACGCATATTTTTTGGTATAATGTTATTAAGATTTTATTAAAGGGATATAGCAATTTTTTGTTAATGGTTCTTAGTTTCTTATAACTATTAAAAAAATAGATATTGGTTATTTTTATATCATGTTTTTTTTTATTTTTGTAACTACCTACTCAATCTGCGTCAATTTTTAAGTGAACCATTTGAAAATAGCGATCACGATGTTTATAAGTATCACAAGTTTTTTAAATGATATACGAAGGTATATTTTTAATTTAATTTTTAAAATCTCTTTTATATTAATAACGTTAACTAACTTTAAATTCACTCGTGCCAAACAGTATGTCTAGAAAAAATACCGCGCGGTTTTTTAGTCGTCCTTTAACTTGTAACTAAGCGTGCCAAGTCTATTTTAGTAGGTGCAAAAGAAAACAGTATAATTCAATAAAAAAAATCGACTGTGTCACGTCAAAACTTTCCCGGCTCGGCTGTAGACAATTGGTGAAAATTATTGAGAATTCTGGAAGAAGTTTGCATTAGAACATTTTGCACTAAAGTGCAATGTTTATTCTGAAAATAAAAAAAAATCGGTTGTGTCGCCCCCAAAACTTTCCCTACGAGTATCCACGAATACTTTTTCAGATATTTAATGTCAGGCAGGCAGGCAGGCAGACAGACAGACAGACAGACAGACAGACAGACAGACAGACAGACAGACAGACAGACAGACAGACAGACAGACAGACAGACAGACAGACAGACAGACAGACAGACAGACAGACAGACAGACAGACAGACAGACAGACAGACAGACAGACAGACAGACAGACAGACAGACAGACAGACAGACAGACAGACAGACAGACAGACAGACAGACAGATGGACAGATAGACTTCTATCCGAAAATAGTCTTAATAATCTCAGGTGGATGGATATTTCCACCTCGAAATTTTTTTTTGCTCGTTCACAATACTTTCCCTTCTTGGAGGTGGGCCGGGAAAGTAAAAATCGGAAAATATAAGAAAAAAAGAAAAAACATTGGAAAAATCAGAAAATAATTGAAAAACTAATCTATGACAAAATTTGTAATATATCAAAAAATAAAACAAGAAAATCAAAAAATTGCAAAAACTGAAAAAAACGCAAAAAACCCCAAAAATCGCAAAAAACAAAAAAAGTCACTAGAAACCTAAAAATAATATAAAAAATCTAAAAGAAAATCGCAAAAAATCTGGAAAATCAGAAGAAAAGAAAAATCTGAAAAATGAGAAAAAAAACGAGAAAAAAATCGGAAAAATTGAGAATAAATCGGATTGAAGAAAAGAAAAAATCAGAAAAAAAACCGGAAAATATAACAAAAAATAGAAAACATTGGAAAATTCAGAAAATTAAAAAAAAAATCGAACACAAAATTGTAAAATATCGAAAAAACGAGAAAATCAAAAAATTGTGAAAACTGAAAAAACCAAAAGTCGCAAAAAAACCAAAAAAAGTTACTAGAAATGGAAAAATATTACAAAAAAAATCTAAAAAAAAATAGCAAAAAATGGCAAAAACATCGAAGAAAACAAAAAATCTGAAAAATGAAAAAAAATGAGACAAAAATCGGAAAAAATGAGAAAAAAACGGAAGAAAGTTAAAGAATCCAAAAAATCTAAAAAAAATCGGAAAATATAAGAAAAAAAGAGAAAACATTAAAAAAGACAGAAAATAATTAAAAAACAAATCGAACACAAAATTGAAAAATATCGAAAAAACGAGAAAATAAAAAAAAATTGTAAAAACTTGAAAAACACAAAATTCGCAAAAAACCAAAAAAAGTCACTAGAAATCGAAAAATATCACAAAAAATCGAAAAGAAAATCACAAAAATAATCGAAAAAATTAGAAGAAAACAAAAATCTGAAAAATGAGAAAAAAATCGGTTGTGTTGCCTTAAAATTTTTCAGACGAGTATCCAGGAACGAATATTTAAGGTTAAAGTTTCAAATTTTAACTTTTTTTTAATTTTTGACAGGTGACAGTTGGAGAAATAATTTTTACTGTTCTGAATAGAATTTTTCAAGAGTTTTTAAATGACATATTACAAGTCAAATTCCGTGACATTGCATCTGTCATTTTTTAATAGTGACATTTCCGTTTGACAGATGACGTACAAAAACTAATGGGTTCTTCCGACGGGTAACCCAAACCCATATACCAAATTTCAACTCATTCGGATTAAACGTGTGGTCTCTATCGTGGAAGAATACACACAGACAGACAGACAGACAGACTTCCATCTGGAAATAGTCTTAATCATCTCAGGTGACCTCAAAATGGATATTTCCATCTTTATCTCGAAATTTTTTTAGCTCATTCACAATACTTTCCTTTCTCGGAGGTGGGTCGGGAAAGTAAAAATCGGAAAATATAAGAAGACAAGAAAAAACATAGGAAAAATCAGAAAATAATTGAAAAAATAATCGATCACAAAATTTGTAAAATATCAAAAAATAAAACAAGAAAATCAAAAATTCTAAAAACTGAAAAAAAAACGCAAAAAACACCAAAAATTGCAAAAAACAAAAAAGTCACTAGAAATCGAAAAATAATATAAAAAATCTAAAAGAAAATCGCAAAAAATCGAAAAAATCAGAAGAAAACAAAAATCTGAAAAATGAGAAGAAAAAAACGAGAAATAATCGGAAAAATTGAGAAAAAATCGGATTGAAGAATAGAAAATATAAAAAACAATAGAAAACATTGGGAAATTCAGAAAATTAAAAAAAAAAAAATCGAACACAAAATTGTAAAATATCGAAAAAACGAGAAAATCAAAAAACTCCAAAAATAGCAAAAAACAAAAAACACTAGAAATTGAAAAATATTACAAAAAATCCAATAGAAAATCGCAAAAAATCCCAAAAAAATCGAAAAAATTAGAAGAAAACAAAAATCTGAAAAATGAGAAAAAAATAGGAAAAAAAGTGAAAAAACCGGTTGTGTCGCCTTAAAATTTTTCAGACGAGTATCCAGGAACGAATATTTATGTTTTTTTTTAATTTTTGGCAGGTGACAGTTGGAGAAATTATTTTGACTGAATAGAGTATTTCAAGGGCTTACAAATGACATATTGCAAGTCAAATTCCGTCATATATGTCATACAAAAATTAATCGGTTCTTCCGACGGTTACCCAAACCCATATACCAAATTTCAGCTCAATTGGATTAAACGTGTGGCCTCTATCGTGGAAGAATACACACAGACAGATAGACAGACAGACAGACATACAGACAGACAGACTTCCATCTGGAAATGGTCTCAATCATCTCAGCTGACCTCAAATTGGATATTTCCATCTTTATCTCGAAATTTTTTTTTAGCTCGTTCACAATACTTTCCCTTCTCGGAGCTGGGCCGGGAAAGTAAAAAATCTTTGTGTATATTTTTCGCCCTCTAGCGGCAAAACTATGTGGCATTCGAAAAAAAGTTAAATGAAATTTGATGATCTACAACTTTGCACTGGAATATTTTGCACTAAAGTGCATTATTTGTTATCAAAATCTGGAAAAATAAAATGGGTATTTCCATTATTATCTCCATTTTTTTTGCTCGTTCACTATATTTTCCATTTGATAGGATCGGGAAAGTAATATACAATGCGGTTACCTTTTTACAGGTAAAAATTCGTACACTTGAAAAATGACAGCTAGCAGTATGTTTTTTAAACAATTAATTAATATGTGTTATGTAACAAACAATAAATGCTGAAGTAATTTTTTGTCTAGAAAAAAAATCATTCCGTTCTTGTATTTTATCTAGATATTTCAGGACTAGGTCAAGTTGAGGATGTAAAAACTCGTTTTGTCAAATCAATTTTATTACCAATTACAAGATTGCAATTATTTTACTTAATTATAATTTACAATACATGGTCATATTTTAATAATTAGAATTAAAGTCATATCTAACAGTAAATTTAAAAGCGAAATATTTATATACTTCTGTTTTACTCCTGTTCGACTATGATTTATGATTTATCGGTGGCAACCACACACGTATGTACCGACCATCGGTTGCTACGATCTTTCTTCGAATCCTGCTAGGAGGGTGTCCGGGGGGACGTAGGGCTTGTAGGGCTTCCCTTATGTCAGGGCTCCATGGCTGACCCCGGGATAACGCTTCCACAATAGTGTCGGCAGATAATACCGGTGGGTGGTCTTCTGCGGGGGGATTATCCACAATTACGGGGCGATTATCAACCAAAATTTGTCCATTTCCAAGATCGAGAGAAAACCGTCTTTTTCGAAGAATATCCATACCTAGGACCATATCGGAAGAGAGTTGACGTAGATATCCAAAAGATTCCTTAAAACGGTGCCCTCTCAGCTGAATTTCTACGTGGTATGTTTCCGGGACGGTTACGATCTCTCCATTTGCCAACATGGCAGTACTTGCGATGGCGGGAGTTTTCGGTATTCCCAGTGAGTTCCATCGCTTGGCTATTCGGTCTCCCACATAGGAGATCACCGCCCCAGTATCAATCAGGGCTTCACCAGAGCCACCAGGTATATTGACGGAAATATGGGGGCGGTAGTCTTTAGAGAGCAGTATGGGTGAGGAGTCATAAGGGTGTTGCTGTACGGACCCCATCTTGTTGTAGCGGTTTATCGGTTTTATATTGGTTCCTAAAGTAATACTCTAATCCAGAAATTTGTAGAAAAATAATCAGACCTACAAAAAATTTTATGAATAAGTTTTCTCACCGGTGTTCTGGTACGTGACACTTCTTGTTGGTCTGTCTGGTGGTGCGAGTACGATTGGAATGTTAAACGTTAAACTACGACTAGTGAGAGCTGTCTCTCTTTTTCTCCACTCCTACTAAAATCTTCTGCGCATCTTACTATCGGATCTGGAGGGAATGCTTATATGTCGGAAACAAAATCTCGGACTTATCTAAAATTTATATTTATATATCTGTATTGTAACTTACTCGGTTTTCCTCCTAACGGTACAACGCGTCAGAGACACAACTGATGAACTGAAATTTTGTTTATTTTCTCCATCCAAAGGCGACGTTCCCTCCGTTTCATATACGTAGCAAGAGTGGGGGGCAGTGTTGCCAATCGTACTATAATTATAGTATTTGTATAATAATATATAGTACGCACTTTGTACTATAATTTTATATTTTCACAAACATAACAATATACCAAAGGTTTTTGCAATATACTGATCAATCACTGACAAATTTCAAAAACAGATTTGAATAATCTGGAATAGCACTTGCAGCGCCCTCTAATAGTTAATAATTGAGCTGTA
The DNA here is from genome assembly GCA_963243735.1 of Neocrepidodera transversa. NCBI lineage: Eukaryota > Metazoa > Arthropoda > Insecta > Coleoptera > Chrysomelidae > Neocrepidodera > Neocrepidodera transversa. The sequence continues at coordinate 19,498,135 of OY725350.1, forward strand.
AATCATACAATATATTCATTCATTCGTTAATGTAATCAATCTATAATTGAAAAATACTGCATGATTTATAAAATTTAGTTTAGTAAATTAAATGTGATTCTTCGAATATGAAATGTCGAATTAAAACTAACTTATTGCAAACTTAATTTAGAATTAAAAAATATAGTAATATAACAAAAAACAGTAGTAAAAAAGATAATGCTTTACTGAATTTTACTAGGACTAGATGAAATTGTAATTTTTGATCACAGGAAAACGCAAAAAACAGTGATAAGGAGAATCTGTTAGGACAGTCTTCAATTAACCACCCAACTTTAATTTGCTACAGTCAGTAATTCCGGCGTAGGCGAAGGATCTATAATTTTTAAGGATTTTTAAGAATTTTTTAAGAATTTTTTAAGAATTTTTTAAGAATTTTTTAAGAATTTTTTAAGAATTTTTTAAGAATTTTTTAAGAATTATTTAAGAATTTTGTAAAAATTTTTTAAGAATTTTTAAGGATTTTTAAGGGTTTTCAAGGATTTTAAAGGGCTTTAATTGGTTTTTGAGATTTTTAACGATTTTTAAGGACTTTTAAAAACTTTTAAGCATTTTTAGGGATTTTTAAGAATTTTAAACTATTTTTAGGGATTTTAATGTGTTTAAGGATTAATTTAGGATCTTTAAGAATTGCTTAAGATTTTTAAGTAATTTAATGTCTTTTTAAGGGTTTTTGGTGATTATTTAAGGATTTTTAGGGTTTTTTAAGAATTTTAATCTGTTTTTAGGGATTTAACTGTTTTTTTTTAAGAATTATTTTGGGATCTTTAAGAATTGCGAAGGATCCATGATTTTTAAGTATTTTAAAGGATTTTTAATGATTTTTGGGATTTTTAAAGATTTTTAAGGATTTTCAAGGACTTTTAAGAATCTTTAAGGATTTTTAGGGATTTTTAATAATTTTAAACTATTTTTATTGATTTTAACGTGTTTAAGGATTAATTTAGGATCTTTAAGAATTGCTTAAGATTTTTAAGTAATTTAATGTCTTTTTAAGGGTTTTTGGTGATTATTTAAGGATTTTTAGGGTTTTTTAAGAATTTTAAACTGTTTTTAGGGATTTTACTGTTTTTTTAAGAATTATTTTGAAATCTTTAAGAATTGCGAAGGATCCATGATTTTTAAGTATTTTAAAGGGTTTTTAATGTTTTTTGGGATTTTTAAAGATTTTTAAGGATTTTCAAGGACTTTTAAGAATCTTTAAGGATTTTTAATAATTTTAAACTATTTTTATTGATTCTAATGTGTTTAAGGATTAATTTAGGATCTTTAAGAATTGCTTAAGATTTTTAAGTAATTTAATATCTTTTTAAGTATTTTTAAGGGTTTTTGGTGATGATTTAAGGATTTTTAGGGATTTTTAAGAATTTTAAACTGTTTTTAGGGATTTTATTGTATTTTTTTAAGAATTATTTTGGGATCTTTAAGAATTGCGAAGGATCCATGATTTTTAAGTATTTTAAAGGGTTTTTAATGGTTTTTGGGGTTTTTAAAGATTTATAAGGATTTTCAAGGACTTTTAAGAATCCCTAAGGATTTTTAGGGATTTTTAATAATTTTAAACTATTTTTAGGGATTTTAATGTGTTTAAGGATTAATTTAGGATCTTTAGGAATTGCTTAAGATTTTTAAGTAATTTAATGTCTTTTTAAGTATTTTTAAGGGTTTTTGGTGATTTTTAGGGATTTTTAAGAATTTTATACTATTTTTAGGGATTTTAATGTTTTTTTAAGGATTATTTTAGGATCTTTAAGAATTGCGAAGGATCTATGATTTTTAAGTATTTTAAGGATTTTCAAGGACTTTTAAGAATATTTAAGGATTTTTAGGGATTTTTAAGAATTTTAAACTGTTTTTATGGATTTTAATGATCTTAAGGATTCATTTAGGATCTTTAAGAATTGCTTCAGATTTTTGAGTAATTTAATGTCTTTTTAAGTATTTTTAAGGGGTTTGGGTGATTTTTTAAGAATTTTTTAAGGATTTTTAAGAATCTTAAAGTATTTTTAAGGATTTTAATGTGTTTAAGGATTAATTTGGGATCTTTAAGAATTGATTAAGATTTTTAAGTAATTTAATGTCTTTTAAAGTATTTTTAAGGGTTTTGGTGATTATTTAAGGCTTTTTAGGGATTTTTAAGAATTTTAAACTATTTTTATGGATTTTAATGTGCTTAAGAATGTTAAAGTATTTTTATGGATTTTAATGTGCTTAAGGATTAATTAAGGATCTTTAAGAATTGCTTAAGATTTTTAAGTAATTTAATGTCTTTTAAAGTATTTTTAAGGGGTTTTGGTGATTTTTTAAGGATTTTTAGGAATTTTAAGAATTTTAAACTGTTTTTAGGGATTTTATTGTTTTTTTTAAGGATTATTTTGGGATCTTTAAGAACTGCGAAGGATCTATGATTTTTAAGGATTTTTAAGAATTTTTAAGGATTTTAAGGATTTTAAAGGGGTTTTACTGATTCTTAAGGATTTTTGGGATATTTAAGGATTTTTAAGGATTTTCAAGTAGTGCAATCGCGCTAATTTTCAATTGTTGGAGAGTACCCCTACCCCATATCCCGGGATACAGAGTATTCCTAGATTATTTCAGGAAAATCCCTCGAGCAGTTCTTAAAATAGCTAAACGTATACGAAACGAAACGAAAATAGGAAAAGAAGGAAAAAATTGGAAAAAAGAACAAAGCAGGAAAAAATAGGAAAAATATTAAAAAAATAGGAAAAAAAAATGGGGAAAATGAAAAAAATAGTAATAAATAGGAAAATAAGGAAAAAAATATGAAAAATAGGGAAAAATACAACAATTTAGGAGAAAACAGAAAAAACCTAGGATAATATATTTATCTTCCTATTTTTTCTTCGGCTCTTTCCCTTTATATAGAGGGTGCTTCTTTTAGAGGGCTAATTAGAGGTTTCTGGAGAAGTAGGCAGAATTAAAATCTGAAAATTTCAGATATGAGGTTTTCGGAGATACCCAATCGATCTAAAATATTTGGAGCAACCAGCTACTTCCGGCTATACCGGAAGTGGCCATCAACTTAGTTATTTTAAATGGAACACCCTATAGTTTCTTACAATTTTAGATTTGCCGTGAGAAGCTGATTTGAAAAACCTAATACACTTTTAATGTAAACTGATTAGTTTTGAAGTTATAGACAATTGAAAATCGCATTTTTCCAACTTTGAACGAATGCTACGGCCAAAGAACATAATGTATACAGGATGATCAAATGTACACAAATTTTGATCACCCTGTATACACTTTCTTCTTATGTCACCAAGTAGAACTCAAAAATTTTACACATAGGAACATGTAAGCCATTTTATCCGATTTTAGCTTCTCACGGCAAATCTAAAAATGTAAGAAAATATAGGGTGTTCCATTTAAAATACCAAAGTTGATGTCCACTTCCGGTATAACCGGAAGTAGCTGGATGCTGTAAATATTTTAGATCGATTGGGCATCCCCGAAAACTTCATATTCCAAATTTCCAGATTTTAATTCCGCTTACTTCTTCTGAAACCTCTAATTAGCCCTCTAAAAGAATCACCCTGTATATAAACATTTTTCTGAAATATAAATCTTATTTTTTTTTAACTTAGATAATTTCAGGAAAATCTCTCGAGCAGTTCTCAAAATAGCTGAACTTATAAATTGAAATAAGAATATCGATATTCTATACTGTATTTATTAGGGAGGGAGCGAAAAAATAGGAAGAAATAGGAAAAAATATAAAATAGGAAGAAATAGTAGAAAATAGGAAAAAAATGAAAAAATTGCAAAAAAAAATAAAAAAAACAGGGGAGAACAGGATAAGAACGAACAAATATTAAAAATAGAACAAAGTAGGCAAAAACAGAAAGAATATTAAAAAAATAGGAAAAAATAGGAAAAATGGGGAAAATGGAAAAAATAGTAAAAAATAAGAAAATAGGTAAAAAAATATGAAAAATACAAAAATATAGGAGAAAACAGAAAACAATAGAAAAATATATTTATCTTCCTATTTTTTCTTCGGCTCACACCCTTTTTGTATATACACTTTTTTTCTGAAATATAAATATTATTTTTTTTTTAACCATAAAATATTAACACCCCATTGGTCTGTTTTATGTGAATTGTTTTGTAAAAAATAATAAATATAGTACCTACTTTTTTCTATATGATTCGACCTCTAAAGTAGACGTGACAAAAGAACGTTTCTATTGATTGTTTCATATGTTTTTCTTATATTATAACTGTAAATACAAGATCTTTTTTGTTATTCATTTGCAGTTTTCTTTGAATTGATAATTTACTGCTTTTTTATTTCAAGTAATTATTTCTTTTATGATTAAACACGCATTTTAAACAATAGTAATTTTTCTAGGAATTTGTTTTCTATTTATATATTTTTTTAAATAAAAATAATATAATCATTAAATAACATTATTACTAAAAATAGAATAGGATTCGGTTAAATTAACTTTGTTTGATAAGATTAATTTCGTGCCAAGTAAATTTCCTTCATAACACATTTTAAAATTAGAAGCTTGTCAAATCATATTTTTTTAATACTACTTTTTTATACTATTTGTAAAAAATTTTATTACTAAATGAAGAATAAAATTTTCTTAGAAATTTTTATGTCACGTCACACACAGGTATTCTCAGTATATAGAAATGATGAGTACTTTTAAGAGGTGCCAATACCATATGTTATCTTGCTTGAAATGGTTTTTAGACGAGCGCTCCGTTAATATTAATGATAGGAAGCTGCGGGTTTCATCAATCGATTCTGCAGTTAATTCTGTGACATTTTTTTTTTAAATTATTTTTAGTAAAAGTGATACGACCATCAACTTTTTTCTGTTGATAAATTTTAAAAAAGTAAGCACAGACGCGTTCTTCTAATAAATGTTTTAATTATCATGAAAAAAAGTCGGAAAAAAAATTTTAATATAAAAAAAAATTAAAAAAAGTATTAAACATAAAGCAATTAATAAAATAGTAGGGAAAAAAGTGAGAGAAAAATAATGAGAAATGTGGGGAAAAAGATTGGAAAAAAAGTGGAAAACAGGTTAGAAAACGTAGGAAAAAAGGTTGGAAAAAAAGTGAGAAAAAAATTTTAAGCCAAGAAATTAGTAAAAAAGTAGGGGAGAAAAGGGTGGATGGAGCAACCAAAAATAGTAGAAAAAATTCAAACAAAAACAAATAAGTAAAGAAAAAAAGGTGAGAGAAAAAATTCGAAAAAAAAAGTTTGATAGTGGGATAAAAGGTTGGAGAAAAAGTGAGAAAAAAATTTTAAGCCAAGAAATTAGTAAAAAAGGGGGAGAAAAGGGTGGAGCAAACAAAAATAGTAGAAAAAATTCAAACAAAAACAAATTAGTAAAAAAGTAAAGAAAAAAAGGTGAGAGATAAAATTCGGAAAAAAAAGTTTGATACTGGGAAAAAAGGTTTGAGAAAAAGTGAGAAAAAAATTTTAAGCCAAGAAATTAGTAAAAAAGTAGGGGAGAAAATCGTGGATGGAGAAAACAAAAATAGAAGAAAAAATTCAAACAAAAAGAAATTAGTAAAAAGTAAAAAAAAAAGTGAGAAAAAATTCGGAAAAAAAATTTTGATAGTGGGAAAAAAGGTTGCAGAAAAAGTGAGAAAAAAATTGTAAGCCAAGAAATTAGTAATAAAGTAGGGGAGAAAAGGGTGGATGGAGAAAACAAAAATAGAAGAAATAATTCAAACAAAAAGAAATTAGTAAAAAAGTAAAGAAAAAAATGTGAGAGAAAAAATTCGGAAAAAAAAGTTTGATAGTGGGAAAAAGGTTAGAGAAAAAGTTAGAAAAAAATTTTAAGCCAAGAAATTAGTAATAAAGTAGGGGAGAAAAGGGTGGATGGAGAAAACAAAAATAGAAGAAATAATTCAAACAAATACAAATCAGTAAAAAAGTAAAGAAAAAAAGTGAGAGAAAAAATTCTGAAAAAAAAGTTTGAAATTGGGAAAAAAGGTTGGAGAAAAAGTTGGAAAAAAATTTTATGCCAAGAAATTAGTAAAAAAGTAGTAAGGGAGAAAAAGGGTTAATGGAGAAAACAAAAATAGAAGAAAAAATTCAAACAAAAAGAAATTAGTAAAAAAGTAAAGAAAAAAATGTGAGAGAAAAAATTCGGAAAAAAAAGTTTGATAGTGGGAAAAAGGTTAGAGAAAAAGTTAGAAAAAAATTTTAAGCCAAGAAATTAGTAATAATGTAGGGGAGAAAAGGGTGGATGGAGAAAACAAAAATAGAAGAAATAATTCAAACAAAAACAAATCAGTAAAAAAGTAAAGAAAAAAAGTGAGAGAAAAAATTCTGAAAAAAAAGTTTGAAAGTGGGAAAAAATGTTGGAGAAAAAGTGAGAAAAAAATTTTAAGCCAAGAAATTAGTCAAAAAGTAGGGGGGAAAAGGGTGGATGGAGAAAACAAAAATAGAAGAAAAAATTCAAACAAAAAGAAATTGGTAAAAAGTAAAGAAAAAAAGGTGAGAGAAAAAATTCGGAAAAAAAAGTTTGATAGTGGGAAAAAAGGTTGGAGAAAAAAATTTTAACCCAAGAAATTAGTAAAAAAGTAGGGGAGAAAAGGGTGGATGGAGCAAACAAAAATAGTAGAAAAAATTCAAACAAAAAGAAATTAGTAAAAAAGTAAAGAATAAAGTGAGAGAAAAAATTCGGAAAAAAAAGTTTGATAGTGGGAAAAAAGGTTGGAGAAAAAAATTTTAACCCAAGAAATTAGTAAAAAAGTAGGGGAGAAAAGGGTGGATGGTGAAAACAAAAATAGAAGAAAAAATTCAAAAAGAAATTATAGTAAAAAGTAAAGAAAAAAAGTTAGAAAAAATTCGGAAAAAATGTTTGAAAGTGGGAAAAAATGTTGGAGAAAAAGTGAGAAAAAAATTTTAAGCCAAGAAATTAGTAAAAAAGTTGGGGAGAAAAGGGTGGATGGAGCAAACAAAAATAGTAGAAAAAATTCAAACAAAAAGAAATTAGTAAAAAAGTAAAGAATAAAGTGAGAGAAAAAATTCGGAAAAAAAAGTTTGATAGTGGGAAAAAAGGTTGGAGAAAAAAATTTTAAGCCAAGAAATTAGTAAAAAAGCAGGGGAGAAAAGGGTGGATGGAGCAAACAAAAATAGTAGAAAAAATTCAAACAAAAACAAATAAGTAAAGAAAAAAAGGTGAGAGAAAAAATTCGAAAAAAAAAGTTTGATAGTGGGAAAAAAGGTTTGAGAAAAAGTGAGAAAAAAATTTTAAGCCAAGAAATTAGTAAAAAAGTAGGGGAGAAAATCGTGGATGGAGAAAACAAAGATAGAAGAAAAAATTCAAACATAAAGAAATTAGTAAAAAGTAAAAAAAAAGTGAGAAAAAATTCGGAAAAAAAATTTTGATAGTGGGAAAAAAGGTTGCAGAAAAAGTGAGAAAAAAATTGTAAGCCAAGAAATTAGTAATAAAGTAGGGGAGAAAAGGGTGGATGGAGAAAACAAAAATAGAAGAAATAATTCAAACAAAAAGAAATTAGTAAAAAAGTAAAGAAAAAAATGTGAGAGAAAAAATTCGGAAAAAAAAGTTTGATAGTGGGAAAAAGGTTAGAGAAAAAGTTAGAAAAAAATTTTAAGCCAAGAAATTAGTAATAAAGTAGGGGAGAAAAGGGTGGATGGAGAAAACAAAAATAGAAGAAATAATTCAAACAAATACAAATCAGTAAAAAAGTAAAGAAAAAAAGTGAGAGAAAAAATTCTGAAAAAAAAGTTTGAAATTGGGAAAAAAGGTTGGAGAAAAGTTGGAAAAAAATTTTATGCCAAGAAATTAGTAAAAAAGTAGGGGAGAAAAGGGTTAATGGAGAAAACAAAAATAGAAGAAAAAATTCAAACAAAAAGAAATTATTAAAAAAGTAAAGAAAAAAATGTGAGAGAAAAAATTCGGAAAAAAAAGTTTGATAGTGGGAAAAAAGGTTGGAGAAAAAAATTTTAAGCCAAGAAATTAGTAAAAAAGTAGGGGAGAAAAGCGTGGATGGAGAAAATAAAAATAGAAGAAAAAATTCAAACAAAAAGAAATTAGTAAAAAGTAAAGAAAAAAGTGAGAAAAAGTTCGGAAAAAAATGTTTGAAAGTGGGAAAAAAGGTTGGAGAAAAAGTGAGAAAAAAATTTTAAGCCAAGAAATTAGTAAAAAAGTAGGGGAGAAAAGGGTGGATGGAGAAAACAAAAATAGAAGAAAAAATTCAAACAAAAAGAAATTAGTAAAAAGTAAAGAAAAAAGTGAGAAAAAATTCGGAAAAAAATGTTTGAAAGTGGGAAAAAAGATTGTAGAAAAAGTTGGAAAAAAATTTTAAGCCAAGAAATTAGTAAAAAAGTAGGGGAGAAAAGGGTGGATGGAGAAAACAAAAATAGAAGAAATAATTCAAACAAATACAAATCAGTAAAAAAGTAAAGAAAAAAAGTGAGAGAAAAAATTCTGAAAAAAAAGTTTGAAATTGGGAAAAAAGGTTGGAGAAAAAGTTGGAAAAAAATTTTATGCCAAGAAATTAGTAAAAAAGTAGTAAGGGAGAAAAAGGGTTAATGGAGAAAACAAAAATAGAAGAAAAAATTCAAACAAAAAGAAATTAGTAAAAAAGTAAAGAAAAAAGTGAGAGAAAAAATTCTGAAAAAAAAGTTTGATAGTGGGAAAAAGGTTAGAGAAAAAGTTATAAAAAAATTTTAAGCCAAGAAATTAGTAATAAAGTAGGGGAGAAAAGGGTGGATGGAGAAAACAAAAATAGAAGAAAAAATTCAAACAAAAAGAAATTAGTAAAAAAGTAAAGAAAAAAATGTGAGAGAAAAAATTCGGAAAAAAAAGTTTGATAGTTAGAAAAAAGGTTGGAGAAATAGTTGGAAAAAAATTTTATGCCAAGAAATTAGTAAAAAAGTAGTAAGGGAGAAAAAGGGTTAATGGAGAAAACAAAAATAGAAGAAAAAATTCAAACAAAAAGAAATTAGTAAAAAAGTAAAGAAAAAAATGTGAGAGAAAAAATTCGGAAAAAAAAGTTTGATGGTGGGAAAAAAGGTTGGAGAAAAAAATTTTAAGCCAAGAAATTAGTAAAAAAGTAGGGGAGAAAAGGGTGGATGGATTAAACAAAAATAAAAGAAAAAATTCAAACAAAAAGAAATTGGTAAAAAGTAAAGAAAAAAAGTAAGAAAAAATTCGGAAAAAAATGTTTGAAAGTGGGAAAAAATATTGGAGAAAAAGTTGGAAAAAAATTTTATGCCAAGAAATTAGTAAAAAAGTAGGGGAAAAAAGGGTGGATGGAGAAAACAAAAATAGAAGAAAAAATTCAAACAAAAAGAAATTGGTAAAAAGTAAAGAAAAAAAGGTGAGAGAAAAAATTCTAAAAAAAAAGTTTGATAGTGGGAAAAAAGGTTGGAGAAAAAAATTTTAAGCCAAGAAATTAGTAAAAAAGTAGGGGAGAAAAGGGTGGATGGTGAAAACAAAAATAGAAGAAAAAATTCAAAAAGAAATTATAGTAAAAAGTAAAGAAAAAAAGTTAGAAAAAATTCGGAAAAAAATGTTTGAAAGTGGGAAAAAGGTTAGAAAAAGTGGGAAAAAAGGTCTGAGAAAGAGTGAGTAAAAAAGTAGGGGAGAAAAGAGTAAAACAAAAATAGACGAAAAAATTTAAACAAAAGGAAATTAGAAAAAAAGTAAAGAAAAAAAAGTGAGAGAAAAAATTTGGAAATTAAAGTAATAAAAAAGTAGGGAAAAGTGGGGAAAATAAAAATCTGAAAAACTATTTGGGAGCTATTCATGGTATGCTGAGTTTATTACTGTTGACTGTTTGTCTCTATCTCTTTTTGTTTTTGAGTTATAAATGCGGACAGACGAACAGACTTTACGGACAAGACAGACAGGCAGGTATAATACACTTTAGGGTTTAGAAGTCTAAAACAGCACATTTTCAATTGCTATATTAGGCGAGATCTCGTCCAAAAACAAATAAATATATTTCGTGGCGCTTTACCCTATTCTGCGCAGAAAAAATTCAGCTATATTGTAGGATTACTTAACATTAACCGGAAAATAGTAAAAAAATACAATTTATTTGTAACCGGTAACCATGAACGTCACGTGGTATGCGGGCCTCAATGACGTTCATTATTTCCTATAAGAGAAAGGGAATTTACTAAACTGTAGTTAACATATTTAAAATGGTAATTAATTGATAAAGTCGACCATAACGATATGATTCATTTCCATATCTATACACGATGTTATGTACTGTTTCGATATCAACGCTATTTTTAACGAATATAACTATACTGTGTGCCAATCAAAATATATTTTCAGTATCAACTAATTTGTATATACCATTTTATACTCTGTAATAACAAATATTAATTTAAACCGATAATTAAAGAAGAATGTAAAAAGGCAAAAAGTGTAATTATTATAGTAGGACTAACTTTTTTTTTTCATTTGTTTTCAGTTTTTTATAATTTTTTTAAAATTCTCGTTTTATTCGGATCTTACAAATTTTTTTTCTGTTTTGTTCTGATTTTTTAAAATTTTTTTCTTGGTTTTTTTTTAAATTTTTTTCTAATTTTTCCTCAGTTCTTCCGTTTTTTTTTCTATTTCTTCCGTTTCTAATTTTTTTCTTATTCCTCTGATTTTTTTCGATTTATTTCAATTCGTTCGAATTTTTTCATTTTCTTTTAAATTTTTTATATATTTAGGTATAAAGTTTTATAAAAATGTAATTATTATTGTAGGAGGAACTTTTTTTTTTTATTTTTTTTCTAATTTTTTCTCATTTCTTGTATTTTTTTTTTTTCAATTTCTTGTGTCTGATTTTTTCTCTTTTTTTTCTTACTCCTCTGATTTTTTTCGATTTATTTCAATTCGTTCGGATTTTTTCATTTTCTTTTAAATTTTTTATATAGTTATAAAGTTTTCTAAAAATGTAATTATTATTGTAGGAGGAACTTTTTTTTTGCATTTTTTACCATCTTTTTAATTTTTTCGTATTTTTCACATCTTACAAATTTTTTTTCTGTTTTTTTTATTTTTTTTATTTTTTTTCTAATTTTTCCTCATTTCTTCTATATTTTTTTTTCAATTTCTTGTGTCTGATTTTTTTCGATTTATTTCAATTCGTTCGGATTTTTTCATTTTCTTTTAAATTTTTTATATAGTTATAAAGTTTTATAAAAATGTAATTATTATAGTAGGAGGGACTTTTTTTTGCTTTTTTTACCACTTTTTTAATTTTCTAGGTTTCTTCGTATCTTACAAAATTTTTTCTGTTTTTTTTTTCCGGATTTTTTCTCATTTCTTCTATTTCTTTTTCTATTTCTTATGTTTCAGATTATTTTCTCGTTTTTTTCCTATTCCTCGTGATTTTTTTCGATTTATTTCAATTCGTTTGGATTTTTTAATTTCTTTTAAATTTTTTATATAGTTATAAAGTTTTATAAAAACGTAATTATTATAGTAGGAGGAACTTTTTTTGCTTGTTTTCGTTTTTTTACAATTTTTTTAATTTTCTCGTTTTTTCGTATCTTAAAAATTTTTTTGCTCTTTTCTTCTGATTTTTTAAAATTTTTTTTTTTTTTTTTTATTATATTTAATTTTTCCCCATTTCTTCTGTTTTTTTTTCTATATTTTCTGTTTCTGATTTTTTTCTTATTTCTCTGTTTTTTTTTCGATTTAGTTCAATTCGTTCGGATTTTTTCATTTTCTTTTAAATTTTTTTATATGGTTATAAAGTTTTATAAAAATGTAATTATTATAGTAGGAGTAACTTCTTTTTTGCTTTTTTTGTATTTGTTTTCGTTTTTTTACAATTTTTTTAATTTTCTCGTTTTTTTCGTATCTCACAAATTTTTTTCTCTTTTGTTGTTTTTTTTAATTTTTCCTCTTTTTTTCTATTCCTTCTGTTTCTGATTTTTTCTCATTTTATTCTTATTCCTGTGATTTTTTTTCTATTTATTTCAATTCGTTCGGATTTTTTCATTTTCTTTTAAATTTCAATTCATTTTCTTTTAAATTTTTTTTTATATATAATAATTGTTTTCTGTTTATTGATTATTTTTTTTGAGTTTCATTTCTGATTTTTTGCCATTTTTGTGACGATTATTTGCATTTGCAATTTATTCTGATTTTATTTGCAATTTTTTTTTTAATTTTTTTTCCTACGTTTTCGATTTTTTTTTTGCCATCTTCTGCGTTTTTTTTTGGAGATTTTGTTTCGATTTTGTTTACCGTTTTTGTTTGATTTTTTTTTATAATTATTTGCGATTTATTATTTTTCAATTTTTTTATTTCCTTCCTAGTTTTTGCAATTTTTTTGCGATTTTCTTGCTAAGGATATTTTTTCATTTTCTTCCGTTTATTTAGCGACTTTTGTACGATTTTTAACGGTTTTTTTTGCTTTGTTTGCATTTTTTTTTTCGTTTTTTTACAAGTTTTTTTAATTTTCTTGTTTTTTTTTTCGTATTTTACAATTTTTTTTTCATTTTTTCGAATTTTCCATTTTCTTTTAAATTTTTTTACATTGTTTTCCGTTTTTTGGTTTTTTTGCCTTTCATTTCCAATTTGTTGCCATTTTTTTGACGATTATTCGCATTTGCAATTTATTGTGATTTTTTTGCAATTTAAATACGGGTCAAGTGGTCAGTTGTAAAAAATTACCTACCCTCACCACATTTAACAATAATTTATGTTTACGTCTATAAATTATATGTTCTTCAACATCAGTTCAAAGTTTAGACACCTTTATGGTCCGTATTACAAATTTTATTTTTAAAGTAATAGACAATCGTATCAATTCTGTTTGCATATAGCAATATGGTTACAGAGAAGATATTGCTACCACAGCAAGATTTCAGAAATTGCCATTCTGATCATTGAATTTTAGCAATATATTTTTTTTTCTAGAAAACTTTATTAATTTTTTGTTATAATAATCAGTTTTTGAAACATTTGTGTACATATCAGAAATATTTATAAGTGTCTTTTTTTAAATTCACTCACTCTATTTCCCGCACACTCCTTACTTTGAGAAAAGCATTATTGGGTAATTTTTTTTGCGTTTGTGGTTTTACAATAATTAAGTTTTGAAATTTCGATTTTTACAATTTATAGTTCCATCCTGAAAAATTGGGGAAAAAACAGGGTTATGATTTTTGATTTTATTATGGGTTAGTCATTGTTTTGTTTATTTATTTAGTTATTTTTATTTAATATTTAATAAAAATGCCTCAGAAAACCACCCCCCCCCCATCCTGTTTGATCGGATTTTGAAGTTTTTTAGGTTTCAGTCGTCCGTCCGACCATTTTCGCCTAAGGGAGCGATTTTCTAAGCCATTTTTAGTTTTCTGCCTCAGCAGGTATTTTTTAGTTTTCTGTCAATGTTAGATCTTGTTATTTCATTTTGCTTTCTCAGCAACATCATGTTATTACTTGCTGTTTGTGTCTGTGTGTGTGTTAGCCACAAAAAAGTAGTAAAAAGTAGTCATCTAGTTGTTTAATCAGAATATTTGCTGTTTTTATCAGTAATACCAATGCATCAAGATAATTTTTTAATTTAAAGATAATAAATTTGTAGGAAATTGCATATTATTGGCAATAAGCGTATTGATGAATATATTTATTTGATCAGGATGGTCACTGCAGGAAAATATTAAATGATTGAGATCAGCTAATGAAGATATAGAGAAATAACTCCTGAATAGATTTACGTTATATTCTTGTATATGGGTTATTTTGTCAAGAAGATTAGGGTGAACTTGTGTATATGGATTTTTTGAACTAATTACATATTCTTGCCAATAACTATTTTTACATGCCCCTTTTAATAACCGTATAATATCAGTGGTTTTATTATTGTTGTTTGGATATCAGTGATATCATCTTTTGTATGGACAATCCTACTAGATTACGACCGGATCAATACCAGCGATGCAACTCTTATGTTCAGACTGAATACTCGTTGGACCATAATTTAGAAAAAGCTAATGCGATTGATACAGTACGCCTCTGCGTAACACTGACAATATATTTTAGAAAAATATATGATAAAAAGTGTTAATTAGGATGGTACAATTAACTGATAAATGACACCCTACCCCGCGAACCCACGAAAGAAGGAAATCTTATAAGATGTTTCAGTCGATACGTATTTAACCTTTGGCTCAGGGGCTCTAAGATGTTTTCGAATGTAAAAATGGGTAGACGCCGAAATATTTAGCGTCGGGATGAATAGCGTAACGACGCTGAATGGACGTCGAATATTGCAACTTCTACTAATGGCGTTCGTAGGTTAATTTGTGAGAATGGACTGGGTTTTGAAGAAGTAAAGCCCAACTGTTGTGGAAACCATAGGTGTCGGCGTCTCGACGCTAGATGGATACAGGATCTTCGGTGTTGGTAGTTTGAAATTTGATTTTTGACTGATCCCTTTCTGAGCTGTGAACCCCCTTTTTATACCGAGTTATGAGGTAAACATTTTACGTCATAATCTTGTGTGGTCAATCACTTCTTTTGGTTCTCATGAACGATATCTAGTCCTTAATATTTAGGCGTGAAAAGAATTATATCTTTTGGGACATTTTTTTAAATGGTTCAAGTATGTATTATCGTTTTGTAGAAACAGGTACTGACAGACGAATGTCTTTGGGAAAAACAACTTGACTTAGGTAAATAGATAAACAGAACACATTAAATATACTGTGTTTTGGTTATCTCTAAAAAAAGACGAAACAAAATACCATTAAAATTTACTAAACAAATTAAAAATAAAATAAAGGGGTTGCAAACATTTTGGAATATTGAAATATTTAATAAAAAATAGTTTGTAATACCTCTGGCGACTTAAATTAGTGTATATTTTAAAATTATTTCTTTACTTCTAAAAGTTCAGGATGATAATTTTACATTTTTTTTGGTTACTTGAAATTAGAAATTTGTTTTACCAATTTTTATTAAATCGCTTAATAAAAAAATATAAACATTAAAATTAATTCCTAAAACAAATGTGGTAACTTTTGATCCCGGTTGGTCATCTGTGTTTAAAAAAAGGGTTGGTTATCCTAAGGTTAAACAAACGCAAACATTTTGCACTAAATCCGTACCTGAAGAAAAGTCGGTTACAAACGCTTTATCCTGAGAATGCGAGAAAAACAAAATAAATAATAAAAAAAAACTGAAAATTATAAGAAAAAAAGGCAACAGACCGCAGTTGAAAGATCTGTTGAAGAACAGAAAATAAGAAACAAACCATCAATTGTAAGACATCTACTGGCACATAAATTATGTGTACATTCCATATAAAAAGTATTAAAGAAAGTCATTTTTAGTTCTAAATTTGATAAGACTTTAGTTAAACACCGGCGTCATATTAGAACGTGTATAATTAAAGCGGAATAAGTAGTTAAAAAGAAAAACGTAAAGTGAATATTGTTTTTTTTTCATATCAGTATTTATATTTTTCTCAGTTTTGTTACCAACGGAATACCGCGCTTTTGTTATCGAATGTGGGAATTCAATATAAAATAGGTTATCAAAGTAGCGTAAGTTCATAAATGTTGTTTTCTTATCAGAACGGAATGAATAAATGTAAATGCGGTGTTTCAGAAATATTTTTGCCACTTTATATCCATACCAAATTTTAATACATTTAAGAAAAAAATAAATTATTTTCATGAATCAAATTTTTTTATGGCTATGAAATGCAGCTTAAATTAATTCTAAACTTGAAGTACTACATTTATAACTATGCTTTTTGATTATTAATTTTAATATTGTAATTTTACGGAAAATCCTTTTTTTTGGAGCTTTAGAAACAAAATTTGAATTAAAATTTCTAGTTAAATATTGTTTAGTCCCTGTAACACAAAAATTGTCAACGGTATTAAAAAGTGCTGATTGTAGATAGAAAGAGAAAAAAATATACTATAATAACGAATATTTTCAAAATTTTAGATAAAAAATTGTGGTTGTGGGATAAGGGAGAGACCACGATTATAAGATTGTTTTAATTTTCCTCATTTTGGTCTCTCCCTTTTCTTAAATTTGCAATTCATTCTAAAAAATTTTGAAAAAATTCCTACTTATAGTAGGTTTTATTCTCTTTTCAATGGTATTAATTTTAATATTGTAATTTTACGGAAAATTCTTTTTTTGGAACTTTAGAAACAAAATTTGAATTAAAATTTCTAGTTAAATATTGTTTAGTCCCTGTAACATAAAAACTGTCAACAGTATTAAAAAGTACTGACTGCCGATAAAAAGAGAAAAAAATATAGTATAAATGCGAATATTTTCAAAATTTTAGATAAAAAATTGTGATCGTGAGATAAGGGAGAGACCACGATTATAAGATTTTTAAATTTTCCTCATTTTGGTCTCTCCCTTTTCTCAAATTTGCAATTCATTCTAAAAATTTTTGAAAAAATTCCCACTTATTGCAGGTTTTATTCCCTTTTCAATGGTATTAATTTTAATATTGTAATTTGACGGAAAATTCTTTTTTTTGGAACGTTAAAAACAAAATTTGAATTAAAATTTCTAGTTAAATATTGTTTGGTCCCTGTAACATAAAAACTGTCAACAGTATTAAAAAGTACTGACTACGGATAAAAAGAGAAAAAAATATACTATAATAACGAATATTTTCAAAATTTTAGATAAAAAATTGTGATTGCGAGAATAGGGAGAGACCACAATTATAAGATTTTTTTAATTTTCCTCATTTTGGTCTCTCCCTTTTCTCAAGTTCGCAATTCATTTTTAAAAATTTTGAAAAAAATTCCCACTCATAGTCTGTTTTATTCTCTTTTCAATGGTATTAATTTACATATTGTAATTTTCCGAAAAAATCGTTTTTTGGAGCTTTAAGAAACAAAATTTAAATTAAAATTTATAAATATTGTTTAGCCCTTGTAACAAAAGAAACTGGTAACTTTATTAAAAACTACTGGCTGTAGATAGAAAGAGAAAAAAATATACTATATATGAGAATAATTTCAAAATTTTAGATAAAAAATTGTGATCGTGAGAAAAGGGAGAGACCACAATAATAAGATTTTTTTAATTTTCTTTATTTTGGTCTCTCCCTTTTCTCAAGTTATCAATTCTTTTTAAAAAATTTTGAAAAAAATCCCACTTATAGTCTGTTTTATTCTCTTTTCAATGGTGTTAATTTTTATATTGTAATTTTACGGAAAATTCATTTTTTGGAGCTTTAAAAACAGAATTTGAATTAAAATTTAAAGTTAAATATTGTTTAGCCCCCGTAACACAAAAACTGTCAACGGTATTAAAAAGTGCTGACTGTAGATAGAAAGAGAAAAAAATACACTATAATAAGAAATATTTTCAAAATTTTACATACAAAATTGTGATTGTGAGAATAGGGAGAGACCACAATTATAAGAATTTTTTAATTTTCCTCATTGTGGCCTCTCCCTTTTCTCAAGTTCGCAATTCATTTTTAAAAATTTAAAAAAAAAATCCCACTTATAGTCTGTTTTATTCTCTTTTCAATGGTATTCATTTACATATTGTAATTTTCCCGAAAATTCGTTTTTTGGAGCTTTTAGAAACAAAATTTGAATTAAAATTTATATTGTTTAGCCCTTGTAACAAAAAAAACTGGTAAGTTTATTAAAAGATCCTGCTGTAAATAGAAAGAGAAAAAAATATACTATATATGAGAATATTTTCAAAATTTTAGATGATTTTCCTCCTGTTGGTCTCTCCCTTTTCTTTTAAGTTTTCAATTCCGGCTTAAAAATTTAAAAAAATTCACACTTATGTTTATTTCTCTCTTAAATATGGTATTCATTTAATTTTAATATATTATTTAGTTTTCTTATTATGGATATAAAACGCACGTTCTTGTGCAGTATTAAATATTTTTTTAAGTTGGTGTAAATAATTTTTATTCGAAATAGAAAGTAGTTTAAAAATTAATAATTAAATGATCCAGAAAAAGCAAATTTAAATAAAATTTTAATAATATTATTCTGAAATAAAAAACTGCTCTTATTAAAACAATTTAATTTAAAAAATACCATTTTTTACAGTATCAAACGTATTTATTATTCTAAAAATGCTTGGTCAAATATTCTCTCCTAAAATGTGCCGAAAAGAAAATATAAACAATACTACAAAAATTAACAGATTATTGTGATAATTAATATAATATTTGTCAGTGAATTGTAAAAATTCGGTGCGCGTTTTAAGTGTTTAATGTTGACCTTATGACGACACCAACCACATCTGGTTCGGCAATGGTGAGCATGGCAGGATTGAGGAGGTGTCTCTCCCAGATGTCCATGTTAGCATTCAAGGCCAGCACTTCTGGAGAGGAGGCTTGGGCCCATACATGGTCAAGGTAAACTTAAAAGTCTGTTCCTAGATATTTTGTTTACTTTTTATTTATCCCAATATAATTATTATACCCAATAATAGATCCGTACTCCTGTTTTCGATATAGGTATGTTTTCAATGACCCAAAGACGAAATTGATCATCTAACATCTACCTATCATAAATTGGATATTTTATACTCTTTATTTACTATTGGGGTTGGTAGGAATAAAATATCTAGAAACAGACTTTACACTATTATAATATTGTTAATATAAAATTTAATGTCAACCAAATTAATGCCATAATATCTGAAATTGGAAGGAATAACATTGCTATATCAGAAACCGAAAGTAAAAAAACGAAACGTCGCATTGAAGATTTAATGATACACTATTATAGAAAAGATGTGATGTGGGATAGAGTATCTCAATGTTGGGAAGATAAACAGTAGATACTTTTAACAACAAATTTATTCACTGGTACATGTTTACTACAATATAATAAATCGATAATAAATCAAGAATTAAGAATGACTGAATCCTCTCAAAAAGATAATAAACTATATATGCAAACTCAACAATAAACAGTTCCTGACCTATGGCCAACGACCGGCGTTCAACTTGTCGTGTTACCTTGCTATATCACTTTACGTATACTTCACGTCTTAACCTTTATATTGTTTAAATTATAACTAGTTTAATGAACTACGATATATTATTGTTTAAGGTTATTCTGTGTGGCCCAAAGGGCATCAGACCTATTTGGCAATGAAAAAAAAAATTTGCTTTATTGGTACCAGAAAAAAGTATCTTTGAAGATAAAATACAGGAGAGATAAGTCACAACAGCAAAAATAATATATAAATAAAAAAATATATAAATATTACATATACAAGAATAAAAAAATCAGTTGTGCCGCCCCAAAACTTTCCCGACGAGTATCCGCAGAGATGAATAGTTTTTCAGATATTTAATGTTAAATTTGACATTTTTTTATTTTTTACAGGTGACAGTTTCAAAAATAATTTTGACTGTTATGAATAGAGTTTTTGAAAAAAGGTTTTTTCGTGCAATCGTACGCGAAGTGACCACTTCGCGTTCTCCACAGCGGCCGCGAAATTAACGGACTAAAAAGCAAAGGTCACTTTCAAATTTCACATTTCTACAATACGAAACTAACAATGTTATTATTTTTTATTAAACACAGTATTCAATTTTAAATTAACAAATACATACGTATATTATTGAAGATAAATATTAACAATAATTGTACAGTCTGTATTATTACTTGTATTTACTCTAGAAGTTGAAGGAACAAGATACTGAAATATCATTAAAAATGTCAGACATATTTGAGTTCTGTCAAGAACTGTCAAAATCTTTTGTATAATCAATACGGTCATTTCCATAGCAGCTGTGATTTTGTTAATTAAATTGAACTGCTGTTGATTTGAACGCAATAATATATTTATTTGCAATGATCTAATTTCATAATTTTAACGATTGCACGAAAAATAGTGTGTATACCACGGCCGCGAAACTTTTTGGCGACCTGAAGATTATCTTGCCTCGGCCGCAAGCGGCCTCGGCGATAATTTTGCTTTCGGTCCGCCAAAAAGGCATTTCGCGGCCTAGGCATACAAATAACTATTTATTGAATACCAAATAACGCTTAACAATTTTTAAAAACAACGTTCGGCTTTGAAGGGCCAATGCTAAATGAATAGTTTAAATTTGTAAAAAAAAAAAGATATACATAGAGGAAACGATAAGAAAGTCAAACCCTTTAAACTTTATGTTTTAAAATTGCATCTTTAAATCTTAAAATTGCATCTTTAAATCTTAAAATTGCATTGTTTAGGTTGTGGTATTTCCATTTTTTAACAAAAATCCGTCGTGCATCGAGTCCGGGTCAGGTATGCATTTTTTTCACTCGGATTTAAAAAAAAAACACAAGCAAAATGCATTTTTCCGTCTTTGAAATTGAAAAATAAAACAAAAATGCATTTTTTTCACACATGAATTTGAAAACAAAAGCAAAAACGCATATTTTCACACATGGATTGGGAAAAAGCAAGAATGCATTTGTCACACAAAAAATTAGAAAAAAAAAGTAAAAATGCATTTCTTCACACACGAATTTGACAAAAAAAACAGAAGCAAGAATGTACTTTTCCGTCTTTGAAATTGAAAAAAAACAAAACTGCATTTTTTTCACACATTAATTTGAAAGACAAAAGCAAAAATGCATATTTTCACACACGAATTTGAAAAAAAAATCCGAAGCAAGAATGCCTTTTTCCTTCTTTGAAATTGACAAAAAAAACAAAAATGCGTTCTTTACACGTGAATTTGAAAGACAAAAGCAAAAATGCATATTTTCCCAAATGGATTGGGAAAAATCGAAAATGCATTTTTCACACAAAAAAATTGAAAAAAAAGTTAAAATGCATTTTTTCACACACGAATTTGACAAAAAAAAACAGAAGCAAGAATGCACTTTTCCGTCTTTGAAATTGAAAAAAAAAAACAAAAATGCATTTTTTTCACGCATAAATTTCAAAGACAAAAGCAAAAATGCATATTTTCACACAAGAATTTGACAAAAAAAAAACAGAACCAAGATTGCATTTTTCCGTATTTGAAATTGAAAAAAAAAAACAAAAATGCATTTTTTTCACACCTGAATAATTTGAAAGACAAAAGCAAAAATGCAAATTTTCACACATGGATTGGGAAAAAGCAAAAAAGCATTTTTCACCCAAAAAATTTGAAAAAAAAAGTTAAAATGAATTTTTTCACACACGAATTTGACAAAAAAAAAACAGAAGCAAGAATGCATTTTCCGACTTTGAAATTAGTAAAAAGGCACGAATGCATTTTTTCGCACAAAAAATTAGAAAAAAAAAGTAAAAATGCATTTTTTACACACGAATTTGAAAAAGAGGAAACGTGCATTGTGCATTTGTTCATACACAAATTTGAAATAAAATGGAAGCAAGAATGCATTTTTCTACAATCGTAATTGAAAAAAACGAAAACGTGCATTTGTTCATACACAAATTTGAAATAAAATGGAAGCAAGAATGCATTTTTCCACACTAGAATAATTTTGAACACTCGAATTTGGAAAAAAGCAAAAATGCATTTTTACGCATATGAATTAAAAAAAACACAAGCAAGAATGCATTTTTCCACATTCGATTTTTTGTCGTCCCCAAAACTTTCCCGTCGAGTATCCAGAGACGAATACTTTTTTCAGATATTTATTGTAAAAATTTGAAACTTTATCATTTTTTTATTTTTGACAGGTGACAGTTGGAGAAATAATTTTGACTGTTCTGAATAGAGTTTTTCAAGGGCTTTCAAGTGACATACTGCAAGTCAAATTCCGTGATTGCATCCGTGCATTTTTTGATAATGACACTTTCGTTTGACAGATGTCGTACAAAAACTAATGGGTTCTTCCGACGGGTAACCCAAACTCATATACCAAATTTCAGCTCAATCGGATTAAACATGTGGCCTCTATCGTGGAAGAATACACACAGACAGTCAGACAGACAGACAGACTTCCATCTGGAAATGATATTAGTCATCTCAGGTGACCTTAAAATGGATCGAAATTTTTTTTTAGCTCGTTCACAATACTTTCCCTTCTCGGAGGTGCGTCGGGAAAGTAAAAAAAAAACAAATAATATCACAGGGGATAGAAACTCAAAGTCGAAAATTTAATATAAAAAAATATTTCGTAATTTCAATACAATTTGAATATTACCAACTCAGTCGCAATATGTTTCGGCACTTAGGCCATCTTCAGGCGCTACAAATTACATTTGCATAGGTAATAATATGATAAACTTACAATGTTCGAACAAACTTAAATGTAGAAATTAATCAACACTTGAGTGTAGAAATTTGTAGCGCCTGAAGATGGCCTAAGTGCCGAAACATGTTGCGACTGAGTTGGTAATTTTCAAGTCGTATTGAAATTTCCAAAAATTTTTTTAAATTAAAGCACCAACTTTTATCAAGAATAATTATTTCTCAAAAATTAATAAAATTGTTCCATATTATGTAAATATACACAAATTTGCATGTTACCTTTTTTTCTAATCAATTTATTTTAAATTATATCTTTGAAGTTAGGACTAAAAAATATAAATATATAAATTTTTGCTTTTATCATGACAGACATTTGAAAACAAACAACAAAATAATAAGAATATATTTTTAACTTGTTTTCTTTACATGAAAAATAGCTAGGACCGTTATTCAGTAAACATACTTATTATTTATGAAAACCAGCTTCCTTTATACTTATTTAACAATTATAACGGGTTTTTGCCCATATGCTTTTTTGCAAAATGTCTTGCCAGGTGTACTTTACAAAAAGGCTAAATTGAAGCCAGTTGGCAAACCTACAAGTACAGACGTTAAAGGGTTAATGCATTTTTTTGTTTGAAGCATTTATACAAAAATTCTTGCCAATTTCTAAATGTATAAGTTTTAGTATTTAAAATAACTATTCGGAGATAAAAAGAAATTAACACTAATAACATAATTTAAAAAAACAAAATTTTGCAAAATTAGTAATAGTAAAATATTAAAAAAATCGGCTGTGTCATCCCAGAACTTTCCCGGATCGGATGTGGAGAATGAAATTATTTTAATAACAAAATACAAAATTTATGAATGGAAAAGTAAAATGTAAAAATGAAATAAATTGCTGAAAAAAATAAATGGGTAAACATTGCAAAAATACACAAAAATGAATTAAAATGAAAAACGACAAAAATTACTTAAAATGGCACCTTGTTATTATAAATACCAATAATATATTGAATTATTTCAAAAAAAGGTAAAAAAATTGTTAAAAATGATAAATAATTCGTAAAATTCAGCATAAATTAAAACTAAAAAAAAAAAAATTGAAAATGGGTAAAAATCAAAAATTGGATAAGAATCGTAATACAATTTGTAAAAATTGGCAAAAAATCAAAAAAGTAACAACAGTAAAAAAGATATAAAATAAAGCAAAAAAAGGAAAAAAGGCAAAAAATGCAAATAAAAACTGGACAAAATAAAGGAAAAAGGGGAAAAAATTAACAAAAAGTCCAAAAAAAATGTCAAATAAGACTAAGTAAAGAGAAAAAAATGCAAACACGCCAAAAAAGTAAAAAAAATCATAAAAAAACAATGACAAGTTTTCAAAAAGCAAAAAAGGGATAAAAAGCAACATAAAAAGGTAAAAAAGCAACAACAAAAGGCAAAATAAAAGCGAGTAAAGGCAAAAAAAGGTCAAAAAGCTCAAAAACTAAAAGCAAAATACGCCAAAAAAATGAAAAAAAAGGCAAAATAAAGGCAAAAATGGCAAAAAAAGGGAAAAGGGAAAAAATGAACAAAATGTAAAAAAAGGCCAAATAAGAGAAAGTAAAGGGAAAAAGGAAAAAACGCCAAAAAAGAAAAAAAACATACAAAAAAGTTAAAAAAAAAAGCAGAATAGAGGAAAAATAATGACAAAAAAAACACAAAAAAATTTTAAAAAGCCCAAAAAATATGCCAAATAAAAGGAAAAAACCAAAATACACCAAAAAAGTAAAAAAAAGCAAAATAGTATGAAAATAAAGGCAAAGAAAGGGGTAAAAAGCAAAAAGTTCAAAAAGTTAATCAAAAAGTTTTAAAAAGGACAAAAAGGTCAAAAAAAAGAAAGAAAAAAGGGTAAAAACAAATCAAAAATGCCCAAAAAAAGTCAAAGTAGGGGTAAAAGGGCAAAAAAGGCCAAAATAGTAAAAAAAGCAAAATAATATGAAAATAAAGGCAAAAATGGCAAGAACTTCAAAAAAAGGCAAAAAAAGGGTAAAAAAGCAATAACAAAATGGTAAAAAAAAGCAACAAAAAAATAAAAAAAATTAAAACAGGACGAAAAGGCGTAAAAATGTCAAAAAATGGAAAAAAAGGTAAAAAAAAAAATGAAGACAAAATAAAGCTTAAATAAAGAGAGGCAAAAAAGCAAAAATGGTAAAAAGGCAAAAGAAGTTTTAAAACAAGCAAAAAAGGTGTAAAAAGCAACAAAAAAAGGCAAAAAAAGTTTCATAAAAGGGGCAAAAAAAAGGAAAAAAAAGAAAAAAGGGACAAAACAAAAACAAAACAATTGATTACATCACCCCTAAACTTTAAAGTTTCAAATTTGGCATTTCTTTAATTTTTGACAGGTGACAACTGGAGAAATAATTTTGACTGTTCTGAATAGAGTTTTTCAAGGGCTTTCAAATGACATATTGGAAGTCAAATTCCGTGACATATTGCATCTGTCATTTGTTGATAGTGACACTTCCGTTTGACAGATGTCATACAAAAACTAATGGGTTCCTCCCACGGGTAACCCAAAGCCATATACCAAATTTCAGCTCAATCAGATTAATATTTTTTCAGATATTTAATGCTAAAGTTTAAAATTTTGACATTTTTTATTTTTGACAGGTGACAGTTGGAGAAATAGTTTTGACTGCTCTGAATAGAGTTTTTCAAGGGCTTTCAAATGACATATTGCATGCCAAATTCCATGAGATATTGCATCTGTCATTTTTTGATAGTGATACTTCCGTTTGACAGATGTCGTACAAACATTAATGGGTTCTTCCGACGGGTAACCCAAACCCCTATACCAAATTTCAGCTCAATCGGATTAAACGTGTGGCCTCAATCGTGAAAGAATACACACATACACACACAGACAGACAGACTTCCATCTGGAACTGGTCTTAATCATCTCAGGGGATCCGAAAATGGATATTTCCGTTTTTATGTCCAATTTTTTTTTAGCTCGTTCAAAATACTTTCCCTTCTAGAAGGTGGGTCGGGAAAGTAAAATGGTTGGTGCGGTCGGGGGACCCCGTTGACGGGGGACGTTATTTTATAGTGTTTTAATATCCTTTTCTCCTTCTTTTTTCCTTTATTCTTTTTTTTTCTGTTTCTTTGTATCTTTCCTGTTTTTCATAATTTTCTCCTATTTTTCCCTATTGTTTTTTTCTAATGTTTACTATTTGTCCCTATATTCCTCATTTTTCTCAATTTTTGCTTATTTCATTTTTGCTATTCCCTATTTTTCATTATTTTTTCCTATTTTCCCCTATTTGTATCTATTTTCACTATTTTCCCTATTTTTCCCTACTTTTTCCTATTATTCGCTATTTGTCCCTATTTTTCCCATATTTCCCAATGTTTCCCTATATTTCCCCATGTTTCACTATTTTTGCCTATTTTTTCTATTTCTCTTATTTTTCCTTTCTATTTTTCCTTATTTGCCCCTATCTGTATGTATTGATAAGAAAATTTTATATAAATTAGACTTATCTAAGATGATCAGCCCTGGCTAAATAATTATTTGGCAATTTAAAATTAAAAATTAATCAAGTAATAAAAAAAAATTGAGATTAGTAAAATTTTTGAATTTGTCATAAAAATAAAATTCGTAATTTTGTAATAAAAGAAAAATAAAAATGGAAAATAAATCAATTTATATCAAACCAGAGGGTCAGGAAAAGAACAGATTGGCAGAAACAGATAATGGCGTGACGAGACTCGAGACTGGAGAATGCGAGACGAGACTCGAGACAAGACTTCTTATTTCATCAGCTAGACGAGACAAGATTTTATGAAAGTCATCTCGTTGGTCTCGTGGAAATCACTAGAGACAGATGGAAATAGAAAAGCAAGGACAATATTTTTAGGAAGACAGAAAATAAATTAGGAGGTGAGACAGAGAAGGTCAAAAATAACAGAAGACACATTTAATAAATCGTGTTTTTTATATGTTTTTAAAATTTGTTATAGAGTGAATCCAGCCCAGATTGAGAATCTTAGATAGCTCATTTTCCCTATTTACTGAATTTTTCCCATTTTCTTTTGATTTATTTCCATTTTTCATTATTGGTTCCTGGTTGCAATTTTTCTCTATTTACTTTATTTTTCCGTATTTTTTCCCTTTTTTTAACTATTTTTTCCTCCTTTCACATATTTTTTCCTTTTCCTATTCTTCCGTATTTTTGATTATTTTTTCCTGTTTCACTTTATTGTTTCCTCTTTTTCCTATTTTTTTCTATTTTCCTCTATCGATTTTCCCCTGTTTTTTTACTACTTAGGTTTTCTCCATTTTTCACTATTTGTTCACATTTTTCTTTTTTACTTTCCCGACCCAGGGAAAGTATTGTGAACGAGCTAAAAAAAAAAAATTGGACATAAAAACGGAAATATCCAATTTCGGATCCCCTGAGATGATTAAGACCAGTTCCAGATGGAAGTCTGCCTGTCTGTCTGTGTGTGTATGTTTGTATTCTTCCACGATAGAGGCCACACGTTTAATCCGATTGAGCTGAAATTTGGTATAGAGGTTTGGATTACCCGTCGAAAGAACCCATTAATGTTTGTACGAGATCTTTCTAACGGAAGTATCACTATCAACAAATGACAGATGCAATATCCCATGGAACTTGGCATGCAATATGTCATTTGAAAGCCCTTGAAAAACTCTATTCAGAACAGTCAAAATTATTTCTCCAATTGTCATCTGTCAAAAATTAAAAAAATGTCAAAATTTTAAACTTTGGCATTAAAAATCTGAAAAAGTATTCGTGGATACTCGTCGGGAAAGTTTTGGGGTGATGCAATCAATTGTTTTGTATTTGTTTTGACCCTTTTTTCCTTTTTGCCCCTTTTTTGAAACTTTTTTTTATATTTTTTTGCCTTTTCTTGTTGCTTTCTACACCTTTTTTTGCTTGTTTTAAAACTTCTTTGGCCTTTTTACCATTTTTGCTTTTTTTGCCTCTCTTTATTTTGGCTTTATTTTAGCTTTGTTTTTTCTTATTTGTTTTTTTTTAACTTCTTTTTCCTTTTTTTTTGACCTTTTTACGCCTTTTCGTCCTGTTTTAATTGTTTTTACTTTTTTGACCTTTTGCCTTTTTGTTGTTTTTTTTTAACCATTTTGTTGTTGCTTTTTTACCCTTTTTTTGCCTTTTTTGAAGTTCTTACCATTTTTGCCTTTATTTTCATATTAATTTGCTTTTTTTACTATTTTGGCCTTTTTTTGCCCTTTACCCCTATTTAGACTTTTTTTGGGCATTTTTGATTTGTTTTTATCCTTTTTTCTTTCTTTTTTTTTGACCTTTTTGCCCTTTTCAAAACTTTTGATTAACTTTTTGAACTTTTGCCTTTTGCTTTTTTACCCCTTTTTGTCTTTTTTTGTCTTTTTTTGTCTTTTTTTGTCTTTTTTTGTCTTTTTTTGTCTTTTTTTGTCTTTTTTTGTCTTTTTTTGTCTTTTTTTGTCTTTTTTTGTCTTTTTTTGTCTTTTTTTGTCTTTTTTTGTCTTTTTTTGTCTTTTTTTGTCTTTTTTTGTCTTTTTTTGTCTTTTTGCCTTTATTTTCATACTATTTTGATTTTTTTTACTTTTTTGGTATATTTTGGTTTTTTACTTTTATTTGGCATATTTTTTGGGCGTTTTAAAACTTTTTTTGTGTTTTTTTTGTCTTTATTTTTCCTCTATTCTGCTTTTTTTTAACTTTTTTGTAGTTTTTTTTTCTTTCTTCTTCCCTTTACTTTGTCTTACTTTTCCTTTGGACATTTTGTTGATTTTTACCCATTTCCCTTTTTTTGCCATTTTTGCCTTTTTTTCATTTTTTTTTAACTTTTTTGGGGGATTTTGCTTTTACCTTTTGAGCTTTTTTTTGCCTTTACTCGCTTTTATTTTGCCTTTTGTTGTTGCTCTTTTACCTTTTTATGTTGCTTTTTTATCCCTTTTTTCCACTTTTTTGCATGCTTTTTGAAAACTTGTCTTTGTTTTTTATACTTTTTTTATTTTTTTTTACTCTTGGCGTATTTTGCATTTTTTCTCTTTACTTAGTCTTATTTGACATTTTTTTTGGACTTTTTGTTAATTTTTTCCCCTTTTTCCTTTTTTTTTTGTCCAGTTTTTATATCTTTTTTACTGTTGTTACTTTTTTGCTCTTTTGCCAATTTTTACAAATTGTATTAAGATTCTTATCCTACATTTGATTTTTGCCTATTTTCAATTTTTTTTTTTTTGGTTTTAATTTATGCTGAATTTTAGTAATTCTTTATCATTTTTAACAATTTTTTTGCCATTTTTTGAAATAATTCAATATCTCATTGGTATTTATAATAACAAGGTGCCATTTTAAGTAATTTTTGTCGTTTTTCGTTTTAATTCATATTTGTGTATTTTTGCGATGTTTACCAATTTTTTTCAGCAATTTATTTAATTTTTACATCATTTTACTTATGCATTCAGAAATTTTGTATTTTGTTATTAAAATAATTTCATTCTCCACATCCGAGCCGGGAAAGTTCTGGGATGACACAGCCGATTTTTTGTCCTATTTTTGGATGTTTTTCAATATTTTTCCCGTTTTTAAGGACAAACAATACGCTCCAGTGCAAAATATTGTAATTCAAAGTTTTAGACCATAAAATTTGCTACAAACTTTTTCCAGAATTAAAATAATCCTATTCTCTACAGCCGAGCCGAGAAAGTGACAAAGCCGAATTTATATTATTTGAAATAAGTACAATAGGCGAATCAAATAAAAAAAGCCATTTGTGTTTTTCTTTGTATAAACTAAAAATAATGATAAACAATATATATTATTTATTGTGCTACAAAGTATAAAAAAATTTCCCTGTATCTCTTACGATTTCTGATATAGCAATTTTAAAATTTGTGATTACCTGTATATTTCTCGTATTGTTTTAATTGAATAAAAATTTAATTAAAACATATTTTAAAAGTCTGTATTTTGCTAGAATACTAAATATAGATTAAGTCCGGCATATCAGTTAACCTAATCGACGCAAGTCACTTTATTCCAACAAATGATTTAATCCAGACATTTCTCAATAATCCTTGCACTCGGTTATCTATACCAAATACAACAAAACTCTGTCATAACATAATCGTTTGACTTTTTAAACTCTAGTTTTATTTTTACTATCGGTCAAATCGTGTGCGTTAATTACAACAAATATTTAACATTAAAATTATTGTGATGTTAAGGCGGACGTTTACGAGAGGTGAATCTGAATTTTCAGTTTTTTCAGTGGTATGTGATAAAATAATGTCGGTGATTTCGTTTGATAATTTTAGAGAATACGAGGAAAATGCTACTGATTGTTATGAGTACTCGGAAACATTAAAAAGGTAAAACTGTTAAATTATATATCATATCAAAATTGTTCTAGAAGAATGCGCAGAAGGTTCATTTTGGTTATATTACAGAATTGCTCTGAAGGCAGAATTATAATTTTAAAAAGTTCTGTTACTATTTTTAAATGCTTAAAACCAACACTCCCTGAGAATTTTTATATATTAAAAAAATCGGCTGTCACCTCAAAATTTTCTCGGCTGGGATGTGGAGAATAGAATTATTTTAATTACAAATTACTGAATGGATTTTAGGGTGAAAGGGACATCTGCATACCAGTTTAAACCAAAAGCTAATGGTTACATTCGAGGCACACCCCAACACTTAATAACAAATTTCTTGATTGGTCAAAGATTACACACAGACAGACCTCACTTTGGAAATGGTCTCAGTCTTCTCGGTGACCTCAAAATGAATATTTATATAGATATCTAGAATTTTTTTTGCTCATTAACTATACTTTTCCTTTAATGGGACTGGGAAAGTAAAAAAGCTAAATTCATTTGCTCGCCACGTTCATTACAGCTAGTAGGCTCTGCAGCTACCGGAATTAACCAAAATTTTAATATTTATATGGAAATTTTTTTCACTTTTCTACCAGACGAAAAACTGCAGAAATATTTGCAAATTTTTTTTTATCTGCCTACTGCCAAGAAAAAGCTTCGTACAATCTAAATTTTAATTTCACTATTACGGACGATATATTTCAAATACATGTAATTAGCGAAAGCAATTATATCGAAGCTGTTAAAAAACTCAAACCCAAAAAATCAGCTGGTGTTGACAGTATTCCTCCATATACAGGGTGGTTCGATATTCGACCGACAACGCTTTACAGGTGATAGCCCTTGACAAATGATGAAAAATGAGTTAGGTACATAAGCCCCTAAGATTCTTAGTTTACGAGATACAGCTGGTTAAAGTTGAAAAATTAAAATAATTTTTTTTGCGATATTTCACATATTGTTTTAAATTTTTTGTTCAAACTTGGCAGTCAATTTACTTTTTAGATGCTTGAAAATTTAACAAAAAATATGGTTGGCGTACTTCATCCAGTAGCGCACAATAATGGGTAGTGGTAACTTCGCCCCCCCGCTATTTTTTACGATACTGTGTAAATCGTCTTTTCTATAGTTGATGTTAAATCTGGATTTGTTTATTTACAATAAACAGATGTCTGGACCTTCTATACACAATACAAATATTTAGAAAATTGTTTATCATTGGGCAGAATTTTTGGACAAAATTCAAATCTTAAATATACAGGACCGTATTCTATTATTTGACAGGAAATCATTACCTGCATGTTTTTTGACTGGCATAAACTGACTATGCTATGTTAAACGACATTTGGTCTTCAACAAAAAAGATTAAAAAAGTTTTCTTCTATCTTTAAAAATAAAGGTGATAATTAAATAAAACGAAAATCGTCAATTTTGGTTTTAAGCAAATATCTCTGAAACCGAACCTGATATTAAAATTTTTCAAAATCTGATAAATTTGTCTTGATAATATGAAACTTTTTTCCCATTTAACCAACGAAATCCAATGGTGTATATGGACATTTTCAACACTCTGTATACCTGGCATACACTTGGATAGTTTATGCGGACCGTGAGGTTTGCGAAATTAAATTTGTGTCGGTTTTATTTCTTTTAATTTAATAAAACAGGAAAATATTGAAGATTAATAAAACAACAAAATATTGAAGATTAATTAATGTTAAAATTATAAAAATAATTCAGTAAATGTTATATTTCAGTTATTTTTTCACACAGAATTTTTGTACATTTTACAAAAATCCTATACACTCGTAATTTTTTTAACATTCTAAGGGTTTGATGTTGGTTTTTTACTGATAAATGCATTATCGAAAAAAAGTTTTAAATAAAATTTGTAGACAATTAAAAAATCTAAAACTTTTATATTAATCATTTTTCAACATAACTTCAAAATTATTAAACAAAAAACGCTAAATACCGGTTTTTCCGTTTATAATTTTTATCTTCTGCAAAAATAATTTCTTTTCTATGAAACCAGGCGAAAACGTTATTTTTTATGTTTTAAATAAGATTTAATTTTTTTAAAGCAAAATATTTATTTTTCAATTTTATGCCTTAAAATTTAAAAAAAAGTCGAATTTTCAATAGAAAAAGTTAATTTACAAATTTTCAATTTTTTAACTTTATCATTTCTCCTTATTTTTGTTGAAACCTCGACTTTTAGATGGTGTAAAATAGTACTTTACGTTACAAGACCGGAAAATAATGTTTTGCAGGACGGGGTAAACAGATTCCAGGACGAGCCGTAGGTTGAGTCCTGGAAGTTTGGAGAGACCTGCAAAACACTAATTTTCGGTCGCGAGACGTACAATATTTATTTTAAGACCGACACTTTAATGTTAACTTAATTATTTATTTTAAATGCGTCGTATGGCTTCTGGTAACGGGCTTTTGATTTTACTGGCAATTGCTGCTTCCAAAATTTCTTCTGGAATTTCATTTTCTATGTCAGACATTTCAAAATCAGAATCCATATTTTCAAATTAAATTTTTTTAAGACCGACCAGAAATTATACACTTTCTCTATAATGTTTCGTCCAGAAAATAACATTTTGCCGATCAAGACCGGAAAATGAACATCAGGGACCGGCAAAAGCTTTTTCCGGTCCCAGTTGTCAACGTGCCTTGACTTCGTATTATGACAACAAAGTTGCGATTAATTGTCAAGTGACAGTTCGTTGATTTTTTATTTGTCAAAATTGTTTCGTGAGTTCGGAATAATAGATTCTGTAACAAGGTTAAGGTGGATCCTCATAACCGCGGAAAGCGGAAGGCGGAATTTAACACGTGACCAAAATATCGCAAGAATTTTTAGACCAGTCCTCACATAGGCGATTTTCGCGGTTTTTTAAATTTTATCTTTAGCCTAAAAATTGAAGGTCAACACTATTGTCAAATGTTGACAGCTAATTTGATAGTAGGGTTATTTTTATTTGTTTTATAAATAAATCTGAATTTTTGCATCACAAATTATAACACTTATTTGTGTTTTTCAACATTTTCATTTCCACATAAACAGCAGTTGTCCAATAATCCACATACATCGCACATTTTGTATGCTAAAAATATAATATTATATAGTTTATTTCTCTTTTATGGTGGGATCTTTAATATAGTTTAGACAGAAAAATCGGTAAAGGTAAATTATTGATAGTTATTCCCTACCTGATAGTGATCCTCTTGGAATTCCATTTTTAATACTAAGTGTGAAATATGTATCAAACAAACACAAACAAACACAACTTAAAGTAACCTTAATTTTCATTATTTTCAGATCCATTAAACAAAGAACATTATCGAACGAGAGAGAGAGAAATATAAAAAATCCGCCAAAAGTTAAAATATTTTCAACTTTTTGCGGAATCGCAAGAAGTTAAAATATTCGTCGGAAAATGGCGCCAACTGAATTTCAAATTTATTTGGACCAATCACAGAAGTTCCGCAAAAAAAAATTCCGCTTTCCGCGGTTATGAGGAGCCGCCTTTAGAATGAAAAATTCGACACGAGTGGAAAATTCCGAACGCGAGCGAAAACGAGTGTGAGGAACCACGAGTGTCCAATTTTTTCATTCTGACCGAGTAACAGACTATATTTTCTCCACGATCAAAAAGTATAAATCAAAATTAAATTAAATCTGAACACAAGTTATTTGTTGACATATTTGTATTACATTGTATTAATATTTATAGTGCTGTGGTACACTTACCGATATTAAAATCTGGTGCATTGGTGTTTTTTCATAATTTGCAATTTCAGATATTATTAAATTCTATATCTACTTCACTTGATTTTTCACTCATTATTTTGTTTAAATTAAAACTTGTTTGAAAATAATTATTACCGTTGCCATTTTATATCTGACAGTGACACTTTATGAAATCCAGGGCAATCCATATTGTTTATTTCGATTACAGAAAATCCATTCTTTACCTTGATAAAGAATGAAAATACATGCAAAATGCATAAGACGCAAGTATTATAGAATAAATATTCAAACTCTAGAGGGTGAAAATGTTTACATTCTATTATTAAAAATGATTTCAGAATTTGTACATTCAGTAATGGTCGTGGAGAAAATATATTTTTCAAATGGAAAAGCAGCTAATGAGGTAATCTGACCCCCTCCACTTTTTCTACCCAGGCGTCCGGATCGACGTTTGTAACGTTCAGTATTTTGAAGCATTAAAAAACGTCACATTTTACAACGCTTTCGAACGATTTTTAACGTTCAGTATTCTAAAACGTGAAAAACGTTCGAAACCTCACATTTTACGACCATTTCAACGTTTCTTAACGTTTACTTTTTGTTGTGAAAAAACTTTCACTTTTTGTATCAAAATACATGTATTTCCCATTAGGAAACATGTAAAAATAACATGTCAAAATCGATTAAATATGGCATTGTTTGACGTATTTTTTCGAATCAAAATTATAAGCGTTAAATAAGTTGAAAACGTCGTAAATGTGACGTTTCGAACGTTTTTTCACGCACCAAAATACTAAACGGTCAAATACGTTCGAAAACGTTGTAAAATGTGACGTTTCGAACATTTTTTCATACTTCAAAATACTGAACATTAAAAAACGTTCGAAAACGTTGTAAAATGTGACGTTTCGATCATTTTTTCATACTTCAAAATACTGAACATTAAAAAACGTTCGAAAACGTTGTAAAATGTGACGTTTCGAACATTTTTTCATACTTCAAAATACTGAACGTTAAAAAACTTTCGAAAACGTTGTAAAATGTGATGTTTCAAACATTTATTCATGATTCAAAAAAATGAACGTTTAAAAACTTTCGCAAACGTTGTAAAATGTGACGTTTCGAACGTTTTTTTACGCTTCAAAATACCGAACGTCAAAAACCGTTCGAAAACGTTGTAAAATGTGACATTTTTTAACGTTTGAAAATTCTGAACGAATGTTAAAAACGTCGGTCGAGATGCCTGTGTAGAAAAATGAAGGGGGTCAGACAGACTACCACATTACCTGCTTGGAAATATATCATTAAAAATGCAAAAAACTATACTTAATCGATTTTTCAGTTATAACCTTGAGAATTTTTTATTGCAAATAATCGTTAAAATTAATGAAAAAAATTAAGGCATAATTTCAATTTCTATCTTGACTTGCTAATTAATTAACAGCTACGGATTGGGGATGGAAACATCATGTTAACGGTATCAAGTTTTCCGGCTATCCACAAACTGTTTTGTAGTAAAAATGATTGAATCTAGTCTAAAATATTGAAGTGGCTCTAAAAATATTCTTATGTCACTTTTCGTGCAAAAGGGAGAAGTTTACATCCATGTAATAAATTATTTTTTCCTACATTAAATACCACATTTGTTATTATTTGATAGTGTTAAAAACTTGTTTTGATCACTACCTTATTTAACAAATATGTCTTAAAATATTGCTATCACACATAATTAAATAATAATAAAATACTTTTATCTTCTTAAAATGTTAAATTTCAAGTAAATAACATTCTTTTAGAATAGTTCAAGAATACGCACTGAAATAATATATTAGTGATTTTTTGATTTATTCTAAATTATTTCTAAACCTAAATTCTATTATTTTACAATTTTTTGTATCTCTTTGTTTCAGATTTAGGCAGTCCCGTTTCAACGCTAGAAGAATCCGTAAGAGGGTCGTTTTTAAACACGGCGACTGCAATGTAGTGCAGGGTAACGTAGCTAAAAGACGTCGTAAATATCTTCAAGATATTTTCACGACATTGGTGGACGCACAATGGCGCTGGACGCTGTTAGTGTTCGCCATGAATTTCCTTTTGTCTTGGTTGTCATTCGCTATAGTGTGGTGGCTTATTGTATTTACTCACGGGGATCTCAACGAGGAACACATGGTAAGTTTCAATTATTTTTTTTTACAATTTGTAACTATTATTCAATATTGTTAAATTAAAAAAAAAATCTATAATCACTATTACTAAAATGTTAATTTCTCAATGGTTCTACTTTTGATATATGTTCAATAAATATGTACTGCTATAATAAACCTCTTTTCCGGATAATTTCCGGATTAATTGGGAAAGTAAGGGCTGAAAAAACTTATAATAATATTTTGTTAATCCAGACGTTTGGATAAAAAATAGCACGCCCGAAATGAGAGAAAAATATACTCATAGATGTTGTTAAACAACATAAACAAGTTACACATTAGTGTGAGTATGTGAAGTTAGCCCCCCATTTTTTGAAGTTTAAAATTTTATTCAAATTGTTGGTTTGTAAAAAATGTTTAAAAGAAAATTATTCCTTAAACTTAAATACAAAAGCCGAAAAAATTAAGAAACTATTTTTAGAGCTAACCCCCCATTATTTTTTTGTTGTACCAGATTGTACTAGTTATTCTGAACATTGTTTATTGTCACAAAAAAAATATTTTAAGTCCAAAATCAATAAAAGACATTTTGAGCCAGCCTTCCATTATTTTTTTTTCGCAGTTTTTTTTTGGAACTAAGTTCCTTAAGTAACTATTCGTTTTTAAGTAACGTTAATTAAATAATGGAAAAATAAGAAAAAATAGGGAGAAATAAGAAAAAATAGGTAAAATATTAACAAATAGGGAAAAATGAGGAATAGGGAAAATAGGGAAAAATAATGTAAAACAGTAAAAAATAGGGTGAACATAAAGCAAAATAGAGACAAATAGAGAAAATAGAGAAAAATAAAGGAAATAGGAAAAACAGAAAGAAATAGGAAAAAATATGGAAAAAATAGGATAAAACGGGGAAAAAAGGAGAAAATAAAGTAAAATATGAAAAAATAATGAAAAATTCGGAGAAATGGAAAATAATAGATAAAATAGGAGAAAAAATGGGAAAACAGGAAAAAGCGGTGAAAAATAAAGAAAAAAAAATCGGCTGTGTCACCCCAGAACTTTCCCGGCTCGACCGTAGTCAAATTTGTTATTTATTATTATTATTTTAATTACAAAATACTAAGCATTACAATTACTGGAAAATATTAAAATTAGCGAGCCGATGGTGAATACGTCTACCGAATTGATATTTCAATGTTGATAATGACATAAGCTGCGCATGCGCACGATATATATCACACTGCTACAATTAGGATCTCCTAAAATCATGTGTGAAAACTATTGGGAATTCGGGAAAAATTTTCATACAATATTTGTAGGGAATTTTATGCAAACAACTTTGCACTGAAACATTTTGCATTAAAGAGCATAATTTACCTCCAATTTTAAACAAATGGAAAATCCTAAATGTGTATTTTTCTCGCCATCTAGCGGCGAAACTATGAGGAATTCGATAAAAAGTTAAACATAAGAGTTAAAGAAAATTTGATGCTTTACAACTTTGCACCAGAAAATTTTGCACTAAAATGCATTGTTTGTCCTTAAAATCAAGAACTAGAGAAAACCTACATGCACATTTTTTACGCGCCCTCTAGTGGCGCAACCATTGAAAATTCTGGAAAAAGTTGGAGACAAGAGTTGTAGGGAATTTTATGCTCTAAAACTATGTACTACAACATTTTGCAGTAAAGTGTATTATTTGTGTCAAAATCAAAAAAACTAGAGAAAATATACATGCACATTTTTTACGCGCCCTCTAGTGGCGCAACTATTGGAAATTCTGGAAAAAGCTTAAGACAAAAGTTATAGGGAATTTTATGCTCTAAAACTATGTACTACAACATTTTGCAGTAAAGTGTATTATTTGTGCTCAAAATCAAAAAAAAACTAAAGAAAACATACATGCACATTTTTTACGCGCCCTCTAGTGGCGCAATTATTTTAAATTCTGGAAAAAGCTTAAGATAAAAGTTGTAGGGATTTTATTCTCTAAAACTTTGTACTACAACATTTTGCACTAAAGTGTATTGTTTGTCCTCAAAATCAAGAAAAACTGGAGAAAAAACCTACATGCACATTTTTTACGCGCCCTCTAGTGGCGCAAATATTGGAAATTCTGGAAAAAGCTGAAGACAAAAGTTGTAGGGAATTTTATGCTCTAAAACTATGTACTACAACATTTTGCAGTAAAGTGTATTATTTGTGTCAAAATCAAAAAAACTAGAGAAATTATACATGCACATTTTTTACGCGCCCTCTAGTGGCGCAACTATTGGAAATTCTGGAAAAAGCTTAAGACAAAAGTTATAGGGAATTTTATGCTCTAAAACTATGTACTACAACATTTTGCAGTAAAGTGTATTATTTGTGCTCAAAATCAAAAAAAAACTAAAGAAAACATACATGCACATTTTTTACGCGCCCTCTAGTGGCGCAATTATTTTAAATTCTGGAAAAAGCTTAAGATAAAAGTTGTAGGGAATTTTATTCTCTAAAACTTTGTACTACAACATTTTGCACTAAAGTGTATTGTTTGTCCTCAAAATCAAGAAAAACTGGAGAAAAAACCTACATGCACATTTTTTACGCGCCCTCTAGTGGCGCAAATATTGGAAATTCTGGAAAAAGCTGAAGACAAAAGTTGTAGGGAATTTTATGCTCTAAAACTATGTACTACAACATTTTGCAGTAAAGTGTATTATTTGTGCTCAAAATCAAAAAAAACTAGAGAAAACATACATGCACATTTTTACGCGCCCTCTAGTGGCGCAATTATTTTAAATTCTGGAAAAAGCTTAAGATAAAAGTTGTAGGGAATTTTATTCTCTAAAACTTTGTACTACAACATTTTGCACTAAAGTGTATTGTTTGTCCTCAAAATCAAGAAAAACTGGAGAAAAAACCTACATGCACATTTTTTACGCGCCCTCTAGTGGCGCAAATATTGGAAATTCTGGAAAAAGCTGAAGACAAAAGTTGTAGGGAATTTTATGCTCTAAAACTATGTACTACAACATTTTGCAGTAAAGTGTATTATTTGTGCTCAAAATCAAAAAAAACTAGAGAAAACATACATGCACATTTTTACGCGCCCTCTAGTGGCGCAATTATTTTAAATTCTGGAAAAAGCTTAAGATAAAAGTTGTAGGGAATTTTATTCTCTAAAACTTTGTACTACAACATTTTGCACTAAAGTGTATTGTTTGTCCTCAAAATCAAGAAAAACTGGAGAAAAAACCTACATGAACATTGTTTACGCGCCCTCTAGTGGCGCAAATATTGGAAATTCTGGAAAAAGTTTGAGACAAGAGTTGTAGGGAATTTTATGCTCTAAAACTTTGTACTATAACATTTTGCAGTAAAGTGTTTTATTTGTGCTCAAAATCAAAAAAACTAGAGAAAACATACATGCACATTTTTTACGCGCCCTCTAGTGGCGCAACTATTGGAAATTGTGGAAAAAGTTTAAAACAAAAGATACAGAGAATTTTATGCTCTAAAATTTTGTACTATAACATTTTGCACTATAATGTGTTGTTTGTCCATAAAATTTAAAAAAAGTAAAAAATTGTCGCATGTGTATTTAATCAATGTCGGTCTTGAGGACCTTCTGCTGTACTCATTTAAACCAAAATCTAATGGTCGCATTCTAGGGACACACCGACCCTCCATACCAAATTTCAGCTTGATTCGGCAAACGGTTCGGTAGTTATCGTGGAAGATTACACACAGACACACAGACAGACCATACGCTGGAAATGGTTTCAATCTTCTTGGGGGACCTCAAAATGGATATTTCCATCGATATCCCGATTTTTTTTTGCTCGTTCACCTTACTTTCCCTTTGATTAGTCCGGGAAAGCAATAGTGAAAAACAATGAATAATTGGAAAAACTAGATAAAAATAGGAAATAATTGGTAAAAATACAGACAATAGGGAAAAATAGGTGAAAATAGCAAAAAAATAATGAAAAAGTGGGAAAATAGGAAACAAAACAGAAAAAATAGAGAAAATATGCAGAAATATGGAAACATGAAGTAAAAAATAAGGGAAAATTGGGAAATAAAAGAAAAATAGGGGGAAACTTTTCGACAAGAAAAGAATATCATCCATCTTTAGTTGATTGACTATAGAATTTCTAGCAGCCTCATTAGAACAAAAATATTTTAAACGAAAAATATAAGAATATATGAGTGTTATATCTTTTTGAACCTTTAATAAATAAATATTATTTAAAATTATTAAATATGAATATTAAGAATTGAAAAAATTCAGGCATCTACTGGATACATTTACGAACAATAATTGACGGTCAAAAAATTTTTATCGTGATTTTTCTATTAATTATACATTAGTTAATTAACAATTTATTCCTACTTGAAAATGAACATTGTAAGTATGATAATTCTTAAACAACAAATTTGATTTTTTTTTCCTTTTTTGGACCTATTTTTGAAAGGTCTCATAAGAGATTCCCGTTAGAAAAGTTAAAAAATTGTTATTTTTCACTTTGTTATTTCACAATTACCGCTCTCACAATGTTCATATTCAAAAATTGTTAATTAACTAATGCATAATTAATAGAAAAATCGCAATAAAATTTTTTGACCCCGGATTATTATTTATAAATTTATCTAGTAGATGCCTGAATTTTTTTAATTTTTAATTTTTATATTTATTATGTTTAAATAATATTTATTCATTAAAGGTCCAAAGTGGGCAGCGCTTAAGCAAGCCGGAGTCCCCGTTTTCAGTCGTATTTTCAGCAGGGAAAATTATAAATATTGATCTCATAGTTACGGGAGGTATAGTTTTTTTTTTTGGTAAATTTCCTCCTCTTTTTGAATATTTTTTTAAATTTGAAAAATGTCTAATAGTTTTTGAGATATTTGCAAAAAACCAATCCGCATTTTTATTTTTCAGTTAATTGCTTATAACAGCCACTCTTGAATGTATTCAAAAATCATCTACATGCTATTCCGAATCGAATGACACCTCGTTCATATTTTTCGGAGGCGGAAAAAAAGTTTGATCCAAAAAGCACTTGTTAAGCAGACTAGTAGTACAATGTATGATTATTACAGAACAGAACAGAACCTGCATAAATGGGGACATATTATGTAAAATTTTTAAATTAGAATCTTAAAAATCTGTTATCAAATATGCCTACAAAAATATTTATAATTTTTTTAAACTTCTATTATATTAAAAAATAAATAAATTAAAAATATCTACATTAATTGATAATACTGTTAAGAAATGGCAGTATATACAAATTGAATTCCTTATTAAATAACGGCCAGATGTAAATATGGGAAAAGAAGAAAATTGTATTGTTTTTATTTTCGCCGTGACTAGCAGTACATCGGACGTAGGTACTTGTTTATATTGTACATCGGAAAATAAAATCTACCCAATTTTTACATCTCGAATTTTAAGAAAAAAAGACACTTTACTGTATAAATCAAACTACTTAGTTATCATGTCACTATTTTTATGTAGATTTTAAGAGGTTAAAAAGTGAAATCCAGTGTGGCCGCGGTGAGTTTCTGAAATGTACTGAACATAAGTAATAAAATGTACTAGATTGTACAAAAATTTACGATACAGTGAAATATTACTCATAGGGGAAAAAAGTGAAAATTATAAAAAATAGGAAATACTGTAGAAAAATAAAGAAAAACATGGATAAATAGAGACAAATATTGAAAAATGTGAAAAATAGGGAACAAAAGGAGAAAGTAGGGAAAATAGGTAAAAATAGAGAAAAACAGGAAAAATAGAGGACAATAGGAAAAATAGAGGAAAATAGGAAAAATAGGGGAAAAAAATGCGATTCTGAAAAATATAGAAAACAGGATAAAATAGAGCAAAAAAGGAAAAAATAGTGAAAAATATGAAAAAACATGAAAAATAGAAAAAAACAATGGAAAAAAAAGAAAAAAACAATGAAAACAAGGATAAAAATGGAAGAAAACAAGGATAAAAATGGAAGAAAACGGAAAAAATGGGGAGAAACGTAGAAGAATGGAGAAACATTAAGAGAGATACAAAAAAAACAGAGAAATTTGAAAACAATAGTGAAAAATAAAAAAAAATGTGAAAAATAAAAAAAAAATGTGAAAAATGGAAAGAAATATTGAAAAATAAGGAAAAATAATAAAAAGTAGTGAAAAATAAACATGGAAAAATAGAGAAAAATAGGGAAAAATAGAGCAAAAATGGGGAAAATTGTAAAGATTTGGGAAAAATAGGAAAACTAGGAAACAATATTAAGAAAATAGGAAAAAATAAGCAAAATAGAGAAAAATAGGAAAAAAATAGAAAATGATAGGGATAAATAGGGCAAAACAGAACAAAACAATGAGAAACAGAAATAACATGAAGAAATAGGAAAAATATGAAAAATTGAGCAAACAGGTAAACAGAGAAAAATGGGAAAAATAGTTAAAAATAGGAAAAAAGTAGGTGAAAATAGGAAAAATAGGGTAAAATAGAGAAATAGGGCAAAATAGAGCAAAATAAGTACAAATTGGGACAAATAGTAAAAAGCAGGGAAAATAGTTAATAAAATAGGGAAAAATAGCGGAAAATAATGGAAAAATGGAAAACAGAAAATAATAGGCAAAACAAGATAAATGAACAACAGAAAAATTACGAATAATTGGGAAAAATAGGAAAAAATAGGCCAAAATGGGGAAAAAATACGAAAGAAAATTGAGAAATTAGAGATAAATAGATACAAATCTGGAAAAATACGGAAACATACGAGAAAATAGTGAAAAATGGGGGAAAATAAGAAAAAACTGTATAAATAGGCAAGAAAAATGGAGAAGAATACGGAAAATTATAAAAAAATGAGGAAAAATTGGAAAAATACTGAAAAATAAGAAGAAATGGTGAAATATAGGAAAAAATAATAGAATATAAAGAAATTAGGAAAAAAA
Organism: Neocrepidodera transversa; assembly: GCA_963243735.1. Classification (NCBI taxonomy): domain Eukaryota; kingdom Metazoa; phylum Arthropoda; class Insecta; order Coleoptera; family Chrysomelidae; genus Neocrepidodera; species Neocrepidodera transversa. Next base: position 19,540,592 of record OY725350.1, read on the forward strand.
AAGGTAAACATAGGGAAAAATAGGAAAAAATAAGGAAAGCTCGGTCGTCCAGGTACTACTCTTAATAATAATAATAATAATAATAATAACAATATATTTTATAATATATGCCAAAAAACATCAAACATAAAACTGTTATTTTTCTAATTATATAGCATAAAATATGTGACCTTGGTCTTATTTAAAATTGTACTAGATTAGGCCTATTTATGATTAAATGTACTAAAACGGCAACACTGGTGAAATCTAATAATCATTAATTTTGGAGAAAAAAACTCTAAATCAAACCAGTTAACAATTACTACTTTTATGTGGTTTTTATGAAGCTAAAAAAATATTAAGCCATAAAAAAGTTGACCGAACTAGAATGAAACTCCGGCTCTTTTACACCAAAACCACATGCTATACGCATTACGCTAAAAACAACGTTAGAGAAATATTATCAAACTTATAAGTAAATGCGCCAACATACTTCCATACTTTGTAAACCTTAAAAGGCAGTGAACGGCCCATGTACAAAATTAATGCGTACTTCCGATGTATTGCTAGTCACGGCGTTTTATTTTTCACCTTTCATTGTAACATAACCTATTATTTTAATGTTTATGTGTCGCCTGCTCAGATAAAGGAACTACTAGATATGCCCTGTATATCTAATATCATTTACAAAATTTAAGCCAACATCTAGCCCTCTCTCTCGGTAAAGTTTGTTGGCGAGGGACGTGAGACGCGCAAAAAAATCTCATGCAGAGGACGAAATCAACAATAAAAATTGACATGATGTATTAGACAGTGGCGACGCGAAGAATTATAACTTTTTATTTATTTTAGCAAAAAAATAGAAAATTAAAATTGGGTATTTTAATGTTATTTAATATATCACATTTGAATTAAATATGTCGTGAGAAGTTATATAATTTCGATAAAGTTGTATTTTCTGTAATACTGATAAATATTAACATTATTAAAACATAAAAATAATGTGAATGCATGGTATATAACATAAAAAAGAAAGGAAGCAAAATAAAAAAATATCAAATCTTATCAACTTATATTATATTTTAAATTATTCAAAAACTACTTTCCTAACTTACTTGTGAAGTGTAAGATTGATTATCTAATGGCTTGAGAAAAGCACCACATTTTTCACATTTCTTTCTCATGGTTAACAACCTCTCAAGAAAATCACTTAAAATAGTTCAAAATATTTAGTACAACCTATAACACTAAAAAATAAAACAAATCAATTCACAAACTGTAAACTATTTAATGTATGATTTTAAATTATCCTGCTTGAAAGTACGCTTATGGAATCTCTAGAGGACGATGTCAACAAAAGTTAACTAGATGTTGGCTTAATAAAAAAGGATAGAATGCCCTCTCTATATATATTTACTCTGAGGTCGCCTGTGTGTTTCAAAATTTTTCTTCTTTTTTTTTTAATAGTCCAAGCCGCTAAGGCTATTTGGTTAGGTAATACTCGACAGATAACTCTAAATTATACCTTGTCATGCCATCTACATTACTTTAAACAAATTAATGTAGCTGACGTACTTGGAAATTTTGAAAATGTATTTCTTAGTAATCGTAGTCATTGTATATAGACTTCCTAGTAGGATACCCTACGTGTAATTATTGTTGGAGCCACTTGCGAGCGACATCTATCATAAATTTTGTTAACTTGACACTATTTTAGCGTGTACAGATACGCTCTCTGGGAGGAGGAAATTCTAACTAATGAGTATGGCAATATTAAGTGCCAGAAACGTATTTAGGGGTCGATTCTTACATTTATATTAATAAAAAATAATAAACAGCCCAAGTAAAATTAATAATTTACTTTTGTAGGAAATTTTATGTTCTACAATTTTTACTTATTCTAATTTTTCATAAAAATGCATATTTTTGGCTAAACATTTAAAATTAATGGAATTTTTTTCAATTTTTTAATTTTAGTATTTACCATTAAAAACATTTTTTTAATAACTTTAAAATCAATAAATAATTAATATTTCATTCAATTTTATTCAAAATGAGAAACATGCCTTTTTTAGGTTTTCTGGATCAAGATGAATTAATAAAATTAGTTAAACAAAATCAATTTTTTCATTAAAAATTCATGGCTTTTGAATTTTTTCAACTTTTTACAAGTTTGGTTATAACATTACAAATATTATGAAATAATTCACACATATATATAGTACCTTTTGCTCCCTTTCGGGTACTGTATTTACTTTTTTATTTGTTGTATACTTTTTGATAAAACGAAATTATAAAAATAAAATTTATATTTTTATTGAGCAATTTTTTTAATAATTCCACAATTTTTGAAACAAAAATTTGAAAAAAAAAATACAATTTTAAAGTTTTTTATTACAAATTTCATTGTATTATTTTTAATTTTTAATATTAAAATTTTGCTAAGTTAATAATTTTATGTTCTACAACTTTGGAATCTTATTATTTTTCATTAAAATGCATAATTTTGGCTTAAAATCTAACAAAATGCCCTAAAATATGTATATATTTCTTTCACGCCCTCTAACGGCAAAACTATGCGGAATTCGAAAAAACAGTTACGGATAAAATGTGTAGAAAATTTTATGTTCTACAACTTTGATAATCTGTAATTTTTCATTAAAATGGATAATTTTGGCAATTTACAAAAGTTTGAAAACAATAACTTTTTGATAGATTGATAGATAAAGTTTATTCATGTGAAATCGGAAAGTAAAAATTAAAAGCATAACATATAAAATTAAATTTTTAAATTCGAAACATAAATTTTTGGAACTTTGAATTCTAAATTTTCTTTTATTGCGTTTTTATCATTTAATCTATTTTCTTATATTAAATATATACAGGGTAGCTCACTTTATAAAAAAATTTTTATGTAGATATATGCAGGGTCTATGAGTACAATTTAAATTTGTTTCGATTTATACAGGGCGTCTCAAAATAAAGATTTGCATTATACTTATATATTTTTCATAGTTCTACAACTCTCATTGTGTAAAACTTACAGATTTATTTGAAAGGTATTAATGGCGGTTAAAAGCAAATATTTTAAAATGATTTTCATGTATACAGAGTGGTCCATTAGTAACATAGGCAAATGTGAAAAAACACATTTTTGGTAAAAATCTAAGTATGGTGTTCTCGCTTTGGATCAAAAGTAGATAATCAATCAAGTAGGTATCCTTATCATAATAAATAATGCTATTGTTTTAATGATACCAATTTTCCACGCTTTTAATAAAAGGATAGTATAAATAACAATTCTAATTTACGGAGAGTAAATTGCAGAGTTGAAGGGCAAAAAATTCAGTATCCATTGTTGAATACTTACACAAAGTGTCTCATTTGAAAAAACTGTAATGAAAGTTTTTGGAATGTCAAATGTATTTTAGATCAAAAATAAAAATAAAAAATTTAAAACTGAGTTTAAAAAAATCTACAGTTTATTGTCTTTGTATATTGGTAATTTTAAAACTTGTGATTTTTTAAAAAATGTCGTGCTCACCCTGTATACATGAAAATAATTTTAAAATATTTGCTTTTAAGAGCTATTGCCCCGGTGAGTCAAGTAAAAATACCGAAAAAGGTGCGCTGCGATATTTTTTAAATGGTTTTAAAAATGATGATTTCGTGATTCTTATTTTAAACGCTATAGGCACTTATTGTTCAATGAATTTAAAATTTTCTTTTTTTATTTTTTAAATAATACATACTTATACAATTTGTATTACAAACATATCAAGAATTAAAAAAATTGAAAAATGATAGAACACTAATTTTAAACAAATTTACTTTAATTTTTGCTCAATATTGAGTTAAGTAAATTTGTTTTAAATTAGTGTTCTCCCATTTTTCTATATTTTTTTTTAATTCTTGATATATATTGGAAACCAATTAAAAAAATCTGATGTGGCCAGCACATGACCTCTCGCCATTTTTGAATCAAAAATTTACAGGTTGACACAAAAAAGTATGAAAAAAAATTATATTTTTGTAAATCTGGCAACAATGGCAAAAGTTTAGAAAATTTTAATGAGATGAAAATAAACTATAGGGTATACAAAATATATGTGTATAACTTAATTGCTGTTTTGTATAATAATGGCGTCATCACCCATAGCAACTGCCACTTCCGGTTGTGCGATTGGCACCAAAATCTAATCAGATCTAATCTAGGGTATCAGAATCCTGTATGCAAAATTTCAAATTTTTTTATTCAGTAGTTTTTGAGTTATCGTTACTACAACATCCATCCAAACACACACACACACACACACACACACACACACACACACACACACACACACACACACACACTAACACACTAACACACACACACACACACACACTAACACACACACACACAGACATCATCGCGAAAATGTTAAAATCGTATTCTAGGGACCCCAAAACGTGTTTATCAATTGAAAACTCACTACCCAATTTTTAGCATGATTCCTATACCTCTCTTATCTGAAGGGCGAGAGGTAAAAATAAAATTTTTTTCCTGCTTGAACTTTTTTTTTATTAGATTAATAGTAAACTCACAATCCTTAAAACGCCGACCCATATGGTCACATGTAAATTATTTTTTTTTCTTGATCATATTGAGTTTTTTTGTTTATATTTTAATGTTGTCCGGTAATCCTTAAAACACACTTTTGGTATAAAAAAATTCAAAAACCCATTTTGAAAATTTTAAATTTTATATTAAAAATAAATCTGTAAGTTTTACACATTATAAAAGTTATAGAACTACGACAGAGGTTTACCGAACCCTGTATATAAAATCTCAAAAATATATTGTTACCTACGGATGCTGTAAAATTGATAAACAACACAAAATAAAAATATAATATAATGCGGATCTGACCTGACCAAAAAGGGAAAACTAGGTATTTAAACAATTGTCAAGGTCAGCGGATCCAACCCTCGACAAGCGATTATGTCCCTTAATAGCAAGCTAGCATCCAAATACAAGTGCTGCCATCTATACTTAGCCTCCATCTCGGTCCAACGTAGTCTCCATAAGAGTATCCTACTAGGAAGTCTATATACAATGTCGTAGTGTTTCAAAGTTAACCAAGCCTATTTTTATGAATAATTTTAAGTAGTTTTTTATATACTACAAATAAATTTGTTGTAGCTACCGCACCACACGTCCCCATTCTAATTGTCAACAATCTGTAACAACCTCATTTTTATTAGTTTAAGTCACACTAACTAATACATTTTAAAATAAATTTAAACAGTATGAATCTACCCACTTTATGTGCACGTACATAATTTAAAAAAGGAAACTAATTTCATGTAAACGTGATTTAATCTTAAATAAACATGGTAGAAAAATCAGTCAACAGAGAGAATATCTGAGATTAATTTCAAAGTAATCTAACAACACGTGTTTTTTAATAGTTTTCGTTTTAAATATTTATAAAACAAAATTAATTACAACATTAATTTTATTAGTCCTTGATTGATAAATTCATTATGAACATTAAAATAAATTGACAATTCATTAGGTATGTACAGTTTAGTCAATCATATAGCTGATTCGGAAGAAAAACGTCACAAGTCCAAAATTATTATTTTTTGAATTTTTCACTAAAATTCGTGAAATGGGGTAACTTTGGTACTGGTGCTAGGCACAATTTCCACTTTAATGGTTTCAGTTCCCCAACACGCCTCAATTAAGTTTTCCCTTTTTCCACTGGAAAATAAATCATTACACAATTAATAAAAAATGAATTTAAAATACCATATTTAAAATTTGTACAAGATAGCACCACAACTAGTGAAGCAAAAAAGAATATTAAACATGATTATGATTTCTTCTCCTCTCTCCTGTTTTTGTGTCCGCACGCTTTCAATTTTACATTCTGTTATTTGGCTTACTAGAAAATCTTCTTCTTCTTCTTTTTCTTCATATATACTGTCTTCTTGAACTTCATTTATTTCACGAGACTTGCATGCTGTAGCCTGTAGCAAAGTGGTTCATCTTTTTACATTTGGTACAGGTCTTTCCCCAAGCAGGACATTCTCTTATTTTGTGTTTTTTTAGACATCGGTAACATTTTCTTAAAGGATACTCTCTTGAGGTCTTTTTTGCAGGTGTTTTCTTTATAATTTGGTGTATTTCTGTTGTGGTGCTTTCCCCTTGCATACATCTTAATTGTTTATTTCTTGTTTCATCAGCTCTGCACAAGTCTATGGCTTTACTTAACAATATATATGGCACTTCTAATAATTTGCTCCTAAGCTTTTCATCATGTACCAACTATTATGCAATGTGTGATTAGATCGTCCATCAGTGCTAAAAACTCACAATCTTTGGCCAGAGTTTTTAGTTTTGTCACAAATTCATCAATAGATTGGTTTGGTTTGGTTGCTGTTTCTCAGAAAAAAGCTTCTATCGTTATACGTTATATTTTTGAATGGCTGATAATGTTGTGAGAATGCCTCCAATATAATCGGTACAGTCAGGTCATTCCCGTCTAGTTTAGCTCATTCGTTATTTCAAACTGGAACGTGTTATACAAATCCAGTCCTATTGGTCCTATTACATAGAGGAGTGTTGAACGTTGTCGCCCGATTGGTTTGGAATTTAGGGCCTCGGCTTTCATAAATAACTCAAAGGATTGTTTCCACTTTTTCCACGATTGGGCGGGATTTTCTCCTGGTATAAATTCGTTGGGTTGCTTAAACGACATGTCTAACCTCAAACCCAAACTTGTTCTGTTTTTTTCGGTAACGTGAGTCTTTTGCCAAAATACTAATCTTCACTTGATCCCACTTCTGTCACCATGTTAAGTTTTATAGTTTAATAAAGATGCGGTATTTAACTTAGGCGATGTTTATTAATTAAGATTAAAAGTTATCGTCGGGTCAGTTTGTTATGACACATGACCTATATTATGACATGACATTTGACATATAAGGGAGTGTTCAGATACGTAACAGAATCATTAATGGAAAAAGAGTGGTTCGTGGTAATGATGTGATATGCGATTTGTTTTCCCACACATTTTACGTGCATCAATACGGGTGCCGCACTTTGTCGGACTACAATTCCTTTTTCCCTAGTACCACTATCCCTTTGTTACCCCCATTTTATTTTATTTTATTTCCTACTTGTGCGCACAATTCGTAAAATGTTTTAATATACTAATTTTGATTGTATTTAGTTTAGTAAGTCTTCCTAATTTTTGTATCATTCTTGTTTCTTACAATTTGTATTATAGGCTATTATTATTATATTATGAAGCCTATTCCCCCCTCAATTCATCAAAGAGATATTAAAAATTTTGTGGTACAGGATTTTGAGTTTTACTATCTCACCATTAGACCACATTTGAGATTATGGATAACATTCTGGACTTTATTATAATAGTTGTTTATAACAATTGCATAATTATGGTAAATCGATTGTGTCTTATTACATAACTTTTTCTATCTCCGGTGGAGTGCTCATAATTTCATCATTTTCACTATTAACAGGCATATTTGTAGGTAAAGTTGGAAAATGTTCGGATATAATAATATTTTTTTACAAAAATTGACAATTTAAGCGCGACTTATTTTTTGAAAAATTGTATAATGCATTGCCAACATTTAGGGTCATCACTAATTTAATCCAAAATTTATTTTTCTAATGCTAAAAGCTTTTATGTTTTTCAATTGATTAAATTTATATAAATAGACCAAATAGAGTCGTACGTAGATAAAAATTTGATTGCAATTTGATTAAAATAAAAAATTTAAGTTTTTTTTATCAAAACGCACGTGTATCTTATAAGATCTCATTACGTACATGTTATTGTTAAATGTCATTTACAAGGAATGTTGACAGTGCGATTTTTAACGTTTACTGACATGGGCGTAGAAAAAAGTGTTTAATTTAGATATATTTATGCTTACCCGCATAATATATTTGTCTCAGTTTTATGGCAATTAAATTGTTTTTCTTTTTTTGCCTTGAATGATAAAACGTTATTGTTTTTACAGACTATTATAAATATTATTCTAAAAGATTTATTATAAGTGATTTCATCAATTTTGTTTAATAATTCACTTGTATTATAATAGTTAGTTTATTAATTTTTTTTTATGCTTTAGAATGGTACCGAACCATGGGTCCCTTGCATTACAAATGTGCGCGGCTTCACGTCGTGTTTCCTTTTCAGTATTGAAACTCAACATACCATTGGTTATGGTGGTAGGACTACCACTGAAGAATGTCCAGAAGCCATCTTCGTCATGTGTATTCAGAGCATAGCAGGTGTTATGATTCAGGCATTTATGGTTTGTTTTATTAATATTTAAGCATAATTATTCTCAATTTAATAAATTTTTATATTTTAGGTTGGTGTGGTATTCGCAAAACTTTCCAGACCAAAGAAAAGAACCCAAACGTTGATGTTTTCTAGAAACGCCGTTATTAACCATCGTGATGGGGTTCCTTGTCTTATGTTTAGAGTAGGTGATATGAGAAAAAGTCATATTATAGAAGCGCATGTTAGAGCCCAACTCATTAAACACAAAGTCACTAGAGAAGGTGAAAACTTACCATTTTTCCAAACAGAACTGAAGGTAAGCGGAAAAGTAAGTAGCACAAATTTATATATTAAGTTTTATGTATAATTTTATATATATTTTAATTGATTACTACCTGCACTCATGTTTATTTCGCACAAAGTAAATAAGATACGAAATCGGTAATATATTTGTTGTGATCACGTTATTTACATTTGGCCTTTTAAATAAAAATACTCTATAGTACATATATTTACCATTTTGTATTTTTTGAGCACAGTTAAAAAATATATAAAAATATCAACCCTATTGTAAAAAATTAATAATTTTAGTTTGTATACAAATTAAAATAAGCTATTTTCTATTTCAGGTAGGGGGTGATGGGGAAGAAGATAAAATATTTTTCATTTGGCCGACAACGATTGTTCACAAAATCGACTGTAATTCGCCACTTTACAACATGTCGGCCAACAATCTACTGAGAGAGAGATTTGAGATTGTAGTTATTTTAGGTAAATATTTTTTCAAAATACTTCGTCCTTTAAGGACACCTCGAAATGCATCTGTGCAATACTGAGTTAAAAGGATGTTGTATTCAGGTAGACAGCTAACGCCATCTACCAATGGGACAAGGTATTACTTATTACTTGGGAAATAGATTCCACCTATGTAATAAGCGTCAGTACATACTGGAACCGACAGAGGGTCCATATTTCTAAAGGGTAAATGAAACCCCAAACAAGTTTTAGGTCCATATATCGGACAGCTGTTTCGTCCCTTAAAGACTCATCAGAGACAATATTTTTTTTATTATTCCCAGGACATTTTCACTCTCTACATCTTTATTCTCCACAAATATTTCAGGAAGTAATAAGTTATTAATCAAAGATTGTTTTTTCGTATTCACTACATATATTTTTTGTGCAATATGTTGTCGAATAATGTATAAATAAAAGTTAAAATCCAGGTACGGTGTTACATAAATAAATCCAACATCTAACGACCGATATATTCACCAATGCCCTATTGGCAATACCGTGGCTCAACTTTTAGATATTCCCCGTATATCCTTAATCATTTGACACCTGACATGTCAAAATGAGACATCTAGCGGCCGAGATATTCACTTTTTCATTTTTCCAAATCGGGCTGAGCTAGAACCGGCATAGTATCACTACTAAAATTTGTTGGTAGATTCGAAAAGAGCAGAAAAAACTGAGTTACATTAAAACAATTATTTTGAGCCGAACAACAATATCATTTGTAAAAATATTAATTGACTGTTTAAATATTTATCTTTTTAAAAAGTTTTTTAATAGGTACGAGGTACAATATGTTAATTATAACTGAAAAATTCCTAAAACTTGAAATTGTTCCAGCTGATTACAAAATCTGTTTTATAGTTTTTTTTTAATGTGAATACAATCGGCATGTCAAAAAAATTCCATTATATTACTGGCATAAACTAAGTAATGGATTAACCAGTTTTTGACACAATCTTGTGTCTAAAATAAACTAAAGCATTTAAGTGGAAACTAAAAACAAAAAATGAAAATTGTAGTTGTTCTTTCAATTTTTAAACAGAAATTTTATAAACCATTTTTTTATTAAAATTGCTTGGATTCAGAGCAGGTAAAACCAGGAGACCATAAAATTGAACCGCATCAACCTATGCATGGATCATGTTTAAATCTTCTCAAGATTTTCTTAATGCAAATTTAAATAATTAATGCTTTTGATGAGTCAAGTAATAAGAATAAATGGTCAAATCTAAAAATTTTCTATTATTCCGATAAAAATATTTTTGATTGTTTTTAATTTTAACATTATCAATTCCTGATGATGTTAGCGAAACGTTTCAATTAGTGTTGACGATATTCTTCAACATTGTTGAAAACCAAAGGTTCCAATATCCCAATTTAAGTTCTTAAACAGATTATAATAACAAACAGAAACCTGATTTCGTAATAATAATTATTGGCAAACATTCTAGGTGCCGCCATCTACAGCTTTATTAAAGACTCTGGTCAATTCCACGCATTCAAGAATATAAATTTGATCGTCTCCGGCGATAGTCAGTCTCATTATTCATTGTTTTATATGTGTCTTGATAACTGCTAAAGAAAGAGACGGGAAATTAAAAATGGTTTAAAACACAAAGAAACCAGTAAAAATGTAAAAAAAAGGGGGGAAGTTGGAGAGCTTGATTCATTAGTATTGGCTCGAAGTGGATGGTGGGGGAAATAATATTTCCAACTTTTCCCCACCAATTAAGTTCTCCGAAGCAAAACAAAAATTAGAAAAGTAGGGGAAAGGGCAGGAAGTGGGGAAAATGTTTGAAACAAAGAAAGCTAAAAAGGAGGAGAAAAAAAGGAGAACTTGAAAAAAGAAGTTTAAAACATAAAGAAATTAGTAAAAAATCAGTTGTGTCGTCCCAAAACTTTCCCGACGAGTATCCACGAATACTTTACCAGATATTTAATGTTAAAGTTTCAAATTTTGACATTTTTTATTTTTGACAGGTGACAGTTGGAGAAATAGTTTTGACTGTTCTGAATAAAGTTTTTCAAGGGCTTTCAAATGACATATTGCAAGTTAAATTCTGTGACATATTGCGTCTGTAATTTTTTGATAGTGACACTTCCGTTTGACAGATATAGTACAAAAACTAATGGGTTTTCCAAATAGTAACCCAAACCCATATACCAAATTTCAGCTCAATCGGATTTAACGTGTGGCCTCTATTGTGGAAGAATACACACAGACGGACAGACAGATAGACAGACAGACAGATAAAGAGGCAGACAGATAGACTGACAGACTAGACAGATAGACTTCAATTTGGAAATGGTCTTAATCATCCCAGGTGACCTAAAAATGGATATTCCATCTTGAAATTTTTTTTTGCTAGTCCACAATACTTTCCCTTCTCGGAAGTGGGTCGGGAAAGTAAAAAAAAGTTAAAAATACCGAAAAAAAAGTAAAATAATGCTAAAAACGCTAAATATGCATAAAATCCCAAAAAACGAAAAGAAAATGGAAAAAATGCAAAAAAAATACAAACATATACAATGAAATGCACAATAATACATGAAAAGCAAAAAATGAGCTAAAAAATAATAAAAAACTAAAAAAAAAAATCAAAAAAAGTTTAAAAAGTGTTAAAAGAAATTGTAAAAAATGTTTTAAAAAAATGCCAAAAAAAAAGTAAAAAAATACTGAAAAAAGTAAAATAATGCTAAAAACGCTAAAAATGCAAAAAAAAACCCAATAAATAAAAAAAAAACAAAAAAACGAACAAAAAAATGGAAAAAATAAAAACATATACAAAGAAATGCACAATAATACATGAAAAACAAAAAATGAGCAAAAAAATGTTAAAAGTTCTAAAAAAACTGAAAAGTTAAAAAAAGTGATAAAGTAAATTGTAAACAATGTTAAAAATGCAAAAAAAAAATCTAAAACAAAGTTTAAAAATTACTGAAAAAAAGTAAAATAATGCTAAAAAATGCTAAAAATGAAAAAAAAAGTAAAAAAATGGCAAAAAATCTAAAAAAAGTAAAAAAAGTAAAATAATGATGAAATTCTAAAAAAAAAGCCAAAAATGTTTAAAAAGTGTTAAAAGAAATTGTAAAAAATGTTAAAAGTATTCGTGGATACTCGTCGGGAAAGTTTTGGGGCGACACAACCGATTTTTTGGTTTTTGACAGGTGACAGTTGGAGAAATAATTTTGACTGTTCTGTATAGATTTTTTCAAGGGCTTTCAAATGACATATTGTATGTCAAATTCCGTGAGATATTGCATCTGTCATTTTTTGATAGTGACACTTCCGTTTGACAGATGTCGTACAAATACTAATGGGTTCTTCTGACCGGTAACCCAAACCCATATACCAAATTTCAGCTCAATCGGATTAAACTTGTGACCTCTATCGTGAAAGAATACACACAGACAGACAGACAGACAGACTTCCATTTGGAAACGGTATTTATCATCTCAAAATCTCAAAATGGATATTTCCATCTTTATCTGGAAATTTTTTTTTAGCTCGTTCACAATACTTTCCCTTCTCGGAGGTGGGTCGGGAAAATACAAAATAGGAGAAAAAACGTCGATTATTAAAGTTGAAAAAAAAAGTTTGAAATATAAAGAAAAGAGTAACAAAATATTTCATATTAGATACGCCTATAATTCACGTGTGAAGATAATACGAAATAAATGCATTTTTTTATTGATAATTAATTCCGGTTTGATTTGTATCGTAAAATTTTTTTTTAATTTTTTTTCGAAATATTTTGTTCCTCGATAACTTATAAAAAAAGGGAGGAAAATTAAAAATACGTTTGAAACACAAAGAAAGTTAAAAAGTAGTAAAAAAGGGGTGAAAGTTTACTATCACATCGCTTAACTTTTCGTCTGATGCAGACTAAACATAAAGTGATTTTTCGTCAGTTCGAGAAATACTTTAACTGACCAAAACTATTTAAATCAATAAAATTAATAAAAAATATATATTTTTAATAAAAATAACATATTTTTATTTTTTACCACCACAACTTTAACAAAAAAAAATGTGTAAAAATATGAAAATTGTCTAATGATTATTTGCACAATTATTGTTAATAATCAATTGTTACGTAAAAAAACCATATAATTATATGAAAAAAAAAATATAATTAAAATTGCTACTAAGATAATAATATTGTTGCCAATAATAATAATATTCATGTTTTATGTTTATTCATAGCTTTATTTTCCTGAAGTATGTAAAGTGTGCCACAAATTATTTATTTTCACTTATAATTACACGAGAGCTTTTTTTTGTCGAAGTAAACTTGTATCAATAGGAATTTTGTTGCCTGGCAATTTAACGAAAAAAACTGCCGCTGAAAAAAGTCCGTAGGACGAGTAATTTTTTCTGGCAGTTTTTTGAGTTAAATTACCTAATGGCAACAAAATTCGAATAATAAATGTCAAGTTTACTTCGACTCAAAAAAAAGCTAGAGAGAGAAAAGTACAATTGTTAAAAACACAATTATTATAAATAGCTTGAGTCGGAAAATGAAAACTTTTCTGACAAGTTTGAAAAAAATTGACATAACGTCATCAAAAATTTGTTTACAATGCTGGTTGTCATGCTTTCAAAAGTTAAGTTCCATTATTGTCGCTGGAAAAGTTAGGGCAAACTTTTTTCGCTCTCATAATGACAAAATCAAGCGGTTTAGGGGATTTTCTATACATGAATTAAATTGTCACTTGATGAATTATTTTCAGAGGGTGTCATTGAATCAACGGGTATGACAACTCAAGCTAGATCTAGTTACCTTCCGTCTGAAATATTATGGGGACATAGATTCCAGTCGCTCATTACGTTCAAGAAGGATTCGGGGGAATACGAAGTGGATTATGCACTATTCAATAATACCATGGAAGTTGACACACCTCTATGCAGTGCTAGGGAACTAGATGAAAGAAGGGCCATGTATAATAATGATGGCATAGGTAATATTTTTTTTATAGAATTTAATACTTTATCCGATAAAACATTATCTCACTTTAAAATACATTAACAGATACTTTTTATTTCAGAAGAAAAACCAAAATTTTTGACAACCGGTAAGATTTATTACTTAAAATGTAAATATTTATATTGGCTACAGCAAAAGCTTTTTCAAATGCTTAGCAATTGTTGCATAAATTCTATTCTGGTTATTAAATATCCAAATATTTTATTATATTAGACAAGGATGTATAGATTTTTTTTTTTGTAGAAACAAGTATAATTATTGTAATAACCCAATTTCCTTATTCATGATAAATGTTTTATTACCATAAAACCTTAAATATTTAAATTCTATTATAAAAAACTGACTAGCTTATTTACTTTATAACTCTGACGCTCTAAAATCCTTCTTCTTTTCTTTTACTTTATTGCTACTTGTAATTTTACCCATCAATGTTGCAGACAATACCAAAACTAACATTTCTGTCATACTTATTGTACATTTTAATGTACTAACAGCTTTTTATAACAGAAAATGGTGGTATAGATGTTGTAGTTTATACGATAGGTATTTGTTATCAATATTAAATACAATATTACTTTTTATGTTTTTATTATTTTATTTATTTCATGCTTTCTGGTTACCGGGTTCTTCTTCTTGTCGGTTGTCTTGTCAACTGTCAACCTTCAAAATATCAAAAGTGCCAACAGTACATGACAAATAATACCTAACTAATAAATATATTTTTTAAATAATTATATTTACAAATTTAGAATAAGAACAGTGAGCTCATTGTTATCTTTTTGAAATATTAGTGAGTGGCTGTGAACTAATTAGATCTTAACAGCTGTTTCCATAGTAATTGCTTTAAAATCTGAATCAAGCGCTCCCATTATTCACTCACCAGGGTGATCCGGGTGTATTGATTTTCCATTTAATCTTCTCTGCCATACTTTCCTCGGCTATCTTATCTCAATTTAAATTTTTCACAGGATTTTCTTTACCAACAACGTTATTTGTTCTAGTGTCGAAATAAACAATTAAGCTCGGTACTCTCAATTTTTTCCGAAGATAATTTGCATTTCATTCAAAATCACGTTTAGAGAAATATCTATAAAATATCAAAAAATCCTCTTTTATATTCGATAGTGTGTTGACTTCTTTTTGTTTCCCTTTTACAAATTTCAAAATTTTAATGCTCCATTTTTTAACCACGCTGGTCTCTCTCTCTCTCTCCATCGTGATATTAACAACTTTTTTTGGAGAACAACTTATCGATGGAAGATAATTTTGATTCATTTACTCACCATTATGAAATTAACGATTTTTTTCTCATAATTGACTAATTTGTTAAGTCTAATTTTAGACGAATGATTTTCAATAATCTGTTCTCTAAATCCGCTTGTATGGAATCTGTCCAACAAAACAATTTGATATCACGATACTGAAAATTTTTAAGTCAGAAGTCTAGCAGCTATGGTAGCAGTTAATAATTCTAATCGAAGGACCGACAATTTCTTTATGGACGATATTTGATTTTTTGTCTGAATACCATTATTTGATTCATACAACAAAATTATAGAATTTTTTTTCTTAAGGCTCAAAAGTTCAGTTAACCATTGTAAAAATTCATTGCTCATTTGATCAGGTACTTCTATGTCCCAAAGTAGTTTCATCAACATTTTTCTATGTATCAATTTAGGAAAAATCAAAACAGGACAAGTAACACCAATAGGGTCGAATATTCTATGTGCTAGGGATACAATTGATCTTGATTTGTTGTGTATCGATATACTTGCTAAATACCCGTACTTTGCTACGGAGTCTCTTTAGTACCTGGATAACCGAAATTTGCTTGTTTTTTCATATTTCTTTATATTTTTCCTGTTTTTCATTATTTTTTACTGTTTTTCCCATGTTTTCTCTTTTTTCGCTAAATTTCCCCATTTTTTCCATTTTTAGTATTTTTTCCTGTTTTCCATTTTTTTATCCTATTTTCCTTGTTTTTTCTAGTTGTTCCTATTTGTATTTTTTTCCTATTTTCCCTAATTTTTCATATCTATTTATTTATATTTTTCCTGTTTTTCATTTCTCTAATTGCCCTATTTTTTATATTTCTTGCAATATTTCCTGTTTTTCATTACTTTTTCCTGCCTTTTCCTATTTGTCCCTATTATTATTTGTTTTTTCCTATTTTTACTATTTTTCCTTATTATCCCCTATTTTGCGCTTTTTTCTCATATATTTCCCTATTTTTGTATATTTATCTCTAATTTTCCTATTTTATCTATCTTTTATAATGAAAACCAATAGACATTCCCAATAGGTCCAACACCAATAAACCGAACCGAAGTGTATTTAAAAAAAAGATAGAAAAAGGCCATTGTTCGGTCTATTGGTTTGGATAAATTTCACTCAAAAATTATCCACCCTAAATATGTTAAAAATCATATCCTTGTTGTTTCGCAACTTAATATACAAGTCTCAGCTTGTATAACGAAGTTACTCAAATTCCGAGAAATATCCAACAAAACATGTTTTAATCTTGAAACAATATAACCTAATCCAAATACTAGAAATGAATTGATCTTTAGTTTCTCAATCAAGACAGTCGCATGTTAGTCTTAAAAATGGTTGAGTCCATTATGATTAAGGTTTAGTATTATTTAGTTTCTTAAACGAGACAGTTGCATTACAGTCGTTAAGAATGGGTTATTCCATTACAAATAGAAGTTGTTCAGTAAAATGGTGTTTTTGACCGCGTCTATTTAACAAATTTATAAAAGTATTTTGCTAAAAAATATAATTTTCCAACCTTTTGTTTAATAAATAAATTGTTTAGGAAATTGCTCTTACAGTCCAATTTAATAATATTTTATTTTAATATTTATATTCATTTGATTTCTTGACATAGGAATCTGGTCCTTCGATTTTTTGGTTTGACGTCGAACGTCTAGTAATATTTCCAAACATTTATGGATCTATAATTGATATTTGTTCAGGTACGTCGATCTATTGGGAAAATTAAGCGAAAAAAGCGTTCGGTCTAATTCATAAATAAATGGGTTAGAAAATAGCCCTTAATAATATTTTATTTTAATATTTATATTCATTTAATTCTTCAACGAACTAATCCGGTCCTTCGATTTTTTGGTTTGATGTTTACACGTCGTACGCCTAGTAATATTTCTAAGAATTTATGGAATCATAATTCAGATTTGTTCAGGTACGTCGGTCTATTGAGAAAATTAAGCGAAAAAAGCGTTCGGTCTAATTCATAAATAAATTGGTTAAAAAATAGCCTTTAATAATATTTTATTTTAATATTTATATTTATTTAATTCCTCATCGAACTAATCTGGTCCTTCGATTTTTTGTTTGATGTTTATACGTCGTACGCATTTATTGAATCATAATTCAGATTTGTTCAGGTACGTCGGTCTATTGGGAAAATTAAGCGAAAAAAGCGTTCGGTCTAATTCATAAATAAATGGGTTAGAAAATAGCCCTTAATAATATTTTATTTTAATATTTATATTCATTTAATTCCTCAACGAACTAATCTGGTCCTTCGATTTTTTGGTTTGATGTTTACACGTCGTACGCCTAGTAATATTTCTAAGAATTTATGGAATCATAATTCATATTTGTTCAGGTACATCGATCTATTGGGAGAATTCAGCAAAAAACGCGTTCGGTCTAATGGTTTTCGGTACAATGAAAATATACCTCTTGGAAGACTAGCTAGAACCTTATAAATATCTCCTGACCACTTTTATTAATGTTCAAAAATGTTTTTAAGTATCTTTCTATGGTTTCTTTTTTTTAGGTCAATGTCGTATGACAGGACTCTTCCCTTCAGTGCGTTCCCAATCTAGCGACACCCTGTCTAGCATGGATTCGCTGTCAATCGATGACGGGCATATCGAAATGAAGATTCCAACGAGTCCTATTCCGGTAACTATAACGGCTCCGGAAGAAAACGCACCGGAAGAATCGATGCCGTTGACTAATGGAACTTTAAAAAATAAATCAAATATTTTATCTCCCGTATAACGTTTGTGGATGTTAGGTTAAAAATATTCGAATTTTTGAGAGATGAAGATGAATAGTATGCCAAAAATTAGATTTAATACATGGTATTAAATTTTTTTCTGTATAAAATAGTCCTTATTAAATTTAATATCGAAAATGCGGTAATACTAATCAAGTTATAAACTCATCATCAGGATTAGCTTAATTTTGACATAATTTTTTATTTATTTTTAGTATAAATGTGTTATTATTTTTCTATTTTTTTACATTATTGATTTTATAGTAAACCTAATATAGGTATAGATTATTTTATTTTTCATCCAGACTTTTATTCAATATTAAATCCTCATCTGTGTCTTCTTTTTGAATTTTTATAGTATTGAAATTTAAAAAATCATAAAATTAATTTCAACAATTTACAAATTTTATCTTCTAAACAATAACAATTTAAAAATTACGTATGGAAATAAGGACATTTAAAATTGTATATTTTCATATTTTTTGATACAGTAAACACAAATTTTAAAAATAATAAAAATTAATTTTGGAATTTTTACTTGAGAAAATAATATTTGAACCATTTAAGCAATACAAATTTTTGTTATTTTGGTCATTAAAAATAAAAATAGGAAAAGATTTGAATTTATTTTTAACAATTTACTTTATTTAATCTGGATAAGAATTTGCCAATGTATAATAAGAAAATTATATGAAACGTTATCAAAAAAAAAATTGATTTAAGTTTGAAAATTACAATTAAACTCAATTAAATTAAACTTAATTAAATTACTGAATACATTTTTAACTGTTAGTTTTACAATTTTTAAAATAAGGAAATTTAAAATTTTATATTGTTAGAAATCTATTATGGGGTGATCAAATTAAATACAAAAATTACATTTTTTATTTTTGCATACAATTTTTGGTTCATACATACTCTGTATTAAAATAAAACAAAATTGTTGTTGTATTTATTAATTCTTAAATATTATAATAGGAATGTATATTTTCGAAAAATCCAATATAAGTTTAATTTTGTTAAGGACAGTTTTATTTTAAAATAGACTTCTTTATTTGCGCTTTGTCACTATTTTTATTCGATATTGGGGTCTATTCTATAACTATTCCATTAAATTTTTAAGGCCTTTAAAATTGTAATATCTCGGTATTCGCTTGAGTCGGCCCGTTTAGAGAAGAACCTATTACGTCACGACGCTTACTAACAGTTGACATTAATAAATAATATACTTTTTAATACAGTTATTAATTTTATTCTACAACGTACACGCCACTGGTTGCTAGTATCGCCTATTTTCCTGCCAAGAAGGGAGGCGCTGTCGATGCGTTAAGTGTGACGTAATGGGTTCTTCTCTAAACGGGCCGACTAACTGTTTTCCGTTTAAAACTAAAAGGATTCCTGTAAAATAGTCCGTTAAAAGCACTTATTAAAAATGGCGTATTTTGAAATTACTGGTGAGGTTTCAATTGAAAGCTCAATAGAAAATGAAGTTAGTTACTAAGATAAAATTTTTAAGTGTTAAGTAAAAATTTATTTTATTTTATAGCTGTATTAAGAGTGGAAGACCCGGCAATATGATTGTTACCGTAATTTGGGGTAACTTGAGACACTTTTTAACTTTAAAGTGAAGTTTTTACGACATACCTAGAATAACTGAATGTTGAAAAACTATTTAAAAACATTAGTCATATAGGTAACAATGATATGTTAATAGAATATTTCACTTTATTTTGTCATAAGTATTTTTTTTAAGTGTGTCTCAAGTTACCCACTAGAATGGGGTAACTTAAGACAGCTTTATAAAATCAATGAACGGCTCAAATTATGCGTTGTTGGGGTAACTTGGAACAATGGAAATATAAATAGACAGTGTTATGTTAACGTGAGAGACAATGAAAATATTTTTGGGGTCAATGAAAATATTTTTGGGGTCAATGAAAATATTTTTGGGGTCAATAAAAACACAAAGAACTTACAAAATGTATTTAATAATGATTGATTATAGTAATTTAGCTTTAGTAAATTGCTTTCATTTCCGGTATTGAAAAAATAATACCTCGTTTATTCAGCGCTGTAGGAGGATTAATGCCACCTATAATATCCTGCCAGCAATAATAGAGTTCATCCTTATGTTCAGGCCGTTTCCAGTTTTCTATTGTTTTAGTCATTGCACTTATTGTTGCGCCTTTATCGTCAAGCTTCTCAATGACCCCAGGATAAAAATTTGAATCATAACGAACTATAACAAAACTTCCAACTTGTTTATTTATTGGCTGCAGAGTAGGATGAGAGTAAATACTCTCTTAGTTATTGTCTTCAATATTATCGTCAATATTGTCTTCAATATGGTCTTCAATATTCATAATCTGTTTTGCTCGAAATGAATCGCAGTCATCATCTGAACTGTCTTCAAGAACAATCTCATTATTGCAACTGTCTTCGTCATTTTCACTGGACTCAAGTACTTCACGTGTCTTCTGCCTTTTCTTAGTTGGTTTTTCTTTATTTATGACACTTTGATCTTCCACTAGTAATTGTTTTCTTTGGGTTGTCTTCCAATATAACGATATCCTCTTCACAGATTCCTCTACCAGCGGGAACATTTAATTTTTTTTTTGTCTGTTTTCTTAAACCATCTGTTTCTTTCCTTCTACATTCTTCCAAATATTCTTGAAATGTAGACACCCAGGCGGTATTGTCATTTTCTTTGCCTTCTTCTACTGCCTTTTTACCTGGAAGTCTCTTCAATACCTCTTCTCGATTTAGTGGAATTAATCCTGCCCCTTTAAATCCACTCATGACGTTTTTTGAAGTATTTTCCTTTCCCATTTCCTCGAGACATTTTTTTAACAAACGAGGAAATGTATCTTTTGAAATAGTTCCACGATTTTTTGCTTTCCATGACTCTAAAGTTTCACGCCACTTAATTTTAAGTGGGCGGAAAAATGCTACATCTAACGGCTGAATAACTTTCTTCCCCTCTTTGAATGAGGAAGAACTCCCTCCATTGACTGGTTTAACTCATCAAAGTACAGATTTATGGCGTTATGGTCGACTTTGGCTCGAGCTCTCTTTATGTTATGGGACATTTTATTACTTAATGTGTTCTGGTGACGCTTCAAGAAAGACATGACAAAATCTGGACCTGGCATGTTGTTTTTGAATCTAGATTCATTTCTTCCAGAACGGTCAAGGAAGGCTTTAACAATGAATCTAATGTCGTATAGTGTGAGGGGGAAGCCCCAATCCCCTGCCGCACATAGACACACTACTAATGCATTCTGATCAACTTCATGCAAAACAAATGGTCTGCCGACCTTCCCTGTATTTTTCCCTTCTATTGCTCTATTTATAGAGCAAACTGCTCTTCCGCTTTTCTCAAAGAAAGTCCAGACCTGACAGCTTCCACTGTTTTAACCAGTTGCTCATTCGAGAAATTTCGGTATTTACGAGACCCCAAAACTTTTTTTTTTGGGTTCGAACCATAACTGACCTGAAACAATGAAAGTCTGATTAGTACTTAGGTTGGTACCAAGATTTTATAGTACATAATTTGTGGTGGGTAACTTGAGACAGCTGTCTCAAGTTACGCAATTAAGGTCAGGTTGTGAATTTATATTTTGTAGCAACCATAAACTTGGCAACGCCGCAATGAAATTTATGATATATCACAATTAATATTAGAGGTTAGCTTTTCTACAACAATAACTTGTTTTCAGATATTAGTCATAAAATTATAATATAAGTTATGTAATATATGAAATTTGACAGTTTCAAAGTTGAAGTTTAGTGAAAATTGATGAACTTACCTTAGATAGTATAAAAGAATTTAATTATTAACGGTTGAATTTAATTATTAACGGTTCCACACCTCTTGCGAACAAAACAACACCACCCATGTCAACAGGGTTGCCAATATTACGAAAAATAATGGTGTCTGCAAATTGTCTCAAGTAACCCCATCGTCTCAAGTTACCCCAAATTACGGTAATGGTCTTTTCTAACTTTTTTATAACACCACCTATTAAATTGACTTCCTCAATACTTATTTTAGATGTCAGAGCTAATAATTTTTCCTCCAGGTCTGAGAATGGCTTTACTAGAGCGCCTCCTCCAGTGCCTTGATGGCCATATACATAATATGTCTTTTTATACTTGACTTCATTTCACTGATTGTCTGAAATATGTTTTTTATTTAATCCTAATCAAATCTTTTAAAATTCATAACACTTTATATCTTTTCAATGTTTAATGATTTTTGGCGGATCTATCGCATTTAATTCAACACTCAATTGTCCCCTAAGATTTTATCTTTCAGCCAAGTAAATTTTTATTTTGTTCCAGAAATCTGTTGCGTAATTATCTTGTTTTTTCGTGGTTCTTTTTGCACAAGATATTTGAAATACTATAAAATATTGTAATAAAAATATAAAAGTACTTAACTGACAATTTACACAAACAAACATTTTGAGATTAAGCAGTAGGTTACCAAAATCAATGGTCTTGTAGACTCTTTTTAACGGTATTAAAATTATAGTACTTTTAACGGCCCTTTAAAATACGTGTCTATAAAATAACACTTTCAATATTATTATTTAAAGGGTCTATTTTAATGTCAGAACGTTCGAGGACCAAAATAAAACGTTTTATTACCGTTTCTGCAAAAACGTTTTTAAATGGGACATAAAAAACGTCCAAGATATATCAACAAAATGTCCGAACTCATAAATTAAAAACAAAACGTCTTTTACGCTAGAGTACATAAAAAACGACTAATTAACGTTTTTTTTTAACGAATAGGGACGTTTTTAAAAAGTTATATTTGAGTCGGTTTTAAATCCACCAGCAAAAACATTAAAAAAATGTTTTGTTTGGGTCCTTAAAAGTACGTTTTCAAAAAAAAGTCTGAAAGTTACGTTTTTTAAACGTTTTTGTAAGTCGTTTTTATAGCCACTGTAAAAAACGTTCAAAATATGTTGTTTTTAGGTCCGCGAAAGTATTTTTTGT
Organism: Neocrepidodera transversa; assembly: GCA_963243735.1. Lineage (NCBI taxonomy): Eukaryota > Metazoa > Arthropoda > Insecta > Coleoptera > Chrysomelidae > Neocrepidodera > Neocrepidodera transversa. The sequence continues at coordinate 19,563,709 of OY725350.1, forward strand.
TTAAACGTTTTTTAAACTTTTTAAAAACATTCAGTGGACGTTCTAAAATACGTCCAAAAACGTCTTTTGTCGAATCATTTATTTAGTCCATTTTGAAACGTTTTGAAAACACCTTTTTAGAAATCTATATGACGTTAAAAGTTGTGACATTTGCACTAGAAAATTTTGTGTACGTTTTTGAGACGTTTTTTAAATGTCTGTGTTATTAGGGAATTATACAATTTTTACATTTTAAAGGAATAAAGGAATAAATACAGAATAGACCCTATAGTGTGTAAAATTTTTACTAGTAAATCAGAAATCTGCTTATTGAAATAAAAAAATATATAAAAAAAGGTTTTGGGATCATTATATTATTACCAAACGCTTCATCTCTCTTATTTTTTTATTTTAAAGATCTTATTTTACGCTTAATATTTTAAGTTAATTTTTATCGCAGGACGATATAAAATATTCATAATTTTAAGTTGTAGTTTTTAAGAAATTATATCCAAAATATAAATCAAAAAGTCAAAAAGTGATACTCTGGAATAATAATGTTTATATGGGTTTTGTTTATTTTTATACATTTAAAATTTGCTAAAAATTGCTATCAGTTTACAAAAATTACAAAAAAGTGTCTCTTTTTACTTCTAAAATAGCATTTATCATAGGGATTCGAAAATTTATTATATATTTTTGCCTAATCTATAGCCATCAAAATAAAACAAGAACATGAATCATATACTTTCATCATAATCATATCAAAGTAAATTTTTGTTTCTCGTTGTCATGGTGTTGTAATTATTAACATTTATTTGACCTTCAGGAGTAAAACACGAAAAAATCCTATTTAATAACTTTTTTTTCCTAAATCGGGCGAGGGAGGTCCCATCTGTACTGAGGCTCTAGGCCTATTGTGCCCCGCTAGTTTTCACATCAGTCCAGTACTCTCTTCGGGTTCAGGATACTGTACCCCAAAGTGTCATTCCCTTTCCCTGTTCAGGTCCCGGCAATACATGAAGAGGAGTTTCGTCTTCTTCCTCACATTTCCTACATAGGGAATCTTCCGATACTCCTATGAGGTTCAGGTGTCTTCTGAGCCCGCAGAGTCCTGTCAGGACACCTAGTGCGGATTTGAATTCCTGTCTTTTTAGGCATAGTACCAGATTGTCTCTGCTCTTGTATGGACCTTCTATAAGTGTTTTGGACTCTTAGTCTCGGAAGTTCCAAGCAGTATTCCCTGTGTTTGCGACTTAATTGTTTTTCCAGCATACCCTTATAGGAAATACCACATGTCGCTCCGTTATACTTACTCTATGACGAATGACACTTGACAATGAAATTTCAACCAATCAGATGTAAGATTTTATTAAAATCATTATATTTCGCTAACGATATATTCTGGAATGCTCAATAGAATTTTGTACACATATTTTATCATTGCGAAAATAATGAAGTAGATTTTGACCAAAAATAATCCTTCTCCATTGGTAGACCTTTTTCTAGGTTGGCAACATTGAGGGAACTCCCCCATTGTACAATGACAGTTGGTCGGTTTTTGTTTGTAACCTCTTTTACGAATTTCTTGCATGGAACAAGCATAAGAAAGAAATAGTTCCGGAGTTTCAAGTTTCATCTTTCTTGTTTCTAGATGGTGGTTATTTAATAATATTTTGACCTGTTAGAATGCTGGTAATCAAAATTTTGTAAAACTCCAAAAATATAATTATACATTTATTTAAAACCTAAAAAATTATTTATCTATAGGGGAACATTAACGTAATCTACTAGACGTTTACGTAGATAATCGGCCTCGGTCTCAACTTTTTTCCGAATTCTACATCTACTTCTTGAATATTAAAATCAAATGATCTGTACTATCAGGACTGTATTGATTTTTTTTATTAATCGATTCCATTTCTATTCCAGGCGAATCAGGACTTATTGGCATTTTTAAAGATTCACTTTCGGCTATTGGAATCAGTCTTATTTTTTCTAATTATATTAATTTATTTTTTGTTTTCATTAATAATAACAGTTTATCTTATAATAATTTAATTTCACTTTTACGACTTTTAATCTCTTCTTATATACGTTTTTATATTTTTGATAAAAGTGATGGTCAATCTGAAACAATTACATCTATAAGGATGTGTAAGGACCATCCCTGAGTACTAAATCGTGATCTACTAGAATTTATAGACTCACATCGTCAACTTGATCTTGAACAACAAAATGTTTAAAGCAAAATGGATTTCTTATGCCCAAACCATTGCTCGTTTTTGGGCTACTATTCTTTAATACCTTCTTCAATTTAGTGTTTAAGCCTTAGGGATTGGACGATATAGGTGACAAAAATGTTTTGTGATAAGAATATGATTGATTTTTTAAGGAAAATGAATATATTGGAATTATACTACTTCGGATAAAAAGCTGTTCATTTCGTCCAAACAGGTGTTGTAGTAAGTTGAAAGGAAGTGTCTTAATGATGTGGATTTTTCCAATCTTTGCTTTTTATAATCTAGTAGCTCATTTTCATTTAATGACTTATCTATTTCACTCTTTGACTTAGATTTTTATTAGGGAAGTTAAATTATTTTATTTTATCACTAGCATAATATCAATATCAATAAGTTGTTTTTTTTTAAACTTTGTTCCATTTTATTCAACTGTCCACAACGATCTTCTAGTTCGGAATTCTCTTTTTCTAACTTCTAAACCAACATATTTAAATGATGTTTATCTTTTTCTAATAAGAGTAACTTTTGATTAAACTCTTCTATTCGCTTTTCAGTTCTAAACAGTTCTAAATTTATATAATTCATCGTTTTCGTTTTCTGCATAAACAAGTTGTAATGCCAGTCTCTGCTAGAACTTTATTCAACTTGTGTTGTAATTGCTTTATTGCTTCTTCTAATATTGTTTTTGATACATTTGAGAAATTAAGAAGATCTATAGGCAACTGACAAGTTTTTGTTTTTATTCAAATCTTCGTCTTGGAGTCGATTGCTTTAATGGCAGTAATTTTTCTTCGCTAACATTTATTTGACTAGGTGTGTAACAAAAGATTTTTTTGGATTCCCTACCTAGAATAGATCCCGAAATATACCAATAAAATAGATATGGAAAAAATGAATAATATAGGACCCCAGCCAAATAATTTTTTGTTGAAAATACTAAAAAAAACTTTGGTATATTACAAAACTTTTTCTTGTTGTCGTTTATTATCTTCATGAAGCTACTCGATTTCCAACTTAATTTCCTTTTAAATCGAACAACTCTTGTAATTTTAGATTTATGTGTCAAAAATTACATTATTATGACAAAAATTTTAAACCGTAGTCCTTCACCTCAATATTTAAAAACACCCAAGTGATTCGCCACAATAACTTTTCTTACAGAATATTTTCTATAACAGTCACATAGCTTAAGAATTTTTTGTACAGAGTCTAAAACTAGGTTAAAAGAGACACGAGGTAGTTAAAAGAGTCTATTACAATAGTACGAAAGACTCAGACAATTCAAAATATTAGCCTGACAAACTGTTAAACGAATCTGACATAACCTGCATCAGCTTAAGAGAGTACAGAATATTTTCTACAACAGTCACAAAGCTTGCGAAAATTTAAAATATGTACAGAGTCTAAAACTACTTTAAAATAAATTCGAGATCGTTGAAAGAGTCTACAACAGTCTGAAAGAGTCAGACAATTTGAAAAGTTAGCCTGAACGACTCTTTAATGAGTCTGACATAACTTGTAATAGCTTAAGAGAGTTCAGAATATTTTCTGCAACAGTCTCAGAGCTTGAGATAATTTAAATTGTATATGGAGCATAAAACTGCTTTAAAAGAGATTCGAGGTAGAGTCTATAAAAGTGTTGATAGAGTCTATAACAGTCTGAAAGAGTTAGACAATTCGAAATGTTAGCCTGAACGACTCTTGAACGAGTCTTCTATAACCTGCAACAGCTTAAAAGAGTCCAGAATATTTTCTGCAAGAGTCACCGAGCTTAAGGCAATAAAATTTATACAGTCCCTTAAAATACTTTAAAATAGTCTCGATATAATTGAAAAAGTCTATAAAATTGTTAAGACAGTCTACAACAGTCCGAAAGGGTCAGAGAATTAGAAATTTTAACCTGAAAGACTGTTGAACGAATCTGACATATCAACAGCTTAAGAGAGTCCAAAATATTTTCTGCAGCAGTCACAGCACTTGAGACAATTTAAAATGTGTACAGAGTCTAAAAATACTTTAAATGAGACTCGAGATGGTTGAAAAAGTATATAAATGTCTTGATATAGCGTCTAAAACAGTTCGAAAGAGTGATACAATTCGAAATGTTAACTGGAAAGACTCTTGAACGAGTCTGACATAACCTGCAACAGCTTAAAAGAGTCCAGGTTATTTTCTGCAAGAGTCACCGAGCTTAAGACAATAAAATTTATACAGTGCCTTCAAATACTTTAAAATAATCTCGATATAATTAAAAAATTCTATAAAATTGTTAAGACAGTCTACAACAGTCCGAAAGGGTCAGAGAATTAGAAATTTTAACCTGAAAGACTGTTGAACGAATCTGACATACCAACAGCTTAAGAGAGTCCAAAATATTTTCTGCAACAGTCACAGCACTTGAGAAAATTTAAAATGTGTACAGAGTCTAAAAATACTTTAAATGAGACTCGAGATGGTTGAAAGAGTATATAAAAGTCTTGATATACAGTCTAAAACAGTCCGAAAGAGTGATAAAATTCGAAATGTTAACCGGATAGACTCTTGAACGAGTGTGACATAACCTGCAACAGCTTAAGAGATTCCAAAATAATTTCAAAAGTGTTGATACGGTCTATAACAGACCGAAAGAGTCAGACAATTCTAAATGCTGGTCTGAAAAGCTCTTGAACGAGCCTGACTTAACCCGTAACAGCTTAAGAGTGTCCAAAATATTTTCTGGAATAGTCATAGAGCTTCAGACAATTTAAAATTTGTAGAGAGTCTAAAAATACTTATAGAGAGACTCGATATAGTTGAAAAGAGTCTATAAAAGTCTTGATAGAGTCTAAAACAGTCCGAAAGAGTGATACAATTCGAAATGTTAACTGGAAAGACTCTTGAACGAGTCTGACATAACCTGCAACAGCTTAAGAGAGTCCAAAATAATTACAAACGTGTTGATACGGTCTACAACAGCCCGAAAGAGTCAGACAATTCTAAATGCTGGTCTGAAAAGCTCTTGAACGAGCCTGACTTAACCCGTAACAGCTTAAGAGTGTCCAAAATATTTTCTGGAACAGTCATAGAGCTTCAGATAATTTAAAATTTATACAGTCTAAAACTAGTTTAAAAAAGACTCAATACAGTTGAAAGAGTCTATAAAAGTGTTGATACAGTCTACAAATTAAATCAAAACTAAAAGTAGCATGAAAAATACTCTTCATGTTATTTTTTTGCTTGGTTAGAATGCTCTTTAGTTGGACCTATTTTTGAACTATTTTTGAATTCAAACAGTTGATTTTTAAGTTGTATGTATGTTGCTTCATTTTAATTCTGCAATTCTCTCAATTTTTGGAGACATGTTTAGTTCGTCCAAACGTTTTTATTTTTTATCTTATTTTTTTTTGAAGTTTCCGAACAAGTCAAATTTTCTTTTTGGTCTAGAATCGCTGGTACTAGTGTTGGTCGGTGTTAGGAGTTTGTTGGTAACTAGATTATCAATTTAAACTTAGATTAGAAGTAGGATAGTTGTAGCTTAACCAGTTAAGAAAATATTTTTAATAAATTTCACACTTACTTTTAATTTTCCAATCAACATTATTCAATCTTTTTATTTTTTGATTTCATGTTAAGGTCATCGATAATGGTCGTTATAAATTATTCTTATTCTATACCGTAATATACAACACCCATGATATTAACTATAAGCTGTAGCGAAAAAAATAATTATTTCGGTTAAATTTTGTTAAATCATCTAGATGCTTAGGCACAATATTTTTCAAAATTAGGTACCTACTTATTTTTAAAATTATTATTATATTTTTTGGAATGTTTAATTACATTCTTACCCTGTCACCAAATATTTTGCAATTTTTTTCATCAAATTACATTAATTTTATTACCATGTACTTCTGATAATTTAACGTAAGTCTTTTTATCGAGTATTATTTATTTATTTTTGTCATTTTACTTAAGATGATTTAGTGTTTTTAAAAATCTGTAAAATAATTGTAAATATAAAAATATGTAGTGCCATAGTATTTATAATATATTTCGTTTTTTATGAAATTAAAATTGTTAAAAAAGTAATAGTTGTGTTTTATTTTTTACTTTCCCGATACATATACCATATATTCGAGTATATAAGTTATCCTTAAAATTACAGAAATAGTTAGAAAATTCTTATTCTACATAAAGTTATGTTTTTATAAAAAACGAACACACAAAATATTTGAAAATAAAATCGCTTTATTCTAGAAACTGATATGAGATGATATGAGACGGTATGTGATTGTTAACTTAGATATTCTCGAAGAACCATATCATTTTGTAAGATAACGATAAAACTTGATTTTATATTAAAAATATTACACGGGGTAAAAACATATAATGTTTTTAGTATTTCGGCCCGAAAAATTCACTATAAAAATAAACACAAGAATTACACGCAACCTTCAAGAAACCGTAATTATTTAAACAGTCCTATGGCTATGACAATCTCTTTATGACAAAAAGTTTCTCTTCTGTCAGTCGAGATTCAAATTTTAAGAAAAAATTGATTTTATTACACATTTTTATTGAATTTAAATTTGTTTTTTCTTCCTATTTTTTTTTACCTTTCCCATCTTTCCCCATTTATTTCGTCTTTTTTTATTTATTCCAATTTTTTCCGATTTTTTATGATTTTTTCCGATTTTATTTTATTTCTTTTTTCGATTTTTTCTAATTAACTGACGTTTTTTGTTTTTTCCCGATATTTTCCCATTTCTCCATTTGTTCCTGATTTTCCCAGTTTTGTTTTTTCAGTTTTTTACGATTTTTACGATTTTTTATGATGTTTTACGATTATTTAGCATTATTTACGAATTTTTACGACTTTTTACCAGTTTTTTTACGATTTTTTATGATTTTTTTTACGATTTTTTACGCCATTTTCTGATTTGTTCATGACTTTGGTTTTTTACGATTTTTTCGTATATTATCCCTCTTTTTCATGTGTTCCAGATTTTTCCAGTTTTTTCAGTTTTTTACTCTTTATTACGGCTTTTTACGATTTTTCACGATTTTTCACGATTTTTCAATATTTTTTTATGATGTTCCACGATTATTTAGCATCATTTACGAATTTTTACGTCTTTTTACCAGTTTTTTTACGATTTTTTTACGATTTTTTATGACTTTATGATTTTTTTCGTATACTTTCCCTTTTTACATTTATTCCAGATTTTTCCAGGTTTTTTTCGGTTTTTACGGTTTATTCCTGTTTTTTCCGATTTTCGCGATTTTTCACTGTTTCTCAAGATTTTTTATGATTATTTAGCATTATTTACGAATGTTTACGACTTTTTACGATTTTTTTACGGTTTTTTACCCCTTTTTACGATTTCTTATGATTATGATTTTTTACGATTTTGTCGTATATTATCTCTTTTTTCCATTTGTTCCAGATTGTTCCAGTTTTTTCGGTTTTTTACGATCGTTTACGACTTATTACCAGTTTTTTACGATTTTTTACGTCTTTTTACGATTTTTTATGACTTTATGATTTTTTACGATTCTTTCGTATATTATCGCTTTTTTCCATTTGTTCCAGTTTTTTCCAGTTTTTTTCAGTTTTTTACGGTTTTTACGGGTTATTTAGCATTATTTACGAAATTTTACAACTTTTTACGATTTTTTTACGCTTTTTTAACCCTTTTTACGATTTTTTATGCTTTTAATGATTTTTTAATGACTATGGCTTTTTTCGATTTTTTCGTATACTATCCCTTTTTTCCATTTATTCCAGATTTTTCCAGTTTTTTTTTCGGTTTGTACGGTTTATTGCGGTTTTTTCCGATTTTCGCGATTTTTCACTATTTCTCAAGATTTTTTATGATTATTTAGCATTATTTACGAATGTTTACGACTTTTTACGATTTTTTTACGGTTTTTTACCGCTTTTTACGATTTTTTATGATTATAATTTATTACGATTTTGTCGTATATCTCTTTTTTCCATTTGTTCCAGATTGTTCCAGTTTTTTCGGTTTTTTACGATCGTTTACGACTTATTACCAGTTTTTTACGATTTTTTACGTCTTTTTACGATTTTTTATGACTTTATGATTTTTTACGATTTTTTCGTATATTATCCCTTTTTTCCATTTGTTCCAGATTTTTCCAGTTTTTTTCGTTTTTTACGGGTTATTACGACTATTTACGATTTTTCACAATTGTTCACGATTTTTTATGATTTTTGATGATGTTTTACGATTATTTAGCATTATTTACGAAATTTTACAACTTTTTACGATTATTTTACGATTTTTTTTCGATTTTTTTACGATTTTTTACGCTTTTTTACGATTTTTTACGCCTTTTTACGATTTTTTATGGCTTTTTATTATTTTTTACGATTTTTCACGACTTCACGACGGTTTTTTTCCATTTTTTTCCTATCTTTCTCAAATTTTCAAAATCCGTAAAAAATCGTAAAAACTAGAGAATTAATTTTATAAAAATTAGAGGATGAAAAAAGTCTAATGACCTGTTTCGAGATTTTTAAAAATGGCGGAGATATAATTTTTTTTGATATTTCAACCCACTCCAGTTTCACTCCCGTAGGTCGGATAAAAAAACGTTTTATACAAATTTATTTTATAATAATAATTAGGATATGAAAAACCTGTTACAATATTTTCAAAAATGGCGGATATGAAGTTTTTGACATATCAACCCCCTCCAGTTCCACCTATGAAGGTCAAATCGAAAAAAAGTTTTAATCGAAATGATTTTTTAATAATTTGGACATGAAAAATGTCTTAAGACCCGTTTCGATATTTTTAAAAATGGCGTGGATATAATTTTTTGGAAATTTCGACCCCCTCCAGTTTCCACCTCGTTACAGGTAGAATGCCCAAAAACAATAGGGTTCCTCTCGTAGATACGAGAAACCGATTGGCGAAAGAATTTGTGAAATCTGACGACTGGTTCTTGAGGAATCATCTCCACATACATCCATCCAGACTGACGGACATGATTTTTTTTTCACCTAATCGTGTTGTGAGTGGCTCAAAACGTCATTTTAAACAAAAAAAAATCTTTTAATTTTTTATGATTTTAATACTTCCGGTCCGGACCGAAGTAAAATACATGGTAATATTTCTAAAGAGCTTTTTCCTATATAGTTTATTTAATTGTATTAAAAAACAAGAACAATTTAAATTTAGAAACCGTCTGGATCTCAGTGACGGCACCGGGCGTATTCACTTTACATACCGCTGTAGAAAATACTATTTATTTCACTTATTATTATTTAAATTTAAACTAGCATAGCAGAGATAAATAGTTTGCTAAAGGCATTGATAATTAAGCGGGGTAGTAATTTTTACATATCCCATTAAACTGGTGTAAGCGATGCGTCTGGAGATAAGTTGACCTAATTAGATTGGCTGACAATTGATGGCGTGATCTTTTATAACGATAATAAACTTGCAGATATAGAATAAAATATTAAGACAATATTTTTCGTCTCATATGAAAGAGACAGAGAGAAAGATGAGTTAAAATGAAGACAGAGACAGAATATTGGATGTTTCTAGGAATTTTAATGACAGAAAAGTATTTTAATTAATTTTCTTTACAATAGACTCAATTCATCCATAATTTTTATTCTTTGGATTTTGTTTGTTAAGTAATTTTTAAAATGTATTTCCACGGATATCATAATAAAAATATACCAAAATAAACAATGCTCTTTGTTGAAATTTGTATTACGTTTTATTCAAGAGAAAATCTTTCTTGTTTTAACAAATTTTCTTAGTAAATAGCGTCAGAAATGTACATTAAAATACTCGTAAAATAAACTTAATTATGGTAATTGAAACTAATAAAAATATTTGTTCATTATATAATATAATGAGTCTACAATGACATATTAAAATAATTGTATGAGGAAATCCCTGGTTTTTTTTTTGTTTCTATATAAGTTAATCCTTGACTTTGAACAAATTATAAACAAAGCACTTACTGCTAAATTTACTTATGAAAAGATATAAAAAGAGTTTTTGATTTAATATTTCATATAATCTACAGTGTTCGAGCAATAGAAGTTCTTGTGCTGTTATTCCAAATATATTTTTGTCAAGATGAAAGCCAGTTTTATTTTATGGGTAAGTAAATTTTAATTTGTTACTTACTCTAATTATTAAAAAAATGTTTATTATTAAATTTTTTTAATAAAAGTTTATACAAGATAAGAGCGAGTGCTGGAGTTTTAAACAGTTTATTAATAATAAAAATGCATAAATACGCCACTGGGTGTAGGTGAAATTTCAAACTTACAAACAATTCTCATTTTTCATTTTCTATACATGATTCTTATCCAAAAATGTCACATATTCAAATTCTGGGCGGTTCCATTAAAAAAAAACAAATAAATAGCTATTTACTGTTATTTCCGGAATAACCGGAACTAAGCAATGCCGTCACAAATAATTGAATTAAATCTAAGAAAGAATTTGTTCCAAGTTTTCAAACAAAAAATAATAATTCCGATATTTCACTAAATAACGAAAACAAAACGGGGTGACAGTTTTAAGTAGTCCATACTGTATATATTATTGGTAACGCGAAAGTAACAATTCGATAGATTTTTCAAAGCGACAAAAAAATTTTCTTGTTTGGGGCTTGACGGTAGGATTTAACAATCAGAAATTGTACAGTAACGAAAAATAGAGATGTTGAAAAAGTAACTACTCGTTCTTTAGTAACGATTATTAATTTACAATGTGAATAGTTACTGTGATTCTTATGGTTATTTTTATATGGTCGATAGAATCGTAGATTGAATAGTTAAAAAACTGCTGTATCACCCCAAAACTTTCCCGGCTCGGCTGTGTTGAAGACGATTATTTTAATTAGAAAATTTCTGAATAGGAAAGCAAAATGAAGTAAATTTCTTTAAAAAAAAAGCGTTGCAAAAATAAGTAAACATTTTATTTAAATTTTAAAACAACAACAATTAATAAAAATGGCAAAAAGTTATTATAAATAGCAACAAGTTAACGCATTAATTAAAAAAAAAATATTAAAGAGCAAAAATTAAAATTAATAAAAAATGGTGAAAATTGGCAAAAATGGGCAGAAATAGGAAAAAAAGTCAAATAAAGCATAAAGAAAAGAGGAAAAAGGAAAAAAGGAGGAAAAAGGTAAAAAATTCAATAAAAAATAAAAGTAAAAAAAAGCCAAATACGACAAAGTAAAGTGAAAAAAGTAAAACACGCCAAAAAACTAAAAAAAGGCAAAAAATGTTTAGAAAAAAGGTTAAAAAAATCAAAAAAAAAGGAAAAAAAGTGTTAAATATGATAAAAGAATTGTTAAATTTGAGCAAAAATTAAAACTAATAAAAAAAGAGTGAAAATTTGCAAAAAAAAGGTAGAAAAAAAAAGGAAAGAGGCAAAAAATCAGTAAGCCAAATACGACAAGGCAAAGGGAAAAAAGCAAAAAAAAAACACCTAAAAATTAAAAAAAAGTTTTAAAAAAACATTAAAAAGTTAAGAAAAATCAAAAAGTAAAAAAAATTTAAAGATGATTGTTAATTGTTAAATTTAAGCGAAAAAGACGTAACTAGCAAAAAAGGAAAACATGTAAAATAAAGCAAAAAAATGAGGGGGTTATCCCACCCAACTTTCCGAACACTCCTAGTAAAGTAATTGTTTAATCGATTATTTTAGTTTTTCTGCATCAAAATACATTAATAAAATTAGTTTACAAAAATTAAAAAAAACTGATTTTTTCTAAAAAATTTTTTTAACTTTTTATAATTTTGTATAATTTCTATAAGTATTATTTTAAAATTATGAAATATTTCACACATAATTTACTTTTTGATCCCTTCCGTATATACTATTTACTTTTTTCATTTGTTTTACTATTCTCGATAAAACAAAAGAAAAAAATTAATTTTTTTTTATTTTGTTTAAAAGAATTACAATGTTAAATTCGAAGAGACTGAAATATTTTCTAAATTTAGAGTTTTATGTTACCTATCGACTGGTATAAATCCCATTTTAATAACTTTAATATTTTTAAAGTTATTCAATTTTTTTTAAAATTATATTATATTTCAAAAAAAAAATTATGAATTCTGCAATTTTTTGAATAAAATTCTGAAAAAAATCATAATTATAGAGTTTTTTACTACAAATTTAATGGTATTTTTTTTTAATTTTTAATATTATTATTAACCTTAAAAAAAATAAAACCTATTTTTGAATAATTTTAAAGTCAATAAATAATTAATATCTCATTCAATTATTTTCAAAATGGGAAACAGACCTTTTTTTAAGGTTTTCTGGATCAAAATCCATTAATAAAGTTAGTTTAGAAAACTAAAAAAAAATCAAATTTTTTGTCAAAAATTCACGGGTAAATCCATTGAATTGTTTTAACTTTTTTCATTTTTTGCTGTAACTTTTACAAATACTATGTTAAAATTATGAAATAATTTACTCACATAGTACTTTTGGATTATTTTCGGATATGCTATTTACTTTTTTCATTTATTTTATACTTATTGATAAAACAAAATTACAAAAAATTAAAAAAAAATTCTTAATTTTTTCCATAATAATTACAATTCTAAATTTTAAGAAACTAAAATACATTTTAAATTTAGAGTTTTATATTATATTTCGAATGCTGAAAATCACATTTTAATAACTTTAATATTTTAGAAGTTATTCAATTTAATTTAAAATTGTATTAAAATTTTAAATGTTCCTTAGCCATTTTTTAAAAAATTCCAAAATTTTTGTAATAAAATTTTGAAAAAAATTACAATTATAAAATTAATTATTACAAATTTAAAGATATTTTTTTTAAGTTTTTAATATAAAAATTTAACTGAAAAATAATAATTTAATAAAGATAAAAATTAAAATAAAAACTAGCGGCGAAACTATACGGAACTTGAAAAAATAGTTAAGACAAAATTTATAGAAAATTTTATGTTCTACAATTTTGATCCCATGTAATTTTTCATATAAAAATCCATAATTTTGTCTTAAAATCTAAAAAAGTCACAAAAATGTCTATATAAATTTTTTTCACGCCCTCTAGCGGCGAAACTATGAGGAATTCAAAAAACCGGTAATGACAAAATGTGTAGAAAATTTTATGTTCTACAACTTTCATATCCTGTAATTTTTCATAAAAATGCATTATTTTGGTTATTTAAGAAAAATATGAAAAAAAATTACTTTTTCATAAATCTGGCAACAATGGCAAAAGTTTTTGAAAATTTTAAACATTCGAAATTAAACTATAACGTATAAAAAATATATGTGTAAAACTTTATTGTCATCTTGTTAGGTAATGACGTCATCACTTATAGCAACTGTCACTTCCGCTTGTCCGATTAACTCCAAAATCTATACAGGTCGTCTCCTTGTTACCCTAAATATGTGTATAAAATTTCATCTAAATCGGTTCAGCCGTTTAGACGCTATCGTGTTCACACACAGACAGACATCATGCTAAAAATGGTATAAATGGATTCAGGTGACCTCAAAACGTAAAGATCCGTTAAAATCTGGGTATGGTCAAAATATCATGATCGCAATACTTTTCTTCTATACAACTCTGTTGTTCGGAAAGTAAAAATGGTAAAAAAAATCAATAAAAAGTCAAAAAAAGCCACATACGACAAAGTAAAGGGTATAAAGCAAAAAACGCCAGAAAAAGTAAAAAAAGCAAAAAAGGGTAAAAAAGCAAAAAAGGCATAAAAGTTAAAAAAAAAACATTTAGAAAGTTAAGAAAATCATGAAAAGGCCAAAAACAAGAAAAAAAGGCTTAGTAAAGGCCAAAAAAGAAATTAGTCTAAAAAACAAAAAAAGCCCCAAAAAAGGCAAAATTTATGTAGATAAGGCTCGGCTGCAGAGAATAGGATTAAAAATGAAGTCACCATTAAATAAAGTTAAAAAAAAAACAAAAAACGCCAAAAAAGTTAAAAAAACAAGGGCAAAAATGCCAAAAAATGTAAAATAGCAGAAAAAAAGCAAAATAGAAGCAAATAAAGCCAAAATAAGTTGAACAAAAACCATTAAAAAAGTTAAAAAAATCGGCTGTGTCGCCCCAAAAAACTTTTGAGTATCCACGAATACTTTTTCAGATATTTAATGGTAAAGTTTCAAATTTTGATATTTTTAATTTTTGACAGGTGACAGTTGGAGAAATAATTTTGAAGGTTCAAGGGCTTTCAAATGACATATTGCAAGTCAAATTGCGTGACATATTGTATCTGTAATTTTTTGATAGTGAGACTTCCCATTAACAGATGTCGTACAAAAACTAATGGGTTCTTCCGATGGGTAACTCAAACCCATATACCAAATTTCAGCTCAATCGGATTAAACGTGTGGCCTCTATCGTGGAAGAATACACACACACAGACGGACAGACAGACTTCCACCTGGAAATGGTTTTAATCAGCTTAGGTGACCTCAAAATGGATATTTCCGTCTTTATCTCGAAACATTTTTTTAGCTCGTTCACAATACTATCCCTTCTCGGAGGAGGGTCGGGAAAGAAAAAACAGAGAAAAAATTGTAAAAAGTAGTAAAAAATAGGAAAAAAAGGGAAAAAAATAGTGGAAAACAAAGTAAAATAAGAAAAAATTATAAAAAATGGGAAAAATTGGGAAAAATAGAAAAATAGGAAAACAGGAAAAAAATAGTGAAAAATAGGGAAAGACAAAGAGAAGTTAAAAAAAATAGTTAAAAAATCTAAAAACCTGGAAAAAAAATGAAAAATAGTAAAAAATCAGAAAAAATTGAGAAAAATAGAAAAAAATTGAAAAAATACAGAAAATACGAAAAAATACATTCAAATAGGAAAAATAGGGTAAAGTAGGAAAAAATAATGAAAAATTGGGAAAAATAGGAAGAAAATAGCAGAAATTGAGAAAATGGGCCAAAATAGGAAAACATGGGAAAATATAGGAAAAAATTGAGAAATGAAGTAATAATTGGGAAAATATTGACTAATATTAAGAAGTAAGGAAAAATTAGAAAAATAGTGAAAAATAGATACAAATAAGGACAAATAAGGAATAATAGAAAGAATAGGTTGAAATAAAAAAAATAGAAAAAAGTAGAGAAAAACAAAAAAAATAGAAAAAAAATAGTAAAAAAGGAGAGTGATATTAAAACATGTTTAGAGTTGAAAAAATAACATAAGGAACTTCATTCCTGACTGGGATCCCCCGACCATAAAAACTTTTTTAGTTTATTAATTATCTAATAATTGTTTTATTTCTAGATACCACTTTTAGTGTTTGCCCTATTAATCAGTAGCGGAGCAGCAGATCCTGAGCCACAACATGCCACAGGATATCGTCCAAGAGGCGGCGGCGGTCCTGGATTTAACGGTGGTGGAATATACAATGGAGGTGGTACTCACAGGACCGGATTTAATGCTGGCGGCGCACGTAGAGGAAATGGAAATGCAGGATACTATTAATATTGTTTAAGATTGAATTAATTAAAATAAAGTTAGTTATGCAGTAAAAATATTCAGTTAGTTTTATTTAATAGTAGCTTTCTTATATCTGTTTCCTTCCTCTACTTTCTAAAGTCTGTGATGAATATTGTATTGAATATTGAATATCTGGTGATAGACGCTTCAAAATTGATACGTAGATTCTCCTAAAGAAAAGTATTTTTAAAAATGAAGGGGAGAGGTCCAAGAAAACCACACAAAAAATATGCGCTTAAAAATTGGTGTGTATATATCCTTTGATAAATAATTAAACATAGTACTTCAGTTCAAGGCCGTAGCCAGTGGGGGGGTTAGGGGGTTGAAACCCCCCCGAAATTTTGAGACGAAATCTATTTTTAATTCATAGAATTAATTTCACAATTAAATAAAACTTGTTCTACTCTCAGTATATGTCACTAGATAATATTACAAATTTTTATTGTGGCATTCAGTATTCGTCACTAAAAAACAATAATATTACAAATTAGTATTGTGGCATTCAGGAAAATATCACCCTGTAAATATTAGGTAGCCGACAAACAAAACTATTCATCATACACCGGGATTTCCGAACCTAAAATCGTATTTATATTTATATAACTTTAAGTACCTACCCATCTTAGCAATAAACACAATATAATTCCTAATCACCTTTTCAATACACAAACTCTTGGTCTAATAATATTTTATTACCTCTTTAAATCCGATTCCCAACATGAAATTTTAAGAAAATACAATTTAATGTTTTTGCCAGATAGTTTTGACCAGTTTTAGACGGGGGTGGGTCTACGGAGGTTACCTGAGGGAATGGAAACGGCAGTTAGAAATATACTATAATCCGAGATAAATAATTCTTGTGAAGAATTTTCTGTAGAAGAGACAGAAGCTATGCCGATCGCGAAAACAGTCAACGATGACCCATTGAATATTTTCGACTTAAGAAACTACCTCGGAGCCTCTATAAATGAAATCTATTGTTAAACTAAATTGCAATTATTAAAAAGTCCTTGGGTTCCAGATTCTGACGGAGGGCTTTCCAAATATTGTGTGATATTTTCAAGAGATACAGCTGGTAAAGGTAAGCATCAAAAATTAAAATGTTTGGTAAAAGAGCCATTTAAAAATTGGAAAGATGCAATGGAGATTTTCAAAATGCATGAAAATCATGTATATCACAAAGAATGTATGATTAGAGGAAGTAACTTCTTAAGCATTCTAATGATCCAAGTCGTGACATACGGAATGTTATCGATTCTTCAAGGCGCAAATTAAAGAAAACCGCTACAAATTATTACGAATGAGAATGCAGTGTGGAGATCAAAAGCTACTTAAGCACACAGAAAGTATGGCTTTGAACGCCACATTCATGAGTTAAAGTTATTGAAGCAAAAGTGTTTTCTATTCTTGTGGATGAAACCGCAGATATAGCGGGCCATGAACAATTATCTCTCTGTGTACGTTATACAAACAAAAGTGAAATATGTTATATCACAAGAGAAGATTTTTTAGGGTTTGTTCGTTTAGAATACGGAACTGGAGAACATATAGCCACTACTGTAATACAATTTTTGCAAAGTCTGGGACTGGACAGCGAAAATATGGTTGGCCAAGGGTATGATGGCGCTTCACCTATGAAAGGGTCATTCAAAGGTGCCCAAGCTTTCATTAAGAAAGATCACCCTCAAGCTTTGTACGTTCACTGCTGCTCTCATTCATTAAACTTAGGTTTATGCCACTCATGTAAGTTACAGAGTGTGAGAAATTGTGTTGGTACAGCTAAATCTGTAATTACATTTTTAAAAAGTTCTCCCAAAAGGATGGGTTTGTTGCGGGAAAAAATAAAGTCCATTTTACCGAAATGTCAGATAAGGACGTTAACATCAATGTGCGAAACGAGATGGGTAGAAAATCATAACGGTCTTCTAAAATTCAAAGAGCTTTTTAAACCCATACTCGCAACTTTGGAAGAGTTGAGTAACGATTCTGATACAGCTACTTCCTCCAAAGCCTCTTCATTTGTAAAGGCTGTGGTTAATGGAGAGGTTGTCGTTAGTCTCTGATTTGTTGCCAAAGTTTTTTCATATACCATGACGCTCTGCAAGATTTTACAATCACCTCTTTGTGATTTGAAATCTGCAATTGATCACGTTCAAAATTTTTTTGATCGTTTCAAAAACATTCTGGAAAACATTGAATTTTGAGTTTTCCAAAGTATATGAAGCTGCTAAAAACATAATGTCTGATGTTGACGAAGAAATTAGGATTCCCAAACGAACTTTCTTACAACGCCACCGCTGCAATGTAGAAACAGGTGACCCGGAAAGTTATTTTCGTATAGCTATGGCCATTCCACTCATTAATGATTTTATTCAGCAATTAGAGGATAGATTTCTCGACCACAAAGAAGTTTTTTCAGGTTTAAATTCGCTACTGCCATCGGTGTGTTTGAAACCTTCTGTTTCATTAAACATTGAAAGTTTAAAAATGTATGAAAAAAAAAGATGATCTGTCATTACTTGAAGCAGAAGTTGACTTGTGGAAAATTTAATGGGGAAAAAGGAATGAAATTGACCGTCCATCGTGCGCTATTGAAGCTCTGGGAGAATGCAATAGAGAATTTTATCCCAACATATTCATATTATTGAATATTTTTTCAACTCTCCCAGTTACAACTTGTACTGCTGAACAAACATTTTCAACACTTAGAAGATTGAAAACGTACTTAAGAAACTCAAGTGGGCAAAACCGACTAAGTGGATTAGACCTTATGTCCACTCATCGCGACATCAGCATTTCTACAGATGACGTTATCGATATGTTCGCGTCAAAAAAAAACAGAGTAAACTTTATTTTGTAATTTTTTAAAATCATGTTATTAATTAATAAAATTAAAAAAATAATTAATTTATAAAAACATATTCCTTCCATATTTTATCTAAATTTTAGACAATTAACTAACAAAAATCGAGAGCAAAACTAAAAAAATATAGAGCAAAATTACTCATTTTCTTTAAGTGACATAACCAATAAACCCCCCCCCAAAAAAATTTCTGGCTACGGCCTTGCTTCAGTTTTTAATAAAACTGAAACATAATTTTATTATTTGAAATAAATAAAAGTCTATTTTCTGTACCCGTTTACTTCCCTCCGGAATGTTTTGGGGTGATACAACGGGTGTTGTTCACTTGGTCCCAGCGGTCAATTTTGTCAGCGGGGGTTCCCTAATCCTACCGGTCTTTTGGCCTCAAGTTTTAAAATTAGGTGGGCCTTTTGTGCACAGTGGTTATTGACCATAAAGTAACTAATCCTTTCGATTCAAGGTAATATTTAAAAAAAAAATAATAGGAATAATATGAATGATTTTTTTAATTTTTTTTTCCAAATAAACATCCATCATTTAAATCGAAGAGGTTATCCATATCTCAAATGTGGTCCAAGTATTTTTTCAAATAAATAAAACGCGAAGTCAGTACCATAAAGTAATATATTCAAAGGGTGATAACAGGCAACTAGTTTCGGCTAAATAGCCATCATCAAGCCGAACAAAAAATGTATTGAAGTTACAAATAAAAGTATTAGAAACAATCACAACCACGCGGTTGTTAAGTCAACATAATAAAATATAGTGGTACATTAAAAAAAAACAAACAAACTTTTAAACTTAAACTTAGTAAAAAAAGAGAAATTCCACATTATGGAGTGTTGTGTAACAGATCCATCATTTGATTTGTATGGTAAAGATTTTTTTTGTCCAAATAAATAATCTCGGTTTGATTTGTATAGTAAAGAATTTTTTCTTCAAATAAAAACAATGATTTGACAAAAAATTTCAGTGATTTTTTAAAAAATTTTTTTCCAAATAAATATCCTTTATTTGATTTGTATGGTAAAGATTTTTTTTGTCCAAATAAATAATCTCGATTTGATTTGTATAGTCAAGAATTTTTTATCCAAATTAAAACAATGATTTGACAAAAAAATTATTTAAACTGTATATAAAACAAATTAAAAAACTCCTAATTAATAGAAAAGAATATGAAAAATCACAAGAAATATAATATTACAAAAATTCAATAATGGGAAAAATTTTAAATAGATACATAAAATACCGATTAAAAATTATATTACAACCCCCCATAAATCCAATCATTTCAATATAATTTTATTTAAACTGTATCTAGGAATAACAAACAATTGAAGAGATAACAGAAATATTATTTAAAATTTATATAATGTTTAAATATTCCTATTTCATTTTCCTGAGCCCTTAATCCAGTTTTTTCCTTTTGTTTTAACCTTTTTTGACCCCTTTTTTTAAAAAAAAATTATTTACTTTTTAACCTATTTAACCTTTTTTGCCTTTTTTTGTTGCTTTTTTACACCTTTTTTTTTTGCTTTTTAAAACTTTTTTTTGCCTTTTTTACCATTTTTGCTTTTTTTGCCTCTCTTTATTTTGGCTTTATTTTAGCTTTATTTTGTTTTTAGGTTCTTTTTACGCCTTTTCGCCCTGTTTTAAAATTTTTTTTTTGATTTTTTTGTCCTTTTTGCCTTTTTTTTTGCTTTTACTACCTGTTTTTGTTGCTTTTTACCCTGTTTTTGCCTATTTTTGAATTTTTTTGCCCTTTTACCCCTATTTTGACTTTTTTGGACACTTTTAATTTTGTTTTCACCCTTTTTTTCGTTCTTTGATCTTTTTGCCTTTTTTAAAACTTTTTTTGATTAACTTTTTGAACTTTTTGAACTTTTTGAACTTTTTGCCTTTTTGTTGCTGTTTTACCCCTTTTTTTTTGTCTTTTTGCCTTTATTTTCATACTATTTTGCTTCTTTTTTTTACTTTTTTGGCGTATTTTGGTTATCTTCCTTTATTTGGTATATTTTGTTGGACTTTTTTAAAAGTTTTTTTTTGCCTTTATTTTTCCTCTATTCTGCTGTTTTTAAATTTTTTGTAAGTTGTTTTTTCTTTTTTGACGTATTTTCCTTTTTCCCTTTACTTTGTCTTATTTGGCCTTTTTTTTGACTTTTTGCTGATTTTTTCCCTTTCTCTTTTTTTGCCATTTTTGCCTTTATTTTTCCTCTATTTGCCTTTTTTCATTTTTTTAAACTTCTTTGGCGGATTTTGTTTTTAGTTTTTGAGCTTTTTTGCTTTTATTTTCTTCTATTTTGCCTTTTTGTTGTTACTTTTTATCTTTTTTGTTGCTTTTTTTATCCCTTTTTGCCACTTTTTATGCTATTTTAAAACTTGTCTTGCTTTTTTTTACCTTTTTTGGCGTATTTAGCATTTTTCTTCTTACTTTGTCTTATTTGACATTTTTTTTTTGGACTTTTTGTTATTTTTCCCCCTTTTCCTTTTTGCGTTTTTTTCATTTTTTCTTTTTTTATTATAGTTTCATTTATGCTGAAATTTAGCAATTTTTTAACAATTTTTTTGCCATTTTTTGAAATAATTCATTATCTTGTTGGTATTTATAATAACAAGGTGCCATTTTAAGTAATTTTTGTCGTTTTTCATTTTAATTAATTTTTGTGTATTTTTTGCAATGTTTACCCTTTTTTTTCTTTATTTCATTTTTACAACATTTTACTTTTCCATTCAGAAATTTTGTATTTTGTAATTAAAATAATCTCATTCATCACATCTGAGCCGGGAAAGTTCTGGGATGACACAGCCGATTTTTTGGTTGAGCGGGTCAATATTTGTTTAATCCCAATTTTGAACCCCTTAAAATGCGAATTTTCAAAATTCCTTTCTTAGTGCTTCCCTACACTACCAAAGGAAACTACCTTGAAAATTTCACGTCTCTATCACCTCTGGTTTGGGCTGTACGTTGATTGTCAGTCAGTAAGCGACACAACAATTTTATATATATATATATAGATGAAATTTGAATATGTTTAGAAATTCATTTTATCCAGTAACAGTGAACCAAAAAATATGATTTAGTTGACCAAACTAAAAAATTCTTCCGTATTTGGAAGCTAATTTACTTTTGATAATCGTAAATATAAAATTATATAAAAAAACTACCTGTGATTGCAAATATGAGATTGAAACACCTCATATATTTTAAATATAAAGATAAAATAAGAGTAAAATGTTTGGCATTAAATACAACATAATATGCTAAATAACCCAAATTAAACAACAACATTCCTAAATATTCTGTACAAATTCTTCTTCTATTTTCTTTGCCTCTATTTTTCTTAATCTACTCGAACAAGCCTTCATAAACCTCGGATCAATCATAATCTCGTCATGAACTCCGCGAAAAATAGTCCCACAACACACTTTTTCTTCTTTCCAATAATCCAAGTCAATAAAATCGCTTACTTTCCTTAATTTTTCTTCGTTTAAAGCTTCTTGACTTCGTTTCACTAATTCCGCTTCAAAATCCGTAGAAGAATTCGCTGGACTGACAGTTCTGCTAGTGTCTGAAGTGCTCGTGGTCTGAGAATCAACTGACAGGAAATCTACATCTGTCAATTCCGTGTCTTCGCTGGTGTAAGAATCAAAGCTTTTGCGGATGTTAGTTCTTTTTCGTTGAGAATCCAAAAGGCGGCCTTCGGAAGATTGTCGTGGGTACCACAGTTGCATTTTATTGTGAGAGAACATTGACGTTGAAAATTTTTGCTTTGTTTGACAGTTTCTAACTAATAAGAAGTATACAGAATGATACAAATAAACAATATTAATGTATTAAAGAATAGATATTTGTTTAATTAGTTAGATAAGTAGTAGTTAACCATCGTCCTTAACTTTTAAAAAATATCTAGCATTATTTGTTGAAATTATACACGAAAAAAAATGACAGTTCTACAAAAATGTATCATGTAGGTAGATGATATTCTACGTCACGATTTTAACTCGTATTAATGTAGTTTATAATTCATTTGAATTTGAAAAAAAAATTCCTGTCGGTGGGGTCGACAGGGGGAGGTGGATTTCTGTTTAAATTTGAGACTTTCATCCTTCCCCACCCCACGGTATAGTCAGATCAAAAAAATGAATAACTTTTATAATAATTAGGATATAAAAAACGTCTAATGACCTGTTTCAATATTTTCTAAAATAGAGGAGATATGATTTTTTTTAAATTTCAACCACCTCCAGTTCCATCCCCTTAGGTCCGATTAAAAAAAGTTTCAGATAAATTAATTTTATAATAATTAGAACATAAAAAAAGTCTAATGATTTTTTTTAATATTTTCAGAAATGGCGGAGATCTGAATTTTTGGAGATTTTAACCCCCTCCAATTCTCACCCCCTTAGGGTAAAATGACCATTTGCAATACGCAACGAATTACCGCTCCAAGAAATTTTTATACCAAATTTTGTGTCGATTGGACAAAAATTGCGACCTCTATCGTGCTGGAACGGAATGTCTACACATACATACATACATACATATATAGGTATATACCGATAATTTTTTTTTACTGATTCTTATTCTCCAGGTCCTAAAAGGCGTAGCGCCCTATTCCTGGTTCTGGGTCTTGTCATTGAATCGATTACAATAGGTAGATTCCATATATGGAAATCTACCTAAAAAGCAAGTTTCTACACATATTTAGTCTAGAATAAGATAATTTGGAATTTTGGTTACTTTTGAATATTTTAAATTTAAAAGTTTTACAATTATTCCTGGTTTCTCGAATTTGATAAGATATGGATTTTGGATCATTCCTGTTTTCATATTCAGTAGCAGAACAATGCATTTAATGATGTAAATTTATTTATGATTAAATGTGTAACACTTAAATTTTTTATTGAAAAGATTATTAAATTATCAAAAACCGGATGGAACCTCATCCAAAATCAAAAAAGATATCAGAAATAAAGTCAGTAAGAGCATAAATTACGGATTTAATTGAATCATAAAAATCAAATGATTTAACATTAAATTCATGAAATAAAGTTTGGAACTTCACATTAATTTCCAGTTTGTTAAATTTTGGCTTACATGCTTTTTCCATCCCATATTATTGGATCCCAGAACAATAAATTTAACGGCTTTAGCAGTTCATTTTTTATTTAAAAAATACTCCTGCGATGTATGTTCCAGATTCAAGGGAAATATGGAGAGCAGTAGCACACACGCCCAGGAAACATTCCAAACCAAATAGACAGATGAAAGGAACATAAAAAGACTAGAATCAATCCAATGAAGAAATGCTCTTAAACAGATCTTCCCGGATGAGCTCCAGGATCTAATAGAGTCATCCCCGTTGAGCATCAGATGAGCCCGAGCCTACCAACGGCACCACAACGAAAATACCACCAATCCTCGCCGAGCTTTCCCTTCCTGAAAGTTCACCACTCAACACACTTCAAATACAATATAGAAGCAGAACTTTAAGTTCAATAAAATATGCAGACTCATTAACTGTGAGTGAAAAAGGATGCCAGTCCTATAACAAGGTTAAGGAAACAGACGCCAGCCAAGGAAAAACTGGCAAGGTGGCTTTAGGAGGTATGCCCAGGCCTCTCTGTTACATTTTTTTATACCACCCTGTATTTTCATTATTCTTCTATTCAATATATTTTAGTTTCATACTCGCTTGATATCCCCTTCTTATGTGCTCGCGTCATGTCCCTCTCTTCTCTTGGTATTCTTATAAAGTGTGTTTCCCATGTTAATAATCTTCTCTTTGCCTACTCAGTCAAAATAACTGACTTTACATCGTTCGTATCGCTTACTGAAGATTTCTTCTTTTTTTTATCTCCCTAATCTTATAGGGTAAGTTTTTATTATATTATATTATATTTTCACTAAAATTGTCTGATATAATTATTAATTATTTAGACGCTTTTAACTTTTATTTACTGTTATTTTTAATTCTTTTAATGCCGGTATATATTATTTTTGTTATATTTACTCAAAAGTTTATATCTTATTTTTTTTTTATAACAATATAAATTATTTGATATCTGTGTCTCGTTTTACAGAAAGAGAACCTATTTTTTTATTGTTTTTACAGATTGTCTTAAAATTTAATTCATTTTAATTATTTTTGTATTTCATGTTTTGATCTAAAATTCATGTTTTTCATTTTAATATTATCATTATTTTATATTATTTTTCAAAAACAGAGATAACGAAATCTGGTAATTTATAAGATTCCTGGGAATTACTTTTTTCTCTGGACGTCAATTAGTCCTTTGGACTTCGTTTACCTTCAGTTTCTCCTTTGGACCAAGTTTCTTGAACTACAGTTTTTGGAGAAGGAAGATTAAAGGAACCCCAAGAAAAGCTAAGTTTTTTTAAGAAAAAAAAAAGGAAAAAAATCTCTGGAATTATGAAATAAAACAAATATAACGTTTAATTTGAGTTTAATTTCCTTAACCCGAAAAAAAAAGAAAGGACGTATTTTGATATATATCATAGTTTTATTGTCAATTGTTTCTATAATTATTTAAAAAAATCAATTTGACTGGCGTCCAAAATTTTTTTTTATTTTATATTCTACTTCTGATATATTTCAAATTCTATTCGTCGAACAAACCCATAATATAAAGATTTGAGCTTAATCACATTAATTATTTATTATCAATAAAATAAAGTATCGTTTCATCTTTTAATAGAGCTCTGGGTAAATCCTACACTAGCCCTCGCAACATAGCGAAGGAGTCTATAAAAGATTCCCTGTTACATATTCTACCATTTGTGTGGTAGTTCTTAAAAAAAAATTTAGAACAGTATTTTTTTATTTCATTATTAAAAAGTAGCCATGCAGATATGACAAACAGATTAAATATCTTAAACTATAAATTTTTCAATATGTAATAGTGTTACTTTTACTTAATATTTGATAATGGACTTATCCAGTAGGAACGAATTTATTGGTTTTATATGAATGAATGAATAGCTTAAAGAACCTAATTGCTTATGTTGATATTCAATGTTCTTATAATATTCATTAATTAATAAAAATCAATAAAAAGTAATTAATATATTTTGAAAGTGGCGCTACTTTTGACCAATAATTGACGTTTTACTTTCTACAGCATTGCCAAGATTCTAGCTTTGTTCGTTTGTAGAAATATTTGACATACTTCTTTCCTTCTTTTAATCATAACAAATGAGAAAATGAGAGTTGCCAGTTTTATCGATATGACAACATAGAAAAATATAATCTGTTTCAATTGGCCACGTCACAAGCCACTATAGCCCCGATATTCAAATTTTAAGAATTAATTACAGCCGCAGGATCGGTCTCAGAAGGGCTGGACCCGGTGGAATTTGTTATGGTAGGCCAAAATTATAAAATAAAAATATAAAAAAAAATCACTGGATGAGTCCATTATGATCTCCTGTGTGAAAACTATTGGGAATTCGGCAAAAACTTTCATACCTCCAAATTTAAAAAAATGGAAAATCCTAAATGTGTATTTTTCTCGCCATCTAGCGGCGAAACTATCAGGAATTCGAAGAAAAGTTAGAAATAAATGTTAAAAAAAATTTAATGCTTTACAACTTTCCACAAGAAAATGTTGCACTAAAATGCATTGTTTGTCCTCAAAATCAAGAAAAACTAGAGAAAACCTACATCCACATTTTTTACGCGCCCTCTAGTGGCGCAACTAATGGAAATTCTGGAAAAAGTTTGAAACAAAAGTTATAGGGAATATTATTCTCTAAAAATTTGTACTACAACATTTTGCCCTAAAGTGTATTGTTTGTCCTTAAAATTTAAAAGAAGTAAAAAATTGTTACATGTGTATTTAATCAATGTCGGTCTTGAGGATCGAGACACACCGACCATCTATACCAAATTTCAGCTTGATTGGTCGAACGGTTCGGCAGTTATTATGGAAGAGTACACACAGACACACAGACACACAGACACACAGACACACAGACACACAGACACACAGGCACACAGACACACAGACACACAGACACACAGACACACAGACACACAGACACACAGACACACAGACACACAGACACACAGATACACAGACACACAGACACACAGACACACAGACACACAGGCACACAGACACACAGACACACAGACACACAGACACACAGACACACAGACACACAGGCACACAGACACACAGACACACAGACACACAGACACACAGACACACAGACACACAGACACACAGACACACAGGCACACAGACACACAGACACACAGACACACAGACACACAGACACACAGACACACAGACACACAGACACAGAGACACACAGACACACAGACACACAGACACACAGACACACAGACACACAGACACACAGACACACAGACACACAGACACACAGACACACAGGCACACAGACACACAGACACACAGACACACAGACACACAGACACACAGACACACAGACACACAGACACACAGGCACACAGACACACAGACACACAGACACACAGACACACAGACACACAGACACACAGACACACAGACACACAGACACACAGACACACAGACACACAGACACAGAGACACACAGACACACAAGTATATGCTTTTGGAGAACTGTCATTATTCAATAATTTTTCTTAAAAAAAAAAGTAAAATTATGTCTAATAGAAGATATAAAAATTACCGACCTTGAAAATAATTGCAAATTATTTAAAAGAGGCGGAAGCAAATTTTCTCTAACCAGAAGAAAACTTGTTTATTCCGCGTGGGCAAGTACCTAAGTGAATTTGCATGTTCTTTACGTCTCGCAAAGTGCAATTTTTTTGTTTATAAACAACGAGAAATGCGTTGCAAATTACAAATAGCACCGCGAACGATTTGAATCTAAAGGACGAAATAATAATGGTCCACCATAATAAGCGGAAAATGTAATTTTGTTTCATTGTAGTTAAATGTTTCCTATAATAATTTATCATCAAAACGTGGTGTTGATTAGTCTTCTCTTTCCTTTAAGAAGGATGCAGCTGTAGTATTGCACTTACGATAAATCATTTGTTGTAAATTTATAAGGGGACAATATTTTAAGTAATTTTTAAATTAAGGAACTCGACCTAACTCACTACCTTGAGAAACTAAATGGACATTTTCTTATTGTATTTTATATACAGTGTATAGCAAATTAATCACTTTGAATAATTAACCTTAACTGGATGAGATAAAAAATTTTGCACTAGCACTGGAAAAAATAGGAAAAAAGAAAAAAAATGAAAAAAATGGGAAAAAATAAGAAAAATAGAGAAAAATAGAAGAAAAAAGAAAAAATACGATAAGAAAATAGAGAAAAATAAAAAAAACAAAAAAATAAAAAAAAAATAAAGAAAAAGAGGAAATGGCGAAATTTAAGAAAAAATAAGAGAAGCAGGAACGAAAAAACAGAAAAAATAAGTAGGAAAGGGAAAAAATAGGAAACATGGAAAAAATAGGAACCCTTAAAAAAATAGGGGAAAACTAGAGAAAATGGGGAAAGTCAGGAAAAAATAGGAGAAAAAAATTAAAAAAAAAACAGAAAAAAAATTAGAAAATCAGAAAATACATGTAGAGAATAAATAAAAAAAATATAGAAAATGGGAAAAATAGGAAAAACAGAAGAAAATTGGAAAAATTTAAAAAATAGGAAATAATAGAAAAAAATAGAAAATAGATTTTATGATCACCCACAGTAGTTTCACGACAAACCGTATCATGCTATTTTGGTTGCCTATACTTTCTCCTCATATACTCTTCTCTGCCATTAGATGGCAGTAGAAGTAGTTCTAAGATCATTCTGATTTATGCCCGCCGAAGGAGCGATAACCAGACAGAAAATTTTTAATTAATTATCTACTAGTCTAGCTGATGAGATCTGACATTGATCGAAACAGCTGTCCTGGACTGTAGAAGTCCATGAAAATTCAGATTTCCAAATTCTTCAGCATACTTTCCTAATCCCCATAGAATAAATATTTATTTTCTTTTCAAGGATAGTGATAGTAGTCGTTGGAATTCAATATTTAATTATCGCAGCAGAAAAAAGATCGGGAATAAGTTTTCTGCTTGTTATTTCTTTTCTTTTTTTTCCTCTTTATGCCTTGTTTTATGGATTGAGTAGTTTTACCATCGATG
This sequence comes from Neocrepidodera transversa, assembly GCA_963243735.1. Taxonomy (NCBI): domain Eukaryota; kingdom Metazoa; phylum Arthropoda; class Insecta; order Coleoptera; family Chrysomelidae; genus Neocrepidodera; species Neocrepidodera transversa. The sequence continues at coordinate 19,592,470 of OY725350.1, forward strand.
CTACATTATCCTGGAACCCACGCAAAAGTTATTTTGTTGTATTCTGATAGGGCACTGAGTTCTCGGCATTCATATACCAGTCTTGATGCCACTTTTTGGTTCATTAGAGCCCTTGGTGACATTTGGCATTTTAACAATACATTACAATTCCGCTTGAAATACAAAAGTAATTATTCCCATTAGGATTCTCAATTGGGTATTTCTTCCCTCGCTGTATCTTCCACTTACAGTTCCTTCCCTGGTCTTGGATCCATCTGTATACCAGATCTTTTCTCCTGGTTTACCCTTGATGTTGTCATCTATCCATTTCCTTCGGCCTTACATATTTACCTTGAAGTTAGTTATGAAAAAGTACATAGGAGTTGGTCCATTGGTTTCATTTCAACAATGTTACCTATTTATTTTCTTTATCTTGGTGTTATCCGGATCCAATCTATTGCCTGTGATGCTGAGGATCAACCAGCGTAGAGTGTAACAGAGAAATTAGAGACAAGAGAGCCAAAAGAATCGCAGACTACGTCCTTAAATGGTATTGTAAATCAAGAATAAATTAGATGGACTTAAGTCTAGACTACTTCCCTAGATATCTGCGTTACGTAGAGTGCCTTTTAGATAATTGTTGATTTGACTTATTCAATTTCAAAGAAAGATCATTCATAGTGAAAATTATACACAGAAAAAGAAATAAATGCATGATAGCAGTACCAGGAGCCAAAGTGGGAAACGTGGACCTTCCCACAGATTTGGGTTTACGGAATTAAATAAATAAAGTTTCATTTTTGCCTCCCTCATGATTGTTATACCCAAACTTCGTTCTTTATTTTTAATAATCAATTTTATCCTTCTTGTACTACTTATACTGTTTATTTTAATTAGTGCTTCTTGTAGCTTTTCTATTTTTATATTTTCGATTATGTTATCTTTGTCTTCTACATCTTGTATTTCTTGTCTTTGTCAAATTTTTCTACCCTTATTAATTCTGGTACCCCATTTAGATGATTCTCAATATTTTTACAGATTTTTATTTCTTTTAATTTTTCCTCTTAATGCATTCATTTTATTGATCGCGTAGCTTTGATTTTCCAGCTTTTCTAATTGTATGATTTCACATTATAACCATTATTTTTAAAAATGACAAAGACAACTATTTTTTAATAAATTTTCAGAACACCTACTTTATGAATAGCAGGAAATATTACTAACCTCACGGCAATGACACAATTCGGCAACATTAAAGATCACTAAGTGTATTGTGTAAAATTTCGGCCCACAAAAATTTTAACCAAAAATAGCGCACGCGGTATTCCATTGGCGTACTTAAGAGGCGCTAATACTATATGTTAATCTTGCCGGAAATTGTTTTAGGACGGGCGCTTCGTTAATATTAAAGATAGGAAGCTGGGGTTTTCACCAATCGATTCTGTAGTTAATTCCTTAGAGCACGTCTGTAATTATTTGTAGTAAAAGTGATACTATTTTCTCTAGATAAAACTGAAATAAGTATTATTTACTTGCTGTATTAGGCGAGTTCTCGACCAAAAACGAATAATTATGTTTTATGGCGCTCTCCTCTGTTCTGCGGAGAAGAAATTAGACTAGAGTGTAAAATAAATGAAACTAAATGAAAATAAATGAAAATAAATGAAAATAAATAAATGAAAATAAATGAAAATAAATGAAAATAAATGAAAATAAATAAATGAAAATAAATGAAAATAAATGAAAATAAATGAAAATAAATGAAAATAAATGAAAATAAATGAAAATAAATGAAAATAAATGAAAATAAATGAAAATAAATGAAAATAAATGAAAATAAATGAAAATAAATGAAAATAAATGAAAATAAATGAAAATAAATGAAAATAAATGAAAATAAATGAAAATAAATGAAAATAAATGAAAATAAATGAAAATAAATGAAAATAAATGAAAATAAATGAAAATAAATGAAAATAAATGAAAATAAATGAAAATAAATGAAAATAAATGAAAATAAATGAAAATAAATGAAAATAAATGAAAATAAATGAAAATAAATGAAAATAAATGAAAATAAATGAAAATAAATGAAAATAAATGAAAATAAATGAAAATAAATGAAAATAAATGAAAATAAATGAAAATAAATGAAAATAAATGAAAATAAATGAAAATAAATGAAAATAAATGAAAATAAATGAAAATAAATGAAAATAAATGAAAATAAATGAAAATAAATGAAAATAAATGAAAATAAATGAAAATAAATGAAAATAAATGAAAATAAATGAAAATAAATGAAAATAAATGAAAATAAATGAAAATAAATGAAAATAAATGAAAATAAATGAAAATAAATGAAAATAAATGAAAATAAATGAAAATAAATGAAAATAAATGAAAATAAATGAAAATAAATGAAAATAAATGAAAATAAATGAAAATAAATGAAAATAAATGAAAATAAATGAAAATAAATGAAAATAAATGAAAATAAATGAAAATAAATGAAAATAAATGAAAATAAATGAAAATAAATGAAAATAAATGAAAATAAACCGGAAAATAATAAATAACAATTTTTACACCTAATTTTTAGAATACAGGCAGATTTTCGTTGGATAATTCTCTAATCGGAAACCACAAAAGTCACGTGGTGTGCTGGGCTCTTAATAGATGAAAAAAAAAGACAGTTTCGATTAAATGAAAAAATGCTCGACCATACAGAGTGAATCTAATGTATGGAACGCTACAATTAATTCTGAAACGCAAAAAATGTTCACAAAATAAATTGCTTCTTGCCTACTTGCCTCATATTTTTTACTGATGGTCGTTTACCATGATAAGAGAAAGTGTGTTTTGTTTTCCAGCAAAGTTGTATTTTCTACATTAAATCGAAAATGAACAGTCAAAACGGTGCATACAAATATAACTTCCACTGGGGTAATATAGTTGTTCAAAAAAAATTACTGGAAAAATAATAAAATTTTATGACGATAATTTGTCAAATTAGCGACAATAATTACATAAATAAATATTTTGCTTTAAGATAATAATTTGAGTTAATATTAGTATTATTATTTAATTATTGTTAAATATTTTATTGTAACTCATACCGTATTTCAGCTTCTTCGTATACCAAAATGTATGTCTAAAAATATGTAAAGCAAAATAAAAATTTTAGTATTAAACAAAAAAATTGATGTAATTAAATGATTCCTAAATAAAAGTGGAAAAAATTAAATGCACAATGACGATTATTTGTCCAATTAGCAATAATAATTGCATACACAAATATTTTGTATTTTAATTTTTAATTTGATTTAAGTTATAATTTGAGTTAAATATTGTAGTATTGTTATTTGATTATTGTTAAATGTTTAGTTTATTATTATATAATTAGCATAGTATTCTTAATATTAAATATCTTAATAATAATAAATGTTGGTCCACGTGTAGGTACGTCAGTTATAAATTTTATTTGCCAAATACCGTTTATATTTTTAAATTTTGAAAAGCTTCATAATTTTCAATTTTGCATGCACAAAATATCTGAAAAAAAAACAAAAAATTCTACAGTACGCCAATTACAGCCAAAGTTATAATTCGAAATAAAATTAACTTTATTTTAATTATAAAAATTTAATGAATTTTTACAGCCAATGTATTAGAATAGAAACATATTTTCTTTGGATAATTTTCTAAATAGAAACTACGTAAGTCACGATTTTAGAAAAGTTAATATGAATAAAATTTTCTGATGCGCCACTGTTTTATTCAATTTTCAAAATCGTAATTTCTCATTATATTACATAATTTATAATTGTTTTTTATGTATTTACGTGCTGAGATATATATTTTCTTTATTAGTAGGTAATTAAATTAATAATTCACGGTTTTACTGATAATTTCTTGGCATGCATAAAAAATAGAAAAAAGTGAGATTCTTATCGTTAAAACCTTTAACATTACTTTTTCATTTCTTTGTTCACATTTTAATTAAGTAACATCCACTTTTAGAACTGATGAAGACCAAAATTGATCGAAACGTTTTCCAAACCTAATAATAATAAATGCCTGTATTTACACCTCTTATAATGTGTACTTTTTTAAGGGAAGATTTAGCAATTGCTTCGTGCACTGTATCTTAGATAAAGGGGAAATTTCTCCTGGGAGACCCCCACCACGAATTTTTAAGCGACCGAGGCGATTTACGTGTCGATTTTTAAAATACGGACTCAAGAAATTTTCAAGCCCTGTGTTGTAGAGATTATTTTTATTGCGGTTAGTTTCGCGGTGTTATTTGTGGTTTTTTTAATTTTTTGTTTTATGAAGAAGAATATGCAGGACGAATAAAAATTGAACAACAATTTTTCATTTTTGTCGCATACTGTATACAACTTGTAATAATTTTCATTTTTGGTACATACTGTATAGATCTTACAAGATTTTTTTTGGACGTGCTGTAGGTATAAACTTTTAAAGATTTTTAGAAAAGGAAAAATCTTTTAAAGACAAATAATATATACCTAAACTCAACTTGAGACAGTATACATCTTACAAGATTTTTTATTTTTTAGGACATATTGTTTTGTTCGTTTTTTCGTTTGTTTGTTTTTGTTTGTTTGTTTTTGTTTGTTTGTTTGTTGGTTTGTTTGTTGGTTTGTTTATTGGTTTGTTTGTTGGTTTGTTTGTTGGTTTGTTTGTTGGTTTGTTTGTTGGTTTGTTTGTTGGTTTGTTTGTTGGTTTGTTTGTTGGTTTGTTTGTTGGTTTGTTTGTTGGTTTGTTTGTTGGTTTGTTTGTTGGTTTGTTTGTTGGTTTGTTTGTTGGTTTGTTTGTTGGTTTGTTTGTTGGTTTGTTTGTTGGTTTGTTTGTTGGTTTGTTTGTTGGTTTGTTTGTTGGTTTGTTTGTTGGTTTGTTTGTTGGTTTGTTTGTTGGTTTGTTTGTTGGTTTGTTTGTTGGTTTGTTTGTTGGTTTGTTTGTTGGTTTGTTTGTTGGTTTGTTTGTTGGTTTGTTTGTTGGTTTGTTTGTTGGTTTGTTTGTTGGTTTGTTTGTTGGTTTGTTTGTTGGTTTGTTTGTTGGTTTGTTTGTTGGTTTGTTTGTTGGTTTGTTTGTTGGTTTGTTTGTTGGTTTGTTTGTTGGTTTGTTTGTTGGTTTGTTTGTTGGTTTGTTTGTTGGTTTGTTTGTTGGTTTGTTTGTTGGTTTGTTTGTTGGTTTGTTTGTTGGTTTGTTTGTTGGTTTGTTTGTTGGTTTGTTTGTTGGTTTGTTTGTTGGTTTGTTTGTTGGTTTGTTTGTTGGTTTGTTTGTTGGTTTGTTTGTTGGTTTGTTTGTTGGTTTGTTTATTGGTTTGTTTGTTGGTTTGTTTGTTGGTTTGTTTGTTGGTTTGTTTGTTGGTTTGTTTGTTGGTTTGTTTGTTGGTTTGTTTGTTGGTTTGTTTGTTGGTTTGTTTGTTGGTTTGTTTGTTGGTTTGTTTGTTGGTTTGTTTGTTGGTTTGTTTGTTGGTTTGTTTGTTGGTTTGTTTGTTGGTTTGTTTGTTGGTTTGTTTGTTGGTTTGTTTGTTGGTTTGTTTGTTGGTTTGTTTGTTGGTTTGTTTGTTGGTTTGTTTGTTGGTTTGTTTGTTGGTTTGTTTGTTGGTTTGTTTGTTGGTTTGTTTGTTGGTTTGTTTGTTGGTTTGTTTGTTGGTTTGTTTGTTGGTTTGTTTGTTGGTTTGTTTGTTGGTTTGTTTGTTGGTTTGTTTGTTGGTTTATTTGTTGGTTTATTTGTTGGTTTGTTTGTTGGTTTGTTTGTTGGTTTGTTTGTTGGTTTGTTTGTTGGTTTATTTGTTGGTTTGTTTGTTGGTTTGTTTGTTGGTTTGTTTGTTGGTTTGTTTGTTGATTTGTTTGTTGGTTTGTTTGTTGGTTTGTTTGTTGGTTTGTTTGTTGGTTTGTTTGTTGGTTTGTTTGTTGGTTTGTTTCTTGGTTTGTTTGTTAGTTTTTTGTGGGTTCGTTCGTTAGTTTTCTTAAAATTTTTCTCATTGACTCACCTTGGGGCTCCTGAGAAAAATAAGCATATATGGGAAAACTCTGTACTCTGTAATGATATTTCCTGGGAAAAACTGGTCGAAATGCAAACGCCTGAAGCTGCCAGTTGACTGGTTTAATACACTTTATTAATGAAACAAAATCAATAATGCTTATATTAGATGGACACTATAATCATACGTATAACATAGTCATCATCACAATGGCACGAGAGAACAATATGACTATATTAATTAGGAAGATCAGAAGTTGTAGTAAGAGAACAGGAACAATATAGAAGCTACAGTGGGTTCAGCAACGACAGTTTTTGACACAGCTTCACATATTTGGTGTTACGAAATTTTCAAGCTTTGAGACATTTCTGTCAAAAGGGAAAATACCCGACAACTTGAATCCCACAAGACAATCCTTATGTTCTATAACTGATAGAATTGTGACTGTTTTGAAGCTTATAAAATAACTAACATCAACGGCTGTCATACACAACTAAATAAGAACCATCGATTAAGAAAACCAGGTCGAAACAATCAATCGTAGGTCCTAGTCGCTGTGAGAATTTCCGAGAACATCATCTAGCAAGCGATAGGCGTCGCAGCTTGGTGATAGAACGAAGCAGCGGCTTTTGAATCGGAAAAACCTGAAGCCTAAAATCAAAGGTATTAAAGCTTATCTTATCCATAGGCCAATCTTCCTCGGTGACTCGTTTCTCTATTCTTCTAGTTGTCCCTTTAAGCTCGCTTTCAATAAGAACGATGATAGGTCATTGCCTAACTCCAGCCTCGGCACCTCATGATATAGAACGTTCCACAGTATCGATCCAAGTACTGATCCTTGTGGAACGCCCGGCGTTATTTCTAACTCCTCGTCACGGACTATAATTAGATTCCTCTTTCTTTAGGGAGACAATAGCACCTCTGTACCTTTTATATCAGCTTCTCTCTTGCAAAAGTTCGGAAGTTAAGTGAGTGAGAGGTACATTCCGAACACATAATGATAGAAAGTAGAAGCAGCTGGATCCATATAAATAAGAATTTTTTTGAAAAATGTTTTTTCGACAACGGTTTGATATTAAGAAACAAAATTTTTACAGCATATTTATTGTGACATTATCTAGGTCAGGTCATATTTATTTATCAAAATTCCAATTTTATGAAATCGCCGATTTTTTTTCTCTTTAAGAAAAAGTACTTCTAAGAAAAAAATTCGTAAGCCCTCGTCACTTCCTCCAATATATACATTTAAAATTTCAGCCTATTTTACAAAAGCATTTTCGATTTATCGATGTATAAAATTTAACTGAGGTGCTATTATACCCTTAATACTTGCCTATGATCATCCATATGTAGGAAGAGACCCCTTTTATCGCTAATTTTCTACATATGACATCCCACGATGAATTACGATTATGGCTCGCAAGGATAAGTTTTTAAAAAAAGGTGAACTACTTGGGTTAAAAAAACTGAACCAATAGTTTAAAACGTGTGATTTATTGTTAATAGTTCAACGTATAAAATATGAGAGATTTAAAAATTAAAACAATAAACTAATTCCTTGATTACAAATAATTGGGTTCATGTCCTCCGTAATTGGAATATTTAGCTGTGGTTAAATGCGTTTTTACACTTAAAGTGATTAAAGCCAGCCACTTGTCCTTCTTTATTCCTGACACTACCTGCAGCCTGTTTCTTCCCTTCCTAAAGCCAAACTGGATTTCTGTTAGGCAATCTGTCTGCTCTAACTCCCCTCACAAGCCTACTCTTGATAAGCCCTTCATATAGCTTATTTATAGTATTGAGCATGCAGATAGGGTGATGAAGACACGGCATGTATTATGTGCTAAGAACTGGAGTCCAATGACCGAACGGGTTAAGTGTAAATAAAATGCTTGAGCTCTAGTTTGTACATCTTGTGACTCATATTAATTTTCAAGCTTGGATTCTTCACAGACTTCATCAATAATAGTAATAATCGATGAATTTTTTTTCAAACGCCACGGATGGGGAAGAAATAAGGTCATACCCAAGAAATCTTTTCAAATTGAAGTATAAAATGACGTCATTAAGAAAAACTGAGTTGGATCATCGACTTCCTGCATGGCGTGATACCTAAGATAATGTCAGCTTTCGCCATGGGATTCTAGGCAAAAAGGTACGTCTACGAACTTGACCGGATTTTTGCAAATGTTTTTTTGAGGACTTTTGAATGGTGTACCTTTCGAAATGTGGAGGCTGGAATGAACAGGCGCTGGTAACTGGTTGCACCAATCTGTCGATGGAATTCGGTGACGTTAAACGATGAAAATCGACCGTCCTTCATTATTTGCGCGGCCACGGCAGCAACAAAGACTACGCAGTTGTACCCATTCTTTTGGACGGACTGGGGACCAAAATCATCGTAACCACCACCACAGAGAACTGACTGAAGGCGATTGAACTTCTGGATGAAGACAGTTCAGTGGATTTCAGTAGAGCAGAATCGGCGCGGAAATGGGACTTTTTGAAGAACGATCATAGAAGAAAAACGTCCAATGATTGTTACGTGTCGTAAGGAGGACAATGATCTGAGGATTAGTTGCTCCATAGTAGCCAATGATAGACGGTTTATTGCCTTATAGAGCGAAAAATGTAGGAAAGACGAAACCGATCCCATTCTGACGGCCAACAGAAAGGTTCTGATAGACATGGAAAAGATAAAGAAGCATTGTGTGTGATTCCTACTGGGAGCCATACTACCACCAATTTTCTAAAAATATGTAAATATATAATTATATGTTATTATTTAATCTACCTTTAATACACTTGGGATTTAGATCAATAGAAAAATAATAATACGATTTTAATAATGTGTAACTCATTATATTATGTAAGGTAATGAAAAAATTCACAAAAGTAAAGCCTGTATACAAAAAGCTAACCTAATCACATAATAAAATAAAAAATCTTTGAATAACAACTAAAATATTAGTATTATAAGTGGGTTTTCAGTGTGCCGCTACTGGTGATTGTAAGGCCTAATAACCGAAATTGCCATCTCGAATGAAGTGGATAATGAAGAATGCAAAAATATTAGAGACCCAAAAGTCAAAGTGAGTGTTGTGCGTGTGTTTCGCGGTATCCTTCAAGGCAAATCTCTTGTGTTTTACACCTGGCCTAACTTATCTCACGTATCTGCAGATCATATATTAGAAATATCGTCATGACCGTGAAAAGTAAACATTTTAATTACTAAAGAATATCTAACTCGTTTCGGAGTGTGATTTATTTTTTATATATAAATAAGGAAATACTATATTGGATCAATAATAAAAAATGTGTGAGTACTTAAAATATTTTGCTTATTTTTGATCAAAGTTTAAAAAGATAATAAATATATAGAGCTCATACTAACTTTAACATATTTTTAGAAACTTTAAATTGTTTATTTGGATTATTTACTGGACATCTTGGTCCAAATATTTTTCTTCAATATCCTGGTAACATAAATAATTAAGGTACTTTATTCTAGAAATTTTTTAAATCTTTAGAAAATTATTAGGTGGCGTATTCTGTTTTCAAGTGTCAATTAATTAACAATCAGACAAAAACTAAATAAACAATCTCAAAAATGTCTATTAAAATAATTGAATTTCTTATAAAAACGTAAAAAAATAGAGAAATAATTCAGTTCTGCAAAATCAACAACGAAAATAAATTATCCATATAAAATTAAGTAATAAAAAATAATCATGAAAAACCACTTATATTTTTTTTTATTAAGAAATACCTGACAATTTTACCAAAATTTATTTTAGTTCGTTATGTATTTTTTTATTATGGTATGATATTGATTTTCATAATTAAATAAATGTGTAAAACTGGATATTTTAATTTATGCAAGCATTTTAGTTAATAACAAATAATGGTTTTTTTATATAAAACAATAATATATTTATTGGATTTATTCTGTAATTACTTTTAACACACTTTGGTTAGTAGCACTCCAAATAGAAATTAAATATTATAATTTTGAACACATATATACGAAATATATTTCACATTTTAAATTTAATTAAGTCAATTATTTAAACCGGAAATATAAACCCACATGCGTTATCGGTCGATACCCGCTGCCATTTAAAATTTTCTTAAACTACCAACAGAAGTTTTAACATTCGACGTCACGACGCCCTTTGTTCCGACGTCCAAGATTTTGACGTCTATCCATTTTTAACGGCAGTTTTTTTCGCTTCGTTTGTCCTTATTTTGGCTTCTCAAAGATAAACCAGAATAATTATTTTCATATTTTTAGTATCGGCTAAAACAGCTTATAAGATTTCCGTTTTTCGTATATTCACGTTTAAGTTGAGTTTAAACCATACTCTGCCGTTACGTCATACATTGTCCAACTTGATCTCTCAATCATGAAATGGATGAGACGGAATTATGACGTCATTGACGTATTTCTTTTCTAATGTCGACATAAATGTTATTTATTACTTTTGACAGTTCAATTAATTTTTCACTGTCAAATTGTCTTCCCGGTATAATGAGAAAGAGCAAAGTTTAATTTTCAAGTTGATTAACTACTTTTTAAGAGAAAGAGATGCTGGAATATCGCTTTTACCGTTAAATGCAGTCTATAACGTTTGGGTTCACCCCAAAAATATAATCATCCGTAATTTTTTTAATTTAGTCAAAAATCATGCTTAGAGACGTTAAACATCCCCAAGCTAGAAATTTGAAATAAATCATTTAAAAAAACGTAGGTTTCAAGTTACTAAAAATTACTAAATTATGTAAAAAGGTACGTAGCGCATAAAGCAAAATACAATTGTTGGCGTTACGAATTTATTCATACAAATACACCTTAATATACGTCATTGAAAACAATCCTTAACATATGTCATTGAATATATTTTAATTTTGAGGTTATGTTTAAAATAACATTGAAATAATATAAGTCAAACGTAATACGTCATGCATTATGACGTAACCTCAGACTATGGTTAAACAAACTCTAACCTAAATTTATTATGTATTTTATACGAAATAAGGCTCTACGAGACGTGTCGTCATACAGAATACTATTGACATGACTTCTAAATCCGAAAATCTTTTGCTAATGCTCAACTAAATGGTGCGATCAAAAAAATTGTCTTTACGCGGCATTGCCACGTTTAAATTTCATATGATTTGAAATTGTTTTTGATTTCGTTGCTGCCTAATAGTGTTGTTTTTATTATTTATACTTTAAAAAGTAAGTGAAATGATAGTAATCCAAACGACAGTTGTATGATTTATTATAATAATTATTAAAAGAAACGTTTATGATAAATTCAATGAACGTTGACTCTATTTGGAAAGATTTGTTATTGAGGAAAAACCGCAGGAAGGTCGAAAATTTTGTTTTCTTCCCTCCACTTTTCGCACAAGATCCTCGAAGCCCAGAACTTGAGAAAATGTTAATTAACCATCTCTAAACAACGTTCCAAAGGTATATTCCCGTTTCGCTATGTCCCGTTTCGCCAGAAGTAAAAATTTGGTACGTTTTAGTAGCGTTTCGCCTGACTAAAAGTTAGACGGAAATAAATAGTTGCTATTCCCCAGGTAGCAGTGTGACGTGTTAAAGACGTTGAAAATTGGTGTATTCTCGTCAACTGACGTAATTTGGGTCAAAACATGACGTGAAAAAAACGTTGTTAGGTGGACGTTTTTAAGACGTCATAAAAAAACGTAATATATTCGTCGAATTTTGGTATTAGTTTTCGAATAAATATATAAAATCGTATTTTTTAGAAATTTGTTTATACCTAGTCAGTGCACACTGACATTCCCAATAAAATTAAAACAGAAAGTTATTTTTACTCGGCAAGTTTTTCGCGAAATCGCAGCCTTAATCATGTATTGAATAATATATTAGAAAATAAACTAAAATGTAACCAACAATTATTATTACATAGACAACTTTATAAATTCCTAATGAATTTTTATTAGAAATCACTGTTTTTGCGGTGCAAACATCAGTGGCCCAGTGTTGCCAGTGGCCTGATAATAATCGAAATCTAACTTAATTTTTCTTAATCTTACTTACGAACTGATAAATCGATAATGATAACCTATAATGTAGCTAATCTAGATAGAGATAAAAATTTCAAATAAATCAATATATCAATTTTTTTCTGATAGTTTATCCTGGAATCTTATAATTTTGTGGTCATATTCCAATAATTTTAGACTAGACGTTTGACGTCTGGCAACACTGCGTCCGCCTTTTCTTGGCTTGTATTGAAGCTTCGGCGTAATAGAAGCCATTTCGTCGTATTTTGTTGTGGTGTGTTTTTGAGGTTACAGTTATTTAGGTATTCATATAAAAAAAGTAAATATGATGAACAAAAAAAAATAAAACAGTACTTTTTATCCACGGCTGCTGGAGTAGTAAACACGACCCTTATGTTCCCGTTACACAGGTCAGAAAATATTGTTCTGTCAAATTTATATGATGAAATATTTTAAAATGGGGTGCACGTGTGCGAGTGAAATATTTATTAGAAATATGCTTGGCCAATTAGTACTAATCGTTCACAGGTAAATCTATTATTACTGTTTAATATAATATACAAATTAATTAAGTTATAAATCGTTTTCAGAATCCTAACTCTACTTTTTAGGTGCTCTTGTTTTACAATAATTTATTTGACACTAAGTTACGATCTATAATGAATATGAGCTGTTTATCAAATATACTAAACACTATCGACAATTTAAAGTTAAAAACCAGGTAAGCCCTAAGACTAATGTCGTTCATATAATTTAGCTTCTTTTATTTTCAGTACTTGAAGACAGTTCAGTAAATGAAAAGATCTTTCTTGTTAGTTAGTAAACTCTAGAACTAGTATGATGTCCTCTACGCCCCTATCACTGATCAATAGTTTACCGGATCAAAAATGGAAGGAAGGCGGCTTTGAATGGATTATATCCTGTCTTAAGTTAGCCAAAAAGCAGAAAAGCATAGAACGAGCAAACATAAAACCGATAAGACAGCAAGATGGTAGCGCTTATTGGGAACGCTCAAATCATTAAGTTCTTGTTGTGCCCCCTTCTTGATGTAAGGGTAACAAAAGATATATACAACGTTGGAGAGAAGAGTTACAGAAAGCGAGCATAAGTTAGACATAAAAACTTACCCAGGATGTTGGATGACCTTACAAGTGATTTCCTACAGGTTAGTGTTTCATATATCCACCTTAAAAGATATGCAGTATTCTACCATACAATTTAAGAAACACTTTAATTATTTATTTCTTTTTTAGGCATTTAAATCCGTTACCGGTTGATTTTATTAGCACATGCTACAATCAGGTTAGCACCAAAAAAGGAAGAGAAAAGAAAGGAAGGAATTCAATCCATCAAATGTCACATTCAAGAAAAATTAATTAAAAGAAGAATTAATGATTTAACTGTGATGACAAAGGAAATGTCAATAAAATATAAAGTAAACAATAGTGAGATTATTATTAAAACAAGGTTTGTAGTATCCTTTTTATAAATAAATTGGGAATACATTACTCTATTAAGAGACTTAAAATTTGGCCTAAGATGTTAATGCCTCAAAAATTTTAGCCCGAACATGATCTCTTAACAGGACTAATAATAATGTAAAAAGTGATAGACTTTGGCGAAGAAGATGGAGGAGGACTAGTGGTGGTTCATTCTTAGTGGCTACCACCCTGTAGCTTCTCAGTAAAACTCAACATGTTATTATATTTTCAATTTATTTTTTATGTTTGTATCAATTAAGATTTATATAAGAATGCGTTTTCATTTTGCTAATAAATTATACAGGTGTCTTGCAATATTGTGAAGATTTTTGAACTGAAAAACCTTCGAAAGAGTGCCGTTTTGACTACCTAATCGTCTTTAATAATCTAAAAATGAATTTAAGTAAGTTGTCCTTCCAGTTAAACAGAGCGGAAATCACTGCGAATTTTTATTTTTAAATGGGATACTCCGTGTGCATGTGTTTAATGAAAAATATAGTGGGAATGGGAAAAAATGCATTCAGACAAAACCGCTCTTTTATCGTATCTTATTCGAAGTTATTTTAGTTTAAAAATCGTCAAACTACTGTTGGACATCCTGTATTTGAATATAATTTGTGTAATTATTTCTTTTATGAATTCCGAGGATATTATGTTTTTTACAGTAAAAAAATACAATTTTTTAATCTAAAATAACGTCAAAATGGATGTTTAATTATACGTAAAAAAAAACGTAATTTTTACGTAAAAAAAGACGTCATTGATCTGTGACTTATGACCCTGTTTATCACGTGTTTTTCACGTCATTCATATACGTAACTAATGACCAATATTCAACGTCTTTAACACGTCACACTGCTACCTGGGTCGCCTGACCTGCTAAGGTAATAAATATGTATATGCTGTAATAGCTTATTAGCCATTAATAAAGTTTTTGTATAATGCCAGAAAATTTTCCTTCTTTTGCCTTTCATTCTAAAATAATTATATTATCAAAAGTGCAATAAGACCATAAGAAACATTTTTTCCATAGACCATCATAACTAGGTATAATTTTAACCAGTGCTTATGGAAAAATTATCAAAATGGTTTAAAAAATTTAAAAATAATGATTTTTAACACACTAGCTTAAAACTTCTTAATATAATCAATATGTGCAGGTTTTTTTTTCAAAAACAGTTAATACATTTTAATAAGATCAGACGTGGAGTCGATTATTATTTATTTTTATTCATTAATTAGTTACTTATTCTTTTAGGTAAAATTCATGATATTTGTGCATCGGTTTTGAAGACGGATAAAAAATTAAAAAAATAAAATAAACTCGAAGACTCTAAATGAAGTTGTATTTTTGAAAATAAATGAAAACAAACTCTATAAAATATTCAATTTTTGATAAGATATTGATTTGCATCTTTATAAGTCAAATTTTGCACGTATTTTGAAAATGCCCCTTATGAAAAAAACAAGCTACACACCACCCAACTTATGGCCAGGCGAAACGCTACCACAATTTAAGCCGTCAGGCGAATCGGGAAATTTTAATTGGTCAGCGAATCGGGCATAAATCGTTCCAAAGTTTTATTAATCTCCCACCTTTTTCTTTCTAAAACTACCTGCCGACTGGATTACTATTCTAGATTTAATATATACATTCGTGATTTGTTGAATTTTCAACTTAAACCTTAATTGTACTAAAATTCAACAAATTTTTATTATATATTTTGTCTAAAATATTTTGTCAATGTTACACAGTGTGTCAATCGCATAATATATTTCTAGGATTATGGATCTTAGAGTATTTACACATATTATAAGATTTGTCTCGCTGGTACTGGTCTGGCAGTAACTTAGTAGGGTTGTCCATTCAAAGAACTATAAACGGTATCTGGGATACCTACAAAAGAGGAAAATTGTCAATAATGCAGAGAGAAACAGTAGTGCAGGTCTGACGATATTAACCTTTTAAGTATCACAATATTTTTGAGTGATTTTGGGAATAATATTATGTTTTGAATATAGGGAATATAGTGTAACAATTTTAGGTAGCATATTTGACCTTGAAATAGTGATTTCAAGGTCGAATTTTCTATTTGGAATTTCGACATGTAAAATGGTATACCTCCTATGTATTTTGATGGGCTGAATACGAAAACAATAAACCAATAGTACTGCGTATAGCAAAATAACCATATTTGACCTTGAAATACTGATTTCGAAGCGAAGTCTTCTGGGTCCACTTGGGGATTTCCTCTATCCTACTGTAATTCAAAAAATATGCATCCGATCGCCCTAAAATTTGGACAAATGGTCGAGTTTGGGGTCCCATAGAGCTGTACACTTGTTGAGCAACATCGACCCCCCCTCCACCTCCCCCACTTGAAATTCCCAATTTTCCTAGAAAATTGTTTTAAATGCAGATAAATGTAGGGAGGAGTTGTGGTGGAAGGAGGTCGAACTCAACGCTGCCCTTCTCGCCACCCACTTCTCCGTTGGCATCTGAAATTTATAAATTAGCGGAAAATTTGTTTCAAATCCAGATAAATGTCGGGAAAAATTGTAGTGGAAGGACGCTCGAACTCAACCCCCCACCCATCATGGTCATCTTTCGGGAAATACCGGAAAGGGAATTGTCAGGGATCAAATTTTCGCCACATCCACGCTGTTGATCCTGGGTCATGCTGAGAGCGAAAACTGAAATACCGGGTCTCTGAGGGAAGGATGTCCACCCGGAACTAGAGGGAAGAGCAAAAAAAATTTTTTTTCGCTTTTTCTAATAAAATTTTTCTAAATTCGGTCCCTATTTCTCGTGGTTTTCGAGGCCATCATTTGATGGAAAAAATGGTAAATGACATAAAAAACGTTACTATTTGCCTGTATTCAACGTAAAAACAATTACAGATATCATTTTGGACAGAAAACAACGGATTTGACCTTGAAATGCAATTTTCAAGGTCAGAGATGTCTCCTGGACATTTTTACTTTCCCGACCCATCTCCTAGAAGGGAAAGTATTGTGAAGAGCTAAAAAAAAAATTCGAGAAAAAAGCAGAAATATCCATTTTCGGGTCCCCTGAGACGATTAAGACCATTTCCAGATGGAAGTCTGTCTGCCGGTCTGTGTGTGTGTATGTGTGTGTATTCTTCCACGATAGAGGCCACACGTTTAATCCGATTGAGCTGAAAATTGGTATAGGGGTTTGGGTTACCCGTCGGTAGAACCCATTAGTTTTTGTACGATATCTGTCAAACGGAAGTACCACTATCAAAAAATCACAGATGCAATATGTCACGGAATTGGACATGCTATATGTCATTTGAAAGCCCTCGAAAAACACTATTCAGAACGGTTAAAACTATTTCTCCAACTGTCACCTGTCAAAAATAAAAAAATGTCAAAATTTGAAACTTCAGCATTAAATATCTGAAGAAGTATTAATCCGATTGAGCTGAAAGTTGGTATATGGGTCTGGGCTATCTGTCACATGAATCTATTAGTTTTTGTACGAAATCTGTCAAACGAAAGTATCACTATCAAAAAATGACAGATGCAATATGTCACGGAATTGGACATGCAATATGTCATTTGAAAGCCCTTCAAAACAGTAAAAATTATTTCTCCAACAGTCACCTGTCAAAAATTAAAAATGTCAAAAGTTGAAATTTTAACATTAAATACCTGATAAAGTATTCGTGGATATTCGTCGGGAAAGTTTTGGGGCGACACAACCGATTTTTTATTATCTTTTTCGTATTCAGCTCATCCAATTACTTAGGAATGCACTGTTTTTTCCCCAAATGAAATTTTAACCATTGGACTTTCCGTTCCGGACGGGACTGGTCGAAATTTCGACCACCAAATTTATCGGGCACTCGACGTGACAAATCTTTCCCTTTTATGTTCAGATCATATAAAAAAAGTCCAATTTCTACGTAAAAATCCCCGTCCTTAAGAGGTTAACAGTATTTAAAGTTATTAAGAACTTTTTTTACATGAGAATCTCACTTATTCTACTGAAGGAGGACTTAAAGATTGAAGCAGAAAATTATTTTGGTTTATCCGTATTCTTGAACTTAAGTGAAATCAAATTCATCTCTTTTTTATTTTTTTCTTATTTTAGTACTAAACTTTCTTTAATTTTTTATAAGTCTACAAAAAACCCGGTAATATTCTGAATTTTTTTATGTTTAAGGATAATACAATGCAGCAAATATATAACTAAAATATTAGTTAACAATTACGTAACTACATCTAAAAATAAATTGCCGTTAAAAATTTGTGAACATAGGTGTGTCGATTATTATTGAAATGAGAAGGTGTGTAAATTGCAAAAAGTGTTGATTTCCAAATTTGAACCAATTAACGTTATTTCATTCTTTCGTTATATACCTATTGAGAACCAAATTAATCTAGCGAAAAATAAAAAAATTAACACGTAAAACATGTTTAAAGCGCAAACTAGATGATATAATTAATCAAGTTTAATTGTACTAATGTTTACCAGATATCTATTGGACAATTTATCACCAAGGTGTAACATGAAATTAAAAATAGACCATCTGTTACTAAGCTCTTAATTGAACGATTTTTTAGGATGTAAATCTAATTTATTAAATCTAATCGAGTCGTACAGATTTAGGTTAAAGACATAATTTAGGTACAATATGCACAAGTCAGGTGCGTAGATAAACAGATATTAGGTAGACTTTAGGCAAGCTGATTAAATTAATTTAATAGAAAATTAAATTTTAACGGTACTTTATGCTATGATTATACCTTAATCATGATTTAATATGGGCGTGTCTCTGTTAAATTTAACATAATCTTTTTTCTTGAATTTAAGCTTTAATCAGAATTATTGGCCCTGTACTTTATAATTTCCTGGTTTTGAATTCTGCTTTGGCTTATTCTGTACCAGGGTTACCGTTTTCAGTAGATTTCTTACTACTAAATTAGTAGATTTTAAAAAAAAAATGAATTGATAATTTTAGTAGATTTCAGTATATTCTTTGGTTTTGAATTTAAAACTATTGCGCATTATTCGTTTCGCCCTAATCGACTTTTTTTTACGAAATGAATGTTCCCTCTTTCCTCTTAAATACTGTTATTTTTTGTCTGAAATTTTTCCCTTTTTCACTTTATCACTTTTATCTGAAAATACCCCCTTTTTTCTAAAATTACCTCCTTTTTTCTCAAAGTTCCCCCTTACTTTTTATTTTTGTCATATTTTTCCACTTCCTTCAAAATTTCCCCTCTTTTCTTTCAAATACTGTTACTTTTTGTCTTAAATTTCCCCTTTTCTCTCAATTTTTGTCACTTTTTCCTGAAAATACCCCGTTTTTTTAAAGTTACCCCATTTTTTTCCTAAAATTACTTATTATTTTTTCATTTTTGTTATTTTTTGTCAAATGTCTCCTCTTTTCTTTCAAATTTTCTAACTTTTTTGTCTTAAATCTCCCCTTTTCTTTCAAATTTTCACTTTTTTTTCTAAAACTACCCATTTTTTCTCATTATTGTCGTTTTTTGTTAAATTTCCACTTTTTTTACGAAAATGTCACTTTTTTGAGTAATTATTTTTTCCCTCCCTTTCCCCCTTACCGCTCCATTGGTAATGATAGAATGGTAGAGGGAGAAAATTGGAAATAAAAAGTTGGGACAAAGATTTACATATAAAAAATTTAGGGAAAAAGTTTGAAACTAAAAAAGTAGGGCTAGGGCGAAAATTGGAAAGTAAGTAGGGGAAAAATTGGAAAAAAGTTTCAACTTTTGAATTATAAAAAAATTAGTGAAAAAGTGGAAAAAAGTTTGACACAAAGAAATAAGAAATTGGTAAAAAATGTAGGAGAAAAAGTGGAAAAAAGTAGGGAAAAGGGTGGAATAAAAAAGTATGGAGAAGTGGAAGGAAGTAGGAGAAAAGTGAAAAAAATAGGGAAAGAAGTGAAAAAAAGTTTTAAGGAGAAAAAGTGAAACAAAAAAAAATTTTACACAAAAGAATTAGTAAAAAATTTATGAGAAAGAGTAGGGAAAGGACAGAATAAAAAAGTAGGGGAAAGGATAGAATAAAAAAGTAGGGGAAAAGTGAAAAAAATAGGGGAAGCAATGGAAAAAAGTTTTAAGGAAAAAAAGTGGAACAAGAAACGTGTGACACAAAGAAATTAGTAAAAAATGTGAGAAAAAGTGGAAAAAAGTAGAGGAAAGGGTGAAATAAAAAAACACGGAAAAAAGTAGGGGAAAAGTGAAAAAAAAATAGGGAAAGAATTGAAAAAACTTTTAACGAGAAAAAG
This sequence comes from Neocrepidodera transversa, assembly GCA_963243735.1. Taxonomy (NCBI): domain Eukaryota; kingdom Metazoa; phylum Arthropoda; class Insecta; order Coleoptera; family Chrysomelidae; genus Neocrepidodera; species Neocrepidodera transversa. The sequence continues at coordinate 19,612,272 of OY725350.1, forward strand.
AAAGAAATTATTAAAAAATTCGGGGAAAGACGGTGAGGGAATAATGGGAAAAAAGTTGGGAAACATGTAGGGTAAAAGTGAAAAAAAAATGGGGAAAGAAGTGGAAAAAAAAGTTTTAAGGGGAAAAAGTGGAACAAAAAAGTTTGTCACAAAGAAATTTGTAAACAATGTAGGAGAAAAAGTGGAAAAAAAGTAGTGGAAAGAGTGGAAAAAAAGAAGTGGGAGTGGAATAAAAAAATAGGGGAAAACTGGAAAAATAAGGAAAAGTGAAAACCAATGAGGAACGAAGTGGAAAAAATGTTTTAAGGGAAAAGGGAAAGTTATATTTTCTTCTTTTTACTTTCCCGGACCCATCAAAGGGAAAGTAAGGTGAACGAGCAAAAAAAAATCGAGATATCGATGGAAATATCCATTTTGAGGTTCCCCAAGAAGATTGAAACAATTTTCAGCGCATGGTCTGTCTGTGTGTCTGTGTGTTTGTGTGTAATCTTCCACGATAACTGCCGAACTGTTTGACCAATCAAGCTGAAATTTGGTATGGACAGTCGGTGTGTGCCTAGAATGCGACCATTAGATTTTGGTTTAAATTGGTACAGTAGAAGGTCCTCAAGACCGACATTGATTAAATATACATGTAACAATTTTTTACTTTTCTTAAAATTTAAGGACAAACAATACACTTTAGTGCAAAATGTTGTAGTACAAAGTTTTAGAGCATAAAATTATCTATAACTTTTGTTTGAAACTTTTTTCAGAATTTTGAATAGTTGCGCCACCAGAGGGCGCGTAAAAATGTACATGTAGGTTTTCTCTAATTTTGTTGATTTTGAGGACAAATAATACACTTTAGTGCAAAATGTTGCAGTGAAAAGTTTTAGAGCATAAGATTCACTACAACTTTTGTCTTAAGCTTTTTCCATAATTTCCAATAGTTGCGCCACTAGAGGGCGCGTAAATATGTGCATGTATGTTTTCTCTAGTTTTTCTTGATTTTGAGGACAAACAATGTATTTTAGTGCAAAATTTTCTTGTGCAAAGTTGTAAATAATAATATTCCCTACAACTATTGTATGAAAAATTTTCCGAAATTCCCAATAGTTTTCACATATGATTTTAGGAGATCCTAATTGTGCAGTGTGACATACAACGTGCGCATGCGCAGCTTATGTCATTATCAACATTGGAATATCAATTCGGTAGATGTATTCACCATCGGCTCGCTATTTTTAATGTGTTCCATAAATTATTGTAATGCTTAGTATTTTGTAATTAAAATAATAATAATAAATAACATATTCTCTACGGTCGAGCCGGGAAAGTTCTGGGGTGACACAGCCGATTTTTTTTAATACACAGGTTAGATTTAGATAGTCAAGTTTTCTTTTAATAAAATTAATTAAAATACATAGGTTAGATTTAGATAATTAGTTGATTTTGGTAGTTTGTTATCGAAATGTTGGTAGAATACGGTTTATTGAAAACGGTAACACTGTTTTGTAGATAAATTTGATTTGACATTCTACTACATAGTGACAATTTATTTTTATTCCGTTAAGAATAAAACGAATTGATTCTTTGGAAAATCGAAACCTTTTATAAAATTCGATATCATCCCAATTATTCATGTGGTCCTAAAAATACTAAAAATTTGAAAAAACAGAGAAAAATGTGGAAAATATGGAAAAAAATAGAGAAAACAGGGAAAAATGGCAATTGGAAAAATAGGAACAAATAGTGAAAAATAGAGAAATTTGGTAAAGAAATTGAACAGTAGGGAAAAAATAGAGAAAAATTGCGAAAAAATAAGAAAAATTGACCAAAATAGGAAAATTTAGGAAAAATATTGAAAAACTGTGTTTTGGAAAAATATTGAAAAACTGTGTTTTGGAAAAATAGGGGACAATAGGGCAACAGTAGAAAAAATGAGGAAAATTGGACAAAATAGGGAAAAATATATAACTACAAATTAAGGACAAGTAAGGAAAAATAGGCAAAAATAAACCAAATAGTAAATACTAATGAAAAACAGGAAAAAATAGAAAGATATAGGAAAATAGAGAAGATAGTAACAAATAGGCGAAAATATGGGAAAAAAGAGAAAAATTGTGTAAAATTGGAAAAAACGAAAAAAGAGGAAAAAATATGAAAAAATTGGGAAAAATACGGAAAAATAGGAAAGAATCAGAAAAAGATAGATAAAATAGGGAAATTAAAGATAAATACAAAAAAATCGAGAAAAATAGAGAAATAAGTGGTAGAGTAAAAAATAGATAATAATCAGGACAAATACGGACAAGTAGGGAAAAATAGAAAAAAATAATGAAAAACTCTAAAAATTAAGGCAAATGGGAAATATAGGGAAATTAGAGAAAAATATTGAAAAACGATCTAAAATGTGGATTAAAACAGGATAAAATAGGGTAAAAAAAATGGGGAAAATTAGGAAAAAATAGGAAGAAATGGTGAAAAATATGGGGGTAAAATTATAGGAAAAATAGTGAAATATTGGGAAAAATAGGGTAAAATATGGAAAATGGGAAAAAATAGAGATGAATTGAACGAAATAGATAAAAACAGGAACAAATAGAGGAAACAGGAAAAAATAATGAAAAACAGGAAAAATAGGCAAAAATAGAAAAAACAAGTAAAGGTTGTCCAGGTATTCTTAATACACGAGTATTCAGCTAGTTTAATATATAAAAAGAAGAAGAGACAGTGTTACCACTATTTAAATATTAAATCAAACATTGTTTAACTAATCTTTGTCATTGTTACTTATAAAGTTTTTCTACTTTTCTGTTAATTTGTTCATGATTAGTTTAACAATATGATTAACTAATCAAAAATTTCTTTTTTATTAATTCATCTATTTTTTTATTTCTTCTCTAATTTTTTGAATTGGGAATTTGGAACGTTTGTTTTTCAATAACGTTGAAGAATATCATCAGCACTAACCAAATCTACATTTTTTTAACACTCTACGTACGTTTCGTTAATTATGTTAGCATCATCAGTAGTTGATGATAAACTGACCTGGTGTTGCTAACATAGTTAGCGAAACGTACGTAAAGTGTTTTAAAAAGTGTAGTTTTGGTTAGTCATGACGATATTCTTCAGTTTTTTTATTTTTTATTTTTCCATTTTCATACATATTTTAAAGATTTTATTTAATGAATTTATTTTCTTTTGTTATTTTAAAGAAACAAATGATACCAACCACAAAAAATCTACAACTCACTAACCATGATGTCAACACCGCACAAACTCTTCTACCAAACAGGAGTGATGGAAGAATTAGAAGAGTTGAAAAATCTTTACGACGAACCGAAATTTAAAGTAATTAACGAAACTATACCAACTCTACCACCATTATACCGCAATGGACAGAACTTCCTTTCAGCTCCAAGTGCTCCAAATCTTAACAGGATCGTTACGTCATCTAGTCTTAACAAATTATCTAACGCTCCAAGCTTGGGCAGGATATCTACTGCTAATAGTTCCTTGTTTTATATGCCTGGAAGTGTTCGGCAAGATAGTTCAAGGTAAGTAATAATAATTAGCTAAGCTAGTTAATAAAAATTATCGTTTAACCTGACAAAATAAAAAAAAAACATTTAGATACCAGCGAACATCCAATAATGCCGTATTTCTATATAAAGCATATATGCCATGCTTAGAATATGAACACACTTGAATTTTAAAACACATTTATATTAAAATTACTTTACTACTTCAAACTAATCCATTATCATCGATTAAATTAAGATAAGAAATATATGTCAATAAAATTAAAAAAAAAAAACAGTTAACGAGTAGTGATGTAGAAATAAGATTTTTTCATATTAACTCTATTATTGCATGTGATTTGTGGGGAATATGTTTAAGGTACAACAAATAGGTAAGCAAAAATTATTACCATCCGTTATATTGTTTTCTAATGAGGAAACTATGCTATCTTGTATCATAAATTATGTTACTTGACAAGAAAGTAAATGTTTAATCTTATTAGCCAATGTTTTGTTCTGTCTACTGATCCATACAACTGTCGTTTTATTTAAAAATAAATTTTCTTTATTTTAAAATTAACATAAATAGTTTTTAATACTTTATTTAGAGATTTTCTATATTTGGAACAATGCAAGTTAATAATGAACTTATTAAAATCAAAAAAATCCTTTATGCAATATTTATAATTTATGTATAACTTTTATTAACTAAAATTATTTTTCTAAACATATTATATGATAATGGGATAAATTACATTTTTAATTTCCCACTTGTGTTGTATATGTAGTCCTTAGTATAAATGACATTCTGTAGCCATGCATTTTTAATTAAACCTAATAAGAGTGTCTCTGTGCTGTAGTGTTCCCAATACTAGAAATCTTGTTCTTGCCAAGTGGCATAAAACGTAAATAAGAAATTCCTCTTCTTTTGGACAAAATCTATATAAGACTTCATTTGCTAGGCCCATTGTGCTCGTATCTTGTACTTTCAATTTGAATTTTTCAATTTCTACTTGTATTTCTTGTTTAGATTTTATTTCTTTTCCTTGTAGTATAGCAAATTCGTCCTATCATTTCTATTCTTACCTCCATTTTTGTTTCTTCTATTTTATCATCGGTCGTTACGTGTCACTTTGGCGATACCATAACAACACCTGGAGTATTTTCTTTCTCCACTGAAGCTGCCCGTGCAGTGGCCTTCACACTCTAAAGGGAAGCTGGCGCCCGAGTCAATCCAATTCCTGGACTAAAGCGCCAAAGTGACCCGTAACGGCCGAAATGTCGTTACAAATTTGGCGCCCGAACAGGGACGAGAGTGTCTCCATCTGTCTGGCGAAGGTTCAACTGGTACGACTGGTCTTTTATTCGAAGCTTCTCTCCTAATTTTAAGTTGATTCTACTCCAATGCCGTGCGCGAATTAATTTACATATTTTAGTTATTACGGAAAAAATAACTTTGTTACATAGTGTATACTCTCAACTCTTCAATTTTCTGTATCATTTCAATTTTATTCTCTTTAATTTCTTGTTTAATATCCTTTTTTGTAAATTTTCCCATTTCTTCAATTATCTTACCATTTTCATCCTATTAATTTTTTTCAATTTGTTATCCATTTTCTTACTTATTTATTTTCCCATTTCTTGCATTTCTTTCTCAAATTTTTTACTATTTACTTCTTCCTCTTTCTAATTTTCCATCTCTTTATATTTGTCAAATTATATTATCAAAATTTATTATTTAATTAATTGAAGTATTAATTTCCTTACCAATAGTTATTCCTGATGTGGTTATTTCCATTATTATCCTAGATGAATTCAAATTTGGAAGAATCACTTTCAGAAGAATTTATGCCCAGATGTCTTTGCGCCCCACGTTGGTCAGCGACATTTGTTATGTTATTTACAAATTCTCAAATTTTGTGTTAGATTCTGTTAGTAGACCCACTATTGTCTACCTGTCGCGGCTACCAGATCTACCGTTAGGGAATACTCTTTTTTAAAAAGCTTTGGCATCTTTCCAGAGATTTTTGTTGCAGCCATTTGTTGGTAGCTGTTGACAATCGGTTTTGCAATACCGCAGAACGGTTCCATGTTAGAACCTTGTTTGGCTAGTTCATCAGGTTTTTTATTGCCCGGATTTCCTTCGTACCCAGAAACCCACACCAAGGCTACTTTACAGTACCTGCCTATTTCGTTATCTAAAAAGACCTATACACTAAAAAATATGATATTTGCTATTAATAAAACATACATATATAATAGAAACTTTAAAAAAAATTACATGAATCCCGATAAAGCTGGATTTACACACCGATACATATGCTAATTAAGATATAAAGTCCTTACAAAACTATGGTTCCTAATATGAATATAAATACAAATTTTATAGTGTAGTAAATGGGAAAATAAAATCACACCTTTATGAAACAAAAGCAAAAAATATTATCACATTCACATTCCCAACGTTCGTCCATCGATGCTGCTGCTGCTGACATCGTTGGTGGCTATGGAATTGGAGGAATTGTTTCTTAACACATTAAACTATTCGTCAGCTGGTCCGTCGAGTTCTTCTTCGTAGGACCTATGTAGTTGATCGGCGTCATCGTAGTTGTATGGTCGATTGGTCGTCATCATCAACGTGGTCTCTGTCAACTGGTCCATCGTCGAGCACTTCATAGAGTGGCACATACGGTCGATCGGCGTTGTCATCATCATCATCATTATCATCGCTGTATCCGTCGTCGAGTTCTTCATAGAGGGGTCCTCCATATAGTCGAGGTCGATCGGCGTTGTAACTATCGGAGTAGTCGTCATCTCTGTCAACTGGGCTGTCCAGCTCTTCATAAGACCCATACAGGTCTTCAAAGTAGTCATCTTCTTCTTCTTTTTCTTCTTCTTCAACGAATCTGTCGTCCCACTCCATTGCATCTTTGTAAAATTGCAATAAGCCGTAGGGTTGGCCAGCGAGCCATCGTTGCTACTCGACATACCACAACTTTCTTGTGCGCCCACGATTATCGACTACATCCACGTCACTGTCGTTGTCACACCGTAACCTTTTTAACCTTGACTTTAACACATGATAAAAGTACCCACGCGCCCTGTGACGTCACTGGTTACGGGCCAACGCCCACACACACAATCCCTGATCTAAACCGGATGGAGTAGAAACGGTATAGAATAACTACTAGCTTCATTTTACAATAGAACCTCAACGTAAAGATGATCAATTCAGTTATCAATCAATACTCCCCCTCCTTAAAATGCTTGCAAGAAACACCATCACAAAACCAAACTTACATTCTAAAAAACAACCAATGCTTCTAAAAAACAGAGCAAATATACAAACAGCTATTGGTAGAGTAGCTATCTTTGTAAAAAACAACATTGATGGTAGGAGAATTTAATTACTTAACGCATTCTGGTTTTAACAGAGACAGTCAAAAATGATAAATTACTTCTTAATATTATAAACAGCAAGACATTGAATCTTCTCAATACACGACATCCAGTACGCTTCATCGCTTACAATGGAAACTAATCAGCAATAGATGTTTCCTTACGTTATTCTGTTAAAGAATCTTCCGTGTAACATTTAAAGACTTCCATTATAGTGATCACTTTCCTATCACCATAAATTTCAATAAGGATGATAATAAAAACACATCAAAAGCAGAAAATTAGGAAGCGTATTAAGAATCTATTTTACCATATAATAGTACCATAATACTGTAAACGATAACGAGTTTCATGGTGGAATACAGAAATAGAAGAAGCATTGGCAAAAAGTAAACACGCTTTTAACGTGGTGAAAGTACTCCACATGAAAAATAGGTATTATCTAACTATCCATCAAGACCTATTAATTTCATTTGCACGAATAAATATACTTTAATGAAGTTCAACTGTTTTAACATTTCGCAGGTTATTGTTAATTTTTAAGAATATTAATAATGTAGATCTAGATATCGAGAATGAATTATCATGGCCGGCCCGAGTTCGGTACTAATATCTACACCTGGGACAAAAATGGAACTTGTTTAGAAAAAATCTCATGTTTACCTACATGTAATCTTTATTTAAAAAACAAAACATATTTAGCACAGAAAATACACACATTGTTTTTATTATACAATACTACGAAAAATACGAACTGTTAAATAACTTGAATGGGCTAAAATTAACCAAGCTTAATTTATCTTTGTCTAAACTCAACAACAAATCAATTTAGACTACAGTTAAAAAATATTTTTTTTATTATTTTGAGCTTTAAGAAGCTTTTTTCTCCACTTACGGTGAATACAAAGATAGTCAAAAGTATCCGCAGCGCTTCAGAAAGATTTGGGAACTTTTCCACAAAACCATTTTCCAATATATTTTCAAATTCTCTTGGTTCTTTCACTATGAAGACCTTCAGACAAAGCCAAAAATCTTGACAGCCACCAAAAATATTTTCATCAGCCACTAACTTTGCTTTAAGATGAAGAAAATCATACATGTCATTGAATTTCTGAAGCTGCTCTTATATCTTGGAGAAATAGAAGATAGTTTAATCAAGAACTAAGAAAAATATGTTATTTCTTAAGGCTGTTCTACCGCTTTTCGTTCCATCAAAGTTGAGATGTACCTCATCCATTTCATAAAATAACTCTGCTCACAACCTGTCCTTCTTTCCTGTAACGACGATTGTACGTTTAATAATTCTCTCTCGTTCTTTTGCTAAGCACAAATGGAACGTCTTTCTTCCTCGGCATTTATCTACCCCTAAGACAATGACTGGCCAAATTTGTATTGTGTGAATCAGAGGGAATGGATTTAGTAGATTTGTGGACTTGTTGTAATAGAAGTTTGGTTCAAAAAATCACACATAAGCTATTGCATGGTCGAATAAATATTTCGAAGGACCGCCCTATAATTATTACACGTTTAGGGGACATGGGACAATAAAACATATCGTCCTGCTTTCTGATAAGATTTAATCAGCAAGCTTTAAACGTTAAAGGTTAACACATAAATTTACAATAATTAAACAATGTTTATCTAATAGTAAACAACAACAATAGAAGTTCAGGTAATAGTAAACAACAACAATTAAACAGAAATTCATCTACTAGTAAACAACAATTAAATTCTACTAGTAAACGACAACAATTAAATAAGTAATGTTTGATACAGTACATTTAAATGAAAGGAAGAACAAGACATAAATATTTCCGAATATAGCACAATACATTTAACAACAGCGCATATAAAAAAGATATAATTACAGAAAAAGGGTGTCCAGAAGAGGAGCTCTCCTTTGGTATATCCTGGACCGTGTCCTAAGGAATTCTAAATTGTTCTGTTAGTTTTGGCAACACCGCTCTCATGCACGATGATCCATATGATTGATTAATTATAAAACAGACCCGTGGTCTTTGCATATTTGTAATAAAATGGAAAATATCTGTTACCTTAAATTCTACACATTAGACATTATATTTTAGGTTTAAAACCATACACAGGTAGATAACGAAGGACTATATTAATTTACATGTTAACTGCTCGACGGTTGAAGTGGAAGAGAGGGTTGTCACGGTGCTCACCTTGGCGGGAGCCGTTGTTGAGAAAAAAGGGAACTAAACAGTGGCGTAGCAGACTTTCAAAAATTAAAGTGATATTAACATGTATATTGATTTGAATGCATGTTTCAATTTTTGAATATACGACTTGGCAACACAACTCTCAGTCCTCAGCTCGGCCTCCTCGACGCAACACCTCGATCGCCGTGTTTTAATTTTTATTTAAAAAACTAGGGCATAACAAAAAAATTTTAAACCTACAAAGTGGTTGGGGTTTATTTTTGAATAATTTATCAAAAAATGAAAAAAAACTGCTCATAAATAACTGAGATATAAGATAAGACCTAAAATGGTGTACTGAGAAAACAGCCTTAATTTTGTTTTTGGGTCAAGAAACTGGTGGACTCATAGTCAAACAATTTTTTTCTCTCTTGGACGTAACTCATTTTCCGTTAGATATGATGGATCAATATCAAGGTTTTTTGACACTTCCCTACAGTCAACAAGAATTTTTTCAAATCCATCGTTAAAAGAAGGTCTGTGTGTTGGAAATTACTCTAAAATGCAGATATATCCAAGGCTGCATTTTGAAGTTTCTTTCTTGGACGTAGTTCATTTTCCGTTAGAAATGATGGATCAATATCAAGATATTCTGACACTTTCCTACAGTCAACAAGAATTTTCTCTAATCCATCGTTAAAAGAAGGTCTTTGTGTTGGAAATTAGCTTTAAAGTTGCAGAGATATCCAAGGCTACATCGTGGAAGTTTCTTTTTTGGATATAGCTCATTTTCCATTAGAAGTGATTGATCAATATCAGGATATTCTGATACTTTCCTACAGTCAACAAGAAATGTCTCAAATCCATCGTTAAAAGAAGGTCTTTGTATTGGAAATTAGCTCTAAAGCTGCAGAGACATCCAAGGCTACATCTTGGAAGTTTCTTTTTTGGACATGGTTCATTTTCCATTAGAAATGATGGATCAATATCAGGATATTCTGATACTTTCCTATAGTCAACAAGAATATTCTCAAATCCATCGTTAAAAGAAGGTCTTTGCGTTGGAAATTAGCTTTAAAACTGCAGAGATATCCAAGGCTACATCTTGGAAGTTTGTTTTTTGGATATAGTTCATTTTCCATTAGAAATGATGGATCAATATAAGGATATTGTGATACTTTCCTCCACTCAACAAGAATTGTCTCAAATCCATCGTTAAAAGAAGGTCTTTGTGTTGGAAATTAGCTCTAAAGCTGCAGAGATATCTAAGGCTACATCTTGAAAGTTTCTTTTTGGACATAGTTCATTTTCCATTAGAAATGATGGATCAATATCAGGATATTCTGATACTTTCTTACTGTCAACAAGAATTGTCTCAAATCCATCGTTAAAAAAAGGTCTTTGTGTTGGAAATTAGCTCTAAAGCTGCAGAGATATCCAAGGCTACATCTTGGAAGTTTATTTTTTGGACATGGTTCATTTTCCATTAGAAATGATGGATCAATATCAGGATATTCTGATACTTTCCTACAGTCAACAAGACTCTTTTCAAATCTATCGTTAAATGAAGGTCTTTGTGTTGGAAATTAGCTCCAAAGCTGCAGAGATATCCAAGGCTACATCTTGGAAGTTTCTTTTTTGGATATAGTTCATTTTCCATTAGAAATGAAGCATCAATATCAGGATATTCTGATACTTGCCTACAGTCAACAAGAATTGTCTCAAATCTATCGTTAAAAGAAGGTCTTTGTGTTGGAAATTAGCTCTAAAGCTGCAGAGATATCCAAGGCTACATCTTGGAAGTTTCTTTTTTGGATATAGTTCATTTTCCATTAGAAATGAAGCATCAATATCAGGATATTCTGATACTTGCCTACAGTCAACAAGAATTGTCTCAAATCTATCGTTAAATGAAGGTCTTTGTGTTGGAAATTAGCTCCAAAGCTGCAGAGATATCCAAGGCTACATCTTGGAAGTTTCTTTTTTGGATATAGTTCATTTTCCATTAGAAATGAAGCATCAATATCAGGATATTCTGATACTTGCCTACAGTCAACAAGAATTGTCTCAAATCTATCGTTAAAAGAAGGTCTTTGTGTTGGAAATTAGCTCTAAAGCTGCACAGATATCCAAGGCTATATCTTGGAAATTTCTTTTTTGGACATAGTTCATTTTCCATTAGAAATGATGCATCAATATCAGGATATTCTGATAGTTGCCTACAGTCAACAAGAATTGTCTCAAATCTATCGTTAAAAGAAGGTCTTTGTGTTGGAAATTAGCTCTAAAGCTGCAGAAATATCCAACGCTACATCTTGGAAGTTTTTTTTTGGATATAGTTCATTTTCCATTAGAAATGATGGATCAATATAAGGATATTGTGATACTTTCCTACAGTCAACAAGAATTTTCTCAAATCCATCGTTTAAAGAAATTCTTTGTGTTGGAAATTAGCTTTAAAGATGCAGAGATATCCAAGGCTACATCTTGGAAGTTTATTTTTTGGACATGGTTCATTTTCCATTAGAAATGATGGATCAATATCAGGATATTCTGATACTTTCCTACAGTCAACAAGAATTGTCTCAAATCTATCGTTAAAAGAAGGTCTTTGTGTTGGAAATTAGCTCTAAAGCTGCAGAGATATCTAAGGCTACATCTTGAAAGTTTCTTTTTGGACATAGTTCATTTTCCATTAGAAATGATGGATCAATATCAGGATATTCTGATACTTTCTTACTGTCAACAAGAATTGTCTCAAATCCATCGTTAAAAAAAGGTCTTTGTGTTGGAAATTAGCTCTAAAGCTGCAGAGATATCCAAGGCTACATCTTGGAAATTTCTTTTTTGGACATAGTTCATTTTCCATTAGAAATGATGCATCAATATTAGGATATTCTGATACTTGCCTACAGTCAACAAGAATTGTCTCAAATCTATCGTTAAAAGAAGGTCTTTGTGTTGGAAATTAGCTCTAAAGCTGCAGAGATATCTAAGGCTACATCTTGAAAGTTTCTTTTTGGACATAGTTCATTTTCCATTAGAAATGATGGATCAATATCAGGATATTCTGATACTTTCTTACTGTCAACAAGAATTGTCTCAAATCCATCGTTAAAAAAAGGTCTTTGTGTTGGAAATTAGCTCTAAAGCTGCAGAGATATCCAAGGCTACATCTTGGAAGTTTATTTTTTGGACATGGTTCATTTTCCATTAGAAATGATGGATCAATATCAGGATATTCTGATACTTTCCTAAAGTCAACAAGAATTGTCTCAAATCTATCGTTAAAAGAAGGTCTTTGTGTTGGAAATTAGCTCTAAAGCTGCAGAGATATCCAAGGCTACATCTTGGAAATTTCTTTTTTGGACATAGTTCATTTTCCATTAGAAATGATGCATCAATATTAGGATATTCTGATACTTGCCTACAGTCAACAAGAATTGTCTCAAATCTATCGTTAAAAGAAGGTCTTTGTGTTGGAAATTAGCTCTAAAGCTGCAGAGATATCTAAGGCTACATCTTGAAAGTTTCTTTTTGGACATAGTTCATTTTCCATTAGAAATGATGGATCAATATCAGGATATTCTGATACTTTCTTACTGTCAACAAGAATTGTCTCAAATCCATCGTTAAAAAAAGGTCTTTGTGTTGGAAATTAGCTCTAAAGCTGCAGAGATATCCAAGGCTACATCTTGGAAGTTTATTTTTTGGACATGGTTTATTTTCCATTAGAAATGATGGATCAATATCAGGATATTCTGATACTTTCCCACAGTCAACAAGAATTTTCTCAAATCCATCGTTTAAAGAAATTCTTTGTGTTGAAAATTAGCTTTAAAGATGCAGAGATATCCAAGGCTACATCTTGGAAGTTTATTTTTTGGACATGGTTCATTTTCCATTAGAAATGATGGATCAATATCAGGATATTCTGATACTACAGTCAACAAGAATTGTCTCAAATCTATCGTTAAAAGAAGGTCTTTGTGTTGGAAATTAGCTCTAAAGCTGCAGAAATATCCAACGCTACATCTTGGAAGTTTTTTTTTGGACATGGTTCATTTTCCATTAGAAATGATGGATCAATATCAGGATATTCTGATACTTTCCTACAGTCAACAAGACTTTTTTCAAATCTATCGTTAAAAGAAGGTCTTTGTGTTGGAAATTAGCTCTAAAGCTGCAGAAATATCCAACGCTACATCTTGGAAGTTTTTTTTTGGATATAGTTCATTTTCCATTAGAAATGATGGATCAATATAAGGATATTGTGATACTTTCCTACAGTCAACAAGAATTGTCTCAAATCTATCGTTAAAAGAAGGTCTTTGTGTTGGAAATTAGCTCTAAAGCTGCAGAGATATCCAAGGCTACATCTTGGAAATTTCTTTTTTGGACATAGTTCATTTTCCATTAGAAATGATGCATCAATATTAGGATATTCTGATACTTTCCTACAGTCAACAAGAATTGTCTCAAATCTATCGTTAAAAGAAGGTCTTTGTGTTCGAAATTAGCTCTAAAGCTGCAGAGATATCCAAGGCTACATCTTGGAAGTTTCTTTTTTGGACATAGTTCATTTTCCATTAGAAATGATGCATCAATATCAGGATATACTGATACTTGCCTACAGTCAACAAGAGTTCTCAAATCCATTGTTAAAAGAAGGTCTTTGTGTTGGAAATTAGCTCTAAAGCTGCAGAGATATCCAAGGCTACATCTTGAAGTTTCTTTCTTGGACATAGTTCATTTTGCGTTAGAAATGATGGATCAATATCAAGATATTCTGGCACTTCCCTACAGTTAACAAGAATTTTGTCAAATCCATCGGTAAAAGAAGGTCTTTGTGTTGAGAATTAGCTCTAAAGCTGCAAAGATATCCAAGGCTACATCTTGAAGTTTCATACTTATTATTGTATACTTCTTGCAGTATATAAAAAAATGAACAAGGTACAGTCAGTAAGCTCTACAAGGCACGAAAAAAGCACGAGGGTTTAAATCTAGTATGAGGGATTAAATCTAGTATTCTTTTTGGCATTCCTGCATATTTTCCCTTCATATTTGAACTATTATTTTCATTTATTCAAGACCTGTTATGATTAGTGACGACTTCTTTTATTCCAATTTTTAAAAAATGATACCTTTTTTAATTCTCTTAAAAAAATTAAGGACGATTTTTTTGGATGTTTTGTTTTGCTTTTTGCCATTATGGCACCTCTGCAAATTCTGTGCAGGCGCACCTCGGCCGGCCCTGCGTGTTATGTTGGCCTCAAACTATAATTTTTTTGTTGATAAATATTCATAATTTATGATTCATTCCGTATTCCGAAAATTTATAATTTTATTATAGGCAATAATCCTCTTAATTGTCGTTATAATGTCTATATATTTTGAAAAGAAAACCCGTTTAATCCAGAAACAAACATAACCAAAAAAAATATGCAACATCTTTCTGCAAACCTTTTTAGTTCGTAATCTCGCACTTTGAATATTCTACATATGATAAATAATGAATGACTGCGAGATGTCATGATAACAAAAATATATCGTCATTCTTGTGTATAACTTGACGGAAAATATTTTCATCTGCTAATTTTTAACACAAATATTCATTATGTATTAATAATTTGTCAAACGCCTCGTTTTAATCAGTTATTACTTGAGTTTTATTATGTGCTAAGTAAGAAGTGTGAAAAAGTTCGCAAAAAAAAAATGATTGAAGGTGAAACGAAATTTTTGATTAGAGAACCACCCTCGCCGCTAAAACTGATTAAAAATGATGTTTCACCTGGGATTTTAAAAACTCCAAATTCTCCTATTAGTCCCGGACAAATTAGCAGGTAATAATTAAAATATAATATATTTATGCAAAAAAATATATCCTTTAAGAAATTCTTATTGCCTATAAAAAATATATTTTACCTTTTTTTATTTGTACTTCTTTTGGATTACAGAATTTAATTCACCGTAAAGTTGTGTCAGTTTGGTTTTTTTTTCTAAATATCCCACCAGAATGTTTAATTGTTTTGGTTGTTTTTAATTGGCCAACGTACGTATATCCTTGATTAAATTTGATTTTACTGATTTTCAAAATTTTTATATTATATAAAATTTGTTCAAAAATATTTATTGTTTTTGGAAATAATTTTTCATGTTTTTATTTAAATTTTATTACAACTATAACAACAGAATAATAATAAATAATATTTTTATTTTAACAAATACCAAAAAGCAAATACAAACTTGAATTAATTTTTTGTATTTTTACGTTTGTTGGTAGCACTGAAATTAACAAACCAAAGAAAGGCTATTTTTGTTGTCAATTATGATAGTTCTAAATTCTACAAAATTCAAATTCAACGCTGTCGTGATTTGAGACGGAATTTATAGTCAAAATTTAGTTTCACTAATATAAAAAAAAATCTGCTGTGTCACCCCAAAACTTTGCCGGCTCGGCTATGGAGAATAGGATTAATTTAATTACAAGAGACAAAGCATTACATTAATTTATGGAACAAATTTTAAATAGCAAATTGATAATTCAATGTCGATAATGACATAAGGTGGCGCATGCGCACATTATATAGCACACTGCTACAATTAGGATCTACGAAAATCATGGGTGAAAACTATTGGGAATTTGAGAAAAAGTTTGATACAAAAGTTGTAGGGAATTTTATGGTCTACAACTTTGCACTAGAACATTTTGCACTAATCAAAACATCAAAAATCGTGATAAAAAATTTCTTGTTTCTTTATTTTATATTTTGGTAATTAAACTACAGTTGCTAGCTTTTTTTATTTAATCTATTTATTCTCATTAAAAAACGAATCTTATTGAATTGAAACAACAAAAATCCCTAAACACTCTTTTTTTGAAAAGTCCTGAAAAATCCTTCTAAATGCTCATCAAACTAAATCATTAAAAAAATTCTTTCAGTCTCTTTGAAAAGTCCTTGAAAATTCCTGAAAAAATACTTCTAAATCGTTAAAAAAATTCTTAAAAAATACTTTCAAACAACAAAAATCCTCAAACAGTATTTTCTGAAATTTTTAAAATATTCTTAAAAGACCATTAAAGAAGCCTTTAAAAATCGATGAATAACCATTAAAGAATCCGTAAAAAAATCCTATCAAACAACAAAAATGATTAATCAGTCTTTTGGAAAAATCCTTGAAAAATCCTTTTGAAATACTCATACCAAACCTTTAAAAAAATTCTTGAAAAATACTTTCAAACAACAAAAATCCCCAAACAGTCTTTTAGAAAAGTCCTGAAAAAACCTTGTGAAATTATCATACTAAATGATTAAAAATATCCTTTCAAACAACAAAAATCAGTAGGTAAACACAGTTTTTAAAAAGTCTTTGAAAATTCCTGAAAAATCGTTGTGAAATACTTATACTAAATCATTAAAAAAATCTTTGAAAAATACTTTGAAACAACAAAAATCCCCAAACAGTCTTTTCTGAAATTCCTAAAAGATTCTTAAAAAATCATGAAAGAATTCTTAAAAAAATCCATGAATAACCATTAAAGAATCCGTAAAAAATCCTATCAGACAACAAAAATGCCTAATCAGTCCTTTTGAAAAATCCTTGAAAATTTCTAAAAAATCCTTGTGAATTACTTGTCATAACAAATCATTAAAAAAATTCTTGAAAAATCCTTTCACACAACAAAAATCCCTAAACAGTCTTTTTAAAAATTCCTGAAAAATCCTTGTGAAATTAGCATACTAAATCATTAAAAAAATCCTTTCAAATAACAAAAATCAGTAGGTATACAGTTTTTTTGAAAAGTCCTTGAAAATTTCCGAAAAATCCTTCTGAAATACTCATCATACTAAACCTTTAAAAGATCCTTGAAAAATACTGTCAAAAAACAAAAATGTCCCAAACAGTCTTTTTGAAAAGACCTGAATAATACTTCTAAATACTTATCACACTTATTCATTAAAAAAATTCTTTCAAACAACAGTCTTTTTGAAAAGTCCTTCAAAATTCCTGAAAAATCCTTGTGAAGTACTTATCATACTAACTCGTTAAAAAAATCCTTGAAAAATATTTTCAAACAACAAAAATCCTCAAACAGTGTTTTCTGAAATTCCTAAAATGGTCTTAAAAAACCATTAAAGAGTCCTTAAAAAATCCATGAATAACTATTAAAGAATTCGTAAAAAAATCATATCAAACACCAAAAATGATTAATCAGTTTTTTTTAAAATTTCTAAAAAATCCTTGTGAATTACTCGTCATCATTAATCATTAAAAATTACTTAAAAAATCCTTTCAAATAAAATCCCCAATCAGTCTTTTGTAAAAGTCCTAAAAAATCCTTGTAAAATTATCATCCTAAATCATTGAAAAAATCATGTCAAACAACAGCCTTTTTGAAAAGTCCTCGAAAATTTCTGAAAAATCCTTCTGAAATACTCATCATACTAAACCATTAAAAAAATCCTTGAAATATACTTTCAAACAGCAAAAATCCCCAAACAAAATCCTGAAAAATCCTGAAAAATCCTGAAAACTCCTTGTGAAATTATCATACTAAATGATTAAAAATATCTTTTCAAACAACAAAAATCAGTAGGTAAACACTCTTTTTGAAAACTCTGAACATTCCTGAAAAATCGTTGAGAAATACTTATACTAAATCATTAAAAAAATGCTAGAAAACTACTTTCAAACAGACTTTTCTGAAATTCCTAAACCATTAAAGAATTCTTAAAAAAATCCATAAATAACCATCCAAAAACAAGAATTCATAAAAAAATCCTTGAAAAATCCTTTCAACCAACAAAAATACCCAATCAGTCTTTTTGAAAATTCTTGCGTTTCAAATAAAAAAATTGGACAACGCTTCAATGTGTATATTTTTTTTTCCCTCTTGCGGCGAAACTATAGGAAATCGGAAAAAAAGTTAAATCTAAAAGATAAAGGAAATTTTATGCTCTACAAATTTGCACTAAAAAATTTTGCACTAGAGTGCATTATTTGTCCTCAAAATTTGGAAACACTGCCAAAACATACATGTATACATGTATATTTTTTGCGCACCCTATAGTGGCGCAACTATTTAAAATTCTATAAAAAGTTTAATACAAAAATTGTAGAAAATTTTATTCTCTAAAAATTTGCACTGGAACATTTTGCACTAAAGTGTATTTTTTGTCCTCAAAATTTGGAAAAACTGCGAAAAACCTACATGCATATTTTTTGCCCGCCCTCTAGTGGCGTAACTATTTAAAATTCTGGAAAAGGTTTAATACAAAAATTGTAGAAAATTTTATGCTCTAAAAATTTTCCCTAAAAAATTTTACACTAAAGTGTATTGTTTGTGCTTAAAATTTAAAAAAAGGCAAAAAAATCTTTCATATGTATTCAATCAAACGGTTCGGCAGTTATCGTGGAAGATTACACACAGACATACAGACACAAACACACAGACAGGCCCTACTCTGGAAATGGTTTTAATTTTTTTGGGAGACCTCAAAATGGGTATTTCCGTCGGTATCTCGAATTTTTTTTGCTCGTTCACCTTACTTTCCCTTTGATGGGGCCGGAAAAGTAATATAAAGCAAACATTTTTTTAATTTTCTGCTTAATTTGACACTCAATTAATTTTTTCTAAATAAAAAATATTACACGGGGAAAGAACATATAATGTTTTTAGTACTTCGGCCCGAAAATTTCATTTTAATAATAAACACAAGAACTATACGCAACATGAAATTTATGGACATAACATTTTTTACGATTTTTTACGGTTTTTTTACGATTTTTACGGATCTTTTCGGTTTTTTTACGATTTTTCATATTTTTACGATTTTTTACGGTTTTTTAGGATTTGTTTCGATTTTTTATGGATTTTTACGATTTTTTACGATATGACCTAGCGGAGATATAATTTTTTTTGATCTTTTAACCACCTCCAGTTTCACCCCCGTAGGTCGGATAAAAAAAAGTTTTATACAAATTAATTTTATAATAATTAGAATATGAAAAAAGTCTTAAGGCCTGTTTCAATATTTTAAAAAATGGCGAATATATGAATTTTTTGAAATGTTAACCCTCTCCAGTTCCACCCATAAAGGTCAAATAAAAAAAAGTTTTAAGCGAATTAATTTTCTAATAATTAGGACATGAAAAAAGTCTTATGGCCTGTTTCAATATTTTAAAAAATGGCGGATATATGAATTTTTTGAAATGTTAACCCCCTCTAGTTTCCATCCATGAAGGTCAAATCGAAGAAATTTTTAAGCAAATTAATTTTATAATAATTAGGACAAAAAAAAAGTCTTATGACCCGTTTCGATATTTTTAAAAATGGTGGAGATATATATTTTTTGAAATTTCAACCCCCTCCAGTTTCAACCCCCTTACAGGTAGAATGCCCAAAAATAATAGGGCTCCTCTAGTGGATACGAGAAAACAAAAAAAAATTTCGCACCGAATTAATAAGTAATGTTTTTGCGTTTAAGGGTAGCTATCCGGTGGTAGATTCACAAGTGATCAGGGCCGAACTTGACGAAATTTTTATATGTTGTAGAAGTTGACCTATTGAACAAATATTACCATTATTAAGTTTAACAGTTTTTGATTTACAGGGTGTCCAAAATCACTATTTCATAATTTCAAAATATCATAAAATGCACGTTTTTGTCAATATTTTTCTGACAGCTCTATGGTCCGTATTACGAGTTTTGTTGTTAAAATAATAGATATTAACCTATATTTAAATCATATTATATTAAGGATTATAAGGAGAATAGATATTTGGAACTCATTATAAAGCACATTTAATAATATTTTATGGTTACGGTCATAAATTCGTCAATATCGACCGTCCATACTCGTTTTTTTAAATTTTCAATTTTTCGATATGTCGTTGAAATTTTCGATATATTCTTTTGAAATTATCAAAATTTTTGAATTTCTACACATTTTTATTTGTTTTTTTTTTTTATTAAATAATAACTCAACGCAAAATAAAAATTTTGTCATGTATGAATTCAGAAAAGAATTTTACATGTTTTTATTCATTTTTTTTTAAATAAATGATTACGTTACAGCAATTAAATAAAAAAGTCATAAAAAATATTTAAATTCAAAAAACAAACATTTATATTTTTTAAAGACATTCATATCAAATTTTTCTTTTTAAAATCAAAAATAAAAATTGAGAGTAAAAGTACGAAATTTTTATTAACGTACAAATGGTCTAGGACCGTCGCCGATTCGCCGTGGGGACAACACGCCGTTGGCCGATTCGTCGTCGCCGATTCGCCGTCAGGATATACGTTTTATAATGAAATCTTGAATATAAAAAAAGAATATTTATTCATTCATCATTATGGAAATGAAATTTGAAACTCGTCATAAACAAAAGAAAGAATCAATTCTACAAATTCTAAAAAATGTTGACAAAAGAGAATTTTAGAATTAGTAAGAAATTATAATAACAATAATATTACACAATATCTTAGATGTATTTAGCTCATAATTATGTTATTTCTAATCAACATTTAAATAAAAAATTGAATCCTTATAAAATTAAATATCAAATTTGATAAAATTCAAATTCCCATTTAAAGCTTATTGCCTTTTTTTATAACTAAATTTTAATTATAAAAATATAATTTTCTTTGTACAAATCCCATAGCAGCCTTGTGTTTTATTTATTATTTAAGAATTTTTTTTTTATTATTTTTTATTTATCTCTATCAGTAATTACTGATTCGCTTTGCCATTATTATACTTATTTATTCGTATTTCTAATATATCACAGGAAACTTATGAATTATTTTTGAATGACTCATGACCCCGTAAAATGTTATAGTAGGATTTAATTCACATTTTGTCATATCTATATGATCTGATACAGCACAAAAATCTTCATTTGTTATTATGTTAGTGTTAATGAAAAAATGTGAACGAAACTACGAAAACGTTGGAAATGTTGGAGTCAGATATACAAATAAATTTTATTAAAAGAATACAAAAGTAAGAAATTTATTTTTTAATAACAGATTAAAAATATTAAATATTATTATAAATAAATTAAATTTTTTGGTGATTATAAATGTGGAAAATAAATTAATTAATTTATTTGTTTCATGCAAAAAATGGACACGGTTTATAAGCATAAAAATGACAAAGTTTTATATACTCATTGCTAAAACTATTTTTATGCTTTTAATAAAATAGATTCGTGCGAGTTCAATTGAAATTCTAGCCCAATTATCAATTTGGGCTGAATTGTTAAGTGGTCTTTGGTTAACACTGATTGTTTGTTCAAAGTGTGAGGCTTACTAATCGGTTTTAATATTTTAATTTCATCCTTTATGAGGTTATTTCCTATTTCAAAAAAAAAAAAAAAAAAAAAAAAAAAAAAAAAAAAAAAAAAAAAAAAAAAAAAAAAAAAAAAAAAAAAAAAAATTGCAATATTCTTAATATCTCTATTTTACTTTTAATATACAAAACTTTTTTTACTTAACATGCACAAATTTTTCTTTACTATTATATACTAAATCCAATTTTAAAATTTAGACAAATAAAAAAAAATCACAAATTTTAAAACTTCAAATTGAAAAATAAGAAATAGGTTAGTTGGTAGCTAGAACGCTCATTAGCGCTAATTAACCTCATTTTGTATTATTTTGTAGCATAATTTTAAATATTTTTGCAAAACTAATCTTTTTAAAAATTATGCCATACCATTTTATTTTCATTTCGAAAAAACCTTTTATTTATTTTTAAAGGAAGTCAAACATTTGAAATAGGTAATAAATTATCATAAACTAATTTCCGTTTAAATATTACAAAATTTTTAGTGATAAATATCTTATATGAACTCAACTTATTTCGCTAGTAAAATATATTTTTGGTGAGTTTAAAAATTTACACAATATGCCTGTTTCTGATGGATTAATATGGATCTCAAAACATGTTAAGGACATTCGCAGGTAAAACATAATTTTATTATTATTAGTACCAACATTAATAGTATATTACGTAGAAACCGAAAATGTAAAAAGAATCCTCTCCGGGCGTATGTCTGTCTGTCTATAACTCTCGAACGAAAGCTTCGATCGATTTCCGGTTTTTACTTTTTATTACTTTTCTCGACGTTTCCAAACTCCCAGAGACCGAAAATAAAAAAAAATCCTGGATATAAACACTATAACTCTCAAACGGAAGCTCCGATCTAGTTCCCGTTTCCACTTTTTAGTTAAGTTCCTCTAGGTAAGAACCCTATTAGAGGACCATGCACTTTTATTATGGCGGTTGGCTCCCGGGCCGATTTTTTTTAGACTTGATATTTTTGCTCATTGCACCATGATTCTAAAAATACAGGGTGGCCCAAAAAATGATTTTCAATACATTGACTGTGCTTTATTCTCTTATTTAAATTAGTAATTTTCTATTCATAAATACTTATTATTATTATATTATATAGAAAACAAACAAACAGATTGCCATAAAAAAGATATTTTATTTTAATCAATTTTATTTAAACTTGCTTCCCTTCAGCCGATAAATATAAAAAACTGACTCAAAGTAATTCTAGTATTTATATTTGAAATATGACATAGAACAATCATACGCAGAACCAAAGACAAAAGGGCATTAGGATCTAACATTGTTATTAATAGTCTGATTTTGTTAGAACAAACGGTATTATGTATAGAACATTTCATACATGTACAAAATTTAGGTCATAAGTCATGGGTTATTGGTCATGTGTATCATAGGTCATGGATCATGTGCATCATGGGTTTGTGGTCAAGGTTCATGTGTATCATTGGCTTATGAGTCATGATGGATCATGGGTCATTAGTGTTGGGTGGGTCATGTATCAATGTATGCTAGGTTAGGTTTTTGAAATCAGGACGAATTTAAAAACGTAATAATACAGGGTGTTTCAATTAAAAATACATAAAATGGATAAGTCACAGACTTATCAGATATCCTGTAAGCTGTAGTTATTTTTGCAAGATAGTTTTCATAGCTCTTTACTTTGATATAAGAATTTTTGCCTATCTCAACTTAACCTAAATCAACTTCAACCGTCTGTCTATCCGTTAGTCCGTCTTTCCGTCTATTTCAGCGATAACTCGAGAGCAGTTTCGAATTATGGATTTCTGTTTTCAGGAATCGATAGCTAGTTACCTTAGCTCGCTCACATATTTTTTTTAAGACCTAAGTCAACTGCAACCATCTGTCTGTCCGTTAATCCGTCTTGCCGACTGTCTCAACAATAAATCGAAAACGATTTCGAATTTTGGATTTCTATTTTCAGCAATCTTTAGAACGGTTTCAAATTTTATTATATTCAGTAACGTAAGTCAACTAAAACCGTCTATCTGTCCGTCTGTCCGTAGCTAAGCTACTTGGATACTATTAGCTTGCTAGATTTATTTCTATTTTAAAATTATTATTACAGCGATTTTTTTACATTTTCCTAAATCTACTCGACCTACAAAATAAATAATTTACTTCAACGTTATCATTCTGAAAATTAAATTGGTTGCCTACTCTAGATAATATCTAATATTTACTTTCGACAATACTAATGACACATATTTATCATTGTAAAAGTAGAATAAAACATTCAAAAAAAAAATAGAAACAATGGGAGCAGTCACCTACAGATTTCAATTAGAATTCATTTGAATACCTGTTTATTATAATATTGTTTGTGACCTTATTAATAGTAGTATAGGAGCAAATTATTTTTTCTAATATCATTATAATTTATTTATTGTAAAATATGCTCTCTCGTACTATATTTGACAAGTAGCTGAAACCTTGAAAATAACCAGTTTTTTCCGAAATTTTATCAAGTGTTTTTTTTTCATTAATTTAAGTAAAATTGAAATATTTACAGTGTTGTGTAAATATTAGTTTCATATTAGAACAATACTTTTACAATATTATAATTACGCTTTTTTATACAATCATGTTTTAATTTTAATTTTTTTTAGATTTCCGATTTCTGAAAATATTTATGAGAGAGACTAGTTAAAATCTTCACCTAATTAAAACTAAACAATTTGGTGTTGCCAACACATTTCCTCTCGCCATTTTTAAATTAAAAATTAATACGTTAACACAAAATAGTATGAAAAAAAAATTGTGCAGTGGGCGGTCGGTGTAGAACATTAGTTCCTTCCGCTATTTTTTCACAATCGAAAGAAATCGAAAGATAATCGATAGAAAAAGAGTAGATGAACAAAAATCGACAAAAATGGACAGCAATCGAGAAAAATCAACAAGAAACCGACAAAAATTGACAAAAACCAGAAAAAAAGAGAAAGTTGGAAAAAACCTAGAATGATTCAAAAAAATAAAAAAACAACAGAAAAATAAGAAAAAAAAACGAAAAATCGAAAAAAATCAGGTTGGCAAAAACCGAAAAAACCAGAAATAAGAGAAAAAGTTAGAAAAAACTGAACAATTCGAAAAAAACAACAGAAACATAAGAAAAAAAAATCGAAAAATATGAAAATATTAGAATGAAAATTAAAATTGGAAAATACGGAAAAACTAGGAAATCAGTAAAATTGTAAAATAAGAAAAAAACCAGCAAAAACGCAAAAAATCGTAAAAAATCAGAAAAAAATCGCAAAAAAATCGCAACAAAAATCGCAATAAAAATTCCAAAAAATTGTAAAAAATTGGAATAAATAAAAGAACAATCAAAAACCCGGAAATAATTGTATTTGAAATTTTTAAAAAACGAAAAAATTCGAATTATTGAAATGAATCTTAAAAGATTGTAAAAAAACGCAAAAAAATCGGAACATAATTATAAAAAATTTTCAAAAATTGCAAAAAAAAACGGAAAAAACACAAAAAAATGACGAAAAATTACTAGTAATTGCAAAAATCTGAAAAAAAATTGCAAAAAAATCGTAAAAAAGTAATATTCCAAAAAAAATCTCATAAAATTGCAAAAAACAAAAAACGGGAAACAATTGTAGACATAAAAAAAACCGGCCATTTTTGAATCAAAAATTTACACATTAACACAAAGAAGTATGAAAAAAATTGAGTTTTTTGTAAATCTAGCAACAATGGCTAAATTTTTGAAAATTTTAATGGTACGAAAATAAACTATAGTGTATACAAAATATATGCGTAAAACTTTATTGCCATTTTGATTAGTAATGACGTCATCACTCATAGCAACTGCCACTTCCGGTTGTCCGATTGTCACCAAAATCTAATCAGGTCTAATCTAGGCAATCAGAATCTCGTATGCAAAATTTCAAATTTTTTTATTTAGTAGTTTTTGAGTTATCGTTACT
Organism: Neocrepidodera transversa; assembly: GCA_963243735.1. Classification (NCBI taxonomy): domain Eukaryota; kingdom Metazoa; phylum Arthropoda; class Insecta; order Coleoptera; family Chrysomelidae; genus Neocrepidodera; species Neocrepidodera transversa. The sequence goes on from OY725350.1 coordinate 19,637,661, forward strand.
ACAACATCCATCCTAACACACTAACACACACACACAGACATCATCGCGAAAATATCAAAATCTGATTCTAGGGACCTTTAAACGGGTTTATCCATTGAAAACTAACTACCCAATTTTTAGCATGATTACTATACCTCTCTTATCTGAAGGGTGAGAGGTAAAAACAAATGTTTCTTAACTTATTTTACCCAAAATGTTGTTTACAAAAATGTGAAACTAAATTTAACATCTAATTATTTATTTCCGGGATATTATGCCGTAGTTTCCTTTAGTTATTGCTTTCAAACGTTTCGACTACAACTGCGGCAGCCACCTTCAGTAGTATGGACGAAGAACTGAACTGAACCCTCCTTCGCTTTGAGTGTGCTATTTATACGCGTGTCTGAGAGCGCTTTTTTAGCGCGACTGTTTTGTGGCAGTTTTATTTTCGTGCTCTTTAGTGCTATATGCCAGATCCTAGATAATGTTGTTGTTTCTTGCTTTCTATTGATGCCCTCTTTGTGTTTGCTTATTTCTATTGCTTCTAAGTTCAATCTGGTCGAGTAATGTCTAAATGTTGCTAGTAGGTTGGTGTTTTTTAAAAGGACCTTGTGGTCTCTGTCGGATAGTATGTGTTTGGTTTGTCCTAAACGACAGCTTCGTTTGTGTTCTTTTCGTGAGCTAATGCGTCTCTTTGTTTGTCCTACGTATAATTTTCCATAAGTACACGAATTCTATAGATTTATGCTGATGTGAGGAGATCTCTGCGGTCTTTTGCTGTTTTTAGATACTCTCCTATTTTCATTGTTGGTTCGTAGATGGTGCAGATTTTTTTTCTTTAAGATTTTCCCATTCCGGTCATTTACACCTTCTATGTACTGTGAATAAATACAGTATTGTTTTTTATCGGCATTCTTATTTTTCTTCCTTGGACTTGTAGCACTAGTTATGGTTTATTTAATGTATCCGTTTGCTTGTAGCAATATTTAATTTCAGCGTTGACGTATCTTAGCTCACATACCCTTAACGCTCTGTTTATCTTCTCAATTGACTAATATATCTTGGAAAGGAATTTGTCGGTTTTCTTCAAATTCCAGGATGAAAACTGTTCATATGATATAGGAAGTTCTATAGGTCTTCTCTTCCAAGACTCCATACTACAAATATGTCATCTACATATCTCAGCCAATGTTTCGGTTGTTTTTAGCAGTGCGGATGGATCCCTTCACATTTTTCCATATAAAAATTGGCCACAACTGTACTGGCGAATCCGTCAATTTCTCCATAGAATGTTTGGTTCTACTGAAAGTATGTTTTTGTGACTGAGTGTCGAAAAAGGTTAATATGCTCTGGAAAATATCCCTTATGTAGCTTACTAGGGTGTCGTTAGGACCTAAGGTGATGTTCTTAAATAGACCAGCCTATGGGAGTCTATTCTATATTGTAACATTATAATTATTTTCAATTATTTTTATTGTAGACGCTCCTTCCGACCAAATGCCGTAAGAAAAATGCGCCGACGGGCCGTATTTAAAAATGGAGACTGCAACATACTTCAATCAAGAATCTCAAGACGTCGACTGCGATACCTTCAAGACATTTTTACAACCCTCGTCGATTCGCAATGGAGGTGGACACTGACGATATTCGCCATAGGATTTTTGGGCTCGTGGCTCATATTTGCTCTTATTTGGTGGCTGATTGTATTCACGCACGGAGACCTCGAGTTCGACCACATGCCACCGTTTCAAAACGCTTCTGACTGGACACCTTGCGTTTTAAATATTTATGGATTTACATCTTGTTTTTTATTTTCTATCGAAACACAACATACGATCGGTAAGTTATACACAATAACCATTTAAAGTTATCCTTACATCATCAAGCTTCAAGAAAATATCATTTTCTTTACATAATTTTCCGTTTAATCAAATTTGTTTCGATAAATTGTCTTTCGATAAATTATGGTTTTACTTAATTGTGTTTTAATTTGATGCAAATGTTTTTTATTATAAACGCTTATACATATACAAAACCTATGTTTTGCAGGATATGGTGTCCGTACAACAACAGAAGAATGTCCTGAAGCTATTTTCGTGATGTGTCTTCAAAGCATAGCAGGAATGATTATCCAAGCCTTCATGGTCGGCATAGTGTTCGCGAAAATGACTCGCCCGAAACTACGAACTCAAACTCTCCAATTCTCCAAGAACGCTGTCATCTGTCAACGAGATGGATCCCTTTGTCTCATGTTTAGAGTTGGAGACATGAGAAAAAGTCACATAATAGGAGCTAGTATCAGAGCACAACTTATTAGAGCCAAAACAACCAAAGAAGGTGAAGTCCTAGGCAACTTTCAAACGGAGTTAAACGTCAATGCTGATGGTTGTGATGGTAACCTCTTCTTTATTTGGCCGATGACGATTGTTCATAAAATCGACGAAGACTCTCCATTTTATTATCTTACAGCTAGCGATATATTACAAGATAGGTTCGAAATAGTAGTGATTTTGGAAGGGACTATTGAAAGTACAGGTCAAACTACGCAAGCTAGATCCAGTTATTTAGCTGGTGAAGTGCTGTGGGGTCATAGGTTTGAACCTGTCGTTTGTTATAATAAAGATAGACAAGGTTACGAAGTGAATTATTCGAAATTTGATAATGCGGTTCCTATTGATACACCTTTGTGTTCGGGAGCTGATCTTGCTGAGTTTTATAAAGTACAACAGATTTCTGGTAAGGAATATTTATAAATTGGGTATCTGGTATTAATTACTGTTGGTGGATGTTGTAAATAAATGTTGTGGTGATGGATAAAATAGATTCATAAATTCATGTGTAAATTCAGAACAAACTTACTTATATAATGATCCATTTAAGCGAATAATGAATAAGTAGTAGGGTCCGTTTTAAAATAAGACAAAGTATGCAGAGCCTAAAATGTAAAACTTTTAGATTATCACTTTAAATAACGGTAGTTATTACCAATAAATAGACATGTAGGAATGTGTAAAAGGCAAGAAAATGTAATTAACTTCGCGAACAAACATAAACTAATCTAGATCTATGTCTGGGGATAATTTATACAGTTATAATAAAAATAGTCTGCATAAAACAACCATGTAGATCACCACATTTAAGTGTCATTGAGTAACCAAATAAATTCGGCCGAAGATAAAACTAGTCAACAAATTAGAAATATTTTAGAACAAAAATTGGCGAACAAGTATCAATAAACAATAATATAGAGACAACAAAAGAATTAGACGATGAAACTGACAAGTATTATGTAGATGGCTAGGAAAAAATCCACCAGACTAACGAGGATAAAAGACGACCACGAAAATTTAGCACTAATAAAAGCCAGACCAGATTAAGGTGATGCTAACAAACAAGACATATCAGCGGAGAGAAGAAACTACGCAAACAAAAGATGACCTCACGCACACCAAAAAAAAATGAACAACATTCTATAATTTACGGACGAGTACAAAGGAAGAATTTTCGAAGAATACATATATGATTCATTTAACAATATTAGAAGTAAAGGAGTAGCACTGGTTGAAGAATCGAAACTAGATTTTTGCATGTAAATCTATCCACATAAGAAAATTTTAGGTCGATTTTGTAAAAATTGGCTCATTTAAGGTCAAGCATCATTGCTCTTATCAGTTATCGGCATGCGGTGATGATACGTTGACCTGACAAAGCTGAAATTCAATCATTTTAGATATCAATCATTTCGGAAATCTGCCGCAAAAAAAATCAATATGTCCACATTATCACCATCGGAATCATCGGCACGTCAGCATTTTTGAATGTGTTTTACCAAGTACAAAAATGACTCCCTAACAACACATAGATATCCTAGGTATCTCCTTTTTATGTAGGACATGATGTTGTCTAGAGGACATATCCCCTCTGGTATATCTGGTATATCTGGTATATCCCTTTCATGGTATTTCTGATATCCATTCACAAAAAAAATATCTCAAAATTTCTGGGACGTGACAAACAAATCTCAATAAAATTTCATTTAATTTTCGTTTCGGTGGTTTTGTCCGATTTCTGGGATTGGTGATCTCTCAATATTGTTAACCTCACTTTACCTAATGTGCACGTCTCGTTTCGTTTCTATTTTTTTAAGTTTGATATTCAAAGGTAGTAAAAAGATTTGTTGTAATGATGATTTTTGTTTTATTTTGTTGATTAGTTAAAGTTCTGTATGTTATAGTTGTCAAATTGAAATAATATGTTGAGTTTAAGGTTGGTATACTTGATGGTTCCAATGATGCTATGGGTTATTGGATTCTGAATATTCATTTTACTTTCCCGACCCACCTCCTAGAAGGGAAAGTATTGTGAACCAGCTAAACAAAAAATTCGAGATAAAAAGGGAAATATCCATTTTCGGGTCCCCTGAGACGATTAAGACCATTTCGAGATGGAAGTCTGTCTGTCTGTCTGTGTGTATGTGTTTATGTGTGTGTGTGTGTGTGTATTCTTCCACGATAGAGGCCACATGTTTAATCCGATTGAGCTGAAATTTGGTATAGCGGTTTAGGTTACCCGTCGGAAGAACCCATTATTTTTTGTACAACATCTGTTAAACGAAGGTATCACTATCAAAAAATGACAGATGCAATATGTCATGGAATTGGACATGCAATATGTCATTTCAAAGCCCTTAAAAAACTCTATTCAGAACAGTCAAATTTATTTCTCCAACTGTCACCTGTCAAAAATAAAAAAAATGTCAAAATTTGAAACCTCAGCATTAAATGTCTGAAAAAGTATTAATCGGATTGAGCTCAAAATTGGTATATGGGTTTGGGTTACTCGTTGGAAGAACCCATTAGTTTTTGTACGACATCTGTCAAACGAAAGTATCACTGTCAAAAAACGGCAGATGAAATATGTCACAAAATTCGACTTGCAATATGTCATTGGAAAGCCCTTAAAAAACACTATTCAGAACAGTCAAAATTATTTCTCCAACTATCACCTGCCAAAAATAAAAAAATGTCAGAAGTTGAAACTTTAACATTAAATATATGAAAAAGTATTCGCGGATACTCGTCGGGAAAGTTTTGGGGTGACACAACCGATTTTTTGCATTATAGTCGTTTTGTGTTGGATTTAGTTCCAAAATAATTCAAATTTGTTGTTGGAACTTGGTACATCCATGGGACGTGCTAGAGAGGCATTCCATATGTGTCCTTTTTGTTGGAAAGTAGACGTCCCTAGTAGGTACCATGTCCCAATGAAGGATATCCCAGGGACGTCCCATTAGCCAATTAAGAACGTCCCTGGGATGTACAGGGGATGTACTTGTGTTGTTAATGTTCGGAGTAGAACTGAAGCCAACAAATTGGGGGTGGAAAAAACCTCACGGTGTTTCTAATCTATCATAAGTGACACTTTACCCGCTCCAGAGTAGTTCAGCCAATCAACTTATTGTATTGTTATGTTCATCTGTGAAGATATTAGTAACCTTTTTAAGGTTTAAGAGCCTCTTCCCCATGTCACATCTAGTGAAATAGGTGGTCCTATCTGTCTATATTTGCATTATCGCAGAGCCTCACATTCGAATATTACGTGGGTAGCTGTTTCATCCTCCTCGTCACAATCTGCATTTAGAATCCCCTTGGAAGATCCTCATTGTGTAAAGGTGTTTTCTCAGGCTACAATGTTCGGTTATAAAATCGGTTATTAGCCTGATTTGTTTCCTGTTTAATTTCAGGATTTCTTCAGTGATTTTTAGTAAAGATTATTTTACCATTAGCTTACTGTGTTTAAGCTTCGGAAGTAACTGCCAGTATTTTAGGTGTTGTTTATGCATCCACCGGTTACTTGTAGTTCTTACCGCAGTTTTGGTTATACCAATTACCGGTTCGGGACCGGTGTATCCGGCCAATCCTTCTCGTGCAAGGGCGTTTGCTTTTTCGTTAATTTCAATTCCTTTGTGTTCTAAGAGTTACATTATTAGTGGTACTTAGGTTTTTGAATTTTTCTAAGCATTTCCAGACAGATTTAGATTTTACTTGACAACAAGCGTTTTTATCGAAGCTTGGCTTTCAGAGCAGATAAGAATGTTTTTGCATGTGTATCCAGGTTTTTTCTTAAACAGATTTCGATTTCGAATTGGTATATACTCAAATAAAATGGCTTAAGTCACATCTGGAAGATTGGATTGGCCATATATTCCAGAGCCGGTTCCTATTTCAGTTTTGGAACCATCTGTGTATCAAACTATTTCTTGTTCGGCTGTTTTCCCGGATTTCCTTTTAAAATCGATATCGATATTTAAGGGTTTATTAAGGGATCTGATCGGCATCATGTAATCGCTTCCCAAAGGTAGTATATGTGGTTTGTAACTATTCTGATAATTGTCGCATGTCCACTTGGATAAGGGTTCCAGCTTTTGTTAAGTTGTAGGCGATATGCCTTAATTCTAGCCTCCGCTTTTATGATGAGGTCAATAGATGGGAGGTTAAGGTTATACAGAGATATGCTAGCCTCTGAATAACTCCAGAGTGGCCTGCCTTTGATTTATTTTGCTCCAGAGTAACAATTGAAAACAATTTCTTGTAAATGCAAAACCGGCTGTCGAGAAACTGGACTGCTTAGTGAGAATTGTAATATTCATTGATGCACAAATGCCTCGAGCAACTAGATCGATGACGACCTAATAGACCACGAAATCGAGACTGAAGGTCAAGATATGACAATCTCGAGTCAATATCGACATCGAAATACCAACAAAAAGATTTAGATCACAATACAACTATTTAATTTTAATAAAAATAATGAGTCTACAATCGCGTAAATAAAATCGCCGAAAGCTCTAGCTTTGCGGTGGTGTGGAAATGAGTTTTTCCTCCGCATTCTGGACCGTGAACTACACGTCGTATGAAAAACTTGTTTATACTAAAGTTGTTGGCAATTGAACCTACTATAACTTTGTCATTTAGATGTGCCTTTTATTTTTAATGAAAATGGTCCAATTGAAAAAATCGCAGCACTCTCCTTATTTTTCAAACTTTGCTTTTTGCAAAAAAATTAATCTGTAAAGTTTTTTCTTTCTATATCGGATTTGACCTAAAATCAGTTTTATTCATCATCATCATAAATTAATTCTATAGAGATTTTGATTTTGAAATTTAATTTTTAGTGAATATTTTCCAAAATATCTAGACCCTGTATTATTTGTTTTAATCTTCAATCAATGAGTTATCGGGAAATTTTTTAATATCTAATCTTATATCAAGTACTTATAAAATATAAAATAATTTAAAGAAATCTTCGTAACATTGGATAATAAATAATCCGCCAAAATTTTTAAATTATATTTTCATGTTTTTGCTACGCGTATCATGACGTGATGTCATTGTTCAATTTGGAAGTTATGTAATAAGTAAAAATATAAGTCATTAAATAAGTTTTGTTATATTTTTTGTGAAAATAATAAAACGTTTTATTTATCTAAATAATATAATGGATGTTCATCAATTAAAAACCGACACAGTAAAACGCCTACAAGTATTTATTATTGTTTTTCCAATATTTTTCTTTAATTGCAGATACTGACACAACTCGAGCAATAAACGATTTATCTCCCTGATATATTTTTAAAGGAACTTCAATTAATTTGATAAGACTGTGATTTAGTTTTAGTATATATTTCAGTATTTTATTATAAAATTTGGCCTTTAATAGAATTTTCTCAACCATACCCCAACATGGCTTTTGTGTGATTGTCTCTTTATGTATTATTTTGTCAAATATTTGTTATATGTTAAAATGTGACATTAAAGGCTGCAATAGAGTTTTAGTTTACATAAATAATAAAGTTGCATTTATTTTTGTGTGTTTTATTTGCTTTTGTTGTTTTTTTTTTATAAAATAAATCTAGTACTAAGTACGAAATGTTAAACTACCCAAATATATGCATTTATGGAAAAGTGATACATTTCCAATTATACAGTGTGACTGTTTTAAATTTTAGTAAAAACTTGAAATTAAGAATTAAAAATGTATGAATTATCTGTTTTTTTATGGTAATAGGGATTTATAAACTCTTAAATGACAGCTAAGATACCACGTGACTTGCGTTGTTGTCGTTTAGAGAATTGCCCAAGTGCTTGTACTCTAATAAATCGGGTGTCAAAATGATCTTTTTTAGTATTTAGAACGTAGAGCGCCAGAAAACATAATTATTCATTTGTGGACGAGATCTCGCCTAATATAACAACTAAAAATATGCGGTTTTTATCAAATATTTATTAAAAGAGCGTGCCTGTGCTACTTTTTTCAAATTTATCTTAAGAAAATAGTTGATAGTCCACTTTTATTAAAAATAACTTTTTCTTTAATTTTTTGTATGTTAACTATGTTTCGGAATAATTTTTGCTATTATTAGTGCTACGTTTATTTTCTATTTGTTATTATCCACATATCAACGTGTAAGGTGTTATTTTCTTTATACTGTCATTTGTCATATGTCATGTCTTTCTATTTTCAATAGTTATTTAATAATTTTGTTCCACATTTTTACTGTTATAACCACTGAGTGGTCCTTTCTTCTGAGCCCCCACGTAGGGTGGCAATTTTTAAGTTTCTTGTTCATTTTCCGGTATGTTGATCCCTCTGCAGGTGTCCCTATGTGAGGATAATCACTACTACCCTCCTAGGGAGCAACCTGCCTTTAGTTATAATTATTTTTATTATTTTTCTTAAATTTTACTTAAATATTTCGTTATTTTTTAAGTATCATCAAAGTTAAATGTTTATTAATTCACCTTCTACCCTTAAATGGGTCTTTCACTTATGTGATTAATTTTTTCCCTCGTTAGTACTTAATATTGGTAAGTTTGGTTTTATATTTTGTATTATATTTCACGTTTGTATCTTTAGGCCTGATGATGGTCAGTGATTAAAACTAGTTGCCTGCTAGTACCTTTTTGTACAATTAAATTTTGTGATACCTGACTTTTTGCTTAAAAATAATATTAAAAAATCGGCTGGGTCATCCCAAAACTTTTCCTGTGGATAATGTGATTAAATAAATTTCTTCGTTTTTACTTTGAATATTGTACCCTGAATGAGTTTTTGGGTTGAAGGGACATATGCATACCAAAATTCAAGTCCACATCTTTAATATTTAAAAAGTTATGCGTAAAAAAGACGAATCAATGTAATACTTGAGGACTTTTACTGCGCCAATTTAAATCAACAACTGAAGATTACACACAGACAGACCTCACTCTGAAAATAGTCGTAATATTCTCGGAGAACGTCAAAATGGATCAATATCTCGATTTTTTTTGCTCGTTCATTATACTTTCCCTTCGGTAGGACCGGGAGAGTAAAAAAGTGCCACAGACGCGCTCTCAAGAATTAATTGGTGAAAACCGCAGCTACCAAAAACGATTTTAGGCACGATAACACATAGCCGCCCTCCAGACGAAAGGTCGTATTGTAACGCCACTTCGGTCATTACGTGTCACTTTGGCGCCTTGGTCCAGGTTTCGGACTGCCTTGGGCGCCACCTTCCGTTTAGAGTATGAAGGCCACTGCGCGGGCAGCGTCAGTGGAGAAAGAAAATACTCCAAGGTTCGTATGGTATCGACAAGACCCTTGTCGGCCAGAAGAGCGGTCTTTACTTGCCCTACTGGGTTGATTACCTGAGGACCCCCAGATTCTGCACTTCACTAAAATTTTTTTAGAAAATTTCCATTGAAATTTAGGTTAAAATCGCGTTTTCAGGGTATAAAATCTCAAAAATTTTTCGGAAGAGAACCCCCGAATCCCCCGATTTAGTGAATTTTTTTTTATTAAAATTACATTGAAATTAATCTTAAAATCACGTTGTCAGGGTTAAAAATCTCAAAATTTTCCCGGGGGCGGACCCCAGATTCCGCATTTCACTCAATTTTTCAGTGTAGAGGTCAATCAGAGGACCTTTTAGTTGAGGTATCAAAAAATTCAATTTTGAGATACGACCTATCGTCTGGAGGATGACGATATGGTATTGACTCCTCTTAACGCAGGCGCACACGTCCTAATTTAAACGAACAGTTTGAACTGTACAGTTTATCCCTTGCGTATGTGGATATTTGATTAATGAATTTTAAGTTTTTTTAACTGATCATTGCGTGTGTGGGGATTCACCTATACAGTTCTCAATACAAATTGTGGCAAGCGATAGTATATTTGGTTATTTCTTGAAAAATGTCGGGGAATAAACCAAACTAGGCGATAATGAATTTTATGGCAATGAACAGATTGGAACCTTGACTGTGACAAGTAAGGAGTCATGGCTATAATGTCCATAAAACTTTGTACTAGTTGAGAATTTGAGATACTCATACGACCGTCCTGTGGCCAGAAACGTCAAGGTAGCAGTTAATTTTTCGTCTGGAGATATTGCTGCTTTCGTTACGGTATCTTTCTTCTTAATCAAAAGAGAAACCAACAAAACCAACTTTTGATACACGGGTTCTGTCATATAATTTAGGAAATATAATTATTTTCCACCCAATTATTTTAATAAGGTGATGTCCGAAGATTGATTTCGTCTCTAAGAAGTTCAAATTGTCAGTTAAAAGTGAACGTGTAAGACCGTCTTGAGACAAAATTGATTAAACTGAATGAACTTAGCTTCAAATCGGATACAGTAGACAGGTTGGTTCAAATCCCATTGAAACTCAAGTGGATATAAATCGGATAAGAATTTGGGCAAGTGCAAAAGGTATTTGTGCCATGCGCAGTTCCATTCATATTGATACAAGAAATTCAATATCAGAACCGGACTTAGAAAAAGTTTACCCTGTATAATGAATTTTCAAAATCTAATTACAGATTTGGAATCGGCATCAAAAACTGTATGTGACACGTCAATAAAATTGTTCGGCAAACATTTAGTAACAATTTGGTGTTTTTAGATTTTGACGTAGTTTATGAATGACGTTTTAAAAATATTAATCAAATATTATACGCGTCAATTAAGAAGAGATAGAGCTGCGCATTATTGGGAATTTTGGGATATGCGCAACCTCATCATCTTATCTAGCATGAGGTAAAATTGCGCAGTATGGACAGAGTACGACATTTCAAGATCTTCATAGTCATCATTAGTCTAATTCACTAGTTCTTGATAAAGCTAATAAAAATTTTAATGAGGACTGGTTGGTTTTGGAATGACGTTTAGAAAAATATGCAAAAGTCTTGAAAGGGCATATAAACAATTGCAAAAGTTATTAAAAAATTAAGATGAAAATAAAAAGGGTTTAGTTTTTTTTTCAATAACTCGAATATAAACTAGTAAAAGGAATAATATTTTTCAAACTACGGCCCGTTTCCATCAGCGGAAGAAAGTCCGATTCGAAAAAATCGGAATTTTTACAATAACTTTTTTTTCAAGTTTTTAATTTTTTTCAACGAGCCGGATACGATATTGAAATCAATCGACGCATCTTGACTTGCACAACACGTATCGACAAATTTACTTTCCTTATCGAGATATCTCAAATAGAAATTTCACTTAGTAGGCGGGACCAGGATCCTCTGACCCGAAATAGCTCATCTTCTGATAGAGCCTTTCTTTTAAAAACCGATGGCCGAAAGAATTTTCCGGATCGGCTGTACCGTTCTCGAGTTATCGTGCGCACAGACATCCACACATCCACACAGACAGACTTTTTTTCTTCGCCGAAAATAAATTTTTTGAAATAAATTTTTTTCTACGTTTCATGACATTTTAAGTAATTTGGAGCAAAAAATATTTTTGAGATTTTTGCACGATTTCAATACTACGGTTTGCCCTACTTCACCAAAGGTGAAGTATGGGCGGCCTTAGTAATTATTTAAAAACTTATTGGATTATGAAAAAATCGAAAAAAATTGTTGGACTAAATTTTGAAAATTATTAATTTTTTATCTAGGGTATCAAAAAAGGATAAAAAATAATTAATTCTTTCTTATTCCATTTTCATAGCTGCCTTTCATTTAACCCTTTAACTGCGGTCAAAATTTTGCAGCGCTGAACGCTCTAGAGACAAAAATATTGAAAAATACATTGAAACATTTTAGCATTAGTTGAATTTTGAGTCAATTTAAATAAAACATCAATAAACTTGATTGTAATAATTTTTAAAAATTTAAAAGTTTCAAGAAATTCAAAAATTTCGAAAATATATGAAAAAATTTTAAAATTTCAAAAAATAAAATAAATAAAAATGTCTAGAAATTAAAAAATTTCGATGATTTCAAAAGTACATTTACTAATTATATCGAAAATTTTAGAAATCATCAAATTATTCGATTAATTAAAAATATTTCAAAATTTCAAACCTCAAAAAATTATTCAAAAATTTCAGAAATACTTATATCAAAAAATAATTTGAAATTTAGCAATGTTTTTTGAAAATTTCAAAAAGTATATATTCAAAAATTTCTAAAATATATGGAAAATTTCAAAAAACAAAATTATTCGATTAATTAATTATTATTATCTATATACAAATTTATTCGATTAATTGAAAATATTTGAAAAATGTCAGTTTCAAAAAACATTAAAAATTAATCGAAAATTTCAGAAATACTTATATCAAAAAATAATTTGAAATTTCACAATTTTTTACGAAAATTTCAAAAAGCAAATATTCACAAATTTCTAAAATATATCGAAAATTTCAAAAAACAAAATTATTCGATTAATTGAAAATATTTCAAAAATGTCAGTTTCAAAAAACATTAAAAATTAATCGAAAATTTCAGAAATACTTATATAAAAAAATAATTCGAAATTTCACAATTTTTTACGAAAATTTCAAAAAGCAAATATTCACAAATTTCTAAAATATATCGAAAATTTCAAAAAACAAAATTATTCGATTAATTGAAAATATTTCAAAAATGTCAGTTTCAAAAAACATTAAAAATTAATCGAAAATTTCAGAAATACTTATATCAAAAAATAATTTGAAATTTCACAATTTTTTACGAAAATTTCAAAAAGCAAATATTCACAAATTTCTAAAATATATCGAAAATTTCAAAAAACAAAATTATTCGATTAATTGAAAATATTTCAAAAATGTCAGTTTCAAAAAACATTAAAAATTAATCGAAAATTTCAGAAATACTTATATCAAAAAATAATTTGAAATTTCACAATTTTTTACGAAAATTTCAAAAAGCAAATATTCACAAATTTTTAAAATATATCGAAAATTTCAAAAAACAAAATTATTCGATTAATTGAAAATATTTCAAAAATGTCATTTTCAAAAAACATTAAAAATTAATCGAAAATTTCAGAAATACTTATATCAAAAAATAATTTGAAATTTCACAATTTTTTACGAAAATTTCAAAAAGCAAATATTCACAAATTTCTAAAATATATCGAAAATTTCAAAAAACAAAATTATTCGATTGAATGAAAATATTTCAAAAATGTCAAAAGTTTCAATAAAATAATTATTCGAAAATTAAAAAAATTACGAAAATTGTAAATTCTTAAAAATTTGTTAAAAATATTGTAAAATATGTAAAAATTTGCAAGGAAATAACAAAATATACAAAATTATTTACGAATCATTCATATACGACAGCCTAAAGGTTAAGCTTATAGGATTATGAAAAAATCGAAAAAAGTGCTGGACTAAATTTGGAAAATTATTATTTTTTTATCTAGGGTATCAAAAAAGGATATAAAAAAAATAATTCTTTCTTATTCCATTTTCATAGCTGCCTTTTATTTAAAAACTTATAGGTTTCTGAAAAAATCGAAAAAAAGTGATGGACTAAATTTTGAAAATCATAAAATTTTTATCTCCGATATCAAAAATAAAAGGCGGCTGTGAAAATGGAAAACGAAAGAATTATTTGTTTTTATATACTTTTTCGATATCCTAAATAAAAATTTAATAATTTTCAAAATTTAGTCCAGCAATTTTTTTCGATTTTTTCATAATCCTATAAGTTTTTAAATAAAAGGCAGCTATGAAAATGGAATACGACAGAATTGTTTGTTATTAATTTATTATCTCGGATATCAAAAAAGGATATAAAAATAAATAACTCTTTCGTATTCCATTTTCATAGCTGCCTTTTATTTAAAAACTTATAGGATTATGAAAAAATCGAAAAAAATGTGTTGGACTAAATTTTGAATATCAATAAATTTTTATCTCCGATATCAAAAATAAAAGGCGGCTGTGAAAATGAAATTCGAAAGAATTATTCGTTTTATATGCTTTTTTATTATCCGAGATTAAAAATTAATAAACATTACTATTATTAAGAATTTTAATTCGGTGCTGAAAATAGCGCCTACTGAAATCGGTTATAACAAGTAAAAATTTTTTTTGTCAACTATTAAATAGTAATTTAAAAATTTTAAAAAATTAGGATATAATCTAGACACTTAAAGGACCAATATCCCTTAAAAAAATAATTTTTCAGAAAATGAGTCTATTGCTAATTATCAAATTTTATTTATAGTATTAATTTTTTTCTTTTTGTAAATGACTAACATATGAAAAATGCATATTAACAACAGGTTATTAAATTAACAAAAAACTTTACATTAGTTGATTGCTTAAGTGTTAAATTAACAAATAAAACACGATTTTCTTTAATAAATGCATAACTAAAAAATAACGCTTAGATGTTGACTATCATCTTAAATGCCAGAATTGTTGATAGTAACAATTATATATTACACTTATAAATAAAACTGATTAATTTATAGTTGTTTTATTTTAATCAATATTTACTAAAAATAAAATATCTAAGGCCAATAAAAATATAAGATAATATTTCAACAAACCAAAAAAAAATTAAAAACATAAACATCAGAATATTTATTATTAAAAAAATTAAATAAATCAAATCCTTGTTATCGACCAATTCTTTATCATAAATTCAGGGAAATATCAAACCTGCATCAGACAACCGTAGATCGATTTAAACAGTCGACAATTTTTATTGCCGGTAAGAAAAATTAAATATGACCTATTTGTTCGTTCTTGTGGCATGACTGAATTTAAAAAGCTTTTTATTACGATACTAATTACAAATTTTTCATTTTTAGAGGCTGATTTCAAGTATTACTTATCACCTAACCGTTTCTCTAGAAGCAACACTTTTCTTGTACAAAGTGCTCCAATTTCTCGTGTTCCCTCAATGGAGCTGGTTGTACCAAAAAAAGAATCCAATTTTTTGGAACCTAAAATATCCACCAGTCAACAAGAACTTAATATAAAAATGCATAATGAAAATTTAATTGAATTTCAACATAAAGAGAAAGAAATTAAGAAGAAAAAAATAAGTACTGCAAGCAAGTTACAATACGAGATTCTTGATGAAAAAGAAGAAGACGAGGAAAAAGAAGAAGACGAGGAAACAGAAAAAGTCGAGGAAAAGGAAAAAGGCGAGGGAAAAGAAAAAAACAAGGATCTGGAAGAAGACGAGGAACTGGAAGAAGACGAGGAATTGGAAGAAGATGAGGAACTAGAAGACGAGGAACTGGAAGAAGACGTAGAACTGGAAGAAGACGAAAAAAAATTCAACGAAAACTTAATTTAATTTTTAATGTTTATACGTAATTGCTAAGTTTTAAATTATTTTATTAAAAATTTTGATAGAAAATAGGTTTCGTATAATGTTTTTATAATTATTTTGACAAGCGAAATTCAAAGAAAAAAGATGGAATGATGATTTTTGTAAATTAAATTTTGTTAAAAAAAAGAATATTAAATATCCACTAGGCAACAAGAACTTTAAAAATACATAATGAAAATTTAATCGAATTTCCGCAAAATAAGAAAGAAAATAAGAAAAAAAAATAAGTACTGCTAGCAAGTTACAATTCGAGATTCTTGATGAAAAAAAGAAGATGAGGAAAAAGAAGAAAACGAGGAAACAAAAAAAGACGAGGAAAAGAAAAAAGGCGAGGGAAAAGAAAAAGACAAGGATCTGGAAGCAGACGAGGAAAAAGTATAAGATGAGGATCTGGAAGCAGACGAGGAACTGGAAGAAGACGAGGAACTGGAAGAAGACGAGAAAAAATTCAACGAAAATTTAATTTAATTTTTAATGTTCAGACGTAGTTGTTTAGTTTTAGATTATTTTATTAAATATTTTGATAGAAAATAGGATTTGTATCATGTTTTTAACAAGCGGAATTCAAAGAAAAAAGATGTAATGTTGATTTTCTGTAAATTAAATTTTGGTAAAAAAGAATATTAAAAGACTTCTACACATTTTTAAATTATAATGAAAAATGTTATATTTTATAATATTTATTTTGTACCAAGTCAGTAAAGGTACTTTCTGGTGGGAAAGTGTCCTGTAAACCGTAATTGTTTTCTGCTCATTAAAATTAGTTCTTCAGTTACTTTTCTTGATGGTTCTTGTATTAACTTTTTCCCGACTCAGTGTAAATTATGATTTCACTTGATACAATCTTTTATATGGTTTCTGAACGTACCCTTTAGAATTCCCATCGCCGGTTCTGGACCAATTAGTGAACTTAGTAGATATACAACACGGCTTCTAGCGCAGGCTGGGTAAATTTGCTATACCGATGTATGGCGTGACGTCACAATTTCCCCAGATCTGGGGAAAAAAGTGTATTGAGCTCAGCGGGTGTCTCGGAGACGGGGGGGAAGGTGCCGGCATTATCGATTAACGTCACAGCATTTAGAAAAAAATTTAATTCAACAAAAAAACATGTGTAGAAGGAACGTTGAATCCCTAACTTTGTTGCTATTGGTCCAAATTGAACGCGAGAACCGACGCTATATTAAAAATATGACTTTGAAGAATAACTTCCTAGTTAAACATGTCTAACTTTCCCGTTCACCCCCGTTGCACCCCGTAACTTCAACAAACACTATTAAAATGACACTTGTGACATATCAAATTAAAGGTATTGACGTGTACATGATGAGAAAAATTCTATCTGTCAACAAGGGGCTTTTTTTACAGTTTTTTTGGGAAGCTAAGAGTGCAACGGGGGTGAACGGGGCAGTTAGACATGTTTAACTAGGAAATTATTCTTCAACGTCATATTTCAAATATAGCGCCGTTTCTCGCGTTCAATTCGGACCAATAGCAACGAAGTTAGAGATTCAACGTTCCTTCTGTGCATTTTTTTTTGTTGAATTCAATTTTTACTTTCCCGGACCCATCAAAGGGAAAGTTAGGTGAACGGAGCAAAAAAAAATTGAGATATCGATGGAAATATCCATTTTGAGGTCCCCCAAGAAGATTGAAACCATTTCCAACGTATGGTCTGTCTATGTGTCTGTGTATCTGTGTGTAATCTTCCACACTCCACTCATCAAGCTGAAATTTAGTATGGAGGCTCGGTGTGTGTTTAGAATACGATCATTAGATTTTGGTTTAAATTGGTACAGTAGAAGGTCCTCAAGACTTTTTTTAAATTTTAA
This sequence comes from Neocrepidodera transversa, assembly GCA_963243735.1. NCBI lineage: Eukaryota > Metazoa > Arthropoda > Insecta > Coleoptera > Chrysomelidae > Neocrepidodera > Neocrepidodera transversa. The sequence continues at coordinate 19,655,105 of OY725350.1, forward strand.
GGACAAACAATAGACTTTAGTGCAAAATGTTGTAGGAAAAAGTTTTAGAGCATAAAATTCCCTATAACTTTTGTTTCAAACTTTTTTCAGAATTTCCAAGAGTTGCGCCACTAGAGGGCGCGTAAAAAATGTGCATGTAGGTTTTATCTAGTTTTTCTTGATTTTGAGGACAAACAATACACTTTGGTGCAAAGTGTTGTAGTTCAAAGTTTTAGAGCATAAAATTCAATACAACTTTTGTCTTAAGCTTTTTTCAGAATTTCCAATAGTAGCGCCAAAAAATATGCATGTATGTTTTCTCTAGTTTTTCTCGATTTTGAGGACAAACAATACACTTTAGTGCAAAATATTACAGTACAACGTTTTAGAGCATATAAAATTCCCTACAACTTTTGTCTTAAGCTTTTTCCAGAATTTCCAATAGTAGCGCCACTAGAGGGCGCGTAAAAAATGTGCATGTATGTTTTCTCTAGTTTTTCTTAATTTTGAGGACAAGCAATGCATTTTAGTGCAAAATTTTCTGGTACAAAGTTGCAAAGCATCAAATTTTCATTAAATTTTATGTTTAACTTTTTATCGAATTCCTCATAGTTTCGCCGCTAGATGGCGAGAAAATACATATTTAGGATATTCCATTTTTTTAAAATTGGAGGTAAATTATGCTCTTTAGTGCAAAATCTTTCAGTGCCAAGTTGTAAAGCATAAAATTTCCTACAACTAGTGTATGAAAATTTTTCCAGAATTCTCAATAGTTTTCACACATGATTTAAGGAGATCCTAATTGTAGCAGTGTGATATACAACGTGCGCATGCGTAGCTTATGTCATTATCAACATTGAAATATCAATTCGGTAGACGTATTCACCATCGGGTCGCTATTTTTAATGTGTTCCGTAAATTAATGTAATGCTTAGTATTTTGTAATTAAAATATATAATCATATCCTCTATGGTCGAGCCGGAAAAGTTCTGGGGTGACACAGCCGATTTTTTTCTAAATGCTGTGACGTTAGTTCCGGAACCCACGATAGGGTTACCTGCATTCTCATATACCAGTCTAGATGTCACTATTAAGCTCCTTAGAGCCCCGAGGGCTGCTTGACTGTCTGAGTAGTTACCTTAGATTATTATCTCTCTTGGGATTAAATTTTAGCCGAATGGGTCGAAAACGATCAGAGATATTTTTTTTATTTATATTTTCACAATTGGTTTATAATATTTATGGATTTATTTCATTGATTTTTAGTTTTAATAATTTATTTTCTAATTTTATTTTTGTATAAACAAATTCGTCTCAATGTATAAAGTCGATGATAATCATATTGTCTAAAATAAATATATTCCAAAAATAAAAATAGTAAATATTAATTATATAAACAATTAAACATCCTTTTTGGAAGTGGCAAATATCCTGTTTTAAGCTAAAAACAACAAATTAAATTAATATTCTTAACGTGAATATAAATCAGTTTTGTTCAATAATCCGAGCAATGGAAACTACTATTATTAAAATTAAAAAACAAATCAAAGATTTTAGAAGGTAAATATATTTCTTTCATAAAATAATGTTGTTTTATATTTTTATTTTTTATTAGAAAAGCATATGGGCCAAATATTTGGAGATTAAATTTAAGACCAAGAGCAATTTTAAAAGATGGTGCGTACAACATAATTCAACCAAAATTTTCGAAAAGGTACATTCATTATGTGAAAGACATTTTTACTAGTTTGGTAGACGCTGAATGGAAATGGACTGTCCAAGTGATGTTACTAGGGTTTACAGGATGTTGGTTAACATTCGCAATGTTATGGTGGTTGATAGCATTCGTTCATAAAGATTTACACGAAGAGCATTTGCCCGCCAAGCAAGCTGAAAATGGTAAGACATAAGATTCTTAAAACAACAAAGTTAAACTTTACAGAATTTAGCAAAATGGGGACCAAAATTTCAAAAAAAAATTTAGAGTAATATTTCACAGTATTTCGAACCCACACCACTTTGTCCTTCTTTCAAACTCTAGGAAAAGCCCAATCATCCACCAGTCCGAAGAATCGACACCTTATCCTCCCCAGATGCTTCTCTTTCAAACTCTTGATCACCCCCATTTTTTCCTCTCTGGAAATCGCTACTGTAACGATTGAAGGCAATAAACTTCTACAACTACTTATGAGATTGCTTCAACCAAGCACTCTACTTGGAAATATTTTCAGCCGGAACAAGAGTACCTTCTGCCTCAGTTTTAGAGGATGCTGAACATGATGGCTGCGTTAGAATTTCTCTTTGGGGTTTCGCAACCCCTCAAAACGGCCAAAAACCACCCCTATTTCACTACAGAGAAACACAATTTCCCCCCGTTTTCGAGGATGCTGAGCACGGTGGTGGTATTGAATATTGAGTTCAATCCCTAATTCCTATCAATCACTTCATCTCCTTTTTTTTACGGATCCTGCACATTTAAATTTACGCGCGTCGAGGGCGAAGCAACCTTGCTCAGCCACCATTAAGTCGGAGAGAAATATATTAGCCACTGAAATGCTGAAAAGAAAAAAAATGTCACCCTCTGGGGGGCGAGCATTGGTCGGTGGCGGGGTTGGCAGGGATTGGACGCGATATTCAACACCAGCAATTTGAGGGGTTGCGCAATCTCAAAGACTAATTCTAACGGGGGGGGGGGTACTGTTGTTCCGGCTGAAAATATTTCCCTATTAATCCGACTGACATACGGTAGTATATTGTCCCATTAGGTAAATATCATACGTAGAAGGTGATGATGAGATTCGTTATCTTCCTGTCTTTAAGAAAAAGAAAAAGAAAGGCCTGTTGGTTTGGCAAAAGATAGACCTGAATAAACTGGTCTTAAATCTTTTTCAAAACGTAAAGTAAAGTAAATTCGTAATTCAGAACTAAAGTGGAAAAAATATATTAGCCTATAATTGCAGGCATTTTATTGTCTTGGTTAGATTAAAAAAATTGTTATAAATTTCCGTACAATTTTTACAAATTTTTAAACAGTGGCGGATTGGTTCATCATAGTGACCCATGTCCACAAGGGCCATAAATCCTCAACTTACTGAGAGCGGTAAAACTGTTAAAAAAACCCAGAATCTCATATGTACCTAATCTTGGAATCTTTAACAGAAGTATAAAAGAACTATCAAAACACTATTAGGGACCAGTGCCGTAGTTAGAGGCTTGGGGGTGTGATGCCTCTTGGGCAGCACAGAATAACCTTAAATAATAATATATCGTAGTTCATTAAACTAGTTATAATTTAAACAATATAAAGGTTAATACGTGAGGTATACATAACCTGATATAACAGGTTGAACACCGGTCATTGCCCATAGGCCAGGAACTGTTTCTTGTTGCGTTTGTATATATAGTTTGTTATTTCTTTGAGCGAGTTCAGTCATTCTTGATTCGTTATTCATTCTTGATTCATTATCGATGAGTTATCGATATATTATATTGTAGTAAACATATACCAGTGAATAAATTTGATGTTGAATTGAGATACTCTACATGGCTACCTTACTATCCCACATCACATGGCGATCCCAGACCATTAAATTACACTACATTACAGGGCCCCGGGGCAGCAAGTGATTATGGGGGCCCCCTTTATCTATTCCTTACCTCGACACCACTTTCATTTAGTAATCTTTTTAATACCGTTGCTATTTGGTTTTTTTTATTTTTAATTGAAAATAAGCAGTGTTGTTAAAAATACTTTTAAAAATTTATTTAAATACAAATACAAATACTTTTTGAAAAAATGTATTTACCTTGTATTTTAAATACTTGATTTAACAATGTATTTAAATACAAATACAAATACTCCTTCATTGTATTTAAGACTATTAAGCAAATCCACCGCTCGATTACTTTTTACTAACAAAAACAGTGGATTTGTAATAATTTTATTTTGCTTAATTTTACAAATTAATTAGGTACAATTTATTTACTTACAAAAAATAAGTCAAAAATTTTTTACATACATAAATAAGTATATTTAATTAACATAATATGCTGTATATATATATATACATTACTTCTTAAAAAGTAACAAATTCTCAAAATTTTCATCTGATAATTTATTCACTTGCAACGTGGCCAATGAGAAATCCAGAAAACTGTAAATCTAACTAAAATGATTTACTCGTTAGGAATTCCATGAAATAATAGATCATAGAGATTAGAGACACATGTAACAGGGTAATAAACAATTTGTGGAATAAACAATAACCGCCGGTCCGCAAAATATAAATGTTACATGAAGGGATAATCCGAAATTAGGGGAATTTTTGTTTCCAGGTAAAAGAACGAACCCAAACTTTTCGAGAAATATTGTATTTAAACTTTAGTATTTAAAATGCTACACAAAAATGTATTTTAAATAGTATTTAAAATACAAATTTAAATACATGTATTTAAATACTTAACAACACTGAAAATAAGGGACATTTAAAACAGACAAACCACACCGAATAAATACGATTAAGAATCGATATAAGTTTGGAATAATTTACTACGGCAGACAGCGTGTTAACGCTGCCTAATTTTCGAAGGACCAACCTTAATACAGAGTATAAGGATTAAGTATATTACCACAAATAAATCAAATCATTTAAGTGGACTGTAAGGGCTATTTAGTCACCTATTTATTGGCAAAACAAAATTATTAATCTTAAATTTTGTATTACAAGTTATTCTTATTATTATTATTAAAGCAACTCAGAAAATTTATATAAATAATTATTAGGGTGCGGTCAACCACTTTTTATAACGCCGAGACATGTTATGTCAACTGAACTCTGATGGATATGATGGGACTATTTAGATACTTGATGGATACTTATTTAGTTGGATACTCATTTGTTCTGAAGCTATTTCCCTATTTATAGTGCTAAAAGATTTATAAGTGGGGATTTGTAACGGTTTTCTATTCTTGAAATATTTCGATGGAAATATGTGGGACTTTTATTTTCCCAGGGAGTATAAAATTTTATTGGCTCCCTCAGGCATACAATTTAAAATTGTGGCCAGTTCAGACCAGAGGGCTGCACTGAGCCCGGTGAATGTGGGGGTAAATTTGCCCGAATATATTTGTGGTCGTTGCGAAATGTAATCGACCAGCATTTATGTTTATGTTTTGTTAATGTTTTTTTTAATACGACACCGGTTTTTGGTTATGTCATATCTTATGTGACATGGCTGTCAGAAATTTATTAACTGCTGCGATTGGATAAAATTGAATTTCAACACTTGGCAACTATGTGTGTATTTTCACTTACTCCTTTTTGTCAAGAATAAGGTATTTTTGTACCGAAAGAAAAAGCTGGAAGTAGAAAAAGTAGAGAGCTACTTTGGGAGTAACTTTTCTCTTGATCTCAAGAATATGTACACCGTTCGGCGATCACAGGTATTTCTGCGTTTGTCGCTCTTATCAATATTATATGGCTTAGAGGGAGAAGGAGATAGGGTGAATTATTTTTCACAAACTATATTTTTGCACAATAAACGAAAGCTTAATGACCCATAAATCGAATAACAATCTATTATTAAATTATGGAATGGTAAAATATACAGTACTGGAAAAAAGTATAAATTAAAAATGAATTTTATTAAATTTAAAGGAAAAATTACTTTATTTTGTGAATTATGGATATTCCAATGACTTTTTCTACCGCTTATAATATAAAATCTGCAGTCAATTGAATTATAAAATCAAATTATATTACGAATTGTTTATTAGAGTGCAAACAGTGTAAATAGTGAAATATTTGTAATTCGAAAAAGAAAGATAACCCATAGGCTTAGCCTTAAAATTTGTTTGGCTTGCGAGAGCTTTTTGAAAATTATTTAGCCAGCATTAAATTTTTTTTACAATAAAAAAAGGTCTGCGAGGTTACGATATATTTACGAATTCTAAAGTCTGGTATCCATCTGTGAAATATTTTATTTTACAATTTTGGACTTCAGTTACAGCAAAAATGTAGTGATGGGCAGAATCGGATACTTTTAAGAATTGAATCCTTGGTATTCGAATACATTTAAAACTCGAATACTGATTCGAGTCTGAAATATTATCCAGAATTTACCAACTAGTTTCTATTTCTTTTAAAATTAATATATTTCTTATTTCGGTTCGTTCTTTTGATCATCACTTTACAATTTATTATTCTAAAATCTAAAAATAGATTCCAAATCAACACATTTCATCAAAAGAATTATTTCTAGAAAAAACCGTTGAAACTAACACTCATCTCTTCCTATATATCATTGTCATAGAGCGCGATCCAAAATATGGAATTGCATCCAAATATGGAATAGTCCATTACACATTAAAATCCGTAATATATTTTGATTCAACAAATGGGCAAGAAAATAACCCTTAAAAATAAATTCAGACACTGGTCCTTCGAAATGAAGAGGGTTGATGCAAAACGTCGCCCAACTAGTAAAACAAATTCTAAATGGATGGAGTTCTTAATTCATATTTGTACTTTGACGAATAGACGAAGCGATTAAACTATTAAAATGAAAAGCCATGATTCCGTAAAGAGCGTAGTGGTAATAAACTACCATAGTTTTATTGTATACTCATAAAAAATTATTTTTTGATAACAAAATTCAAAACGATTAATTTTTATATAACGAATGTGTTTATAGTTATTTTTGATTCAAAATTAAATAAAAAATCTGACTCAATATTATACATTATTATGCCAACATGCATTTGTATTCGTATTTTCCATTTGGTGAAATAAACGTAATAAAAATAATTATAAAAAAGAGGAAAAAATAAGTTCGATTATAAAAAAACATTTTTCGATTTTTTTTTTTGGTTCGAACTTTTTCTACATTTTAAATCTCAAAGTGGTGCTAATGAGTAGTTTGTAGTTTATATAAAAAGGTATTTAAATATCATGGAAATACTACCTTAGAAATAAGTAATAACGAGATTCGACGTGACGATACAAACGGTTACGAGACAAGACCGAGACTGAAACGAGACTTATTTTTTTCTCAATTTACGAGACCGAGACGAGATTTTTGAAATTTTCGCCTTCTCATCTCGTGGTAAGCACTAGCCGTAGTCCAATCATGATTTGGTTTTAAATAAACTAGACAGGAATTTATTCCAAAAGATAGAATATTAGCTACTCACTAAAAAAATGATATTTTTAAATTTTTATTTACCTCTTGAGCTGGAAATCCAAGAAGGTAAATGCCCTGAGCTTTCAGCTGCCTCTTCTGATTTTCTCTTCTTTTTGGGCAGCACTGTGGTATATTCGTTTCGTGTTTAGGCTATTCAAATATAACAACATTCAGTGTGTTCAAATTTTAAATTTGTCACTCTCATGAATAGAAATGCTACTAATCGGTAACACGTGGTAGCAAATAAAAACAAACGGACGGTCTGCTTAGAAATATTCCGATACTACCGATATACTCCAATATCGATACTTTTGTTTCGATACCAAGAATTTTTGGTATCGATATCAACCTTTGGATATTGTACTAATATCAGTTTTTGCGCAGTATCGCATCGGAATTACATATCTCGTATTTCCGAAATCCGAGAATCTAATAGTAGACAAAATGGACTCGTTATTTTCCGGATACGATATCTTATCCCGTCCATATTATGACATTATGACATTAAATTACATTGACGCTGTAACTGCCTCTTTTATTAGGCAACCAATATTAGTATAGAGGCATTTTACGGTCGCTAGGGGATTCCCCAATGAACTGTATATTTCATACCTGGAACGGACGCGTTTATCTACGAAAGTGAAGCAAATTCAAATTTAGGCAACCCGCTGTATGGGAGGGTATCTATCTCTTTTTATCTTATTAAGTTATATGGAAAAAATATACAGAATTTGAAATATTTTTTAATTTAAATTAAATACATTGCTTATATCTTAGGATACGCGGCTGAAACATTTTATTAAAAAAAAATACCATTATGTAATCAATTTGAATATTTATTACAAGGGAATAAAGCCAGTTTTAAGATAAAAAAAAATAAATTTAGTTTTGACGTTTCGGTCTTTTTCTAGAATTAGTGTTTATTCCTCAATAAATAAATATTTAAATTATTAACATATAAATCATATAACAAATTTCGATCAAAAAACTAGAAAATTTAGCTGTAAAAATTGTAGTTTTAAATGTAATTAAGAATAAAATTAAAGGAAGTGTAAAATAATGGAGGTAAAATAAAAAAATCGGATAATAATAATTATATGTTTGTTCATAGAGTATTATAATAATAATAATAATAATAATAATTTCATGAGCAAACCTTATATATTTATTTATTTAAAATTTACGATCACGAACAAACCTCAATATATTTATTTATTTATTTAAAATTGACAAGTAATTTACAAAATAAAATCTAACAATTTTTGTAACTAAATAAGAGTGATTATTTTGAAAGAGTAAATCAATCCAAAATTAATTTCAAAAAATCCTTTGCCAAAAATGATAAGAGAAGTAAATAACACATTGAAAATGTGTAAAAATCTTGTTTCCAGTACAAATAAATATATGTTAACAATTATTAACCCTAAAGAAATATTTTTTTAGGGAAATATTATTTCTTCTATTTTGCTCATTATTACATCCAAAAGCCACACAATAACAAACCATTGTCAATACCAAATCAAATAACTCCACTCAGTTTTGACCTATTAATACAGTTGTAGGTATAAAAAATAAAAGCAACTAACGGCATACTTGAACACAATACTAATAATTATAGAAAATATGTAAACTTTCAAATAAAATGCAAAATAAACTAACAAATTTTGACAATAAAGTTTATTTAAGTAAACAATCCAATCTAATGTTGATGAGTTGGAAAGAGACAGGTTATGTCTATCTTTGTTTGTTGCCCCTGACACACTATTCTAAGATTTCGTTTACGGATGGGTCCGTTCCAGGTACGTAGTATACAGTTCATTGGGATTCAAACACATTATACAGGGTGTTATTGAAATACACGTACATATTAAAACTGGGTATTGCGCAGATCCCCACTGAATGTAGAAAAATATTATTTTTTAAAAATCCCCCTTATTAAGGGAGTTATTGAAAATTAATTCTAAAACAAACGTACTTCACTGATATGTTGAGGATGACCTATATAAATTAGGTTTATTTACCTATTTTAAACATCAACAGTAATTAATATGCAAGTTTTTGTCAGATGATAAGAAAACTAGTCTTGTAAGAAATAACCATGTTGCCAAGATTTTCGAATTAATTTCTATTTCCGAAGACTGGTTTTTACTACCCTCGTTATCAAAAAACTAGAATATTTGATAAATGATTGTTTTTAAACTATACATTTTTGAAACTATAGATTATTAAAATTTTAGTTGATTTACGAATCTGGCTAACACGAGCGCGTCATTTCCAAGTTGGTAAAAAGTGTTGTTACGATTACTTTTAAATATTTTTTTACGATGCCACTATTTACGAATATTGAACTAACCGATATAGTGCTGGTTTATGGGGCAGCTGGAGAAAATTCTCGGCAAGCACAAATCCTGTATCGCGAACGGTTTCCAAATCGGAGAATTCCGGACTGTCGTACGTTTATTTCAACTGTTCAGCATCTAAGAGACCATGGAAAATTTGAGAGTGTCAATGCAGATCGAGGGAGAACAAGAACACAAAGAACATTGGCGGCCGAAGAAGAAATATTGGAAGCTGTTGAAAACCGGCCTCAATTAAGTTGTAGAAGACTAGGTCTTGAAATTGGAGTGTCCTCATTTCATTTGTTGTGTGGCGGACACTTAAAGAACAAGGTTTACATCCTTAGCACATCCAAAAAGTCCAGGCCTTATATCCAGGTGATGAAGAAAAGAGAGTGGAGTTTTGTGAATGGATGATTCAAAAATGTGTTGATATTCCTGATTTTCTAAAAATATTATTGTATACTGACGAGGCTTCATTCACTCGTGATGGCGTGTTCAATATGCACAATACGCATATTTGGAGTGATGAAAATCCTCACGCCATTAGGGAAACTGGGCATCAAAGAAAATTTTCAATAAATGTTTGGGCTGGCATAATAGATCAGTATTTAATCGGGCCTTATGTTCTCCCGAACAGATTAAATGGGCCAGGATATCTCCACTTTTTAGAAGATATTTTGCCAGTACTCCTAGAAGAGATACCGTTACAATTAAGGCAACGGATGTGGTACCTACTAGATGGCGCTCCTCCTCACTGATTTAAACGTACGGCAGTTTTTGAACATTAGATTTCCTCAAAAGTGGATAGGCAGAAATGGACCTACTAAGTGGCCTCCGAGATCTCCGGACTTAAATCCATGCGATTTCTTTTTGTGGGGTCACATGAAACAACTGGTTTATAATGAACCTATTAATAGTGTTGAACAATTAACCAATAAAGTTAATGCGGTAGCCGAGAACTACGACAAAATCCAAGACTAATTTCTAATGTTCAAAGTTCTTTGGAAAGACGATTGCAAGTGTGTGTAAATAATAATGGACGGCATTTTGAACAATTACTGTAATAAACTTTATTTTGAATTAATTGGTTTTGCTACGGCAACAGTGCAATTTCTATGGGTAAGTTCAATTTCGATTTATTTTACTTCTTTAAATATGGAAACTAGTAGGTCGGAAAAGGGGACTCTTCCCCAATATTTAAATTTTAGAATTTGAAGTTAAAATTGGTGCCAATCGTTTTTGGTCATTACATACTATTCCCCATTTTAATATGTACGTGTATTTCAATAACACCCTGTATATTTAAAATGTGGATAACGCCCAAAAAGTATCGATATTAGTACATATCGATATTTTTCTTTCGATGCGATACCGTTATCGATATTTGGATTTCGATATTTTTCCATGCCAAATATTGATACTTTCTTAGTATCGCACATCCCTAGGTCTGCTGGAAATCACGGTATGCTTTTTCCAACTACTAATCCGACGTCTTGGATAAAAATTAGAGAAGTGGGGAACGAAAGAACAAAGGGAAAGTTAGAGAAGTGGGGGCGCTTTAGTTGTTGGACAATCCACTACATTCAATCCGTTCGTTATCGATCGATGGTTTTTCAATTCTTGAATTAGCAAAAAAGACAATGGGAGTATTTAGTAAGCTATTGTTATAAGATAATGATAAGTCCTCGTTCGGGGGGAGGGGCTGTATCCCGGGGAACTGCCCCGGTTGCACTGGTGGTAGCTACGCCCTGTTGTGGACCGAGAACCCTGTGCCGATCGCCACTACTACTTTTAAATTTATTATTTTTAAGGTTGGATTCCTTGTGTTCTTAATATCTACGGATTTCATTCTTGTTTCCTCTACTCCTTGGAGACTCAAAGTACAATGGGCTACGGTTCTAGAGCGATCACTGAAGAATGTCCAGAAGCTATTTTCGTTCTTTGTGCTCAATGTATTATTGGAACTATGATTGATTCATTTACTGTGGGTGTGATTTTCGCAAAATTAACTAGACCAAGATTAACAGCTTACACAATTCAATTTTCAAGAAATGCTGTTGTTTGTATGCGAGATGGCGAGTACTGTTTAATGTTGAGAATAGGAGATCTGAAGAAGTGTAAACTTTTAAGTAAGATTAATATAGAGTACCTACTAATTAATAACTAACTTTTTTTAGGTGTCAGTATTAAAGCATTTTTAATCCATGATATAACCACGAAAGAAGGAGATAAACTAGAACATTACGAAACTGAGTTGGATATTCAATGTGACGAAGTCGGTAATGGACCTCTGTTCATTTGGCCCATAACTGTATTACACAAAATTAATGAAAAATCACCATTTTTTAAATTATCAGCATACGAAATGTTGAATAAAAAGTTCGAAATAATTATTATTTTAGACGGAACCATTGAAAGCACTGGACAAAATACGAACGCAAAAACTAGTTATTTGGAAAATGAAATTCTATGGGGTCAGAAATTCCAAAATATGTTTTTTTATAACGAAGAAATGGAGTGTTACGAAGCAGATTATACATATTTTGATAAGATAAAATCTGCACCTATGCCTGTATGTTCAGCTACTGAATATAAAGGACTAAATAATGGTAAATAAGCGATTTTATTACTTTATTTTTCTTCCAATTTTAAATTTTGTTCCAGAAACAGAACATTCACAGATCATTAACAGAATAAATTTAAGAAATGGTAAAACATTAAGAGAAAATGAAAAATTTAACAGTAAATATAAATTTGAACTTCGATCTGAAACGCCACCATTTCCAGTTAATTGGGTTTAAATTCAAATATAATTCTATAAACAATCACAATTACTAATACAATTTAAATAGATATGACGTGTATTTAAAAATATATAAATATAGCTAACACTATTGTATTTCACTCTTTAAAAAATTATTATGGGTCAAGCCGATCCTGATTTAGGATTTCACTTTATCAAAAACACAAAGTTAAAAACATCAATATCTGTTTAGCAAAAACAAATGTTCGTTATGTTTTTTTTTTCTGTGCCATCCTGTATTTTTATTATTCCTCTACTCAGTATATCTTAATTTCAGATTCGCTTGATATCCCTTCTTAAGATTCCCTCTCCTCTAGGTATTACTATAAAATTTCTTTCCCATGTTAACAATTTTCTCTCTTTGCCTCTTCAGTCAAAGCAATTGACTTTTATACCGTCTGTGTCGCTTATTAAATTTTTTTTTTCTTCACCTCGAACTATATGGTAAGTTTTTATTATATTAGATTATGTTATATTATATATTCACTTATGCCCCCTGTTATCATTTTTAATTATTTCGAGGCTTTAACTTTTATTTACTGTTATTTATGTTTTTTTGATGCCAATATATTTTTTTTGTATTTACTTAAAAGTTCGTATCTTATCTTTTACAATAATATAAATTATCTGATTTTCATGGTGCTCTTTCAGTCTCGATTACAAAAAGAGAATCTATTTTTAATTTGTTCTTACAGATTGTCTTAAAATTTAATTTACTTTGATTATTTTATATTTCATATTTTGATCTAAAAATTCATGTATTTCATATTAATATTACCATTGTTTTATATTCTTTTTCAAAAACAGAGACCATGAAATCCGGTAATTTATAAGATTTTTGTCTTATATTTACTGTATGTGAACCATAGAGGTTTTTGAAAAAGTTTTTTTGGACAGAACATTTTTTGACTGAACGTCTTTTTTTTGGAACGAGCTAGTTTTTTTTCCTTCTTTGGGACCGAACGACTCTACTATCGGATCCAGGAAATTTTAGAAGAAACTCGAAGTCAAAAACCAAGCCAAGTCGTAATTAAAAAAAAAGAAAAAGTCTCTGAAATATAACTTATAATTTAAGTTTAATTTCCTTAAACCCACAAAAAGAAAGATAGGACGGATTACGAAATATATCAGAGTTTTTGTCAATTGTTTCTAAATCCATCAAAAAATCAATTAGACTGGCGTCCAAATTTTTTTTTTTAATATTTTACTCTTTGATATATTTCAAATTCTATTCGAGGAACGAACCCATAATAAAAATTATTGAGGTTAAATCACATTTATTACTAATTATCAACAAATTAAAATAACGTTTTATGTTCAATGTGTTCGAATCATGCCCCAAATGATCCACATATACTAATGGACAAACCCTTAAACCATTTACTATTAGGCATTTCTTGTTTACATTTTTGTATACAATGTTTTGAAGTCGACACATCTTAGTCAAATACCTGGAGGAGCACCCAGGGGAGAAATTGCATACATACAATCTTGAAGCAAAGAAGGCCAAAATGGTGGTGATTAAAGGTTTACTGGAAACATTCATAATTGAAGACATAAAACTGCACTAAATGAAGTAGGACTCAACCCCAAAGCTATCAGTCAACTAAGAAGCAAAAAAATTGCTACCAACATTCGCAGTGGAGATAGAAGATAACGAGGAACCAAAATACAAAGAATTAAAAACATTCCTTCACATGGTGGTCACAGTCGAGGACCTCAAAAGGCCAGAAGGCGTAACCCAGTGTTACAAGTGCCAAGGATTCCACCACGGATAATCCACATGCCGCATCACGGTGAGATGTGTCAAATGCTCCCAGGAACACAAAGCCAATGAAAGCCCCCTAAAAAGAGAAGAGATACAGCTATAGAGGCTGCAAAGCAGTGCCAAGAGGACTAAGAGCTATACCAACACAGGCAACTACCCGAGGACCACCAAGAGCGGCTCCAAGGGAAATTCCCTCAACAAGAACAATACCAGGAATAAGCTGCAGTAACGTAGCGAAGGGACTAATACAACAACCTCAAGCGAATGTGCTGCACATCATGCAACAAATGCAACAACAGCAACAACAATTTAACCAGATGATGCACATGATGACACAAATGATTGCAGCACAAAACCAACGTTAAAATGTCCCCTCAACATACAGGTCATTTCAAGATTTGATCCTGGAACACAAGAGAAATAACTTAGCCTAATATTAGAAAGAGAAGAAATAGATATTATGGCACTACAAGATACAGACGGTGTAATCCTCGAGCACTGTCTAAACGAATCCCGAGCCATGAATTGAAATACAAGTTTGTGCAACTAGTGTGGATATGATGACCATATTACACGCGGCCGAAGTTTAAGCACGACGCCGTGCGATATGTATAATTCACACGCATGCGTGGAGGTAGTAGGTATAAATAGCTAGATCGTAGGTTTAATATTTGGTTTATCTGTTAGCGAAATGTACGTAGAGTGACAAAAAAGTGTAGTTTTGGTTAGTGGTGACAATATTGTAACGAGGCCGGCTCTGTAGACACACCGGGCACACCGCACTCTGGAATTACAGAGAATCTTTCAGAATTCGTGACGTCACGTCATATAAATTAATATTGTTAGTTGTTAGTTGTGTTTAATATAAATATAAGAGTTGTGTATTTACTGTAAATTAATTACTTATAGTTATACTGAGTATTTAAGTTTACCGAACTCGAATACAAAAATATTCCAATATTCTTCAACAAATAAATTGAAAATAAAAAAATGTAATGTAACCAAGGGTAAAAAAATTGCGAATTTTTATATACATCGTTTCACTTTGACATTTAAAGAGATAAAAACACGCAATTTTCACCAGTTCAAAGTGGAGAAAATTTCCTATATTAGGAATATTTTTCGCAGAAGTTTTATATATTTGCAAGAAACTTTAAAAAAAGTGTAATCGGAAATTTTCAAAGGCAATACCACTAAAAACTGAATAAATAGCCGGCTGTATATTGTTGTCAATTTTTCGAGTGTATGGTTTGTCAATTTGACGAGACCAAAGGAGACTTCTCTTATGGAAAATGGCTTTCGGACAATTGTTTTAAAATTTTAGTATGTTGTAGATCTTCATATTCTGATTAAATGGGCCCAACTCAATCCTATGACCAATTTTCGAGATATTGATGATTAATGTTCAATAATTGAGTATTCAGGTAATTTTGTTTTAATTTCAATTTCTTCAATTTTTAAGAAAACTGATCAGCTTATCTTGAATTTGTTTCTTGTAAACTTTAGTCAAAAGATTGGTTTTTTAAAAAATATAATAATTATATATACAGAGTTTACCAAAAAGTCAGTGAAGCTACTTTATTTTTAAAATGACTATAATATTGAAAACCATTAAACCTCAGTTTTGATAAATTCCTAATAACGTTAAAACAAACGGCCAGATTTTCTTGAAAAAATTATATACTTTACAGGTCAGTAGTCAAAGAAAAACTGCACTATGTAAAGTTTGAAAAATTACATACGGACCCGAATGCAGGGCATTCAAATCTGATTTTTTTGCAAAATCTCCTCAATTATGCTGCCTTAGCAATACAGTTGGAACAGATTTGCTGCTAAAATAATAACGCATTTTACTATTACTCTGTCCGAGAAACATTATTTTTTATATGTGTACAGGGTATTTCAAATATTAGGTAACTGCGAGCTTTATTTATTAGCCGATTTTTATGAAAGTTTAACTGCCATTTTTCTTGGACTGACCTGTAAAGTATAGAATTTTTTCAAGAAAATTTGGCCATTTGTTTTAAAGTTTATCAAAACTGAAGTTTAATGGTTTTCAATATTATAATCATTTTAAAAGTAAAGTAGCTCCACTGACTTTTTGGTAAACCCTGTATATATAATTATTATATCTTTTAAAAGACCAATCTTGTGACTAAATTTTACAAGAAACAAATTCAAGATAAGCTGATCAGTTTTCTTAAGAATTGAAGAAATTGAAATTAAAACAAAATTACCTAAATACTCAATTATTGAACTTTGATCATCAATATCTCGAAAACCGGTCATAGTATTGAGTTGAGCCCCATGGAGACATTTAATCAGAATGTCAAGATCTACAACATACTAAAATTTGAAAAAAAATTGGCCGAAAGCCATTTTCCATAAGAGAAGTTGCAATTAATAATCTGGTAGAATCCCAGTGCGGTAACACGAGGGATTCTACCTTTGATTATTTCCCTCGTAACAAATAAAACCAAAGAGAGACCTCCAAATTGCACCACTTGACTTGTATTGATAAGTGATTATATATTGCTACAGGTCGTTTAATCGCGATTAAACGACGTCTAGCTTTGATTAAACGTCGCCTAGCTTTGACAAATATGCATGTTAATAAACAATAAAGATAAAATGTAAATACTACATTTCCAATTTGGAAAATAATCTTAACATATACCCCTCGATCTGTAAATTTAACCCCATAAACTGCGGTTAGTCAATTTTTTTCAAAATTTTGCTTTGCCGAAGCCGAAGCAAAATTTTTCAAAAAAAGCTAGCCCGCAGTTTATCCGGTTAAATTTGCAATTCTCGGGATATAACCTGCGATTAGTAATTACAAATTTGGTCGAGTCAAATTGTTAAGCAGACGAGGAAAATTTGAACAATAAATAGCCGCTAATTTATTCAGTTCGAGTGATATTTGGAAGATTAGTTCATGAACCATTTTCATATTATCATTCCTCAATTAAATTTAATGAGCCATTTCCGAATCGATTCATTTTTAATTTATATGTCAAATTTGATGTTTAATTTCTTTGACAGTAGAGACTGCCCTGAAGCTACGTACAGTATTATAACTATTTCAGGTAAATATTTCCCAGCAGGGCAATAGTCGATTTTATTCAATCTGATTGGACGTGATAGTCCAATCAGATTAACGGAAATGCATGGTTTAGCCGGTGAAGGAAATAATGATATTTATTGATGTAACCTTGTAAAAAGGAAAGATTTTTTTCTGTGACTTTCAAAATAAAAAAACCTATCGTGAAATAATCGCACTGTTGTTTGTCCATTGATTGTCTATTGGGAAAAAATCATTTAAATAGTGCTTAAAAAATTGTTGTGTTATTTTATTTGAGTAACTTTTTATTAGATCATATGGAATTCCAAACCAATTGCTTCCAGAATGTTCAGAAGCTGAGTATGACTAACCGTATCAAATGACCTTTTTAGGTCTACAAAAACACAGAATGTAGGTGTGCTTTTATCTATATTTTTATTTATTTCATTAGTAAATGATAATATTGCACTTTGTGTTGACCAAACTGTTCGGAAAACAGTATTTTATTTCTGTTAGTATCCCAAAAAAAAAATAAGAAATTATTGAGTACTATACTCATTTTCCTTAAAAACTGTTAATGGTACACTTTTTGTGTTAAAGCAAATACCTCTTTGGTCTTGTATATGGAATTTTAATTTATACACTTACCTTGTATGTTTTTATTTCTTTTAAGCCTCTGCGACGTTAGTGACCCTCAAATATATGTTCGCCTATTTGCTTCATGGAGTAGTTCTAAAAAAACAAAATGTTCCACTGTTAGTCAACTTTAATAGCTTTTGTAACCTTCCACTTTTTGTGTTATACCTTTTTCACTGAATCGCTGATAGATTTGTGTTATAGATTTTTAATCTGCATAGGATTTTCACATTTAGTCTGAAATAAATGAATTATTATGTAGTAAGAGTGATCAGTTATTTTTTTAGTACATCCTTACCAGTTTTGGTGCCATCTATCTTATTAATTTTTGAATATTGATAATTAGACACTGGAAGATCCGGATTATGAAGGGATCCATTTTTGAAACGATTTCTGTGTGTTATTATAGTCACTATATTAATAATCACAAATAAATTAGTATGAATGGAAAACTTATGAAAACTATGGAACTTACCACAAAACAAAATCATAATTTAAAAAGTGTTTGCTGAAAACAAACATATACTTTGAGATAGGTTTTCCTATGTTCAAGATATTCTTCTCATTCTTAACTGCTTTGTGATCCAAATGTAGAGAAATAATAGAATTGCCTAATGTAGAGCATTGTGGAACAGAGCACATATTTCATTATCTTATCTCCATATCACTTTTTTAATTTTTTTGTATTTTCAGATGGTATGATTTATTAACAACAATTGTTCATAAAATATGGTCCAAATGTATCACTTTCAATGCATATAAAGTTCACTTTTTACACCTTTAACCAAACGCAAGTTGTTTATTGTTCACACTCCACGAGTCGTTTAACGCAAAGAATACCAAGAAGCAAATGCCGGCTACCAAGAAGCAAATGTCGGTGAAATTTTTTTCATGTTAGAAGCAGTATTGCCAGATCTAAAATGGCCAAGGCGATAGTCGATGTTGCCAATAACAAATCAACAAAATACAAGCAACTTTGACCCAAAATACCCCATTTTACCCGCGTGGAATTCCAAAATACCCGCATTTTACCAATTTACAATTTAAAGTGTTTGTCAGACATATTCTCTCCTGCACCACCGGCGGGTAGTCTTTTCGTTCGACGCCAATTACAAAAAGAACTGCTCGGTGAGAAGACTAAAATTAAAAACTGGGTTATTCTTCAGTGTATTCATGTATACAACAGATTACAATACAAATTGCAATATGCAAATACAACACAAACAAAAGCTTAAATCTTAAATGGAGAATAAATAATATTCTTCTTCTTTTTCCTTTTTGAGGCCAGAGCTGCCAGAGCTATTTTCTATTTGACTTTGACATCTGACGTGAGGAAGTGTTGCCAAATGTGTTTAATGCAAATCAATTACTATTGACATGAGATGAAGATAGAAAGAAATACCCGAATTTTACCCGCAAAATTGAAATACCCACAAAGCAGCAAAATACCCGAAAATCAGGTAATTACCCGCAGATTGGCAACACTGATACCCATACCAAGAAGCGAAGGACTTCGAAATTTCTTTGATGTTAGAAGCAGTGTTGCTAGATCTAAAATGGCGAAGGTGGTAGATTTGCTATGTATAGAAAACGGTAGATTTGGGTTTGAAAATGGTAGCTGTCATATGACGTCATAATTTCGTTTCTTACACTTCTGTTTGGTTACTTTGATTATTATGGTTATTATTATGGTTATGGAAAAGTGGTAACAAATTGGAAAAAATAATGCAAAATAGAACAAAATGGGAAAAAACAATGAAAAATGGTGCAAAATGAGAAAGAAAAGGAATAATTGGGAAAA
Organism: Neocrepidodera transversa; assembly: GCA_963243735.1. Lineage (NCBI taxonomy): Eukaryota > Metazoa > Arthropoda > Insecta > Coleoptera > Chrysomelidae > Neocrepidodera > Neocrepidodera transversa. Next base: position 19,674,674 of record OY725350.1, read on the forward strand.
ATAGTAAAAAATAATGAAAAATAGATACCTAAAGAAAAATATGGAAAAATACGGAAAAATAGTAACAAATACGGAAAAATAGGTGAAATAAAAAAAATACCGAAAATAAGAAGAAAATAGCAAAAACAGAAAAATTAAGAAAAAACAGCGAAATATAGGAAGAAAATTGTAAAAAAAATAGAGGGATAGAGAGAAAGAGAGCGAGAGAGAGAGAGAGAGAGAGCGAGCGATAGGGGGAGAGAGAGAGAGAGATATATATTAAATCACGTATATAGGGAACTTATTTCATGACGGGGTCCCCAACCGTAGAAACTTTTTTTGTGTACGACGTAGGTAAATATTACAATTTTATAATGGAAAAATAAGAAAAAATAGGGAAAAATATAGAACATAGTGAAAATTAGCGAAACATGGAGAAAAGTAGGGATAATAAGAAAGAATAAAGTGAAATAGGGAAAATAAAGCAATATGGGGAAAAATAGAGGAAAACAGGGAATAAATGGAGAAAAATAGGAGAAAGTGGAAAAAAATTGGAAAAAGTTGGTCAAAATATGAGAAAATAGAAAAAATAATGCGAAATGGTGCAAAATAGGAAAAAAAATTAATAATTTGGAAAAATTGTAAAAAAAATAATAGGTAGAGAAAAATATGGGAATTAAGGAAAATTAGGAACAGATACGAAAAAATAAGAAAAAAATAATGAAAAATAGAGAGAATTAGAAAAAATTGTAAAAAATAGAGGGAGGGAGAGAGAGAGAGAAAGAAAGAGCGAGCGAAAAAGAGATATTATATTAGTTCCTGACGGGGTCCCCGACAGCATAAACTGTTTCCGATTTTTTCAATTTTTTGTTCTTAATTTTTTTTTTGTTCATTTTAAGTTTTTTAATTTTTTGAAATTTTTCTATATTTTTTGATTCTTGTGTTTTTTAAATTTTTTTTGTTATATGATTTTTTAATTTATTCTGATCCTTAATGAATTTTCTTCATTATTCCTGATTTTTAAATTTCTTATTAGTTTTTTATTTTTTTTAATCTGACATTTTTCCTATTTTTTTCCATATTTTTTTGGTGTTTTATTTTTTTTTTAATTTTTTTTTCGTTTTCTTTTTTTACTTATCTAATCCTTTTATCTATTTTAATTCGATATTTGAATTTTTGCAGATTTCTTCTGGATTTTTATTTATTAATTTTAATTTTTAAAAAATATTTTTGTTTTTTATTATATTTAATTTTAATGGATTTTTCTGATTTATTACTAATATTTATAATTACTCCAAATTATTTGATCTGTTTTATATTTTCAAGATTTTTGATTTGTTTTATTATACATTGAATATTAGATACTCAATTCGAGTAACTCTTTCTGTTTTTAAATTTGCAATTTTACGGTAGAACGGCAGATAGATTGTGAAATCGGTAGATCTACCGTAAAAACGGTACATCTGGCACCACTGGTTGGAATGGCAAAAAAAATTGTGACAGGTGACAGATGACTAATATAACATAGCTAAATTAGTAAAAGCTCGGTGCATCGATATCGCAGTTAAGCAGTATCGAGCGCGGTCCTTTTTTGGATGGGTGACCGTATAAAAAAAGTGTAATAATATTACAAACAATTTTTTTTTTAATTTGATGACATCTCGTCTATACTAATCGTACTAAGTTAATTAATAAAACTCATAAGAGCTCAAAAATATATTTTTTCATTTCACAAAACACAACACAAATTATTTTCTCCATCTTTATAAAACAAATATTTACAATCAAATAATTGAAAACAAAGAAAATGAATAAACAATATTATTCAATAGTATTTTACTACAAGTTCGGTAGGTGACTTATTATAGTACGAGTTGTTTTACGGACGAGACAACGTAGGAGCCGAGTTCGAAATAGAAACGAGTACTGTAATAACATCTAACGGACATGTATCATATGGTATTTTATTTCAACCTATCTTTAAAATGCTGATTAAAATTTAAAAAAATAGTTTACAATTTGACATGACATTACCTTAATTGCAAATTAAATAATACAGTGCGACTCAAAAAGTCTGCACCATATGAGAAAAATGTTTATTATTCATTTGACAGAAAATTTTATTCTTGATAAAAGTTGGTGCATTGAGTAAAACTGCTATTTCAAGTGTCAAACTTTCAAATTTCTAAACTATATACAGGGGCAGGCAAAAAAAAAGGAATTTTGACCAAGAATAAATAGTACCTTTATTTTTGACAATATCAAAAAAACTTATTTAGGAAAGTTGTTAAGAATTAAAAATTACACTCAGATTTAAAATCACAGCCTCCTACGCAAAAAATCCATTTTTTTATGTTTTTAGCCTGGCTCAAAATAATATAATTTCGGATGCACTTTAGGGGCCTTCCTTCAATCACTATAATACATTTTGGTTAAAAAAATGATTTTTTTTTTCGTTATTTTCACACCATTCTCGGACTTTTTTAAAATTTCTATGATTTTTTGTTTTTTCTTGGTGCACAGTTGAAATTTCACCCTGTAGACAGGTACATAAAAACTACCATTATGATTTAATTGATGAAGATGGGTAAAAAAATGATACCCAAACGTTTTTGGTACCAAAATGTAAATGATTAACTAAACAAAATGAAGATTTGAAAATTACAATAAAAAAAAATAGAAATTACAAAATAATAGTTATTAATCTTAAAGGTGTAAAATCAAACCTAAACTAAACAAGATTAAGCTTTTTAAAATTGAAATAAAAACAAAGAATATAATAATTACAAAAATAGGGGTATTTTAATCTTGGTCAAAATTCCTATTTTTTGCCCGCCCCTGTACTCCATTTAGAAATTTGAAAGTTTGACACTCACAATAGCAGTTTTACGCAATGCAGCAACTTTTATCAAGAATAAAATTTTATGTGAAATGAATAATAAAAATTTTTTCCCATATTGTGCAGACTTTTTGAGTCACACTGTATAACAAATACTAATTTTATTTATGAAAAATATTTAAAAAATAATAACTAGGAGTCTATTCTATAGTTATCCAATATTTATCATTTACTAAATTTGGTATAAAAACATATTTTACAACAAGAACTACCTAAATTGTATTAATAGGTAACAACAATATAATTCCAAATAAAATAAAAATTACTAATTTTAGTTAAGCAAAATATTTTTAGAAATGTAACTAAAAACCTTTTTTATTGTAACAAAATATTCTTAATTTACTAAAGTTGGTAGAAGAGTATAATTTACAGCAAGAAATCTGTTAACAATTTTTCTATTAAAATCCTATCTCGGAACGCGGTACGCATTTTCAAAGTCGGCTGTGATAGTTTTTATTTTCATTGACATTTGACAGTTACCTACTTTTATTGTAAAGACGGATTCCCACTAGGCGGAAAATTTGCGAGCAGAAACTTAATAACATCGTAATCCCGTCTGTCTGTGTATGTGCGTCTGTCAACACGATATCTTCCGTTCTAGACATCGGATTTCCTTCATATTTGGTACACAGATACTTTGACATTGATGTATAACTAATGCGCTTCGCGCATGCGCGTACAAAATTTGGTCCATGAAAATACCGTAGCCTTCGCTTCTTTGTCGATAGGTATTTTTTGGTTAGTAGGAAGACAAACGACTCGCCGCAGTAATAAGAAGTCTTGGCTATCTAAATCTAACATATGTATTAAAAAAATTAAAAAAGAAATTAAATTTCTGTAAAGCATACACCCTACTACTGGACCACACTCCGTATCATGATGATAAATAATCAAACTTTCAAGTTAACGTACAATACCCTATAACACGAATTACAGCCGACGTTACACGTTAATGATCCATGAAATATTACTACTGCGAGTAATTCGTGTAGGATGGAGAATTTCGCTTTCGCTTGGTGGGTCTTGCAAATGGCGGATGAGCACTATTTTCTTAAATTATATATACTGCGCTAGATACGGCATCATGTAGTATTTGTTGAGTGAGGGGTAATATTTACAGTGTACTATGAGTCGGATACTGATTTGTCATTGGCCAAACTACGTCGATACTGATTTCTCATTGGTCAAATTATGTCGAAACTTGAAAACGACCAATCCCCCATACCTACAAAACAAATAACATACATGCCGTATCTAGCGTAACGTATATGATCTAAGACTATTATTATACGCTGCCTTTAGATAACCAGAATTAGACAAGTCAGTCACGAAAAACTGCCTCACATTCTAGAAATGTCAAATGTCATTCTTATTTTCTAAGAACAATCAAGACGCTTTAATCATTATTAATTATTACTTATACCGGCATAATTAAACTTAAAAAACGCGAATTATGTTGCTTGAAAAAGCAAAACGCGATGGAAAATTCGTCGTAACGTGCGCGTCCGCGAAAGCTTCTGAGAAAACCGAAGCAAACGGTAGTGCAATTATCGTCGAGTGTTAGTTAGACATTAAATGTGAACAAAAAATTTACAAGAAGATCGCGGTAAGTGATTCATAATATTTTGATAGTTTTAGATATTTCTAGCGTATTTTAAAGTAAATAATGATTAGAAAAAGTGTATATAAAGTATCAAAAATCGTTCTAGTGCGCATGAAAGATTTATGTACAAAGGAGGAGGCATACTCCTTATGAAAAATGGAAGCTGGTCAATTTTTTTAAAACTGTGAGAAATTATTATACATATCCTTCTAACAAAAAATGTGCATGGACACAATCCATTCCTATGGCTATTTATCGATATACAGGGTGTTGAAGTTACCAATATGGAATATCTCGAATTTGAAGAATTTCATTAATTTTTTTTATAGTAAGCGTAATTCTTTATACTATTTTGGAATATGCAGTCCTATACAGAGGAAACGAAAAGTTGTTAATTACAGGGTGATTAGGAAATTAAAAATCAACGTTTTAAAAAAATCAAATTCTTCTTGCCGCTATCGTAAAATAATAGCCCCCGTATATTTATAATGATGAATTTAATACTGATAAGTGCATAAAGTATATTTAGTATTAATTATACAGGGCGATTCATTATTATGGTTGCCCCAATCCTGAATGTTTGTAGCAACGAAACAATTTATGTTAATTATATATTTTTTTTTTGAGTTAAGAGCTTTAACTGCAGAGGTCATAGCTCTTTGTTTCTATTCTAAATTGTTCTAAATATTTAGGTAGACATTTATGCGTTTCAGGTAAGTAAGTACTTTCGTAACGTCATTTTTGTTGTTTGCTAATGCTGTTACTATTTGGGGTTGTAGTCCAAGAATATGTCTTACAGGTTCAAAACTGTCACAGGCTAGGATATGTTTGATTGTCAGACGACACATGCATGACTAACACCTAGGTGGGGGTTCGCCAGTAATATAGTGTTGATGCGTAATTTTTGTGTGACCTATTCGGATTCGACATAAGGTTACTTGCGAGGTACCGTTGAAGCTTCGGTCGGCTGTTTTAACTAACCGTTCCATTTTTGCGTAAAAACGGTACTGAATTTTTGTCACAGCCTATACTCAACGGTTCACCAAATCTCTAACCGTGTTATGAAGTTCGGTTCGCTGACGGTTTGATTGCAAATTGCATCATTGGTTCGCGCTTAAACGTCAAACGATATTTTTAATTTAAATTTTTTACGTTTATTGTAAGAAAAATCAGTGAAACTGAATGTGTTGAAATTTTTATAAATTATAAAGGAAAAGATGTTCCAGCAGCAGTCATCTTTATGTGTGTCATTATTAAAGCACATTGTTTGCACGACTTGTGTTAAAAATTCCATGTTTTTATTCAAGAAAAATTGAAATATAAACAAATAAATTAGTCAACAATACCGTTTTCTGGAACCGCTGCGTTTTCACGAATTCTTTCAAAAAGCGAAATAAAATGAGAATTAAAAAGGATAGCATATATACCGCGGAGTATTCAACGGTATGAGATCGGTACCTCGCAAAAAAAAGCCTTTGTTCTCTGCGGTCGAGGTGTTTGGGGTATAACCATTTTTTTATACTTGGTTTAATAATTTTAAGTTGTCCCTCGTAATTATCCCATTCGTTTTGCCAAAAGGTACGAAAACGTTATTTAATAAAAAATTTTAAATCATTGTAAATAATAGGTATACCGTTGTCTACAATTCCTCTTGTTGCGTTTTTTGCAGCGGCATCTGCTAATTCATTTTGAGGAATATTGGAGTGACCAAGTATCCACATAACAGTTATATTTCTTCCTTCATTTGTCAAATATGTGACAAGTTCCAGAATTCTTACTACCCATTCATTTCGTGTAAAAATATCTTCTAAGCTCACAACAGCGCTCAAAGAATCAGTACAAACTAGGCAATTATGGTCTTGGGAAAATGAGAAATATAGCAGAGCCTGCCAAATTGCATATAATTCTGCATTGAATATACTGTACTCCGTATTTAAGGTCCACGAGTAAGACTGCTTGTTAATTGTAATGGCAGCTCCTATACCTTCAGCTGTTTTGGATCCGTCAGTAAAAATTTTTAAGTATTGGTGGTATTGACTTAATCGATTGAGAAATAGTTGTTGGTACGTTGTTTGCGGAGTGTTTTCTTTTTTCCAAGAGCTGAGGGTTTTATCAGTATGCGGTGATCTTCGCATCCATGGAGGAATATTATTTGTTTGTGGTAATATATTACTAGTTTTTGATATTAAGTATCTTTCGCATAGCTCTAAATGACGAATATGTGTTGGTCTTGTAACTGTTGGTCTAGTTGTATATTGGTTTTTCATATTGGTAAAAATACCGTGATTAAGGTGGTTCGGTAGGGACTGAATTTTGAGCAGCATAGGTTATGGTTTGCATTTCTCTGCGCAGTTTAAGTGGTAAGGAAGAAGAATCAGATAGGAGAGCTTCGATAGGGTCTAAAGGCACCTGTTGCTAATCGAAGTGCAGCATTTTGGACTTTTTCAAGTGATTTTAATTTAGTCGGTCTCGCTGAACCGTAGATTACACTTCCATAGTCAATTCTTGATTGGATTAAAGTTTCATACATCTTTAAAAGAATTTCCCTATCTGAACCCCAATTAATATTTGACATACACTTTATAATATCCAGTATTTTACGGAATTTTGTAATTAAAAACTCTATGTTCTCCCCAGTTTAATTTTTTATCAACGACCATCCCTAATAACTTTGATGAACTTTTAATAACCATTTTCTGTCGTTGCAAATATAACTGAGGTTCGGGATGTGGTGATCTAAGTCTACAAAAATGTACTATGTGGGACTTTGATGTGGAGAATGAGAAACCTCTGGATTCTGCTAATTTTTCTAACCTATCTATTTCCTCTTGGAGGGAGTTTGTCAAGTAAAGCATCGAATGGTGACGACTGAATATTGTAAGGTCATCTACATACAAAACTGATTCAATATTTTCAGATATATTGCTAATGAGGCAGTTCATCGCAATAGAGAAAAGGGTGACGCTAAGGACAGATCCTTGCAGTATGCCATTTTCCAAATGCCTGTATTTAGATTCCTGTGTTCCAACTTTGACGCGGAAGACTCTGTCATGTAGGAAACTGATTAGGATGGTAGGAAGTCTACCACGAAATCCCCATTCGTGAAGTTGTTTTAAAACTGCGTATTTCCATGTCAGATCATATGCTTTTTGCATATCTAGCATGACTGCTACTAGATGTTGGCGGAAGAAGAAAGCGTTTTGAATCTCTGCTTCCAGAGCAACTTAGGCATCAATTGTTGATAGGTGTCTTCGGCAACCAACTTGGTGTATTGAGAGTAGAGACAATGATTCAAGTGTCCAGGTAAGTCTGATATTGATTAATTTTTCGAAAATTTTTCCTAGGCAAGAAGTAAGGGAAATAGGTCGAAAATTTTTTGGATCAGTTTCGGTTCCGGAGGTTTTTGGTATCGGAATAATAGTGGCCTTTTTCCAAGACTTTGTACCTGACAACCAAATTCTGTTGTAGAGTTTTAATAAATTAGTTTTGCTCTCTACTGATAGATGTTGTAGCATTCCATACATAATTGTGTCATGACCTGGGGCGCTTTCCTTACAGGAGTTTACAACATTATTAAGTTCCGCTATAACAAAGAGTTTATTATAGTGTACCTCATTATTTGTACTGAAACCCAATATTTCGGTTTCTTGTCTGAGTTTCCTTTCTTGAAAATCCCGGCTGTAGTTTCTTGAACTACAAGTAGATTCAAAGTGGTTAGCAAAAACGTCACATATATCTTGAATATTTGTTACCAACTGATTATTAGTGTTTAAAGCCACTGGAGTATAATTATATATTTGAATACTGGTTTTACTACCATCTGTAGCTCATTCAAGGTGATTTGTTCATTTTAAAATATATGATAAAATATATGAAATGCCTAATGCCTAATAGATATGAAAGATAGGGATTTTTCATACCCACTCTGTATATCTAAATTGAGTCAGTCAAATGTTTGTATCTTTAAAGATTTAAAATAATTATGTTTTTACTATCACCTGTATAAATTCAACATACAGGGTGTTAAAGATGCCAAATTTTAAACTTTTGTTATGGAATATCTAGAATTTTAAGACCTTCATTAAATTTTTCTAAAGTCAGTACAATTCTTGTACTGTTTTGGATATTGCAGACCCATGAAAGGGAAACTAAAACTACAGGGTGATTACGAAATTAAAAATCATCATTTTAAGAACATCAAATTGTTGTTGTTGCTCTTATAAAATAATAGACTACATATTAATATAACTACAAAAAATATAATGCTAATATGTGCATAAAATATCTTTAGTATTAATTATACAGAGCGGTTCATTATTATGTTTGCACCAATTTCGAATTTTTTCAAAAATATTTCTGAAAGCCCTGTATAAATGAAACTATTTACGTTGTTGATGTCTTTTTGGGTACAAACTTTAGTATTTTCTCTAGCTTATACAAAGTGATTTGTCCATTATAAAAGATACATTAAGCCTAATAATTTCGAAGATATGGATTTTTCAAACTCGTTCTGTATATCAAAATTGAGTTGGGCATTATTATGGTTGCACCAATCTCAATTTTTTTTTTTTAAATTTGGGAAAGCCCTGTATATATGAAACTATTTACGTTGTTAATATTTATTTGATAATCAGTTTTACTATTTTCTCTAGCTCATACAATGTGATTTGTCCAGTATAAAAGATACAAAATGCCTAATAATTGAAGAATTTTTTTTACAATTTCACGGCTTGATAATAATCATATTTTTATTAATACTCTCAATATTTGTGGCTACTTATCGAGATACAAGATGTTAAAATTGTGAGTCCATTATCCTTGTCAGTCGATTGCCCTGTCGGTCGATTTTTCCTGTCGGCCGATTGGGTGTCGGTCGATTGTTCTGTCAGTCGAATGATTGTCCAGTTCCAGTAGAAGCTAGAAATGGACTTTTAAAATAAATATCTACGTTTCTCTACCAATTAATAAAAGTATCCTCGCGATTAGATTTTTAACTACATTTTTGATACTAACTGTTAGTGGCGGATTTAGATATTTGCCGCCTAGGTACTTATTGTACATTGCCCCCTCACCCCCCCCCCCCCCCCCCAACAATATGCACATTCTAACCCTGAGTCTCCGGTATATCGGGATAGCACCAACACTGCCACCCTGGAAGTTACGAATACTTTTGTATCATGATGCATGCCTCACTCAAAAAAACACAACAGTCTAACACAACGATAGAAAAAATCCATAATAGAAAAAAGAAAAAAAGAAAATTTCGGGTTGTTTTTGGCGATCTTATCTGGAAAAATCTCGGGGATGACGTCCACGTAAAGGTTCGGACTCACATTTAAATTCAGCGACCCAAAAAACCCCGCGTGAATTTCGGGAGAGTTCCACGGCGATGATGTTCATCGGCGTTCCTGAGTTCCAGGAGTAGATCAGGTAAGTTGGTTCTACTATCACTATAGGGAATTGCACGTGTTAGAGAGAGAGGTATAGAAAATTCAGCGTGTCAGAAAGAAACGCAGATAAAAATGGCGGCACGTGGCATACTTTAAATATTAGGATAAAAAATGGCTACGAACTAAAAATATAGTACTCTACATAACTCTAAGATGTAGAACTGCCGCTAACAAACAGATGGCGCTACTAGCTATCTTTTTGTAGCCATTTTTAACCTCAATATAATATATCATCGTAATTAATGGACCGATTTGGGTATGTCAAACGGCATTATATTTGAAATATAACGTAAAATAATTACATATCAAAAAATACTGTGCAGAAGAAACGTCAAAAGGGCTTTAGCCTATATCTCCGTTACTATTGGTCCGATTTAAACGCGGGAAACGGTAATGTATTTTAAATGTGACGTATAATAAATACGTAAAGGAAAAACATGCGCAGTACGAAAGCTAAAAGGACCTTAGCTTATATCTCCGTTACTATTGGTCCGATTTAAACGCGGGAAACGGCCGTCGATTTGAAATCTACCATATAGTAAATACGTAAAAGAAAAACATGTGCAGTACGAAAGCCAAAAGGGCCTTAGCTTATATCTCCGTTACTATTGGTCCGATTTAAACGCGGTAAACGGCATTGGCTCAAAAAGTGGTGGGGGAAAAATGAATGAAATATATTACGTGACACACCATTGTTTACATTTCGTCGATAAGATCAATAACAAATCCTATAGAAGGAATTTAAATTTTCTAAATTCCTTTTTAACGAATAAATCCCTTTTTTTTTTTAAATGGTAGCTACCGAGGGCCATCTTGCCATTTAATTGACAATTTAATTACCAAATGTGTACCAAATTTTATTTCAATCGGTTGAAAACTGAAGGAGATATAAGCATGGCCCTAGTCTCATTGTCATCCGGTATATCGCAATAAAATATAATAAGTGATAGGTTGATAGCGGGAAAGTAAAAAACTTAACTGAACTTAACGACGTTTAAATGTGTGAAATAGAGGGAAACTGTCATGTTGGCAACAATTATAGACTAAGAGACAGTTGGTAACGCTTTTTTGTGCGAAAGTATCAACACTGATATATTAAAGTGGAAAATGACAAGGTCTCGGTTGATTTTTCTGTAAATGCTACTTTTTGACACACCCTGTATATGAGAATTTTTCGTCCATCTACATCTTCTATTCAGCGAGGGGCCGTTCGTCCCGATTCATTCATTTGTCTAGCCTGTGGGGTTGAGGAGGGTTGAAGGGGGTAGTTGGGATTTTATACTTATTTTTCCCTTCCTCCTGGTGTTATTAGCAATTTTATCAATTTTCCTGTAAATACGGGGTAGTTGAGGGTTGGAGGGGGTAGTTGGGATTTTATGACTAATTGTTCCTCAATTTACATCTATGGTGTATGACGTGATATATTTCATTCATTTTTCCCCCACCACTTTTTGAGCCAATGCCGTTTCCCGCGTTTAAATCGGACCAATAGTAACGGAGATATAAGCTAAGGCCCTTTTGGCTTTGGTACTGCGCATGTTTTTTCTTTACGTATTCGTTATACGTCACATTTAAAATACATTACCGTTTCCCGCGTTTAAATCGGACCAATATTAACTTAGATATAGGCTAAAGCCCTTTTGACGTTTCTTCTGCACAGTATTTTTTGATATGTAATTATTTTACATTATATTTCAAATATAATTCCGTTTGACACACCCAAAACGGTCCATTAATTACGAAGATATATTATATTGAGGATTAAAAATGGCTACAAAAAGATAGCTAGTAGCGCCATCTGTTTGTTAGCGGCAGTACTACATCTTAGAGTTATGTAGAGTACTATATTTTTAGTTCGTAGCCATTTTTATCCTAATATTTAAAGTATGCCACGTGCCGCCATTTTTATCTGCGTCTCTTTCTGACACGCTGAATTTCCTATACCTCTCTCTCTAGCACGTTGAATTCCCCAGAGTGACAGTAGAACCAACTTACCTGATCTACTTCCAGGTCGGCTCTGGGTCAATTTGAACATCATAATCGTGATCAGCGACCTCGAAACTCCCTTTAACCTGATTTGGGCTAGTTCTGACTCTTATTTACAAAGTTCTTTGATCTTCCAAAGGCCGTCTCAAAAAATGCAGTTTTTGAATGCAAAAAATTTTTGGAATCGAATTCAAAAAACTCCATTCCGATTCGTCTAAGTCCGAAAAATTCCGAACTTTTTTGCTTCATTGCCTCGACTAATAGTTTTGCCGTTAAAGGACATGAAAAAATGTGCATGTAGGTTTTTCAAACATTACAGATTTTGATGACAAACAATGCATTTTAGTGCAAAATATTCAAGTGCAAAGTTGTAGAGTTGTCTTTGGGACGTTTTTGTGCTACGCCGCCTTTTTTTCACGTTCATGTTGGAAAAAATAAAAGTTCAAGAAAACCACACAAAAATATGCAATTTAAAATTGGTATGTATATTTCTTTTAATAAATAAATAAACATGTACTTCAGTTTTTAATATTTTCAAATGGGTCTATTTTTTACAAAAAAAAAAAAACCGAACCAGCGCACCGGAGGTTTCATCCAGCTAAAACTGAATTATTTCAGATTTTTTTCATTTTCACAAACATTATTAAATTTAGATACCTATTTTTATTGTATAAATATAGATAAATATCTTTCGGTATGAATTAATTCCTTCGACCTAAGAACTTCACCATAAGTCTAAAATTATAAAAAAAAAATAATATTTTAAAAAAATTGTTTTGGAATTTGCAAACAATGACCTTTCGTTTGATATAACACTTGATATAGTAACTCCACTTGGAGGGGTAAAAATGCGGGTTACAATTTTGAAAAATCGGGGAATGAAACGGGTACATTAAATACGAAAACATTAAAATTGTCCCCACCACTGGAAAATTTTCTTCTTTCCCCTTAACCATCGAAAATATCTCCTACTTTGGATCTATTACAGATGTCAACATTCCTTTTACATTCCTTAAGATATTCCATTACTATCAGTTTTTAAAGAAAATGAGTATAATTGTAAAATATTACACGGGGTAAAAAAGTATGATGTTTTTAGTACTTCGGTCAGAAAAATTCACTTTAACAATAAACACACGAACTATACGCAACACGAAATTTATGGACACAACGCTATGAAGAGATTTGGTCTTTTAACATTTTTCATTAGCTACTGAAGAAGTATTGTGAAATATAACAAAAGTGACCTGCAAAAATTAAAAAAAAGAAATATAACAATTGTGGTGCATGAATCCTTTAAAATGCCCAGTTTTTCAATCTGCTGTTATTGTTATTGTTACAACTATCCTCTTGTTAAATATATAAATCTATTTATCATTGTCTTGTTACGATACCAGGCACATAAATATTGAGTAAACAATAGGTTAATTTAATGGGTACTATTTTTGTCAGTTAAGATATAAACAGCAGGTTAAGTACATTCAAATTAAATTTAATTTATTTAAAATTGGCGAATTATAATGTCAGTCTTTCTGATTCTGATGAAGAAATAGAAAAAAGAAATGTTTTGAATGTAGTGTACAGACGACCGTAAATTATAAGACAACGAACAGATCACTTGAATTATTTGGACGACATTGATTCCGGCTAGATAAAAATAGTGTTCAAAATGTATAGCTGCAAATGGAGGATATGGTTAAATTTCATACGGAAAGGTACGTATTTATAAATTTATAATTTATAAACTCAAAATTTCATTTACATTTTTTAAGAAATCATGGTTGAATAAATATGAATTAAGAACTCATATCCATTTGCAATTTGTTTTACTAGCTCTCGAAGGGGGAGTTACCGTATTCGACCATCAATTCAGGTAGCCAGCGATAATGATGTCGAACTCGACCACGAGGTTCCGGTGAGGGGATTATCCTCTTTTCTAGGAATACTTTATTTAAGCAATTCAATACATATTTCTACATCAATAATAATTTAAGTTATTAACATGTTAAGTCATTTACTAGAAACTTATTTTTCAGATTTAGTACATACTAAAAAAAAACCCAAAAATTAGAAAGATTATATCCTATTTATTTAAACCACAATAAACAACAATAATAAACAATATAAAATAAAATAATTACAGGAGGGTAAACGACTTGCTCTACAGGTAGGTTCTACCATGTATTATATCAATATTAAAAATATCCATAATTATAGGAAAAACAAATATACAATACAATCTTAAAAACTAAGGTAAGTATTTAAAGCTAATAGATTTTACAAAAGAAAATCTCGATATTACACCTGATCTGTATGCATCTAATTGTTCATTTATAAAATTGGTTTTTTGTCTAATATTTTTTCGTCTTTTTTATTTCAAGAATTTGCACTTCTAATTTTTATATATGTTCCAGTTTGTACAGTCAGTAATATTTTCGTGAAAAGAAAAATATTGGGATGATTCGTATAGAATTCAGAATTGAACTTTGAGTGAAATGATTCACATGCTTTCGTTGTTCTGTACAAAAAATTATTAGAATTACACCAAATAGATGGTGGAAACAAGGCTAAATTTTCAATATAATTTTTATTAACATATACACGAAATTCTTTTCCTCAGAACAAATAAAATGTAGTTCTGTATTAAAAAAGTCTTTGGCTGCAGAAGGATCAAGCATGTACAGACCAAAAAATAATCTTAAATAATTGACAATTGATAATTGATTCTCGGTTCTTGTAGTCTGAAACTAGCCCTCGACTTTGAATTTTTGTAAACAAATTTTGGGTTAAATGAAACCTACAACCGACAATATTTGCTTGTTCCATTATTTCCATAGATGCCCGATGATTTGCGAGTTCAAAATCAACGACGATTTCTTTCGGATAAAAATTCAACTGTAATTCCTTACATTTTTAAACAATAGTTTCATGTAGTATCTTAAATGTTTCCAAACACTGCATTTACAAAGTATCCGTTCTTGAAACCGTGTGTAAAGTAAACTTAAGAAACATAAATTGGTAAAAGTAGAAAAAATTATAATGTCCTTGTCATCATTTAGACTCAATAGAAAAGGCATGCTCACCTTTATTTGTGATTATTTTTCGCATCTGTCAAAATTTATTCGCTGATAAACTCACCTTCCTACCTTTTCGAATAAACTACATCGTCCTCCTTAACAGCTCCTAAAATATAGGCAACACATCATACATGCACCGCTTATAGTAGTGAAGTAAAGCCGATTCCAAATAAAGTCAAAAAACTGTCACTAGATGGCGCTGCTGGCGGCGCTGCATCGAGGTTGGCGCGCGGACTAGTGAGCCAGCGTGGTGTATGTATGTGACGTAGTCATCAGATCCCTTACGGAGATAACCAAGAGTATTGGAACAGAATATATTTATTAGTTTATGCTAACGCTGCATCGAGGCCGGCGCGCGGACCAGCGTGTGTGACGTAGTCTCCAGATCCCTTACGGAGATAACCGTCTGTGGCGATGCGCCGTAGATCCTGCTTGCCAGCTTGTTGTGTGTATGTATATGTGTGTGTACTGTGTAGAAGAAACGTCAAAAGGGCCTTAGCCTATATCTCCGTTACTATTGGTCCGATTTAAACGCGGGAAACGGTAGTGTATTTTAAATGTGACGTATAATAAATACGTAAAGGAAAAATATGAGCAGTACGAAAACCAAAAAGGCCTTAGCTTATATCTCCATTACTATTGGTCCGATTTGAACGCGGGAAACGGCCGTCTATTTGATATCTACCAGATAATTAAGACGTATAAAAAAATCCTGCGGAGAAGAATCGTCGAAAGGGCCTTAGCTTATATCTCCGTTACTATTGGTCCGATTTAAACGCGGGAAACGGCAGTGTATTTTAAATATGACGTATAATAAATACGTAAAGAAAAAACATGCGCAGTACGAAAGCCAAAAGGACCGTAGTAAATATCTCCGTTACTATTGGTCAGATTTAAACGCGGGAAACGGCCGTCTATTTGAAATCAAGCATACGCTAAATGTCAAATTTAAATTTAAAATCTGACAGGTTAGTTTTAGTCATAGCTTCTACTGTAAAAAAATGTATAGATTTGGAAAAATATTTATTTTTGGCTTATTAAACTATTTGAGAAATAATCTGATCAAATATAACTCGACCATCGTTTACAACAAAACAAAACAAAACTATTTTTGGAAAAATAGAAAAAAATTATTCGCTCATAAACGAGGTCTTGTTATATTACGCCCGATTAAATTTAGATTTTTTATCGCACTTATCACCTCTGTTCTGTTTTTCGGAAGGTTTGGTAGAGTTTTTCGTCTGGCTTCATATAGATTTCGCCGAATTCGTTCTATATCATGAACATTGATGTTTCTGTCACCTTTTTCCAGTTCACTTCGGATCATCTTGTTAGGGTTTTCAGGAAAGCATCGTCATCGGCTTTCCGTTTAAGTGTATTACTAATAATTTGCCTCGAAATGGTAGCATCTACTCTATGTGAAGTTTCGCCGACTTTTTCTACAATTTTTGTTTCCTCTGTCGCCATTGCATTCACTTTTGTGGGACATTCCACCATCTAATCCTGCCGGTCTTACTAATATGCACTTTAGAAAACTTGAAATCATTTAAAACATGTAAATTTTGTCCTCGTTCACTCACAATTAAATAGGCACGTTTCATGGTATTATCGTAAAAAGTACTGAATTAAACTGAACATTTTCAAAAGTGCTTCAGTACATTAAAACAGATTCGATACCTACCTAATGATCTTATTACGGGTAATAAACTGCTGGTCGAATACGACCGTCCCCTAATCCCTAGAAGTGATATTTACTTGAAATTTTAAGTGTCGTGGTCGAGTTCGGTGGCAGCCCTCGAAGGACCAGTCTGATTAGCACATCAGACACATTATTTAACACAAAGAATCGATTATATTTATTTTTAAGGGTTATTTTCTCACGCATTTATTAAATTAAATGATAAAATGAATTTACACTTTTTTAACACAACGTGTAGAGCATAGCTCTAACTTATTATATTAACACTTATTAATTTGAAATCTCAGAATGTTCAATATGTAAGTAAAAAAGTTCTTGCCGTGAGACACATTCTCATCGGCGATCTAGTAGCCTAATCATAATAATTAAAATTGAAAAGCTCTAGCCGGGAGACGACTGTTCTTCCGAACGATCAAGAAGCTAATGAATATGTGGACAATAATTTGGCGCGATATCCATATTCGGATGCAACTGCGATTGTCGCTCTCTACGAGAATGATATATAGAAAGAGATGAGTATTAGTTTTTCAACGGTTTTGTCTAGACATAATTTTTTTGGTATAGCTGTACCATTTTAGATCACGCAATAAATGACGTGGACAGATATTTGATGAAATTTGTTGATTTGGAATCTATTTTTACATTTCAGAATGATAAATTGTAAAGTGGTGATCAAAAGTATGAACCGAAATAATAAATATATTAATTTTAAAAGAAATAGAAATTAGTTTGTAAATTCTGGATAATATTCCAGTGAAATTTATCCAATGGTGTAACTCAACTGCAACAATTACTTATAACATTGCGGTTCTACGCAACTGGCAATATGCTAGTCACTATAGTCAATATATTAGTATCACAATGAATGAAGAACAAATAATTATACAACAGGGATTTTACAGAATATCTTACTTTCCAAGATATTATTAGCTGTACATTATACTCATGTAAGAATTCAGTCACCGGGAGGACCAAATGAGGAAAATTTTCGCAATTGCAAAGGCTACTTTTTACTGAATGTACAAGTTGCTTGTGACTATCAATTGAAATTCGGAAATATCGTGTAATAAGATACTAAGGCCTTTACAGAATCTACAAACAGAAACAAAACGTCAATATAATGAATCACAAAATCGTACGAGAAACGTACTAGAACGCACATTTGGTGTTTGGAAAAGGCGATTTCCAGTTCTAGATTAAGGAATGCGATAGAAGACAACTTCTGTCAAGATGTAGTAGTTGCAACAGCCATCCTACATAATATAGCCATTGAGGCCCGTATAATAGTACCTAAAGTAGATGAAAATATTTTACAATATACTAATGATGTTGTACCGCAAAATAATTATCAAAATCTTGATGAAAATGAAACAGTACGTAATAATTACTTTTTTCTCTTATTGTAATATGAAAACACTAAATATTGAATTTATAAAAAGTAGGTACATAAGTTCATTAATTTATTAAATACTTTCTTGTTTATTTCAGTTTTGAAATATTTAAATATAGTATTATATTTAAGTTCAATAAAAATATTATTTGTTTAGCGTAAAAATTGTGAAAACCGCAAATAATAAAAATATTATGATTAATAAACTGAAACTAAATGCAGACTTGCAAATTTAAGCAAAAAAATTATAATATTTTTTACATGGAAACTGATCAATATTGTTAAACCTAATTTTGGCTTACACTCATCAAATTAATTATACAATACACAAAAATATGAATATTTTTCAAACATTTCCAACGAAACTAATTACAATTATATTTCACAATCTCCTTCTCATGATTACATAATGACACACATGTAGTTTCCATTACTTTATATATTCGAGTCCACAATGTTTAAAGATACACCTAAATTTTTGTTAAATACCCACAACCCCGCCTATGTCTTACAATTACAATTACAAATTACAATTTACCAATATTATTTCTTTATTTGTCAATGAATTGAG
The DNA here is from genome assembly GCA_963243735.1 of Neocrepidodera transversa. Taxonomy (NCBI): domain Eukaryota; kingdom Metazoa; phylum Arthropoda; class Insecta; order Coleoptera; family Chrysomelidae; genus Neocrepidodera; species Neocrepidodera transversa. The sequence continues at coordinate 19,693,328 of OY725350.1, forward strand.
ATCCGATTTTTACTTTCAATAATTTTAAAATATTTACTTGCTAAATTAATTAAAAGTTCTATTTCATTGTTTGTTATATTTGCCGAACATTGTTTCTCCTTATTACAGATATCCATTGCAAAAATTTTACAAATAAATTTTGTCTACAAGCATTGTTTTGACACTTCATAACGAATTAACCTCACTTTTCAACACACATGGTAGCCAATTTTCACACAAAAGATACAACTGGAAACTTAACCTATTAGTAACTAACAATCACCTAAATTTTGTTTGAAAAACGTAGTCACACTTAACAATTACTTTACCAGATATATTACAGTTATGATACTGGTAAATAACAGTAACATTAACAGCCGATTGAAAAACTGGGCATAGTAACATAAGTAACCGTAATGATTTAAACAGTCCTATAGCCACGAGGATCTGTTTATGACAAAAAGTTTCTCTTCTGTCAGTCGAAATTCAAATTTTAAGAAAAAACTGATTTTATTCTACATTTTTATTAAAATTAAAATGTTTAGGGCCCTTCTTCCTATTTTTTTTACTTTTCCCATCTTTCCCCATCATTTACGTGTTTTTTTGTTTTTTTATTCGTTTATTTATGAATTTTTTCGATTTTTTTTTATTTTTTTTTATGTTTTTCGATTTTTTCTAATTTACTCGCGTTTTTCGATCTTTCCCGGTTTTATCCCCTTTTTTTCATTTATTCCAAATTTTTCCAGTTTCTTGCGGTTTTTTACAGTTTATTACGGTTTTTTACTATTGTTCACGATTTTTTAAGATGTTTTACCATTTTTTACAAAATTTTATGACTTTTTACCAGTTTTTTACGACTTTTTACCAGTTTTCTACGATTGTTTTACGATTTTTTACAGGTTTTACCATTTTTTACGATGTTTTAACATTTTTACGATTTTTTACATTTTTCACGGTATTTTAAGATTGTTTCATTTTTTTCTTTCTCAATTTTTTAAATTATTTACGAAATTTAACGACTTTTGCCTGTTTTTTACGGCTTTTTTACGAATTTTTACGATTTTTTACCATTTTACGATTTTTTACGTTTTTTACAATTTTGTACGTTTTTTTTTAAGATTCTTTACCATTTTTTACGATTTTTACGTTTTTTTATGATTATTTGCGATTTTTTAAGATTTTTTCATTTTTTCTCTTTCTCCATTTTTTAAATTATTTACGAAATTTTAAGACTTTTTGCCTCTATTTACGATTTTTTTACGTTTTTAACAATTTTCTTACGTTTTTTCCATTTTTTCTCTTTCTTAATTTTTCTAAATTATTTACGAAATTTTACGACTTTTTGCATGTTTTTTACGGGTTTTTTACGATTTACAGTTTTTTACGATTATTTATGATTTTTCACGATTTTTTAAGATTCTTCCATTTTTTTTTTATTTTTTAAATTATTTACGAAATTTTACTACTTTTTGAGTGTTTTTTTACGTTTTTTTACAATTATTTCTACTGTTTTTTTAAGATTTTTAACTTTTTTACGTTTTTTTTCTATTTTTTAATTCTTTAAATTATTTACAAAATTTTACGACTTTTTGCCTGTTTTTTACGGTTTTTTTTTACGTTTTTTTTACAGTTCTTTACGGTTTTTTACGATTTTTCACGATTTTTCTCAATTTTTCACGATTTTTACGATTTTTTCCATTTTTCTCTTTCTCAATTATTAAAATTATTTACGAAATTTTACAATTTTTTGTCTGTTTTTACGATTTTTTTAAAAATGTTTACGATTTTTTACGATCTTTCACGATTTTTTACGATTTTTCCACTTTTTTTTCCCTTTCTGATTTTTTTAGATTATTTAAAATTTTACGACTTTTTGCCTGTTTTTTACGATTTTTTTACAATTTTTTACAATTTTTTACGATTTTTTACTGATTTTTACGATGTTTTACGATATTTTACGATTTTTCACAATTTTTCACGATTTTTTACGATCGTAAAACTTGGCAAATTAATTTTATAAAAATTAGAACATGAAAAAAAACTTTCGATATTTTAAAAAATGGCAAAGATATAATTTTTTTTTTGATATTTCAACACCCTCCAGTTTCACTCCTGTAGGTCGGATAAAAAATACAAATTAATTTTATAATAATAATAAGCTTAAAGACCTGTTACAATATTTTCAAAAATTGCTGATAAGAATTTTTTAAAATTTCAACCCCCTCCAGTTCCACCCATGAAGGCCAAATCGAAAAAAAGGTTTAAACGAATTAATTTTCTAATAATTAGAACATTAAAAAAGTCTTGTAACCTGTTTCAAAAAATTTTTATGATTTTAATACTTCCGGTCCGGAACAAATATTTACATCAGGAATTTTAGGGCAGTTAAATACAATTATAAATTGTATAAAATAAATAAAATTTTAATTTGTATTAAATTTCTAAGAAATAAATTCATTATAAAAATAATAAATTTTATTTTTTACAAACGACTTTTCAAAAAATAATATATAAAATATGCTTAAAATATATCTAAGTAAATCACACGAATGACGAACACACAAGGCAAAATACTTAAAAATGTGCGTAAAAAGGCTGCTTGCTTCACCACTTTATACCAATATTTAATTGTCTCAGTTTTAAGGCTGTTCCAAAAACTTTGTCCCATATCGTACTACTTATCCCAAAACCTAAAAAAAATAAATGGAATGTAAAAGATATATTATTATATAGTCTATACGAAGTCAATTAGAACCGATTAAAAATTAAATATCTACCAACCGTCGGCAGCTTCTTTGTAAAGCATGGGCGGCGTGATATAATTTATTTTCTATAATAATTTAATTTTTTATATACCTACACGGATATTTTTTTATTAGTACTATAGAGTAATGCTAAAAAAATCGGTTGTGTCGCCCCAAAATTTTCCCGACGAGTATCCAGGGACGAATAATTTTTTAGATATTTAATGTTAATGTTTAAACCATTGACATTTTTATTTTTGACAGATGACAGTTGTAGAAATAATGTTAACTATTTTGAATGGAGTTTTTCAAGAAAAAAAAAACCGAAAAAAAAACTGGAAAAATCTAATAAAAAAATCGGAACAAATGGAAAAAGTACTATAATTGAAAACAATCGAATAAAATTGACAGGTATTTTAAAAACCCAAATAATAGCAACAAAATCGATAAAAATCGATAAAAATCCAATAAAATCAAATACAATCGCCAAAAATCATAAAACACCAAATGAAATCGATAAAAATGTAAAAAATATACAAAAAATAAATACAAAAATACAAATACAAAACAAAAAAATCGAATAAAATTGACAAAAACCTTAAAAACCCAAAATAAAAGCGACAAAATTTATAAAAATCGAATAAAATCATATAAAATCGAAAAAAAAAATCTAAAAAATCGAAAAAAATCGAAAAACTCAAAAAAAAAATCTAAACAAAATCAATAAAATCAAAGAAATCAAATACAATCGACCAAAATGGTAAAAAAACAAATAAAATCGACAAAATCGAGAAAAATTGAAAAAACCAAATAGTGAGATCGAACATGCGTAAAAACATTAAATTCTGACAAAATCGATAAAAATCAAATACGATGGAAAAAAAATAAAATCTACAAAAATGGATAAAGTATAAAAAAAATCGAAAAAGTTGAAAAAAAATCGGAGCAAATTGAAACAAAATTGGATAAAATTAAAAAACATCGAAAAAAAATGAAAAGAATGAAATAAATTAAAAAAAATAATCGAAAATATCGGATAAAATCGAAAAAAATTGGAACAAATTGAAAATAGTCGAAAATTAAATAGGTTCCCAAAAAATCGTATAAAATCGAAAAAAAATTAAGAAAAATCGACACAAATTGAAAAAAATGTTTATAAAACCGAAAAAATCAAATTTAATTGAATAAAGAAAGAATAAAAAAAATTGAAAAAACCCGAAAAATAACTGAAAAAAAGTCAAATACAATAGAAAAAAATCGGATAAGTCGAAAAAAAATCGGAATACTTTTTCAGATATTTATTGTTAAAGTTTCAAATTTTGACATTTTTTTTTGACAGGTGACAGTTGGAAAAATAATTTTGACTGTTCTGATTAGGGTTTTTCAAGGGCTTTCAAATGACATATTGCAAGTTAAGTTCTGTTACATATTGCATCTGTCATTTTTTGATAGTGACACTTCCGTTTGACAGATGTAGTACAAAAACTAACTGGTTCTTCCGACGGGTAACCCAAACCCACATTCCAAATTTCAGCTCAATCGGATTAAACGTGTGGCCTCTATCTTGGAAGTATACACACAGACAGACAGACAGGCAGACAGGCAGACAGGCAGACAGGCAGACAGGCAGACAGGCAGACAGGCAGACAGGCAGACAGGCAGACAGACTTCCATCTGGAAACGGTCTTAATCATCTCAGGTGACCTCAAAATGGAAATTTCCATCTTTATTTCGAAATTTTCTTTTAGCTCGTTCACAATACTTTCCTTTCTCGGAGGTGGGTCGGGAAATTAAAAACACCAGTTTGTCCTGCCATGATAATTTAATAAAAAGTTAAGATTCGTTATCCAAATTTTCAGAGCTTCAATCTGAATTTGGTATTATAATAATGGAGTCAATGGAAGGTAAAATACAATACGTATTTTGTTTTATTCCACATTGTCCGTTTTCTTTATCAGAAACATTCAAGAAAAGGTCTCCACAACGCCATCTTGATTAAATATCAACAAGAAAATAATTTAGAAAAACATGACACTAATGCAAACCACTCGCTAAAATTTGCAGAATAAACTAATTTAATAAATCCTAACCCAAGCCGCAGCACTGACAATTCACTTGAAAATGTAAACGCAGGTGTTCACAGCGGACCAGAAATTTTTTGACCGTCGTATTTTGTTTGTGTGTCCAAGTTATATTATTTGTTCGACTAGATGCTGATAAGAAATTCATCCAAGGTATAATTTTATATGGGGGGTTTTATGAGTACATGAGTCTGTTTTTTAGCTGCTCGGATTGACTTCGTTAGACTATACTATAGCTGATCATACACTATAATATAAGCAGTAAGAAAATAAGTATATTTATTATTATTAATATTATTACCGTTGTCATGGTGAGCGAAATGATGTTGATTGTGATATCTTTTCAAGTGATAAAAATAGCTTTTTTCATTAGGTGCTCCATGATGTAAATAAAAATGGATCATGTCGTAAGTTACATAACCTAAAACAGAAAAAAATATTATGTTAAAAATTGTAACCAATATTATAATAAATAAAAAATGTTTGATTAATAATAAACTTACATACTTTTATTATTAAAAATGCAAAAACAAAAATGTTTTATTGCAACAACCAATTACCATTATCTTGGAATTTTAAAATAAAACTTTAAGTTTAGGTATACAGAATTGTTTATTTGTTTGTTTGTTGATTAGTTTAATTAGAAAATTATCATATATTGTTTTCTAACTGATAAGAACATAAAATATTAGTATTTTATATTGTTAATGAGTATATAGAGTGTTCATGCGTTTATTAAAGACATTATTTAAAACAATTTTTTTTTAGTCACCCGTTCTTATAAAAAAAATTATATATTTAAAAATAAAATGTAAAAGAACTAGCAACATCGCTTTATCTGTTACATTCCTCGTAACTGATAAAAAATTAGGGATCCACAAAATTTGATAATTGCAATGACTTACTTATCAAATCACAATGCATTGATCGATTTATGGTGAAACTCGCGTTAATATCTAGAATGTTTGTGTTAAACTAAAGAAAACAAGTGATAGAATTCATCGTAATTATGTGTGTGTAAAATGAAAATAGTTAGTTATTTTATGTGATAAATGTAAGTAAAACTTTTTTTGCTGGAAATTTATAACGCAGAACGTAAAGGGCGGAAACCCTGTATACCTATATGCAAGTACCTATACAGGGTGAGTTACGAGGAACTGTACACAATACTACTATAAACATTAGTAAATGTCTTTTTCTTATGTTTTTTATATACAGGGTGGATTATGGATCTTGATCAAAACAATGTTTGGTCATATTTTTTCAATGATTAAGTCGATTTGTTTATTATTTGGTAAAAGTGTGTATTGGTGTTTGGCAACTAACTGACATAGTCAGAATAAAAAAATTCCAGGACCGGCTTTGCGAAAATTTCCAATATTTTACCCTATGCAGGGTGAGTCATGAGGAACTGTACATACTCCTACCTCGTATTGAGACCCCCTATGGGTGTTTGCTCCCATTGTTTAATAATATACAGGGGGAGTGGTGAATTTTGACTGAATTTTTTTTTGCTTATAACTTTTGAACGATAAATTCGATTCACCTTAGAAAAAAATCAGGTCCGGTCTTAAAAAATTAGTTTTTTTCATATAAAACATTTCACCTGTATGTGGTTTTCGAAAACTATAATAAGTATTTTACAAATTACACAAATAGACAACAAAAATGGTGAATTTATATTTTTCCCCACACGATTACTCAATTTATAATAAAAATAGTTTAACAAAATGAACCATAGATTTCTAAAATATAACTTTTCTTCCGAAAATTTGATTTTTTGTACAAACAATCAAAAAACATTCGAAACATCGAAAAAAAAATCAGGAAAAAATCTAAACACAATTGAATTAAAAAAAATAAAAAAAAAATCGAAAAACATCTGGAAAAAAAAACAAAGAACTGAATAAAAACCCCGAAAATAAATAAAAATCGATCAATATCGAATAATCTGAAATAGCCGGAAAAAATTGTAAAAAATAGAGAAAAAAACAAAAAAATTGAAACAAATTTGGAAAAAATCAGAAAAAAATAAGTCAAAAAAATCAGAAAAAAAAAAGAAAAAAAAAGGAAAAAACCGAAAAATAAATAAAATCGATGTATATATCAATATCGAAAAAATCTGAAAATTCGAAAGGAAAAAAACCGAAAAAACAAAGACGAAAATATCGGAACAAATCGAAAAAATTCAAAAAACCGAAAAATAAATAGAAATCGATCAATATATCAATATCAAAAAATCTGAATGTCTGAAAAACTTGGAAAAATTGAAAAAAAAAACAAATTAAACCAAACAAAGTTGGAAAAAAATAAGAAAACTCAAAAAAAAATTGAAAAAAATCAGAAAAAATAAAAAAAATGGAAAATAATCAGAAAAAATTGAAACAAAATTTTGAAATATAGAAACAAAATTGGAAACAATGAAAAAAAAATCAAAAAAGTAAAAAAAATAAAAAAAAAATCAGAAAAAATTGAAAATGAATGAAAATCGATCAATATGTGAATATTGAAAAATCTGAAACAATCGGAAAAATAAATAAAAAAACGAAAAAATTAGCCAAAGACAAAAAAGTTGATAAAACCAAAAGAACTTAAAAAAACAAAATTAGAAAAATAAAAAAAAATCTAAAAATTTGATACAATCGGAAATAATTGGAAAAATCGAAAAAAGTACACAAATAGACAACAAAAATGGCGTATTAATTTTTTTCCCCACACGGTTACTCAAATTAAAAGTTTAACAAAATGAACCATAGATTTCGAAAATATAACTTTTCTTGCAAAAATTTAATTTTTGTACAAAAATTTAATTTTAAATTACTAGTGCAACCACAGCTACATTTTACTTTCCCGGACCCATCAAAGGGAAAGTGCGGTTAACGAGCAAAAAAAAAAATTGAGATATCGATGGAAATATCCATTTTGAGGTCTCCCAAGAAGATTGAAACCCTTTCTAGCGTATGGTCTGTCTGTGTGTCTGTGTGTATGTGTGTCTGTGTGTCTGCGTGTAATCTTCCACGATAACTGCCGAACCGTTTGACCAATCAAGCTGAAATTTGGTATGGAGAGTCGGTGTGTGCCTAGAATTCGACCATTAGATTTTGGTTTAAATTGGTACAGTAGAAGGTCCTCAAGAACGACATTGATTAAATACACATGTAACGATTTTTACTTTTTTTAAATTTTAAGGACAAACAATACACTTTAGTGCAAAATGTTGCAGTACAAAGTTTTAGAGCATAAAATTCCCTATAACTTTTATATCAAACTTTTTTCAGAATTTCCAAGAGTTGCGCCACTAGAGGGCGCGTAAAAAATGTGCATGTAGGTTTTCTCTAGTTTTTCTTGATTTTGAGGACAAACAATACACTTTAGTGCAAAATGATGTAGTACAATGTTTTAGAGAATAAAATTCCCAACAACTTTTGTATTAAGCTTTTTCCAGAGTTTCCAATAGTTGCGCCACTAGTGGGCGCTTAAAAAATGTGCATGTATGTTTTCTCTAGTTTTTCTTGATTTTGAGGACAAATAATACACTTTGGTGCAAAATGTTATAGTACAAAGTTTTAGAGCATAAAATTCCCTACAACTCTTGTCTCAAACTTTTTCTAGAATTTCCAATAGTTGCGCCACTAGTGGGCGCGTAAAAAATCTGCATGTAGGTTTTCTCTAGTTTTTCTTGATTTTGAGGACAAAAAGTACACTTTAGTGCAAAATGTTGTTGTACAAAGTTTTAGAGCATAAAATTCCCTACAACTTTTGTCTAAAACTTGTTCTATAATTTCCAATAGTTGCGCCACTAGAGAGCTCGTAAAAAAAAGTGCATGTAGGTTTTCTCTACTTTTTCTTGATTTTGAGGACAAACAATGCATTTTAGTGCAAAATTTTCTTGTGCAAAGTTGTAAAGTATCAAATTTTCTTTGTTTAACTTTTGATCGAATTCATTTTTTTAAAATTGGAGGTAAATTATGTTCTTTAGTCCAAAATGTTTTAGCATAAAATTCCCTACAACTATTGTATGAAAATTTTTCCCGAATTCTCAATAGTTTTCACATATAATTTTAGGAAATCCGAATTGTAGCAGTGTGACATACAACGTGCGCATGCGCAGTTTATGTCATTATCAACCAATTTATTTACATTTTTAAGAAAATTTAATAATACACAAGAATTGACAACACAAAAAAACTAGAACGACATAAATCACTACAGAAATATAATTAAGGCGGATGTTTTAGTATTATTTAAAACAACTTGTACCTTTTGTACAAAAACTAAATTTTTCCAAGAAAAGCTATATTTTTTTAAATCAATGATTAATTTTGCTAAACTTTTAATTTATTGTCAAATATGTTTTTATTAGAAATTTAGTAATCGTGTGGGGGAAAAATAAATACGCCATTTTTGTTGTCTATTTGTGTACTTTGTAAAAGACTTATTACAGTTTTCAAAAACCATACACATGGTGAAATTTTTTACATGAAAAAAACGAACTAATTTTTTAAGACCGGACCTGATTTTTTTCTAGCATTAGTAAATCAGTTAATTGGGTGGTAGTAGTGTAACGTTTTACCAAAATATGAGACAAATCGAACTTACTGTTTAAAAGTTATGAGCAAAAAAAAATTCATTCAAAATTTAAAACTCCCCTCTGTATATTATTAAACAATGGGAGCAGACACCTTTTAATAGTCATTTGATATTCCCCATAGGGACCTCAATACGAGGTAGGAATATGTACAGTTCCTCATGACTCACCCTGTATATGATTTCTGTAAAATCTGTTATGATTTTTCCAGAGGACATACATAAACAGTTAAACCTGGATGTTTAAAATTTTTGTTACACTTGCCTTACATTTTTAATTAACGATTAACTTTCAAGTCAAATTGAAAATTGGCAATAATGAAATATCTTACTGTATAATGTGCTCCAGTATAGTAAATACCAGAGTTTGAATCATTTTACAGGGCCGTATTTAATAATCTATCATATCTGGTTCATGTCAAAAATTCACCTTGTATGTAACTTTTTCCACCCACAATGGACTGAAATCGGATTAAAAAATTTTTGTATTAGCCTAGTTTTCTCATTTGTTTGAGGGAAAATCACGTTTTGGTTAAGATTCATAATCCAACCTGTATATAAATAAAGAAAAGAAGAAGACATTTTTTAATGGTTAAGGTGCTTCTGCTTATGGTAAACGTATGTACAATTCTTCATGAATCAACCTGTATATTGTATTGTATTTCATGTAAGATGCATTTTAAAATTCCAAATAAAATTGTTCATATTGCAATATAGTTTTACTGACCAGCAATTCCTCCAGCTAATACTAATAATATCATTGATTCGGGAAGTAAAAGAGCAGCTATTTTATATAGAGTGTAAGTTATTATTGCAGCTGGAAATGGTGGAAAAACCAGTCGTTTGGAGTCGAATGGTACCTAAAAAAATAAATAGCTAATAAGAAATGTGATTTAAATGAATAAAATAAAATTTATTTTTAAACACTACATTTTTCATTTACATATTATTCGTAAATTCTAATTTCTTAAGTAGTGTCCAACTACTTATTTCTTTATTGATATATAATAATATTATTTTCAATAAAACATTGCCTCCTTTGTACACCTTTTCTAAAAACTTTTTTTTTATTTGGGGTGTTTAATTTTACACATATTTCTTTTTGGAAATCTAATAAAATATTTATGAAATTAAAAATACCTGGATGATGTTGGTAAAATAAATCATAATTAATTATAAGAGTCAACAATTTTTTCTGATCATTTTTTGTTAATTCTGATTATTTTTAACAGTTAGGATTTCTTTTATGATCGTTTTTGGACTACAAGGATCAATTTTTGTTAATTTTTATCACTCAAGAATTATTCTGATCATTTTTTAATCTTCAGGATCATTTTTTGTTAATTCTGATTTTTTGGATTTCAAGGATCATTTTTTGTTCATTCAAATTATTTTTAAGAGTCAACAATTCTTTTATGATCACTTTTTGAACCTTCGGGATCATTTTTTGTTAATTCTGATTATTTTTAACAGGTAAAAATTATTTTATGATCGTTTTTGGACTTCAAGGATCAATTTGTTGTTAATTTTTGTCACTCAAGAATTATTCTCATCATTTTTGAATCTTCTGGATCACTTTTTGTTCATTCTAATTATTTTTAAGAGTCAACAATTATTTTCTGATGAATTCAGGATTTTCGGGATCATTTTTTATTAATTTTGATTAATTTTAACAGTCGATAATTATTTTTAGTACTGCAGGATCATTTTTTGTTAATTTTTACAACTCAAGAATTATTCTAATTATTTTTGAATCTTCAGGATCATTTTTTGTTAATTCTGATTTTTTGTTAATTTTTACAACTCAAGAATTATTCTAATCATTTTTGTACTTCAAGGATCATTTTTTGTTAATTTTTACAACTCAAGAATTATTCTTATCATTTTTGAATCTTCAGGATCATTTTTTGTTAATTCTAATTATTTTTTGAACCTTCGGGTTCATTTTTTGTTAATTCTGATTATTTTTAAGAGTCAACAATTATTTTCTGATGAATTCAGGATTTTCGGGATCATTTTTTATTAATTTTGATTAATTTTAACAGTCGATAATTATTTTCTGATCATTTTTGGAACTACAGGATCATTTTTTGTTAATTTTTACAATTCAAGAATTATTCTAATCATTTTTGAATCTTCAGGATCATTTTTTGTTATTTCTGATTTTTTGGACTTCAAGGATAATTTTTTGTTCATTCAAATCATTTTTAACAGACAAGAATTATTTTATGATAGTTTTTGGACTTCAAGGATCAATTTGTTGTTAATTTTTAGCACTCAAGAGTTATTCTGATCATTCAAATTATTTTAAGAGTCAACAATTTTTTATGATCATTTTTTGAACCTTCGGGATCATTTTTTGTTAATTCTGGTTGTTTTTAACAGTCAAAAATTATTTTACGATCGTTTTTGGACTTTAAGGATCAATTTTTGTTAATTTTTAACACTCATTCTGATCATTTTTGAATGTTCTGGATCATTTTTTGTTCATTCTACTTATTTTTAAGAGTCAACAATTTTTTCTGATCATTTTTTGTTAACTTTAATTATTTTTAACAGTCAGGAATTAATTAATTATCGTTTTTGGACCTTAAGGATCATTTTTTGTGAATTTATAATAATAAAGAAATATTCTGATACTTGTTGAATCTTCAGGATCATTTTTTGTTAATTCAAATTATTTTTAAGAGTCAACAATTATTTTCTGATCAATTCTGGATTTTCGGGATCATTTTTTGGTTAATTTTTTGTTAATTCTGATTATTTTTGACAGTCGATAATTATTTTCTTATCGTTTTTGGACTTTAAGGATCATTTTTTGTTAATTTTTACAACTCAAGAATTATTCTTATCATTTTTGAATCTTCAGGATCATTTTTTGTTAATTCTAATTATTTTTAAGAGTCAACAATTCTTTTATGATCATTATTTGAACCTTCGGGATCCTTTTTTATGAATTCTGATTATTTTTAACAGTCAAAAATTATTTTATGATCATTTTGGACATTAAGGATCAATTTTTGTTAAATTTTAACACTCATTCTAATCATTTTTGGATCTTCTGGATCATTTTTTGTTAATTCTAATTATTTTTAAGAGTCAACAATTCTTTTATGATCATTTTTTGAACCTTCGGGATCATTTTTTGTTAATTCTGGTTATTTTTAACTGTCCAAAATTATTTTATGATCGTTTTTGGATTTCAAGGATCCATTTTTGTTAATTTTTAACACTCATTCTGATCATTTTTGAATCTTCTGGATCATTTTTTGTTAATTCTAATTATTTTTAAGAGTCAACAATTTTTTCTGATCATTTTTTGTTAAGTTTGATTATTTTTAACAGTCAGGAATTATTTAATTTTCGTTTTTGGACTTCAAGGATAAATTTTTGTGAATTTGTTACAATAAAGAATTATTCTGATACTTTTTGAATCTTCAGGATCATTTTTTGTTAATTCTAATTATTTTTAAGAGTCAACAATTATTTTCTGATGAATTCAGGATTTTCGGGATCATTTTTTATTAATTTTGATTAATTTCAACAGTCGATAATTATTTTCTGATCATTTTTGGAACTACAGGATCATTTTTTGTTAATTTTTACAATTCAAGAATTATTCTGATCATTTTTGAATCTTCAGGATCATTTTTTGTTAATTCTGATTTTTTGGATTTCAAGGATCATTTTTTGTTCATTCAAATTATTTTTAAGAGTCAACAATTCTTTTATGATCATTTTTTGAACCTTCGGGATCATTTTTTGTGAATTCTGATTATTTTTAACAGTCAAAAATTATTTTAGGATCGTTTTTGAACTTTAAGGATCAATTTTTGTTAATTTTTAACACTCATTCTGATCATTTTTGAATCTTCTGGATCATTTTTTGTTAATTCTAATTATTTTTAACAGTTAGGATTTCTTTTATGATCGTTTTTGAACTTCAAGGATCAATTTTTGTAAATTTTTAACATTCAAGAATTTTTCTGATTATTTTTTCAGTATCATTCTTTGTTAATTATAATTATATTTTGAACCTTCGGGATCATTTTTTGTTAATTCTGATTATTTTTAATAGTCGAGAATTATTTAATGATCGTTTTTGGACTTCAAGGATCAATTTGTTGTTAATTTTTATCACTCAAGAATTATTCTGATCATTTTTGAATCTTCTTGATCACTTTTTGTTCACTCTAATTATTTTTAATAGTCAACAATTATTTTCTGATGAATTCGGGATTTTCGGAATCATTTTTTATTAATTTTGATTAATTTTAATAGTCGATAATTATTTTCTGATCATTTTTGGAACTACAGGATCATTTTTTGTTAATTTTTACAACTCAAGATTTATTCTAATTATTTTTGAATCTTCAGGATCATTTTTTGTTAATTCTGATTTTTTGCACTTCAAGGATCATTTTTTGTTCATTCAAATTATTTTTAAGAGTCAACAATTCTTTTATGATCATTTTTTGAACCTTCGGGATCATTTTTTGTGAATTCTGATTATTTTTAACAGTCAAAAATTATTTTAGGATCGTTTTTGAACTTTAAGGATCAATTTTTGTTAATTTTTAACACTCATTCTGATCATTTTTGAATGTTCTGGATCATTTTTTGTTAATTCTAATTATTTTTAAGTGTCAACAATTCTTTTATGATTATTATTTGAACCTTCGGGATCCTTTTTTATGAATTCTGATTATTTTTAACAGTCAAAAATTATTTTATGATCGTTTTTGGACTTTAAGGATCAATTTTTGTTCAATTTTAACACTCATTCTGATCATTTTTGGATCTTCTGGTTCATTTTTTGTTAATTCTAATTATTTTTAAGAGTCAATGATTTTTTCTGATCATTTTTTGTTAACTTTAATTATTTTTAACAGTCAGGAATTAATTAATTTTCGTTTTTAGACTTCAAGGATCATTTTTTGTGAATTTGTAACAATAAAGAATTATTCTGATAGTTTTTAATCTTCAGGATCATTTTTTGTTAATTCAAATTATTTTTAAGAGTCAAAAATTATTTTCTGATCAATTCTGGATTTTCGGGATCATTTTTTTTTAATTCTGATTATTTTTGATAGTCGATAATTATTTTCTTATCGTTCTTGGACTTCAAGGATCAATTTTTATTAATTTTTATCACTCAAGAATTATTCTGATCATTTTTGAATCTTCAGGATCATTTTTTGTTAATTCTGATTTTTTGGACTTCAAGGATCATTTTTTGTTCATTCAAATTATTTTTAAGAGTCAACAATTCTTTTATGATCATTTTTTGAACCTTCGGGATCATTTTTTGTTAATTCTGATTATTTTTGACAGTCAAAAATTATTTTATAATTGTTTTTGAACTTCAATAATTAATTTTTGTTAACTTTTAACACCCATTCTGATCAGTTTTGGATCTTGTGGATCATTTTTTGTTAATTCTAATTATTTTTAAGAGTCAACAATGTTTTCTGATCATTTTTTGTTAACTTTGATTATTTTTAACAGTCAGGAATTATTTAATTATCGTTTTTGGACTTCAAAGGTCAATTTTTGTGAATTTGTAACAATAAAGAATTATTCTGATACTTTTTGAATCTTCAGGATCATTTTTTGTTAATTCTAATTATTTTTAAGAGTCAAAAATTGTTTTATGACCAATTCTGGATTTTCGGGATCATTTTTTGTTAATTCTGATTATTTTTGACAGTCGATAATTATTTTCTTATCGTTTTTGGACTTCAAGGATCAATTTTTGTTAATTTTTATCACTCAACAATTATTCTGATTATTTTTGAATCTTCTGGATTACTTTTTGTTCATTCTAATTATTTTTAAGAGTCATCAATTATTTTCTGATAAATTCACGATTTTCGGGATCATTTTTTATTAATTTTGATTAATTTTAACAGTCGATAATTATTTTTTGATCATTTTTGGAACTACAGGATCATTTTTTGTTAATTTTTACAACTCAAGAATAATTCTAATCATTTTTGAATCTTCAGGATCATTTTTTGTTAATTCTGATTTTTATTCGCCAAAACTCAAATTTAAAAATGGACACACTGTATAAAGAAGAACAAAAAAAATTATTATTGGGTATTTTGTACTTAAAGCCCGCGCGGGTATTAGGGCTGTCTAGTTATACATATAATGTGGCGTGAAAAACGTTCTAAAAA
Source organism: Neocrepidodera transversa (assembly GCA_963243735.1). Classification (NCBI taxonomy): domain Eukaryota; kingdom Metazoa; phylum Arthropoda; class Insecta; order Coleoptera; family Chrysomelidae; genus Neocrepidodera; species Neocrepidodera transversa. The sequence goes on from OY725350.1 coordinate 19,708,901, forward strand.
TTTGAACTAGTCAACAAGTGAGTTTTCTGCGAAAAATGGTTAGAAGGGTAAGAGAAATATGAGCGATGGCTCATTCGACGCGAATTACAATTCTGAGAAATTTGTCATGTCGATTTTTTTCTGCAAATAAAAATTCTAATTGTTATTAACAAAAAACGAAAAAGAAAAAAAACCATTTTATTTTTTTATAATTTTAATTTGTTGCTGTGATTACGCCACTTCTATAGTGAGTACCGCATCAAAAATAATATTTTTAAAGCACTAAATATAAATTTATAAATTTGAAAAAAATATGGTATCATTTGAATACTTGAAAAAAGTCAGTCCCGTTAGAAAAAAAATTTTAAATGCATATCTCTGTCTTCATTGAAAGCTGGATAATTGTTTAAATAATCACCGTAAAAATTTGTTGCCTCTTGTAGTAATTTATATGAGTGTACTCAATAAAATGATGCCATAAAATTATTTAAAATTTGTTTATATTGTTTAAAACGAGTTTTCTAAGTTAACAAATAATGGACAATCGTAAAATTTTTGTTAAAATTTTTTTCTCATATAAATAAATTAGAAATAAGCATTAAATTATTGCGGATAAGATTTTTTAACGCTATTTGTTTATAAATTGTTTATAAATAAATGGTTTACCTTAATATTTTTGCAAAATATTTTTACCATTCTATTGTTTAGGATCAATGATTTAAAAAAAAATGCTGAACAAAAATTTTTTATTATTTATAATCGTTTTTTTATATTTATATTATTTAAATAATTAATTAAGAAATAATTTTGTCATTAAAAATCATTATTAAAAAAATTTAAAAAGAATTTTTATTCATTAATAATTTTTTTTTAATACTACTAAAAATTACAAAAACAACCAAATGCAACAAAGTATATTTTTTTTGAAAATCTAATAAAAAAAAACAGAAAAATGTTTTTTCTCCACTTTGTTGCACATGGTTGTTTTTGTAATTTTTAGTAGTATTAGAAAAAAATATTGTGACACTCAAATATTGTTTAAAACAAATTGTGAACTAAAGAAACAATGAAATTATTAATGAAAAAAAAATTTTTTTAATTGTATAAAAAGCCATCAATAATTATTTTTAAAGACAAAATTATTTCTTAACTAATTATTTATATAATGCAAATATGAAAAAAAAACTATTATAAACAAAAAAAAAATTTAAGAATTTTTTTTTAAATTATCAATAACCGTAAACAATAGATTGGTAAAAATTTTTTTTCAAAAATATTAAAGTAAACCATTTCTTTATAAACAATTTATAAATAAATAGCGGTAAAAAATCTTATCCACAATAATTTAGTCCTTATTTCTAATATAAAAACAGCTATATGAGAAAGAAAAATATGAACAACAATTTTATGATTTTTCATTTTTTGCTAACTTAGAAAACTCGTTATAAACAATATAAACAAATTTCAAATAATTTTATAGCATCATCTTACACTCATAGAAAAAACTCCAAGAGACGAAAAATTTTTTAAGCTGATTATTTAAACAAATATCCAGCTTTCAATAAAGAAAGATATATGAAAAATAATAGTTAATTAACAGTAGGATAGCTTTTTGAAAAATACAATTAAAAATTGTTTTCTAACGCGACTTTTTTTCTTCAAGTGTTGTAATGACACCATATTTTTTTAAAATTTTTAAATCAATATTTAGTGCTTTAAAAAAAATATTTTAGATGCTATTTTTAGCAACAAATTAAAATTATAAATATTAGATCTAAAGATCCGGAAATTAAAAGTTTTTTTTTGGAAATTTCCTCCTCTCAAAAGATCTTGTATAGTTTTTGAGTTACCATCAAAAAATAAAATGGCTTTATTTTCGTTTTCTATTAATAACAATTACAATTTTGATTTGCAGAAAGAAATCGACATGACACAATTTTCAGAATTGCAGTCCGCGTCGAATGAAACATCGCTCATATTTTTCGTACCCTTCTAACTATTTTTCGCAGAAAACTCACTTCTCGACTAGACTACATGCAAAGCATTGTAGATTGTATGTCGGGTACTGATAGGGTCGGTCTGATCCTGTACAAATTCAAATGCCTGGAGAAAATTAACTAATAAATTGAAAATCATAACTTGATCTGAGCTTTTGTTCTAAAGTTATAGTGTATACATCCAGACTGGATTTTTTTTGCATTTTCAAACTGGGAGCTCAGAATATTTAATACTGGGGCTATACTTAACTGAATTATTTTCCGATAAAACCATTTACAACTTTTGTCTATTTATCAATACGTAACTACCAAATCCTATATATAGATGCCCTACCTTCGTTTTGAATAGCACGTAAATAAAACTATCTGATAAAGAGGCCCAATGCAATCAACGAAAGTGTGATTGAATTGATAATTCCATTTAATTAGTAGAAACCCTTCAAATATATTAACCTACTGCTCCTCCTTTCCAATTACCAAAAATTAATGTCAAATTAAGCCAAAAGGCTTCGGCGTACTAAAATAATAATCCAATGTTAGAGATTGATGCAGAGATTATATAATTTCAAAAACTTAATCTCTCTGTTTTTGGTTAAGATAAGAATCGGTTATATGATTTTGTTATAGCTAAAAATGGAAATATGTCAATATTCCAATTTTGGGTTGGGTTCTGTAGAAAAATAATAAACATCACAAAAATTATAAAAAAAAATTGTATATTCCTGCGATTCGATATTCTTGTAATGACTTGTGTATTAACTCGTTTATTATTATAGACATCTACTAATACCTATTTCATTTTTTTAATTTATAAAGATTTATAACAAATTCCCAAATTTTTATTTCAAAATTGTATTACGAAAGATTTTCTTGAAACAAAATTCTGAGCCTGAGATTAACGATCAGGTACATTCGGTGCGGAGTTCCAGTACGTTCAAAGGGAAATAAATATCTGAGTTAATAAATTATACTTACTTTATGATGGAGACCGTGTATAGTAAAATGGAAATAAATCATTAATTTTGAATGTCCTGATGGTTCTATGTGAAACACAAATCGATGTAATGTATATTCGATCAGGGTCCATAGTACTATACCCCCTAAAAATATTAGCATTGCTGGCACAAATGGATTAGAATCTGAAAAAAAAAATATAACATTTCCCTAATTTTTCACATTATCTAAAAAGAATTACCTTTGGTAATTTGTGCGTATTTTTCTGTTCCTATTATCACAAAATAGATACAAATAGGGATCCAAATAACCGGTACCAAATACCATGGTGTAATCGTCAGATATTCTAATATGGGATTCCCAAAAAGTCTAAGGTCTCTATCGACGGGCGACGTAACCCATTCGTAATATTTGGTTCCTAATTTTGTTACTTGATTCAACATTGGTTCGTCCCAATTTACTAATCTCTAAAAAATAAAACAAAAACAAATGAAAACAAATGAAAACAAACGAAAACAAACGAAAAAAAAGAAAAATAATGAAAACAAATGAAAACAAATGAAAACAAATGAAAACAAATGAAAACAAATGAAAACAAGTGAAAACAAATGAAAAATAAACGAAGACAAATGAAAGCAAACGAAAACTAATGAAAACAAATGAAAACAAATGAGAACAAACGAAAATAAACGAAAACAAATGAAGATAAACGAAAACAAATGAAAATAAACGAAAACCAATGAAAACAAACGAAAACTAATGAAAACAAATGAAAACAAATGAGAACAAACGAAAATAAACGAAAACAAATGAAAATAAACGAAAACAAATGAAAATAAACGAAAACAAATGAAAATAAACGAAAACAAATGAAAATAAAGGAAAACAAATGAAAATAAAGGAAAACAAATGAAAACGAACGAAAACAAATGAAAACAAATGAGAACAAACAAAAACAAATGAAAATAAACGAAAACAAATGAAAATAAACGAAAACAAACGCAAACAAATGAAAATAAACTAAAACAAAAGAAAATAAACGAAAACAAACGAAAACTAATAAAAACAAATGAGAACAAACGAAAATAAACGAAAACAAATGAAAATAAACGAAAACAAATGAAAATAAACGAAAACAAACGCGAACAAATGAAAGATAAACGAAGACAAATGAAAACAAACGAAAACTAATGAAAACGAATGAAAACGAATGAAAACGAATGAAAACAAATGAGAACAAACGAAAATAAACGAAAACAAATGAAAATAAACGAAAACAAATGAAAATAAACGAAAACCAATGAAAACAAACGAAAACTAATGAAAACAAATGAAAACAAATGAGAACAAACGAAAATAAACGAAAACAAATGAAAATAAAGGAAAACAAATGAAAATAAACGAAAACAAATGAAAACGAACGAAAACACATGAAAACAAATGAAAACAAACAAAAACAAATGAAAATAAACGAAAACAAATGAAAATAAACGAAAACAAACGCAAACAAATGAAAATAAACTAAAACAAAAGAAAATAAACGAAAACAAACGAAAACTAATAAAAACAATGAAAACAACTGAAAACAAACGTTAACAAATGAAAAATAAACGAAGACAAATAAAAACAAACGAAAACTAATGAAAACAAATGAGAACAAACGAAAATAAACGAAAACAAATGAAAATAAACGAAAACAAATGAAAATAAAGGAAAACAAATGAAAATAAACGAAAACAAATGAAAACGAACGAAAACACATGAAAACAAATGAGAACAAACAAAAACAAATGAAAATAAACGAAAACAAATGAAAATAAACGAAAACAAACGCAAACAAATGAAAATAAACTAAAACAAAAGAAAATAAACGAAAACAAACGAAAACTAATAAAAACAATGAAAACAACTGAAAACAAACGTTAACAAATGAAAAATAAACGAAGACAAATGAAAACAAACGAAAACTAATGAAAACAAATGAGAACAAACGAAAATAAACGAAAACAAATGAAAATAAACGAAAACAAATGAAAATAAACGAAAACAAATGAAAATAATGGAAAACAAATGAAAATAAACGAAAACAAATGAAAATAAACGAAAACAAACGCGAACAAACGAAAATAAACGACAACAAATGAAAATAAACGAAAACAAACGCGAACAAACGAAAATAAACGACAACAAAAGAAAATCAACGAAAACAATATGAAAACAAACAAAAACTTGTAAAAACAATGAAAACAACTGAAAACAAACGAAAACAAATGAAAGATAAACGAAGACAAATGAAAACAAACGAAAACTAATGAAAACGAATGAAAACAAATGAGAACAAACGAAAATAAACGAAAACAAATGAAAATAAACGAAAACAAATGAAAATAAACGAAAACAAATGAAAATAAACGAAAACCAATGAAAACAAACGAAAACTAATGAAAACAAATGAAAACAAATGAAAACAAATGAGAACAAACGAAAATAAACGAAAACAAATGAAAATAAAGGAAAACAAATGAAAATAAACGAAAACAAATGAAAACGAACGAAAACAAATGAAAACAAATGAGAACAAACGAAAATAAACGAAAACAAAAGAAAATAAACGAAAACAAATGAAAACAAACGAAAACTAATAAAAACAATGAAAACAACTGAAAACAAACAAAAACAAATGAAAATAAATGGAAACAAATGAAAACAAATGAAAACAAAGGAAAATAATCGAAAACAAATGAAAATAAACAAAAACAAACGAAAACAAATGAAAATAAACGACAACAAATGAAAACAAAAGAAAACAAACGCAAACAAATGATAATAAACGAAAACAAAAGAAAATAAACGAAAACAAATGAAAACAAACGAAAACTAATAAAAACAATGAAAACAACTGAAGACAAACAAAAACAAATGAAAATAAACGAAAACAAATGAAAACAAACGAAAATAAACGAAAACAAATGAAAACAAATGAAAACAAATGAAAACAAATGAAAACAAATGAAAACAAATGAAAACAAATAAAAACAAATGAAAACAAATGAAAACAAACGAAAACATTTGAAAGATATTTAGAATAACGAATGTTTTCAAAATATAAAAATTAGATAATTTATTAGTTGAAAATATGCAATAGGTAATTCAAAATGAAATATAAATACCTCTAAATCCTCTTCTTTGTCATTCTTCTCCCTTCCTCCTTTTCTATATTCTTCTAAAAGATAAAAGGCAGCTTTGGAGTGGTCATATAAACCCATTGGCTTTGTGATATCTTTTTCTTTATAGGGCTGGACATAGTTTGTACCTCCAGGATGATTGTTCAAAAATTCGTAAATGTTGTAATTATCTCTATTGTACTTGATATTAAACTCTTCATTTTTATTCATTGTATTTTTCTGTAATAATAGAAAAACAAATCGTTTAGTTTATATGGACATAATCTTTATTTCTTTTTAACTGATCATAATATTAAAAGGGAATACATAATAAAGCACTAACAGAAAATAGAAATTATATTAAAAATTGACGACCGAACTTTGCTTGTTTTTTCCTTTTTTTGCCTATTTTTCCCATTTTTTCCATTTTTCAATATTATTCTTTATTATTCCTATTTTTCACCATTTCTTCTTTTTCTTTCCTATTTATCGCTGTTATTTCCTATTTTCCTCTATTTTTCTGCTTTTCCATAATTTTTCTGTTTTTCCGTATTTTTTTTATATTTTTCTTCATTTTTCTCTAATTTTCCTATTTTTCCTGTTTCTTCCTATTTTCCTGTTTTTCATTATTATCTATTTTTTTCTGTTTTTACAAGTTTTCCTTAATTTTCTCTACTTTTCAGTATTTTCTCATATGTTTCCCGATTTTTTTCTAATTTCCCTATTTTATCTACAACAGCAACAAGAACCAAAAACCCTTAAATGAAATCCTCAAACAATCTTGAACAGTTCCTGAAAAATCCTTGTAAAATTATTAAATAATTCATGAAAAATCCTTAAAAAAAACGTTAGAAGAACGTTAAAAACTTCTCGAAAATTACAAGAAAAAACCTAGAAAATTCCTCGAGTAATACAAGAAATATCCTTAAATAAAATCTTCAAACAGTCTTGAACAATTCCTGAAAAATCCTTGTAAAATTATTAAATAATTCATGAAAAATCCTTAAAAAAAACGTTAGAAGAACGTTAAAAACTTCTCGAACATTACAAGAAAAAACCTAGAAAATTCCTCGAGGAATACAAGAAAAATCCATAAATAAAATCCTCAAACAATCTTGAACGATTCCTGAAAAATCCTTGTAAAATTATTAAATAATTCATAAAAAATTCTTAAAAAAAAAGGTTAGAAGAACGTTAAAAACTTCTCGAAAATTACAAGAAAAAACCTAGAAAATTCCTCGAGGAATACAAGAAAAATCTTTAAATAAAATCCTCAAACAATCTTGAACAATTCCTAAAAAATCCTTTTAAAATTATTAAATAATTCATGAAAAATCCTTAAAAAAACGTTAGAAGAACGTTAAAAACTTCTCGAAAATTACAGGAAAAAACCTAGAAAATTCCTTGAGGAATACAAGAAAAATCCTTAAATAAAATCCTCAAACAATCTTGAACAATTCCTGAAAAATCCTTATAAAATTAATAAATAATTCATAAAAAATTCTTAAAAAAAACGTTAGAAGAACATTAAAAACTTCTCGAAAATTACAAGAAAAAACCTAGAAAATTCCTCGAGGAATACAAGAAAAATCCATAAATAAAATCCTCAAACAATCTTGAACAATTCCTGAAAAATCCTTGTAAAATTATTAAATAATTCATAAAAAATTCTTAAAAAAAAACGTTAGAAGAACGTTAAAAACTTCTCGAAAATTACAAGAAAAAACCTAGAAAATTCCTCGAGGAATCCAAGAAAATTCCTTAAATAAAATCATCAAACAATCTTGAACAATTCCTGAAAAATCCATGTAAAATTATTAAATAATTCATAAAAAATTCTTAAAAAAACTTTAGAAGGACGTTACAAACTTCTCGAAAATTACAAGAAAAAACCTAGAAAATTTCTCGAGGAATACAAGAAAAATCCTTAAATAAAATCATCAAACAATCTTGAACAATTCCTGAAAAATCCTTGTAAAATTATTAAATAATTCATGAAAAATCCTTAAAAAAAACGTTAGAAGAACGTTAAAAACTTCTCGAAAATTACAAGAAAAAACCTAGAAAATTCCTCGAGGAATACAAGAAAAATCCTTAAATAAAATCCTCAAACAATCTTGAAAAATCCTTGTAAAATTATTGAAACGTTTATGAAAAATCCTTAAAAAATCGTCAGTTATTCCATAAGGAAACATGCAGTGATTCTTAAAAACTCAAATATCTTTGTTGTTAAAAAAGCGAAAGATATTAAACTGTACATCGCTATTTTGAATACCATCAAAATATACAGGGTATTCCATTAAAAATAATACATATTTTTTCCATTTATGTTGACCAAAATTAGTAGATCAGTAACAAAACTTCATAAAAATTTTTTTAGTAAACGAAAACATTTATTGAAAACCAGATTACTTTAGGTCAATTAATAAATTGTGCATTTACATTTAAAATCGATCACTTTTATTTCTAACACCCTGTAGTTCAATCGATTATTTATTATTGTTTTCAAATGATTTTTCGGTTATTTAATTTTCCGTTCAATTGATTTTCGATCAAATGATTTTGACCTATTGATTTCAATCAGATTTCCGGCAACCAAATATTTTATATAACTCATCTTCTTTAGAAGTCATAGATCCTTATGTACACCATATTAGTCTAGAATTAAAAGTTTACCTTATTATGACCTTACTTATTTTTTGCAATTTATATCTGTTCAAATTTTAGTATAGGAAGGAATAATTTAGATTAATTTCACTTGAAATTACTGTTGCGGTAAAAATGTAATAATTTCAAGGTCTCCAAAATTTATCTATGAATCAAGACAAGGCTACGAATACGCGCTTAATTGTTAGTATTGTCCTTGTCAGTAGATATAACAGTGGACTATAAATTAATATTAATTCGCGTTTAAAACCTCAAAATATAAAACAAAACACTGTATTCAATACAGAAAAAAAACAGAAAGAAATAAGAGAAATCCTCAGATGTTATTGTAGTAGAATATTTATGATACTTTTAAATCATAAGAAATAAAATCCACATTTTACTTCGACGATTTGTATTTAGCTCTAACAGAAAAAAACCTTGAGGATAACTAATATGAAAAGTTCCCAATGACCTAGTTTTGTTAAAAGCAACCAGCAATATCCTTATCCAGTTGACCAGTTTCAAAGGATTTTAAGTCCTGTTTCTTGACAAATCGATAACACTTTCAGTATTGCATGTAGAATGTCCGGACTATCATGCCATGCAAACATCATGTTATTTCTAATGTGTAGAATGACAACAAAGCTAATAAAAAAATCAATAAATATATAGAATGGACAGTATGGGATTAAAATATTTCATATTTAATCAAATCGGACATGTTTAATGACATTTTGTTTGTGTTCTGATTAAAATCAGGCCAGGTTATGAGTTATAGATTTTATATATATTGTTATGATTTGAAAAATTATCTAGGCTCTATAAAATTTAAAAAAAATGAACATTATAACAAATTAAACATAAAAAGTAAATTTATAGATCATGTCCACTTCCCTCTTTAGGCCACTCCGATAAATCTATTTTTAACTCTTGTATTATTCTTCCTACTTCAAATTAGTTTCTTCTATTTAATCACTCAATCCTCAAATTATCTTAGTTCTTCAAATTTCCTCCCAAATTTCTTCCTTTTATTCCATTTTACATCATATCAATCAATCCTTTTCCAAAAAAAAATCTTCTTTCAAACTCTTGAAACCTTTTTTATTTCTAAATTTCTTCGATATAAAAAACTGATCATAGTAAATATGCAAAACTTCTATAGGGGACTAAAAACTCAAATTAAAGATAATAAGAAAAAATTAGAGAAATTAACGGACTAAATATTAAAATCAATTTTCGTATTTAATTTAGAAATTATATATTTTTGAAAAGGGTTTAATGTCGACCACTAAATTCTATTACAAAATACAAGCTTAAAAAGTTAAGATAGGGAAATGTAAGCCGTTTTATCCGATTTTATGTCGTTTGGCCGTAACAATCGCTTAAAGTTGAAAAAATGCGATTTTAAATTGTTTATAGCTTCAAAACTATTTAGTTTATAATATAAGTGTGTTTTTGAAATCAGCTTCTCGGAACGAATCTAAAAATGTAAAAACATATAGGGTGTTCCATTTGGTATGCTATGACATTACGAAACACCCTGTATATTTCGAAATAATTTTAACATGTGGAGCTGGACTCTATCTGTAATTTGTATTCAAAACGTTTTTCGTATCTCTCAAAAGAACGGAGATATCAGACTCCGGAGTATAAGTTGATCACCCTGTATATAAAATTGTATTAAAAATAACATGTAGAGTCGATCAACTTTTTGACTCACCCTGTATAAAATGCTTTTATATTTTTGTTATAATAAGTACAACTAATTCGAACCAAATATTAATATTTTCATACTCCCACTGTAAAATAGAATACACAGCATCAACAATTTTTTTTTGTTATTTTTGAATCACCCTGTATCAAATAATACTTTTTCTACACAAAGCAATATTATTTGATGTTATTAGAATACTATTACAGCAAAAATCAATAATTCAATATGAAAATTACATTTTAATACGTTTTAAAAAATGGCCATTTTTCAACTTCATCACCCTGTAAGTTGAAAACTGGTCATAGGCTACTATTGTTCAGGAAGTCGATATCTTCAACATTTCAAAAATTCAGGCAAATTAACCGGAACCCATTTCTCCATAAGCCTGGTCCTTTAACAATTGTTATTTTTTGCTGGTATACAGGGTGATTGATTGGGAAACGGACATACGTTAACTGTGGATGGGGGTCACCGAGGTCATTCTAAAAAAAACCCCATACAATGGGTATTGCGCTCTCTATAACCAAGATACAGGATGTTTTATCCATTTTGCCCATTTCTTTCCTTGCTCATAACATTTGAACCACCTTGTAGATTTTTTTTGACATTTAACCTGCATATCTTGTTAAATGTACGGCTGTATTAAAATTTAACGAAATCCAGGTCAGGCTTGGCAAAAAATTCACAAATTTTTCCACCCTTAAAACAACACCCTATGTATGTGAGTTTTTAAAATTCGTTTCCATATTTGGAAAGAGCACAAAAAACTGAATTCTGTGATGTATTTTTTATATTCGAATACGACGATTTTTTATCAATTTTTACTTTCCCGGACCCATCAAAGGGAAAGTAAGGTGGATGAGCAAAAAAAAAATCGAGATATCGATGAAAATATCCATTTTGAAGACCCCCAAGAAGATTGAAACCATTTCCAGCGTGTGGTCTGTCTGTGTGGCTGTGTGTCTGTGTGTAATCTTCCACGATAACTGCCGAACCGTTTGACCAATCAAGCTGAAATTTGGTATGGAGGCTCGGTGTGCGCCTAAAATGCGACCATTAGATTTTGGTTTAAATTGGTACAGTAGAAGGTCCTCAAGAGCGACATTGATTAAATACACATGTAACAATTTTTTACTATTTTTAAATTTTAAGGACAAACAATACACTTTAGTGCAAAATGTTGTACTACAAAGTTTTAGAGCATAACATTCCCTATAACTTTTGTTTCAAACTTTTTCCAGAATTTCCAATAGTTGCGCCACTAGAGGGCGCGTAAAAAATATGCATATAGGTTTTCTCTAGTTTTTCTTCATTTTGAGGACAAATAATACACTTTAGTGCAAAATATTGTAGTACAAAGTTTTAGAGCATAAAATTACTTACAAGTTTTGTCTAAAACTCGTTCTAGAATTTCCAATAGTTGCGCCACTAGAGGGCTCGTAAAAAACGTACATGTAGGTTTTCTAGAGTTTTTCTTGAATTTGAGGACAAACAATAAATTTTGGTGCGAAATTTTCTTGTGCAAAGTTGTAAAGCATCAAATTTTCTTTAACTTTTATGTTTAACTTTTTATCGAATTCTTCATAGTTTCGCCGCTAGATGGCGAGAAAAATACACATTTAGGATTTTCCATTTTTTTAAAATTGGATGTGCAAAATGTTTCAGTGCAAAGTTGTAAAGCATAAAATTCCCTACAACTATTGTATGAAAATTTTTCCTGAAGTCCCAAAATTTAAAAAAAAATAAATTAAAAATATCTACATTAATTGATAAAGCTGTTAAGAGATGGCAGTATATAGGAACTGAATTTCTTATTAATAGAGGAAAGATGTAAACATGAGAAAAGAAGAAAATTGTAATGTTTCTATTTTCGCCTTGACTAGCAGTACATGGGACGTACTCGTTTATACCGTACATCGGAAAATAAAATAAACTATTTAATTTTTACATCTCGAACTTTCAAAAAAAATGAAAAAAAGACACTTTACTATATAAATCAAACTGGTTACCAGTCACTATTTTTTTGTAGTTTTCAAGAAGCTAAAAAAATATCAAAACATAAAAGTTGGCCATACTGGGAATTAAACTCTGGCCGTTTTACACCGAAACCATATACCGGGTGATTCATTTAACCTGGAATTTTGTATATAATATTTCTAAAAATACGCATCGTACAAAAAAATGTGCCCAATCGAAACTTTAATATCTCAGGTGGGGAACATCCGGTAGTACTAAATTACGCCCACCTCCACATCTTCTATGGGCGTGGAGGGCGACAAATTAGAAATCTTTAATAGGAACTCTCTATTTTTATCCCAGATTCGGAGTCTACGTCGAAAGCTACGTACTACATCTCTGAAAAAATTGTTTCGATTCGCAACAGATGGCGCTATTTTTAGCCGACCTATTCAATGTTGTCACGATTGCCCCCCCCCCCTCCAACTCATGTGGGTGGAGTGGTTGGTTAATAAATTGCTTTTTAAGTAAAGACGCAGCAAGGCTTCTGCCCCATTCCCCATGTTAAATCCCATAAGAAATCGACATGGTCCAGTCTGGCAAAATTTGTCCATATCAAGGTCATTCGACATTGCTGAGAGGTAACACTGGCTCGCGGTTTAGGTTTTGTGTTTTTCGTCTTTTTTCGACGTTTTTTCGATTTAGGTCTGCGAGGGGTAAAGTAAAAAACGTCGTAAAAGGACGAAAAACGTTGAAAAACGGCGTTATCTCTCAGCGATGTCAAATGACCATGATATGGACAAATTTTGCCAGACTAGACCTTGGCGATTTATTATACGATTTAACATGGGGAATGTGGCAGAAGCCTCGCTGCTCCTTTACTTTTTTAAGAATCCGAATCTGCGATAAAAATAGGGTTTCATCTATAGGATTTATAATTTGCCGCCCACCCCGCCCTTATAGGATGTGTAATTTGGTACTACAGGGTGTCCCCCTCTGAGATATTAAAGTCTCGATTTGGCACATTTTTCTGCACTATGCATTTTTTCGAGATATTACAAAATTCCAGGTTAAATGAATCACCCGGTACTATACGCATTACGAAAAAAACAAAGTGACAGAAATATTATCAAACTTATCAAGCAGATGCGCCAACATATTTTCATACGTTGTAAACAAAACGTAGCGAACGGCCCATGTACAAAATAAATGGGTACTTCCGATGTACTGCTAGTCACAGCGTTTTATGTATAACATAACCTATTATTTTAATAAATATGTGTCGCCTATGTCTTTTACTTTTTTCTTCTTTTTTTAAAATAGTCAAAGTCGCTAAGGCTATTTAGTTTAGCAGTACTCGACAGATAACTGTAAATTATACCTTGTCATGCCATCTACATTACTTTAAACAAATTAATATAGCTGACGTCACTTGGAAATTTTGAAAATTTATTTCTCTATAACCGTAGTCTTTCAAAGTTAACCAAGCCTATTTTTATGAATAATTTTTTTCATCTACTAAAAATGGATTTGCTGTAGCTACCGAATCACACGTCCCCAGTAGTCATTTCCACACCACCTTGAGGTAGTAACTTTATTTTCCATTCTTTGTTTCTACAATTCCATCAAGTATAAATTTTTAACAATCATTATACAGGGTGTTCGAAAGACAAATTTTTGTGGTATTTGGTCCTAAATACGGACCTGTAATTGCATACGAACTTAATATGTAAGTAAATGGGTAACTGAAGGTTACTTCTTGGTGCGTACACACTTATTTTTGAAGAAAGAAAGCCAATTTGTATTTTCAAGTGTGTAAAAGTATTTATTGAGAGATGTATATATATAAATCTCTAAGTCATAAAACTTGTCGAGCGCTTTCGGCACGCAGTGCCATCTTCAAGACAACTGTAATTGAGATTATAACATGTTAAAAGAGAGAAAGGAATTGATAAAAATAAGTACTTACAAATTTAACCCACTTGAACAGCAAAAGGAATTAACAGTACATGCTGGTTTTACAGCAGAACAAAAATTTTAAAAAATATTAAAAAAATTAAAAAATATAAAACGTTATTAGAGAAAATATCATGACACTAACTGAGTCATGATGGGACAACATGTCAGGCCCAGGCCTGAAGGTTGTCTTTATAAAAGACAACAACTGCTTAAGCAGCATTAATGGAGAAAAATAGAAAATTTTTTTAAAAAACACTAACTTGAGACCATGCAGGTTTTGCAAATAATGAGTGAGGTTAGGTGGAGAGAGAAGGTAAACTTAAGAAAAGGCAGGGTATAGGAAAAGAAGAAAAAGACGGGGAGCTGGACTGCTGAGAGGAAGAAGGTAAATTAGGAAAAGAAGAGTGAAGTTGACAGGTGACAGAGTGACTAAGGGAGCGGTAACGTGGAAATAGCGGAGAAGTGACTAAGTATCACACACTCACAGGCTCTTGAACAGAGGTTTGTATTTATTGATGTTTAAGTTAATTTGGGTATTAACACAAGAAGAGGAAGGATTATTCAGTTCGCGAAGAATTTCTAAGTCTTCTAGAAGGTCTAGCTTAAAATTGCAATTAAAGATATTGTGTAAGATTTTAGCATTTTCAGAAGGAATGAAATTATGATTGTTAAAATTTAGGTGGTGTCCAAAGGTGGACTTATCGGGGTATCTGATGTGTTCTTTAATGCGAGTGTCGAGTTTTCTAACAGTTTTTCCTATGTAGGTAGAGTTGCAATTAGCACAAGAAAGTTTGTAGATACCACTTTTGTCTAGAACAGGGAGGGGATCTTTAGTGTGGCTGAGCAGAGATTTAATTGAAAGGTTATTTCTGAAGGAAATCTTGATGTTTTCAGAGTTGCGGAACACTTTCGAAATGTCGAGTGAAATTTTACCTAGGTAAGCTTTAAAAATTTACTTCATTAGGTTAAACAAGCTTGACGATAACATAAAAAAATAATAAAAACTCATTCTATTCGATTTTGTACCCAGAAAAATCTCAAATAAAATAAATTGACATTAAATTTTAAATAGTAAATTCGTCTGGCCAAAAATAAAAATACATCACAGAATTCAGTTTTTGTGCTCTTTCCAAATATGGAATCGAATTTTAAAAACTCACATATACAGGGTGTTGTTTTGAGGGTGGAACAATTTGTGACTTTTTTGGCAAGCCTGACCTGGATTTCGTCACATTTTAATACAGCTGTACATTCAACAAGATATGCAGGTCATGTATGAAAAATGTCAAAAAAAGCTACATGGTGGTTGAATGTTATGAGCAAGGAAACAAATGTGCAAAATGGATAAAACACCCTATAACTAGCGCAATTATAATCAACTTGGTGACCCCCCCATCCACAGTTAACGTATGTCCGTTTCCCAATGAATCACCCTGTATAACTTTTTTTTATTATTTATTATTAACAAATTTCGGCAAATTATTGTGATAATTTTGTAAAAGATTCATGACATCCCTTTGTTTATTATTTTTTTTCATCTGTTTTTTTTTAAATAAAAATTTTTCATTACTATTACTTAAATTTTCTTATAAAATAATTTCCAAATTTTTTTTTATTTTCATAATAATAATAATGATGTACCAAAAAATAAAAATAATACTCTTCATATTCCACAATTGTTGGTTTAGAATAAATTCTTTAAAATCAATTTTTTTTAACAATAAATTCTGTTTATAAAATTCAAACAACATAAAAGTATTCATGCTATCAAAGATTTTAACAATTAACTTATAAAAATTATTTCATTACAATATATTGTATTATACAAAATGTATGTAGGGCTGGTTTCTACTATATAAAAAACAGATTACAATTTTAAACAACCTAAAATTATATAAAAATATTTTCTCCAGACTCTTTTCTTCTTTGCATACTTTTTTATAAAACTTTTTAAAAAAAAATGAAGATTGATTCTCTAATTATACATTTTATATATATTTTTAATTATACATATATTTCAATGAATAAACCTTCCAATAAAAAAAACTAACAATTCTCAAAAATTATCAATCAATATAATTTCTTCTACTGTCTATCTTTTTTTCAAAACAACTATATTTTTTTTAATTCCTAGAATTGTATAAATATAATAATAATAATAATAATAAATGAGAAGATTTCTTACTATTCCATAATTGTTGATTTTTTATATTTTATATACCAATAAATATCAACTCTTTAAATTACCAAATTTTTTTTAACCATTAACTTATTTAAAAAAAAAACATGTTTTTCATTACAATATATTATCGATTTCTATCAATGTAATATGATCTCATTATTTGTTTGTTTTGCTATTTTTACTTAACCAATAAAATATCCCACTATTATTTACTAAATTCGTTACGTGAGTGGGATTAATTATTTTTTACAAGGACCACATAAATTAAAAAGAAGGAAATAAACTGAAATGAAATCTGTCAACTACAAAAATATAGTAAGAACCGTGGTGTACGTGACTACAAAAAGTGGGGGAGGCCATACCCGTACATTTCGTATGTCTAAGGAACAAAAAGGTATAAAAAATGCAATTTTATATCTAAACTGAAAAATATTGGCAATATCGTTTAAAAATTTAAATACTAAAAAAAAGTGAACTACCCCGAGCATACACCACTGAATAAGAATTAGTTAAAGGACGCCTAAACTTATGGGGATGCGAAAACACGAGTTGATGGCCAAGAGATAGTCCAGGAAAGTTAGGAAAAATAGCGGAAATTTTTAGGAACAGCAGATATCGAAATGCGGTTTTCTGCATTGAGTTCAGAAAGGTCCCAGGAAAAAAGTCTATATCGTCTGGTATGGCCATTTTTTGAAAAATACCTTCTGAGCCGGAAAATGCATTATCCAATTTCATCATTACTTGTACCATTATAGGAACGACTGTAAACTCGGAAAAATCCCTCGAAAATCGTTACTAGGGGGGTTTTCGGGGCTGCCGAACTCGATTCTGGCATTAGAATAACCCAGGGGTGGACTGGGGTGGCTCTGTGGGGGTGCGCGTGGGGTGAATTGGGGGAGAAATGGCAACGTGCATGAAAATCGCTTCAATCTCGTTACTCGGGGGGTTTTCGGGGATGCCGAATTTAATTCTGCATGGCATTAGACTTCCCCAGGGCGCTCGGAGGTGGCTCTGTGGGAAATGGTAAAGGAGAAAGTGAAAAATCACAAATTACGAAAATAATACTTTATTCAAATAACAAATAGGATTTTTTATTAATGTTGAATTATTCATTATAAACTTAAATTTTTAACTTAAATACTAAACATCTTCTTCTTCTTCCCCTTCTTTATCTTCTTCCCCTTCTTCATCGTCTTCCTCGTCACTATTCTCGGCCCCGTTGAAACTGGAAGTGCCTTTTTGGTTTGAGCAATTGCCATCGCAATGCAAGTGAGCACTCCAACCCACTTCGGCTGCACCCGCACCTTGTGCAACAGTCGGTTTCACAAGAACAAAAAATTTTGATTAAGAGCACGATTTACTTTACGAACAGAAAGCTATAAGTAGTGTAAGCAGTAGTTTCGTAGTCCCCCGATTTTTTTTTAATTTTAATTTTTAAGAAAGCAAAAAAATTTACATAAAGAGATAAAGTTTAAATCTAGGCTCCTACTCTCGAAAATTGTGAAAATTTGTTTTAGTTTTTTTCTGAAAAATATCGTGAAAATCATTCAAAACCTAAAAATGTTCAACAAGTTTACGAAATTTTTTCAAAAAAAGCGGATAAAATTTTTCAAATTTGGGAGAGTAGGAGCAAAGATGTAACCTTTATCTACACATATATTTTTTTTTTTTTTTTAATCAAAAATAAGAAAAAAAATTGGGGTACTACGAAACCCTTAAATTGACTAGAATGAGTCTCGTTTCTGTTTAGGAAGTGGCTCCCTCACGGAATATTAATAGTAAAAATAAAATACTTTACTTTTACTTTACGAGGGACATACAAAATGTATTTAAAAAAATCGAATCAGGTCTTATAATTTATTTTCACTCATAACATTATTTTTATATTGAATTACTAATCTTTTTATACTTGTTTTTTTTTTCAATTTTATGTTATAACGTTTAACACATATATCTGTACTTTGAATTAGTGCATAAATTTCAATTTGATATCCTTTTAACACATCTATAAATTTAAATAGATTAGGATGAGGCTTATAAAAATATAAAAATAGTTTTCTACTAAATAATCACAATATTTTTGTAAACCCGAGACAAATTGGGAAAAATATATGACTAGTAACCAAAACCATAATTGGTACTACCAAGGGCTGTATGTTAGATGCGCCACGTGCCCCGGGTGGTCACAAAAGGACATGTAAAATGCGCCACCTATTTTGAATTTGAGGATTAAGAGATTACAGAAGATTACCATAAAAATAATTACCATACTTGATTTTATCTACATTTCAGCAAAATAAAACAATTTTTAATTTACCTTTATTTTTAGTTAAAAAATTATGATGCATAATTATTATGCAAATATAAACTGGAATAAATTTAATGTTGAAAATTTACAAATTTGAAGGGATAAATTTAAGTATTTAATAAAAGAAAATCTTGAAATGTTTTTCGCGTCGTATTCTTTAGTCTTAGTTTATTAATAAATTCTATTTTTTGTTTAATTTTTTGACATTTTGACCTAAAGATAAATGTATTATCGAGCCTTCTGGACGAAACGATCAGGTAAACACTCATTACTACCTTTATTTTATTAGCGGATTACCGGAGCAAATGATAAGAGCGACATCCCAGTTCCATCACAAAAATTTAATTTTTACCTGACCATAAAAAGGTACCGTCCGAGTTGCATCCTCCTCAAAAAAAGGTATTTGCCAATTATTAAAACTATTTCAGGTAAACTTCGTAGCCACTTTGTGCTAACATTCTTGACTGTAATTTTAAGGTATTTATGAATTATACAATCAATTTAAATCAGTTTGCACTTAATTACATGAAAAATAATTTTTTCTCCGATTGACATTAAACGTCAGTTTTAGTGACATTTATCGATCATAGAAGTAAAACTGTTACTGCCTAGGCAGTAAAAATGATTTTTAATGCCTAGGCATTAAAAAATTTTTTTTCTATTGTTTTTGAAATCTTGCTCTTGTAGATACTATTATGTATACAATTTAAGGTCTACTCGACAATAATAATTTGAAAACACGATTTAACATACGAATAGAAAAAATATTAAAAATTGTGAGTTGTATCGGTTATAAAAAAGTTTTCATTTTAATTTGATTTTTTTAATCACACTGTACAAACAATCGGAGAAAAAATTGTATGTTTCACATGGCAGAGAAGTAACAGATTTACTGCCTTGGTTAGTTTCATTGCCGAGGCGAAGCCGAGGCAATGAAATGCTAACCGCGGCAGTAAATCTGTTACTTCTCTGTCTAGTTAAACAAATAACTATTAAAATCTTGTTTTTGTAGAAGGCGGTCCCTCAGGATATACCTTAATACGTACCAATTAAAAGTTTAGTTATTTGTGTTTAATTTTTAGCAACTAATGAATTTATTTATAAATAAAAAATATAGAAGAAGGAACAAGACGAATAAAATACATTTGCTACTATCAAAGTGTATAATATATTTATAAAATTTCAAAAATATTTTTTTTTACCTTTTTTACCATTTTGTCTCTAAGTTTTTATTTTTAACAAACATTAGTCTTGCATCTATACGAAACTGTCTTAACAAACTCAAACTTGGTAATCCTATTTTCTTCTAGATCTTTAATTTTCATTTTTATAAAATCTCGTTTTTTTTAATAAATTTTAGTTATATTTCGGTATAACGTAAACACTATTTATTTTTATATATGTATCTACTTGAAATTGTTAAAGTACATCTAAAAACACATTTATGTTGGGATGAGCACAGTAAAATGAGAGATTATACCGGGAGTGAAAAAACTCACATGCATGTTGTTCTTTGAAGGATTTCTGAATGTTCTGCCTAAATATATAATTTTCGACAAGATAGTCACATAATTGAATTATCTTGTCGTTTTCTGGTTGAATTGCAGCTAAGCAAAAAGCATAAACTTCTCCAACATCCTTAGGATCAAAGAAAGATAGTCCAAACGCGTACGTCAAAAATTTCGAAATTTCCTTATACTGGCCTGACTTATTTTGATATTCGACTGATAAACCGACGCTTTGAATTTTTCTAAACCAGGATTGTCAAAAATGAAATTTACAGCCACGGATAGATGATAAGGAAAAAATTTCTGAAATAGATTTGTGAATTGCAATTTCAAAATCTACAGTTATTATTTTAGGGGTTAGAGGAACATTTAATTTTAAACATATTCCTTTTAAATACTGAAAGACAAGACAATATGAAGAAGAAAGTTTGTTGGGAAGTAAACAGAAAACTAGTGGGATATAGTTATTATCTTTTAAACTATGAATGGTAAATAATTGGAGAAAATAATTTGGACAATACTGAAAAGTACCATCCACGTATAAATCTGAACAAAAGGACAAGAAATTAATATTAGATTGAGAG
Organism: Neocrepidodera transversa; assembly: GCA_963243735.1. NCBI lineage: Eukaryota > Metazoa > Arthropoda > Insecta > Coleoptera > Chrysomelidae > Neocrepidodera > Neocrepidodera transversa. The sequence goes on from OY725350.1 coordinate 19,729,855, forward strand.
GAAAATATAATGATATTAGTATTCTCTTTATCGTTTTTCAATAAGAACTTTTCATTTCTATTTGTGACAATTGGGACAGTCTCAATTAAATTATGAAATTCTGTGATGTTTTTTGGAACCTGTATTAAACCATTTGACGATCTGGCACTACGAATGTTTTTACGAATTCGCTCTACATCCTTTGTGGTTATTGAATCTACTTCCTTATTTTTTATTTCTTTTCGAATGAGTTTAATTGTTTTTTCGCACATATCTCTCACAGCAGCACATTTAACTTACTAATGATTTGTCTATTTACAATTTCCGCCCGCACTTTTTGATGGTTGTGATTTAACACTGATTCGATTATTTCATTACTAATTCAAGTTTCTAAAAAAGCTTTACAATCTGGTTTTGTACTTTTAACTAACATTTTTTTAAATCAGAATGTTTATCCTGAATAAGAATTAAAGGTTTACCTTTTTCACTTAAAACCATTTGTGCTTCCATTATTGTCAAGCAAAAAATATACTTTGTATCTGTATAAAATGTTACTATAAAAACTCTGAAACGAATGAGAATACTAAACTTAATATATCCCAATAGCATTATGTGTAACACACTTAATACTTCATTATCATTTCTTAAATTACTTTATAACATCCCCACAAACTACGTCATCAATATATTATACTATTGTAATTAATGTAGTTGCAATTACGTTGAGTACCATGGTCTTAACAAATATCTAATAAAACTATTTGTTTAATGCCTTGTTAAAAATATTTTGAAACGGATTTCACCAAAGGGAAAGTAAGGTGAACGAGCGAAAAAAAATCGAGATATCGGTGGAAATATCCATTTTGAGGTGCCCCAAGGAGATTGAAACCATTTCCAGCGTATGGTCTGTCTGTGTGTCTGTGTGTCTGTGTTTAATCTTCCACGATAACTGCCGAACAGTTTGATCAATCAAGCTGAAATTTGGTATGGAGGGTCGGTGTGTGCCTAGAATGCGACCATTATATTTTGGTTTAAATTGATACAGTAGAAGGTCCTCAAGACCGACATTGATTAAATACACTTGTAACAATTTTTTACTTTTTTAAATTTTAAGGACAAACAATATACTTTATTGCAAAATGTTGTAGTACAAAGTTTTAGAGGATAAAATTCCCTATAACTTTTGTTTCAAACTTTTTCCATAATTTTCAATAGTTGCGCCACTAGAGGGCTCGTAAAAAACGTACATGTAGGTTTTCTCTAGTTTTTCGTCACCATCGGCTCGCTATTTTTAATGTGTTCCATACATTAATGTAATGGTTAGTATTTTGTAATTAAAATAATAATAATAAATAACATATTCTCTACGGTCGAGCCGGGAACGTTCTGGGGTGACACAGCCGATTTTTTTGGTATACTTACACAGGAATTTTATATTACTAAGAATTACTCTTTTAGTGCAGTTTGCAGTCATGCATATTTATTTCAATATTCCAATATTTAGCATTAATTAAACGTGACAACGCTGTCGGTTATTATCACAAAATATATTATTTTTGCTGCTAAAATTAAACTGGTCAATGGGATGCAACTCGGATGGTCGAGGGATGCAAGACGGATGGTAAAAAATCTACCTGCTTCACTTGGGATGCAAGTCGGACGCTCCGATGATAAGTACCCTAATAAGGGATTCGAAAGGGATTAAAAAGTACTAATTTTAAAATAATATTTGTAGAAAAATTCAAAGACAATGAATTTTTGACAAAATATTTGTTTTTTTATTCTTTTAAATTAACTTCATTCATGTATTTTGAGGGTGAGAAACTAAAATAAGTGATTAAATAATTATATTACTAGGAGTGATCGGAAAGTTGTGTTTGATTAACTATTCTTTATTTAATTTGTACCTATTATATAATTTGTTATGTGTTGTATCTTGTTATATGATGAAAAATAGTATTTTAAATTATATTGATTCTGCACGAGCATTAATAATTGAATTTATGGCTCAAAATTTTCTAAAAGTTATTCATAATTAATTTATTGTATAAATTTATATATTTGTATAATTAAATGTTTATGTATTTCTTTTGCTTATTTACATTAAACCCAAAACTCTCATACAAATGTAACTATTGTTATAAATCTAGTCGATACAATTCGACCAACATTTATAGCTACCCTGGTAGAGACCGAGAAATGTGGTCACAAATGGGATAAACCACGCTCCCAATCATAAAATGTGCTTCCTCCGACCACACTGAACCCCTTCAGGTGTATCTGTTCGTCAAGTAAATCATGCTCTTAAATTTCCTCAGGACCGGCTTCCTGGGTCATGGTGACAGGACTGAGCTCTCCATCCACCAATTCATACCCTCATTCTAACGTATCTAAGAACTCTGCATGACCTTGAGAACCATACCAAGTCTGTATTTGGAATAGACACGCTTGATATGCTCGGTTAACGCATTGGCACTCGGGATTATGCGTGAAAATCATGCAAGTAATGATGCAATTGGAAAATGCATTTTTCGGCCCAGAAGCATTTTTCAAAAAATGGCTAAACCAGACGATATAGACTTTTTTCCTGGGACCTTCCTGAGCTCAATGCAGAAAACCGTATCTCGATATCTGCTGTCCCTAAAAATTTCCGCTATTTCCTTGATTTTGTTCTAAATGCCCTGGACTAAGACGGTAAAAATGGTCTTGACTGACAATATAATTAGCTAAGGGAAGGGTTTGGTCTTGATGTAAAATACCAAATCCAGAGGGGTCTTAGTAAATTATATTTAACATTTTTTAAACTAAAGGAAATAATAAATGTTCAAGCATTTTATAAAACAGGCTAATTCGTTGCATTATAAATATCAGAAATAACGTTTTCCTACCAAAAAATTAAATTACGTGTTCAATAATATAAAACAATGTACTTAGTTGGTCAGATATTAGTAAGAATAATTGGAAGACAAGATATGGTTTTGGATGAAAACTTTACCCACGACAAACTATAAGTAAAATTTAAATTTGCACACGGTAGTAGAAAAATAGTTATTTATGCAAAAAGGGTGTAAAGTGATACTTTTTCACGAATGTGAATGTTGTCGCCCGAGCCAAAGGCGAGTGCGACAAGCACATGAGTGAAAAAAGGCACTTTACGCACCAGTTGCATACAATATTTTTTCTACTACCATAATTTTTATGTACAAAAACAGATTTCGCATGCAAGAGGGTAACAAGCTATTTTCCAAAATCTTGAAGTTAACCAGTTGATTTCTGGTACATAGAATCTTGGCAAGGTAATAAACATAAGGATATTGCAAAAAATGTGTTGCACATATAAAAAAGTTATTTTGAAAATTTTATTTTACTTTACGCACTAGTGAAAATAAGTTAAACTTTACGCACTCCTAAGAGTACGTAAAGTAAGTACTTTACGCACGGTAGTAGAAAAAATATTTTACTATTAGAATATAATAATAATAATAATAATAATAATAAATTGAATAAAACTCGAAGTCATGTACCACAAAATTTAATTAAATTGTTTAGGTTTAAAAGGCGACTAGTTTCGGCTTAATAGCCATCATCAGGCCTACAAATGTAACATTCAACAATAAAAGGTTTCACAATAAATAGAATTAACTAACTTACCACATAAATAACAAAAATTCGTTGAATTACAAAAAATTTTGCATATTGCAAGGGCTCTATCTTATGGATAAGGTAAAAGAAGGGAGTGGGAGAAAAAACTTTAAGGATAATAAATCATTGGTACATGAAATGTAAAAACATCAATAAGGGTAAAAAATGGGGGGGAAGGGATGAAAGGTAGCGGAAAAACAGGACGAAGTTGTTAAAATTTAAATTAAATATTGGGGCCTAAGCTGGGCCCCATTTTCAGCGAGTGTTGACACACTGCCCGCTCGACGCCCCCGGACGGTCTCCGGAGCGTAAAGTAAGTAAGTTTTACAATAAAAATGTTGTTTGTCCCCCCTGGGACTAGTCGAAAAAGGGTCTAAAAGACCGGCCAAACCGTAAAAACGATAAAAAGGCACAATAAAAAAGTGTGACACCGTCAACCCTAGTTGACGGCCACAGCATCACAAGATGGCGGTGCTTAGACAGATGACAGGAAGGAAATATAAGGGAGGGGAAAGGTAATAATATTAGAGAAATAGCGAAGGGTGAAGAAATTAGTGAATAACAATTAATTAATTATGTAGCCCAACTAACTATTGTAAAATTATTGTGAAAATTACTAACAGTGTCTGAAAAATTAAAAACTTTTTTAAAAAATTAACCGAAAAGTGTGACATTCGATGTTAAGTGTAAAATAGTGAGATTGGGTGCAGGCCACAGGAACGGTGATCAGAGAGAAGAAGAGATTGACAGTGACATATTTCAAAAAATGACATTCGAAAGGAAGGTAAGGTTAAGTCGTACTTAGAGAACAAACCAAAACAAGACGGGAAAATGGGGCCCAGCTCAGGCCCCAATATTTAATTTAAATTTTAACAACTTCGTCCTGTTTTTCCGCTACCTTTCATCCCTTCCCCCCCCATTTTTTACCCTTATTGATGTTTTTACATTTCATGTACCAATGATTTATTATCCTTAAAGTTTTTTCTCCCACTCCCTTCTTTTACCTTATCGATAAGATAGAGCCCTTGCAATATGCAAAATTTTTTGTAATTCAACGAATTTTTGTTATTTATGTGGTAAGTTAGTTAATTCTATTTATTGTGAAACCTTTTATTGTTGAATGTTACATTTGTAGGCCTGATGATGGCTATTAAGCCGAAACTAGTCGCCTTTTAAACCTAAACAATTTAATTAAATTTTGTGGTACATGACTTCGAGTTTATTCAATTTATTGAACACTGGACCACATTTGTGATATGGATAACCTACTTCATTTTAATAATAATAATAATAATAATAATTTTTATTGAAAGCAAGCAAAAAAATATATATACAAAAAATAAAAAATGTTTTTAAATTTAATGTCTTAGTAGGTAACTTAGTTAAATTTAAAAATGTGTACTGAAAATGTACAAAGTCCAACCCCATAAAACTTAAGTTGCGCATGGGGTTATCTTTGTTCATTCTGAGAATAACCTAACCTAAAATGAATCCTAATTACAGTAATTAGCGACACTAACAACATCAAATTCTACTAAATTGCATTCTTGACTTTAATTAATAAGTTTGTGTATTGCTTTTCGATTTTCATTCAATAGAAATTTTTTAAACACGTTTTTTATGAAGTTTAATGAGTTAATAGTTTTTAAATATATCTTGTACATTTCAGGCAAATAGTTGTATAGTTTAGTTGCAAGGTAGAAATGACATCTTTGACTAAAGGATTTATTTGATCTGATTGTTTGTATATTCAAGTTACTTTTTGTTCTTGTATTATAGTTATGTTCAATACTACGTAATATGTGTTTATTTTTATAAATATAGACCATGACATTATACACATAAATTAACCTTACATCTAAAAGGTTTGCTTCCTTAAATAATAAATCAGATGAATACAGAGCAGGTTTTTTATACATAATTTTCAAGAATTTCTTTTGTAACACATCGAGTTTTCTTAAATGACTATAATATGCTCCTCCCCAATTCAAGATGCCATATTGAATTCTAGATTCTACAAGAGAGTAATAAATGGTTCTGAAGTAAGTCTGTCAAGGATATTAGAGAGATATTTAAATTTAAATAGTAAACTCCGTAAGATATTTGTAACGTTATCAATATGTTTATCCCATTTTAAGTTTGCATCTATTGTTACTCCTAAGTATTTTATCTTAGTCGTTGCTTTAACTTCTGTTATTACATCATTTGTTTTTATTTTCAGTACATTATAATTAGGAATATTTTGCCGGTATATTGAAAAGGGAATAAAAAACGTTTTATCGAAATTAATCGTTAATGCCATATAGTTAAAGTAATCTTTAATAATACTCATATCTTTTTCAGCTTTGGACTTTCGGTCTTCCCAAGTTTTCTCATGATAAAGGATAACAGTATCATCAGCAAAACTCACGATTTGACCAGCTGTTTTTATGGTGAATAAGTTATTTATGTACATTATGAAAAGCAGAGGTCCTAAAATAGTTCCTTGTGGAACACCTGTTTTAATTTCCATTTCCTCACTTAATTGATTATTTATTCGGAGCATCTGCTTTCTCTTCAATAAATAGCTACGCATTAAATTATGTGGTGATCCTCGTATTCCCAGATCCTCCAGGACATTGAGTAACTGAGAATGGTTAACAGTATCAAATGCCTTGGCAAGATCTAGGAATACAGCGTGGACCTTTGTATCATTGTCTAAAAGCTTATATATTTCAGTAGTCAAAGAACTTATAGCGTACGTTGTTGATATTCTTTGTTTAAAACCAAATTGTTTGGAAGAAATTAGGTTATATTTATTTGCGAAGGATGTTAATTGAATATGTAGAGATTTTTCAAATATTTTAGTTAAACAAGTAATTAAAGATATTGGTCTATAGTTTGTTAGATTTCTTTTGTCTCCTTTTTTATATACTGGTATTACAATGGACATACGCCTTTTTCAAATATTTTGTTTATTAGAAAAGTAATATTGGAAACAATCGCATTCGACACACTTTTTAATGTTTCTGCATTTATGTTGTCAATTCCGGGTGCTTTGTTTGGCTTTAAGGAATCAATAATTGATTTTATTTCATTTTCAGTTACAGGATACAGATAAAAAGATTTATTAGCTATACTTCGTCGTGGACTTTGAGACCTTGGTTTAATTATATTTTTAGAATATTGTTCACCTACGTTTGTGAAAAAACTATTAAATAATTGAACAATTTGTCTACTATCAGAAATTATTTCTTGTATTTCATCATATACCTCTTCAATTTCAAACTTTTGTTCTTTTTGATCTAGTTCTTTAATGGTTTTCCATAGTGATTTAGTAGTATTTTTATTTTTTTCAATTTGTTCTTGGTAGTATTTTTTCTTTGACTCTGTAATTAATTTGTTTAATTTACTTCTGTATGTAACAAAAACATTTTTATTTTCTAGATTATCAGGATTTTTTTTTTATATATTTTATAAAGATTATTTTTTTTATTGATCGATTTTACTAATGCTTGAGTTATCCATTTTTTTCTTTTGAACTCTACCCTTTTAATTTTTATTTCTTTCGTATTTTGTAAAACCCCCTCTGATATGAAAATATAAATAAATATGTAGAGTATATACCAATGGGGAGTTCAACTTGAAATATTAGTCCATCTTTTTTGCATTATTTGAGAAAAAAATGAATTTCTTTTTATGAAAAAATCGTTTTTTCTGTTTTTTTTCTTTAATTTAACATGAAAAAATTGATATTTAAAAATTACTGCATCTATGCAACTTGTAGTGCACCTACGTCACTTATGTACAATAGCTGCAACATAATATTAACGTGGGTCAGTTTATCTAAATAAAATTGACGCTTTCAAATATACATCACTTTTGCTTATAATGTGTCGTTTGGTCAATATGTTTTTAATTGTGTTTACTTATACCTTTGTTTACGTATCTTTACAAATACAAATAAACACTGAAAATTATCAACATCAATTAGCTCTACAGAGTACAAACTACAACAGTGACAGTTAAATATGTAGTAAACAGACGCGTACGCGACCTTTCACTTAATCAGGAACGCTTGTGCCCAGCACTTATGTACCAAACAGCAAATTATTAACTGATCTCGTTAAAATAGTCGTTTTCTTTATCTAACAGCGGAATCTAATATCTATTTATCTCTCTCGATTTTGAATGTGAATTCACAGTGGATAGGTGCAAGTTTTTATCTTTATCCAATTATCATATAATAGTTTTATCCATCTTTGTCTGTATAAATGAGATTTAACAGCTGTTAATTCATTCGTATTCTCTTCTTTACGCATTTGCAGTTAATGGCTTGACGGTAACTTCATTGCACATAAGTGACGTCACGATCGTAATGGCGGCATATTCAAATAATTAGAAATTTGAATTTTTAAATTAATTTATTTAAAAATGTAGCTCAAATTACGGTAGATAATTAAACTCAAGAAAAAACGTGAGGTTATATTTTTGTTGAAAACCCCATTATAATATTGATGAATTTTATTTCGTAAAATTCAAAATTATAAAAATTTAATTTAAGAAAAAAAAATTGAGTCAAAAGGAATTACTGCGGGATAAATAAAGTTATAGGAAATGAAATAAGAAGATATTTAGAAGAAGAAAAATTTAGTAGTGTTATATAATAGGATAAATATAAAATTTATATTTTTTATGATAATTTTTGTATTGTTTATTATTTTTATTTATAATCCACCCCAAAATTGAGATTTCAAATATTACCTAAATAACGTAACAATATATTATAATTATAAATCAATTATCATAAATTATTTTTATATAAAGTTACTAATATAGGTTTAAAATTTGCATATACGTTATATATCTTTGTTTAGAAAGCCTCATATTAAAATTACAAATTTAATTATTATACAATTCGAGTTATCTAAAAAAAACATAACGATCTAATTAGAAAAATTACTAAATTTGTAACCTATTACAACATTTCCTTAATTTTTATTTATATTGATACTTTTTTGATTATTAAAACGGCTTTTATAATATTAAATTAAATAACAAATTTAGAAATTTTTTTATTAAAAATCCAATTAACTGTAATTATATAAAATTTATCTTGAGATTAACAATCATTATAGGTAGACAAAGATAAACAACCGCTGTATATACATACACAATTTCTTAATTTTACGTGAAAATGTATAAAAGTAATAAAAAAGTCAATTTTTTTCTATTTTTCCCAATTTTTTATGATTTTTTTCTATTTTTCATTATTTTTTCTTAATTTGTCCAATTTTCCACTATTTTTCTTTGCTCTTCTTTATTTTTATATATTTTGTCCTAATTTTTTTCCTATGGACCCATATTTTTAACCGTTTTTCTTATTTTTTTCCAATTTATTTCTATTTTTTATTATTTTTTTTCTATTTTATTTATTTCCCCTTATTTTTGCCCATATTTTGTTATTTTTCCTATTTCTTCTTATTCCTCGCGATTTTTTCTCCATTTTTTCTTATTTTTCTAAAATTTTTTCCTGTTTGTCCCTATTTTTTATTAAATTTTACTATTTTTTCCCTATTTCCTTTATTTTTATCCATTTATCTTTGTTTTTCTCTATTTCTCTATTTGTCCTTGGTTGGTTTTATTTTCTCTATTTCACTTTATTTATTCCTTATTTTCCCTATTTTTCCAGCGCCAGAAAACATAATTATCCATTGCGGTTTTTTTAATTTTTAAAATATTTATTGTTACTTTTTTAATTTTTAAAACGGCGTTTTAGAATATTGAATTAAATAATATATTTAGATTTTTTTTATTAAAAATCCTATTAACTGTAATTTCATGATAACCGATTTTCCAATCATTCGACATTTTAAAAAATATGACGTATTAATGTCAGTCATTATAGGTAGACAAAAATAAAGAACTAAAATAAAGTGTACAATTTTTTATGAACACAATTTCTTAATTTTACGTGAAACTATGTTTAAGTAATAAAAAAAATCAATTTTTTCCAATTTTTGACAGTTTTTTCTTCTTTTTTCCTATTTTTCATTATTTTTTCCTAGTTTGTTCAATTTTTCACTATTTTCTTTGCTGTTCTTTATTTTTATATGTTTTTCCCTATTTTGTAATATTTTCCCCTATTTTCCCATATTTTTAAATGTATTTAATATTTTTTTCCCAATTTATATCTATTTTTTATTATTTTTTTCTATATTACTTCATTTTTTCTTATTTTTGCCATTTTTTTTCTTATTTTTCCTATTTCCTATTTTTCTATATTTTTTTCCTGTTTTTCCCTATGTTTTATTAAGTTTTCCTATTTTCCCCATTTCCTTTATTTTTATCCATTTTTCTTTGTTTTTTCTCTATTTTCAGTATTTTCCTTAGTTTGTCTTATTTTCCATATTTCACTTTATTTTTCCTTTTTTTTTCCCTATTTTTCCAGCGCCAGAAAACTTAATTATCCATGTTTGGACGGGATCTCGCCTAATATAGCAACTAAAAAATCCGTTTTTTAAAATATTTATTAAAATAGCGCGTCTCTGCTACTTTTTTTTATCTAGAGAAAAAAGTTACAAAAAGTCAATTTGTTCCTATTTTTTCTGATTTTTCCTATTTCTCATTATTTTTTCCTAGTTTTCTTTGCTATTCTTTATTTTTCTCTATTTTGTACTATTTTTTTTTATTTTTCAATATTTTAACCTGTTATTCCTATTTTATCTATTTTTCCCAATTTATTTCTATTTTTTATTATTTTTTTCTATTTTACTTTATTTTCCCATATTTTTGTCGATATTTTCTTATTTTTTCCTATTTCTTCCTTTTTCTCACAATTTTTTTTTTATTTTCCATATTTTTCTATATTTTTCCTATTTTTCTCTCTTGTTTTTATTATATTTTCCCTATTTCCTTTATTTTTAGTCATTTTTCTTTGTTCTCTATTTTTATCTGTTTTGCCTATTTGTCCTTATTTTCCCTATTTTACTTTATCTTTCCCTATTTTTTCAGCTCAATGAAACATGATTATCCATTTTTGGACGAACTCTCGCCTAATAAACTACTAAAAATTGCGGTTTTTTTTATTAAATTTATCTACTATCTACTAAAAATAATTTTAAAAATTGCCACAGACGAGCTCTCAAGAATTAAATACATAATAGATTGGTGAAAATCGCAGCTTCCTATCTATAATGTTAATGGAGCGCTCGTTTTAGAATTGTGCATTATTTCTAGAATCAAATTAAATATATTCTTACTTACCATCTAAAATAAATGAATTCTAAAACACTATATTTTTCGGTAAAAAAGCTATTTGTTATATTATTACTTAAATAGGTGATCAATTTTCAGTTCTAGTTCCATAAAAAAGTTACAATAAAATAATTGGTAGCGTGGCGCCTGTTTGTCTGGCCAGCTGTTGTAAGTCTATTATTTCAACGATTTTTATACCCGACTGACCTAGTATATATTTTTATAAAAATGAACCATTTGTAGATAAATAATTTGTTGTTTTTATGTTACATACCATCAATAATGAAATTATCTCATTCTTCTTTTTTAAATACTTTATATAAATATTAAAACGTATAAATGGAAAAATTTTATTGTATCTAAAATTAATTATTATACTGTACTAATAAATCTTCGATACGACGTTTCATGTCTTAACGGCCACCATCATGTTATATTTTTTAAATACGGACCTGTATTTTTTATTACAAAAATTGATATGCTTTTGAAAATAGATTGTCCATTTATTCGTTTTCATATTTCTTATGGTTTGTTAAGGCGTATAGTTAATTGTATATACACCGTTTCCCAAAATAGAAATTCGCCCTATTTGGGTTTTGATAGTTTAGTTCTAATTTCTTTTTGCCCTCATCAATTTTTTTGCTCGAGCTTTGAGTTTTGATATTTTAGTTGAAATTGTTTTTGCCCCCATCAATTTTTTTGCTCCAGCTTTTGGGTTTTGATAATTGAGTTCGATTTTTTTTTTGCCCCATTAATTTTTTTGCTCGAGCTTTTTGTTTTGATAGTTTAGTTCATTTTTTTTTACTCCTATCAATTTTTTTTACTCCTATCAATTTTTTTTTACCCCTATCAATTTTTTTTTACCCCTATCAATTTTTTTGCTCCAGCTTTTGGGTTTTGATGGTTTAGTTCGAATTTTTTTTTTAACCCCATCAATTTTTTTGCTCGAACTTTGGGTTTTGATAGTTTAGTTTGAATTTTTTTGCTCTCATCAATTTTTTTGCTCGGGTTTGGGGGTTTGATAGTTTGGTTCGAATTTTTTTTGCCTCCATCATTTTTTTTGCTCTAACTTTGAGTTTTTATAGTTTAATTCGATTTTTTGCCCCATCAATTTTTTTGCTCAAGCTTTTGGGTTTTGATAGATTAGTTCGATTTTTTTTGCCCCATCAATTTTTATGCTCGAGATTTTTATTTTGATAATTTATTTTGATTTTTTTGCCCTCATCAAATTTTTTGCTCGAGCTTTTAGGTTTTGATAGTTTAGTTCGAATTTTTTTTTGCCCCATCAATTTTTTTGCTCAAGCTTTGGGTCATGATGGTTTGGTTCTAATTTTTTTTGCCCCCATCAATTTTTTTGCTCGAGCTTTGAGTTTTTATAGTTTAGTTCGATTTTTTGCTTCATCAATTTTTTTGCTCAAGCTTTGGGGTTTGATAGTTTAGTTCGATTTTTTTTACCCCCATCAATTTTTTTGCTCGAACTTTGGGTTTTGAAAGTTTAGTTTGAATTTTTTTCGCTCTCATCAATTTTTTTGCTTGGGCTTTGGTTTTTGATAGTTTAGATCGAATTTTTTTTTGCCCTCATCAATTTTTTTGCTCGAGCTTTGGGTTTTGATAGTTTAGATCTAGTTTTTTTTGCCCCCATTAATTTTTTTGCCCGTACTTTTTGTTTTGGTAGTTTAGTTCGAATTTGTTTTTGTCCCATCAATTTTTTTGCTCGAGGTTTTGGGTTTTGATAGCTTAGTTCGATTTTTTTTGCTCGAGATTTTTATTTTGATAATTTAGTTCGATTTTTTTGCCCTCATCAAATTTTTTGCTCGAGCTTTTAGGTTTTGATAGTTTAGTTTGAATTTTTTTCGCTCTCATCAATTTTTTTGCTTGTGCTTTGGTTTTTGATAGTTTAGATCGAATTTTTTTTTGCCCTCATCAATTTTTTTGCTCGAGCTTTGGGTTTTGATAGTTTAGATCTAGTTTTTTTTGCCCCCATTAATTTTTTTGCCCGTACTTTTTGTTTTGGTAGTTTAGTTCGAATTTGTTTTTGTCCCATCAATTTTTTTGCTCGAGGTTTTGGGTTTTGATAGCTTAGTTCGATTTTTTTGCTCGAGATTTTTATTTTGATAATTTAGTTCGATTTTTTTGCCCTCATCAAATTTTTTGCTCGAGCTTTTAGGTTTTGATAGTTTAGTTCGAATTTTTTTTGGCTCCATCAATTTTTTGCTCGAGCTTTTGGGTTTTGATAGCTTAGTTTGAATTTTTTTTGGCTCCATCAATTTTTTGCTAGAGCTTTTGGGTTTTGATAGCTTAGTTTGAATTTTTTTTGTCCCCATAAAATTTTTTGCTCGAGCTTTGGGTTTTGAAGGTTTAGTTCGATTTTTTTGCCCCCATCAATTTTTTTTGCTCGAACTTTGGGTTTTGATAGTTTAGTTCGAATTTTTTTTGGCCCCATCAATTTTTGTTCTAGAGCTTTTGAATTTAATAGTTTAGTTCGATTTTTTTTGCCTCCATCAATTTTTTTGCTCGAGCTTTAGGTTTTGATAGTTTAGTTCGAATTTTTTTGCTTCCATCAATTTTTTTGTTCGAGCTTTAGGTTTTGATAGTTTAGTTCGAATTTTTTTTTGCCCCCATCAATTTTTTTGTTCGAGCTTTAGGTTTTGATAGTTTAGTTCGAATTTTTTTTTGTCCCCATCAATTTTTTTTGCCCCTATCAATTTTTTTGCTCGAACTTTGGGTTTTGATAGTTTAGTTTGAAGTTTATTTTACCGCCATCAATTTGTTTGCTCGAGCTTTGGCTTTTGATAGTTTAGTTCGAATTTTTTTTGCCCCTATCAATTTTTGTTCTAGAGCTTTTGATTTTAATAGTTTAGCTCTCTTTTTTTTTGCCTCCATCAAATTTTTTGCTCGAGCTTTAGGTTTTGATAGTTTAGTTCGAATTTCTTTTGCCCCCATCAATTTTGTAGCTCTAGCTTTTGGGTTTTGATAGTTTAGTTCGAATTTTTTTTGCCCCCATCAATTTTTTTGCTCGAGCTTTGGGTTTTGATAGCTCAGTTAGAATTTTTTTTTTGCCCTCATCAATTTTTTTGCTCGAGCTTTGGGTTTTGATATCTGAGTTCCATTTTTTTTTGCTCCCATCAATGTTTTGCTCGAGCTTTCTATTTTGATAGTTTAATTCGAATATTTTTTTGCCGCCATCAATTTTTTTGCTCAAGCTTTGGGTTTTGATAGTTTAGTTCAAATTTTTTATGTCCCATAGATTTATTTGCTCGACCTGTGGTTGGAGAAGAAGGAAAGCGATGCTCTTGTGTTTTTTGCCCATTTTTGTGCATTTTTGCCCACTTACGTTTTTTGCCTCATATTTTTTTTGCTTACTGTTTCCAGTTTTTCCCCACTTTATTTTTTCCACTTGTGTTTTTTGCTCCACTTTCCACCGTTTTTTTCCCATTTTTGTTGTTTTGTCTCTTTTTCCCCACATTTGATTTTTGTACCATTTTTTCACAACAATTGTTTTTTGCCACACTTTTGTCCCACTTGTGTTTTTTAAATTTTCTCCTTTTTTTGTCTTCTAAATCTTGTTTATATATTATTTCTTGTATTTTTCTACAAATTCGTTATTTTTGTCCATTATCCTCTTACATATTTTCCTCCGGTATTCTTCTGTTTTGTTTTCGCTGTCTTCTATATTTTGTGATGTCTTCTTTTATCTTCTCTATTCAATTTTATGTGATTAGACATTTTATTTTTTTTTAATTTCTATCTATTAAAATACAAACAAATCGATATATTGGAAAATTCTCAAAAAGTATGAAATAATTCCTCATATAATAAATAATATCAAATTTTTTAAATTTTATAAATTATTTTAATTATGATATCAATTTTGGGTTTTGGGTTCTAGAGAGTCTCTGTGTTTCTCCATTTACAATATGCACAATTATTAATAAAACACCCTGTATATATGAATTGTTTTCTAGAATAATAAATTGTTCGTTAGTAGAGTTATTAGAGAGTAATTTAGGTGAATGTTTTTTTTTAAATATTTTAAGTAATTAATGTGTACCTAATGGTTAATGATAATATTATTATATGCCATAAAATAAGTATGTTTTTAAATTACTAATAAAATTCCGTATTGCGTGTGCGATACCGTTCTAATAATGAAATATTTTAAGTATTGTTTGTGTTTTTACATTACTTAATTACCTGAACGACAATGAGCTTCGATATAGTTCATTATAATAAAATAGGTTTTAACATTGTTTATATCTTAATTTTTTATACAGAGTGGACCAATTATCTTCCCGCGGAATGGCTAAAAATTTGTGACTTTTTTTAAATAAGAAAAATCAGAAATTTTAATAAAAATTTGAATATCTTTCCAATGCATCATCCGATTTATATAAATAAATTATTGTCATAAAGGCCAATGAAGTAATAATCCAAAAACGTAAAAATATACACAGTGTTTCATTTGAAAAAGTCATAATGTAAGTAAAATAGGTTAAAATAGAAAAAAATGAGGAGAATTAGCGAAAATTAGGAAAAATAGTAAAAAGTAGGGAAGAATAAAGTAAAATATGGAAAAATAAAGTAAAATATGGAAAATAAAGCAAACTAGACAAAAATAGAAAAAAATAATGAAAAATTGGGAGAAATAAAGGAAATAGGAAAAAATAAGAAACATAATTTAAAAAATTCAAAAACATGGAAAAATGCGGAGAAAGAGGTACAAGATTTTAAAAAATAGGAAGGAATAAGAAAAAATATGAACAAATGGGAAAAAGATAGTAAAAAATAGTGAAAATAGGAATAAACTGAGAAAAATAGAAAAAATAGGAAAAAAACGGAGAAAAAGAGGTGAAAATAAAGTAAAATAGCAAAAAATATAATGAAAAATAGGTAAAAATTGGGAAAAATAGGAAAAAATATTTGAAAATATGAAAAAAGTGAATAATAGGAAAAAATAGATAAAAATAAATATATAGAATAGTGAAAAATTGAAAAAACTTGGAAAAGATAAAGAAAAATAGAAATAAATTGGGAAAAATACAGAAAATAGGGAACGATACAGAAAAATACATACGAATAGGGGAAAATAGGAAAAAATAATGAAAAACATAAGAATTAGAGAAAATAGGCAAAAATAGGAAAACTTGAGGAAATATAGGGAAAAATTGGGAAATATAGAAAAAAATAGGGACAAATAAGGAATAATAGGAAACAGTAGGAAAAATACAATGAAGTAGTAATCCAAAAACGTAAAAATAAAAACAGTGTTTTATTTAAAAAAGTCGTAAAGTAGAAAAAAATAGAGGAAAAAATGGAAAAAAAATGGAAAAATGGAAAAAAATAGAAAAAATGCGCAAAAGTAGGGAAAATTGGGAAAAATAGTGAAGAGTAGAGAAAAATAAACAAAAATAAATAAAAATTGGGACTAGAAGGAAATTGGGAAAAAATAGGAAATATAATTGAAAACAGGAAAAAAAATGCGGAGGAAAAGGGAAAAAATATGGAAAAATGCGAAAAAAAAAATAGTAAAAACAATAGAGAAAAATAGGGGAAATAGGGATAAACTGGAAAAAATATAAAAAAACGAAGAAAAAGAGGGGAAAAATAGGAAAAATAGGAAAAATAGGAAAAATAGGAAAAATAGGAAAAATAGGAAAAATAGGAAAAATAGGAAAAATAGGAAAAATAGGAAAAATAGGAAAAATAGGAAAAATAGGAAAAATAGGAAAAATAGGAAAAATAGGAAAAATAGGAAAAATAGGAAAAATAGGAAAAATAGGAAAAATAGGAAAAATAGGAAAAATAGGAAAAATAGGAAAAAATATGGGAAAATGGGAACAAGTGAATAATAAAGAAAAATAGTAAAAAATTGCAAAACTAGGAAAAAAAAGAAAAACAGAAATAAATTGGGAAAAATACAGAAAATAGGGAAAATTAATTAAAAATAAGAGAAGTAGAAAAAATAGGAAAAATTGAAGAAATATAGGGAAAAATTGGAAAATATAGGAAAATAGGCACAAATAGGAAATAATATAAAACAGTACAAAAAATAGGGAAAAATAGTGAAAATAGATACAAATGGGGAAAAATAATGAAAATATAGGAAAATAGGAACAAATACAGAATAACAGAAAAAAATAGACAAAAAGAAAAAAAATAGGGAAATAGGTAAAAAATATGAAAAACAGAAGAAATGGAATAAAATCGTAAAAAGGAAAGAGAGGAATAGAGAGATATTAAAACACATTAAGAGTTGAAAAAATAACGTAAGTAACTTCGTTCCTGACTGGAATCCCCTCCGGTACAATTTTTTTTTCATTTCGATATTTTTGTTAGTTTCAACGCTACATTCCGGATATATTGTTTAATTTTACAATGTTAAGTAACCTTCAATAGAGATAACCATGCAATAAATTTAACCAGTCTAATAAAGATAATAATAATTTTTTAAGATTATTTCTGTTCTCTTAATATCCTAATTTTTTTTGACTCCAGTATAACAAACTATATAGTGTGAATCAATAAAAACCACATGTATTTCTCAATTTCTCGATATATTTAGACAGACTTACCAATAATTCATTAAAACAAAATGAGTTCTATAAATAAAAAAAAATATCTAATAGGCAATTAACTTGTAGGAATTCATTTCAGAGCTGAAAATAAAAATCATTTCATTTATTTATTTATCTATACAAAAATAACCATTAATTTTTACACTTCTGCCTAATTTAAACCAGAATTACTCGCGTCGAACAAAAGTGAAATCGATAGTAAAAAAATAAAATGATTTTTTTGTTTGATTTTAATAATTTATGTAGATTATAAATTTCGCTCAATAATTTATTTTACTTTTATCCTATTGGTGCATTACTTAATTTTATTTTCTGGTCCGAATTATAATTTTTTAAGAAAGTAATTGCGTTTTTGTTTCTTTGGAACCAGCCTACTTGAAAATTATTTATTTTTATTTTTAATCCATTTAAAATCCCATTAACCCTTTAACTGCGTCTATGGTATATGAATTATTCGTAAAAAATTTGCTGTGATGTGGGCATCGATAAATAAACAATTTTGTATATTTTATTTCTCTGCAAATTTTTACAAATTTTTTCTATTTTTTACAAATTTTTACGAATTTTAATTATTTTACAATTTTTGAAATTGTTGAAATTCTTGACATTTTTGAAATTTCTGGTTTTTTTTTTTAAATCTTCGCAATTTTTGAAAATTTCTAACAATAATTTTTTATTACGTTTTGAAATTTTTAATATATTTTTGATATTTTTAATTTTTAACATTTTTTTTAATTTTTCTTGAAATTTTTTAGATACTTCTGAAATTTTTGAATTTCTTAAAATTTAGTTTTATTTTTATTTAGTAGCCTACTTGAAAAATATTTTTTTTTATTTTTACAAATTTTGCATATTTTACAATTTTTGAAATTTTTACAAATTTTTGAAGTTGTTGAAATTCTTGACATTTTTGAAATTTCGAGTTTTTTTTTTGATATTTTTAATTTTTTTAACATTTCTTTTTGATGTATCTTGAAATCTTTTAGATACTTCTGAAATTTTTGAATTTCTTAAAATTCAGTTTTTTTTTTATTTAATAATTATAAATAATAATAATTTTTTAAGAAAGTAATTGCGTATTTGTTTCATTGGAACCAGCCTTGAAAAATATTTTTTTTTATTTTTACAAATTTTACATATTTTACAATTTTTGAAATATTTACAAATTTTTAAGTTGTTGAAATTCTTGACATTTTTGAAATTTCGAGTTTTGTTTTTGATATTTTTAATTTTTTTTAACATTTCTTTTTGATGTTTCTTGAAATCTTTTAGATACTTCTGAAATTTTTGAATTTCTTAAAATTCAGTTTTTTTTTTATTTAATAATTATAAATAATAATAATTTTTTAAGAAAGTAATTGCGTATTTGTTTCATTGGAACCAGCCTTGAAAAATTTTTTTTTTTATTTTTACAAATTTTACATATTTTACAATTTTTGAAATTTTTACAAATTTTTGAAGTTGTTGAAATTCTTGACGTTTTTGAAATTTCGGGTTTTTTTTTGATATTTTTAATTTTTTTTAACTTTTCTTTTTGATGTTTCTTGAAATTTTTTAGATACTTCTGAAATTTTTGAATTTCTTAAAATTCAGTTTTTTTTTTATTTAATAATAAATAATAATTTTTTAAGAAAGTAATTGCGTTTTTGTTTCATTGGAACCAGCCTACTTGAAAATATTTTTTTTTTAATTTTTACAAATTTTACATATTCCACAATTTTTAAAATTTTTATAAATTTTTAAAATTGTTGAAATTCTTGACGTTTTTGAAATTTCGGTTATTTTTTTATCTTAGCAATTTTTGAAAATTTCTAACAATAATTTTTTAATGCATTTTGAAATTTTTAATTTTTTTAACATTTTTTCTTTGATGTTTTTTGAAATTTTTTAGATACTTCTGAAATTTTTGAATTTCTTAAAATTCAGTTTTTTTTTATTTAATAATAAATAAATAATAATATTTTTTTAAGAAAGTAATTGCGTTTTGTTTCATTGGAACCAGCCTACTTGAAAAATGTTTTTTTTTATTTTTACATATTTTACAATTTTTAAAATTTTTATAAATTTTTGAAATTGTTGAAATTCTTGACATTTTTGAAATTTCGGTTTTTTTTAAACCTTCGCAATTTTTGAAAATTTTTAACAATAATTTTTTGACGTATTTTAAAATTTTTGATATATTTTTGATATTTTTAATTTTTTTTAACATTTTTTATTGATGTTTGTTGAAATTTTTTAGATACTTCTGAAATTTTTGAATTTCTTAAAATTTAGAATGTTTTTATTTAATAATAAATAATAAATAATAATATTTTTTTTAAGAAAGTAATTACGTTTTTGTTATATTGGAACCAGCCTACTTGAAAATTGTTTTTTTATTTTTACAAATTTTTACAAATTTTACATATTTTACAATTTTAGAATTTTTTACAACTTTTTAAAATTATTGAAATTCTGACATTTTTGAAATTTCGGGTTTTCTTTTAAATATTTGCAATTTTTGAAAACTAACAATAATTTTTTAATGTGTATTGAATTTTTTTATATATTTTTGATATATTTTATTTTTTTAACATTTCTTTTTGATGTTTTTTGATATTTTTTAGATACTTCTGAAATTTTTGAATTTCTTAAAATTCAGTTTTTTTTTATTTAATAATAAATAAATAATAATAATTTTTTAAGAAAGTAATTGCGTTTTTGTTTCATTGGAACCAGCCTACTTAAAAATCATTTTTTTTTACAAATTTTACATATTTTACAATTTTTAAAATTTTTATAAATTTTTGAAATTGTTGAAATTCTTGAAATTTTTGAAATTTCGTTTTTTTTTAAATCTTCGCAATTTTTTGAAAATTTCTATTAATAATTTTTTAATGCGTTTTGAAATTTTTGATATTTCTTAATTTTTTTTTAACATTTTTTTTTGATGTTTCTTGAAATTTTTTACATACTTCTGAAATTTTTTAATTTCTTAAAATTCAGTTTTTTTTTTAATAAATAAATAATAAATAATAATAATTTTTTAAAAAAGTAATTGCGTTTTTGTTTCATTGGAACCAAACTACTTGAAAATTATTTTTTTTTTATTTTTATAAATTTTTACAAATCTTACATATTTTACAATTTTTGAAATTTTTACAAATTTTTGAAATTATTGAAATTATTGACATTTTTCAAATTTCGGGTTTTTTAAATCATCGCAATTTTTGAAAATTTCTAACAATAATTTTTTAATGTGTTTTGAAATTTTTGATATATTTTTAATATTTCTTAATTTCTTTTAACATTTTTTTTTATGTTTCTTGATTTTTTTTAAAACTTCTGAAATTTTTTAAGTTCTTAAAATTCAGTTTTTTTTTAAATGTTTTTGAAATTCTTAAAATGTATGAAGTTTTGAAGTTTTTATTTTGCAATTTTTAATATAATTGGAAATTTTCGATATATTTTGGAAATGTTTGAATTTCTAAACATTTTGATTTGTTTCTTTTTTAAATTTTTGATGTTTTTTATATATTTTCCAAATTTTCTAAATTTTCTTAAATTTTTTTTTCATTTTTCGAAATTTAATATTATTTGGTATATTATTTAAATTATAGCAAAATTCCGCTAATAAAAAATTATTTTTTAATATATTTTTCAATTTTTTTTTGTCCCTAAAGTGTTCAGCGCTGCAAAATGATTAACCTACAACAACGGGTATTTTTATTTTAATCCCTTAACTAAAAATTTTATTTTACCTGTTTATTTATAAAGGATTTAAAAACGTCTGGTCTAATATAGCAAAAATTTACTAAAATATTTATTAAAAGAGCACGTGTGTGCTATTATTTAAAAAAAAAAAAAACAAAAGTTGGTAGTCGTATCACTTTTACTAAAAATAATTTGAAAAAAATGCCACAGACGCGCGCTCTGAAGAATTAAATATAGAATCGATTGTTGAAAACTTCAGTTCCCTATATTTAAAATTTAACACAGTAAGAAAAATAGGATGGCCCACCTTTTGGGCTTCACACGAGATGAGATAAGGTGAGAATTTCAAAAATCTCGTCTCGGTTTCGTTAGTTGAGAAAAAACTAAGTCTCGTCTCATAACCGTTTGTCTCGTCTCGTCAAATCTCGTTATTACTAGAACTTATTTCTAAGATAGTACAAAACGAGGTAATTATTAATTCTATTGTAATTTATAAATGAGTGAATATTTATTTATTTTTGTTTTTAATTTGTTATATAATAAAATGAGGGGGTAATCCCACCCAACTTTCCGAACACTCCTAGTAAAGTAATTGTTTAATCGATTATTTTAGTTTTTCTGCATCAAAATTAGTTTACAAAAATTAAAAAAAAACATAATTTTTTGAAAAAAATATTTTTAACTTTTTATAATTTTGTATAATTTTAAAATTATGAAATATTTCACACATAATGTACTTTTTGATCCCTTCCAGATGTACTATTTACTTTTTTCATTAGTTTTACCATTTTCGATAAAACAAAAGAACAAAAAAATTTAATTTTTGTTTTATTTTGATTATAATAATTACAATGGTAAATTCGAAGAGACTAAATTATTTTCTAAATTTAGAGTTTTATATTACCTATCGAATGGTATAAATCCCATTGTAATATCTTTAATATTTTTAAAGTTATTCAATTTTTTTCAAACTCTATTAAATTTAAAAAAAAAAATATGAATTCTACAATTTTTTGAATAAAATTTTGAAAAAAATCACAATTATAGAGTTTTTTACTACTTAATGGTATTTTTTTAATTTTCAATAATTGTATTAACCTTAAGAAGAAATAAAACCTTTTTTGAATAATTTTAAAATCAATAAATAATTAATATCTCATTCAATTTTATTTAAAATGGGAAACAGACCATTTTTTTAGGGTTTCTGGATCAAAATGCATTAATAAAGTTAGTTTAAAAAACAAAAAAAAATCAAATTTTTTGTCAAAAATTCATGCCATTGAATTGTTTTAACTTTTTTCATTTTTTGCTATAACTTTTACAAATACTATGTTAAAATTATGAAATAATTTACACACATAGTACTTTTGGATCCCTTTCGGATATGCTATTTACTTTTTTCATTTATTTTATACTTATTAATAAAACGAAATTACAAAAAATTTTAAAAATAAATCTTTATTTTGGCTATAATAATTACAATTCTAAATTTAAAGAAACTAAAATACATTTTAAATTTTTATATTATCTTTAGAATGGTGAAAATCTCATTTCAATAACTTTAATATTTTAGAAGTTATTCAATTTGATTTAAAATTATAATATAATTTTAAATATCATTTTTTTTAAATCACAATTTTTGTAATAAAATTTTGAAAAAAATTATAATAACAAAATTAATTATAACAAATATAAAGATATTTTTTTAAAATTTTTAATATTAAAATTTAACTAAAAATAATAATTTAATAAGGATAAAAATTGCTTAAAAATAAAAACTAGCGGCGAAACTATGCGGAAATCGAAAAAAAAGTAAAGACAAAATTTGTAGAAAATTTTATGTTCTGCAAATTTGATTTTTTGTAAATTTTCATAAAAATCCATAATTTTGTCTCAAAATCTAAAAAAATTCGCAAATGTCTATACATACATTATTTTTACGCTCTCTAGCGACGAAACTATGAGGAATTCAAAAAAACGGTAATAACAAAATATGTAGAAAATTTTATGTTCTACAACTTTTATATCCTGTAATTTTTCATAAAAATGCATTATTTTGGTAATTTAAAAAAAAATTTGAAAAAATATTACTTTTTGATAAATCTGGCAATGGCAGTTTTTGAAAATTTTAATCATTCGAAATTAAACTATAACGTATAAAAAATATATGTGTAAAACTTTACTGCCGTCTTGTTTAGTAATGACGTCACCACTTATAGCAACTGTCACTTCCGGTTGTCCCATTAACTCCAAAATCTATACAGGTCGTCTCCTTGCTACCCTAAATATGTATATAAAATTTCATCTAAATCGGTCCAGCTGTTTAGACGCTATCATGTTCACACACACAGACACACAGACACACAGACAGACATCATGCTAAAAATGGTATAACTAGATTCAGGTGACCTCAAAACGTAAAGATTCGTTAAAATCTGAGTATGGCCAAAATATCATGATCGTAATACTTTTCTTCTAACTCTGTTGTTCGGAAAGTAATAAAATACAACTTTTTTTCATACATACACATTACAATATTTTTGCAAACATACATTTTACATTTCGTTAATGATAAATGTTAATTAGTTTAGAAATATTATTTTATTATAAATTATTTTTTATATGGCAGATAACTGAACGTCTAACCAGACACCGTTTTAAAAAAATTACAATTGTCGAATTTGAACTGGAGTACATGTTAATGTTGATTTCGTTACTCTTATTTTCAATAGAATTAAAAAATTTATCTAAAATGTTTTATTCTGTACACATACCTTTAACTTTCAACAACAAATGTAGTTTCTACGTGCCCTTTGGGTACCTAAGACTTAACTAGGTCATAAAATTTTATTACTCTTAAGCTATTTGGATGTCTTAAAAAATTCGAAACACATTGACGGCCGGTATTATCAACGCGGATTTAAACCGAATTTAGTTAAACCATTTTTAAATTTAAACCGAGTTTATTAAAAATTAAAGTGTATTATCAGGGCGCATTAGATCACATTTAGTTAAATCGACTTTTAATATATAGTTAAAATGTTTTTAGCAAAGTTAATACATAAGTTACTAAAACCCCTAGATTGGTAGTGTTGGTACTACGTAACAATAGTTTTGTTTAATCCGAACCTGTTGTGGAATTCGGTCTAATTGCAACTAAAAAAAAATGTTTTTTTCGTTCTTTAAACACTTTTGGTGCTCGAATCATTCATAACAATTCTACTACTCCTTCATCAGAAGAACTATCTGATGAAGTACAATCCATTTTTTAACCTTAAAGTTTGCGACGACACTTCGGTCGTTGCGGGTCACTTTGGCGCCTTAGTCCAGGTTTCGGATTGCCTCGGGCGCCACCTTCCGTTTAGAGTGTGAAGGCCACTGCACGGGCAGCGTCAGTGGAGAAAGAAATACTCCAGGGGTCGTTATGGTATCGACCAAAATCACTGGCGGCCAGAAGGGCGGACTTTACTTGCCCCACTGGGTTGAGTAACCTGGGTATTAGCTGCTAGGATGTTAAAACAGAAACAAATAATAATAAATAAAACTTTTATTTATTACCCAAAATCCGGCGGAGAAAAGGTGTGTAACGGACGATTGGCTTGGCGGCGTGGTGTAGTCGGACTGACGGCTCTGGACTCCGGATATAACTGAAGTTGGCTTCAACTTGACCTGTCTCTAAAGGTCGACGGACTGCACTGCTGTTCCAATTGGGACGGCCACAGCAAGTCTGTTCGGGCTGTCTCTGCAGCTGCCGACAACGGTATGAATTGCCCTACTCGATACGAACTTAAGCGTCTAAGAAGCAGAGACGAGAGTGTCTCCATCTGCCTGGCGACGGTTGAACTGGTACGACTGGCCTTTTATTCACAATTTTAATTTAATCTTACTCCAGTGCCGTGCGCGATTTAATTTATCTATTTTAAATAATACGGAAAAAAGTAACTTTGTTACACACCCTTCCTACTTCGGGAAAAAAAAAATTATTACATACATTTTTTTTACACCTTAACTATATATCTGGAAAAAAGAAATAAGTGAAACGAATCCTATCAGGTGCCTACCCCTGTAGTGGTCGAACCCTATATTCGGAGTAGGTACGCCTGTTACAAACTAACTAAAAAAAATAAAAACTTCTACGGCGTCTTCGGCTGGTGTCTTCGGTCGAAGGGATGTGAGCAGGTCCTATACTGGCAGCGTCGGCAGGAGGTTTGTCTTCTGGAAAAGTCGATCCGGTTTCTGACATTGATGTTTTCTTCTATACTTCCACCCTCTGTATCTGGAGCTGGGAGTTTGGAGCGGTATCTCTTGCTGTCGATTGTCCTGGGTGTAGATTAAGGCTGATCCTATTTCAGTGGCAACGATGGGGAAGCATGGTACGGGCCAGGAATCCACCGCGACGGAGCGGTTGTCCACCAAAATATGTTCAGAAGCTGGTTTTACACGGCAATCCTCTTGCTGGATATCTGTAATGGTTCCGGTCTCTGTGTTTTTCAATCGGGCACCACTTGTGTCAATGGGAGCATTCGGCTCTTCTCGGCTACACTTCCATTGTTCGGCTATCCGATCTTCTACAGAGGATGTCGTAGCATCATTTTCCATAACGGAATCACTGGTGCGACTTGGCACGTCGACGGGTAACTGGGGGTGACTGTCTTCATACGGTATGATGGGTGCGGCATCATAAGGGCGTTGCTGCACAGGTCTCATTTCTCGGCAACGTTCTAGCGGTTCTTCCGACCGTGGACAAGGGCAGTCACGGGACATGATTCCTTCTCTTCTACATCTTGAGCAAAAGATCCGGGGCGCCTCTCTACACTGGCTTCTCACATGTCGCGTCTGGCCACAACGCCAACACTCTTCGTTCCTTTCGGTGGATCCTCTAGTGATTGGGGTTGCTGGCATCTGCTGGTTTGTCTCAGTACGGTCTACGTTATTTCCTAGCGTGACGGAGGCGGTAGGAAATGTTCGTGGTAGGGGGGTAGGAGTATTTCTAAACGGGACAGACTGAGGGGCAAAATTGGTAAAATACGGAATAGACGGAGCAGGGGCAAAAGATATGTACGGAAGTGGATCAGTGATGCGGTGAGGGGTGGGTGGAACGGTCGGCTGGGTTAGTTCGATTTCGGATCGAAGTAACTCATATTCTCTGACGGCCTTGATAAATCCTTTCACGTTACGGAAGTCGGATCTGCGGATATGAAGTCGGAATTCAGGATGCAGGTTTCGATAGAGCCACTGCAGTTCTTGATCTAACGTCATGCCTTCATGTCGGCGAATAAGAGTCTGTAGGTCGGTGATATAGGAGGTGGCGGGTTCCTCCAGCTGTTGTGTCCTTCTACTGATGGCGACTTCTAGGTCAATGCGGTAATTGACGGGGAAGAAGAAATTTTGGAAGGCGGTGCAAAACTCTTCCCAGGTCGACCAATACCGTCGGTTATTCCTAAACCACATGGCAGGCATCCCTTGTAGTAGGTCGGGCATGACCTGCAGGAGTCGGTCAGCGGTGATTCCATGATACTCTCGAATTTCCTCTATTCTTTCTAGAAATTCGGCGGGATCGTCAGTACCGTCAAATGTGACACGCCAGTCCTCTACCATCAATGGCAGCATTACGGTGCTACGGACGTCTTACTCGGTCGAGTCTCAAATTCCAACTCTCTCTCAACGCACAAAAATGTGTCTAACAACGGTTATCAGGTAAATAGTTGTGCTTCTGCGCACTCTGTAGTATATCTGATTCGGTATTACTCGGAATTCCTCGCTTTTTCTCGTTTTAAATCAAAATTACGGCTTAGACCCTTGTATCTTGAGAACGGCTTCTCAGATTTAAAAACGGATATTGCCAATCGATTCTACGACCTCGTAAACCTATTAAAGGATGGGTCACTCGGTTTCCTTTTTCAGTTTGTCAAAATGACAGGTCGGATGTTTTCAACGGGTTTTCTGAATTTTGACCTCTAGACGGGTGTGGAAGCGATGCGGGCTCTCTTTGAGCAAAAATGGACAATCTGTCAAAATGACAGGTCAGCGGTTTTTGACGGATTTCCGTATATTTCGGTCCTCTGAAGCGTTCTGCACTGGTTTTGGCTCTCTCGGATGGTCGGTTCAAATTTTAGGCTCGGATACGGCTTATTCCACAAATTCGGTAATCAGCGGTCTTGGTACACCATAAAAACGGTCCCTGCTCGGGCGCCAAATTTGCGACGACACTTCGGTCGTTGCGGGTCACTTTGGCGCCTTAGTCCAGGTTTCGGATTGCCTCGGGCGCCACCTTCCGTTTAGAGTGTGAAGGCCACTGCACGGGCAGCGTCAGTGGAGAAAGAAATACTCCAGGGGTCGTTATGGTATCGACCAAAATCACTGGCGGCCAGAAGGGCGGACTTTACTTGCCCCACTGGGTTGAGTAACCTGGGTATTAGCTGCTAGGATGTTAAAACAGAAACAAATAATAATAAATAAAACTTTTATTTATTACCCAAAATCCGGCGGAGAAAAGGTGTGTAACGGACGATTGGCTTGGCGGCGTGGTGTAGTCGGACTGACGGCTCTGGACTCCGGATATAACTGAAGTTGGCTTCAACTTGACCTGTCTCTAAAGGTCGACGGACTGCACTGCTGTTCCAATTGGGACGGCCACAGCAAGTCTGTTCGGGCTGTCTCTGCAGCTGCCGACAACGGTTTGAATTGCCCTACTCGATACGAACTTAAGCGTCTAAGAAGCAGAGACGAGAGTGTCTCCATCTGCCTGGCGACGGTTGAACTGGTACGACTGGCCTTTTATTCACAATTTTAATTTAATCTTACTCCAGTGCCGTGCGCGATTTAATTTATCTATTTTAAATAATACGGAAAAAAGTAACTTTGTTACAAGTTTAACTTCAAAATATTTGACAACTGATAAACTAACAATAAAGTCTGATGATTCATAGCGCATGCGCGTATATTAAATCTCTATTTAAACCACTTTGAAAGAGGAATGGTGGATATTTAAGTTAAACGCAGTTTAAAATAAATTTTAATTTTAAATACATCTGGTAATACACCAGTCTTTGAGATAAACGGACTATATAAAATAAAATATGGTTACCAGATTTTAGATTTCGTAAATTTATTGTAACCTATGCAGACCTTTCTTTTATTACAAAAAAAAATAAATGTTTATACTGCTTGCTAGTTTATTTTTCTCAGAAATTCAGAAACAAATTCTGAAGAAATATGAACGAGACTCTGGGATTTCGCCATATGTGGTATCGGTATCGCCTAAATAATTTTCCAAAAGGTCTCGTCTCGATCTCGTCTCGGTTTTACGAGACGAGATGAGACGAGTCGAGAAAAGTGTGAAGCCCTATCCACCTTCTTTCTAGTCACCATGATAATGATCTGGTTTGTGTGGAGAGTAAAACTAAGCTACAGATGATTATTGATTACAATATGTCAAAGGGTGGCGTGGATAATACTGATAAATTGATCAGAGAATATGCATGTAAGAAAAAGGTGGCATTACACAATTTTTATGAATATATTGCGCCCTAAATGCGTTTGTCCTATATGTAATAAAAAATCCAGATTGGAAGAAAATTATTGGCTGGCGGCGACGCTCTTTTTTGCTTGAGCTTGGTGAAAATATGAAAGCGAGGGCCAAATACAAAAACCACAAATTGCATAATTAGCTTTAAGGGACTGTGGAATGGACACGGTAGCTATCTTGGATCAACCACTAATTGCTGAGGAAGTTGTCACAAGGAAACGCGGAAGGTGTTACGTGTGTCCCAGGAGTTTGGACAAAAAAATTTGTTCATTTTGTAAAAAAATATGCGAAGTTTATAGAAAAAAGGAGCAATCATTTGTTTGTAAAAACTGTTTACCTTAATGATTTATTTATAACGAATTCTTATCATTTCCATGCTATTCTTTACGTACTTTTTAACTGTATTTTTATGTTATTTATGGAACTTTAATTAACTGCTCTATATTTTATTTATTTTTATTTTATTTTTTATTACAATACTCTACAGGTCAAACCCAATTACAGAGTAGGAATTGACAGTATATAGTGAATACATCATCGATTTTGAACATGGATATTAAAAGCACATAATAATAATAATACAACGATACATAATAATTAAATTTTCCTAAGAAGCAACTAAAAAATCAAGATAAAAAGTGGGATTTTATGTCCGACAGCTTACAGTAAAATATATCCAAATCATTGCTAACAGAATTTGACAATTTACACATGATATGGAGCGGAGAATTATCCAGAATATTTGTGCGAGATGTATTTACATAAAAAGTACTGGGGTGTCTGGAAGAAATTCTGGGAATGCAAATATTAAATTTTTCCAATAAGGTTGGGCAGTCAATAATACTTTTAATAATTTTATAAGTCAGTACTACACTATAATATTCACGCCTTCTTTCGAGACTGAAAAAATTATGCCTTTGTAATAACTCAGAGTGAGGTGAGCCTATTGGTGGATAAATGCCGTCAGTTTTTAGGCTTAGCAATTTTAGAAATCGTCTTTGAATGGCTTCTATTCGATCTATATAATGATGATAAAACGGGCTCCATACAACTGAAGCATATTTTATCTTTGATCTTATAAAAGCGTAGAATAAGGTCGAGTTTTCTTTGAAATCACTACAACTACGGCAATTACTCCATACATGCGATACGAAGAGGATACAACATTATCGATATGTTTATTAAATGATAGTGCATTGTCAAAGGTGACGCCAAGATCCGTAAATGTTTCTGGTCGCTCAAGGGCAACGTTTTCTATTGTATAATCAAAGAATAGTATATTCGTTTTTAAACTGTAAGACATTGCTTTACATTTATCCGGATTTAGTGGCAAGTTATTACGGTAACACCATTCAACTACACGCCTTAAATTTTCCGAGAGGTTTTCGCAATCACCTATATTCTCCACGAGGCAGTATAGTTTTAGATCATCGGCATATAAAAGGAAATATACATCTATAACTTCAGCAACATCATTTATAAAGATAATAAAAAGCAATGGACCCAGGTTCGACCCTTGTGGAACACCGGAAGAAGCGGTATATTCGGCAGACTTAAAACCATTAAGCTGTACATATTGCTTTCGATCCCATAGATAGGATTGAAAGAGTGCAATTAAAGATGGAGATAATCCAAATACAACAAGTTTGTTAAGCAAAATGCCATGGTCAAGTCTGTCGAAGGCCTTAGAGAAGTCTGTGTAAATCACATCAGTTTGGGCTCTGTTGTCAGTCAATAGATTCTGCAATATATTGTGTAATGGTCAAAAGGTTAGTGACTGTTGAACGACTTTTCATAAAACCGTGTTGATTTATACTTATATTGCAGCTTACATGTCGATTTATAACTCGCTCCATAAGGATTTCAAAAACATTTGCTAAGTTGCATATAATAGAGATAGGATAATTTGATATATTTCTTAAAAATGGGACAGACCTTTGAGGATTTCCATATCCTTGGTATTGTAGAAAATTTTAAAGAAATGTTAATTAATACCGATAGAGGACGAGCAAGTACAGAAGCACAATCTTTTAGAACGAAAGCTGGAATATCATCTGGTCCGGTAGTCTTCTTTGGCTTACGTGATCTTAAACTTCCTTTTCACTGAAGCTTGTAATATTTAAAAAGTGATTATTATCTGTTCCGTAATTAGGTAGAAAAGGGGAAGAAGCAGTATAGGATTGTTTAAAAAGATTTGGAAGTATTTAATAATCTTGAAAAGTATACATATTTATTTTGAATACTAGGTTTTATCATTATCTACCAAGAGAACAAATTTTTAACTGAGGTCCTTGCAGGACCCCTCATGATTATTAAGGTAAATTTTTCTCTTATGGGATTTTAACGGTTAATAATGAACGTTTGTATCTATAGGTCTGATGATGGTCAGTGGCCGAAACTAGTAGCTTTTTACTACTTTTGTAATTAAATTTTGTGCTATCTGACTTTGTGCTTTATTTCCTTAAATTTTTTTACCACCACATTTGAGATATGGATAACCTTTGGGATTTAAAATAACTTTATGTATTATTTCTAGACTTGATTGATTTCACTTGTCTCGACTATAATGATTCATCTTCAGTCTAAAGCTTAAATTTATTATGAACTAGTTCGTGTAGTAATATATTTGGACTTGCTGTTATATCATTCCAAAAAAATTATTAAAATTTAAACTTACCAATTGTTACATTAATTCAAAAACTATAACACAATAAAAATAACTTGTGACATAAACGATTTGAACTATTTCAAATATTATCGACATAATACGGATATCGGTGTATCATCTCTTATCAGTTTTAGTAAATATATATTATCATCTTATCTTTAATAACGAGTTATGTTAGGTGGATTTTCGTAGAAGGACGTTTGATTAGGCAAACGTGCGTATTTTTTAACGATATAGTAATTGTTTAATTTTATGAATGATTCAAGTAATTCTTATAAAAATTTTTAACAAGAATTTTGTTATTATTTACTTTTATATAATATATTGTTATGAAATTTGTTATACCCTGTATAAGATTTGTTATAAAATATTATAGTAAGTAGGGGTTGGTTGAGTTAAAAAAAATGGATATAATTGGAAGTAAAATTAACAGTGTTCCTTTATTTTTAACATTAAAAAGAAAAATGTAAATTAAAAAGAAATTTTATTAAATGATATAAAGTATAAATTAATTTTGGTAATATGAATAGGGCTTAAGCCATTTGAAGTATGAAATTCCTTGTGACAGGTTGGATGACATTTCCTGTCAGGTGAAATGATTTGTCATTGGGTTGGTGTTAACCAAAATTATAGTTAAAAAAAAATAGTAGGTAAACATTTTGGTTTAAAAAAAAATTGAAGGTTGGTTGTTGATGACTGATTAGAAAAAAACAGATTGTCAGAAATTAAAAAAAATCGGTTGTGTCGCCCCAAAACTTTCGCGACAAGTCCAATTTCGTGACATTTCGTGACATTGCATCTATCATTTTTTTTATAGTAACACTTCCGTTTGACAGATATCGTACAAAAATTAATGAGTTCTTCCGACGGGTAACTCAAACCCATATACCAAATTTCAGCTCAATCGGTTTAAACCTGTGGTAAGAATACACACAGACAGACAGACAGACAAACTTTCATCTGGAAATGGTCTTACGCATTTGAGGGGACCTCAAAATGGATATTTCCATCTTTATCTCGAATTTATTTTTAGCTCGTTCACAATACTTTGCCTTCTCGGAGGTGGATCGGGAAAGTAAAACCTCAAAAAATCTCAAATGTCAAAAAATCTCAAATCGCAAAAAATGTCAAAAATCTCAAAAATAAAAAAATATCAAAACAGGTAAAATACCTCAAAACCACAAAAAATTTCAAAACTCAAAAAATCTTCCAAAAATTTCCAAAAAAAATCTCAAAAAATTTTTAGACTGCTCAAAAACATCTCAAAAATCTCCAAAAATTCTTTAAAAATCTAAAAGTTCACAAAGAATCTCAAAAAATTTAAAATGTTAAATTTCACAAAATTTAAAATAGTAAATGTCTCAGAAACTCAAAAATTTGATCAAAAAAACTCTAAGAATTCAAAGAAGTCAAAAAACAAAATTCAACAAATCTCAAAAACTCTTTAAAAATCTCATAAAATCTCTAAAAAATCTCAAAAGATTCAAAAAAATTTCAAAAAATCTTAAAAAATTATAAAAAATCTGAAAAACCCAAAAAATCTCAAAAAATCTTGAAACACTTCAAAAAATTCTCAAAAAAATCTATAATTTTTTAAAAAAGTCCCAAAGAATCTCAAACAATGTCAAAAAATCTCAAAAAACCTCTAAAAATCTCAAAAGTCTCAAAAAAACTCAAAAATATCAAAAAACTTGAAAAAAACGTAAAAAATCTCAAAAACAAATTGAAAAAAAAATTTGACAAAACTGGAAAAGATTGTAAAAAAATTGAAAAAAATCCACGAATTCTTTTTCAGATATTTAATGTTAAAGTTTCAAATTTTGACATTTTTTTATTTTTGACAGGTGACAGTTGGAGAAATAATTTTGACTGTGGTGTATAGAGTTTTTCATGGGCTTTCAAATGACATATTGCAAGTCGAATTCCGTGACATATTGCATCTGTCGTTTTTTGATAGTGACACTTCCGTTTGACACATGTTATACAAAAACTAATGATTTCTTCCATAACCCAAAACCCTGTAC
Source organism: Neocrepidodera transversa (assembly GCA_963243735.1). Classification (NCBI taxonomy): domain Eukaryota; kingdom Metazoa; phylum Arthropoda; class Insecta; order Coleoptera; family Chrysomelidae; genus Neocrepidodera; species Neocrepidodera transversa. The sequence goes on from OY725350.1 coordinate 19,763,200, forward strand.
CAAATTCCAGTCCAATCGGATTAATACTTTTTAAGATATTTAATGCTAAAATTTCAAATTTTGACATTTTTTTATTTTTGACAAGTGGCAGTTGGAGAAATAATTTTAACTGTTCTGAATAGAGTTTTTTAAGTGCTTTCAAATGACATATTGCATGTCCAATTCCGTGATATATTTGATCTGTCATTTTTTGATAGTGATACTTCCGTTTGACAGATGTCGTACAAAAACTAATGGGTTCTTCTGAGGGGTAACCCAAACCCCTATACCAAATTTCAGCTCAATCGGATTAAACGTGTGGCCTCTATCGTGGAAGAATACACACACACACATACACACACACAGACAGACAGACTTCCATCTGGAAATGGTCTTAATCGTCTCAGGGCACCCGAAAATGGATATTTCCGTTTTTATCTCGAAATTTTTTTTTAGCTCGTTTACAATACTTTCCCTTCTAGGAGGTGGGTCGGGAAAGTAAAAAAGCTGTTTACAAAAAAATTATAAAAACATTTATTTTATTGGAAAAAGAAATAGAAATGTATGGTTTATAGAAATAGTAATGTATGGTTTATTGAAAGAAAAAAATAATAAAATTTAGAAAAAAAAATAATAAGAAATAATAAGCAATATTTATTTATTAAAAACAAAGATCCGAGGAAAAGGAACGACAAAAAAGTAGCGACAATTTAAGGAAGTAATACGACAAATAGGGAGATAGTAAAGGGAGAGTAGCAGTGGAAAGGCGGAGACAGAAAATAAGAGAAACAGAAAATAGTTATCAAGATATGAAGAGGTAGACCAAAGAAAGAGAAGAAAAGAAGAGTATTAAATTTATTATTGTTTTTAATATTTCATTTTCATTTATTTAGGCGTTGTTGATCCCAGCCCAGTGAGAAAGAGTTCCCAGGTGAGAAATGTGATCCACCCTATATCCCGTGGATTTTACATTTCAATATGTTATTTTAATAAAAATTTGGGGGTTTCAAAAAGCCGTGACGAGTACTGGCAAAAAGTGCTCGCAAGTACTAAGCACTCAAAAAAGTTCTAAAAAAATACGAGCATAAAGCATTTTTACAGGAAAGTGCTCGCGAGTACTAAGCACTGTAAAAAAGTGCTTTAAATTCACGAGCACTAAGCATTTTTTGAAAATTTAAATTATTATAGTGAAAGTTTCAATTGGCTTATTTATAAAAAGTCCAACAAAACTACTGTGACCTCCCACCCCTATTCCGTGTAAAGTTTTACTATTGTCGAATTAAAATGTGAAAATACTTATTCTGATTTATGGTCCAAAGGACAAAATAAATCTATACGAAATAATGGGCATACGCCGAAATATTTAGCGTCGGAACGAAGAGCGTAGCGACGTCGAATGGACGTCGAATATCGTAGCATCTGTTGATGGTGTTCGTGGTTTAATTTGTGAAAATAGACTGGGTTTTGATAAAGCAAAACTGTCTGTCGAAATTATTGGCAGCGGCGTCTCGGCGCTGAATACAACATCTTCGGTGACGTGTTGGTAGTTTGAAATTTTATTGCTTCTTTCTGAGCTGCGAACCCGCTTTTTATGCCGAGTTTTGAGTAAACATTTTACATCATATTATTATGGCCCATCTCTTCTTTTTAGTTCTCATAGACGTCCTTAGGCGCGAAAATAATTATTTTCCTATATTTCAACAGTCTATCTTTTGTAATTTAAATTGGGACATTAATAGTTTTTCAAATGGTTCAAATGTGCCTTATCGTGTCTTATTCTCAACTTTAACTAGATTACTAGATAAACAGAACACATTAAATATAATTAATATTTTAAAAACACGAAACAAAACCATTAAAAATTGCTGAAATAATAATAATAATAATATAATATAGGTACCCGGTGTTGGTTCGCCACACTACCTACAATTGGAATATTTATCAAAAAACAAGCAAATAAAAGGTATAAAATACACGTAATCGACTCGTTTTGTAAATATTGACACGTGGACTAAATTAATGTCTTATAAAACTTGTATTACTACGGCCCGCCAATACTTCACCTTTGGTGAAGTATGGCAAACCGTAGTATTGAAATTGTGAAAAAATCTCAATATTTTTTTTTGCTCCAAATGACTTAAAACGTCATGAAACGTGGAAAAAATTGATTTTCCGCGAAAAACAAAAAAAGTCTGTCTGTGTGGATGTGTGGATGTCTGTGCGCATGATAACTCGAGAACGGTATAACCGATCCGGAAAATTCTTTCGGCTATCGGTTTTTATTCCAAAACAAAGACTCTATCAGAAGATGAGCAATTTCGGGTCCGAGAATCCTGGTCCCGCCTACTAAGTGAAATTTCTTTTCGAGATATCTCGATAAGGAAAGCAAATTTGTCGATACCGATTTCTATTAAGGTGTTGTGTAAGTCAAGACGCGTTGATTGATATCCATATCGCATTCGGTTCGTTGAAAAAAAAAATGAAAAAAAAAATTATTGGAATAATTCCGAGTTTTTCGAATCGGAAACGGGCCGTAGTCTTGCAAAATCGCGCAGAGATTATTCCTTTTACTAGTATTAAAATTTGCTTTGAAACTGGAGCAAACGTTAACAACTTGTAGATAATCAATTTCTTGATTGTTTTCTACTTTTTCTTAATTTATCGTCAAATCTAGCAAAATCATTGTCATTCGATTAATCAAATATGAAACTATTTAATCGATTATTATTATTATTATACAACGTTATACAACAAATAAAAAAATAAAATAAAACATGAGAATTTATTATTTAATTTAATAGGCCACTGAAAAAAATTTTTTTTGTCACAATATCAATTTTTTCAAAAAGTCGTCAAAATAGTAAATATTTTTTTCCCAATTTTACTAATATTTTCTAGTGTGAATTTAAAAATGTTCATGAAAGGGCTTAGTGCTTAGGACTCGCGATACTTTTGGAATGCTCGCGAGCCTTTTGGAGTGCTAGGGAGCCTTGTCGAGTGCTCGCGAGGACTTCAAAAGGCTCGCGAACACTTTTGACGAGCACTAAGCAGCAAGCCCTTTGATAAAGTGTTTTAGGCACTAAGCACCGATTTTAAAAAGTGTTCGTAAAGACTGTGCTTCCGACCACAAAAATTCTTCGATTGCTTGGCAAAGCACTAAGCACAGTGCTTAGGGCCAGCTGTGGTTTTAAGTTGGTTTGGCAAGACCAAAACTAAGACCAATTTTGCCCATAAATATTCATTATTATTGTATTTATTTTTACTTTCCGAACAACAGAGTTGTATAGAAGGAAAGTATTGCGATCATGATATTTTGACCATACCCAGATTTTAACGAATCTTTACGTTTTGAGGTCACCTGAATCCATTTATACCATTTTTAGCATGATGTCTGTCTGTGTGTGTGTGGGTGTGTGTGTCTGTGTGTCTGTGTGTCTGTGAACACGATAGCGTCTAAACGGCTGAATAGATTTAAATGAAATTTTATATACGTATTTAGGGTAGCAAGGAGACGACCTGTATAGATTTTGGAGTTAATCGGACAACCGGAAGTGACAGTTGCTATAAGTGATGACGTCATTACTAAACAAGATGTCAATAAAGTTTTACACATATATTTTCTATATGTTATAGTTAAATTTCTAATAATTAAAATTTTTAAAAACTTTTGCCATTGTTGCCAGATTTATCAAATTTTTTTTTTCATAATTTTCTTAAATAACCAAAATAATGCATTTTTATGAAAAATTACTGGATATGAAAGTTGTAGAACATAAAATTTTCTACACATTTTGTCATTACCTATTTTTGAATTTCTCATAGTTTCGCCGCTAGAGGGCGTGAAAAAAAATTATATAGACATTTTTGTGACTTTTTTAGATTTTGAGACAAAATTATGGATTTTTATGAAAAATTACATGGTATCAAAATTGTAGAGCATAAAATTTTCTATAAATATTGTCTTGACTATTTTTTCAAGTTGCGCATAGTTTATTAAAAATTTAAAAAAATTATCTTTAAATTTGTAATAATTAATTTTATAATAACAATTTTTTTCAAAATTTTATTACAAAAATTTTGGAATTTTTAAAAAATTGGCAAGAATTTCAAGATTATATTACGATTTTAAATTAAATTGAATAACTTCTAAAATATTAAACTTATTGAAATGTGATTTTCACCATTCGAAAGATAATATAAAACTCTAAATTTTAAATGTATTTTAGTTTCTTAAAATTTAGAATTGTAATTATTATAACCAAAATTAGGAATTTTTTTAAATTTTTTTGTAAATTCGTTTTATCAATAAGTATAAAATAAATGAAAAAAGTAAATAGCATATCCGAAAATGATCCAAAAGTACTATGTGTGTAAATTATTTCATAATTTTAACGTAGTATTTGTAAAAGTTATAGCAAAAAATGAAAAAAGTTAAAACAATTCACCCATGAATTTTTGAAAAAAAATTTGATTTTTTTTTTAGTTTTTTAAACTAACTTTATTAATGCATTTTGATCCAGAAACCTAAAAAGGGGTTTATTTTACTAAGAGTGTTCGGAAAGTTGGGTGGGATTACCCCCTCATTTTTTAAATTCTGTATGTCATTTTCTCGAACTCTTGTAATCATTTTTCGGCCTGAAGAGGGCTGATCCGAAACTAGTCGCCGCGCCCCATTTTAAAATTTATAAATACATTATGATACATAATTTCGAGTTTTATTTGCTATTATTTATATTTTATTGTTAATAATTATTTAATGTTGTTTTGTTAGTTATCTTGCCATTCATTGAGTTATAAATTTTTTTGTGTTAAATTTTCAAATTAATTGTATTTTATTTTATTTTGATCCTAAATTTTGAAATATATCTGTTTTTTTTATAAACCTTCTTACTAGGATTTTTCAAAAAAATTCTTTTCGAAAAATAAACTTTAAGTTACAGTAGAATGGTGCGAGCAACGATGTTCCTTTAACACGTTATCTGATAATCATATTTGAAAAACGAAAAAAAATTCATTGTAGGATTTTTGGTAAAGTACAAATTTGTTCGAAAATGTTTTTTTATACGACATCAAATTTCGCTGGAAATCAAGAAAAATCGCAAAAAACCATATTACACCCCTTTTAACCATCCCCAAAATTAATTAGACCAACCCCCCAGACCCTCGTTTTTTTATTGCATATTCCCTATGATCCCTTTTATCAATTCCCAGTACAAGTGTTTGAATATCAAATAAATTGTAAACCGAGAATAATGAAGATAAAAATGGAAATTTAAAAACAGAAATATTATAAATCAATATAGAAACAAATACTGTAACAGTAAAAGAAATAGGATATCATGTAAAAAAGTTTTTAAAAAAAACGTAAATTGTGATGAATGAATCCATTAAATAACTTAAGTAACCGTAATGATTTAAACAGTCCTATGGCTGCGAGGATCTGTTTTTATTGAAATTAAATTTTTTATGGTTTTTCTTCCCTTTTTTTTACTTTTCCCATCTTTCCTCATTTTTTTCCGTCTATTTCTTTTGTTTTTTGCAATTTTTCACGGAAAATTCTTTCGGCCATCTGTTTTTATTCAAAAAAGAAAGGCTCTATCAGAAGATGAGCAATTTCGGGTCCGAGGATCCCGGTATCGCCTACTAAGTGAAATTTCTATTCGGGTTATCTTGATAAGGAAAGCAAATTTGTCGATACTGATTTCTATTAAGGTGTTGTGTAAGTCATGACCCGCTCGTTAAAAGAAAAAAAAAATCCGATTTTTTCGAATCGGACTTTCTTCCGCTGACGGAAACGGGCCGTGGTCTTGAAAAATGGCGCAGAGATTATTCCTTTTACTAGTTTTAATATAGTAATAAATTGCACAAATCCTGAAAAGTGTCATGCTCCTCCCATAATGCGCGGCTTTACCTCATCCTACCTATGACCATAAGGTTGCGAAGAACCAGAAATTCGTCATACACTTCCCAATAATGCGCGGCTTTATCTTTTCTTAGTTCGCGCTTAATGTTGCAGTATCTGAGTAGCTCAACTATGGATAGACGGACAGACAGGTGATTGGAATTGACTTGGGTTAGTAAAAATAATATGTGAGCGAGCTATAGGTGACCAGCTATCGATTGCCGAAAACAGAGTTCCAATATTCGAAACCATTCCCGAGTTACCGCTAAGACAGACAGACAGACAGGCAGAAAGACGGACGGATATTGTAAAGTCAATAAATACCTTCGCTTTGCATAATATCAATTTTTTCAAAGTAGTCATTATTTTTTTCCGTACTAATATTTATTAGTGCGAGTTTAAAAATGTTCACGTGTGTTTTAGACTATTGGAGTGCTCGTGAACCTTTTAGAGTGATCTGGAGTCTTTTCAAGTGCTCGCGAGCCATTTGGACTGCTTGCGAGCACTTTCACTAGCTCTAAGCACTAAGCACTTTTATAAAGTGTTTTAAGCACTAAGCACCGATTTTAAAAGTGCTCCAGAGCATAAAAGTGCTTAGAGTACTCAGGCACAGCTCTGGTTCAACTTATATTAGAAAATTTTTAAAAAATAAACCAATATGAATTATAAATTTCTCATAATTTAAATTATTAATAATAAATATATTGTAATATATTAATAAATAAGGAATACTTAAGTAGTAAATAAAAATCCATATCTCGTTAGAATTGTCTATTTACCTAAAGGTACTTAAAATACACTATTATTATCATAATGACTACCTAATGATTTTTCCAATAACATTTTAGCTTTAGTTCGTTTTTTTAATGATAATGTATGTCATATATAACATATTATTGACAATTTAAATTATATCATACAAAAAAAAACAATAAAAATGTGTTCAGTTGATTTTTTTTTTTTATTTTAATAAAATGGAATTCTTCATTTTTTACTTTCCAAACATGGAAGGAAAATATTGCAATCATGATTTTTTTGGTCATGACCAGATTTTAATATTTTGAGGTCACCTAAATCCATTTATACTATTTTTAGCATGATGTATGTCTATCTGTCTGTGTATGAACACGATAGCGTCTAAAAGTTCTGAACCGATTTAAATGAAATTTTATATACATATTTAGTGTAGCAAGTGGACAACCTGTATAGATTTTGGTGTTAATAGAATAACCGGAAGTGACAGTTGCTATTAGTGATGACGTCAATAAAGTTTTACACATATATTTTGTATACATTATATAGTTTAATTTCGTATGATAAAAATTTTCGCCATTGTTGACAGATTTATCAAAAAGTTAATTTTTTATAAAAAATTTCAAGAAATCAAAATTGAAGAACAGACATTTTTGTAACTTTTTTAGATTTTGAGACAAAATTATGAATTTTTATGAAAAATTACATGATATCAAAATTATAGAGCATAAAATTTCCTACAAATTTTGTCTTTACTTTTTTTTTCAAACTCCGCATAGTTTCGCTGTTAATTTTTATTTTAATTTTTAAATAAAGTTTATCTTTATTAAATTAATTTTTTTTAGTTAAATTTTAATGTTATAATTTGAAAAAAACTCCTATAAATTGTTACTAAAAAACGATTTTTTTCAAAATTTTATTCCAGAAATCGTGAAATTTATAAAAAATGGGTCAAATAAAATTGAAAATTAATTACGATTTCAAAATAAATTGAATAACTATTAAAATATTAAAGGTATTCAAATGGGATTTATACCATTCGAAAGAAAATGTAAAACTCTAAATTTACGATGTATTTTGATTTCTATAAATTTAGAATTGAACTATTTATAGCAAAAATACAGATTTAAAAAAAAAATTGTAATTACGTTTTATCAAAAAGTATAAAACAACTGAAAAACGTAAATAGACTAATTAAAAGAGGTCAAAAAGTACTTTATGTTTAAATGACAAAAATGTTTTTTTTTTATTTTTTAAACTAATTCTAATAATGCTCCATAAAAACTGTTTTGAATACAATTGAAGAGATGTTAATTATTTATTGATTTTTAAATTATTCAAACAAATATAGTTTTATTTTTTTTTAATAAAAAAAAAACATTAATTTGTAATAAAAATAAATCCCTATAAGTGTGAATTTTTTCAAAATTTTATTACAAAAATTGTGGAATAAAAAAGAAAAAATTTTTAAATTTTATTATTATTTTAAAATATTAATAATAAAATGGGATTTGTACCATTCAAAAGAGGATATAAAATTCTAAATATAAGATGTATTTTAGTTTCGTTGAATTTAAAATTAAAAAAAAAATACCATCAATTTGTAATAAAAATCCCTATAAGTGTTAATTTTTTCAAAATTTTAATACAAAAATTGTGGAATAAAATAGAAAAAAAAATTAAATTTTATTATTATTTTAAACTAAATTTAATAATTTTTAAAATATTAATTATATTAAAATGGGATTTGTACCATTCAAAAGAGGATATAAAATTCTAAATTTAAGATGTATTTTAGTTTCGTTTAATTTAAAATTAAAAAAAAATACCATCAATTTGTAATAAAAATCCCTATAAGTGTGAATTTTTTCAAAATTTTATTAAAAAAATTGTGGAATAAAATAGAAAAAAGTTTTAAATTATATTATTATTTTAAACTAAATTAATAATTTTTAAAATATTAATGATATTAAAATGGGATTTGTACCATAGAAAATAAAACTCTAAATTTAAGATGTATTTTAGTTTCGTCGAATTTAAAATTACAATTGTTATATCAAAAATAAAGAAATTTTTAATTTTTTTCTAATTTCGTTTTATCGAAATTGATAAAACACTTGAAAACGCAAATAAACTATCTGAATGGGGTCAAAAAGTACTAAATGTGTGAATTATTTTATAATTTTAAAATAATATTTGTAGATGTTATAACCAGAATTATAAAAAGTATTTCCTCTATTTTTTGTATTTTTCACTATTTTTTTTATTTTCCGCGTAATTTCGCAGCTAGAGGACGTGAAAAAATATTGTTAAAAAAATGAAATACGCTGAATTAAACAATTATTTTACTAAATTGGTAATTTCATTAAAATTCGCTCGATTTGTATTAAATTAGAATAAAAAATGAAGAGGGAACAACCTCACCCAATTTTCTGAACACTTTTAGTAAAATAATTGTTTCATTAATTATTTTCATAATAAAAGAACTATTTGTAAAAGTATTTACCAAGTCAGAATATCGAATTAAAAATTTTCCAAAAATTTAGGACAACTTTTACTACCTTACAAATATATGTCAAGTATATACTTTTGATATATTGGATATATGTAGCGGGAAAGTAAAATCCCGATTATTGTAAACCCCTTAAGAAATGTTATTTTTATCAATAATTTTTTTATTACGTTTTCCTATCATTGATCCCATCTGTATTTTGAAAGTTATTTTTAAATGTGATGGGCGCGTTGGCGTTCCCAAACTTGGTACACCTCAAAAAAATGATGTACGTTAATTAGAACCAGAATTAGAAATGGCCCTGGAATCATAAACTAACTGTTTTTTTGACCTTCGTTGTAAATTTAATTCCCATTGCATAAAATTGTTTGGCGTATTTATATATACACAGAATAAATAGTAAATAATTTAAATTCGATATAATTTTTAGGTCAACCTATATTTAATTATTCTACGTATTATTTTTAAGGAATTTTAATTGTAGAACAAATGCATTTTACTACCTACCCGTAAGTTTAATTTCAATTTATTATCCCTGACATTGTGACATAGAAAATTGACCACATCTATTGAAAAATAAAATAAATTAAACACAATTGAAAAATATGCATTTATTATTTATTGGATAGAAATATGTTTTCAGTGGCGTATCCTACGAAAATAATTAAGTGTTTTAGGTTAAATTGTCATATCAAGGATTCTCCAGTTAAAATTAACTTGAAAATATTAAAAAAAAATCTAAAAAATTATTAATATCAATTACTATTATTATTAATGTAAAATAAATACAACCCTTAACTTGTAGTAAAGTTTGCAATTGTATAATAATAATAGTAATTTTTTAACTTAAACTAATGTCAGTACTAGTTTTTGACACTTTTGAGATTTTTGATGTAAGCTACCAAACTATAACAGATATAAGCTCCCAGGCTATAAAATTATTATATATAAAAGAAACAAAAGTCCATTTTGAGAATATGTTAAATTGGTTATTATTTATCTATGCTCACTATTTTTTTTTCTGTAGGAAAATAAATCAATTCAGAAAATTGAATAGCAATATTTACTTTATTTTTGGGAATAAAATAGCTAATTAAAAACAATAAAATCTTACTATTAAATCCTTTTACAGTTTCCAAAAACCATGCAAGTGCATCTCCTTTATTTATTCCTACACTTCACACCGAACGATAATTTACAAAAAAAATCGCACATTAACACTAAACATAAATAAACTAGCGCCTAGATGAGAGTACTAAACCAAACTGATTTTGGCGGGATTTTATTCCTTCGTTGCGTTGCGTTCCATGGGCACGGAAGTATAAGCGATATAACCTCGAAATTATAGTCTAGGATTCAAATTCCTTTACCGACTTTATACTATTTTAAAATAGATCGATAACATACACAACGTAATGTTTCGACATATAATTTACCTATAATAAAATTAAAAAAATATAAATAGCAGAGAAAAAAAAATAGTTAACTACGTGTTTCTATTTTAATTTATACAGGGTGATTTCAATATATACTATATTTTATTTTTTGTAAAATGTAGTACAGTTATTGTACTGATTTTTACAGGCAAATATTTTTTTCTGATTAGCAACTTGGATAGTAAATAAACAAAACAGCAAATCCCAGTTGGATGATGAAATCTTATACGATATACCCACAAAAAATTAATCTACGGGCAGGAATCTGCAATAATCAAAGTATTACGTTATAAACAGATCAATTTGTTTACAACAAGAAGTAGCCCATTATTTACATGGTGTTCGTAACCTTTTAAATAATATATTTCCAAAATATTGGATTGGAAGAAGCGGAACCATTAAATGACTATCAAGGTCTCCATATTTTACTCCATTGGATTATTTTTTATGAGAATACTTGTAAAGTAAAGTTGTTTTATCGCCTACACTTTTCCTCCTTTATAATGATGACTTGCTGACGTAAATAAAAAAAAACCCAGCTATAGCTCATGCCCTCCTTTGCTTTGAATTCCTGTATAAATAGTGGCCCAAATAATAATTGATAAAGACAATTAAGAGATTGAAATTATAAACATTTTATTTTAATAACTTAATAACTGTGAATACATATATTTTTTTTAATCCTAATTTATTTATTTTTCTTTTTGAAAATATGAATTCCCAGATGACACACCTGAAAATAAATAAAAGACATAGAGTAAGTATTATCATATTCATTCAAATCGTAATCAAATATAATTTAAATTTGAATTAACATACACTGAGGGGCAGAATCACGCAACAGTGTTTTGCGTTATTTCAATTCATTAATAATAATCAATATACACTGAGGGGCAGAATCACGCAACAGTGTTTTGCGTTATTTCAATTTATTAATATTAATAAATATACACTGAGGGGTAGAATCACGTAACAGTGTCTCTAATCATTTAAATACCAAAGATATTAATAACAGAATCACGCAAAATATCCTTCTACTAGCACTAGGGTCAAAATCACGCAAAGTGCTTCACAACTGGAACTACCACCGAGTACTAAGGACAGAATCACGCAGAGTACTCCATTCCAACAATATTTAAACAATAAATATTAATCTATCCACACTGAGGGGCAGAATCAAGCAACAGTGCTTCAGTAAACAATTAAATATTAAATAATTTACATAACTGTATCAATAGCATAAGTACGAGAATATTAACATTATTTTTACCACTACGTCGAAGTTAAAATCTCTGATTTCTTTAAAATCAGTAATAATAAAATCACCATGATTTTAACGAATTTTTATGTTCTGAGGTCACCTGAATCCATTTATACCATTTTTAGCATGATGTCTGTCTATGTGTGTCTGTGTGTCTGAGTGTGTGTGTGTGTGAACACGATAGCGTCTATACGCCTGAACCGATTTAGATGAAATTGTATATACATATTTAGGGTAGTAAGGAGACGACCTGAATAGATTTTGGTGTTAATCGGACAACCGGAAGTGACAGTTGCTATAAGTGATGACGTCATTACTAAACAAGATGGTAATAAAGTTTTACACATATATTTTTTATACGTTATAGTTTAATTTCGGATGATTAAAATTTTCAAAACCGTTTGCCATTGTTGCCAGATTTATCAAAAAGTAATTTTTTTTCATATTTTTCTTAAATAACCAAAATAATGAATTTTTGTAAAGAGTTCCAAGATATTAAAGTTGTAGAACATAAAATTTTCTACACATTTTGTCATTACCGGTTTTTTGAATTCCTCATAGTTTCACCGCTAGAGGGCGTGAAAAAAATTTATATAGACATTTTTGTGACTTTTTTAGATTTTGAGACAAAATTATGGATTTTTATGAAAAAATACATGGTATCAAAATTGTAGAGCATAAAATTTTCTATAAATTTTGTCTATTTTTTTCAAGTTGCCGCTAGTTTTTATTTTAATTTTCATCTTTATTAAATTATTATTTTTGAGTCAAATTTTTATATTAAAAATTTAAAAAAAAAATTCTTTAAATTTGTAATAATTAATTTTATAATTATAATTTTTTTCAAAATTTTATTACAAAAATTGTGGATTTTTTAAAAAATTAACAAGAAACATTTAAAATTATATTACGATTTTAAACTAAACTGAATAACTTCTAAAATATTAAAGTTATTGAAATGGGATTTTCACCATTCGAAAGCTAATATAAAACTCTAAATTTAAAATGTATTTTAGTTTCTTAAAATTTAGAACTGTAATTATTATAGCCAAAATTAAGAATTAAGTTCGTTTTATCAATAAGTATAAAATAAATGATAAACTTTAATAATGAATTTTGATTCAGAAAATCTAAAAAAAGGTCTGTTTCTCATTTTGAATATAATTGAATTAGATATTAATTATTTATTGACTTTAAAATTATTCAAAAATAGGTTTTATTTTTTTTAAGGTTAATATTAATATTAAATTTTTAAAAAAAAATACCATTAAATTTGTAGTAAAAAACTCAATAATTGTGATTTTTTTCAAAATTTAATTCAAAAAATTGTAGAATTCATATTTTTTTTTTGAAATTTAATATAAGTTTAAAAAAAATTGAATAACTTTAATAATATTGAAGATATTAAAATGGGATTTATACCATTCGATAGGTAATGTAAAACTCTAAATTTAGAAAGTATTTTAGTATTTAACATTGTAATTGTTCTAAACAAAATTTTAAAAACAATTAATTTTTTGTCTTTTGTTTTATCGAAAATGGTAAAATAAATGAAAAAAGTAAATAGTACATCTAAAAGGGATCAAAAAGTACATAATGTGTGAAATATTTTATAAGTTTAAAATAATACTTGTAGAAATTATACAAAATTATAAAAAGTAATTAAAAATTAATCTTTTTTTTAATTTTTGTGAACTAATTTTATTAATGCATTTCGATGCAGAAAAACTTAAATAATCGATTAAGCAATTACTTTACTAGGAGTGTTCGGAAAGTTAGGTGGGATTACCCCTCATTTTTTATTAAACGCTATCGATATTTGGGAATTCGTGAGTGTTTCGGATATTCAATATTCGAGATAAAATAAACATTTATACTAATAAAAAAATGCATTCTCACACCTGAAAAACAGATGCTGATGAACATCTTTACAGGCAACAAAAAATTTACATATGAATAAAGACTTGAAAGAAATTGTAGCTTGGAGTGACAGTAACCAAATAGAGTTTAACCCTATGAAAGAAAACACAGGCAATTTTTTTTCTCTTAAGTGGAACCCTATATAATTATGTCAAAATACTCTATTCCATTGGATTCATCATTGTATTTGCTTTGTGTCAACTTGGGGGGAAATATGTCATTGCGTTACGAAAAAAGCTTGTTAAAAACTTTCCCAACAGAGAGCTTTACTCACCGCAATAGCTTTTATTGCTTTACAAGGCTCAAATTCATATGTAGCAGAATGAAAAAACACCCAGTAAAAGATAATGTGTTAATGTGACCATTTTCATGAATAGCAAATATAATTGACTCAATCAAAATAAAGAACATATGTCATTTATTTTAAGGGCTTAGCAGTTTTGGGCAAGTTTTCTGTCATAAACATTGACACCTTGTCTGAAATCATATGACTTAACTTGCCGAGTCGTGCTTGACCAAGAGGATTTTAAACATATCGCCTGCCACAAAAAATATAAAAATTTGTTCATTTTATTGTTAGTGTCAATATTTTCCAATTATTTATAAGTCAGTAGACAGAACGTTCATTAATTTTAACGGTTCTGTAACTAATGACAATGACGTTTAGATTGTGATAATTGTACAATAAATCAAATTGTAAAGTTTTATTCTAAACGTCATTGCCTTTACTTACAGAACCTTTAAAGTTAATGGACGTTCTATCTACTGACAGAAAATCTCATATAAATGGCCAAATTAGTTACGGTTAGAAATACCAGAACGATAATTATAATGATAAACATTATTCAAGAACAAGTATATTAAAACAATAAAATATACACAAATTATAAAAAATTTATGGAATAAAGTACGAGGTGTTTGACCACCTGTATACAAGTAAAAAATCTAATGCACAACAAATAAATAAAACAAAACTTATAATACTAATAATAATATACTTAATCGTAAATTTCAATTATGAATCTAGATTTTTTTTAATACAATGATATGTAGGTTTCAGTACAATATTAGCAGTCAAATAACAGTGTTTTTTTTTTAAATAATTTAGTTTAATTTAATTTAATTAGGCCTAGTTTAATTAATCTATTAACCAGTGTATGTAAATATATTCTGTTATTTTCGTCTTAAACCGCTTTAAATAGCGATAGAGTTAAAAATTTGCGAACCTAAATAAAGATGATATTTTTGTCACTTAATTTTTGTATTTCGTTGGGTAAAGACCTGTTTTCAGGCATCTTTGAGTTTCTGTTAGACAGGCGCGGGTTTTTAAAAAATCAATCGTTTTTATTATGTCGTGTTCATTTTGATAATAATTAGGCCGTTGTCCCACCAAAGCGGAGTGACAGCGACATGATAACGCTAGCGTGTATCCATCGTGTCTACAGTGTTACCAATCTACGGGTAATTACCAGATTATAGGGTATTTTCCTGCTTTATGGATATTATTGTGGGTATTTCAATTTTGTGGGTAAAATTCAAGTATTTCCTTCCATCTTCATCTCAAGTCAATTATTCACTGTTTTGATGATTTGTGGGAGTGAGGCTACCACTAAACCTAAAAATTACCGCTATAGCTACCTTTTTTCTAAAAAAATACATAAAAATAGTAATTGGTTTGCATTGAATACACTTGGCAACACTTCCACATAATTCACGTCAGATGTTAAAGTCGAATAATAAAATAGAAAATAGGCATGGCAGCTGAGGCCTCAACAAAGGAAAAGAAGAATATTATTTACTCTCCATTTAAGATTTAAACTCTTGTTTGTGTTAGTAATCTGTTGTATACATTAATACACTAAATAATCACTCAATTTCTAATTTTAGTCTTCACACAGAACATTTTTTTAGTAATTGGCGCCGAGGTGGAGTCGCAGGGGAGAAAACCTCTGATAAAAACTTCAAATTATAAGTAGGTAAAATGGAATTCCACGCGGGTAAAATCGGGTATTTTGGGTCACAGTTGCGGGTATTTTGTTGATTTGTCATTGGCAACACTGGTTTCCGAGCGACTCGACAGGTCAGTTGCAACGCGACATTCAAGCTGTGTGTTCTGTATTATTTTACGTCGAAAACGTAAATAAATATCATGGCACAACATAAAAATCTAAAATAATTTATACTTCACTGGGTGTCTGTTCTTTCATTCTTTTTTTTGGGTTCTTGCAATAAAAGGATGAACCCACCATTTTCTTTTCTTAAACTTTCTAGATTTTTTTCTATTTCGTACTGAATGTAGAAAACACGTCGCTTTTTTATATTGAAATCGTGTCACTGTCGCTCCTCTTTGGTACTGCCGTCTAGGGAAACGAATTCAATTCTGAATCCTTGGTGCACACATTCAACTTTGTAATTTTTTTATTTTATTTTATTATTATTTTATTAAAAGAAGTCTTGACTAACTGAATCTAACCCATACATTTTAATTTATTTTATTAAAATAAGTCTTGACTATCTAAATCTAGCCTGCGTATTTAAAAAAAATCGGCTGTGTCACCCCAGGACTTTCCCGGCTTGACCGTAGAGAATATGTTATTACTAAGCATTACATTGATTTATGGAACATATTAAAAATAGCGAGCTGATGGTGAATTAATATTTCAATGTTGGTAATGACATAAGCTACGCATGCGCACGTTATATATCATACTGCTTCAATTAGGATCTCCTAAAATCATGTGTGAAAACTATTGGGAATTCGGGAAAAATTTTCATGCAATAGTTGTAGGGAATTTTAAATGTGTATTTTTCTCGTCATCTAGCGGCGAAACTATGAGGAATTCGATAAAAGTTAAAGAAAATTTGATGCTTTACAACTTTGCACAAGAAAATTTCGCACCAAATACATTGTTTGTCCTCAAAATCAAGAAAAACTAGAGAAAACCCACATGCACATTTTTTACGCGCCCTCTAGTGGCGAAACTATTGGAAATTATGGAAAAAGTTTAAAACAAAAGTTATAGAGAATTTTATTATCTAAAACTTTGTACTACAACATTTTGCACTAAAATGTATTGTTTGTCCTCAAAATCAAGAAAAACTATAGAAAACATACATGCACATTTTTTACGCGCCCTCTAGTGGCGCAACTATTGGAAATTTTGGAAAAGGTTTAAGACAAAAATTGTAGGTAATTTTATGCTCTAAAACTTTGTACTACAACATTTTGCACTAAAACGTAATAAAGCAAAAAATTGTTACATGTATATTTAACCAATGTCGGTCTTGAGGACCCTCCACTGTACCAATTTAAACCAAAAACTAATGGTCGCATTCTAGGCACACACCGACCCTCCATACCAAATTTCAGCTTGATTGGTCAAACGGTTCGGCAGTTATCGTGGAAGATTACACACAGACACACAGACATACAGACACACAGACACACAGACACACAGACACACAGACACACAGACACACAGACACACAGACACACAGACACACAGACACACAGACACACAGACACACAGACACACAGACACACAGACACACACACACACAGACACACAGACACACAGACACACAGACACACAGACACACAGACACACAGACATACAGACACACAGACACACAGACACACAGACACACAGACACACAGACACACAGACACACAGACACACAGACACACAGACACACAGACACACAGACACACAGACACACAGACACACAGACACACAGACACACAGACACACAGACACACAGACACACAGACACACAGACACACAGACACACAGACACACAGACACACAGACACACAGACACACAGACACACAGACACACAGACACACAGACACACAGACACACAGACACACAGACACACAGACACACAGACACACAGACACACAGACACACAGACACACAGACACACAGACACACAGACACACAGACACACAGACACACAGACACACAGACACACAGACACACAGACACACAGACACACAGACACACAAACACACAGACACACAGACAGACCATACGCTGAAAATGGTCTCAATCTTCTTGGGGGACCTCAAAATGGATATTTCCATCGATATCTCGATTTTTTTTTTGATGGGTCCGGGAAAGTAAAAAAGAAAATATAACGTCCATTAATTTCCTAAAAAAAAAAATAAAAAATATATCAGGATTTAAGCTTTGAACTTTCATATGTAACCTCTATACACTACCACTGGACTACACCGTTCACAGTGCTGAATAATCAAACTTTCAAGTTACCGTACAATAAAAGTTGATTAGGACGAAACGAATAATGCGCAAGCGTGCACGAATGATTCAGAATAGATTCAACTCTGGTGGGACTGCTCCATGTCGCCTGCTTGCGTCATATTCGTTCCTCTTTGGTGGAACAACGGCCTCAGTTGATTCATTTGTATTCATTTTTGTATTCATATTGTTTTTAACCTTTACAAATATTTAACCCTCTCCAATAAATTAGTTAGAAATATTACCGAGTTTTATTTACAACCATAATAATAGTAACTAATCAACTTTACAAATTAATAATCAGTGAAAAGGTGTGATGTTTTCCTTATCAAAGGAAAAAGTATGTATAACTTAATAGACTTCACTCAAGAGGGGATAGAACGATCACTATTGATAACATAGACGTAATAATTAAGTATGACAATAATTATCATTTTACTATAATTCACGCGCGTCTAGGTTCGCTCGGCCTAATAAGAGATATTTTGTCGTAGTAATATTGGTATTCAGATAGAGATAGAAAGAAATCACCATTAGTATACACCTTTGTTAGACGACCATCACTGGAATACTGATTTCTCATCTGGAGCTCTGCTTCTCAGCATACCTTTCCCCTGCTTGCTGCCTTATTGGAGACCCAGAACTGACTAGGAATATTGAAAGTTTGGAACATCGAAGAAAGGCGTGCTATCTAACTTTTTTTACAGATACTTTCATGGAAGGTATTCGGACGACATTGCTTGCTTGATTCCTCCTAGAATCATTCGTCAAGTTGGTATGTCCTATCCTTACAAAGTCCAACTTTGTACTCCCCTTACCAGCCTATTTAAGAACTCTCTTTAGATAAATTTCACTAAAAAATTACCCAGAATTTACAAACCTAACCATATATTTTTATAACTCAAGTTAATACAGGGTGTCCAGAAACTCTTCTGCCAAACGGAAACTGCAGTTACTAGAGGTGATTTTAAGTCGATTCAGCTCAAATTACCCATCACAAGCGTGTGAGTCGGGGGGGACCAACAGGTATTTGGGGTTATTTAAAATCATTAGTATATGCTGTTCCAATAGAAACCCGTAATCAGCTGTGGCAAAGAATTCAAAACGCTTGTAATGAAATTAGAAATAATGCAGGAATTTTTGAAAAAATTAGACGATCGTTAGGGAAAAGAATACCGACCGGTTTGTAACTGTTTATTGATTATACCAAGTTTGAATTTTTTAAGTAACGGCATTTTTGAATAATTTTAAGAAAACTCATATAAGGACGTTTTCTTTAAAGGGCTGTAGCTCCCTTAAGAAGCATTTTCGGATTAAGGTAATTTGAGCTGAATCGACTTAAAATCACCTCTAGTAACTGCAGTTTCCGTTTGGCAGAAGAGTTCCTATATAAATATTATTAAATATTATTTCCAAACTCTTCAATATTTTGCAACAAATGTTTTCTTAACGAATAATACTCTAAAAATAGATTCATATATATTGCTATTAGAAGAACTTTGTGCTCATCTCTTTTCCCTATAAGTGGAAACGCATTCTATCCTAAATGATATACACATGTCAAATTATGTTGCTATATATTTATTTCTCTCTTCTAGGCTATTTATCACCATATGAGTGACTGGTATAGGCACAGGTTTTGTAGTTACACGGGCCAAAGTCAGAAAAAACCGTTAAATCCGTCTCAACAACGATTATTAGCTTCTGAGTTCTCGTATCGAACAGTCAATGATGGAATAAGGGCTCTTCAATAAACGGCGGCTTGGCCGCTCATTAAATTCTAGTAAATTAATAATCTGGAATTTCAATACTGCATGTAATTATTTATATAGTGAAAATAACCCTTACAGATCACTTTAATACATTGGTTTTGATGTAACTGCTTGAAATTGAATTAATAATATTTTAATAATAATTAAACAGCGTTGCAGCTGTTTTTGGTCGTTCGAAAATTGCTCGATTTTATATCAAGTCGGCTACCGTAGTCTATTTTTCTTCCAAACATTTATCGATTTGTAATCATATTTGTTCACCCTTATCTGGAGAACGTTATAAAAATTTTATGAACGCTAACTCAGATTAGCCGACAAACAAACATAACGTAAAAAAAATGGTTTTACTCTATTGACATAAAAATTTATTATTTTTAATTTAATTTCGTACATTTTTTATTTTTAAATATTTTTAAAAACTTTTTTGTAAAACAATGTATTGTTTCTTTTAAAATAAGCCCTATGGAAAAGGATAATTATCCTATCACCCGCGCCGTAAATCCACCCCTGGCCAAAAATTAATCTTTTAAATTTAATGCATTAATTAATACATTACATATTACTTTATTGAACGTTCCTGTATACGCACTTCGTATATATATAACTCCGAAAATATTTCCTAGACTATAAAGTGCGCCAACTTGGAATTTACGATGCTTGATTGGGAATCGAAAAAAGTGGCGTCGAGACGGTTCCTCCTCTCCCCTTCCGTCTTCCTCTTTTAACCTACTTCATTTCGCACGAAAATGTTAGTTAATTGTTTCACTTTCCATTAACATTACGATATTTTCATGTCTGAAAAATAAACATGGTTTATGGACCATCAAATGGATTAAATTTTAAAGGGTGTTCCAATTCAAGGCCCCCTAGATTTGTGAAATGTAAAAATATTTTGGATATGATGAAATATTGATAATTTAAATTTATACTAACATTTTATACTTGATTTTTTACAAAACTGCAAAAAGTCTTTAAATAAATAATTTTTTCAAAAAAACTATAACTTTCTGACGAAATTTACTTTGTGATTAATTTGGAATCAATAGTACCACGACACCATATAGGAAGAAATTATTTTTTATACAAAGTGTGTAAGTGAAAAAAAAATTATTGAAGTTTAGTACTATTATTTTGTAAAGTGTTTGCTGGAAAGAATAAGAATTAAAAAATTACAGGAGAAAATTAATCAGTATAACCAATTACAAAAAACTAAGAGACGAAGATCTAGAATACGCATAAATATATGATGAATGGTGAAAAATAAAAGAAGACGAAGTACAAAAAAACAACAAAGAAATCCAAAAAGAAAACAGGAAACTATTAAAAATTATAGGAGACAAAACAAAGGTCTCTAGATGTAGACAAGCTAAACAAATAGAAAAAATAACAAAAATAATAGAGAAAATGCAGAAAAATCAAATGCAACAAAAGACCGACAATAATCGAAGAAAAGTCAACTTATAGTGTGCTGTTGAGAAAAAAACATATCAAATAGTTAGGAAGAAGAGGGAATGAAGAAAAAATCTGTAGAAGAAGAAAAACAAAACGACAAATCAGCAAAACGACCACTGCTAATTATTTTGATCACTTCGGCAAGAGTGATAAAAATTGATGACAAGAATAAACTCAGCAAGATAAACAAACCAACTACAGATTTACCCAAATACGAGATAAGACCAAAAAAATATAATAAATTACATTAAAGAAATGCCAGAAGTAAAAAAATATACCAGGGGACAAATAAAAGGATACGTTTACTAGAAACCTTCAGCGTAAATAAGGAGATGACAGAAGCTAGACTTAAACCACAGAGAGTCGCTTAACTAAGAAATAATTACGGTGAAAGAAGCTACTAGAAATCTTCATGGTCAAGATAGATAAAGAAGAAACAGAAAAATTTGAAATATCACATGAAAATGAAAATTCAAGTCAATGAAATGTGCCACAGTGACAAGTGTAACAGATTCATATTCAGGGGGGTCTTAGTACATTATATTTGACATTTTTAAAAGTAAATATTGTAAATATCATTCTCAAGTACTTACGTTTTAAACCTTCATCAGAATATATAAATCAAATGACAAAGGACTGTCCTTCTGAGAAAGCACCTACGAGCAGAATGCCAAATGACTAATACATTTTAATACAGAAATAACTTTTTCAAAAACAAATAGAATAAGTTTTCGAAACTATACATTCCGACCATTACCATACATGTTTCATCCTTATAGGAATCTTCAGTGGCACTTTGTCGGAATGCATAGTTTCAAAAATTTATTCTATATACCTCAACTATTTTTATGTAAGACCACAATGATAGATAGTCACGACATCTATCGTATTGGTTAATGGGTACCAAACGGGCAGTGCGTTTAGCAGAATACAATTCTGTAAACGCGTCTCCAAGTACAACTTGGATTGCCGTCAGATGGAGTAACCTATCAACCATCATAATACCTAGGGGGGAGCGGGCACCTCGCAATAAAATCAAAAACAAATAGAATAAGTTTCCGAAACTATGGGTTACTCCATCTGACGGCAATCCAAGTTGTACTTGGAGACGCGTTTACAGAATTGTATTCTGCTAAACACACTGCTCTGTTTGGTACCCATCAAATAATACGATAGATGTCGTGACTATCTATCATTGTGGTCTTAAATAACTTTTTTCTAACAAAAATTTAAATTACTCGTTCAATAATATAGAACAATGTAATTTAGTTAGATAATTATATTAGTAAGAATAATTTAAAGGCAGGACATGGTTTTGGATGATGTTTTTTTGGCGGATTTTTCCATTCCTGTAAAGTCCAAATTTCATGATTGTAACCCGCTCCAGAACAAGATAGGTACAAAATCTCACCTTACAGAATTCACGTGTGCCACGCTCTACCAACAGTCAATTATACTCCTTTTCCTTAATATCTGACAGTAATGGAATGTTAGGAATGTATAACAGAGTTGCCACATTATCCAATATTTGGAAGAATTCCTTTCATCAAACAAAATTATGCATACCAAATCTTTAAGATGGCTAAGGCGTTGCCATATGTTTTAAAATTTATTTTCTCGCTCATTTTTTGGCATGCAATAAAAAGAGAATATATGGTATGAACTTCTTATGGAAAAGGCAACGTCGCTTATTTGTTAAACGATCAGTGCTTAGTTAGGGAGTGGCTTTGAGATCATGTGCGGTACGTATTGACGGGAACGGGAATACATGGTAAATTATTTTATTTATTGTTTTTCTTTGCGGACCTCTGTAACAACACTTCTGCTAAAAGAAATCATTATTCTGAAGCGGAATTTAACTCAATTTGAGAAAATTTTTCAGGTTATTCAGTGGATCAGGCGGTAAGATTTTGTGGGAAATTAACGAAAGCTTCATAACGCACAATTTACTGACCTAACTTTAATTTAAAAAAAAAATTGCATTAAATTAAAATGTGGTATACCTATGTAAAGCGATAAAATTGCCCGCCACTGGAAAAATTTCCTCTTTCCCCCTAACCACCGAAAATCTCTACTAATTTGGATCAATGACAGATGTCAACATTCCATTCACATTCCTTAAGACATTCCATTATTGTTAGTTATTAAGGAAAAGGAGTATAGTAGTGTATTTAATGAAGTCACTCTGGAATAAATGTTATACTAAATAATAAATAGAGATAAATAAACAATAAAATAAACCCACTTGTAACACAAGAGATGTGTCCTATACGGAGATGTTCACAGATCAAAAAATTCAAACTAGAGACTTCTGCAGAACCGCACTCAGCGATATTCCAAGGACGAACAAAAATGCTCCAAAAGGATTAAAAAACAGTAACAGACCATCAAGGATAATTTCAACGAAAATGATATCAGGAATCAGTTATAGCAATGCAACTAGAGATTAGAAGAACCAAGAACAATAACGGAAATGCTAATTAAAGGAAAAATGAAGCGATGACCAAATTGTACTCAAAAAGATAATCCCAAGGAAAATGATTGACTAAATAAATGATATAAAGAGAAAAACCGCACCGATATATAAGATAACATCATTACAAGACTCGTTTGTGGATATTATAAATTAATAAAGCAGTTTTTCCTTTTTTTTTTAATACGATTTTTACTAACGTTATCTTATATAATCCTTATATTTTTTTTAATATTTATCAGATAATCTTATACTTACTATCATTTTAAAGAGCACTAAATTTTTGATTAGAAAAAAATACTAATCATTTTTTGTTTGGAAATTTTTAAAAAAATAAGATTTTACTAATGTTACCCTGTATAATCGCTTATAGATGCTTTTATATCCATCAGAAAATCTTCCTTTGGAAAAGTAATAACAAGCAGGACTTATCTTAAGTGTTACAGGGTAGATGGAGTAAGTTCTCAATTTATTTTAAAAAGAATAAGTAGAAATTGGAGTTGTGTGTGTCAACCCAAATAAATCGTTCACTAAATTAAATTTAAATTTATGCATATTATTATCTAAGTGCCAATGGATTTTTCGATTTTTAGAATAAATACCAATAATTTAACAAATAATAAAAAAAATTAAGACAGCTACTGTAATTTCAGTTTTAAATTCCAATTAAATGACGTAATAAATCTTTGACCTTTATCTCTCTATTTTAATTTTATTTTTAGCTTAAATTGATCCCTATATTAATGTTCCAAATATACGTGAAAATATTAAACTTGGCCTATTTATAAATTACACTTACTATAATGAAGTAACTGTCTAAAAATGAAATATACGTAAGACTTTTTATTATTCTTGCGTAAAACGAAAAAAAAATAGTATAATTATTAAAGTAGTTGATACAGAATGTCCCAAATTCGTAATATTTATACAGTTTTTAGTTTTACTTGTATCAAATCTATTTTCATTTTGATCATATTTTCTCATTAAAAAAATCTCCCGTAGTTGCCAGATATATAAAAAAACTCTCTCTCATCCAGATAAATATTAGTTATTTCTTTACCAATATAACAAGTTGGCTGATATTATTCCTATCTTTATATAAAGGGGACGAGTGTGGGATTTAATAAAAAAACATTAATGTGTTCGCTGCATTTTATTTCTAAATACAATTCTTCATCTTCTTACAATCTTCGATAATATTTTTTTTTACTAGAACCAGTCTTTGAATTTCAATTCTAAAAATATCTTCAAATCAGTTAACCAAAAGACATTTGAAATAAATAAAACTTAAATTATTACCCAAAAGTAAAATTTCCTAATATGGAGTATTTTTTTAAACTGCTCAAATAAAATTGAAAAAAATGTATTATTTTAAATAGAGTATCCTCTAGCTTTGTATATTAATGTTAAAGTGTTAGAGAGAGAACGTAATTAGGTACGTCTTCTATCAGACTAGATGGGGCTGAAGTACCTGACATACAGAGCCGACCCCGTTTTCAGACTTAAATTTGGAAGAATAGTTACATAGATAGATACGTTCTCTCTCTCTCTCTAACACGCTGAATTCCCTATACCTATACTCGGAGCTGTATAGACTATCTACTTAAAACGTTTTTAATATTTTTATTTAAAATTATAATTTAATCTTTTTGGTTCTGTTAAATTGATCATTTGAAAATTTAAAAATTGAAATAAGGTCTAAACACATACACAATGTATTCTAACTTATACTTCTTTAAGTATAAATATTCCTTAAAATGAACTAACGAAAAATATTTTATACTGATTTGATATTTACAAAGTAATACTGTATTTAAATCAACAAAATATTAGCTCAATGTTTATTTCAATAAAGCATATCTCCTTATTCGTCCCCAATTTGGATAGTCCCAAAAAAAATGTATGTTTCTGGCAAATAGGAGAAGTACTTAGTATTTGATTACTGAAACAAAAACTATCAGCGAAAAATATTTTTTAGTAAATATTTATGATAAACTACGAAAAATTAATACTTATAACTTTTTTACCAAATTAAAATGGGCAAAAACATTTTTTTTTCTATACAGTTGCAGTAAATTAATAAACTAATTATTTTCATAATTAAAGTACTAAAATATATCAACAATAGAAATGTGTAAGTATATAAATACGATTTTTAAAAAGATTATCTTTTAATTAATTTATTAGATTAGATATATTTCGTGCTTACTAAACATTAACTTTTGGATTATCCCTTTCAATTTATTTAAAAGATGTGGGATTTTTGACAATTATATTTATTGCACATTCCACTAAGATCGATTTATTTGTAAATAAATCCAGTGTTGCGTTAAAATTGAAACATTTCAATAATCATAAAAAACAACTAAATTAAGAATATCCAGGCTGCTCCATTTAAAATAATACAGATTTTTATTTCACTATCAATGAGTTAATTGTAAAGTAATAAACAAACATTCTCATACAATTCTCTCTCTGTATTTTAGTTTATTTTACGCGTATAACATTTACTAAAATAAGTGCGCAATAAAAACGTTCTTAACATATAATTATTAGTATAGCATTCCAGTTTATGAACTCAATAATATAGTGGACCTAAATTATTTTTTCTAATGTCAAATATTCAGAGAATAATAAATATATTCTAACGGAATCTGCCAGTTCACACTAATAATAAATTGTATATTTGGTCCAATTTAGAAAATAATCTTTAAATTAAAACTTATATTCCCCATATGTTTTTGTTAGCTTCTTTTTTTTAACATTTTTAACTTTTCTTCGTTTTTCTTTACAAGACACATTATTTATGCTCAAATAAACAAATGTCAAAAGAATGTAACAATTTTCAGATTAGATTCTAATTTCTGTATACATAGATAATTTATTAATAAATTTTTAATGGAAGAATTAAAAAATATTGATTAAAAGAAATAAAATTATTTAATCTTTTTACCTCTCGTCCTTCAGATAAGAGAGGTATAGGAATCATGCTAAAAATTGGGTACTGAGTTTTCAATGGATAAACACGTTTTAGGGTCCCTAGAATACGATTTTGATATTTTCGCGATGATGTCTGTGTGTGTGTGTGTTAGTGTGTGTGTGTGTGTGAGTGTGTTTGGATGGATGTTGTAGTAACGATAACTCAAAAACTACTGAATTAAAAAACTTGAAATTTTGCATACACGATTCTTATACCCTAGATTAGATCTGATTAGATTTTGGTGTCAATCGCACAACCGGAAGTGGCAGTTGCTATGAGTGATGACGTCGTTACTAAACAAAATGGCAATTAGGTTTTACACATACATTTTGCATACACTATAGTTTATCTTCGTATCATTAAAATTTTCAAAACTTTTGCCATTGTTGCCAGATTTACAAAAAAGTAAATTTTTTCCATACTTTTTTGTGCCACCGTGTAAATTTTTGATTCAAAAATAGCGAGAGGTCATGTGCTGGCCACATCAGATTTTTTTATTTATTCTCTGAATATTTGTAAAAAATTGTAATAGTAAAAAAGTATGTATAAAAAATCAAAATATTATAAAATACCTAACTTAGTGTACAATCTCTTTGAGAAACATTAATTAGTGACTAAAATAATAATTTACTTTTTCACATAATAAAAACAAGGCCTTAAATATTTTTAAATTAACATTTCATGTTGAATACCGCCATAACTCGAAAGTTTATAATAAACTTTATTAATAATAACATAGTTTAATTATCACTCTGAGCAAAATAATATATTATTTTACAATATTTACAATAAATAAAGTTGGGTCAGAATTATAATAATTTGACTCAGACTTCTAAATATCAGTCAAATTAACATGTTAGAGATTATTGAAATATTTTAAATATCAAATGTTTATATAGCCCAGTGGGGGTTTTTTGAATGCAAAAAGTGGGGTAGTGGCGATTTTTAGTATGTTGTTAAGATTGGTGCCCTAATAAAAAATCCAAGTTTTCGACCTCGAGGCGCATGCGCTCGAGCCGCCATCGTAGATTTTAGGTACAAAAATTTGTTTTTTTGATAATAACTCAAAAATTTTTGTAGCACACATACGTTAGGAGTTACATGTCCTTGAAATTGCACTATTTGAAAAAAAAAATGCGGAAACTTCATTTTGGTTGAGTTTTATTTTATTATTCTTATTATATATCATATTTTTAGATAATTATAAAAAAAAACTAAAAGGCACTTGAATATTATCATTTAACAGTATTATACTTTTCGTAAACAAAGTTAAAGGCGAGAAGTATATTGCATTTTTTTTAATTAATAATAGAAAATTATGATTTTAGAGCGTTATAAAAATTAATTTCTACTACATTTTGGTACGTTTCGATGGTCCGGGTTGGTTATTGTCGGTGTCCTGGTCGTAGTTGTCTGCCTGGTCGTAGTTTTGTTCCGTAGCCTGAAAAATGTCGTCATCCTTGTCCTCGCTTTCAATGCGGATTTCCGGTACATTTCCGCAAGATTCTCCGTTGCAGAAGCCACATACAAGCGACCATTTAAGTTCAGCCTTTCGGCAGCTGCATGCCCCAGGAATCGGGAGCTGGTTTTTTCGCCATTGTTATGGAAGTGAGCGCGTAAACGCGATGCTTCTAACCTCAGTCTTCAGAATTTTTCTCTATGCCTCTCCATTTCTGTACTTGGTGGTACGTCGTAAAAATTGAGCCGCGTCTTTTGTAGGCTTCAAAGAGGCAAGATTAAATTTACTTTTCAGCGTAGATTCGGCGAAGTGTTGGAAACGAATCTCTTAAAAATCCTCTTTATCCATTTTAACACCATATAAAACTACAAGAAAGCGTACTCCTGCCTCGGCATCTTGTTAGTTGAAAATTTCAATTATTTCATGAACCGATATGTTCTTTTCTATCAGCGTACAAAATTTAGTTTTTCCCCGATTGAATGGGGATGATGTAGTGCCACAACCACTGAAGTCATGCAAGAACAGAATGTGCTTGGTTGCTTCTTCGTATTTTAAGCTACTTGCTGAATATATCCTCTCAGCAGTTTTTTCTCTTCCAGGTTTACGGAAGTAGATGAAACTTTCGGCTGGTGCTAACGCTATCAGAAGTACTAAAAGGTCAACGTCTTCCCCGACCACAAAAACAACATCAAATATTGATTCACTGCATAATGAAATTGCAGTGTTGACAATTAACACATCGGCATCATCTTCAGCTTGTTTAACTGTAAATGCAGCCAGCTTAAATTTGTTCTTTAGCATGGATATGAGACGAACTTAATTTTTTTCATTGGCTAAAAATCCCTCCTGTGAAACTCTCACCACCATTGTTTCATCAAAATTATTTCAATATGATTTGCATTTGTTTAAATTATTTATTTTAGTTATTAACAGCCAAATAACAAAATATAATACTTTTTTTTTCAACAGTGCAATTTCACGAAACTGTAACTCCTAACATATGTGTGCTACAAAAAACGTTTTTATATAAAAAATGTTGAAAATGTCCTCTTTAACTTTGTATATTTTGTCGATAAAGCCACCGTTTTTGAGTTATTATCAAAAAAACAAATGGCTAAGTTAGTGTCATGATATTTTCTCTACCAACGTTTTATATATTTTTTAATTTTTAATAATTTTTTTAATATTTTTTAAAATTTTGTTCTGCTGAAAAACCAGCATGTACTGTTAATTCCTTTTGCTGTTCAAGTGGGTTAAATTTTTTGTCTTGAAGATGGCACTGCGTGCCGAAAGCGCTCGACAAGTTTTATGACTTAGAGATTTATATATATACATCTCTCAATAAATATTTTTACACACTTGAAAATACAAATTGGCTTTCTTTCTTCAAAATAAGTGTGTACGCACCAAGAAGTAACCTTCAGTTACCCATTTATTAAAAAAACAAATGTTTGTACCTAAAATCGAAGATGGCGGCTCAAGCGCATGCGCCTCGAGGTCGAATACTTGGATTTTATATTAGGACAACAAGCCTAACAACATACTAAAAAATCGCTACTACCCCACATTTTGCATTCAAACACCCCTTTTTTATACCCACGTACTGGACTAATATAACCTTGGTCACTGTGCATAGGTAGTCCTGTTTGATGTCCAAAACCTTTTGATTAAGTCTGGCATGCCGTATTTATAAGCTCTCGAACATCGAACTCCCTATTCCTCTCATAAAATTCATCTATTTCTACCACAAAAATCGGTTGCGTCAAAGTTGGAAACTTCTTGTCAGATCCTTTCACTCCTCAAGCACTGCAGCAATTGGAGGATTACTCTAAACCCTTAAAAAACCCATATGATTATATTCAACCATCACAATCACGCCTTAAAAGTTAACCAATACCTTAATGAGATTAAACTCAAGCTCAGGGTAGAGAGACTCGTTCCCGTGGAAAAGGTTACCTACTTTGGAGTGTGACTAAGTCCAAAATACTCTGGGTGCTCGACTTGGTATATGTAACCTTCATACGTTGCTACATACATATAAAATCTATATTCGTCCAGTAATGGAGTACAGAGCTCTAAACTTCTCCTCTCTTCCTCCTCATCTCTTGGACACCGTTACGGCAACCGAGAGGAACCATTTCCTTTTCAGACTAATATCCTCCAATGCATCCCTAAAAAGAAGTAACTCTACTTTTACAGCAAAGTACAAGGAATAGACTAACACGAGGACAAATTACCGAGGAGGGTTTAGCAGGTATGCCGCTGACTAATATCCTCCAATGTATCCCTAAAAAGGAGTAACTCTACTTTTACAGTAGAGTACAAGGAATAGACTAACACGAGGACAAATTACCGAGGAGGGTTTAGCAGGTATGCCGCTGACTCTGCTAGCAGAGCTGTCAGGGGAGAATCATGTACTACCTCACGCATAGAACCTAGCGTGAGGTGTCTTTAATAGATTCCCGTCTCCACAGGATAATGGTTACAATAATAACAAAAAAAGTGCATCTACTTTATTTTCAAATAATGGAAAGGATGTACTTAAATAAAAAAATGGAGTGAAAAATAACTAGTGCAAGACAGCTAAAATATACCGATATGGTCACTTATAGAATGGATAAAAAATCATATTTGAGAATAAATAGATCTATACATATTTGAAATCGTAGAGTTTATTTGAATTTCCAATTATCGTATTATCACCGGAACAACCGGAAGTCGGCCATATTGGATTTTAATTGAAAAACATCCAAAATTGTCTCTATCATAATTAACCAAAATTTTAAATAAATCTATTAAATTAATTAAAACTTATGATTTATTTATATTAGTTTATCATTATTTAACTTGAAACTAATGACAGCCCCACAAAAAAAAGTTCATACACAAGAGAGTGACATATGTATTCCCATGTATTTTTCGACGCTGAATCCGATCCCGAGCTCAAAATTGGGCCTACATGTCTGGAATTGGCCCCAGGGGCCGAAAATGGCCTGAAATGCGGTTCCCGGAATAAGGCGAAGTCGACGCTGAATTTTGGAGCTAAAGCCGGATTTGTGCTCTAAAAGTTTATGGACAACTAAAATTTCGGGTTAGGGTCCGGGAAAATGAACCCGTTGGGGAGGGAAACTCCTGTTTTGGGCGTCCCGGTCGCGACTGTGGTATTTTCATGGACTTTCCAATTCTGGAGCTAAGACTGGGTGTGAAAAGTGTTTGGTCAGCTGAAATTTCCAGTTTCGGTGCCGGAAAATGGTTCATTGGGGCCGGAAAATCATATTTCGGACGTACCAGTCGCAAAAGTGGGATTTTCTTGTATTTAATTCCAGTCATGTAGGCCCAATTCTGAGCTCGGGATCGGATTCAGCGTCGAAAAATACATGGGAATACATATGTCACTCTCTTGTGCATGAACTTTTTTTTTGTGGGGTTGTGTAATAGTAGAAAATGTCTGTATTTCTCGTCTGTTTATATTCCTAGCGAAACCTTCATGTTCGGACTCTGTATCTATTGTAGCTTCTATATTTACTCCATTTGCCGTAACCATGTTGGGATATTTCTCTTTGCTCATTTGTAGCCAGGACAAAACTTCGGACTAATAGTATTGTTCTTTTTCATTCATATGACCTAAAATAGGTGCTGAGTGTCCCTATTTTCTGATAGTTATAATATTTGGGCCTTCCGTTTAACTTTGCCCGTTTTTAATAAATCTACAATAATTTTCCATAAATCTATTCCTGCTTTCCTCAAATCTATTTCAGGTTTCGTAATTGTTTACATTCCCTGCTTCTTGAGATACGATCAAGACAAGATCGTAAAGTCAATTCCATAAAAATTTGTTAAGCTTTTATTACTTTAAGTGCATCGTAGGATGCACTCGGATGTTAATATAACTTTGTGATATCCTCCATTATGTGAGGCTTCAAATTTATTTTTTATAATTCAATTTAAATCGTTAAATTTTTTATGTAGTTCATTCTTTTCAAAATTGATTGATTAGATTCTTTTTTAAATACTTTTTATACCATTTGTCACTAAATTTGTACGTGCATATTCTCTGTAAGTAATTTTTAACTTTGTTGAATTTTCTGTATTCTTAACATTAATAATTTGTATTGTAGGCCTGATGATGGCCATTGATTGACCGAAACATGTCGCCTTCGCCAATTTAATCTTTTGATTAATTAATTATATTTCATGTGGTATGACTTCGAGTTTTTCTAATATTCTTTGAAATACTTAATAGTTTGAATCTTATCATTAATTTATTTCGAATAATAGTATCATTGTTAAAGTTAGAGATCAACAATGATAATATTGTTTGATTATGTCGCAAAACTCACCATGATAAATAAATCTTGTTAATTTTATTGATCCGTTTTTGTTCAGGTCTTGATCAGCTTTTGATCAGCTTTTAATCAACTTTGATCAACTTTTGTCTCGATCCATTTTGAACTCTTCTACTATCGTTTCTACAAGGAGGGGTGGGTAAGTTAGTCTCTAATCATTAAATACGGCTCTTTTACTTCTTCCGATAGGGGAGGTTTTTTTGCTCAGACAGGTGACACTTCTTTGGCAAGGAGAAGGAACTCGATGGAAGTGGGTTAGAATCGGCATATGTATACTACTAATTTTTGTAATATAAGAAATAAGAATGGACGATTTTAGTACGTAAGATTTTTGGGATTTTTAATATACCGACACTTAATCTTAATCATATCGATTCGGTTACAAAACAAAACACACCCCAAATACACTTCCTTTTTTTAAAATTGGTGATCTTTAAAATGCGTGACGTATTTACTGATCTGGGAAGTTTATTCGTTGATGTAACTTATGTTGGTACATATGACGTTTCGGTCACTAGAAAAATCGATTAAAATCGATTAAAATATCTGTATCTGTTATGATTTCGCACATTTTTTTCAGGTGAATATCGCTCCATCTTTGAATTCGGACCTTTAAACTAATATCAATTTTCTGATTTCTATACATTATTAGGTATTATTAATAATTATTGCAAATAACCTATTCATAATTTAACAATTCGTTTATCAATGACATATCGAGTGATTGAGTAGACACTCCTTATCGATACAGTTCCTATGTGACGGCAATGCTTCTGGTATGACGTCATCAAGCCCGCGTAATTTAAATAAGATAGTACTTTTTGCTTTAAGGGTTGTCTTAAAAAAATAACAAAGTGGTATAAACAGTACCTCTAGATCTTCTATATTCAAATATCAATGTTAAAAAAAATGCTAAAATTGTCCATTGATGTTCAACAATCCAAATCAACATCCACATCTTATAAAATCCACTGATACAAAATGGAAATTGAGAGGCCATCAGATATTAGATAGCAGTACTTTTCTGTGAACTCTAGAAAAATGCGAAGTCAAGAGACAAGTACAGAGACCTATTCAGCCCAGGCTTAGACTAACCACGTGAGACACGTCTATCAACTTAGCAAGGCAACTTCGGAAAATTACAACCGTGTCTTATTAGTAATTTGCCGCTTTTTTGCCGTTAATTAGTTGTGGAGAAATACATTTTGCCGCTGTTTTTTTTTTATTAAAAATTAAATGTCTTGCTAATTTGATATTAAGTTAGCAAGACAGCTGCGTAAATAATAACGATATAAAAAAATTGAAAGCAGTAGTGTTTGCCGCTTTTTTTATCGCTAATTAGTTGTGAAAAAAATTTGCCGGGTTTTTTAATTTTTTATCTTCCAATTTCGTTTCTATCCATGAGTCTTTTGAATCAACATTTCAGATTCATTTCATTTCCAGCTCACTATGAAATTTCCAATGTATCAAGTACCAAAAATTTCTTAAGATTATTAACATTGTTCCATTTAGATTTGAAAAATTATAGTTAAAACAATATTTCTCTCTGAATTGTATTTTTAACGATTTTCTGGTTTAAAAAATTTTAAACTCATAAAAATGAGACATTACATGGAATTGTATAATAAAAACCGGATTGTGGGAGTGTCAACAAATTTTTAATCAAAATTTGAATGTTCACGTGCCTCTGACGTACAGTAGCACAAATTGTTATAAAAATCTGTAAAAATTAAAGAAAAACTTTTCTTTGAGACAAGAGTTGTACAAAAATTTTTCATATGCCTTGAATGATATATTTATTTATTCAAACGTATATCCCGAACAAAAGCAATTACTTATTTAAGTAAATTTTTTTTTTGTAAAATTTTAAGTTGCTTTATAAAAAACTTGGAAATAAAAAAGAGGCGACAAATTTTTGGTTTCCACAATTATTTATCGGCAAATTCTCCAGCTTTTAGTTTTTTAAATCCAATAGGTTATCCATAATCTCAAATGTAGTCCACCGATGAAGAAATAAAATTTAAAGTCTAGTACCACAAATATTTAATAAAAGTTGGAATTGGCAACTACTTTCGGCATATTAATGCCATCATCAGGCCTATAATACAAATGTTCTTTGGTAAGTCTCAACTATATTGTTATCTCTCTTTTGTTACTTATATTGAACATTTGTATTATAAGGCCTGATGATGGCATTAGTATGCCGAAACTAGTTGCCAATTCCAACTTTTACTAAATAATTGAGGTACTAGATTTTTGAATTTGATATCAAGTT
The DNA here is from genome assembly GCA_963243735.1 of Neocrepidodera transversa. Taxonomy (NCBI): domain Eukaryota; kingdom Metazoa; phylum Arthropoda; class Insecta; order Coleoptera; family Chrysomelidae; genus Neocrepidodera; species Neocrepidodera transversa. Next base: position 19,797,983 of record OY725350.1, read on the forward strand.
AGCAAGATGTTCAATTTAAAAAAAAAGAGTGGCAAAATTTCTTTTTCCACAACTAATTAACGGCAAAAAAGCGGCAAATTACTAATAATTTGTAATTTTCCGAAGTTGTCTTGCTAAGTTGATAAACGTAGAGGAGACGCAGAAGAATATAAATTTTTTTGCATTATATAGAGTCAGCATGGTAGTACTTCACTTGAAGTATATTTTGTTTTGATTTTGAATTAAATTTAGTTTATTCAAGGACTGAGGGCAGGAGGAGGTATAATTAAGATTCGCCCTGTACATGACATTATTTAAATTTAACACGCTTTTTAACAGATTTCACAATGTTAAAACAACGTTTGTTTGAAAACACTTTTTTATTTGGATAAACTTTAGTCATTGCAAGATGAATAAAGAAACCTAATTTCGCTTAGTCAGGTATTGTCCTCAGCAGTAGAATGTGTCATTTAGAGTAAGTACAATTATTTTTGAGAGTTTAATATTTTTATATAATATTTAATTTAATAAATTTGTTACGTTTATTATTGAACTAGTTGGTTTTGATTTCTGGTAATTGAGGTATATTGGAAGCTACCCCCTAGACTTACTTTAAGTGACAGTCAAATTTTTTATACCCAAAATACCTCGTAACAGTATGCACTGTGGCCTAGGTTAAGGTTAAATTACTACAAAACTTGTTTGTTCCTATACTAAAATGCAATCTGGATTCATCCATGAATAAAAGTTTCTAATAAAGACATATTTTTGCCATATTTTAATAGGGCGTAAATACCAATATCGGGTTCTTATAATTCTGAACGTGCTTTATAGTTAAATAAAATATGCTTTCTAATTAAAATTACTGTAAACATAATTAATGTTTATGGTTTTTTCCTTTTATGAAAAAATGGAAAATGATTGAAGCAAATATCTAAAAATGTAAGAAAATTTAGATTGTATTAAAAACCATTACGTTAAGGATATTTTTATTTTTAAAAAAGAATGTTTACTAATTATTAATACTAAGCTACCCAAAAAGGCAAAAGTTTTATCTAAACTGTTCAACTTATTGAAATGAAATTTTACAAATACATTGTTAATTGGATAATAATAAGTGATGATTTAACAATAAATATTTTCCATTTATTAAAACGAGTTATTTTGATAAATTTAGAAAAATGCCTGATGAGTACTTAGTTTGTTAGTCCATATTAATAAAAAACACATTTTAATTAAAATAGTTAGACATCTATTACAATAATTATTGGACACAATTCATAATAGAAGTGATACATATAAATTGAAATATATCCTCATATTAATTGTCTTGGATCACGTGTCATAATTAGATTTTTATTTATAAGCAACTTTTTTGTCTATAAATAATATCTCATTTTTCATCTAACGGTACTAACTAATATCACAACATTGTAATATTAATACGATATAATATTATTTAGTAAAAATCATCCAGATCATGAAAAAAATCTTACATTAGTTTTTATATTTACAGAGTGTCTCTAAAAATCGTGCATTTTTTTAAGGGTGAGGTAGACTATTGTTATTGGCAACATCGCACTGATGATGTGACAATTAACAGTAATATTATTTAATAGACAGCCATAATACCCGCGCGGGAATTAAGTACGAAATACGTAATAATATTTTTTTCTTCTTGATGTGTAGCGAAAAAGTAAAAAATGAGGGGGTAATCCCACCCAACTTTCCAAACACTCCTAGGAAAGTAATTGTTTAATCGATTATTTTAGTTTTTCTGCATTAAAATACATTAATTATATTACCTATCGAATGGTATAAATCCCATTTTAATATCTTTAATATTTTTTAAAGTTATTCAATTTTTTTAAACTTATATTAAATTTCAAAAAAAAAATTATGAATTCTACAATTTTTTGAATAAAATTCTGAAAAAAATCACAATTATAGAGTTTTTTACTACAAATTTAAGGGTAATTTTTTTTAAATTTTTAATATTAATTTTAACCTTAAAACAAATCAAACCTATTTTTGAGTAATTTTAAAATCAATAAATAATTAATATCTCATTCAATTTTATTCAAAATGGGAAACAAACCTTTTTTTTAGGTTTTTTGGATCAAAATGCATTAATAAAGTTAGTTTAAAAAACTAAAAAAAAAAAATTTTTTTGTTAAAAATTCATGAATTCATTGAATTGTTTTAACTTTTTTCATTTTTTGCTATAACTTTTACAAATACTATGTTAAAATTATGAAATAATTTACACACATAGTACTTTTGGATCCTTTTCGGATGTGCTATTTACTTTTTTCATTTATTTTATACTTATTGATAAAACGAAATTACAAAAAATTTTAAAAAAATTCTTAATTTTGTATATAATAATTACAATTCTAAATTTTAAGAAACTATCATACATTTAAAATTTAGAGTTTTATATTATCTTTCGAATGGTGAAAATCACATTTCAATAACTTTAATATTTTTGAAGTTATTCAAATTAGTTTAAAATCGTAATATAATCTTAAATTTTTTAAAAATTCCAAAATTTTTGTAATAAAATTTTGAAAAAAATTATAATTATAAAATTAATTATTACAAATTTAAAGATATTTTTTTTAAATTTTTAATATAAAAATTTAACCAAAAAACTATAAAGATAAAACTATAAAAGATAAAAATTAAAATAAAAACTAGCGGCGAAACTATGTGCAACTTGAAAAAATAGTCATGACAAAATTTATAGAAAATTTTATGTTCTACAATTTTGATACCATGTAATTTTTCATAAAACTCCATAATTTTGTCTCAAAATCTAAAAAAGTCACAAAAATGTCAATATAAATTTTTTTCACGCCCTCTAGCGGCGAAACTATCAGGAATTCAAAAAACCGGTAATGACAAAATGTGTAGAAAATTTTATGTTCTACAACTTTCATATCCTGTAATTTTTCATAAAAATGCATGATTTTGGTTATTTAAGAAAAATATGAAAAAAAAATACTTTTTGATAAATCTGGCAACAATGGCAAAAGTTTTTGAAAATTTTAAACATTCGAAATTAAACTATAACGTATAAAAAATATATATGTAAAACTTTATTGTCATCTTGTTAGGTAATGACGTCATCACTTATAGCAACTGTCACTTCCGGTTGTCCGATTAACTCCAAAATCTATACAGGTCGTCTCCTTGTTACCCTAAATATGCATATAAAATTTCATCTAAATCGTTTCAGCCGTTTAGACGCTATCGTGTTCACACACACACACACAGACACACACACACACACACAGACACACAGACACACACACACACACAGACAGACATCATGCTAAAAATGGTATAAATGGATTCAGGTGACCTAAAAACGTAAAGATCCGTTAAAATCTGGGTATGGTCAAAATATCATGATCGCAATACTTTCCTTCTATACAACTCTGTTGTTCGGAAAGTAAAAAGAATAATAATAATACTTGTCCTTACGAGTGAACCCCAGAAGCAAAAGGCTTGTGTGGGGAAGGGACGGCTATTATTATTGGGATAGGCGCCTCGTTTCTAAAAACAAAACTACCAAAAAACAAAACAGCAAATACGTTGTTTAAATATGCGTCACATGCGCCCAGTGTTGCCAGAATGGTACTATAGTACCATATGTAGTACATTTGATCTTCAAAAAGTACGGTAGTAGGGGAGGATCGGGCAAAGCGAATAATCCCTTCCACGCCCAAACACGTGATGTCCCGAATTCCGCAATAATACCAAGACACCCATATACCCACGCTTAGTTTGAGACAGCATTTATCTGTGCGAAGTTATCGACCGTTCAGTAGCTTTACGACTGTTTGTGTAACGACGTGAATAATAAAAATATTTGAAGGTTAGTTTAACGAACTTTTTTTTACGTTAATATGAAGATATTGATTGCAATGTAGGTTTTTACAATAATTGCGCATGTTGACCGTCGTTCTTAATCAAACATTTAAATATTTCTTATTTTTTCTCTGCTTAATTCACTTTGATTTGAACTTGTCACCTCCGGGCAAAGCGAATAGGGCAAAGTGAATAATTATTCGCTATGCCCGAACATAACAGTCTTATAGTAATGTAGGTACCCACTTAGTGGATTTTATATTCCAGATGGTATACAAATATAAAAGAAGAACGCAACAAGCTCAGTGGACAGCGGAAACAATGAGGGCAGCAATGAGAGAATGTTCAACAGGGACGTCCATGAATTCAGTGGCCCAAACTTATAATATACCGTATGTAACATTATTTAGGCATATGAAATCCGGTTCAACCTCCAATCAGTTGGGTAGATTCCGAACCGTTTTTAATAATAATCAGGAGAAAGAATTGTTGACAATCTTTTTTTTGGTTTGAATAGAGATGATTTTAAAGGAGTTGTATACGAATATGCAAAGAAAAACAAATTAACTTACCCTAAAAGTAGGGATCAAAATGCAAAGGCAGGAAATGATTGGCTGACTGGATTTTTAAGGAGAAATCGAGAGATCACTTTTAGAACACCAGAACCAACAAGTATGGGCAGAGCACGAGGTTTTAATCGAACCCAAGTTCAGAGATTTTATAAAAACCTGTCAGATCAAGTTAAAAAGTATGACATAGACGGAACTCGTCTATATAAAATGGACGAAACTGGCATAATGATGACAACTAATAGACCTCCAAAAATTCTATCTGTCAAAGGGAAGAAACAAGTGGGCGTGATATCAAGCACAGAGCGTGGTAAACTAACCACTGTTGTTTGTTGCTGCAATGCTGCAGGTTCATTCATACCCCCTTTTATAATTTTTGCTCGCAAACGAATGCAGGAAAGGTTGTTAGATGGTGCTCCCCCAGAAACTCAAGCCACTTGTACACCAACAGAGTGGATAAATGGGAAAGTTTTTCTTGATTGGCTAAAGTATTTTGTGGACCAAGTTCGGCCAACTCAAGAAAAAAAAGTTATTCTCTCGATTTTGCGTTCAAGAACAATGTCATATTTGTATTATTTGCACCACATACCACACACAAGATGCAACCACTTGACAAAGCAGTCTATGGACCACTTAAAAAATATTTTGAATAAGAAATTAATGTATTTCAAAAATCGCATCCAGGGAGAATTGTAAACCAATATGATATTGCAAAATTATTCAGTCCGGCTTATTTAAAAAGTGCCACTTCCAAAAATGCAGTAAATGGGTTTAGATCTCCTGGTATTTGGTCAATTAATGAACATACGTTTGGAGACTACCAGCATCGGTCACATATGAGGATGCACTTCCAAATACTCCATGTTGAAGAACAAGTAGCAGAAACTGAGATCCCACACCTCAATTTATTGCCTACTGAAAATCATGTAATAGAAATAGAAGATAATTCAGGTGAAATTATCAATGAACCAGCTGTGGAAGTAGTGGTACTACCAGAGTCAAACCAACCGGAACATAGAACTCCACCAAAGAGTACAATGTTGTCTTCAAATGCACCACTATCTATTTCTAGTAGTTCATCGGAAATTGTGGAGAGAGTGCAATCTTTGTCTGACGTGAAGCCAACCTACAGTCCTCGAGATGTTAGACCTTTACCAAAAGTAGTAAGATCATCTTGTACCCGTAAAAGAAAAACGCAAAAATCAGAAGTACTAACAGGCACTCCTGTAAAAGAGGAACAAAAGGAAAAATACTTAAAAACCACGGCTCAACCAATATTGAACGACAAAAGAGTCAAGAAAGAGAAAATCCCAAAGAAACGAGTTGAGAAGGAAAATATTCAAGAGACTTTGTGTATTTTCTGTGCCGAAAAATACATTGAGGTTAATGGAAAGCCAACAGAAGACTGGATCCGGTGCAATTTTTGTCAGCAATGGGCCCATGAGCAGTGTACATCGTACGAAGGTACTGGGCAGTACAGGTGTGATGACTGCAATTAAATAGTTGATTGTTTCATTTTATTCACTTTGCCCTAACCAACTATTCGCTTTGCCCAGATCATCGGGCAAAGTGAATAAAATGTTGTATTTTAGTTTAAGTGTTCTCGTGTGTTACTAACCTATAAAAACCTGCATTTTTGTATTTTATTTTAATAAAGCAATCCCTACTGTCAGCATTTGCTATATTTATTTTTTTTTATTTCCTTTAGTTAGGTAGTACTGGATATTTGGTCTTAACTTATCCACTTTGCCCGGTCCTCCCCTACTCCTTTGATAAATGTTGTACCTAAATCAGTTTTTGTGTACAATGGAAAATGTCAACTTTTTTATAGATTTTTTCACACAAGAAACCAAAATGTCCATCACAGATGACTATGAAAAGAGAGAGAAACATGTTTCCAAAAATTTGAACAAGAATTGTCACGGTTAGATTTTTTATGGTGTAAATCAAGCATCACGCGTGCCTCTTGAATATTGTTTCCGATCTTGATTCGATCTTATCGAGAATCGATCTTTTGTGACTCGATTTTCAATTTTTTTGAACGATTTTTTTAAGTTGAGATCGATCTAAGAATCGGAGAAAATAGTTTTGTGTATGTATTTTTAAACTTGACTAAAACCTAATACACGGTTATTGATTCCATATAAAAATAATCAACTTTTACGTTACCTAATTTACTCTCAAACCAGTCAAGTAATAAATCAGTGAATACTTCATAAATAATAATGTTTATATTATTAAATAGGTTAAATCAAATCAAAATCCATCGAAATAAAAGATAAAAAAAATTTGGCTGTCTTAATAAAAAATAAATTCAAGTTTCACATTTTTTGGCTAGTTTCATTTTAGACTGTAAATTGAATCGATTTTCATGAGATCGACTTTTTGTCCATCCGATTTTTCCTAGATCGATCTTTGACTCAAAGATTCTAATCGATCTTAAGAAACGATCTTTTTGAAAAAGATTGGAAACCCTAATCTTAAAACTAAATGAACTGAAAGTTCCACTTTCTCCTAACTTTTACATCATTTTTGGGTAGCTTCTTCGGCCTATACCAAATCAAAATTTTGTGTTTTTTTTCTCATATGGAATGGAATTATCTTCATACGGTGGAAAGGGGGGGTTGCAACTGGGTGGTTTGCTCCAGGGGTTCGATAAAACCACTCGTACTGTAATAAGTTACCTACCGGACATATACCATGAAATACTATTACGTCATGTGTAATATATGACTTGTATCCGCACGTATAAGGCGATAAGTTAAATTTGGCAACATATGTTTGGTACAATACCGTTCTGATCGCTTAACCTTTCGATGTATTATAATTCTGCTTCTTTCCGTCTTTTAGTGACTGTCGACGTTCAGTGTTTTTTGAGTGTTTGCTGGATTGACTGTTTGATAAATTGGGATTACATGAATATTCACTTTCTTTCCCGGATACCAATCAGCGCGATATTGCCAAGTGTTGTAATTACTTCAACGTATAACATATCGCACATTATGAAAATAAATGTTGAATATTTTGTATTGCGACTTTTTTACATAAAATAATAAAATATATTTGTCTATAGAAGGATTACAAAATTTTTAAGTCCACCCTATATTTTTCGAAGATATTTAAAATTTTTGACAGAAAAAATCTGAAAAATATACTAAAAAAACGTTTAAATTAAATTTTTATTTACACGACTTTTATATAATTGTCTATTTAACTCTTAAAAAAAAACAGGAATCAATTGTCACTTTTATTCTTCTGGGAGTAAAAATGCAACTTTACTTCCACTTTTAAATGAATGCCGTGTAAAAACGTGTTGTAATAATTATTGATTATTTGCTTTTAGAATAACTGATTAAAATAAAAATTTTATGTCTGGATGAGTTTTTTGCAGACCTCTTCATAACAGAGTACAATTTTGATTATATAATATATAAAACTATATGCTTGATGGCGTGTGCATTTTTTATTAAATTTAATTTATTTTAGGCCCGACTTCAGGTTGAATTAATGTTATAAAATAAATTTGACATTTTAAAATTGATATACGTCATTTTTTATTTCTATGACATTAATTTATTGTATCAGAAGCTAAGTTAAACCAAAATTATTTTATATAAAAAATATTTAGTGATTGAAGTAGATTTGCTTTAGATCTAATATGAAACAAAACTAATACATTTATGTACAACTGTCAGTCAATTTTGTTCTAAGTGTTTAGGATTTAGTAGGCCGCGTGACAACCTCGCATTCTGCATGACCTTGAAGGTAACCAACCTGTGTTCTATATATATTTATTAAATTTTCGTAGAGCTTATTTATGTCGATGTAGTTTAATTAAAACTGTTAATTTAGTTAAGTTTTTAGTTAAAAAAATACCCAAGTCTGTCGCCTCAATTCAAAAAAAACACCCAAGTCCTTCGCCTCAATATACAAAAACGTCTCAATACATTTTTATCACGGAAATTATACTTTTTTATTATTTTCACTTATATATTTTATTTAATAAATATAAATATTATATTTTTTAGAAAACTAAATGTACTGTTTAGTTTTGTCAATAATTTCTATTTAATTTATATTTTTGTAAATTCGTGTATGCAACCAATATTACAGATTTTTAAGTTTATACAGCCATTTTATATCCATTATTTGTAATATAATTTTTAGACTAATAAAAATAAAAAAAATCTATCATTTCTTGTATGTAAATGGGCAGCATTATCAATATCAAGCAGATGTGTAAAATTTCAGCTCAATTTAATCACGGGAAACATGTTGATTAAAATTTTAATTATGTAAGAATCCATCGTTATAGACATTAAGTCGATGTGCAAAATTTCAGCTCGATTAAATGACGGAAAATGTGTTATTTCCATTTTCAAGATTTCTTCACAGGTATTCAATTTGTATACTTAAAATTAAGAAAAAAAAAACAAAATTTTAGTAGCAAAAATATAAAACACAAAATAATTCTTAAGGGTAGCTATCCGTTCCCAAGCTAGTTTCGCATAGACGCAAAAGTGTAGGTAATACAAAAATGGAAAATTAAATTTTTTATTTTTTTCAACAAGAATAGATCTAAAAAAATTCTGGATTCCGGTTTAAAAAATATCAAGGAAAAAATTCCGGAGGATTATTGTTTATTCTAATATTCTGCAAGTATATGATTATACTAGTATACTAGTACCAAGGGACTAAAGTAGCACTTAGTCACGTTGTACCTACACTATTTTTTGGACGTCAGGGACTAAAACTTTCAAATTGATTCGATAATTATGTGAAAAGAAACACTCAATAGTTTTTGAAAAAAAAATTAAAAAAGATTACCCCTGAGTAAAATAGATTGCTATGGTTTCTATTGGTTTTGTTTTTTTTTTAATCCCTAAGACTAAACATGTTTTAATCGTAGGGAAGTAAAAGTAGAACTTTAGTCCCTAAAAGGTGGGAGAAAAATGCATGGATAAAGATCCGCGAGTTGCGAATCTAACATATTTTATGAAGATCCGCGAGTTGCGTGAAACGTGATTCGCTTAAATAATAACATATTTAAGCATGAGCTCTGGTAGCCGCGTAACATAGTGCCCGCTAGTGGTGCAGTGGGTTCTGGATTTTTTTTAAACACAGGCTAGATTTAGATACTTAAGACTTCGTTTAATGAAATACGCAACTCGCGGATCTTTATAAAATATGTTAAAGGACCGCGACTCGCGGACCTTTATCCTCGGAAGATCCGGCTTTAGACAAAATGGTCCATTTTGTATTCGATGATTCGCTTAAGCTAATCTTACATTGTAGACTTTTTGCAACAACTTTACTGCAAGCAATATAAATTGCACGCAAAAGTAAAAAACCAGTCTTCTTACGTTTGAGCCTAGTTATTTGCAAATTTCTAAATTTGACTATTGACATTTGGCATTATATTATAATTAGTACGATTTAGTGGACAGATTTTGCCAATTCTCCCATTTCAGTTCGTGCTTCTTGTAAAGTCTCCATGGTATGGTTAATTATTCTTCTTCTAATTTATAGTCAGCCATTATACAGAACCACCAACACCATAAGTATCTTGTCAAAATCCAAAATCACTAAAATATGCAAAGTTGCCCGTGAATAACCTTGAAAATTAGAAAGATTTCTATATTTTTCAAGCCTAGAAGTTGCAGTGAAATTTGGCCGATACGCATGCGTCAACAATTAAATTGCCAGCAATTTCTTTAAAAAGGCTATAATCTAAGATATACTTTAGAGCTTTTTCACACGGAGCAATATATTGCAGCCATAAAAAGTAGCAACTAAAATATACGCTTTTAAATGAGTAATTTTAACATGTGATAAATCTAGCATAAACTTATATAATTTTCTACCATCGCCACAATATGAAGGCGCGATTCGGTAGAATATATTGCATGTCTTAGCGATATTGCGCTATTGTTACCATAAATTTGTCCCATCACAATACATGTGAAAATGATTCATTTAGAGGCTTGTATTTCAGTTGCAAAATGATATTGCAACTTTTTATTGCTGCAATATATTGCTCTGCGTGAAAACGCTCTTACTGTATAATTGACATCTTTTCCTCTTACCAATTAGTGTTTTCTCGATTTAAATGCGATGCTATTTCCAATTCTTTTTCCGGAAAACTTTCTTATAGTATAAATTAGGTTTTTGGTATTGTGGTTAACCACAGCTACAAAACGTCTTGCTTGAAGAACCATAATATATTCTGATGGATTCAATAAATTAAAATAAACAGTAATTAAAAAAAAACATACGTTCATTTTTAAAATATGTAACTTTAAACAAATAATACTAATATTTTTTAGACTTAGGCAATAATCACAATACTTTTAAACAGCAGATTCTAATTTTCTCATATAAGACTATTTCTATGACCACTAACAAAACTTGATATTTTTTTTCCTTAAAAATCGGAACTATGTCCACCCTAAATGATTATATATGCTCCACAGAGTGCATTATAACACCATTTTCAGAGGGTTCGTATTTAAATAATAACTCAAACAAATCTCAACGCAAAATAAAAATTTTTGCATTTATGGATTCCGAATAGAATTTTACATGTTTTTATAGATTTACTTTTTCAAATAAATGTTTGATTACGTTACAGCAAGTACATAAGAGAGTCATAAAAAGGCAAATGGTTACATTCAAAAAACTTTTTTTTAACTAATTTTAAAAAATCGGTTGTGATAATAACAGGTTTTCTGAAAATATTTATGTCAATTTTTTTTTCTTAAGATCAAAAATAATAAAAGTGGGTGATTATCCTCAAGTGCTTCTCTTTCCCTCTAGTGGAATAACACCATTAAAATCTGGTGATTCTATTTCGAAATAAATCGTTTTGTTTAAAAAATAATTATCACTAGATTAATGCAATTTAAAAAAAAGTAGTTTTTGATATAAAATAATATTAGTTTTTGGCTTAGCTTCTGATACCTAACAGGAAGATACATCTGAACACTATATCTAATTTTTCCGCTATAAAAATCATTTTTAAGCATATTTACTACATTTTAATTTTTCTTCCTGTCATTTTTTTTATCTATAGGATAGTAATATGTGTGAACGTGTACCCTGTTAAGAAACAGTCCAGATACGACTACCAACAACAATTTTACTCAAAAACATCTTTAAATTGATTAAAATCTAAAGCTTGATGTGGATTTTTCGACTAGAAGGATTGTTGGGCGGGGGACCATCATCATCTGACGAATCTGAATCGTGGTACGGCCTTAAACCGTCTTTGTCATCATCTTCGTATAGCTAAATTAGAAATAAATATCAAAAAATTTTAAGGTTACTATAAAAAATAATTCAAAATCTATATTTAAAAAAAAGTTATGCACTTTATTGGAGAAAGGAGAAAGAAAGTTCTGAATAATCAAAATTAACAATGATATTTTTTGTATTAAAAATCTAATCAGGTATTACGTTTCTAAATCTTGTATAACTTTTTTTTAAATAATTTATTTTATAAACTACATCAAATTTCCTAGTTACTTACTCTATACTTCGAAATCTCCAATAGTAAATTTATTTTTGAGCGTGTTCGCAGTTGTGAGACAAGGCCCTTCTGGACTTGTCAATTGCTCCTAAATGCAACCAACAAGTACAAATTTTAGCAACTACATAGGGTATAACTAAAGAAACTATTCAAAAGCATCAATTTTGTAAAAAGATTAGCTTAACGCCAATCGTCAAATTTTCAAAAACACTAAAATTGAATGAATTTTTTTTAACAAAAGTTAAAAATTGCTCAAAAAAAAACGATTTGCTTCTCGATGCAAACCGACACTATATTATATCAATTTTGTAACGAGAATAGAAATATACTACAGGCAAAAAAGTAGAAGTTATTTTTATTAAATAAATCCAAATATTAATATACAAATTGAATTAATTCCCTTTTTAATTATTAAACTTTTTTTTGAAAATATTATTATAAAAATACTATTTCAATAAATAATTTTCGAATAGTTTCCAAATGTGCTTAAAACTAGCGAATAGTTAAATGTGACAGTGCTCAAATGTATTAAAATGACGTGAAAATAATACAAAGAAAGCTTTTCTGTTACAAATTTAATTAAATAAAATTATTAAAATAAAGTTAGGGAGCGAGCGAAGCGAACTCCTCATATAAGATTTTATTGTCTATCCGTCCGTCTGTAGTCTCGATATCTTGCAAACGGGTTAACCCATTGTTTTCCGGTTTTTTCTATGTGTTTGTTATAACGGGCTTTAGCTATATATAAATTTTGGTAAGTCTAGGTTGAAAATGGGACGGTTTACGACTACAAAACCGTAAAAAACGCCATGCAGAATCGGTTCGTTTTGTATTTTTTGGTGCCTTTCGGCATTTTTGTTTTTTTTTTGTATTATTTTGGTGGCTTTCAGCATTTTTGTTTTTTTATTGTATTTTTGTAGTGCCCTTCGGCATATTTGTTTTTTTGGTACCTTTCGGCATTTTTGGTTTTTTTTTTGTCTTTTTTTTTTGGTGCCTTGCGTCGTTTTTTATTTTTTGGGTTAGACACAATTCCTATTCCTGATCCGACATGAGATCTTCATTAATATTTGATGAGAAACTTTCATCTGAAGAACCAGTATTCACTGTAAAAATTAATGTATCTGACACTACATTAAATATATGTTCTTTCTCGATTAAGTTTGTTTCAAATTTTTTTACGTGCTTACAAATTCTAAACAATTCGTCCTCCGTAACAGAAGAAAACTTTTCTCTGGTCAGGGCTTCTACATCTTCCGTTGTAACAGTACCTTATTCAGTGGGATCTTAGTAAATTATATTTGTCATAAAGGAAGTAATAAATTGTCAAGCACTTCAGAAAAATAAATGTTAGAATTCAATACATTTTAGACAGTCACTTTAGAAATATTTACCAGGATATATAAATCAATAGTACAACGGCTGTCCTTCTCAGAATGGGCTGCAAAAAGGATAAAGCTAACGGGCTCACAACATATGTAGTACATAAAACCTTTTGACACGAAATTAAATTTACTCGTTCAAAAATATAAAACAACGTATTTAGTTTAGTCAAATTGTGTTATTAGATAAGAAATTGGAAGACAGGAGATGGCTTTGCTGTAATGTTCAAAGTTCATGATTTGTAACCCGACCTTTACCTGTCTCGAGAGGTCAGAGTTAATATTATATGGCGTGGATTCTAATTACATAGCTAGTCGCTGATATATCGCATAATTAAATTCAAGTAAACTCTTTCAAATTTACGAAGAGGGCAGCACTTATTGGAAGTCAAATTTGTAATAAAAAGGGATACGCCCTTCTTAGTTGGCTTAGTAAAATGCTCTCATTTCTGATTTGCTAAATTCCAGTAAGATTAAGAGTGGTACCGGGAAGCTTATGGGGGTCGAACCAATTCGGAAGTCATTCGCTGTGTGACACTAATTTCGTTTGTAACTTTGAAAATTATTTGCAAAGAGTTAGTTAAATTCCAACTTCGCTCGGGATCGGTTCTTCTTCCAATAAGCAGTTGTTTTAGATATTAATATTCAGAGTAAGTTTCTCCACTGAAATGTGGGTTTCACGGTTACGGGGTTGTTTAAACAAATAATAGTTTCTTACGCTCCTAGCTATTAATCAGAGTCCTCATCATAGGGAACTGCGTAGCTGTTACTCTTTAACTATTAATTAACTTCATTTTTAATGACTTGTAAACTAGTTCTCATAATTGTTTCTTTAGTAATTTGGACCAACTTATGGTCATACATATAAACATCTCTCGTCAATAAAATTAATTAGTATTTATTTCATGTTTCAGTCAATGAAAATAATTATACTCCCGTAACCTAAAATGTGTGAAAAATAGTGGCTACGACCTCCTTCATCATGACTACGAGTTGAAGATTATTCGTCAGAAAAAGGTAGGTGCAATATATTTTTATTAGATATAGAAATTCTCTGTGCTCGCGACGTTGAATTACTTCTGTCTCGCGATCTCATCTTACAGAATTCACGTATGCCTCGCTCGACCTACAGTCAATGGACTTATCCAGTAGGAACGAATTTATTGGTTTTATATTAATGAATGAATAGTTTATAGAACCTAATTGCTTATGTTGATTTTCATTGTTCTTATAATATTCATTAATTAATAAAAATCAATAAAAAGTAATTAAAATATTTTGAAAGTGGCGCTACTTTTGACCAATAATTAACGTTTTACTTTCTACAGCATTGCCAATATTCGAGCTTTGTTCGTTTATAGAATAAATTGACATACTTCTTTCCTTCTTTTAATCATAACAAATGAGAACGAGAGTTGCCAGTTTTATCGATATGACAACATAGCCAAATATAATCTGTTTCAATTGGGCCACGTCACAAGCCACTATAGCCCCGATATTCAAATTTTAAGCAGCAGGATCGGTCTCAGAAGGGCTGGACCCGGTGCAATGTATTATGGTAGGCCAAAATAATAAAATAAAAATATAAAAAAAAATCACTGGATGAGTCCATTAGCGGTGTTTTACCAAATTACTCTAAAATCAATAAAATAATGTCTAATAAATAGCAGAATAATAAAGAGAAATGCCCGCCATGTAACACCGTTTTAAATGTCACTTTTCTTGAAGCAACGCAGTTCTTTACCAACGCCTATGTTTTTTCTATGGGGTTCAGTTCTGGGTGGTAGGGAGGCAACCTTAAAACTGTATGTCCATGCTCCTTCACAAACTCATTAAAAATGTATTTTATTGGTATCCCCATTCTATGTTCTTTTATTATTTTTACTAGTTGTGGCTTTGTTAAATTAACATCAAAACACACCGGGCGATACCTAAATGTATGATGATGTCAAAAAAAATTCCCGATAGAAGCAGGTCAAACCGTTTGGCTGATACTAGGAACATAAAATAGGAAAAGAATAAAACGAATGACAAATATCGATATGCAATGAATTTGAACGCCAGGTTTAATGAGAAAATAGAAAAAAAGGAAAAAATTGGAAGAAATAGGAAAAAATTCAAAAAATAGGAAGAAAGAGAGAAAAATAGGAAAAAATATCCAAAATTTTTCTCACTAATCAGATGTTTTCTTATAGACTCTCGACCAAATAGTAGTAATTGTAGTCATGAGCAACTTTTGACCCATAACATTTACGATTATCTCAAAAAGTATAAGAGATAGCACAAATCTGAAAAAGTCTAGCGTTCAATTTAATGTCGAAATGGCTATTTTTTAAAACCGTAAGTTTCTCTTTCGGTACAGGTTTGTAAAACCGGTATTGAAACCGGAAGTCGTAGAAACCTGAAACTCATCTATGCATACATTCAAGACGTACCGAAGGACCCTGCACTGATCTTATGAGAAATGGCTTATTGTGAGATTATTTTAAAATTTACGTATGTTATAGAGTTCGATCTCCTGAGTAAAAAATACCATTGCCTTAACTTTCTAGCATCAACCGTTTAGATAATACAGGGTGTTGAATGTGAACTTTTTGATATTGAACTCAAATCGGTGTACGCCTCTCCTATAGTGTCCAATTAAAGAAGACCATGCTTTTTTGCAATTATAAAATCCAAATGTATTCTCTTTAATAGCCGGTACTTATTTTTTCAAAATTATCATTTGTTTGTATACAGAGTGCTAACATATATTTTTGCTAACTTAAAAAAAATCCAATGTTATCAAAAATGAAATTCCAAAGAACGTGTCGTCAATTTTTTTTTAATTTTTTTATGAATTGTATAAAAGACCATCTTTTTTCAGATTGTATAGAAAAAAATATTTTTTCTTGATACAGAGGGAGGTCAACTTAGAGGAAAGTATTTTGTCACACATCTATTTTAGTTCTCCTTCTAAAATGAGTAAAGTTTTCAATTTTACTCATATACAAAATAACAAATACATTGCCAATATACAGAGTGTTTTTTATTTGACATTAAAAATACTAACATTTGTTTAATTGTTCAGCTCATATTTTCAACACTGCTAAAATTAGGGTGTATCCCTGTATTTATGTATTCACGACATATTTTTTTATTACTACAATAATGAATTACAGAACTTTTTACAAAAGATTCGTGAAGTGGTAATTGGACACAAAAAGAAATCTTTGTATTTGGATGCTAACACTATGGAAGAGGAAGATTTTAAAACAATAAGTCCGATATCTAAAGCTCAATTTCAAGATCTTTAACAGTTTTGCGATAGAGTTCCATAAGAAGCTGGTAATAGGTATATAACAAAACATGATTTGTTAGCTTTTTTTGTGCAAAATGGGGCATGGTTTGTCTGAGGACTTTTTAAAGTTGATTTTTCGCTATTCAAGTATACAAGCTGTTAGCTTGGCTGTGAACTCAGTGCGACAATCGTTAATGCAACGATTTGTATCAGCCAATATCGGACTTAACACTATCACAAGGCAAGAATATATAAACAGACAAGTGACATATTATGCAAACATTTTATATAATCCAGATCCAGACAATAAAATAGCTGTTGCTTACAGTAGCTTCTAGCCCACTTCGTATGGAAATTAACATGGGAAATCGCTAAGGTCCATTCTGGTAATTTTTTGGCTCATTCAAGGTCACTCGTGACGTCATCAAACCTGATAAGCGGATCAAACCTAATCAAAATCTGTTCGATACCTATTAAAAGCTGTTGGAGACCTGATAAAAGCTGTTCGAGGCCTGTTAGAAGCTGTTCGAGGCCTGTTAAAATCTGTTCGAGGCCTGTTAAAAGCTGATCGAAAGCGGATCAAGACCTGATCGAAAGCTCATCAAAGCTGATCGAAAGTGGATCAGCTTTTAACAGGCCTCGAACAGCTTTTAACAGGCCTCGAACAGCTTTTATCAGGTCTCGAACAGCTTTTAATATATCGAACAGATTTTGATTAGGTTTGATCCGTTTATCAGGTTTCATGACGTCACGAGTGACCTTGAATGAGACAAAAAATTACCAGAATGGACCTTAGCGATTTCCCATGTTAATTTCCATAAGAAGTGGGCTAGAACTGTCATAGCTATTCTACCGCTTACTTAGATGGCACGTACATGGACATAGCTGAAAGTAGTAATTTTCGGATTTTACGTCAATCATACTGCAAATATAAAGGAAGACATTTACTTAAACCAATACTTATCGTGGCACCTGATGGGTATAAATTAACAATTCAGGGGCCATTTTTTCCGTTGCAAGAAATAATGACGCAGCAATACTTCTGCATGAGTATAATCATAATATAGAGCAAATTAGAACATGGTTTCAAGAGGGGGATGTGTTTGTAGTAGATAGAAGTTATAGAGACGCCATACCATTTTTAACTGAGATTGGAATTAATTGTGAATGCCCAATCACGATTGGTTACAAAGACCAGGTGGATTATTGAATCCCGCAACGGCCATCTGAAAACAATTTTTAAATTTTTTACAAGAATATTGAGAGTGCTCACATTTACCATCTTAAAAGTTTCTTGTTGATCGCTGGAGCTATTATAAACAAATACCATGAACCCATCGAAATGGTTGGAGCGAATGAACAAGGACCAGACGATTGCTTCAAAAAGCTCAAGAGGTTAACGTTGTTCAAGCTCGGGTTGAAGCTGAGCACCTTAATCGTAGAGATGGTAGATGGGAGAGGATAAATAGTCAACAGGTATTGAATTTTTCACGTTTTACCATAGAAAACTTAAAAGAAATTACTGTCGGAATTTATCGGTTCAGTTTATCACCTGGATATATCAAGGATAAATTACAAAGAGAAGAGGACGAAGAACTTCTACTAGATTTATTTTTAAACGAACCGAGTTTTATGAGAGTGCGTTTATTTTCGCGTATTAGGAATGCTGCTAAATACCTGTGCAATCAAATTCCTATATTTGGATACTATTGTACTTGCAAATCCGGTGCAAGAACATTGGGATCGTGTGGTCACGTAGCCAGTATCTTATGGTTCTTTGGTTATTGTCGACACGAGCAAGATACCCATTTTCCTGAAAATAAATTGTTGTAATAATAAACACTTTTCATTTTTTTACTATTTATGATTTAGGTAGATCTTCGAAACTGGTCTGGGGACAGAGTTAGCTCCGGCTGCACTTGATTCTTGTTTCATTTAATTTTGGATATTTAAATGTTGATAGGTAAAGGTATAGAAAACAAACGAATCTCAAATGAAAAATTCTATGTTCAAAATAAGTTTAAAGAATACGTGTATTTTATTGTTATATTTTAATAATAACAAAAATATTTCGTAAATACATAAATACAGGGACGCACCCTAATTTTAGCAGTGTTGAAAATATGGGCTGAACAATTAAACAAATGTTAGTATTTTTAATGTCAAATAAAAAACACTCTGTATATTGGCAATGTATTTGTTATTTTGTATATGAGTAAAATTGAAATTGATGTGTGACAAAATACTTTTCTCTAAGTTGACCTCCCTCTGTATCAAGAAAAGATATTTTTTTCTATACAAAAAAGATGGTCTTTTACACAATTAATAAAAAAATTAAAAAAAAATTGACGACGCGTTCGTTGGAATTTCATTAAGTAAAAAAATATATGTTAGCACTCTGTATATAAACAAATGATAGTTTTGAAAAAATAAGTACCGGCTATTAAAGAGAATACATTTGGATATTTATAATTGCAAAAAAGCATGGTCTTCATTAATTGGACACTATAGGAGAGGCGTACACCGATTTGAGTTCAATATCAAAAAGTTCACATTCAACACCCTGTATTATCTAAACGGTTGATGATAGAAAGTTGAGGCAATGGTATTTTTTAATCAGAAGATCGACCTCTATAACATACGTGAATTTCAAAATAATCTCACAATAAGCCATTTCTCATAAGATTAGTGCGGGGTCCTTTAAACCGGTTAATATTTTGCCAATATATGTTATAGTTCCTGAGAAATAGATGCGGATAGACAGACAGAGCCGTATCATTACTGTGAAAATAGGAGAAAACAGGAAAAATAAAATAATGAGATAATATATTTATTTTTCCCATTTCTTCTGCTGCTCGCTCCCTTTTTAGGTAACCACATACCCATTCTTGTTAAAAATACCTATACATTTTTCCCATTGTATAATCAAATTATATTTACTATTATGAAGTGAATTGGAGAAAACAAAAAAATATTAATAATAATTTTTTTTGGCATATTTTGTTGCCCACCGTGTACTAAAAAGAAATTAAGTAAAATCTTTACAGAAACTTAAAATGTTGTGACATTTTCATGATAAACTTAACATTATGGGGTTTACTGATTATTATTCAGGCATGGACTACCATCTCTTTTTATTAATTATTAATAATAATAATATTTATGAAAGCTTTATTCGTAAAATTTTGAAAACTGTAGCACTATTATAAACACACTTACATCGACATCAGTGATCATTTCTTTAGTAGATACAGTTGTATCTATTCTTCTGATTGAACCTTCATGAATGTTAACATCAAACTTCAAAATCTGGTACCTTCTTAACAAAAAGACAACGGGAATTGGTAAAATTCCAGCCAAGATCATAGAAATTGCAATGCCCATAACCCATGTTGGATAAGGAGTCGGTTTAACATCGCCCTAATAAAAAACATTTAATTCAAATATTATTAAATAGTTATAAATAACTTATTACCTCTTCTCTACTCCAAGCTTGATATTTTGGACTATCAATAAACATCTGGACAATCGACGATGCAAGAATAACCACCATTATACCAGGAGCGAAGTACCTCCACGTCAACTGCCAGTAGAGTCCTGGTTTGTACCCGGTCATATCTTGAATATCTTTAGTGAATTTTTGATGACCGTATACGTAGATTACAGCGACCATTTCTAAGAAAGCGACGACTACAAGACCAATAGTTCCGGCAAAAGAGTCGAATAAGCTTAACCAATATTCGCCTGCTCCTGTTGTGAAGATGATTCCCACGAAGAAGCAGATGATACAGAGAATGGCTGAAAAATGTGAAATTCGAAAACAAGCTCAAGTTTGTACTTATAAAAATTGGTTAAAATTCTTTTAAAAATATTTCGTCATTGTAAAAAGACGGCAAATGTCTGTAATAAACATAATATTTGTATGGAAATTATAATGTTTTTGAAATAAAACTATACAGAACAAGAAATGTTCATATAGATGCTCTAGCATTACAAATATTTTGTAAAAAAAAGGAATATGAGATTACCTTTATAACAGATTTATAATATTATTAAATATATAGCATAAAGATCAATTTCTATAGGATCAGTCTACCTGTAACATATTGTTTGCTAATCCGTTTGAATATTTCAATATCGAAAACTGTGCATAACATGCCCTCCATCATACCAATCTGGGATCCAATTCCGAGCGCAAGAAGCATCATAAAGAAGATTATTGCCCAAAATGGAGCTCCAGGTAATTCGACAATTGCTTGCGTGAAAACGATGAAAGCTAATCCGGTACCTTCGGCGGCCTAAAAATAAAAAAAAAATATTTTTATTATATACTTCTTTGAAAACACCTTATTTTCATCTATATTAGTAATATCCTAGAGCAAGCAGCACAAGCGACCGCGAATTTATTACCAGTAAAATCCAGGTCGAGATATGAACACGAATATCAATTTTTTACAGAATGGCGAAATCTGAACAAAATTAAAACTGTAAGTGACGATATTCTTCTAGTTTATTTTTTCGAAAAAGCTAAATCTATGAAATCTTCCACATTATTTTTTATGTAATATTTTATTATTATGTTTTTATTTTCAACGAACTATAAAAACTATAATAACTATAATAAAAAATATCGTTCATTACACGTCTGCTTTTCCCGTGCTTGCATGATTTCCCGTGTGAGGCGTAGCACGGAAAAAGCCTATTTTCTGTACTCCTAATGAAATATACTATTTCTCCATTATGATTGACTTTTTTAGTAGTCACTATATGATAAAATCAGTGAAAATATAAATATCTGAAAGAGCTTCTAGCGTGACTAGAATTGAGTAAAGTATAATATTTATAAATTTAATTTTCATGTCATAAAGTGAAATTATTAACAGTCCGAGATATTAATTACGCGCCGGCCCGAATTAGAAACATTTCCTCCAGATCCAACAATAAATATAAGTTAGGTTAGATAAAACAGTGCCGTTATTTTTTTACACTTTCAAGAGCTCTCATTTGACCCCCTTTACTATATAAAATTTTCAAGGGGGTACGTACCCTACTCTGGGGATTTACATTAAACCCTTTCGGTCACTATGGTCATTTAAACGAACATCATTTTCTTATACCATTAGTATAAACTCAATAAAATTTATCTTTTCAATGTTTCTCAACTTATCTCGAGTAGAGGCAAAGGAATTTGTTGGTACTGGAGCGCACCGCCCGCCATCTACAATGTACTTTAATTGTATTTTGTGTTTTATAAAAATTGGGGTAAGTACTTTTTATTTATTTATTAGTACGTAACTATTTAGATTGTTTATGATGTATATGATACTCAACTTTATTGTTTTGTTTTTTTTTTACCATTATTTTTGGTTCAAACGAATACAGTGATTGAGAGGTTATACATTTTATTTACAATTACAGAATAGTCGAGCGAAATAAGTGAGAATAATGATGCCCAAAAGGCTCCTTACAAAGCAACAACTTTTCAAAATAATTGATCAATTATCGGATATAGAGGTCCTAAGTGATGATGACGAAGAAATGATTTTAGAGGTAGGTAAACCAACTATCAAAATTTGAAGTTTAAAAAAATTTGTTTATTTTCTAGACTTACTCAAGAATGAAGAATTCGATGTAAAATTATGATCAGGCGGTTGCAGGTGGAGATCTGTAAATTTTCCAAAATCTGAGCCATACGTAAATCAGTTTTAGTATGTAACACCGCTACTACCTTTGTACTAACCTAGACCATCAAATATTGTTAAAATATTGTCCCCAAGTATGTACTTTCCAAGTATTTCACAGAAGATCTTTGCACCACCATTGTAAAAATTACAAAACTTTTATACCGATCAAAACAACTTTTATAATTTTCCAGCGGCAAATGTATCAGAGATAAAAACTTTTTTACATCGCCGGGGAGTGAAACTAGTACTTTAGTCCCGCATAGATGGCACAGCAAGATATGCTAAATTTCTATCTATTAATATTTATTTCTATCAAACTTAATTTTGAACTTGGATTATTAAATGTAAATAGAGTTAATGTCATTACAACAGAAGTTTCTTACCGAAATGGCCATCGCTTTGTTACTTTGTACTCGCCTTTTTTATGAGATAAACAGGCCACGGGGTGGGAGGTCACACTATGAGTTTCTCATTTTTTCAATTTGATTGAAGTGCGAAAAGTCCCTACAGATAAAGATTTTTGGTTAATTTTTTTTATGTTGACAGTACATGATAGTGGTTTGTAAATTTGGTACAATCGACAATAGTTACATTTTCACATTTCATTTAGCGAGCAGATACTAGTAGGTCTATTAGAGTAGAAGAAGTTGGTATGATGTGTGTAGGTTGATCAACAATTTGTTTTAAATCAAATATATCAAGAACATGTTGAATTGATGTAAATTTACTACTTTCCGGTCTTTAGGTCACTAGCAAAAAATATATTGTTATGTTTAGGTACAATTATATACAAGGTATCTTGTAATAAGATTAAAGTCATATTTAAAAATTTCATAAATAGAAAATAAGGAAAAAAGAAATTAGATACAAATATAATTTTGTTAACGTAAAACAACCAACCACTCGGTATAAATTATTCCATACCATCATTATACAAAAAAAAATAGTTTGCATGTAACTCTATAATATAGGCCAAGGAAAAATAACTATGGTATAAACACATTTCTGTAACCTTAAAGGTGTCGAAATTAATAACAATGTAGTGATCCAGTTTTGGCACTGTCACGTAACGTAATGCAAATCAACAAAAAAAAAAAGTTGAATCAACAATAGTACGAAAAAACACGGCGCATCCAATTTTTGGACTCTGCAGTCGGTAATTCGCACTTCGTTGATCAAGAACCAAAAAAGAGGAAGATTATGCACACGGTCTAGGACATCTGGGCGCGGCCGCTTGGGCGCGGGCCACTTGGGCGCAGGGACTGTTGAGCGCGGAGCTTTTTGGGCAAGATGGGAAATTAAAAACGAAATTTTAATATTATCCCTATATTTGAGAATATTCAATAATTAAAATATAAGTAATAGTATATTATTCAACAAGCATATAATAGCCACTATATGCGAGTAGAATACTGTACTTTGTCCACGACTGTATAGGTATTTATTAATAAACTTTTATTGGCAAACATCGATGGAACATTATTTTTAATATTTATAACATAATTAGATAGAATATTAATATTATATAATTACAATTTAACATCAATTATTTATGTTAATAGTTACATTTGAAAAATTTGTTAAGTTAATTGCAGAAATAGGATTAACGTTAACATTAATATTCTGATTATTTGTTGAAATTTTTGATTGTTGTCATAAAAATTAGAATCATTTACTTGTGTGGAGCTTAATATTTACTTCTGGTTGTGCCGGTGTCATTTCATTTTCACGTTCTCAATCCATTTTATTTTATTACAATTTAGTAAAAATTTTAATAAAATATTCTGCAGTCAAAGGTTTGACATTTCAATTTAAATTATTAATTTGACGTTTAGATGACAGTCGCGGCTTACTAATAAAATGGATAAAATTTATAATCGTTATATCACAATGGCTAAGCATAGGAAGAGCGGTGATAAAAAGTAGTGAATAATGATTATTCACTGCTATTAGTGTATAATATATACTATTTTAAGTTAGAAAATTCTACCAAAATGGCTTCATTATAAAACAGTCGTGGACAAAATATAATATACAATATGTACTTATGGTTCGATTACATAATTGTATGAAATACCTCTCAGAAATTCAATAATATTTCTATTATTGTTTTTTTGTTTTTGAAAAAATCCTGGAAAAATGAAATTGAAATATGAACTTTTCGCGCCCAAACGTACCCGCGCTCATACGGCTTGCGTCCAAACGGCCGCGTCCGGACTTCCGCGCCTAAGCGGCCGCGCCCAGATGTCCGGTTCCGTTCTGCACATCGTATCGGCGCGTGGCATTTTTTTTGTGAAAAAAAAAGCAATAAATTTCGGTTAGACTGATTATTTATAGTAATTGAAATCCAAACTTGTTCAGTACCACCAAGTGGCAATTTTCAAAATGTTTATTTAGGTTTTAGTTTTAGTGGTACACTACAAGATGTCTTACTCTGAAAAGGTGTATTGAAATCAGCCACCTTTTTTATTCTTATTTAATTCAGAACTTTCAAATACTTCAACAAAGGAGTATTGAAAACAATTTTCGGTAGTATAGTCTTCAATTTTCTTTTCTCCAACACCATTTTACGAGATCATCTTAAGGTTTTTCATATATTTTTTACGATTTTATTCTAAAATATCTTAAAAGAGACAAAGTCGCAATCTTCTGTCATTATTTACATAATATATCCGTATAAGACAAGGTTTTACAAATATTTTTTATTGTCAGAATTAGCTCAGTTGGTTTGCGCAAAGGTATTTGAATGCGGATCGAAATTGGTCTGGGTTCGAGCCCCCATCCGGGAACCTTTATAAAAAATACATAATTTAATATCAAACATGATTACCTAATCAGAAGTAGGAAACTTACAAATAATAGAATTGATTATTACATTTAAATATTTACAAAATTAACAGGTAAATAATTATTCGATTTTTAAGGGGGCTTGAGTACTGCGGTGTAAAAAATAGCGTATATACCACAGGTCTAAAGTGTCTTTTAATCCCGAGGGTGCTAAATCCAGTATTGGAAGAAAATAACCTAATACCGAATCATCAGTTTGGCTTCAGAAACGAGCATGATACCATTAAACAGGTTCATAGAGTTACTAATGAAATACGCAGTACCCTAGAATATAAACAATACTCTTCTGCAGCCTTTATATATATATCACCCAAGCTTTTGACAAGGTCTGGTATGATGGGCTTCTATACAAAATCAGGAAAAACCTACCATACACCTTCTATGTAGTACTAAAGTCCTACCTGACAGAGAGATACTTCCAAGTGAAATATCGCGAATCCTATACTCACCTAAATCCTATAAAAGCTGGGATACCGCAAGGTAGCGTGCTGGGACCTATACTATACTTACTATATACTGCTGATATACCGACAAATACATACACTGTTCTAGCTACCTTTGCAAATGACACGGGCATATTTGCATCACACAGTAACCCTTTTACCGCCTCCAGGAACCTACAAATACACCTCGGAGTGATCGAGCTGTGGATGAAGAACTGACATATAAAAGCCAATGCGACAAAATCTGTGCATGTAACATTTACTCTAAGAAGTCTCATTGAACGGGAACATCCTGCCCCAAAATAATGAGGTAATATACCTGGGAATCCATCTTGATAGATGTCTCAATTGGGCAAAACATATTTCGTTTAAAATATTACAACTTGGCTTGCTGTATAGGAAAATTGACTGGCTCATAGGCCGCTCGTCCCAACTATCACTAAGCAACAAAATTCTGGTATATAAGTCCAATATGGGCATATGGGGTACAACTCTGAGGTACAGTCAGAAATTCAAACATCATGAAAATACAACGTTTCCAATCAAAACTACTCAGAGCTGCAACAAACGCCTCCTGGTTCATACCAAATCATGTGATCCCAACAGTTATTGAAGAATGTGCCAAAACAGCCCTGCGATATCAAGAAAGACTAAGTGTTCACCCTAATGTGTTGGCTACGGATTTGCTTATCTAACAACCACGAAAGAGACTGAAACGGTACGACCCACTAGACCTACCTTAACGTCGCTAAAAAGGTCAAGGGCTACAAGTGCAGTGCGTGCGCCCATTTCCATAAAATAGCGGAAATGGGCGATAAATGTTACTAAATATAACTGGGGATTTTAGTATTTTTTAGTGAGTTCTTCGGTTCTTTTGTTTTTGTCATCTGTCAAACTTTTTTTCGTGTTTTCATCAATTTGATTACTCTCCGCGTATTTTATAATAATAATTGATATTACTGGCATTCTTTGTGACGATGACTCCTGGGTAATATGTTCTATACATGAACTGGATGTTGTATTTTTAATATGCATTCGAAACCAAATGAAGAAAAGTGCTAAAAGGAAATGTAAATTTTGGGTAAGGGACATATTCTAACGAAGAAGTCAATATGGTGCTTATAACACCTTAATAAAGGAAACGAGGTTGAATGACCAGAGCAAGTATTATAATTACTTAACAACTTGTTAGTTAAAGTTCCATGAATACTTCGCAGGACATTTTCAAATTTATAACCTCAAAATACTCGCGATATCGCGAATAATTTGGATCAACGTCAAATTTTCTGTTATGTAGCAGCTTTCTACCGAATCACTATACGTCCAGAAAACATTAATTCGGCGCGCATGCCCAGATTAAAATCGCCAAATCCTGCGATGGCAAATCGCGGAGTGGAAATTCAGTTGCTCCATACGACTCGTAGGTCAATGTCACTGAAATTATTAGATCCAGGCGGTCTGCCTCGCGTTGTTCTATAGTGCTACGTTATTTCAGCCCTCTTCTTGACTTGGCAGCAACAATATATAAATTTGTCTATACTTGGCAGCTCGAGGTAAAATGAATTTCACAGTCGGTGCATTTTTTACCTACCATCCCTGAGCGGACTAAGGGTGGGGACCTCCAAGCAGAGATAACCATCTTTCAAAAGCTGGACTTACAAAATTTTACATTTAGTAGTGGGCAATGTCACATACATAAAAAAGAATATACTGTTCAAGAGAGACGTCCGACATGCCTTAACACAGGCGCCGCCATTTTTATTTTACAACAATATTTATTTATTTATTTGCCAATATGTCTCAATTGATTTGCCAATAGGTCTCAATTGCAGTTAACCATGCCTTACATTTTTCAGGATTGGTAGGGAATCTAAAATTGTTAGCAGTGGTTTATTTATAATATTAGAGAAAGCTTATTATTTACTTTTGAAAAGAAATATCTCTATTACCACAAAGTCTTTTAAAATTGTCACGTGTCTTCGCAAAACAAGACATAAAATAAAACAAGAACTAAATAGTTTCCAAATAAAACGTCCCACAAAATAACTAAAACCAAACAATAAACACCACTTTAAACGTACAACAAAATATAAACTAATTACGACACAACCATTACAAACTATGCAACACACTATTCATTTAAATATAAATATTGAACTGTTTATATTTTAACACAAAAAACGTAAGGAAAACAAAAACAAATGTAGATAAATATCAGTTACATATGTAAAAGACAAGGATAGATTTCGACACAATAAAGTACCGAGCTGTACCGAGTATAACCATCTAACAACATGAAATAAAAATGGTGGAAATTCTATCTCCTTTTATTATGAACGCAAAGCAGATGCGCAATGATACCTGACTCACCCTTGGGGCAATGTTAATTAAATCTATTTATCTACCTGCGAATGGCTGGATTTCCGATAAATATTAAAAATAAGGGTTTAGACTGAGTAATGATTTTTTTTTTGGTAATTATATTTACTCATTGTAATTTTTAAATGTAATTGCTAATTAATTCCTCTCATCTGTTCTAGAAAATACAAATAAGTTAGAGTGGGGATAACACTTCTGATCCTCACTGTAATATTATTGTGCTCTGGTTATTGAAGTTTTCTCTGTCTAAGATTTAAGTTACGTTTTGGGTAGTGAGAGTTTCTTGTTCTGGTTATATTCAGGATAACCTGAGTAACTCGCAATAAACATTTCTTATTCGAGTATATCGGGATATCTGTAGGAAACATTTTTGCCAAACAAAATCATGTTTTATATATCAAATAGATATTTCAAATTCAGGTGAGTAATATAATCTAATTGAATTAGAGTACCTAACAATTTTTAAGTATAAAAATAAATTATTCGATAAATGAATATACATACCGCATCTAGTTCTCTGGATAAGGAACATTCTGTAATGTTGATTGTATGATTAGCATGAATTAATGCATTTTGGTAAGCCTCTTCTGTAATGGATTCCGGAGATAATCTTTTATTTAGGAATCCATGAGCCATTAGTAAATGCTTGTTGCTGAAATTAAAACAAACTTGACAATAAATACTTTTATACTAGTTGTATACAATACTTTTTCTACGTTCATGCAAAAACCGAAAAATGTTTTAATTAGATTTCATTAAATATTACATCGATTTGAATCTTTAAATTTGTCATGATCACAAAATGCTTTAGTAAAATTACAGTTGAGTGCAATAACTTTTTTATTACACTAGTGCAATAAAGTACCAGTTTTTTCACTAAATATGTAAAATCCCCAAATAAGGATAGATAGCTTCTAGGTAGAAATAAATGGACATAAGTTCATATATATTTATTTTTATACTAGTCTACTGGGGCTATTTCTTCTCCGGCAGCTCTCTAATTTTAACATAACTCGTGACCGACCGATATAACTTAAAATTCATAATCGTTTATCGGACGCACTTCAATTACTTTTTTGCTTTCACTATTAAGGCCGGCTGTCATATAGGTTTTAAGGGATTCACGTATAGTCACGACAAGGCGTCAAAATTGTCAGTAAATTTCACACAAAAGCTTCAAATCGAAGTGTTATAGCATCAGTTTGTGTTAAACCAGATGTTTACTTATTTATTTTTGGGATTACTTGAGTAAAGTAACAAAGTAATAATGATTACTAAAACCAGATCTGACAGTACATCATCAAAAGCACTTTCTTTCCAATATCGTTCCAAATATTGTCCCTTCTCAACTGATTAGTATAATTTTTGTTACTCATGTCGTAAAGATCTGCATATTCTATAATTAATAAAATTAACATTTCAATTTTTCTGTCATTTGTACTATATCGAGCAGCGCGTCGTGTAAGTGAGAACCGCTACATAAGAAACCACGAAAACTGATTCAAGCCGAAGATTTATATTAGACTGGCTATTATGAAACTCTTATGCTCTCTTAGGTTGGGTTCCTTTAAAAAAAAAATAATAAACATTACAAACAAAAATTTTTTTTTAAATTTCTAAATTTAGGGCGCCTTAAAATTTTTTTTTTGGTTGGGTTCTTCTCTCTGCTGTGTCTTCCTTTAATCAGTTCTTTCTTCTCTTCTTCTGTATCACCTCCTAATGAATTTCCTCTTCTGTAACCTGTATTCTTTGATCTCCCCCCATGTCTGCCTTTCCGTCTAGTCACAAATGTACCACTTCGTTTTCTTATACACCAATATGTCTTCTTTAATCTAATTTTTTTTTATTCTTGTAATGTTTTCCTTTCTATTAATAAACTTTTTTTTAATATATAATTTTTTTTTATTCTTCTATCAAATAACTTCTTTAATCTTTACAATAATCCTTTTTTTAAAGACATTTCATTCTATTCATGACATTTTTATAATTTTTCTTTCATTAATCAAAAACCAAAAACTGTTTATTATTTTTTTTCATTTGTTTTTCTCCCCCTAACTAGATATTTATTTTTTTTTTATCTGTAAATTTAAATGACTAAACACACTAAGATTTTTCCTTTTACCTGTAACACAATTGTTGTGAACTCATTATTAAATTCAATGAAAAATAATCCTCTAAAAACAAACATTCTTAAATAAATCTTAACACATTTAAATACATTCACACGCACCTTAAACTTTTTATCATAACCTCATTTTCATTGTCAAACTTACATTTGACAATAACCTTCCACCTTTCAATCACAGTCAACCACAATACATACAAAAACAGAACTAAAACTACGCATATAACTAAAAAACCATATCAGATTATATAAGATCCGGCCTTTAATATGCCCGAACAACTCTCACGTGGTAAATGAATATCAGTGATTCCGCGAACAATAATTTTTGCGTAGGCATAAGATTATTCAACTCTCATTTACAGAGAATTGTTTAAATAATTGTCTAGATCTTGAGGATTCAACAAAATATAGTTCAATAAATTTTTGTATTATACATGAACGTAGGAAAAATTATAAATTGATATAATTATTTATATATTACTTACTCAAGAAGACATTTATCAACATTAGAAACGGCTTTGAATCCAAGAATTGCAAAAATAACGACACTGGCGTATATTGCGGTGACTGCGTTACATATTGATACTAAAATAACATCCCTTACGCAATTGTTTTTGGGTGTATTGTATGATCCAAAAGCAATTAAAGATCCAAATGCTAATCCAAAAGAGTAAAACACTTGTGTCGCAGCATCCAACCACACTTTCGGTTCCATCAATTTTTCCACCTAAAAAATTATTTTTTATGAATTAATATTTGAATTTATAATTTTAAATATGTTCACTATATTGACAGAAGCGCCTGCGCGTTAAGAGGCACGTGACGACTTCTAAACACGCATTATCTCACGAACCATAAAAGATATCTTAAATCTTTTCTGTTCAATTTTATTAAGCTTATATTAACATATTTTTTAGTTTTTCTTTGCTATGGGATATCAAAATCATTAGTTTTTTAAGTCTTGTTTTCTGTGTACAATTTTGGATTAATAATTTTGTAAAAATTCATACCCCACCAAAATAATTTTTTGTAGTTACGTTCATGTATAAACACGAAATAATAAAAAACACTCAGTAACCCTAGAATTTAAATTTTAAGAATAATTTATATTTTTTGTAACATTAGAAACAATATTCAAATTTAAATTTCCATTTTCATTTTGTTTACCCTGTAATTAAAAATATATAGACCTTATTAAAATATACTAACTATGGGTAAAAAGAGAAGAAAATTTTCTATTAATGCAATTTTTTTCAAAATTTTAGATTGAAAATTGTGGTTGTGAGAATAGGAAGAGACCACAACTATAAGGATTTTTTATTTGTCCCCGTTTGAGTCTCTTCCTTTTCTCAAGGTCACAATTATTGCTTAAAAAATTTGGAAAAATGTTTACTTATAGCATTTTTTATTATCTTTTTGAAACCGGAAGTCATAAAAATCTGAAAATCTATTTGGGAGATTTTCAAGGTTTGCTGAGTCTATTACCGTTGACAGTTTGTCTGTATCTCATTTCATTTTTGAGTTATAAATGCAGACAGACGGACAGGCAAGACGGACAGACAATACTGACAGATAGACAGAGCCGTATTATAAGACTTCTCCTTTAATGTTTAGAAGTCTAAAACTCAGCTACCAATGAAGGAAAGGAATATATGAAAGAAAAACAAGTCGCATAAATTAAAAACAAACGGTGAAAAGTAAATTATATAAAATAAAGTAAACCATGCAAACGTTCAATAACTCAGCAAAAAAATATGCAGAAACCATGAAATCGGCATTGTAAAAGCATCAGACAGAACGGTTCACGAAACGTCAAAGAATCAAAAAAAAATTGAAAAAGTACCACCAGCGAAGAGGCGGTTCCTCCGTGGATAATAATGGAGGAAATTACGCGTCACCACGTTGAGTATGATGCCTTTTGGGCCACACATAATAACCTTAAATAATAATATATCGTAATTCATTAAACTAGTTATAATTTAAATAATATAAAGGTTAAGATGTGATAGCATGGTAACACCGACAGGTTGAATGCCGGTCATTACCCAAAGGTCAGGAACTGTTTATTGTTGAGTTTGTATATATAGTTTGTTATCTCTTTGAGATAATTCAGTCATTCTTGATTATTGATTCGTTATTCATTCTTTATTCATTATCGATGAGTTATCGATTTATTATATTGTAGTAATCATGTACCAGTGAATAAATTTGTTGTTGAAAGTATCTACTGTTTATCTTCCCAATATTGAGATACTCTGCATGGCTACCTTACTATCCCACATCACATGACGATCCTAGACCACTACATTACATAAGGTATGAAAAAAAAGAGACTGCAGTGCAATCAGAGTAGTAAAGTAGAAAAAATCGGGTGGTGGTACAAAGGAAAACTAAAAGAAAAGGGGTACAAAAGAAGATAATTATGGAATAACTAGAAGATGTAAAATCAGCATTTGAAGTAGTATGAGAATTGACAATAAAAAACTTTTTAAGAAAACAGTAGATAAACTAAGATAGCTGGCCTACTTATTGATCTCAACAAGGCATTTGACTGTGTTGACTCTCTGTCTCCGTTATTAGTAGGCAGATTTAAACAGGACAAACGGCATTGTATTACAAATGTGACGTACAATAAATAGGTAAACAAAAATCATGCACAGAAGTAAAGACTAAAGGTCCTTAAGGTCAAACTTCGTTATTATTGGTCCAAATTGAACGCGGTCCAAATATACTTAAATAAAAATCTTGTCAGGAACCAAAGACCAAAGGGCATTAGCGTCAAACTTCATTATTAGTAGTCTGATTTAGGTGGGACAAACAGTATTGTATTAAGGAAATCTCATATCTCATAGCATAAATATAAAAACAAAAATTATAAGTAAGAGGAATGACAAAAGGACATTAGCGTCTAACTTTGTTATTAACAATATTTTACTGTGAATAATTATTTTATAGTATGCCAAATTAATTCTTTTTTATTATTAAATAATTTTAAAGTTAAAAATTACGCAATAAATATTTGTCAAGAATATTACCATGTTTTCTTATCTTATTGATAACAAGACGTGCGTATAAACTTATTATCATCATATTTTATCTTATTTTAATCATTGCGGTTTCCTGCTTAACTGAGACGAATTGTTCATTCCATAAATATCACTGCAAATAAAATTATGGTATTATTCCAAGAATTGAGGTGCCTGAAAGCTGAGATAAACTGATTATTGTTCAGACTTTCCTTTAATACAATTTTAGCTAGTTCGGCTACTATCCGACTTAGGGCGCTACTACTTAGCTATATAGTAATGCCCTTTTGTCGTTTGTTCTGAATATGATTTTTGTTTACGTATGTATTCTTCATCTCATTTATAATATAGATAGACCCTAATGCCGTTTTGTCTTTTATTCTACTTATGATTTTTGTTTACATATGTATTCTACGTCGCATTTTAAATATACCGCCTTTTTCCGCGTTAAATTTGAACCAATAATAACGAAGTTTGACCTTATGGTTCTTTAGTCTTTACTTCTGCTCATGATTTTGGTTTACTTATTTATTCTACGTCACATTTGCGGTTTGCCCTGTTTAAATCTGCCTGCTAATAACGGAGATAGAGAGTCAACATAGTTACATGCCTTGTTGAGATCAATAAGTGGGCCAGCTCTGTCTTAGTTTATCTACTGAAAACTTATTATTTTATAGTACCGCTATCTATTATCTGGTAGATGAACTTGTCAGATATTTGTATTAAATTGTGTAATTGGACACACGAACCGAATACGGGAAAAGACGATCGATGACCAGTGTTGTCAAATGTAGCACAATTGTGCTAAAAATAGTACTTTCAGCTCTAGAGTGGTACTGCAATAAGTTTTTTCTCTATTGATTGATCAGCACATTATTTAATAAAAGAAGCTGAATTTACGACTTTGTTGTTATATTTGTGAACGTAGTTTATTTATGTTGTTACTAGATACAAATTAATTCTGGGAGTCTTGGGAGTCTCCCTATTTCATGGAAGAGACCATTGCTGACATTAAAGAAAACTGTTTCTCAATTATTACTCATAAAGCCACTGGTATAAAAACTAAAAAAAATCGGCTGTGTCATCCCAGAACTTTCCCGGCTCGACCGTAGAGAATATGAGTAAAGTGTATGGTTTGTCCTTAAAATTTAAAAAAAGTAAAAAATTGTAACATGTGCATTTAATCAATGTCGGTCTTGAGGACCTTCTACTGTACCAATTTAAACCAAAATCTAATGGTCGCATTCTAGGCATACACTGACCCTCCATACCAAATTTCAGCTTGATTGGTCAAACGGTTCGGCAGTTATCGTGGAAGATTACACACAGACAGACCATACGCTGGAAATGGTCTCAATCTTCTTGGGGCACCTCAAAATGGATATTTCCATCGATATCTCGATTTTTTTTTTGCTCGTTCACCTTACTTTCCCTTTGATGGGTCCGGGAAAGTAAAATATGATGATAATGGTCAATTGGAAAGAGGGAAAAGTGACTGATAGACTGATAGCTCTGTCAGTTTTGAATAATTTCAGGTAGAGAGAATTGGAATTCTGCAATCAGGTGAAGCAAAGATTTAAATTTAACAATCCTTATCTTAAATATGCATCGAATCTTGCATCTGTTGTTGTTCTATCTGGGAATGTGATGTTATGACTTTTTCCCAAATATTCAATGTATTTTATTAAATATTTTTTGTCTTATTATAGAATATATTTCTTTATCCGGATATGGCCAGAAAATGATTTATTCTTCAAAAAATTTCAAACATTTTTAAAAATAAATGCAATTGAAGTTACGCCATTTGTGGGTCGAATAAAGAATGCAAGTCAAATATGTAGAATTTATTATTTTATGACGTCATAAACCACCAATCTCGATCGAGTTGAGAGGTACCATTGAGCAACTATTTTGTGATTAATTCCAGCGCAGTTAAAAGTTCCTCCATAATAACATTATCGACGACCATTCGTTGTTTTTGCTAGTTGGAAAAGAAGGAAGAAGCACAAGCTAATGAATATTTTCTCCTTCACAATTCAAAAATATTTTAATAAGCATAATATTTGAAATTAGTTTTAATTAGGAATTAAAATTGGAATCTCAATAAAATAAAATAATTTTGTCTTACCTTTGGAGTTAACATATGAGTCAGTCCAGCACCTGCTCCTTTAAGTGTGATACCTCTTATAAAAAATATGGTTAGAACTACATATGGAAACAGTGAAGTGAAGTATACGACCTGAAATTTAAAAATCATTTAGTTCCATAGATACAATAACAATATTCTTAGAATTTCTGATTCAAAACACCACTTATATCTGATGCTAGCAAATAATAATAATAATAATTATAATACTCGCCCTACATTTCACCCCCTTACGATTGAACCCCAGAAAGCCAATGTCTTGTGCGGGGATTATAATTATTTGAGGTGGCGCTCCGAGGTGACTTACTGAGGATTGATGGCGCCATTTGGCTATAGGTGTAGGAAAACCCGGAAAACCTCACCACCGTCATCAGAACAGTGACACAGGGGGATTGGAAATCTTTGCTTCGGATTAGATATTAATTAAATTAATATTCAATGCGGTTTACCTATTCGAGCCAAGTATCTAACACTGAATTTTTTTAATTAAAATTTCACCGTCAGATACAAGGCACGAACCCACATTGGCTCTAACATATAAACAGCCATAAATGAATATGACCGATAGCCAACGATCTGTGCCACCGAGACCGATGTAGAGTACTTCTGGATATAAGCAGAGCCATGCAAGATTAAATTGTATCTTTTATGCAATAATTTTCTACGCAATAACTTTGAAGTTACTAATGTTTAAAGACGTCTGAAGCTACCCCACTTTATTCTACTTCCTATTTTAAACGTTGAGGAAAGAGACAGGCTAAAAAAAAGTTCATCACAGGACCATCACCAAAACAGAAGAACTACTAGAATAATAATAAGCATTCTTAGAGGGGACCGTAGGCTCAACAAACATATGAATACCAAGAGTCTGGCATAGGAAGTCATTTAGAGAATTTGTTAGGAAGAGGAGGAGACCGTAGTACATATACTTTTGAAGGTATCTACTATACAATGAAGATCGGAATAGTATACAGGAGAACTACTAACTAGATTATGGAGTTTAATAACTAAAAAAAATCAATATAAGTTTCTCTAGTCGAAAGGACAACCACAATGGATCTAAAAAGTCACGGTAGAAGAGGTATTAGTACCCACAGTCTCTTCAGTTTTAAATTAATCTAAAAGGGTTGGCAGTACTGGTTATAGACTTTCTCAAGCCATATAAATATAATATATCTTTATCGGTGTATGTGGTTATTATACTATAATATAAATTATATTACACTTACTTTTCCAGAACTTTGAATACCCTTCATGACAATAAAGAAAACGACAGTCCAAGAGAGGAGCAGACACAATACTATCCACCATTTTGGCATACCTGGATCTTCGATGCTAGGAGATGCATCTAACGTAACTCGGTACCAGAAGTAGGCTGTTGCTGAAGACTTATCACATTCGGCGTCTACTGTACCATTATAAATAGGGCAAGATTCCCATGGAAGGGGGGACTAGAACATTTTAAAAACCATGTATATTGTGTCAC
This sequence comes from Neocrepidodera transversa, assembly GCA_963243735.1. Taxonomy (NCBI): domain Eukaryota; kingdom Metazoa; phylum Arthropoda; class Insecta; order Coleoptera; family Chrysomelidae; genus Neocrepidodera; species Neocrepidodera transversa. Next base: position 19,834,730 of record OY725350.1, read on the forward strand.
TAGTGTAGAAAATAAAATATTTTATAAAAAATATTAGAAAAAACTTACCTGGAAACTATTGAATAGGTAATAAAAGCACCATGTGATAATCACGTTATAATAAAGGGCTACGAAAAATGTAACTATACACGACGACATTCCGATGCCTCCCAACCAAGGATGGATGGTATTCCAAACACCCAGACAACCCAGTCTCATCTTTTGGCCGATTCCTAATTCTATAAGAAATAGCGGAATACCTTCCATTACCAGCATTATAGCGAAAGGGATCAAGAAAGCACCTAAAAAAGAAAAAATTGTAATTATGATAAAAATTTCTATGTGTAGCCCATAAAACAATGGAGAATAAAATATGTTTTTACATTTAAATAAAATATAGACAAAAACTAATAAATCCGTGAAAAAAAAATTTAATCGGTCAATAAATAACGAAGAAATATATATTAAAGTTGTTGCTCATTCTCTCGGATTGTGGTGTGTATGACGTCACGTATCCGTATAGCCAAAGCGCCGTACTAAAACTGCATTCTGGCATAGTACTAAAATAAATAAATTTTGCTTGGCAACGACATACAAACCAAAACTCTTATTGTATGCTACGACACGATTGACGCATGTCCGACTTTAATTTAATTTAATTTCCGTCATCGTAATTTATTAACTGTCACACAACAAAATATAGTGCAAGAGCCAGGTACTTTTTTCTGCAATCTTCTAAAATTCAAGTTGAAAAACACATTTTGTGAAATATCTGGTAAACTGTGCATCGTACGAGAAAAATACTTGAATCTACTTTTTTTTGCTCTAGCTGTTGGACTAATATATGCGAGGAATAACAAGAATAATGAAGCGCGATACGCCGCATTGTTTACAATCCTGTGTTGCCAAGCGCAACTTTAAAATGTTATAACTTTGTTAGTATTTAAGATATGTTAATTTCACTTTCACGCTTTTGTTCATAAAAAAAATGGTAAACTTCTCCATAGCAGTGTATTAAAAAATATCAACCCAGGGAACTTTCAAATAAATGCCATTTTTTACTTGTACATTTAGTTTTTTTAAGTTAGTGCTTATAAACCAAACTTATTTTCAATCTTATTATCTTCGTGCTACTTTTTTTGTCGTTTACTACTGTACGAGATGTAAGTAATGACATGCCAAAGATAATTTATAAAATTTTGGTTAGATTTAAATTGTTAATTGTCATAAGTTTCTTTAATGAAATTAACTTAATATATTTTTTAGACCGTAATTCAGCATTTTTTTGTTACTTTTATTTGTACCATTATGTGATAGATAAACTTAATTATTCTACTATGCAATTATTATATAAACTCTGACGATATCATTATTTCCCGGGAACCACAAATAACCGAATATTGATTTATAGTAGACCAATAAACGTCTGTCGAAACTAATAGGGCGATAATATTGTTTAATTATCAATTTCGAAATATCTTTAAGTACCTACATGACACATATTTCGAAATACTTTGAATTGTTATTTTTGAATTTTGATTGTAATCATAAAATTAACTTTGGACCCCGCAAAAATCCTTATGGAAATTGGTTCTCGGTGGATTTGTTTTAATTTTTGATATGATGTAGACCATGGAATTATGAACATATATTAACATTGCGCCAACCCCCAAATATGAACAGTTTTTCTGCTAGGGAGGGCTTAAATTTACATATTGCCCATAATGGAATATTTACTTTTGAAGACGAGAAAAATATTTTGAAATATTTTATTCTAGTTTATATTGCATAATAGTGTTCTTAAAAAAATGTATAACCCCCAACCCATATATTTAACCCCAACCCCTATTTATAGAAATTAAAAAATATTAATTGTGGACTCACTTTAAAAATTATGAGGGAATGTTTTAATAAGTTAAAAATATCGGTGGATTTTGCTGAATTTTTAGTATGATATAGCCCAAAAATTGATTGGGTGCCAATCATCAAAAATGAACGGTTTTTCTGCTAGAGGGGGTTGCATTCACACTGTTCTCATAATAGACTATTTATTTGTGTAGACGGCAACAATATTTTTAAATGGTTTAACGGTTATTAGGGATATTGGGGGACATTATAAAAATTTTTATAGGGGATAATAATCTTTAAATAATAAAATTATAGTGACACGCGACGCTTTTAATAATACTTTTTAAATGATTGGTTTTCTTCACAAATAAAAATATCAACATATTTAAGACAAAACTATGAATTTGACCCCTACCGAAAAAATTGTTTTAATAGGGAGGTAGTGTCAGAGAGAGTTTATATTTTACTTTCCCGGACCCATCAAAGGGAAAGTAAGGTGAACGAGCAAAAAAAAATCGAGATATCGATGGAAATATCCATTTTGAGGTCCCCCAAGAGGATTGGTCTGTCTGTGTGTCTGTGTGTCTTTGTGTCTGTGTGTCTGTGTGTAATCTTCCACGATAACTGCGGAACTGTTTGACCAATTAAGCTGAAATTTGGTATGGAGGGTCGGTGTGTGCCTAGAATGCGACCATTAGATTTTGGTTTAAATTTGTACAGTAGAAGGTCCTCAAGACCGACATTGATTAAATGCACATGTAACAATTTTTTACTTTTTTTAAATTTTAAGGACAAATCATACACTTTAGTGCAAAATGTTGTAGTACAAAGTTTTATAGCATAAAATTCCCTAAAACTTCTGTTTCAAACTTTTTCCAGAATTTCCAATAGTTGAGCCACTAGAGGGCGCGTAAAAAATGTGAATGTATGTTTTCTCTAGTTTTTCTTGATTCTGAGGACAAATAATACACTCTAGTGCAAAATGTTGTAGAACAAAGTTTTAGAACATAAAATTCCCTACAACTCTTGTCTGAAACTTTTTCTAGAATTTCCAACAGTTGCGCCACTAGAGGGCGCGTAAAAAATATGCAAGTAGGTTGTCTCTAGTTTTTCTTGATTTTGAGGACAAACAATGCATTTAGTGCAAAATTTTCTGGTTCAAAGTTGTAAAGCATCAAATTTTCTTTAACTTTTATATTTAACTTTTTATCGAATTCCTGATAGTTTCGCCGCTAGATGGCGAGAAAAATACACATTTATAATTTTCCATTTTTTTAAAATTGGAGGTAAATTATGCTCTTTAGTGCAAAATGTTTCAGTGCAAAGTTGTAAAGCATAAAATTCCCTACAAGTATTGAATGAAAATTTTCCCGAATTTCCAATAGTTTTCACAATGATTTTAGGAGATCCTAATTGTAGCAGTGTGATATACAACGTGCGCATGCGCAGCTTATGTCATCAACATTGAAATATCAATTCGGTAGATGTATTCACCATCGGCTCGCTATTTTTAATGTGTTCCATAAATTAATGTAATGCTTAGTATTTTGTAATTAAAATAATAATAATAAATAACATATTCTCTACGGTCGAGCCGGGAAAGTTCTGGGGTGACACAGCCGATTTTTTTTATCAACAACGAACAATTTGTGACATAAAACCGAATGAACTATTTTAAAATTTTGTTCCAGCCTTAAAAAATAAATGGTCTATTATGAGCAAAGTGTGAATGTAACCCCCTATAGCACAAAAACCGTTCATTTTTGATGACTGGCACCCAATCAATTTTTGGTCAAAATCAAATGGACTATATGATGCTAATAATTCAGCTAAATCCACCGATATTTTTAACTTATTAAAACATTCCCTCAGAATTTTTAAAGTGAGTATGTAATTAATATTTTTTAATTTCTATAAATAGGGGTTGGGGTTAAATATGTGAGTTAGGGGTTATATATTTTTTTAAGAACACTCTTATGCAATATAAACTGGAATAAAATATTTTGAAAATATTTTTTCCGTCTTCAAAAATAAATATTCCATTATGGGCAATATATGAATTTAAGCCAGAAAAACTGTTTATATTTGGGGGTTGGCGCAATGTTAATATATGTTCAGAATTCCATGGACTACATCATATCAAAAATTAAAACAAATATACCGAGACCCAATTTCCATAAGGATTTTGCGGGGTCCTTTCATTTATAATTTTTAAGTTATAAAAATTGAATAAAAAATATAAGATCCTGTTACGTTTTTAACTTTAAGGATGGACGAAATAATCACAGAAACATGTAGCTCGTTAGACTTTTATTTTAAGAGTGCCCTTCCCCTCGTTGACATCGACATGTGACATCTTACAAGTGTTGTTGCCAACTTGGAAAGTTTATAAATCACAACATGCTCCTTTTTTTAAACAAAACACAAACTTTTCCTTGATTGATTGAAACTTGGGACTCAAACCAATAATAAATAAATCACATACCAGACTTTCTTTTAAATTTCCTAAGTCACAAGTTAGGCTTAAATTCTTTAGAGCCGTCATGAACTTCTCTATTAACTCATCTTCCCGTTGAGATCTTGTTAGTAAATTGTTTCTCTCTACTGTTATATTTTTCTTAGGTTTACAATACCTCTCAAATTTATTTATTACTTCTTGATAGGTACATGTGTCCATATCTATTTCAAAAGATTTAAAAGTTGTTCGAGCCTCACTTCCTATATAATGAAGTAAAAGTGCCACCTTCCTGGCATCATCTTCTTCCTCCAGACCACTAGCTCTTAAATATATTTTAAAATTCATTGTCCTTTCATCCCATTTACATGAAATATTTCCTTCCAACCATAGGACTGGAATAGTATTAGATACACTATTTTTCATTTTTCTCGTTACTGGTTGACTTAACCTTGACTGTGACTGTCCTGTTTCAGACATTCTTTTTTTTTTTGCAAATAATTATTATCTTTATCTCATCCGACTTGACTTAGTTTTAAAATGGCTTTTATAATACTTTTATTTAACTTCTGACACCATGTTACGTTATTAAGTTTAAGGATGGACGAAATAATCACAGATACATGTAGCTCGTTAGACTTTTATTTTAAGAGTGCCCTTCCCCTCGTTGACATCGACATGTGACATCTTACAAGTGTTGTTGCCAACTTGGAAAGTTTATAAATCACAACAGATCCTTTAATGCGGAGAATCAAAATTGCATCCCGGGTGAAGAAGGTACATTGACTAACATGCTAATTGCATCCCACGACTATCCGAATTACATCCCATTGATCAATTTAATTTTAGCAGCAAAACTAACAATAACAGGCAGCATGGTCACGTTTACTTAATAATGCTGTGAGGGTTATGTGCGAAAAACCCAACGAACTAATGCGAAACGAAATAAAAAATACAAAATTAGATTCCATAATAAATAAGGATGTAGAGCTAATTCGTAAAAATATTTATTAAATCCATAAGTCATGTACCACATAAATTATTATTATAAAAATTATTATTGTATTATCATTTTTTAGCGGCGGTGTTTCGGCCTTACCTATGGTGGCTTTTCTTTAAATTGTCTTCACCGCAGCTAAAATTAAACTTCGTGTCTTGGCACATGGTTGCCCCCATTTTACATGTCCCAAGGTCCTGTAAACTACTGGACGTTTCCGGTTTTTGCTGATCCGGGAGGCTATGTGGCCCCTTCAGTTTACTTGAGGATTTTACTTTCCTCTTTCATTCATAACGATCTACTTGTTTTTGCTCATTTGGCCCTATTATTTTCAATTGTTTCCTATTTTTTTCTTATTTTCTCACATTTTTTGCTATTTCTCACATGCTTCCCTATTTTTGTCTTTATTTCTATTTTTCGCTATTTTGCTCTATTTTTCAATATTTTTTTACTATTTTTCGAAACATTTTTCTCTTTTTCACTATTTTGCCCTATTTTCTGACTTTTCACTATTTTCCTATGTGCTTAACTATTTTTCTCTAATTTTATTATTACTATTCTTTCCAATTTTCAGTATTTTTCCTATTTTTCATTATTTTTCCAAAATTTACCTATTTTGCAATGTTGTTCCTATTTTTCCTATTTGTCCCAATATTTATAGCTATTATTTTCAATTTTTTCATAATTTCGCTTTTTTCCTTACTTTTTCCTGTTTTCACTATTTTTTCATATGTTTCCCTAGTTTTCTCTTTGCCTTATTTTTTCTATTTTTTTCCAATTTTCACTATTTGTACTTATTTTTCCCTGTTTTCCCCATTTTAACCCATTTTTATTTTTTCTTATTTTTCCTCCTTCTTTTTATTTTTTCCTGTTTTCCATTATTTTTTCCTATTTTCCTGTTTTCTATATTTTTCCTTATTTTTCCTTGTTTTTCCTTATTTTTCCTGCTTTTTCATTATTTTTCCTTATTTTTCCTTATTTTTCCATATTTGTCCATATTTGTACTTATTTTGCCCTATTCTCCCTATTTTTCCTTATTTTCCCTACTTGTTTCCTATATTTCTCTAATTTTCCCCATTTTTTCCTATTTTCCCTATTTTTTCCTATTTTCTTATATTTTTTCATATATTTCCTGTATTCGATTATTTTTTTCCTTCTTTTAACTATTTTGTATTTGTCGCTAAGATTCTTTATTTTCCCTGTTTTCCTTTTTTTTGCCTATTTTTAATTATTTTTTCAATATTACCACTATTTTTCCATATGTTTTCCCATTTTTCTATATTGTTCTCTAATTTCCGTTTTTTTCCTATTTCGCACGGATTTTTTTTCTAATTGTCCAGCTTTTTTTTGCCTTATTTTCCTGTCTTTTTTACAATTATTGTTTGTTGCCCCAATTTGTCCCCCCTTTTTTTGCAACTATTATTTTTTGTTCCAATTTCAGTCATTTTTTAACAATTATTATTTTTTCCCACTTTTTCCCCCTTTTGTATATACAACTGGTGTTTTATGTCCCATTTTTTAAATTTTTTTTGTGTTCTTTGCCTCATTTTTTCACCTTTTTACCGTAACTATTGTTTTACGCCTCAATTTTTCCCACAATTTGTTTACAACTTATGTTTTGCCTGATTTTAACTCCATTTTTTTTAAACTATTATTTTATGCCTTTTTCCCCCCTTTTGTTTACAACTTATTTTTTGCCTGATTTTAACTCCATTTTTTTTAAACTATTATTTTATGCATTTTTCCCCCCTTTTGTTTACAACTTATTTTTTGCCTGATTTTAACTCCATTTTTTTTAAACTATTATTTTATGCCTTTTTCCCCCATTTTTTTTACAACTGTTATTTTTGGGCCCAATTGTTTTTATTTTTTTTGCTCCATTTCAACCTTTTTTTTACAGGTATTGTTTCATACCCCAATTTTTTTATATCCATTTTATTTTTTGATTTTCGTTTTTTTAAATTTGTGTTTTTTGTCCCATTTCTCCCTTTTTACCCCTTTTTTACCCCCTTATTTTTTTCCAAATTTTTTCGTTTTCCCCATTTGTTTTCCCTTTTCCCCTTTTTTCCTCACTTTTTCCTTTCTTTTTTATTTATCTTATCCTTTTTTTCTTTTTTCCCCCCTATAAACAAGTAAAAAGTACCAGGATCAAATAGAAATTTTTGTACTTACCTCCACCGTTTTGTTGACATAAATATGGAAATCTCCATATATTTCCCAATCCAACAGAATATCCAATAATAGAAAGGAAGAACTGCAGTTTTCCAGACCATTCCGCTCTGTTAGGATCCCCATCGTTAACTGCACTGCCTCTAGAAATAATCGATCCTCTAGGTCCTTGAAGTATGATGGTTACTCCTTGTTTGCTCCTTGGTTCAGGTCCATTGATGTTGTTTAATGGGGCCAATTCGTGTCCGTTTTTTGGCATTTCCGGAGTTCTGCCGGACATGTTATAAATTGGGGTTCGAGATAAAGTCACTCACTATAACTTTCGGTTTTGGGCACATAGATTTTAACACTTTTTATGTTGGTGCTTGTTTAGCTGAAGAAAATAATTAAATTGTATTTTTTTTTTAAATCCCAATATTTTTAAAATACAAATATTTAAAATTATAGATGAAAATTGATTGAAATATTACAATAAATTTTCTATAAAATATTTTTATCTGTATCATCGTTATTATTTTTAAAATACGACCCTGCATATACTCAAATTTTAGCTTCAGATTATTAAGTAGCGAATATTGGAACTCTGTTTTTATCAATCGATAGCTTGCCCACCTACTATTTTTAATGACCTAATTCAACTTTGGCCATCTGTCTGTCCGTTTATCCGTTTTTCCGTCTCTCGAGAACGGTTTCGAATTTTGGATTTCTGTTTTTAGCAATCTACAGAACGGTTTCGAATTTTATTATTTTCAGAGACTTAACTTAACTAAATTTGTCTCTGCCCGTAGCTAAGCTAAGGAAAAAGATGTAGTAAGAGAAAGAAGCGCAGACCTTGGAAAATGTGGTTATATAATAAATCGAAAAATTGGAAAATAAAAGAGGAAAGTCGATCCAGAAATTGAAAGGCAAACAGAAGAGATAAATCACTAAGAGAAATACTTCGAGGGTATTAAAGTTTTTCAACTAGCGCCATCTAGCGGTCGCTTTTAGCACTAGTGCGTTCATAATGACATAGTATAACTACTAATAAATTTCAATTTGGCTTAAGATTCACTATCCAAAGACATTGAGATTTTAACATAAAGATGTATAATAATAAATATTTCGAGGATAATTAAATATTTGTTAATTTAAAATAAAAAATGTACATACAGGTCCGTATTTAAAAAATGATGGCTTTGAACAGACAAATATTGATATATAAAATTTGATTTTGCAAAAATTTAACCAATCTACGTATAAAATTAAGCATGCAATGTATCAAAAACCTTCAAATTATTCACAATTTCATCAACTTAATAAATTATAAAAACTTTCACTATTAGAATTCACAATTTGTCGAAATTTTGATAAATCTTCAACTCCCGAAACCAGAGTATAAATTTTCCACTATAGACTCACTGAAATTCAAAGTGAGCACCACCTTCAGAAAAATCAATATTGAGCATGTGCTTGCAAGGGAAACTGGTCTTTAAGGGATGGAACGTCAACGGGACGCGCGATTCGATCTGATTTTGTAAAATATTCTGTCAACTAACATAGAATCTGGCACGTAGATTTCATAATTCCAACCTAGTTTATTTATGTGTTAGGAGGTTTATTCCAAAAAATATCATCCACATACTATTCAAAAAAAAAATCGTGATGTGGAATTTATAATAATAATTTGATCGGCATTTACAACTGGTCTATTAAAATTTCTTGCTTATGACGCTACTGGACCTTATTTTTTAATCCTAATTATTATCATCTTGATTAAATTTATCACAATAGATACTAGTAAATTGGCCATAGACTAATTTTTTGGGGTTATCTAAAATCAGAATAATACAATGAAGAACAAGGGAATAATTCCTACAAAAAATTATTGTTCTATTAGAAATAATACCTAATCTTAAGCAATCAATGACTGTATAAATCTAATGCAAAAATAATCAAGCAGTGGTAGCTGTCAACAAAAAATAGAAGTTAATAAGTAATCATGAACGAATAAATCCTCCACAGAACAGAAGGCCAATGCTTTCAAATACCATATGAAAAAAGAAGTGGTAAATGTTTTAATTCCTGGACTGGTTCATTTAATTTAAATTTATTGTTTTATTGAATATTTTCGTCAATTCATGTTTTTAAATCGAAGGACCAGTTGCCGGAGCAACAAGATATTTTACAGTGAAAAAAAATCATCTAGGAGAACTATTTATTACAACCAAAAGGAGAATAACTTTATTCCGTTACCGTTACATAAATTTTACAGTACATAAGTTTATCGTTCGTAAATAATAAGTTTAGTATTGTTGAATATTTAAATTTGAAATTTTCACACTGAATTTATAAAAGGTCAGTTAAAGAAATAGACAGACTTACAGATTTTGCTGGATATTTGATTCGGCTTTATTTACACAATAAGTGAATGATTAATATGTTTCCAGGAAATAAAACACAAAGTAGTGTACCACAAATTATAATTGCAAAAAGAAGAGTAAGGCGACTAAAAAGTGAAACTCTACATCCTCGTACCCAAAATGCCCAGAAAGCTTTCGATTATGTCAGGCATGTTGGACTTGTTTGGAAGCTTTTTGTTATGAATTTTATCCTTGTCTTCTCTTCACCAAACATATCCACTTTTACCTAAAAACTAGGAGTATACGTGCTAAAGCTGAAAACTCTCTCTCCTATCCCTGTAGTCTTCAAGGTGAAGTACCCCAAGGTTCAGTGTTTGGCCCAATGTTGTAGCTCCTTTCATCTTCATCTATTAATAATAGTGAGAGTGAGACTTGTTCAATTGAATGGAGTCAAGTACTTGGGAGTACGTTTTTTGCGTACGCTCCACTTGGCTACTGAAATCCAAAAAACTCTTGATAGAGTTAGAAAGCAGACGTATTTGGACATGTAGTCTGCTTCAGATCTACTTTCATTTCGATTATAGAGCTCTCGCCTTCTCCACTTTTCTTTTTCGTCACCAATATATAATTGCATTAACAGAACGAAGAAGTATCCATAAAATGCACTACTTGGAATGATTATACCCCTCAAGATTCAAGTTACTTGAAGAAGGCCATGGACAGCACCAACATCTACGTACAAAAAAAATACAAACAAAGTGAAGCGAAGAGTATTAAACAGCAGACCAAAAAAAAATCCCATAACCGAATATCCAGATACTGTAAATTTAAATTAATTTAACTTAAATATTAAACATTCACCCGAAGTTCTTTTTTGTGATTATTTATAATGGTGACTCATGGGCAAATTATTATTTATTTTCACTTGACATAATGATTTATCACGACAGCCTTATTTGATTTAATTTTAATTACAAACCTAACAAGACACATTTTCGTATTATTCTTATAAGAAAAAATCACAATTTTCCCGTACCGCATCCACTAATAGACCAAATTGCATAAAACGAGATATACTGAAAGGACGTTTGGAGAAGACTGAATTGGGACCCGTTGGGGTATGCCAGTTTGGGGATGATTCAACGTTTACAAGGAATTTCAAAACGGAAATAACATTGAGCTTGTTCATTGACCAGGAGGGTATGAGGTTAGGTCAGTTTTGGTAAACAGTGTACGATTTTATTTTGTATTGTTTTCGATTACTCAAATTATGGATTTAATATTGAGAAACTAGAGAAAAATCATACATTTTCCTTAAATCAATATTAAAATAAATATATGTATGTATATATTGTTATGAAATTTGTTACACCCTGTAAGTGTTATGAAATTTGTTATACTTTGTATAAGATTTGTGGTAAGTAGGGGTTAGTTGGGTTAAAAAAAAATGGATAGTAATTGGTATTAAAATTAACAGTATTCCTTTATTTTTAACATTAAAAAGAAAAATATAAATTAAAAAGAAATTTTAGTAACTGGTATTAAAAGTATAAACTAATTTTTTTTATGAATAGGGCTTAAGCCATTTGAAGTATGAAATTCCTGTGACAGGTTGGATGACATTTCCTATCAGGTGAAATGATTTGTAATTGGGTTAATGTCAACCAAAATTATAGTTAAAAAAAAAGTAGGTAAACATTTTGGGCTTAAAAAAAAATTGAAAGTGATTATTGATTCTTGAAAAAGAAAGAAGGTTGTCAGATTAAAAAAAACTTGTCAATAAAAAATTTTTAAAAAGAAAAACCTTAAAAAAACTTTATATACAAGAAGGATTAAAAGAAAGCATTTTGTAAGAATCAGTAACAGAAGTATTGAAAGAAGTTTTAAACAATGTTAAAGAATTTAAATAAAAAAAATTAAAGACGAACCCAAACATTATTGTTAATTTTTTTAATCAAAAGAAGAGCATACAAAAGCTGATGAGGAGATAGACGCAGAGTAATTTTCAAGAAAATAGAAAAGCAGTAGCAGTAGAAAGAGTTTCGAACAGTAGCAGTAGAAAACAGTTTTGATGAAAGGACTTTTAATTAATTAATTTAAATCTATATTGTAATTAATTCAAATTTTTGTATATTTAGTTTTGAATGGAAAAAAGCCCAGTGAGAAAGAGTTCCCAGATATGAAATGTGATCCACCCAGTAATATCCCAAAGGATTTTACATTTCAATATATACTGATAAGAAAATTTCATGTAAAGGTGGCCAATACTGGCTAAATTAGTGTTTGGCAATTTGAAATTTAAATTAATTAAGTACGAACAAAAAATAATAATTTTGGGAGATTTGTCAAAATTTTTTAATAATTTTTGCAAATATTTAAATTGTCAAAAAAATTTTAAATGTTTTAATATTAAATATTAAAAATGAATTAAATGGATTTTTATTGTAAAAAATATAAATAATTTATAAAATGGTGAACCCATATTATTTAATAAAAAAGAATATACCAAATAATTAAACAGGGAAGGTACAATATCATAGTAGATGACCAGTGTACCTATTCTTGAAATCAAGAGAAAATTTACTCCCAACGTAGCTCCCTACTTTTTCTACTCCCAGCTTTTTCTTTCAGTACAAAAATACCTTATTCTTGAAAAAACGGAGTAAGTTAAAATACACACATAGTTGCCAAATGTTAAAATTCAATTTTATCCAATCGCAGCAGTTAAATTTCTGACATCCATGTGACATAAGATAAGACATAACCAAAGAATAACTATCGTATTCTTTGACATAACTGTAATGTATTAGATATGGACCGGTGTCGTATTAAAAAAAAAATAGGCTGTGTCACCCCAGAACTTTCCCGGCTCGACCGTAGAGAATAGGTTATTTATTATTATTATTTTAATTACAAAAATTTAGCACTAAAATGCATTGTTTGTCCTCATAATCAAGAAAAACTAGAGAAAACCAACATGCACATATTTACGGCCCTCTAGTGGCGCAACCATTGAAAATTCTGAAAAAAGCTTGAGACAAAAGGTGTAGGGAATTTTATGCTCTAAAACTTTGCACTAACACATTTTGCACTAAAGTGTATTATTTGTCCTCAAAATCAAGAAAAACTAGACAAAACCTACATGCACATTTTTACCCGCCCTCTAGCGGCGCAACTATTGGAAATTCTGGAAAAAGTTCCAATCAAAAGTTATAGGTAATTTTATGCTCTAAAAGTTTGTACTGCAACATTTTGCACTAACGTGTATTGTTTGTCCTTAAAATTTAAAAAAAGTAAAAATTTGTTACATGTGTATTTAATCAATGTCGGTCTTGAGGACCTTGTACTGTACCAATTTAAACCAAAATCTAATGGTCGCATTCTAGGCCTACACCGACCCTCCATACCAAATTTCAGCTGGATTGGTCAAACGGTTCAGCAGTTATCGTGGAAGATTACACATAGACACACAGACACACAGACACACAGACAGACCATGCGCTGGAAATGGTTTCAATCTTCTTGGGGGACCTCAAAATGGATATTTCCATCGGTATCTCGATTTTTTTTGCTCGTTCACCTTACTTTCCCTTTGATGGGTCCGGGAAAGTACAAACATTAACAAAACACAAACAGAAATGCTGGCCGATAACATTTCGCAACGACCACAGATGTATTCGGGCAAATTTACCTTCACATTCACGCGGGCTGAGTGCCAAGTCCTCTGGTCTGAGCTGGCCACAATTTTAAATTGTATGCCTGAGGGGGCCAATAAAACCTGGGAAGCTTGGAGGAAAGTATTATGAACTATTCCATTTCAACCTCCTCCAGAGCTTCCTTCACATCGTCATTCATGAGATTATTCCATATCAATAATTCATTAATATTATCCTTTATATCAGTAAACTTCCCCAGCAAAGTTCAAAAAAATAAAGACACGAAATATAAAAAAAATAAATCGGATTGTCAGATTAAATAGTTAGGTTAATGTTTTAAATAAATTTCTACTCTCTACAAATTTCACTCGCTAATGACCAATAGAAATTTTATACTCCCTGGGAGAATAAAAGTCCCACATATTTCCGTCGAAATATTTCAAGAATAGGGTTATTGTACATTTCAGGGAGCCACGCCTATTTCTATTTTAATTTCTACTCCCTGATTTTCAAGAATAGGTGCACAGACAAAAAAAGTTGAGACAAAGCAAGATAGAAATAAATACCAACTAAAGATACACGAGAAACCAGAGAAAACACCATAGTAGAAGACAAATAGGTGAGATGGAAAAAAATTGAAATAGCCAGACAGAAAAAGACTGACATACGAAAGTAAAGAGAAGACAGAAAGCATTAGTATTGATTAAATTGTATTGTCCAACGAAAAAGGCACCTTTCCAAGAAACTTGTGTGACCGAGAATAATCATCTGTTTCTGATGAGTTGTCTCGAGCTCCCAGAAACGGAAGTAATAACCTAACTGCAAAATCTTTGACTCAAGCATTGCCAATGACCAATGGACGGGAATCATTAGGTGCGTCACGTAATGGTTTGTGTCGGACGTCACGAGGTGAAAGATTAGTCCAATTAAATTGAGTCGTTTGGTCTCCACCACCACGCACCGACATCGCACCTACACTCCACACCGAGCCCAAACCACAGAAGATAAACTAATACAGAAGCGAAGGTTCCTGATGCAGCGATGAGTGACAGTTGAAGTTTTGAAGTTTCTGCCGCTTAATACACTGGGAAAAATTTTTAAAATTCGTCTATCTAGACTTACGAATTTTGAACATTTTTCCAGTATATTAAGCGAAACTTCAACTGTTTCTCAAATGTTGATCATCGCTACATCAATAGGCCGACAGGAACCTTCGCTTCTGTATTAGTTTATCTTCTGTGCCCAAACCGTGAGCAACTATTTAGTTTGGTTTAGTTTTTGACGGATACGGACTCAGATTTTCGCAGTGTAAGCTTATTTTTTGCCTTTAATTTAATTTTTAGTTTTTCGTTCTGTACAATTTTACGCACTATGAACGTAGAGAAATTAATTGAGGAGATTAGAAAGTTTTCTGTCTTATATGACCAATCAAATGAAAAATATAGAAATACAGAGTATAAAAACAGAATTTGGAGAGAAATAGGGACCATCCAAAAACCGAATTATATTTTCGTCCAAAATGTTATATATCTTTTTAAAAATCCCTAAACAAAATGGCGTGATATTCTGAAATATTTATAAAACTTTGTCTCATCGCACTTCAGATATGGGAGCAATGACACAAATCCCCCTTCAGCACATCTTTTTTTCCATGCATCGTGGACCCACATTCTTCTCCTGTTTCTGTGATGATTTCTTCCTCCTTCACTATTTTTTAATTTTCGCAACATTTTTCTTAATGAAACAGCTAGGTGAGCTTCAACAAGGAATACTGAACTAGTTGTACTGTCCATCGAACGTACTTTGATCGCCGTCGTAGAAATTTTGTGTCCGCTTTGCTTATGAATTGCACCACGCTTTTTTTTCCTGAATCGGGCGTGGGAGGTCCCGCCTGCACTGAGGCTCTGGGCCTATTGTATCCCGCCAGTTTTCACATCAGTCCAGTACTCTTAACGAAGTCAAGAATAGTCCTGATGTTAGCTTTCGCTATCTCTTCGGGTTCAGGATACTGTACGCCAAAGTGCCATTCCCTTTCCCTGTTTAGGTCACGTTTAAGCAAGCATTTATCTCAGTCATTTCCGCTTGAAAGACCGTTGCCATAGATCCCAGGTTTAGAATGCAAGTTCTCCCTGAGTTCATATGATAGAATCCAGCACCTGTACTGTCTTCTGTTTTAGACCCGTCCGTATACCAGACAGATTCATTTTTCTGTGTCCTGACCTCACTATTTCTGTCCCTCTCATGTATGGTTAGTATGAAAGGTTTCACAAAGTTGTGACTGACAGGCATTCTGTCCGATGGCATAGTTAGCACCGGATTTTCTCTTAGTTTTTCTGCGATCATGGAATGATAACCTTTTCTTGAAAGTTCCCATCCAATGCCGTTTATACCCAGCCTGTACGTTGCTGCCAGTGCCTCTTTTTCCACTACTAGATGTAGCGGAGGAAGCCCCAGCAGAACTTCCATAGCCGCTGTTGGCGTTGTTCTAAATGCCCCTGTAATCAGAAGGCATGCTACTCTCTGTAGCTTGCCTAGCCTTTGTGCCACCATATTACGGAGGCGTAGGTCACGGCAGGTCTCACAACCCTGGTATAGAGCCAGTGCGCCATACCGGGGTTGAGTCCCCACTTAGACCCCACCATCCTCTTGCAGACCCAAAGGGCTCTTAGAGATTTATCCGTTACCCTATCTATATGGCTAGAGAACGTTAATTTGTCATCCAGGATAACTCCCAAATATTTAATTTCTTTTGACAGATTTATTTGTTTTCCCCACATGGAGAGTCCCTTTATATTCAGGTTTCTTCTCCTTGTAAAGGCAACAACTGTAGTTTTCGCCGGATTCGTGGATAATCCCTCTCTCCGGCACCATCTTTCTACCATATTGAGTGACCGTTGCATCCTATCTGATACAACGGCATCAAATTTTCCATTTATAATGATACCTACGTCATCAGAAAATGCTTGTGCGTAGATATTTTCTCTCTCTAGCTCTCTTAGCAGGTCATCAACCACCAGGCACCACATCAGTGGGGAGAGTACTCCCCCTTGAGGGCACCCCTTGGTGGCAACGACTTCCCTTGTTACGCTGTGGAGAGTGCTGTGAACATTCCTGTGCTGAAGAATGAAGTCCAACCATCGCGTAATGCTCTGAGCGGTTCCTCGCCTCCGCATTGCTTCCACTATGGATTTATATGAAGCCAAATCAAAGGCCCCTTCTATGTCTAGAAATGCTGCTAGGGCGATTTCTTGACAGTCCAATGCTTGTTCCGCCTTGAGCGCCAGCGTGTGAATCGCAGCATCACAGGACTTCCCAGATTGGTATGCGAATTGGTTTCAATGTATCGGGTAGTCTACCAATACCTCGTCCCTTATGTATCTGTCAATCATCTTTTCTAAGGTTTTTAGAAAGAATGATGTCAGGCTGATAGGTCTATAAGATTTGACTTCTGCGTAGCACGCTTTACCCGGTTTGGGTATGAAGACACCTCTTGTAGACCTCCATTTTTCTGGTATATACCCCAGTGCCAAGCTGGCACGGAGTAGTTGGCACAGCGGGCCTTCAAGCTCATCTAGTCCCTTCTGCACCTCGCTTAGTTTGCTTAGTTTATCCATTGCACGCTCTTCTTCCCCTTCCACGGCTTCCTGTAAATTATGTTTTTTAGATCAATAAAGATAATTCTTTTGTTATTTGGTATTTTCATTTATTTTTCATATAATTCCGAGCATCATCACCCTAGTAACGAATACCCAGGTACCAGACGCAGTAAAATCTATCCTACTGACCATCAAACAGGTTTGTCGAGACCATAACAACCTCTGGATTATTTATTTCTCCACTGAAGCTACCCGGAATAAGTGGCCTTCACGCTATAAACGGAAGGTGGCGCCCAAGGCAATCCGAAACCTGGACTAAGGCGCCAAAAGCCCGATTAACAACGCAAAGAGCATTACAGGATCTTAAGTGTTAACCAAAATGGAATCCATATTATAATTGGTCTTGAAGGCAACTATGATATTGTTATAATTTATACGAGATATTGAGTCTAAACACCTTCCATTTGTCTGTCGATTCTCAGGTACGATACCACCATTTTGTAAACTATTTGCTCCATTTTGTAAACTATTTGCTTTGTACTGATGGGTATTCGGAAATGTATTGTAATTTTGATTTGGTGGGTCTTTATGACCACCTTTACTTACTTAGTCCCTGCGTGGACTTTTACATTGGATTGCAGCATGGTGCTCCTCTCAGGCCCCCAACACATCCTTTTTCCTGCCAATGTTGGACTCCTTAACTTTTTATTACATACATCTCATCTTCAGATTTTATGTCATCACTTTTGACTTTCTCAATTTAAAAAAAATACTACAATTAATTTCATTTACTGTTATTTTCTTTTCCCCTCCTATCAGTTTTCCATAACCTATTATTAATTTATATAAATTATTATATTAGATCTGTTATTAAGTAAATATTAATAGGTAATTCTGTAACTTTAAAAAATTATTATTATTTAGTGAAAGTATATTAGGACAACTTAAATTTATTTTATATTGATTTACTCGACTTACAGATAAAATTTTTCCGGGTCGGTATTTAATCAGTTCAGGTATGGTCATGTGGGGTTACATACAGTGTGTCCACGGATGGGGTATAGTATAGGTAAAAAATTTTAAAATTTTAATTTTAGCGAAAAAAGTCATTCTTGATAAAAAGTTTTGCTTGTTCTGAAATCTAAAATACAATCATCAGATATCAATTTTTTCCAGTAGTATACGAGGTTTGTCAAAAAATATGTATTTTACTCAAGAGTAAGGTACCTTTAAATTTGCCAAATCGAAAAATGATATTTAAAAAAGTTGATTAGAACTAAATGTTAAGTTCAAATATGCAATTAGTTTTGTACTTGTTTAATATTGTTTCTATTTTGAATGAACATTTATCTCTTGTGTTTATAAAAGTCATGATAACCTTCTCGTTTCTTAATATTTTCTAACAATTTTGCAATTTAACCCGAGAATGCTCGCGTCCCGGTCCATTTGCCGCCAGACGCATTTTTCCCCTCCCTCTTTTATTTGATTCGACATAGGTCGTCCACCCGCTGACAAGTGTTAACAGAATAAAGCAAGGCGTCAGTCTACATGTAGTTTTTGTTTGAGAAACTTGTTATTAGGTGTAAATAGACAATCGGTCGTTTTGACCGACGCGCGAGCTTTTGAGATTTGTACTAAATTATTGATGTATTAAAGATAAATTTATATATAATAATTAAAATAATTAGTAACATTTTTATTTATTTTGTAGAATGGGTGATTATGAAGCATATGTTGCACGTGTACAACAATTATACGAAGAATTATCATCAGAGGAAGATGTGTTAGGGGTGGAGTCTGACTCGGAAGACGTTTTAGAAGAAAGCGACCATATTACCGACTCTGAGCAGTCAGACTACGATCAGTCAGACTGTGACAGCGATGATTACTCGTACGACGATGTGCCTTTATCTCAGCGCCTTGATAATTATGTGGGTAAGTCGGGGATGTTATGGTGCAAAAACCCTCCAATAAAACTTCAAAAAACCAAATCAGCAAATATTATAAGATTCCATGAAGGCCCTACGAACAAATCTAAATTTGCAGTAACTCCACTAGCTTCATGGAAGTTATTTTTTCCCGATGAAGTTATAGAACAAATAGTTTTATGCACTAACATAAAAATTCATTCCGTTCGAGGTAATTTTGCACGGGAAAGGGATGCTAAAGAAACTGATGCAATTGAAATTAGAGCATTTGTGGGATTGCTGTATTTAGCTGGCGTTTCGCGTGCGTCTCACTTGAATCTTTCAGATTTATGGTCCACTGATGGCACTGGTATAGAATTTTTTAGGTGTGTGATGTCTTTGTCGAGGTTTCACTTTCTTTTTCAATGTATAAGATTCGACGATATATTTGACCGAGAAGCCCGAAAAAGCGTAGACAAATTAGCTGCCATCAGGAATTTGTTTGACAGATTTGTAAAACGTTGTCAAGAAAATTGGACCCCCGGAGCAGAAACTACAATAGATGAAATGCTTGAAGCTTTTAGAGGCCGTTGTGGTTTCCGGCAATACATAAAAAGTAAACCTGCCCGATACGGAATTAAAATTTTTTCTTTAGCCGATGCAAGAACCTATTATACTTACAATATGGAAGTTTATTGTGGAAAACAACCAGTAGGTCCTTTCATGCTAAATAATAGTGCAAGCAGCATTGTAAAACGCCTAGTAAAACCAATTTTAGGTTCAAGCCGCAATATAACTTTAGACAATTGGTTCACTTCAATTGGACTAGCTCAGGACTTACTAAAAGAAAAGTTGACTGTCGTTTGGACCATCAGAAAAAATAAAAGGGAACTCCCACCAGAATTCGTCAATTCCAAACAAAGGAAATTGAAAAGTACTATTTTTGGATTTACAACAAACATAACTCTTCTTTCATATATACCTAAAAAAGGCAAGACTGTTTTATTGATATCAACGATGCACAATCAAGGTGAATGTGAAGATGACGAAAACAGAAAACCAAAAATTATACATTATTACAATAAAACCAAGGGCGGTGTAGATAAAGTAGATGAGATGAAAGGAAGTTATTCAGTTTCGCGCAAGAGTGCTAGGTGGCCACTAACAATTTTCTTTTCTCTAATGAATATTGCTGGAATCAACAGCCAGATCATTTTTGAGTTCAATACACAAGCAAATATTAATAGACGTCAATTCTTGAGAAATCTTTCCAAGGAGCTATGTACTGATCATACCCACAGAAGATTGACAATGGATAATATACCAATAAATATTCGCACCAATATCCGTACTTTGCTTGGAATTCACGAGCCGCCTACTGCAAGAGCCGTTGGAATTGTAGGCAGATGTGAATATTGTAGTTCGAAGAAAAATAGAAAGACTACTACAACTTGTCAGAGCATAGGGTTGACATATGTTTAAGATGCGTAGGAAATGAAGAAACCTGTGAAGAAAAATAAAATTGTTAGTAAGGTTTAAAGTATTATGATTTTTTTTCCTGTCTTAGTTTTTATTATCCTTTTGTTCATATTTTAAAAATAATAAAGGCGAATATATATTTTATTTCTATAAATTTTTATAAACATTAAAACAAATTAACCTATTCGGTCAAAACGACCGACCGCGAGCTCTAACGAAACTTTTGTGGCGCGAGTAGTCTCGGGTTAAACACATTTTTTTCAATGTAAATGGATGTAATTGCATATTTGAACTTAGTTTTTAGTTCTGATCAAATTTTTTAAATAACATTTTTCGATGTTGTCAAATTTAAAGGTACTTTACTCTTGAGTAAAATTCATATTTTTTGACAAACCTCGTATACTACTGGAAAAAACTGATATCTGATGATTGTATTTTATTAAGAATGACATTTTTCGCTAAAACTTAAATTTAAAAATTTTTCACCTATAGGATACCCCATCCGTGGACAACACTGTATAAAATGGTTAAAGATATATACAATTTTATAAACGTCGATAAATTAAATTTCTGTTACAAATATTTAACAGATTCCTTATCACTATACTTCAAAATATATAGAATTACTATTACAAGAATTTATTTGTTATTTTCATAGACAATGTTATCTACAATATTAATAGTAATCATTTGTTAGGAAATAATAAGATAATAACACAAAACTAATATTTCTATAAGTAAAATGTTTTGCAAAAAATTCATTTTAATTAATAAATTTTAAGACTTATCTAATAAAAAGTTTAAATTATAAATAAAAATAATGACAATAGCAGGAGGTACTTCTAAAAATATGAATCATTATGCTTATTATTAATTTTTAATACAATCAATCATTCAATCAATCAAATTTTTCTCTATATCATTCGATAATATAAAATATGCATTCATTTACCGAAATATTTAGATCCAGGGTTTAAAATTAATATATCTCTTAAATATAATTATTGAATTCAGCTTTTATTAGATAAAATAATACATACAGCCAGAATTTGCAAAATAAATTTATTTCAATTTAAATTGAATAGATTTTGACTTTCCCGATACGTACAATATACAGTGTGTACAAAAAGAAATGTTACTTGTTAATATTTCTTTTTTTGATATGTTACAAAAAAAGTTTCAAATAAAAGTTTTAGGAAATAAATATCAGTAAGAATCAATTTTAAATATACAGGGTGCACTATTTCTTAGTAATAAACTTTTATTTAAATCTTTTTTTTAAACATCAAAAAACGAATTATTAACAAGTTATTTTACTTTTTGTACACACTGTATATACCGTATAGTATAAGGTTCTCTTTGCCCATAGCAGATTGGCTGAGGCATTATTTCTATTCTTGGAGTTTTCGGATTGTCCTCGGGCGCCACCTTTCTTTTATAGTGTGAATTCTACTTGCTCGGGCAGCGTCAGTAGACAAACATACTCCAGAGGTCATTATTGTATTGACCAAGTACTGGCAGTCTAAAGGGCGGCCTTTACTTGCCCTAATGGGTTGAGTAGAGTGTTGCCATACCAATTTATTTTTTCGTTATAGAGTTTTGGACCAGCAGGTAATAAAAGTAATAGAT
The DNA here is from genome assembly GCA_963243735.1 of Neocrepidodera transversa. NCBI lineage: Eukaryota > Metazoa > Arthropoda > Insecta > Coleoptera > Chrysomelidae > Neocrepidodera > Neocrepidodera transversa. The sequence goes on from OY725350.1 coordinate 19,856,787, forward strand.
AATAACATAACGAGCTGCAAAAATGTACCAGAAATAGAAATTAAATAAATACAACAATAAAACATGCTGCTATGTATTAAATAGATAGTTTTTCTAAGAATTAATAAGTTTTAACAAGTATATAGTGGGTGTGGGATGAAGAAAGACCCGAATTTTAAAAATAAATATTTATTTCAAACAAAAATAAAATAAAGAACATTTGTGAGAAAATGGACATTGTAAATTCTCATTTTCGTTAATATCTATTTTACATCACGATTATTAAATTCGAGCGAAATAAAATATTCACAAATCGAGAAAGAGATTTTATCGATAATTCACAGAACAAAAAATATGGCCAGTTTTGTCTATTTTTCAATAGTGCGTGCTCTAATGCCACTTTTGGCACAATTGTGCTACATTTGACAACACTGCTTCCTTCAGCTTGATCTATCTCTAAAGGTTGGGGAACTGCCACTGAAACTCGGAGTGCCACTACTAATACAATTAGGACTGCCACAGCAACTGACTAGATTGCATACGGCTGTGATATACTATAAGGTCAACTGAGTATAAGAAATTAGTACGAGAGTGACTCCATCTTTCGGCGGATGTTACAACTGTTACGACTGATCTTATAGTCGAAGTTAATTCTAGTACAGTGCAATTTTATTTAAATATTTTAATTCTTACGTTATAATACAATACCAAAATTATTATTTAGAAATTAAACAGAAAAAGGTTTCTTAAAAGACAAAAAATTACCTCATTAACTCAGACAACATCTTAACACCTTGTATATGTCGGTCAGCATTGAATGATATTTACGGTGGTGAAAACGTGTAAACGTAGAATTTATAAAATACTCGAGACCGTGGTTTGTTTGTAGGAAAAAGGGCAGCAGTGTCTGTAGGCGAAGCGTCACTATGACGTCATGATACGCCCCTGGATCAATACCAGACACGCGAAATTCACGCCGTTTTTTCAAGGTAAAGAGCCTCTGTACTATCCCTCATCGCTAAAAACATGGAATTTGCGCAATGATTTATAAATTATCATCAATCATAAATTGTAGATTGTATCGATAATCAAAAGGATGCAAGATTCCTTGTATCCTATTGATCTAAACTGATCTGGATTCTGGAGTCTAGTTTTAACAGTCCATTACATAATATTCTTTTATTTGACAAATCAGGAAATACTCCTGCGAACGTAACACGTTCCTGAAAATCCTTCGCCATTAATTCACATTAATTCTCAAGACATTTTATTTCTGATCGAAATATAATTTGTCGAATGTACATTTTGGTTATTTCTCAAAATTTATAATTCTATGATGACAGTCAGGTTTTTTTAACAGTCAGGTTTTTAAATACATAAAAATAGTGACTGGTTTACATTGCATTTTTAGAGTGAGCACATATGAGACATTGTCGTAGGGAAGAATTATCGCGGGAAAAAATTATCGTTACGTTGTTTTGTGCCACCCTGTATTTTCATTATTCTTCTATTCAATAGATTATAGTTTCATACTCGCTTGATATCCTCTTCGTATTTCTTCGCGTCATGTCCCTCTCTTCTCTTGGTATTCCTATAAAATGTCTTTCCCATGTTAATAAGGTTCTTCTCTTTACCTATTCAGTCAAAATAAATGACTTCATACCATTTGTTACGCTTACTGAAGATTTCTTTTTTTCTCCCCCTAATTTAATAGAGATTTTTTGGTTATTTTATTCTGGACGGTTTTTTCCTCTGGAAAGTTTTTCCTCTGGACAGTAGGTTTTGCCTTGGCCAAGAAGTTTTTCCTCTGGACAGTTGATTTTACTGGGACTAAGAAGTTTTTTTTGTCCTCAACCGCAAGAACCTCAACCTCAAGAAACGCTGTTTTTTTTTTTAAGAAAAAAAATCTCTGAATTTATCGCAAAATAAACAAATATAACGTTTAAACTTGCCACCTGTCAATCTTTTCTTCTTTTTCCTTAATAATTGGTTCGATCTTGATTTCTTCTTTTTCCTTACCTTGCCTGTACCCAATCTCAATCAAGCGTTTATTATTAACTTCTCACAAAATTATTTTAAATTGTTCTCTTAAACACTTTATATATGTCAACTGCATTTCGGAAATATCTTTGACACTATTATTACTATTTTTGTTTTTAATATTAGTTATTACCCTTCACATTTCTATATGTATGAGGCACTTGTTTTTCCCTCATTTTTAACTGTCATCTGCCATATGTCATATCACTTTCTCCGTTCTCCGGTGAAAGTGAGTGTTTTCTTTGCCATTCACTTTCTAATTTTTGATTTTGTACTCACGGTTTACCCCAATCGTGTTCCCTCTGCTATGACCATTATATGGTCTTCTCCGTGCCCCCACGTAGGGTGGTTATGAAATAATAATTATTTTCTAAACTTTCTCCGGAATGGTAATCCCCCTAAAGGTGCTGTCCTTTTGTAGGGGTTATCATGGATACCCCCCTAGGGAGCAACCTATTTTTTAATTTTTAATTTTTAAGTTTTTTTCAAATTTCGTACTATTTTGTACATTGCTTTTTCGAGTACCCCCTTCTTTATTGTTTTAATGTTTACTTTTTACTTTTCTCACCCTTCATATGGATACGTCACTATGTGATTTCTACAAAAAAATTTTCTCCCCTTTTTAGTACTTAATATTGGTAAGTTGACCGAAACTAGTTGCCTGCTGGTACTGTTCATTTGTACGATGGTGAATACGTCTACCGAACTGATATTTCAATGTTGATAGTAACATAAGCTGAGCATGCGCACGTTGTATATCACATTGCTACAATTAAGATCTCCTAAAATCATATGTGAAAACTATTGGGAATTGGGGAAAAATTTTCATACAATAGTTGTAGGGAATTTTATGCTTTACAACTTTGCACTGAAACATTTTGCACTAAAGAGCATAATTTACCTCCAATTTTAAAAAAATGGAAAATCCTAAATGTGTATTTTTCTCGCCATCTAGCGGCGAAACTATGAAGAATTCGATAAAAAGTTAAACATAACAGTTAAAGAAAATTTGATGCTTTACAACTTTGCACCAGACAATTTTGCACTAAAATGCATTGTTTGTCCTCAACATCAAAAAAAACTAGAGAAAACCTACATGCACACTTTTTACGCGCCCTCTAGTGGCGCAACTATTGCAAATTCTAATAAAAGTTTGAGACAAGAGTTGTAGGGAATTTTATTCTCTAAAACTTTGAACCACAACATTTTGCACCAAAGTGTATTATTTGTCCTCAAAATCAAGAAAAACTAGAGAAAACATACATGCACATTTTTTTACGCGCCCTCTAGTGGCGCAACTATTAGAAATTCTGGAAAAAGTTTGAAACAAAAGTTGTAGGGAATTTTATGCTCTAAAACTTTGTACAACATTTTGCACTAAAGTATATTGTTTGGCCTTAAAATTTAAAAAAAGTAAAAAATTGTTACATGTGAATTTAACCTTCTACTGTACCAATTTAAACCAAAATCTAATGGTCGCATTCTAATCACACACCAACCCTCCATACCAAATTTCAGCTTGATTGGTCAAACGGTTCGGCAGTTATTGTGGAAGATTACACACAGACACACAGACAGACCATGCGCTGGAAATGGTTTCAATCGTCTTGGGGGACTTCAAAATGGATATTTCCATCGATATCTCAATTTTTTTTTGCTCGTTCACCTTACTTTCCCTTTAATGGGTTCGGGAAAGTAAAAGAAAGGACGGATTTTGAAATATATCGTAATTTTGGTATCCGGAAAATTCACCGCAACAGCAATTCACCGCCAACATAAATCGACGTGTCCGAGGATTTTTTAAAACAATCGCTTATACCATAGTCATGAATTTTGTTCCGAACTTTATCACCACCATGTATAATAACTTAAAGTAATATCATAAGTATACCTATTAAAATAACATTACAATATCTCATTTAATTTTATAATCCCTGGCAAAAACGAATTATCCAACTTTCTTCCTAATTACCTGATAAGTAAATCCCATTTTCTTGTAGTTAGATTTCAATATAAAACTGGGATGGTATTTCAAGCACCATCATACGGCCAGTACCTCTGTTAAAATGCCTCTCGAGATCGTGATGTCAGAAAAGGAAAGCGGAAGTTGCTCCTTGATGGGCACTTCTTCTTTAAAGATAAAGAAAGCTTTGATCAAATATTGTGGAAGTGCGAAAACTACCAGAAAACTAAGTGTAAAGTGAGGGTGAAAACAGTGAATGATGTTGTTACGGTTAGAGGGGAATACAATCATGTCGGAGACGCAGCTGGAGTGGAAGAGGCTAAAATTTACGAGGCTATTAAAACAACTGCCAAAACAACCACCAATGCCCCTCAAGCTATAATTACCAATGCAACAATCCAATGCAGCAGCCCCCAAACTTCCAACTATAGACGTGATGAAGAGAACGATCCGCCATATCCGTCAGCAGAAAAGGGCTGGTCCAGCTCTGCCCAATCATCGTCAAGAGATCAAATTTTCAGAGGAATACAAAAGAACCCTCAACGGAGAGGATTTTCTGCTGTATGATTCCAACCCAGAAGAACATAGGATGGTGGTATTTTCTACCCGCAGAAATATTGAGTTGCTCGCAGGCAGTAATCATTGGTATGCAGATGGTACCTTTAAAACGGTACCACTGTTATTCATCAATTATATACCATACATGAGTTAAAATAAAATGCAGCGGTACCTTTGGTTTACGCTCTGTTGCCCAACAAATCAGAAGCGACATATACACGCCTTCTTCGAGCTATGAAGAATTTGGAGCTAGGCTAAAGGGTGCTTTTCCACTTCAATTTATTTCAATTTAAATTGAATAGATTTTGACTTTCCCGATACGTACAATATACAGTGTGTACAAAAAGAAATGTTACTTGTTAATATTTCTTTTTTTGATATGTTACAAAAAAAGTTTCAAATAAAAGTTTTAGGAAATAAATATCAGTAAGAATCAATTTTAAATATACAGGGTGCACTATTTCTTAGTAATAAACTTTTATTTAAATCTTTTTTTTAAACATCAAAAAACGAATTATTAACAAGTTATTTTACTTTTTGTACACACTGTATATACCGTATAGTATAAGGTTCTCTTTGCCCATAGCAGATTGGCTGAGGCATTATTTCTATTCTTGGAGTTTTCGGATTGTCCTCGGGCGCCACCTTTCTTTTATAGTGTGAATTCTACTTGCTCGGGCAGCGTCAGTAGACAAACATACTCCAGAGGTCATTATTGTATTGACCAAGTACTGGCAGTCTAAAGGGCGGCCTTTACTTGCCCTAATGGGTTGAGTAGAGTGTTGCCATACCAATTTATTTTTTCGTTATAGAGTTTTGGACCAGCAGGTAATAAAAGTAATAGATAATAACATAACGAGCTGCAAAAATGTACCAGAAATAGAAATTAAATAAATACAACAATAAAACATGCTGCTATGTATTAAATAGATAGTTTTTCTAAGAATTAATAAGTTTTAACAAGTATATAGTGGGTGTGGGATGAAGAAAGACCCGAATTTTAAAAATAAATATTTATTTCAAACAAAAATAAAATAAAGAACATTTGTGAGAAAATGGACATTGTAAATTCTCATTTTCGTTAATATCTATTTTACATCACGATTATTAAATTCGAGCGAAATAAAATATTCACAAATCGAGAAAGAGATTTTATCGATAATTCACAGAACAAAAAATATGGCCAGTTTTGTCTATTTTTCAATAGTGCGTGCTCTAATGCCACTTTTGGCACAATTGTGCTACATTTGACAACACTGCTTCCTTCAGCTTGATCTATCTCTAAAGGTTGGGGAACTGCCACTGAAACTCGGAGTGCCACTACTAATACAATTAGGACTGCCACAGCAACTGACTAGATTGCATACGGCTGTGATATACTATAAGGTCAACTGAGTATAAGAAATTAGTACGAGAGTGACTCCATCTTTCGGCGGATGTTACAACTGTTACGACTGATCTTATAGTCGAAGTTAATTCTAGTACAGTGCAATTTTATTTAAATATTTTAATTCTTACGTTATAATACAATACCAAAATTATTATTTAGAAATTAAACAGAAAAAGGTTTCTTAAAAGACAAAAAATTACCTCATTAACTCAGACAACATCTTAACACCTTGTATATGTCGGTCAGCATTGAATGATATTTACGGTGGTGAAAACGTGTAAACGTAGAATTTATAAAATACTCGAGACCGTGGTTTGTTTGTAGGAAAAAGGGCAGCAGTGTCTGTAGGCGAAGCGTCACTATGACGTCATGATACGCCCCTGGATCAATACCAGACACGCGAAATTCACGCCGTTTTTTCAAGGTAAAGAGCCTCTGTACTATCCCTCATCGCTAAAAACATGGAATTTGCGCAATGATTTATAAATTATCATCAATCATAAATTGTAGATTGTATCGATAATCAAAAGGATGCAAGATTCCTTGTATCCTATTGATCTAAACTGATCTGGATTCTGGAGTCTAGTTTTAACAGTCCATTACATAATATTCTTTTATTTGACAAATCAGGAAATACTCCTGCGAACGTAACACGTTCCTGAAAATCCTTCGCCATTAATTCACATTAATTCTCAAGACATTTTATTTCTGATCGAAATATAATTTGTCGAATGTACATTTTGGTTATTTCTCAAAATTTATAATTCTATGATGACAGTCAGGTTTTTTTAACAGTCAGGTTTTTAAATACATAAAAATAGTGACTGGTTTACATTGCATTTTTAGAGTGAGCACATATGAGACATTGTCGTAGGGAAGAATTATCGCGGGAAAAAATTATCGTTACGTTGTTTTGTGCCACCCTGTATTTTCATTATTCTTCTATTCAATAGATTATAGTTTCATACTCGCTTGATATCCTCTTCGTATTTCTTCGCGTCATGTCCCTCTCTTCTCTTGGTATTCCTATAAAATGTCTTTCCCATGTTAATAAGGTTCTTCTCTTTACCTATTCAGTCAAAATAAATGACTTCATACCATTTGTTACGCTTACTGAAGATTTCTTTTTTTCTCCCCCTAATTTAATAGAGATTTTTTGGTTATTTTATTCTGGACGGTTTTTTCCTCTGGAAAGTTTTTCCTCTGGACAGTAGGTTTTGCCTTGGCCAAGAAGTTTTTCCTCTGGACAGTTGATTTTACTGGGACTAAGAAGTTTTTTTTGTCCTCAACCGCAAGAACCTCAACCTCAAGAAACGCTGTTTTTTTTTTTAAGAAAAAAAATCTCTGAATTTATCGCAAAATAAACAAATATAACGTTTAAACTTGCCACCTGTCAATCTTTTCTTCTTTTTCCTTAATAATTGGTTCGATCTTGATTTCTTCTTTTTCCTTACCTTGCCTGTACCCAATCTCAATCAAGCGTTTATTATTAACTTCTCACAAAATTATTTTAAATTGTTCTCTTAAACACTTTATATATGTCAACTGCATTTCGGAAATATCTTTGACACTATTATTACTATTTTTGTTTTTAATATTAGTTATTACCCTTCACATTTCTATATGTATGAGGCACTTGTTTTTCCCTCATTTTTAACTGTCATCTGCCATATGTCATATCACTTTCTCCGTTCTCCGGTGAAAGTGAGTGTTTTCTTTGCCATTCACTTTCTAATTTTTGATTTTGTACTCACGGTTTACCCCAATCGTGTTCCCTCTGCTATGACCATTATATGGTCTTCTCCGTGCCCCCACGTAGGGTGGTTATGAAATAATAATTATTTTCTAAACTTTCTCCGGAATGGTAATCCCCCTAAAGGTGCTGTCCTTTTGTAGGGGTTATCATGGATACCCCCCTAGGGAGCAACCTATTTTTTAATTTTTAATTTTTAAGTTTTTTTCAAATTTCGTACTATTTTGTACATTGCTTTTTCGAGTACCCCCTTCTTTATTGTTTTAATGTTTACTTTTTACTTTTCTCACCCTTCATATGGATACGTCACTATGTGATTTCTACAAAAAAATTTTCTCCCCTTTTTAGTACTTAATATTGGTAAGTTGACCGAAACTAGTTGCCTGCTGGTACTGTTCATTTGTACGATGGTGAATACGTCTACCGAACTGATATTTCAATGTTGATAGTAACATAAGCTGAGCATGCGCACGTTGTATATCACATTGCTACAATTAAGATCTCCTAAAATCATATGTGAAAACTATTGGGAATTGGGGAAAAATTTTCATACAATAGTTGTAGGGAATTTTATGCTTTACAACTTTGCACTGAAACATTTTGCACTAAAGAGCATAATTTACCTCCAATTTTAAAAAAATGGAAAATCCTAAATGTGTATTTTTCTCGCCATCTAGCGGCGAAACTATGAAGAATTCGATAAAAAGTTAAACATAACAGTTAAAGAAAATTTGATGCTTTACAACTTTGCACCAGACAATTTTGCACTAAAATGCATTGTTTGTCCTCAACATCAAAAAAAACTAGAGAAAACCTACATGCACACTTTTTACGCGCCCTCTAGTGGCGCAACTATTGCAAATTCTAATAAAAGTTTGAGACAAGAGTTGTAGGGAATTTTATTCTCTAAAACTTTGAACCACAACATTTTGCACCAAAGTGTATTATTTGTCCTCAAAATCAAGAAAAACTAGAGAAAACATACATGCACATTTTTTTACGCGCCCTCTAGTGGCGCAACTATTAGAAATTCTGGAAAAAGTTTGAAACAAAAGTTGTAGGGAATTTTATGCTCTAAAACTTTGTACAACATTTTGCACTAAAGTATATTGTTTGGCCTTAAAATTTAAAAAAAGTAAAAAATTGTTACATGTGAATTTAACCTTCTACTGTACCAATTTAAACCAAAATCTAATGGTCGCATTCTAATCACACACCAACCCTCCATACCAAATTTCAGCTTGATTGGTCAAACGGTTCGGCAGTTATTGTGGAAGATTACACACAGACACACAGACAGACCATGCGCTGGAAATGGTTTCAATCGTCTTGGGGGACTTCAAAATGGATATTTCCATCGATATCTCAATTTTTTTTTGCTCGTTCACCTTACTTTCCCTTTAATGGGTTCGGGAAAGTAAAAGAAAGGACGGATTTTGAAATATATCGTAATTTTGGTATCCGGAAAATTCACCGCAACAGCAATTCACCGCCAACATAAATCGACGTGTCCGAGGATTTTTTAAAACAATCGCTTATACCATAGTCATGAATTTTGTTCCGAACTTTATCACCACCATGTATAATAACTTAAAGTAATATCATAAGTATACCTATTAAAATAACATTACAATATCTCATTTAATTTTATAATCCCTGGCAAAAACGAATTATCCAACTTTCTTCCTAATTACCTGATAAGTAAATCCCATTTTCTTGTAGTTAGATTTCAATATAAAACTGGGATGGTATTTCAAGCACCATCATACGGCCAGTACCTCTGTTAAAATGCCTCTCGAGATCGTGATGTCAGAAAAGGAAAGCGGAAGTTGCTCCTTGATGGGCACTTCTTCTTTAAAGATAAAGAAAGCTTTGATCAAATATTGTGGAAGTGCGAAAACTACCAGAAAACTAAGTGTAAAGTGAGGGTGAAAACAGTGAATGATGTTGTTACGGTTAGAGGGGAATACAATCATGTCGGAGACGCAGCTGGAGTGGAAGAGGCTAAAATTTACGAGGCTATTAAAACAACTGCCAAAACAACCACCAATGCCCCTCAAGCTATAATTACCAATGCAACAATCCAATGCAGCAGCCCCCAAACTTCCAACTATAGACGTGATGAAGAGAACGATCCGCCATATCCGTCAGCAGAAAAGGGCTGGTCCAGCTCTGCCCAATCATCGTCAAGAGATCAAATTTTCAGAGGAATACAAAAGAACCCTCAACGGAGAGGATTTTCTGCTGTATGATTCCAACCCAGAAGAACATAGGATGGTGGTATTTTCTACCCGCAGAAATATTGAGTTGCTCGCAGGCAGTAATCATTGGTATGCAGATGGTACCTTTAAAACGGTACCACTGTTATTCATCAATTATATACCATACATGAGTTAAAATAAAATGCAGCGGTACCTTTGGTTTACGCTCTGTTGCCCAACAAATCAGAAGCGACATATACACGCCTTCTTCGAGCTATGAAGAATTTGGAGCTAGGCTAAAGGGTGCTTTTTCCACTTCACCCAGTGCATTTTCCGGAACATTCAAAATCACGGGTTGAAGCAAAGGTATGAGACGGACGCAAATTTCGCGCTACACATGCGAATGTTGTCAGCAATTGCGTTTGTCCCACCAGCATCGGTATTTCATGTGTTTGAAACATTGGTTGACAATGACGTTTTCCCTCCAAATGCCCAAGAAGTTATCGACTATTTCAAGGATACGTGGATTGGACGCCCCAATGGGAGACAGCGCCGACCACCACAATACAATATTGAAATGTGGAGTGTTTATGAAACAATCTTGGAAGATTTACCTAAAACAAACAACTCTGTGGAAGGTTGGCATCGAGGATTCCAAGAGCAGATCGGGGCGATGCATCCTAATATTTGGAAGTTCTTTGATCGTGTCAAAAAAAAACAAAACAGAATGAAGTCCGGATAGAGCAATATTTAAGCGGAGTCGAACCCCAACCGTCGAAGAGGAAATATAGGGATTGTACCCGACGCATCAAGAATATTGTTGATGAGTATAATCCTGACAACATACTTGACTATATTAGAGGGAATAGCCCATAATATATCGTATTAATTTTAATATATTTGTACATTATTTTGTTCTTTGACAATGTTCCCATTATATTAATAAGTTTTAAATTGTATTATATTTGGTGGTTTTTATTAAAGACATTTTGATAAATGTTTTAATGTTGTTGCGGTGTTAAGTAATTCTTTAATTTTAAAAATAAAATAATATTTATAAAAGTGGTTATTTTTTGTTGCGGTGAATTGTTCTGGCGGTGAATTGTCGTGGCGGTGAATTGCTTTACGGTGAATTGTTGGCGGTGAATTTTCCTAGACCCGTAATTTTTTTATCAATTGTTTCTAATTACATCAAAAAATCAACTTGACTGGAGTCCAAATTTTTTTTTTTTCATTTAATATTTTACTTCTGATATATTTCAATTTCTATTCGTGGAACGAACCCATAATATAATTTGAGCTTAATCACATGAGAGAAGTTTGACCAGAATCGTATAAGCCATTCTGGAACCCAAAACGATGTAACTCCGTTTGAGAATTAAATATTAATACACTTGAGTTCATTCACTAAGCATAATTTATTTTTTGGCTAATTTATTTGAATCAATGAAATATGTAAAGATATGTGGAAATTGATTGGTTATTAGAGATAATGCCTATCAATCATACATTATCTGCTATCTATTAAATAAATAGCTTTATTGATTTTTATTAACAATAGTAGAGCGATTCTAGTTAAGAAAAATTGTTGCAAAAATAGTCGCTTTCTTCTAAAACAATAAAAATGAAGCTTTTGTTAGTGTCTGTGTTTCTTATTATTTGTACAACACAAGGTAAGATTAATTCTTTATTAATAATATTTAGTTTTTTTATATATAAACTTTTTGCTAAAAATTTACTTTGAAAGTAATTTAGATCCTAGATCTACTACAATTAAGCAAATATTTTCTAAAATATTTCAGCTAAATAGAAAAAAAAATTCGTTCTATATTTTATTATGTAGACGAAATAATTAGTCATTATTTGGTACTAATATGTTATTTTACTTATTTATTTTTTATCGTTAGATATATCTGCTGGTATATGAATAATTATCCAATAATGGGTAAAAATAGGTCTTTAATAGTATATGATATTTTACAAACGAAAAAAGTGTACAAGTTGGAATAAAATTACCGTCATGTCTATAAAATTTGTCAAAAAATTGCTATTAATCTTTATTTCTGTAAAATAATTGACAAAGTTACTATAAAATTCTCAACAGATCTATAAAATTGCTGCAAAAGTTTATAGTAATGATAAAATTAAAAAATAAATATAAATTTATTTTTATTTTTATTAAATAATTGCAACAAGTTACTATAAAATTGTTAACATATATGATATGGTTTTATTAAATTCACAAAAAAATGCAAATTATAATTTTTTCTTCCACAACTATAATTCGACCTCATTATATTTCCTATACACCTGTTACGTATATTATAGGTTATTTTTCTTTTTTTAATGATCTTTACACATACTGACAGATCATATATATTTACAATTCACGCAAAATAAACTTCAGAGACTTCTAAATGATATTTATGAACAAATAAGACCGAATACATCGATCAAAATTTTCCAGATCAATAGATAGGAAACGAATCTCCTATTTGGTGGCCTGTACGTTCATCAGATATGACACTATTAGATTTTTTCCGAAGTGATTAATTTAAAATGCTGTTTATTAATTAAGTGTGCAGAGGTTTTATATTGATCAAATAAAATTAATTTTATTTTCTATTTTAGTTTTTTCTCGTAATTTGCAACCGTTCATAATTACTGCACCGGAAGCAAATGAGCAAGTTAACGATCAAAATTTAAATACATACAACAAATTCGGTGTAAGTTACAATGAGATAAATGACGAATACAATGAAATAAACGATAAATACAATGGATTTAACAATGGAAGTGACGACAGCTCAACAGCCTCAACAACTTCTGTAGCCTCAACATCCTCAATAACATCCTCAGATGCTCCAACATCCTCAGAAGCTCCAATAACTTCAACATCCATAACAACATCCTCAGAAGCTGCAACAACTACGCAATCACCAACACCAACTACGCAATCACCAACACCAACTACGCAATCACCTACACCAACTACGCAATCACCTACACCAACTACGCAATCACCTACACCAACTACGCAATCACCTACACCAACTACGCAATCACCTACACCAACTACGCAATCACCTACACCAACTACGCAATCACCTACACCAACTACGCAATCACCTACACCAACAACGCAATCACCTACACCAACTACGCAATCACCTACACCAACTACGCAATCACCTACACCAACTACGCAATCACCTACACCAACTACGCAATCACCTACACCAACTTCCCAATCACCTACACCAACTACGCAATCACCTACACCAACTACGCAATCACCTACACCAACTACGCAATCACCTACACCAACTACGCAATCACCTACACCAACTACGCAATCACCTACACCAACTACGCAATCACCTACACCAACTACGCAATCACCTACACCAACAACGCAATCACCTACACCAACTACGCAATCACCTACACCAACTACGCAATCACCTACACCAACTACGCAATCACCTACACCAACTACGCAATCACCTACACCAACTACGCAATCACCTACACCAACTACGCAATCACCTACACCAACTACGCAATCACCTACACCAACTACGCAATCACCTACACCAACTACGCAATCACCTACACCAACTACGCAATCACCTTCACCTACACCGTCAAAAGGTTCCAATATTTTAGCATCAACGATAATTGTATTAGGATCAGTTGCTCTATTCTTACTATAGAATGTTAATAATGTTGATATTTATTTTTATCTAACCAAAAAGAAAACTGTTAGTATTTTTAGGCGTTTGAAAGAGGGTGTAAAACTTCACTTTAGGACCCGAGCGTCTGTACCAAAATAAACGCTGTTGGAGAAAAATCACTAAATTTTTGTATAACTGTTTTGTAAAATTTTCGTATAGTACCTAAAAATCTGAATCATACAATATAAATTTTTTATTTCGTATTTTTGTTTTCTGTAAAAATGTTAGTTAAAATGTAAAATGTCAACTACATTTTGTAATATTTATAAAATATTCCAATATTAACATTTTTTTTGTAATATTTATTTTTTATTTGTCAATAAAATTCTATAAAAAAATGTATTAATTTATCTAAAAATGTCTATAAGAAATTTCAACAAGAAATAAATATTTTTTTAATCTTTTGATAAAACACATTTATTTTTACTAATTTATTATATACTTTAAACAAAATATTTTCGTGAATCACCCAGTATTGACAAATATTTTTCTTTATTTCAAATGTAAATATTCAAAGGCGCGTTACTAAAAATTATATTTGTACAGTTATATGGAAGAAATAAAATTTACTATTTGATATCAAAACTTTTCTAGATGTCAGTCTTAATTTAATCCAAGTGATAAAAACATTTAACAGTAAGTACTACCTTTAATTATATTTAATTATTATTAAAAATTTTGGAAATATAAAATATACATTTTACTATTGGTAATAAGAAATTAGAAAAATAGGGGTGTCGCTTTCCCCAAATAGATAAAGGAGAGCTACCCCTGTTTCATTTAAAATGATCTAAAATCGCCCCCTTGCCATTCTCATCTAACAGTATCCAAGTAGCTCAGGTACGGACAGACGGACAGGCAGACGGATTTAGTTGACTTGGGTAACTGAAAATAATAAAATTCGAACCCGTTATCGCTGTGACAGACGGACGGACGGATGGACAGTCAATAAGTACCTTCGTTTTACTTAGCTACTTAGTAATGCATGCAGATCTAGCTGAGATATGGCATGCAAACAAAGTAAATAATTGTTTTATTTAAAAAAAACACTTTTAATCGGTTATTTATTTGCCGCATAGTAAGAAAATTTGAAGTTTGATAATAATAATAATAATTATAATTAAACTAGATTATCCATTCCCAAATGTGTTATAGTGTATCAGAGAAAGAAACTCGAAGTGGATACCACATAAATTTAATATAAAAAAATATTTATTTGGAAATTTCAATTAAAATTACCAAATATGTCGCGACATGTTTCGGCTCTTAGGCCATCTTCAGGCGCTACAAATTACAATAGTATAAGTATGTTATTAGGGAAAGAATAAAATTATAAAACTTACAATGTTCGAGCAACGTAGAAAATTGTTCTTAATGCTGTTCCACGTAGTACAGAAAGAAAATTAAAATAAAATTTGGTATCCTGTGACGTGCTTTCTTTCTACAAAAGATACTTGCCGTCACTATGACACCCACGGCTTCGGTTTCCTACTAGATTGCCTCGGGCGCCAGATTTTTGGGATGGTTTACTCCACTAACTCTCGATCTACTGCCTCAAGAGTACCAAGGTAGCAACAGATGGAGGTTACGGTAATTCCAGGGGTCTGTTGTCGTAGACTGAATAGGGGAGCACGGTGTAAAACGGGCTTTAATTGTTTCACAGTGCCCAAACCTGAATTTACCGGTTGCTGTTGTTAAGATAATGAAAAATTGCAAATAACTAATGATTTTTATAATTATTACTTCTTGTCAACTATGGAAAGCTATATTAAAATTTTCGGTGTTTTAAGCAACAATAAAAAAAAATACAGATCAACTTCTTTTAAAAAAAAAATATATATCGGTAAGCAGCAATTAACTAAAAGCAATGCATGATAGCGTGAAATTCTAGAAAAAGCGTGTGAAAATAATTTGCAGTGTCGGTGAAAATGATATCTACACAGGAAAAGTGTTACTAGGCACTAAATGATTCTCAGGAGTTTTCCTTGGTATTTATGTCTGAATATAATATTAAAGGAATTAACCGGTATCTAAAATTTGTATAATATGAAAATATTCCACAGATAAAATGATTTTCCGGAACAGAATTCAAGATTCCTTGAATTAATTAAATCAAACCCCCCCTAAATTAAATAACACTTTTTGACTGAATTCAGGGTTTGTTGAAAGAACCGCCGTTGTGTTCCTGTGAATAGACAGCGAACGCAAGGGTAGCTAATTCAAAAACCTTTGAATCAATTGAGTCAACCACCCCTTAAATTAAATAAACCCTTTGAATTATATAAATCAAAACCTTTTAAACTATTATAACTAATCGACAAGTATTTTTAAATAGACATAAATACGCCAGAAACTTATTGTTAATTATAACCTTTATATGTAAGCCAAGTGATATGTAGTTATTCAGTTTATGCACAAGAAAAATCAGAAATATCCAAAATTATTTATTAAGAAAAATTATACAGGTTCTTACCTCGGACACACACACACAGGTCAGAACGTTCACTACGGCCGGTAATTAATTTTTAAAAACGGTAGAGACGGATAACAGTCAGCAAAAAAAAGTGATTTTAGCGGCTCCCGGCCTTTTAAACAATTTTCCCAGCCCCACTTAGCAAAGGCCCCACTAAAAATTAAATATGCGCGGTCGGCTACGGAACTGACTTGTGTGTTTCGTCTTAACAATTTACAAAATTTGAAATCCAAAGAAATAGGAAATCCAAAGAAGGAATTTCCCAAAAATGCATTATGATTATATCGGGCAATAAAATAAGAGGGGTGTCAATAAATTCAAAGTAAAACGGTTGATACAATAACAAAAATTACAATTATTTATATACAGAATGTCCCAAAAAAAAATAAAAAAAAAGTAACTTCGTTACATCCCCCTCTTACTTCGGTAAAAAAAAATGAAAGTGAAGCTTGCATTTTTTTTAGATAGGCCCTAGAAGTACCCTCAAGAAATCAAACCTTATTAGTAATGTATTCAATCTACGTGATCCTGCGAGCTGTTGTTTCTTTTATGTCCGTCGTCACACATTTTACTGCAACCTAGGAATCCTGGTGCGCACGCTGGGATAAGGAAATTGGGATCTGTTCCCAAAACTTCTTCTTCCGGTAACGGCACGGACTCTGGAAGACCGTACGGGGCATCAGCTGGAGCATCCGGAACTCTTCGGGGACAGTCGCAGACATTACACTGTACGCCTATGTCCTGATGGGAGCGGGACACAAAACATGCCTGACTGGCAACGGGGCGAGTGCCTAGATCACGTGACGGTTGTGACGTAAAACGGCGGCGGTTGGAACTGGTGGAAGGTCGGTTGCATCTTTTAAAACATATCATTGAGACTCTGCGGAAACGGGTTTCAAATCTTTGATATGCACTCGGTTACAACGTTTGCCTTGTTCGTCTTTTAAATCATACACCACCGGAGATAAAACTTTCACCACTTTATATGGACCTGAATATTTAGGAGCTAGTTTAGCGGCTATATGATCAACGGCGGACGACAGAGTATGTTCTTTTTTCATGACTGAGTCACCTACGGTACATCTCCAGTCACGGCGACGCAAGTTATAATACCGACTTTGGGTCGTAAAAGCTCTAGACAAATTTAAGCGGACTAGATCGAAACACTCTTGTAATTTTTGCAAGCGAAGCAGGTAATTTGCGGAAACTCGGTTTTCAGCGTCTTTCTCTCCAGAACATTTTTCCGGTTCTTCAGTATCTTGACCTTGTTCGACTTCACGTTTTAAAGTATTCGGAACCTCAAGATCTCTCCCAAAATTAAGAAAAGCTGGAGTGAAACCAGTAGAGTCGTGCTTAGAGTTATTTATTGCAAATTTCAAGTCGGATATCCTCACATCCCAGTCACGGTGATCCTGTTCACAATACTGAGCTATCATAGTTTTCATCGTACGGTTGGCTCGTTCAACTGGATTAGCTTGCGGAGTGTACGGCGGAGTAAAACGATGACGGATTCCCAAGTTCTTAAGCATTTCTTTAAAAAGTTTACTGTCATACTGAGTTCCATTGTCGGATAATACGGTTCGAGGGCATCCAAAAGTTGTCAGAACCTCCTCGTAAAATGCAGTGCTAATCGAACTTGCTGTTGCTTTTCGAATCGGTCTACACTGTACCCATTTCGTAAATCGGTCTTGAAACATCACGACGTAACTATTGCCTTTCTTACTTCGTGGCAAAGGTCCAACAATATCGGTACTGACAGTTTCCCAGGGACGGTGGTTAGGGGATGGCTGCATCTTTCCGGCTAGCTGTTGTTGAGAGGGCTTGTACTTCAAACATTGTAGACAACTACGTACGTACTTGGTGATGTCCCTAAACATTCCTGGCCAGTAGTATAACTTAGCAATTCGTGCTATAGTTTTTGCAATCCCTAAATGTCCTGCAGTCGGTGCATCGTGATTTTCTTGCAGAATTCGGTTTCTTTGTGGCTTAGTCACACACAACTTCCAGGGGTCAGAGAGTTCCGATTCTCTCAAGTCATTTAGATCCCAGAAATGTCGGTACAGTCGTCCTTCTTTAATGCAATAGTCCGGAAACTTTTCTGGATCTTTCGAAACCTCGGTCTTCTTGTTCCGATACCAAGAACATTCCTCGGAAACATCAGTTAAGCACATTTCAGACGGTTGTTCGGACGTGCACGGCAACGGGTTTCTAGACAGTGCATCGGCTACCCGATTCAGGGCGCCGCGACGATACTTAATTTCAAAGTCATATTGTTGAAGAAAAATACTCCAACGGGCTAGACGGCCAGACGGACTAGATATAGAATGTAACCATCGTAAGGATTGGTGATCGGTCACAACGGTGAAGTGGTATCCTTCTAGATAGGGGCGCATCTTATCTATCCCCCAAACTATGGCTAGACATTCTTTTTCAGTCACAGAATAATTTCTCTCAGCTGAACTTAACGTGCGGCTAGCGTAGGCTATTACATGTTCATTACCATCTATCTTTTGAGTCAGTGCCACTCCTAATCCGTGTTCAGAAGCGTCTGTTTGCAGTGTGAATGGTATGCTAAAATCAGGACAACTTAGCACGGGCGCTTCGGACAAACAAGTTTTAATTTTGGAGAAAGCAATGTCCTGTTCCTCCGTCCATTTCCACCTCTGTGTTTTACGAAGTAACTTCGTCAGCGGAGCTACTGTCTGTGAAAATGAAGGTACGAATCGGCGGTACCACGAGGCTACTCCCAAGAATCTTCGTAGCTCTCGGATATTTCTAGGAGGTGCAAACTTCATAATGCTCTCTACTTTTTCGGGATCGGTACTGATACCATCACAAGTGACGACATGGCCTAGGTATTTCATAGACGGTAGACAGAAATGGCACTTGTCGGGATTCAGTCTTAACTTGGCATCTCGGAGACGACGGAAAACTTCAGCGAGATTTTGTAGATGTTCTTCGAAAGTGTCCCCTAGTACGATAATATCGTCGAGATATGCAAATGCGTACGGATCTAAATCTGGACCGATAATTCGATCCACCAGCCGCTGAAATGTGGCTGGTGCTGAATGTAGACCAAACGGCATGACAGTGAAATGGAAAAGTCCTCGTCCTGGTACGGTAAAAGCAGTAAGAGGCTTGCTTTTAGGTGATAACGGAACTTGCCAGTAACCACTCTTCAGATCTAGACTGGAAATGTACTTTGCTCTACGCAGTTTGTCCAGAATAGCGTTTATGAATGGAAGAGGGTAGGCATCCTTCATTGTGACCTCGTTGACTTTTCGAAAGTCAATACAGAAACGATTCTTTCCATCTTTTTTCTTGACGATTACTACGGGGGAACTCCACGGACTGTTTGAGGGCTCTATTACCCCTTCTTTCAACATCATATCCACCTCTGCATTGCAGATCTCCTGCATCTTAGGATTCTGTGGGCGATATCTTTGCTTAATCGGTGTGGAGTCTAGAAGACGTATCTCGTGTTCTACTACGTCTGTCGGTCCCAGAATTTTCTCAAACTTCGGTAATTCCTTGTCCAGGAAACTTTTCAAAGTTTCTTCCTGTATTTCGGTTAGATTTCGGTCTTGTAACGGCACGATAGTTTCTACAGGACATCCTAAACCAGATAGTCCTTCATCGTCCTCGTAATAGTCTAGATCAGAGCGTGAAATTCCGATAAAAGTATTCAATTCACAGCGGTCAGGAATTTTGGCCATTTCAAAATGTTTCAAGGTTGTCCTAGCGGCAGTTACTAGAGGATATTCTGTACTAGACCCCTTTACATCATCTTGGACTTCTTCCAAGCCTGACTGGGAGTTATCGGTAAATATCCTATCAGTTTTAACCTTTTCACAAATCGTCCTAGCGGCAGTTACTAGAGGATATTTTGTACTAGACCCCTTTACATCATCTTGGACTCCTTCCAAGCCTGACTGGGAGTTATCGGTAAATATCCTATCAGTTTTAACCTTTTCACAAATCGTCCTAGCGGAATCAGTAATAGCCAAATTCTCTTTTGCAGTATTAGCAGTCGGATTTCGCCTAGCGGTATCAGTTACATTCAGTTCGTAAGACTGTCCGGGGTCGTGCTCTTCTGGCGGTGATCTTACTACTTCTAAAATTCCTATTGTATCAGACAGTGTATCTGGCAGTTGACAGTCTACGAGTTTGCCTTCTTGGTAGATCTTCCCTGTTCCTAGTTCTAAGCAAAATTTATACTTCTTGAGTATATCCAGTCCCAAAACCAAATCAGCGATCAGACCTGGAAAATATTCCAGAGGTTCTTCCATAATGATGTCATTTACCATCAACTTTAGATCATATGTGTCGGTGATAGAAACCAAATTTCCGTTAGCGAGACGTGCTTTCGAAGTCTCACAGACTGCAGTCCGCTTTCTATGGGAAAAGTGTTTCACTATTTGATCTCCAACATATGATCGGACAGCTCCGGTATCCAATAAGGCTTTAAACTTGAAGTTTTCGATATGAACATCAATTTGCGGTCGTAGATCTGACGGTTCGTATGACGGATGCTCTTGAGAGGCTAAGAGATGGGGAAGCTGCGGCGGCCTCTCTGCGGGACAGCTTCGGATTAGTTTTCCTGATTCGAACAGGAACAGTCTCTTGTAAGGACTCCTTCCTTACGACAGCGGGAACAGAACAGTTTCGGTTGATTTCTACATTGTGATCGGAGATGGCCTGTTTGACCACAACGCCAACAAAGTGTGTCAGAATTTCCAGTTAACGGTGTTCGATGGACTTGTACGTTTGTTCTAGGAGAACTAGTACTAGCTACTGGTTCTCGGGACGGAAGTGGATTAGTATTCACATTCGGTACGTTCCTGGATGTATTTGCAGACGGAAAACGTTGATTTGTTCCTCTTTGCCATCCACTGGTGCTTGGAATATTTTGGAGTTCTTTACGCAGTAACTCAAATTCCTTCACCTCTTGACAGAAAGAAGTAAAATCGTTGAAGTCATTTTTCCTGATCTGCTGCCGGTATTCGGGTAACAGATTGCGGTACAACCAGGCTAGTTGTTGTTCGGAACTCAGTTTCCCATGACGTCGCATCAATGTTTGTAAATCGGTAATATAGGAAGATACGGGCTCATTACGGCGTTGCAATCGTCTTCCAATTTCAGCTTCTAAATCAATTTCATAATTTACTGGGTAGAAGAAAATACGGAAGTCTCTTTCAAAATCGTCCCAGTTTGTAAAACGACTGCGGTTATTGCGGAACCACAATGCTGGTTCGCCAGTTAGTAATTCAGGTAATACCGGAAGTAACTGATCCTGTTGTACGTTCCTAGCAGTACAAATTTCGTCTAGTCTTTCTAGAAAGCTTGCCGGATCATCACGGTTTCCAAAAGATATTCTCCAATCATTAACGTTTATCAGATGTGGGGTTGCCATTATTATTGTGTTATTAGAAGTAATAGTATCGGCTGGAGTAGTAGCGGTACGGTTCGGGGCTGTTACAGACTTAGGTTTAATCGGAGAATGTACGGTGAAAATCACTCGGTATATAAAAAAAAATAACACTCAACTGGTATAAAAGACGGTCGTAAATAATTAGAACTCTATTTCAAAATCAAAATTTTAAATATCCAATCGTAGCGATTAAATTCGAAAATGTAAAGTTTTATCCTTGGAAAATAATAAAACGGACGGCACTGAACGACAAAAAAAAAAATTTTAAATCATGAAAAAAAAAATCAGTTTTAGATGGTATCAAAATTTTCTAAAATAATTTTGAAGTACACTCGGTCTAGTAACAACAAAAAAAAATCTGAATAAATTTTCCCAATAGGTAAATAATTTATTTTTTTAACGATTGAACCGATTTTTTTCTTAATTAGTGAAAACTACTTAAACACACAATAATGTACTTCAATGGGACAACCGGTACTACTCAGTATAAAATCTTTTCAAATAAATTCCAAAAAAAAAAATTCAGACTTTTGAAACTCAATTTCAAAAAAAAAAAAAAAATCAAACGATTTGCAAATGAAATATTTCAAAGAAACGAGTCCGGTAAAATAAAATAATTAATGCACTGTCGGTTCAGATTGAAATCAAAAGTTTATTTATGAAACAAATTAACGAAAGGTTTTCAAAGTATTATTCCAGATTTAAACAACAACAAAAAAAATTGTTTTTTTTTTCGGTATCACAAGTATTCCGTATTGTAAATTCAAGTCAAGTATCCAGAAGAATAAAAAAAAAATTCTAAAGTTCCAAACCACAACGCGAATAAAATATTCACGGGACAGCCGGTATAATAAATATTAAAATATTTATTTCCAATTACATGTAAAATTTTATTGTTTATTTCGATCTGAAATAAAGCTATTTACAATCACAGGTAAAATCTGCTATTTTAAAAAAAGTAACAAATGTCGTTATCAAAAAAAACTGGTTTTCTTATCTTTTAGCAGGAGTTCAGAAATTGAAAAACGGCTTTAAATCGAATAGATTTGCAATACATGTAAAATCATTATTTTATTTTAAATAAAACATATACTGAGTGTTTTCGGTCTAGATTTATCACTTTGATTTTACGGATTTAATTCTCGAATTTTAAACAGATAATATTCTTCTGACAGTAATTTTATTTAAAAGATATAATCGGTGCTCTTTTGCACGTTTTCCTATTTTACAGCGGTAACTTGTTGTGTCGTTTGCCCTTTTTTTTGATTTTTCTTATATAAAACAGCGGTCTGGGTTTATATTTTTTTTTTAACAACGGTTTTTCCTTTAATTTCGTTTCAGCGGTCTGTACGATTTTGTCTCTCGGTCTTGTGCTCTTTTCCCGTAACTTTGGTATTTTCCAACGGACTTTAATAATTTTTCTTATATTTCACTGGCTTATCTATTGCATTTCGATGGTCTCTTAGACCTGTTTACGGTTCTTTTCTAGCAGTTTTCACGATATCACTTTTTCTTTTTCACAGCGGTCAGTAGACGGTCTCTGCTTCTTATACACACTTTTACAGGCTAATAGGTTATTATTCAAACAGCGGTACTTTTTTTTTAAACAACGGTCCCTGCTCGGGCGCCATTTTGTGACGTGCTTTCTTTCTACAAAAGATACTTGCCGTCACTATGACACCCACGGCTTCGGTTTCCTACTAGATTGCCTCGGGCGCCAGATTTTTGGGATGGTTTACTCCACTAACTCTCGATCTACTGCCTCAAGAGTACCAAGGTAGCAACAGATGGAGGTTACGGTAATTCCAGGGGTCTGTTGTCGTAGACTGAATAGGGGAGCACGGTGTAAAACGGGCTTTAATTGTTTCACAGTGCCCAAACCTGAATTTACCGGTTGCTGTTGTTAAGATAATGAAAAATTGCAAATAACTAATGATTTTTATAATTATTACTTCTTGTCAACTATGGAAAGCTATATTAAAATTTTCGGTGTTTTAAGCAACAATAAAAAAAAATACAGATCAACTTCTTTTAAAAAAAAAATATATATCGGTAAGCAGCAATTAACTAAAAGCAATGCATGATAGCGTGAAATTCTAGAAAAAGCGTGTGAAAATAATTTGCAGTGTCGGTGAAAATGATATCTACACAGGAAAAGTGTTACTAGGCACTAAATGATTCTCAGGAGTTTTCCTTGGTATTTATGTCTGAATATAATATTAAAGGAATTAACCGGTATCTAAAATTTGTATAATATGAAAATATTCCACAGATAAAATGATTTTCCGGAACAGAATTCAAGATTCCTTGAATTAATTAAATCAAACCCCCCCTAAATTAAATAACACTTTTTGACTGAATTCAGGGTTTGTTGAAAGAACCGCCGTTGTGTTCCTGTGAATAGACAGCGAACGCAAGGGTAGCTAATTCAAAAACCTTTGAATCAATTGAGTCAAACCCCCTTAAATTAAATAAACCCTTTTGACTAGATTCAGGGTTTCTTGAAAGAACCGCCGTTGTGTTCCTGTGAATAGACAGCGAACGCAAGGGTAGCTAATTCAAAAACCTTTGAATCAATTGAGTCAACCACCCCTTAAATTAAATAAACCCTTTGAATTATATAAATCAAAACCTTTTAAACTATTATAACTAATCGACAAGTATTTTTAAATAGACATAAATACGCCAGAAACTTATTGTTAATTATAACCTTTATATGTAAGCCAAGTGATATGTAGTTATTCAGTTTATGCACAAGAAAAATCAGAAATATCCAAAATTATTTATTAAGAAAAATTATACAGGTTCTTACCTCGGACACACACACACAGGTCAGAACGTTCACTACGGCCGGTAATTAATTTTTAAAAACGGTAGAGACGGATAACAGTCAGCAAAAAAAAGTGATTTTAGCGGCTCCCGGCCTTTTAAACAATTTTCCCAGCCCCACTTAGCAAAGGCCCCACTAAAAATTAAATATGCGCGGTCGGCTACGGAACTGACTTGTGTGTTTCGTCTTAACAATTTACAAAATTTGAAATCCAAAGAAATAGGAAATCCAAAGAAGGAATTTCCCAAAAATGCATTATGATTATATCGGGCAATAAAATAAGAGGGGTGTCAATAAATTCAAAGTAAAACGGTTGATACAATAACAAAAATTACAATTATTTATATACAGAATGTCCCAAAAAAAAATAAAAAAAAAGTAACTTCGTTACAATCCAAAAACGAAAAATATTAGTACTTGTAAGAAAGAATTTTTTTACCAAAAAAACGGTCACTCATGGTAAATATAAGATCCTCAATAACAAAATTAAATTAGAAAAAAATTTTTAATGGTCTTCTCCTCCGAAAAAAAAATTTTGATGTCATTCGATTCGGAATAGATGATTTTTGAAAAAATTCAAGAGCCGCTTGCAAAAATTACAAAAGTTATAAACAATTAACTGAAAAATAAAAATAGGGTTTGGTTTCTTGCAACTATCTCAAAAACTATTTAACATTTTTCAAATTGGAAAAAACATTCTATTGGACCAATATATATGGATCATTAATGAATAAATATTATTTAAACTTATTAAATATGAAAATTAAAAATTGAAAAAATTCAGGCATCTACTGAATAGATTTATGAACAATAATCAGCGGCCAAAAAATTTTTATCGCGTTTTTTCTATAAATTATGCATTAGTTAATTAACAATTTTTTCCTACTTGAACATGAACATTGTAAGTGCGATAATTGTTAAATAACAAATCTGAAATTGTTTTCCTTTTTTGGAAGAATTTTTGAAAGGTCTCAAAAGAGATACCCGTTGGAAAAAATTAAAAAAATTGTTATTTTTCACTTTGTTATTAACAATTTACTTAAGTTTAAAAATAAAAAGATCGATTAATCATTGAAAAGAAATGTTTTTTCATATTACTATTGATCAGTTTTTTTTTTCAAAAGTCACATGAAAATGATTTTTAAAATTTTTTATTTTCTATTGTTTACAAAATTGTTTTAGGTACAAAAAAAGCAAATTTAAAAAATAAATTTTTGAGTAACAAGAGGGGAAATTTATTTCCAAAAGAGGATATTTTTAAAAAAAAGGCAGTAAAGTGCATTTTTTCCAGAGAATAGAAGGGAAATTTTAAGTGAAAAGAGAGGAAAGTTTGGTCCAAAATAGCAAATTTAAGAAAAAAGGCAAAAAGGGCCATTATTTTTCAAGAGAAAAGAGGGGAAATTTTTGAGTGAAAAAAGTTGAAACTTTGGTCTAAAATTAGGCAATTAAAAAAATAGACAAGAAGAGTATTTTTTTCAAGAGAAAAAAGGGGAATCGTTAATGAGAATAGAGGTGAGAAAAGTGCCTAAAAAGTGCAAAAGTTGACAAGGAAATTATTGAAAAAACACATTTTTGAGGAAAAATGAGGGGAAATTTTCTACTAAAAATAGGAGGAAAAAGTACCAAAAAAAGTACAAAAAATTTGAAAAGAGAATTATTGTGAAAAAATGTCGTTTTTTTGAAGAAGAAGAGGAGA
The DNA here is from genome assembly GCA_963243735.1 of Neocrepidodera transversa. NCBI lineage: Eukaryota > Metazoa > Arthropoda > Insecta > Coleoptera > Chrysomelidae > Neocrepidodera > Neocrepidodera transversa. The sequence goes on from OY725350.1 coordinate 19,882,838, forward strand.
AATTTCGGTTCAAAAAAAGCAAATTTTTGGAAAAAGTACATTTTTTCAAGAAAAAAGAGGGTATATTTTTAAGTCAAAAGGGGGGAAACTTAAGTCCAAAAAAATCGCATTTATAAAAAAGCAAAAAGTGCGGGGAAAAGGGGAAATTGTTCAGTGAAAAAAGTGGAAATTTAGGTACAAAAAAATCGAATTTAAAAAAAAAGGCAAAAAGTGATTTTTTTTCAAGACAAAAGGAAAAATTTTTTGGTCAAAAAGAAGAAACTTAGGAAATGCGTTGTTTATAAGATAATTTAAATTTTTTTTTGGAAACATAATCTTTGATACAAATTATGATTTAAAAAAAAATTGTTCGTTAAAAAAATTTTAATTAATTAAAAACGTGTTTATTAATTCACAATTTTTGTCTACCATATATATAATTTTTATCAAAAAATTACACTTGGTTGTTTTTGTTCTATTACGTAGAAAAAGAAAAAAAAATATGTAGAAAAAATTTAATTGTTTATGAAAATTGAAATAAAAACAATTTTTTTTTAGTTATCAAAGAGCAAGATAAATTATTATTAAAAAAAATGGTTCCTTAATAATACTCACAGGTAAATTGTCAATTAACAAATACGTTAAGCAATTAAAAAAAAATTAAGAAACCATTTTTTTGTAAAAAATGATAATTTGCTTCAAAGATTATGTTTTCAAAAAAGAAATTTTAAATTATCTCATAAACAACACATTTCTTTATAACAATTTCTGTAAACAAGATATAAAAAAATTTAAAAATCGTAAAAGAACGAATCAATAGTAACATGAAAAAAAAATTTTTTTTCAATGATTAATCAAGCTTTTTATTTTTTAACGTAAGTAAATTGTTAATAACAAAGCGACAAATAACAATTTTTTTTTCCAACGGGAATCTCTTCTCAGACCTTTCAAAAATAGGTCCAAATAAGAAAAAAAATTTCAGATTTGTTATTTAACAATTATCGCACTAACCATGTTTATGTTCAAGCAGAAAAAATTTTTTAATTAACTAATGCATAATTTATAGAAAAATCACGATAAAAATTTTTTGACCATGGATTATTGTTCATAAATCTATCCAGTAGATGACTGATTTTTTTCAATTTTTTATTTTCATATTTAATAAGTTTAAATGATATTTATTCATTAAAGGTCCAAAGTGGACAACGCTTACGCTAAATTTCGTCCTCTTATTGAATCTTTTTTCAAAATTGAAAAATTTTAAATAGTTTTTGAGATATTTGCAAAAAACTAAACCCCATTTTTATTTTTTAGTTAATTGATTATAACTTTTGCAATTTTTCCAAGTGGGTCTTGAATTTTTTCAAAAATCATCTATACGCTATTCCGAATCGAATGACACCTCGTTCATATTTTTCGGAGGCGGAGAAAAAAGTTTGGCCCAAAAAGTACTTGTTTAGTCTATTAATAGGGTTTTGCGACTACGTCGATGTACCATACAACGCAAATTATACCTGATTAATTGACAATTGACAAGTTAAAACGACGCGGTAAAATTCAAAAAATTCAAAATAATAAACTTGGCTTTTTTTATATTAAATTCATGTGTCTAGTTTCTTTCTCCTTTGATAATTATAATGTATTCAAATTAGCAGGATTTAGCAAATTACTTTTATTATTATCTTATCAACATTTCTGTTAAAAAAAATTTACATGAAAGCATCATTTAGTTTCTTTACATAAGCAATCGATTTATAGTCCCTCCCAGTACTGTATTCAGGATTATTTAAGTAGTTATTTTTCTACACTACAGCATAAATCTTTTATTATCCTATTATAAATGATAGTTTAAAATTAAAGAATACGGTTCTGATAGTAGATGATTAAGATAATATAAAAAAAATGTAATCTCGAATGGATTTAAGACTATTTTTTTGTATATCCAAACGATGTTAATTCTTCACTAGCATGTGAGCGTGAATTTTATAGCCGTGCTATTAAAAAAGGTAATGAAATTTAAATATTTAAAGATAATAATTTTATACTGTTTAGTAATAAATTTAGTAAAAAGTAATTTTATACAGTGTGGAGATTAATATTATTAATTTAATTATATTAAATATGAAACATAAAATATTATTTTGCATTCATTGCAAATGCGTTAATATGATTTATTAATTCAAAATGTAGATAATCATAATTTTTTCCCAAAATACTGATATATTGATAAAATATTTTTTTAATAAAAAGTCAATATTTCAAATATATTTTATTTTAACATTACATATATCACAGCATTAAACTCTCTCTCGCATCAAGACAATGAATCAAATCAGTCATGCATTTACTAGAGCAAAAAATTTTCTTCAAATAAGTAAAATGGCGGGTAATTAACTGCACCCAAAAAGTTTTCTGATTTTTCATAATACAAAATGTAAATAGTTTTTACAGTGAGTGAAATGATTGAGTACAATTTAAACATTCATTTTTCGGTTTCATAATTTAACTTAATGTGCCTATTTACGATTTTCTCGTACTTTGAAAAAATGGAATAAACATTTCAATTTCAAATACTATTTCTATTTAAACAATCTTATTGGTTTAACTTTTATTCAAGAAGTTTGGTCCTTCGAAATCCTGGAATTGTTATAACACGTTCGCAGCCTAATATTCTTTCAACTGTTATGAATACTAATATTCATAATTCGTTCACTATACTTATACTCGGGGTTGTATAAACTTATTGTTTGTTTGTTTTTGTTTTTTCGATTTTTTGTTTGTTTTTTACTTTTTGTTTTTTGTTTTTTGTTTGATTGATTGTTTATTACGGTTCTACCGCTTTGTATTGTTGTTAAAAAAATTTACAAACTATTAAAGTTTGTTCTTTATGGTGTCTAGATGTGCAGGAAACTAATTTTGATTTTTTTATGTTTTTCATTTTGTTTTTGTTGAAAGTTTTTTGTTATCATTAGACGAGAACATGCAGCCTATCGTATATAACGTTTAAACTATAATGTTATGTTTAAAAAAAATCTTATTTGTTATTTTTTTTTTTTTAGATGACAAAATGAAACTAATCTAGTCATTTTAATTGAATGGTAAGTTTTTTTCAGACAGAAAAGGGTAACTTAATAATTAAATTTCTACCCTTTTTTCATGATTTTTTTACTGGGTTTTTTTTTTGTTTCGAACCTTTTTTCTTCCACTTTTTTTACTAATTTATTGGGTTCAAACTTTTTTTTCATCTTCTTTTCCTCTTTCCCTACTTTTTTTCTCTACCCTTTTTTTTCATTACTTTTTTACTGTTTTTTTTTGTTTCGACCCTTTTTTCTCACTCTTTTTACAAATTTCTTAGTTTAAAACATTTTTTTAAATTTGTTTATAATATGTTTTTTTCCAGTTTTTTTCCACTATTTTTTCATCACTTCAACACGTTTTTTTTTTTCAGACAGAAAAGGGTAACCTAATAATTAAATTTCCACCCTTTTTCATGATTTTTTTACTGGGTTTTTTTTGGTTCGAATCTTTTGTCTTCCACTTTTTTTATTAATTTATTGGTTTCAAACTTTTTTTTTCAACTTTTTTTCCGTTTTACCTACTTTTTTTCTCTGCCCTTTTTTTTCATCACTTTTTTACTGTTTTTTATGGTTTCGATACTTTTTCCCACTCTTTCTTACTAATTTCTTGGTTTAAAACATTTTGTTCAATTTGTTTTTTCTATGTTTTTTTTTCACCTTTTTCTCCACCCTTTTTTTCATCACTTCGTCGCTGTTTTTTTTTGTTTCGACCCTTTTTCCCACTTTCTTACTAATTTCTTGGTTTAAAACTTTCGTTTTTACTTTTTTTTTCTTTTTTTTCCGGTTTTTTTTTCTCACTTTTTTATCCACCCTTTTTGCATAACTTTTTTACTGATTTTTTTTTAGTTTCGTGCCCTCTTCCCCCACTTTTTTACTAATTTTTGTCTTTAATTTGTCAATTACAATTTAACTATTCCTTTTTAGGCTACCGTGCGATTATGGGGGGTTCTCCCATATTTTTTCTCCCACTTTTTTACTAATATTTTTGTTTTCAAACTTCTTTTTCAATTTTTTTTCTCTTTTTTCTCGACCCTTTTTTCCATTATTTCTTTACTGTTGTTTTTTGTTCCGACTTTTTATAGTAATTTCTTGGTTTAAAACTTTTTTTCCGTTTTTTTCCTACTTTTTTCTCACTTTTTTTCTCTACTCTTTTTCCATCATTATTTTACTGTTTTTTTTTTGTTTTGAATCTTTACCCCCAATTTTTGCCCGGTTTCTAGGTTTAAAATTTTTTCAGCTTCTTTTTCCATTTTTCCTACTTTTTTTACATCTTTTTTCTCCACCCTTTTTCCATCACTTTTTTACTGTTTTTTTATTGTTTTGAACCTTTTTTTCTCCCACTTTTTTTTACTAATTTCTTGGTTTAAAACTTTTGATTTTATCTTTTTTTTTCACTCTTTTACTTCACCCTTTTTCCATCACTTTTTTACTTTTTTTTTGTTTTGAACCTATTCCCCCCCACTCTTTTACTAATTTGTAGGTTTAAAGCTTTTCTCAACTTCTTTTTCCATTTTTTTTCACATTTTTTCTCCACCCTTTTTTTCATCACATATTTACTGTTTTTTCTCCCACCTTTTTACAATTTCTGGGTTTCAACCTTTTTTTCAACTTTTTTTCTTACGTTTTCTCCACTCATTTTTCCATCATTTCCTTACTGTTTTTTTTTGTTTCGAACCTTTTTCCCCACTTTGTTTACTAATTTCTTGGTTTAAAACTTTTGATTTCAACTGCTTTGTTACTTTTTTTCTGCGCCCATTTTCCATCACTTTTTAAAGTTTTTTTTTGTTTTGAACCTTTTCCCCCCACTTTTTACTAATTTCTAGGTTTAAAACTTTTTTTAATTTCTTTTTCCATTTTTTCCTACTTTTTTTTTACTTTTTTCTCCACCCTTTTTTACTGTTTTTTTTTTCTGCTTGGAACCTATTTTCTCCCACTTTTTTACTATTTTCTTGGTTTAAAACTTTTTTCCAATTTACTTTTTTTTCTATTTGTTTTCCTCCACCCTTGTTTCTATTTTTTTTTTGTTTCGAACCATTTTTCCTACTCTTTTTTCCCTACTTTTTGTCTATTTTCTATATATGTCAAATTATTTTTTCTACCCTTTTGTTTCCTTACTTTCGTACTTATTTATTTAAGTTATAAGCAATACATTTTTGTCTTTAATTTGTCAATAACTATTTCTTTTTAGGCTACCGTGCGATTATGGGGGGTGCGAGCAGCTTTGCAATTTCTTCACAGGACTTCCAAATCAAAAGATGCATCCGAAAGCGAAAGAAACGACGATAACGTCATGGTTAATTTATTTTCTCAAGCTAAAACCGAAGGTAAAGAAGATCCAAGCGACGAATTCATTGATTGTGGTCCATCACCTCCGGCCGATAATGTCCCTTTTATTTTCGATACTAACGAAGAAGATCAGAGCTACGAAAACGAAGTTAAAATATGTTATCACACTATAGAACAAAATATATTGGAACATATGGAGAATGTATTCGGTAGGAGAAGTCTATTAGATGATATTAAATTAAAGAAAATTAATCAGAAAAATATTGATGTAGCTTTTTCGGCAGCTAGACGTTTAGAAATCAATATTTCTTTTCTATGGGTTTGTTTGATGAAAAGATGGGATCTTTTGGAAAGTTTAATTAGTCTTGGAGCAGATTTAAACTACTTTGAACCAGCTCAAGGTTTAGGAGCTCTACATTTAGCTTCTTTTAGTAATTGCATAACAAGCATGCAATTTTTAATATCCAAAGGTTGTGATATAAATGCTTTATACAAATTTTATACACCTCTACATTGTGCAGCTTTTGGAGATTGCGTAGAAGCTACGTTATTTCTTATTAAACGTGGCGTTAAGATAAATGAACTTACTAACAGTATCTATGAGGAAAAAGAAAGTGCGTTACATTGCGCAGTTAGAGCTAATTCTATAAATTGTGTTAATGTTTTGGTAAGACATGGAGCTGATGCTGATTGTTCGGATTTTTCTGCTGTACATTTAGCTGCTGATTTGGGAAATAGCGAGTGTTTAAGGTACGTATTTTAATAAAATAAAATTTAAGAAAACAACAATTTTTTATTTTTAGATTGCTATTAGATGCAAAAGGAGCTTGCGTTAACTCTAAAACGGAGGAACAAGAACAAACCCCGTTGCATTTAGCTTCAATGCGCGGACACTTGGAATGCCAAGAAATTTTACTAAACAGAGGAGCAGATTCCAACGCTAAAGATCATATGGGCCAAACGCCGTTGTATTTAGCAGCTCGTACTCAAGATTATGATTGCCTTGAGCTGTTACTTACTTTAGGAAAAGCTGATCCAAATATCGAAGATAACGACAAAAGAACCGCTTTACATGCTGCTATAGGGAAATCTAGTAAATCTAGTAAAATTATAGAAACTTTAATTATAAATGGAGCAATTCCTAATGTTGAAGATCAATATGGGTATACTCCACTTCATGTAGCTGCTTTAAAAGGGTATTCAGAATGTGTGGAAGCTTTGATTTATTACGGTGCAGATGTAACGGCTAAATCTAAATGTGGAATGACGGCTTTGAGTATTATAAGAAAAAAAGTCCCACTAGCTTTTTCGATGTTTACAAAAAAACTAGATAACGCAGTTTCTTTACATAATGTTGAATCTCCAAGTAATGAATTAGAATTGAGGTTAGATTTTAGAGTAATCCTCCAACATGATCATCCAGGAGAGATTAATTTTTTGTACACTTTAGTCGAAGAAGGTTACAAAACTGTTCTTTTACATCCTCTTTGCTCCGCTTTATTGTACCTCAAATGGGAAAAAATCAGAAAATATTTTTTAGCAAGAATAATGTTTTATTGTATATTTGTTATGAGTTTATCGCTGTATGTACTTACAGCGTTAGCTCATCATTGTTATAATTATGGAAAAAATTTTAATGAGATGAAACCTGAAGATGTTATTGAGTTATGTGAGAAAAAATCAATACTAGGTAGAATTTTAAGAGATAGTCCATTTGTAATAGAAATGCAGTGGTTTGTATTAGTTGGTATAACTTCTTTAGAAATTTTAAGAAAGTTATATGGATTAGGAGGTTATAATTCATTTATACAATATTTCTCTTACGCAGAAAATATTATAGAATGGACTGTAATTTCTAGTGTTTTTGTAACTTCTTATATCTATACAGGAAGAACTTATTTATGGCAAAATCATATTGGAGCTTTTGCTATTTTATTAGGATGGACTAATATTATGTTAATGGTAGGTCAGTTACCAGTATTTGGATCATATATAGCTATGTACACTAGAGTACAAAGTGAATTTGCTAAATTATTACTAGCTTATTCGGGACTTTTAATTGGATTTACTTTAAGCTTCTGTGTAATATTTCCAGATTCAAATTTCTTCGCTAACCCATTTATATCTTTAGTTACCATCATTGTTATGTTATCAGGAGAATTAAACTTAGATATTTTAGTAGATGATAACCCTGATGATCCACACTATTTACTAGAATTTAGTGCACAAGTTACTTATGTCATTTTTGTTTTATCAGTTACTATAATTTTAATGAATTTACTAGCCGGTATAGCTGTTGATGATATTAAGGGTTTACAAAAAACAGCTACTTTATCAAAACTAGTCAGACAAACTAAATTAATTTCACATATGGAAAAAGGGCTATTTAATGGTAGCTTACCAAGATATATATTAAAACCACTTCACGTTTCAGCTCTAGTTTCACCAAAACCTTCCAAAGTCGTGCTTAACGTCAAACCTCTAAACCCTAAAGAAACTCGTCTACCCAGAGAAATAATACGAGACGCATTTGAGGTTTCAAAAAAACAAAAACACTTCCAAAACTCAATGCATACACCAAGCGAAGGTTTAAGCTATTACTGGTTTAATAATGATACTTCTAAAAATGATTATTGTTGTTTTAATAACGAATCCTTAGAAGTGATTCATGAAGAAATTCGAAGGAAAAATGACGAAATTGATTATTTAAAAGAATCTATTCAAGATTTAAAAAACGCGTTTATAGAACATCAAGAAACTATGCAACAATTTATGAAAATATTTGTGCATAGTAGAAGAGGGAGTAAATGTTGAATATGAAATGTAGTTATATTTAATATATAGTTAAAATTTAAAAATTCTATTATTTTTTCTTCTAGTGTATAGTTAAATTTAAAAATATTGTTCAAATTTAAATTTCTAGTATCTATATTAGTATCTTATACCTTTAATACTGAACATTTATTGCTAAGATACAGTTAATATAGTTATTATCAAAAAATTTCTAATCCAGCATGTTTTACCATATAAGATTTTCTTTAAATTTTCATTTTTGAGACATACTGTATATAACCTACAAAACTTTTTAACCACGTGAACTACACTGGAAAATAGTGCATGTAACATTCTACCGCAAGCTGCAAGGTGGTACGATATGGTTCGCTACAAGGCGAGTGCGTTTGCCAGATCGCGCAGGTTTGCGCACTTGCATGTAGCGGTTGACCGTATCGCCACTGCGTCCGCCACCATATCCGCTATCACTTTAGTTGACTAAGATAGATATTTTTCCGGTTTTTTGTTCACACATACTTTTGCCTCATCGGCTAAACACTCTACTAACCGCTACTGATTTAATCAAATCATTTATTGGTTCGGATAAAAAAAATCTTTTATTTGAAGATTAAATAAGTATTAAACAAAGAATAAATTTGTTGTACTTATACACATATTTTTAACTAGCTGTTGCCCGCAACTTCGCCCGCGTTGATGTTGGAATAAATAAAAGTTTCCTTCTTATATCTGTTTCCTTCCCCTACAACTCTGTGATGAATATTGTATTGAATATTAAATATCTCGAAAACTATTGAACGCTTGAAAATTGATACGTAGATTCTCCTAAAGAAATGTATTTTTAAAAACGAATGGTAGAGGTCCAAGAAAACCACACAAAAAATATGCTCTTAAAAATTGGTATGTGTATTTTCTTTGATAAATTAACTCCTATATAAAATGTGTCATTTTATGATGACATTTTTGTCAGTTTGTCAGCGATAAAAAAGGTACATCCATTTTTATCGCGATAAAAATGCCTGTTCCTCGCGATAAAAATGCAAGTTCCTCATAATCAGACTATATCTAGTAGCTGCGAATCGCGTCGGCACGTCACTTTAACCTTAGTTCTGTCAGTTAAAATTATTTGTTTGGTTGATATTCAGATATGGAAGATGAATAATAAAATAATAAAAAACAGTAATAATGAAATAATTTAATTGTATCAATATAGATAATTATTGTTGTTGTTCATTCTATATTTTGCTGTTAATTTATCTTGCGAAAAAACACTCAAGCTTTTTTTTAAGGATAAATTTCTTTTAAAGTCAAAATTTTTCCATCAGTAATTTTCCTCGAAAAACTAACATTTGGCAAAATCGCTCGACCTCCGGTCTCGCGATTTTTCCATGTCAGTTTTTCTCGTAAAATTGCTGATTGGCAAAATTTTTCGTTATAAAGAGAAATTTATCCGATAAAAAAAGCTCTTGTGTTTTTACTGTTGATAAAACATGTACTTCAGTTTTTAATAAAATTGATTTGAAATAAAAAATTTATACTTTCTCTCCTATGTCTAATTAAATTACTTGGAGAAAAATAATAAAAAAATCGTTAGTGTCGCCCAAAAATTTCCCGACGAGTATGTTAAAGTTTCAAATTTTGACATTTTTTATTTTTGACAGGTGACAGTTGGAGAAATAATTTTGACTGTTATGAATAGAGTTTTTCAAGGGCTTTCAAATGACATATTGAAAGTTAAATTCCGTGAGATATTGCATCTGTCAGTTTTTGATAGTGACACTTCCGTTTGACAGATGTCGTACAAAAACTAATGGGTTCTTCCAACCGATAACCCAAATCTATATACCAAATTTCAGCTCAATCGGATTTAACATGTGGCTCCTATCGTGAAAGAATACACACAGACGGATAGACAGATAGACAGACAGATAGATAGACATCGAACTTTTTTTTGGCTCGTTCACAATACTTTCCCTTCTCAGAGGTGGGTCGGGAAAGTAAAAAAAGGTAAAAATACCGAAAAATAGTAAAATAATACTAAAAACGCTAAATATGCAAAAAAATCCCAAAAAATGAAAAAAAATGCAAAAAAAAAACGAAAGAAAAAAAAAAGTGGAAAAAATGCAAAAAAAATAGAAAGAGTTTCAATAATATATGAAAAGCAAAAAATAAGCTAAAATATCTCAAAAGAAGTTGTAAAAAATGTTTAAAAAAATGCCAAAAAAATCTAAAAATAAAGTAAAAAAATGCTGAAAAAAAGTAAAATAATGCTAAAAAATGGTAAAAATGAAAAAAAATAAACGGAAAAAGCCAAAAAACCTAAAAAAAACTAAAATTATGTTAAAAAACGCCAAAAGTGCAAAAAATGCACAAAAATTAAAAAAAAAATTCAAAACGATGCCAAAAAATCTAAAAAAAAATACTAAAAAAATTAAAATAATGCTAAAAACGTTAAAAATGCAAGTCTCAAAAAGTAAAAAAAATACAAACATATGCAAAGAAATTAACAAAAATACAAATAAAAGCAAAATGAGCAAAAAAATGAAAAAAATTTCTAAAAAAAAAAGCAAAAATAAGTTTAAAAAGTGTTAAAATAAATTGTAAAAAATGTTAAAAATATCTGTGAAATTATTCGCGGATACTCGTCGGGAAAGTTTCGGGGCGACACATTTTTTTGTTTTTGACAGGTAACAGTTGGTGAAATAATTTTGACTGTTCTTTCAAGAGCTTTCAAATGACATATTGCATGTCAAATTCCGTGAGAGATTGCATCTGTCAGTTTTTGATAGTGACACTTCCGTTTGACAGATGTCGTACAAAAACTAATGGGTTCTTCCAACCGATAACCCAAATCTATATACCAACGTATCGCCTCTATCGTGGAAGAATACACACAGACAGACACATAGACATACTTCAATTTGGAAATGGTCTTAATCATCTCAGGTGAGCTCAAAATGGATATTTCCATCTTTGTCTTGAAAATTTTTTTTTGCTCGTTCACAATACTTTCCCTTCTCGGAGGTGGGTCGGGAAAGTAAAATATTTGCACTCCCTCAGGGGGCAGAGCCACTCTCCTCTAAAAGAATCACCCTGTATGTTTTTGGTTGACGCACTTACTCGGGCGGGTTTTTGGTTGACTCACTTACTCGAGCTGGTCAATATTTGTTTAACCCCAATTTTGAACCCCTTAAAGTGCGAATTTTCAAAATTCCTTTCTTAGAGCTCCCCTACACTACCAAAGGAAACTACCCTGAAAATTTCACGTCTTTATTAAATCTGGTTTAGGCTGTGTGTTGATTGTCAGTCAGTCAGCGACACGACAATTTTATATATATACATAAATAAAACTACAAATATAATTTCTTATAACATTTAATTTCCATAACACTAACAAACAAATATAATAATATAACAAACAAAAGAAGATAATAAGAAGAATTCTTGTTGTATTTTTATTTTATACAATAGGACACCTCTGAAAAATAAAATAAATATAAAAAATCTTCATAGTTTTTTTTTAACAAAAAATAAATATACCTGGGGTCAAACTAATAATCCAATTTAAGTAACTTGTTACTCTAGTATCTATTCCTGGTTTAATACCACATGCATAACCTGTAGAAGTCACACCAAGCACTTGAAGTCTCGTTGTAGAAGGATCCATCCATAAAGCTGGACCTAAAGATTCGATTAAATAACAAAATTAAAGAAGTTTTCATCTTCAGCGTAATTAAATTCATTTGTGTTCTGACTTACCACCTGAATCCCCTTGGCAAGCGTCTTTGCCTGAAGAATATGTGCACATTTGATTAGAAATAATTTGATTTGTTGGGTATTGCTGTTGACATTGAGAATTGCTAATTACACTAGCATCCACTTTATACAGTACATCAGGTTTTGGACCGTTAAAGAATAATTGACCCCAACCTAAAATAACAAAAAAATATATTAATCTGGTTATAAATTAAAAGAATTTGAAAGAAGAAAAATTATTACCCAAATAAGTAACAGTTTGTCCAGAAAAATCAGCACCAACATATCTAAACGGTAAACAAGCTGCACCAACGTATAAGCTGAAAGTAATTCTTGTTGCAGTTTTTATTAACGCTATATCATTGGTCTGGGCGTTAGCGTTAAATGCTGGATGTTCAGTGGCTCTTTCAACTCGGTATAATGCAGCTGCTGATGTGTCCGTTCCTATAATAAAATTTTATTACAAACAAATAAAATCATTTCTAAAAACGATATTTCTGGATAATAGTATTAGATGGTGAAACTATGATACCTTTTGGGTCATACAGAATAACCTTAAATAATAATATATCGTAGTTCATTAAAATAGTTATAATTTAAACAATATAAAGGTTAAGACGTGATAGCATGGTAACACCGACAAGTTGAATGCCGGTCGTTGGCCATAGGTCAGGAACTGTTTATTGTTGAGTTTGCATATGTATATTTTGTTATCTTTGTGAGAGGGTTGAGTCATTCTTGATTCTCGATTCATTATTCATTCTATATGTTCTAATTTTATTGTTCCCTGTATAAAATTTACCCTATTAATATTTCTCTTAAAATTCTGAAAAACGCCCAAATTAGTTACAAGTCATCCTATGGAATTCAGTTTATCTATTGAACGACTTATGAATATTAGTATTCATAAATGTTGAAAGAACACTGGACTTATATTTTTTTAATGACATCGAAGGACCAAACTCTTTAGGTAGGAGTTAAACCAAAATAAAAACAGTATTTGAAATAGGAATGTACTTTTTATTCCATTTATTCCAAGTACTAACATGAACAGAAAAATAATAAACGGCGCATTAATTTAAATTATGAAACCGAAATCAAATATAACTCATCACTTTCACTCACTGTAAAATACTATTTACATTTTTTATTATTACGAAAACTCAGAAACTTTTTCGGTGGTGTGGTTAATTACGCACCATTTTAATTATTTGATGGGATAATATGAGAGAACGATAATATTGCTTGCATAGCAACGGTCGATTATGTATTTTGTTTTCGTTAACGGTATTTTGAAAGTAGACAGAAAATACGTCTGAGAGAAAGACGGAATAACTCTTGTGTTGAGTTTAAATCTATTTTTAGATTTTAAAATATACAATAATAGACATTAGTATGAACTGAAAGATTAATATTATTAATATTAAAAGAAATATGAATTATTTGGTATTTTCTGGATAATATTCCAGTGAAATTTATCCATCTATGATAACATAAACAAATTGGCGTTAGGATTCTCGTAAAAGGCAGATTCTCACTACGCATACGCTAATAAGATAAATTCTGTGTATGAAAGGCCGCGAAATAAGAAGTAAAATCAGTCTGATTTTTTTACTAACGCTAAAGTTATCTACAGTACGTACCTACTCTTCGAGAAAAAATAAATCAAAACCAGCCAGAAGAAAACAATCTGTCCCTGTGAAATTATCCGTCGATGTAGGCCTGTGCCTACCCTATAGAAAATAACTGCCCATAAAAGTAAAGAGAAAATAAGTAGAGAAAAATAATTCATATGAACCCATTACAAAATAGAAATATCTATTTCCCATTGACCTTAGTGCTTTCAAAAGTGAAATATCTTACGAACACTTACAAAATTTAGAACCAGGGGAAGAAAATTAATATTTAATTAGCACTTGGAATTTGTGGGCGAAAGGATTAAGTCAGGAGTTTCATTACACAAACAAAATCTTGTGTTGGTCAAGATTGTTACTACGTCTTTTAACGTACGATCCCTTTTAAACAAAAAAAAATTAATATTTTTGGGATGGTAGGAGGCAATGTGATCTTGCCTTACCGTGAAATTTTCTCAATGAGGAATGTCTCAGACGGCTATAGACCCGCGGACATACCATCTTCTTGCCTAAATGATTAGGACATTATTAACCCTATTAAATACACGTCATTTAAATCTAAAAGTAAATACACAAGCACAAAATACAAATTGGTAAAATGTGGTGTGTGTGTGAAATTAGCCCCCCATTTTTCGAATTTTAACATTTTGAAAGTTGTTCCAAATGGGGAAGTATTATGTAAAATTTTTAAATTAGCACTTAAAAGTCTGTTATCAAATATGCCTAGAAAAAATATTTATAATTTTTTAAACCTATATTTTATTAAAAAAAAATAAATTCAAAATATCTACATTAAAAATGCGAAATCTAATAAACATTAATTTTGGAGAAAAATACAAAACATCGGAAAAAATTAAAAGAAAAATCAGAAAATTTGTAAAAAAACCAAAAATCAAACGCTTAAAATCGCAACAAGTACATCGCTCAAGTTGACTCTCGACTTAGATACGGAGTAGGTCTATGGGGTATCTCTGTAGATGCTTCAAATGTTTTTATTGCGCAAAAGCGAGTGCTACGATGTATAGCAAATATTTCACAACGCCAATCTTGTAAGCCATATTTTAAAAAATATGGAATACTTCCACTTCCATCTTTGTATATATTCGAAATTTGCATGTACATATTTAAAAACAAAAGCTATTTTATGACCAACAAAGATGTTCATAGTTATCAAACGAGGCAAGTTGATGAGCTTCACGTGCCTTACGCAAAGCTGCATATAACTTACAATGCACCAAATTTTATGGGACCAAAATTGTACAATAAACTTCGGAATGCGCTAAAAAAATGTGCAAATATTTGTAATTTTAAAAAAAAATTAAAAGAGTTTCTTCTGGAAAATTGTTTTTACTCCATTGGTGAATTTTTAGATTTTTAAATTTGTAATATGTTTAGACTTAGTGTTTTATTTATTTTATTTTTTTTATATTAAGTTACTTTATATTTATTTTTATTTATTGACGAATCCTATATAAATGTGATTTGTCTTATGGAAAATAAAGAAATTATTATTATTATTAACAACAAAAACGACGCAGAAAAACGTAAGAAATCGAAAAATATAGCAAAAAAACACAAAAAAATTTAAAAAAAAGCAAAAAACCGGAAACAATTGTAACAGTAAAAAAACATTTAAAAAAATAAAAAATTCGAAAGAATTGAAATAAATTGCAAAAAAATCTCAACAAAACTTCAAAAAAATAAGAAAAAAATCGCAAATCATCGCAAAAAATTAAAAGAATAAGAAAAATGAGAAAAAAATAGAAAATAAGATTAGAAAAATAAAACAACAATGATGAAAAAATGTGAAAAATGAGAAAAGTCGAAAAAAAAAACGAAAAAACAGAAAAATAAGAAAAAGACGAGAAAACATTTTAACAACCCAAAAAAATCAGAAAATATTGGAGTGATAAGAAAAACAGAAAACAGAAGTACGAAAAAACCAGAAAAATTGTAACGATAAAAAAAATTGAAAAAAAAAATGAAAAAAATCGAATGAATTAAAAAAAAAATCGCAACAAAATTTAAGAAAACGGCAAAAAAATCGCAAGCAAATAGAGGAATAAGAAAAAATGAGAAAGCAAAAGAAAGAACTAGAAAAAAGAACAGAACAATGGCAAAAAATGAGGAAAACCCAAAATTTTAAACCAAAAAATCAGAAAAATATCTGGTAATAAGAAAGACAGAAAACAAATTTAAACAGAAATATTAAAAAAAATGTAAAACTAAAATTGTAAAATATGGAAAAAACGGAAAGACCAAACGCTCTAAAAATTGCAAAAAAAAACCGATGAAAAACAACGAAAAAAAAACACAAAGAACAACAAAAAAAACCAGAAAAAATTGTAACGAAAAAAAAATTAAATAGATCGAATGAATTAAAAAAAATCGCAACAAAATTCGAAGAAAATGGCAGAAAAATCGCAAATAATCACAAAAAGTCAGAGGAATAAGAAAAAATGAGAACACTAAAGAAAAAAAAAACAGAACAATAGGAAAAAATGAGGAAAAATGAGAAAAATTCAAAAAAAAACAAAAATTAGAAAAATGACGAAAAACGAGAAAATATAAAAAACATTCTCTATAAAATAACTATAAATAGTATAAAAAAAATAAATGAGACAAAAATTATATTGTGGAAAGAGACAGGGAGGGAGGGGGCATAACGCTTTTTTTCTTATGTGACGCTTTGTGCCGGTTAAATTCTACCACAAGTCGCTCCCAAAAAAATATCCATTCTGAAAAAATGTACCGGACTGAAAAAAGGTACCGAAACGCCGTTCCGGCATGTTCCGGCCCTAATACACCCATCACTGGAAATACTGAACTATAAATAATTATCATATTTTTTACAAATAGCTAACACACCTTCTACTACTGATCAGTTTATTACTATAATTAAATGATATTACTGTACAAATAAAACCGGTTACCAATGACTATGTTTATGTTGTTTTTAGGAAGCTAAAAAAATTATCAAAACATAAAAAAGTTGGCCGTACTGGGAATCAAACTCCGGCCCTTATACACCGAAACCATATACTATAGGCATTACGCCAAAAACAACGTTACAGAAATATTATCAAACTTATCAATCAGATGCGCAAACATACTTCCATACTTTGTAAACCTTAAAACGCAGTGAACGGCCGATATACAGTGAGGACCAAAAGTGTTACCCCCCACTGTAACTCGTCTACGAATGAATTTTCGAAAAATCGCCCGAACACGTCAATTTTAATTCATATCGAAGTAAGTTTATGAAGAAAAATTTCAGGAAAAGGAATAAAAACTGTATCTTATCATTAAGAAAAAGTAGATTTTTTTCTTTTCAATGTAAAATCAATTGTGAACCTTCATCCATTTAAAGTAAAATAATTTAATATTTTAACTCGCATCTGTTGCCTACTAGAAATTTAAACCGAAATTCATCGATTATTTTAATTTTCAAAATGGTTTTACCGCGGAACGTAAATGAAAAGTGTGAGGCAATTATTATTTATGGTGAGGCTAATCGCAACTATCATGAGTCGGTAAGAATTTTTAACGAACGTTTTCCGGATCATCCCATTGATAGACATTATTTTAAATTACTGGTAGCAAAATTTTTTGACACTGGCAGCATTTTAAACAAAAAACGTACTGGTCGTTCCCAATTAACCGAAGAAAAGCAAATTCACATTTTAGGTGAAGTTGTAAATAACCCGTCCTCATCTAGCAGAGCCGTTGCTGTGAATTGCGAAGTAGGAAAGAGCACCGTAATAAGAGTCCTAAAAAAGTATAAATTTCACCCGTATAAATTAAGGATGGTACACCAATTGACTGAAGACGACCCGGACCGACGCCTTGAATATTGTGAAATAATAGCCAACAATACCTTAAGGAATCCCAACTACTTACACCACATCTGCTTTAGTGATGAATCTACTTTTTTTTTGAATGGTAACGTACACAGAAACAATGTTAGATATTGGTCTGATGAGAATCCTAGGATTATTCGAGAAACTCACACACAATTCCCGCAAAAAATTAATGTATGGGCAGGAATATTGGGTAACCATATCGTCGGTCCATTATTTATTGAACAAAACCTTAATGGTCTTCTTTACTTGGAATTGCTGGAGACATTAATAAATCCATTGATATTAGAAATAGTTGAAAATAACCCCGAAGAATTTAATATGGATATAATTTTCCAGCAAGATGGTGCTTCCCCTCATTACGCAGTAGTTGTCAGAAATTATTTAAATGCAGTTTATCAGGGAAGATGGATAGGGCGAAGGGGACCCCAAGGTCACCAGATTTAACTCCATTGGATTTTTTCTTTGGGGTTATCTAAAAACTAAAGTTTACGAAACTGAGTGTGAATCCATTCAAGAGATACGTCAACGGATAACGGAAATTTGTTCAACAATCACACCAGAAACTTTACAAAACGTAAGAGAAGAAACTAAACATAGACTTTTTTTCTGCCAAGAAGTAAATGGAGAACATTTCGAACATTTGCTCTAATACCTAATAATAATTAGTTTAGTTAATTGTGAGAAAAGAACAGTAAAGCAGTTTCGTGGCCGTTTGATTTATTTAATTTATTTTATTTTTAAAGATACTTTTCTCTTGTACTAATAAAGCAAATTTTATTTTTTTTGCACTGCCAAATAGAGAATTGAATCCTCTTTCTGAGGAGCTGCCACTTGACCCCCCTTGCTATTTAAAATTTTCATGGGGGTAGCTTCCCTACTCTAGGGGATTAAGTTAAGGGTGAAATTTTTCTTCATAAACTTACTTCGATATGAATTAAAATTGACGTGTTCGAGTGATTTTTCGAAAATTCATTCGTAGACAAGTTAAAGTGGGGGGGTAACACTTTTGGTCCTCACTGTATAAAATAAATGCGTACATCCGATGTACTGCTAGTCACAGCGTTTTATTTTTCACTTTTCAGTATAACATAACCTAGTATTTTAATGTTTATGTGTCGCCTATGTGTTTTGCTTTTTTCTTCTTTTTTTTTAAATAGTCAAAGTCGCTAAGGCTATTTGGTTTAGTAATACTCGACAGAATGTAGCTGACGTCACTTGAAAATTTTGAAAATGTATTTCTTAGTAATCGTAGTGTTTCAAAGTTAGCCAAGCCTATTTTTGTGAATAATTTTAAGTATATTTTCATATACTTCAAATGAATTTGCTGTAGCTACCGCATCAAACGTCCCCATTGTTCTAGGTTTGTACCAAATTGTTCCAAAAAATTATTCCTTACACTTAAATTCGAAGATCGGAAAACTCAAAAACCATTTTTAGAGCTAGCCCCCCATTATTTTTATTTAGATTTTTTTCTGTTGCTCCAGATTGTTCTGAACATTGTTTCAAATTTTCAAGCTCAAAATCAATAAAAGCCATTTGTGTCCAGCCCCCTATTATTTTCTTTTCGAAATATTTTTTATTGTAGTAGATTTTTATAGTTGATCTTGGCATTGTTCCAAATTTTTAAGTCTTAAAAAAATGATTTCAAGCCCAAAATCAATTAAAACCTTTTAGAGCTTGCTGGAATATGTGTGGTAAAAATTTAAGATCCATATGCGGTCGCAGGAAAATTTGGCGTTGCTTCAAAGAGAAACCATCAAAATTGGCGATTTTTGGTATTTTTTCCATATACATGGAAAAAAAATTGCCATTTTCGCCATAAAATGGATTTCCCTGAAAATCGCAATATGTACTAATTTGGGTATGCAGAAAACGAATACGTCATCGGTTTTTCGCTCAGACGCTCCCGTTTCCCTCAAAATCACCCTAAATGAGGTATTCGCTAATGAATTTTTGACGTCCGTTGACTTTCGACTTCTCTCATGAGAAATTTAATAGTGACGAAAACGGTTTTTTTTTAAATTGCAGAAAATTTCCCCCTGAATCGAGTACTCGTAAAGAATCGTGCGACTAAGGAGTGTGACAAGCGTCAAACAAAGGTCGGTGCATTTTCTCGCGATAACTACCAAATTCTATAAATTACCATTCGTCACTATACGATGTCGCCATATCACTTTTCCGACTAACTGTTCTATGATAAAAACGAATTTTCTATCGAGACTACTCTATAGTGACGACCGGCCCGGTTACGGTAAATTTTCCGGTCCTCGGACGGATATAGACCGTTTTTAGGAGCGTAGCGGACGAAAATAGTTATTTGTATGCCTAGGCCGCGAAATACCTTTTTGGCGGACCGAAAGAAAGATTATCGCCGAGGCCCCTTGCGGCCGAGGTAAGATAATCTTGAGGTCGCCAAAAAGTTTCGCGGCCGTGCAATCGTTAAAATTTTGAAATTAGATCATTCCCAATAAATATATTAATGCTTTAAAATCAACAGGAGTTAAATTTCATTAACAAAATCACAGCTTCTATGGAAATCACAGTGTTTGAATATACAAAATATTTTGACAGTTCTTGACAAAACGCAAATATGTCTGACATTGATAGTGATATTTCAGTATCTTGTTGCTTCAACTTCTAGAGTAAATGCAAGTAATAATACAAACTGTACAATTTCAATTAATATTTATCTTGAATAATATAAGTCTGTATTTGTTAATTTAAAAATTAATACTGTATTTAATTAAAAATAATAACATTGTTAGTTTCGTTTTGCAGAAATGTGAAATTTGAAAGTGACCTTTGCTTTTTCGGCCGTTACCATGGGCAACGGCTGCGAAATCGAATTTCGCGGCCGCTGTGGAGAACGCTAAGTACTCACTTCGCGTACGGTTGCACGAAAAATTTTTTTTCGTAATTTCTGATTACGCCATTCGTTTTTATATGTAAAAATACCCTATGAAACGTAGTTTTATATTTTTCAGATTTTTTCAGGAACTTCAATTTTTTCGTATATAGCCGAATAACAAAATATCGACCTCGACGGAGAAAAAAATTCGTCACTCCGGACTTCCGAGGCGTACATTTTTTTAAATAATATCGTTCGATTCAGAATTGATGCAGCTATATGTGGTAAAAATTTCAGATCCATAGTAGGTCGCAGGAACATTTGGCGTTGATTCAAAGAGAACCCATCAAAATTGGCGATTTTTGGCATTTTTTCCACATGGAAAAAAGTTGCAATTTTCGCCGGAGAATGGATTTCCGTGAAAATCACAATATATACTAATTTGGGTACGTAGAAAATGAATCTGTCATCGGTTTTTCGCTCAGACGCTCCGTTTCCCCCCAAAATCACTGTGTATGAGGTATTCGCTAATAACGAATTTTTGACGTCCATTGACTTCTCACATGAGAAATTTTATAATGACGGAAACGGTTTTTTTTATGAAAATTTAGAGCAATGTTAAGAACAACTAGAACAATCTGGTACAACAAAAAAAAACGAATAAAATATAATGGGGGGGGCTGGCTATAAATAGTTTTAATTGATTTTGAGCTTCAATTAATTTTTTTTAAATCATGAAAATTTAGAACAATGCTAAGAGTAACTAGAATAATCTAGTACAACAAAAAAAACTTCGAAAAAAAAATAATGGAGGGTTGGACCCAAATGGTTTTTATTGATTTTGGGCTTGAAATAATTTTTTTTAAGACATGAAAATTTGGAACAATGTTCAGAGCAATTAGAACAATCTGGTGCAACAGAAAAAAAATTGAAATAAAAATTAAGGGGGGCTAGCTCTAAAAATGGTTGTTTTTTGAGTTTTCTGGCCTTTGTATTTAAGTGTAAGGAATTATTTTTTGGAACAATTTCGTACAAACCTAGAACAATTTGGAACAACTTTCAAAATATTAAAATTCGAAAAATGGGGGGCTAACTTCACACCTACTAAAATGTGCCAAATGTCTTCTCTTCTGTTCACCCAGAGGCGGGTCTCTATGAAGGGCCCTTACATTCAAATGGGGCTTAACTTCATGATTTAAAAATTACCAAAGATTAGACACTGAGAGATCCCAAATTCATCAATGTTTGTGCATGACGTCAGCTAGCGGCGAAACAAAATAATTTAACATTGTTTCTTTCGGGTGGTTTTAATTTTTTTACTGCTTTATATTTACTTTTAATTAAAGTAAAGTACACTAAAAAGTGATAACTACGTTAAAAGGGATTAACTTTTATTACCATTCCGATATGCTTCATATTATAAAAACTGTATTATTGCTTGATTTTAAAAACAGATAATGCACTATTATATATTATTAAAATAATTGTCAAATATGTAACAAATGCAATACTTTTAATTAAGTTTAGAGTGATTTTATAAATTTTTACTAAAAAAAATAATTTTTATATAAAACTGATTTATTATCAGTAGAATTTTTTGGTGCATATTGTTATTGTATGTTTATGTTACGGCTTTTATATATATATATGAGATATCGTCTTTTCTTATTGTTGTTTGGATATCAGTGATATCATCTTTTGTATGGACAATCCTACTAGATTACGACCGGATCAATACCAGCGATGCAACTCTTATGTTCAGACTGAATACTTGTTGGACCATAATTTAGAAAAAGATAATGCGATTGACACAGTACGCCTCTGCGTAACACTGACAATATATTTTAGAAAAATATATGATAAAAGTTGTTATTTAGGCTGGTACAATTAACTGATAATTGATTTTAAATCTTATAAGTCGATACGTATTTAACCTTTGGCTCAGGGACTATAGAAAGTTGGCGAAATAAAATGTGAAATACTTATTCTGATTTATTTTTATGAAGACCAATAAATCAAAACGTCGTTTACGATGAAAGATGTAAAAATGGATAGACGCCGAAATACTTAGCGTCGGGACGAATAACGTAGCGATGCTGAATGGACGTCGAATATTGTAGCTTCTATTGATGGTGTTTGTAGCTTAATTAATGAAAATGGACTGAGTTTTGAAGAAGTTAAACCCAACTGTTTATTGAAATTATCGACGTCGTCGTCTCGGCGCTGAATACAGGAACTTCGGTGACGTGTATTTTGAAATTTAATTTTGGACTACCCTTTTTTTCCTGTTTTCAACCATGTTTTTATTCCGAGTTTGACTAAACAATCCTCGTCATAATGTACCAGTGTACTATTTATTTTTCTGTAAATACAGACTAAACAGATCTAAAGTATCCTGAGAAAAGTGCTGATGACGACAAAATAAAATATAATTAAAAATAATGAGTTTTGACAATATAAACCCAGGCAGATCGAATGCCTTAAAAAAATCAAAAAAGTCTAAGAGGAAACAAAACACATTAAATATAATGTGTTTCTAAAATTTCTTAAAAAAAATAATTCAATAAAAGGAAACAAAGTACCATTCAATTGCTGGGAAAATAATAATATGACATACCGGGGGTTGGTTGGTCACATCTACTTTTTTCTATTAAAGGCCACTTCGGAAATCGAAAAAACTTTGTACTGTTTTTAGAGCAAGTATTACTTGTACAACACAAATATTGCACAATAAATTTTTAATCAGTTTATAGGTGAAAATAAATAAAAATATATCAAAAAAAATTCCTGTCGGTAGGGTCGACATGGGAGGTATATTTCTATTGTCTAAATTTGAGACTTTCATCCTTCCACGATATGGTCAGATCGAAAAAAGTTTCAAACAAATAAATTTTATAATAATTAGGACATGAAAAAATTCTAATGACCTGTTTCAATATTTTTAAAAATAGCGGAGATATAAATTTTTTGAAATTTCAACCCCCTCCAGTTCCATCCCCTTAGGTCTGATTAAAAAAAGTTTCAGAAAAAATAATTTTATAATAGTTAGAACATAAAAAAAGTTTTATGACCTGTATCAATATTTTTGACAATGGCGGAGATATAAATTTTTTGAAATTTCAACCCCCTTCAGTTCCATCCCCGTGGTTCGGATGAAAAAAAGTTTTCGACAAATTAGTTTTATAACAATTAGAACATAAAAAAGGCTTGTGACCTATTTCAATATTTTTGAAAATGGCGGAGATATAATTTTTTTGAAATTTCAACCCCCTGCAGGTTTACCCCCGTTTATAGGATGAAAAAAGTTTCAGATAAATTAGTTTTATAATAATCAGTGCATAAAAAAAGTCTAATGACCTTTTTTAATATTTTCAAAAATTGCGGAGATCTGAATTTTTTGATATTTCAACCCCCTCCAATTCTCACCCCCTTAGAGGTAGAATATCCATTTGCAATACGCAACTAATTACTGCCACAAAGAATTTTTGTACCAAATTTGGTATCGATTGGACAAAAATTGCGACCTCTGTCGTGCCGGAACGGAATGTCTACACATACATACATATACAGTGTGTCTACTTAAGTTGGAACCATATGGAAAACGTTTCTATTAGTGGTTGTATAAAAAAAGGTATTCTTGATAAAAAGTTCTGCATGGTTCAAAAGTTAAAATGCAACCATCCGATATCAATTTTTCAAAGCAGTATACGAGGTTTGTCAAAAAATTTGAATTTTGTGCAAGAGTAAAGTATCTTTATTTTTTACAATTCAGAAAAATGTTATTAAGTAAAGTTGTTTTGAATTAAAAGTTACATTCAAATATGCAATTACAGCCATTTATTATGAAAATTCAGGTTTTGTGATTATTTACTAATCTTTATCTCTCTTAACAGAAACAAACAAAATTCAATTTTAATTCAATGTACTATAGCTTCGACATATCCACCTTCTCTTTGTAAACATTTAATTGTTCTTTTGATAAACTCTTGTATTACTTTCCGTATCATATTTGGAGTAATTTTTTTGGCATTCTTCAGAAATAATCCTCTCCAAATGGTCTACATCATCAAATGGTCCTCGCTGATAAACCTGCTGTTTTAAGTAACCCGATAAAAATAAGTCAAGGCGAGTCAAATCAGGAGACCTAGGAGGCCAAAAAATATCTGAATACCTGTGAATCACCTTTAAACATATTTTCAAGGAGTACTATAAAGTT
Organism: Neocrepidodera transversa; assembly: GCA_963243735.1. Lineage (NCBI taxonomy): Eukaryota > Metazoa > Arthropoda > Insecta > Coleoptera > Chrysomelidae > Neocrepidodera > Neocrepidodera transversa. The sequence continues at coordinate 19,907,287 of OY725350.1, forward strand.
TAATGTACTATGGATGGTAGCACCGTCTTGTTGGAACCAAATTGTCATACGTTCTTGTAACGGAAGGTCGTGCAAAAAATCACTTACTTGATTTTCTAAAAATTGTAAGTAATGTGCGGAATTTAAGGAATGTCGAAAAAATGGTCCATCTAATTTATTTTTGTACACACCACACCATACGTTCGTTTTAAAAGAATATTGGTTCAGAGTTTTTATTACAAAGTTTGGATTACTGTTAGGTCACCAACGACAATTTTGTGATGAGACAGTTCCGTTTGAAGAAAATGTTTCCTCATCGGAAAATATTATAGTTCTTTCAAAAAACGGGTCTTCATCCAACTTTCCTTGGATCAGAAAGCAGAATAAATACGAATATCATAATCCCTTGGTAGTAAGTATCGTATGTACAAATTGAAGTTTGTATGCATGATATTTATTACTTTTCAAAATATTTGCCACTGTATCATTACTTACTGAAGTAGTTTGGATTGCAGAGGCCCTTTTTCTTAATGACATTTTTGGGTCTTCTATGACAGAAAGCATCACTTCAAATTCAGTGTCTTTATTCGCAACCCGTTTTCGGCGTTTATTCTTAATTTATTTTCAATACTTCCACTAGCTTTAAATTTATTTAAAATGTTTGTAACTGTTGAATGCCTAATGTTTCTATGCGGATGTCTATTATTAAAAATATTTGCGGCCTCTCTATGTGTTTTGTAATTGTCTCCAACAAATAACACAAGTTCTATTTCTTCTTCACGATTTAGTAAATTTGCCATTTTTATTGTAATGTTATAAATAACAACTCACTCTGACATTCACTGTCACATACTTCATGTCAGGGCATCCTAGATTGCGTTAAATTGTACCCCGCCAGAATAATTAATACGGAAAGATCAGTAAATAATCACAAAACCTGAATTTTCATAATAAATGGCTGTAATTGCATATTTTAATATAACTTTTAATTCAAAACAACTTTACTTTATAACATTTTTCTGAATTGTAAAAAATAAAGATACTTTACTCTTGCACAAATTTCAAATTTTTTGACAAACCTCGTATACTGCTTTGAAAAATTGATATCTGATGGTTGCATTTTAACTTTTGAACCATGCAGAACTTTTTGTCAAGAATACATTTTTTTCATACAACCACTAATAAAAAAGTTTTCCATATGGTTCCAACTTAAGTAGACACACTGTATATAGGTATATACCGATAAATTTCTTTTTTACTGATTCTTATTCTCCAGGTCATAAGCGGGGCGTAGCGCCCCTATTCCCGGTGCTGGGTCCCGTCATTGAATCGATTACAATATGGAAATCTACCTAAAACACAATAACCTCATATAATGAAATATTAAAAATTTTTGATCGGCGCCAGGTGACGTCACATCTGGTGCGCAATTTCTAACCTGATATACTTCAACCATGGGTTTACTTCAATAATGTTATTTTTTTTTGTAATAGTTTTCTGGAAATTACTTAATATACGCTTAGATGGTTTTTCTGCTTTTTATTTATTTTTTACTATAATGAATAAAAATACATCACAACTGGGTCCTTTAACAATTCTAAACGATCAGCTATATTTTATGATAAATTTGAGTCTGAAAGTTTCTTACTGAAACGTACTTCGGTTTGTGATTTTATACTCGCCTTTTTCATGAAATATATAGGCCAGGGGGTAATTACATTTCTTCAATTTTATATATAATTTATAAAAATCTGTTTTTACCTGAAGTTATATTCCAATCACCAACTAAAACTCCCATATAAGTGCTTGGTATAAGTCGCAAACAATGGGCTGCACTTAACACATATCGATCTGATATAATAGTACCTCCACATAAAACCTCTGATCCAGTCCTAGAATCTATCAGACCTGCCATCATCGGAAACTCATTTATAGCAGTTGGTTGACCACCAACTATCCTAGTCTGGAAATGAATATGAAATAAATAAATTTACATTTTACTTTTCTGACCCATCATCCAACGAGAAGGGAAAAAAAATGTCGAGATAAAATCGGAAATATAGATTTTGATGTCTTCTGAGAAGTTTGTCTGTCTGTGTGTCTATGTGTATTTTCCTATGATAGAAGCCACATGCCTAATTCGATTAAACTGAAATTTGGTATATAGGTTTCGGTTATCCATCGGAAGAACCCATTATGTAGGATATTTGTCAAACGGACGTGTCTCTGTCAAAAAATGACAGAAGCAATATGTCACGGAATTTAACTTGCAATATGTCATTTGAAAGCCATTAAAAAACTCTTTTAAGAACAGTCAAAATTATTTCTTCAACTGTCATCTGTCAAAAATAAAAAAATATCAAAATTTGAAACTTTAAGATTAAATGTTATAAAAAGTCTCTGGATAAGTTTTTCGTCGATTTTTTGTTGTATTTAACAAAACTTACTCCTTTTTTTAATCCACATTCGCAGGATGGTGTATCTTGAACTGCTGTTAAAGTACATTGAAATCTACCACCACGAGAGTTGTAGGTAGCTAGTAATTCTAAAATAGAAAAATTAACAATATTAACAAAAGTTCATTAAATGAATTACATCAAAATATGTAAAAAATCTAAGCAATTGCTTTTTTCCTACACACATATCGTGAATACAGCGCAGCAGCGGGCAAGGGGCGAAGCTTTCATGGCTACTGACGTCACACGGTCTAGTCTCGTACGTTTTCCAGCCTCTCGCCGATCCTTGATTTTAAAATGCTTACAGCGGACGTAAATATTAATATTTTGCGCTCAAATTTTTTTTATCGTTTTAAATCTCTCGATTTTAGATAAAAAAAAATGTCGAACCTGCCTATTCGCTGTAGTTACCTGATTATGTCATATTCTGCTCATTCTGAACTGTGAAATGTTTTCGTTCTTCATTGACTTTGATGTTTTAAGTTAGAATAATAAATTATTAATAACTATCATTGTTTAATGTTTTTGAGTATTCTTTGTAAAATTGAAAAAATAACACTAGTTGCAGTAACTAAAAATTTCATGAATCGCGAAAAGTTAAAAGCAAATTCTACTTTTTGTGAACATGTTTTGAAATAAACAAGGGCGTAGATATGGGGATGGTAAAGGCCCCCCAGGATAAAAAAATAGCACAAAAAAAATATATGAAATGTAGAAACGGACAAACATATATTTGTTTAAAAGTTTGATTACTCCCCCGCAGGAAAAAATTAACACCGCCTCCAGGAAAAAAGTTGTATACAGCCTGTTTCACAAGAGGGTTAGGAGAAAATAATCAATCGGATATAATCACTCTCTCGCAAAAGTTTAGATATAATAATTATAAAATCACTCCAGAAAATCAAAGAAAAAAACGCCTAAAAGTATTTTTCCTCAGAAAATCAGAGAAAAATGATATAGAAATGCCCACAGTTTCCAATGGGAAAGTTTTTGTCTAAAATTTTTCCAATGTAAACGAAAGTATAGAACAAACACATATCAAGTAAAAATTTTTACAAAAATAAATATTTTTTTCACCAAAATTAGAGAAAACTCTAAAAAGGCCTAGAAAGAATCGCACATAAATTGGGAAAAAAGAATGAATACATTTTTCCAAAGTTCAATTTGAATAAGAAGAAGCAAGAATGCATTTTTCCACAGTTAAATTTGAAAAGAATGAACAAGAATAAATTTGAAAAAAAAGAAGCAAGATTAGAATTTTCTATAGGTAAGTTTGAAAAAAATGAGCAAGAATACATTTTTCCACACTCGAATTTGAAAAAAATGTAGGAATACATTTTTTCACAGTCAGATTTGAAAAAAGAAGCAAGAATGCAGTTTCAACTGTTAATTTGGAAAAAAAAGGAACAAGAATGCATTTTTATATATTCAAATTTCAAAAAAAAAAGAACGAGAATACATTTTTCACAGTTAAATTTCACATACTAAAATTTTAAATTACTAATTTTTCGATAAATTCTTGAGTTGCTATAGTCCACTTCGGCAAAAATGCAATTTTGAAATATGAATTGTAGAAAAAACAAGAATGCATTGAAAAATGCATTTTTTACAGATAAATTTGAAAAAAAAATATGGAAGCAACAATGCATTTTCTCCCACAGAAATTTATAAAACAAAGCACACAGGAAACTAAAAAACAAAACAAAAATCATTTATTCACATAATAATTTGAAATTCAAAGCTAAAGTGCATTTTCCAAAAGGAAATTGAAAAAGTAAAAGTACTCCCCGTCTCTAGGAAAAAAGTTATCTACGCCCTTGGAAATAAATAGGTATTAATATATATTTAAAAATATATTATAATTAAAAAATAACAAATATGTCTTTACATGTAAAATTTATACAAAAATTTCAATTTTTTTTAAATAAATCTAGTCAAAATAAAATTTTTGACACATATAAATAATTAATCACACAATTATAAGTATTTTTTTAATCTTTTATTTTTAATAAATATTAATTTATTTTCTAATTTAAATTTAAAATACTTTATAATTAAAAAATAGAAAGTATGTTTTTGCAAAATTATAATATGACGTCAATTTCGAAAATTTTAAAAAAATTATTGGTAGAGTAATTATAATAGTTAATTCAAGGTTAAGTAAATTTTGATTTATTTGTTATGTTAAAATTGTTTTTATTCATTTATGTATTTGTAAATTTAGATAACCAACAAGAGAATGAGTAAACACAATTTTTGGTTCTCATAAACTCTACTGTTCTGGAGGCACAGATAATCTAAAACTAATAAGTAAATAAACTAAAGTCAGTACGAAATAAGCCCCTTATCAGAAAAATCACGCAAAATCTGCATGTAAATCTCCATAACAAATTTTAACCCTCATTTTGCAAAAAATTGGCTCATTAAAGGTTACTCGTTATTGATCTTCCTGGAACCTATCATACTGAATTGAAGACCACACCAGGCCTATATGACAGATCTGAAGACTAGTTCCGACACATCTTAAACTCTTCTGCTTGCAGTTCATGATAGAACAATGACATGTGACATTGAATGAGCCAATTCACCGTGGTTTAAAAAAACAATTCCTTGACATTATTATTGTTCTGTATCTCTGTATCTGTAAGGTGGGAAAGGTGGGCTGCTAAACAAGTGGACTGTCCCACAGCACTTAGACCTCATTAGGCCCATTGTGCATCCTCCTTAGTAAGTGAGGACTTGGCTCATCAGTCAGCCTACAGTTTTTATGTAGTTGGCGACGTCTCCAAGAGGTGCCTCTCTTATGTTGACCGGTGTTAGCCAATACTCGCCAAACACAGTTTTCCTAATTGAGTGTCACATTGTATCTCGTAAATGAAACTGTCGGTGTCCATGTACATTAGTTTACATTTTACAGGTCACAATTTGGTCAGTCATACATAAAATTTTCGATAAATCTAAAATAGCCATGCCAATATACAACGGTTTATTGAAAATTAACTAAGTTTTTCTCAATTCCATAGCTTCTTTTTCATCATCGAAAATTGTTCGACTATGGAACTTGAAATCAAATTTTTAGCTCCATATCGTCCATTCCATGATTTCACCAATTTTACTACACCATACTTACGAATATTCTCCATCGTCTTACCAAACACCGCGTTATCCATTCTTATATAAATTTTTTTCAAAAGTATTGCGGGCTGCAGTCCGTAATTGAGTATTTTTCTCAATGTAGGGACGCAGCCAAGCAGATTGAATAAATTGCAAAATTTTGTAAATTCTTGTAATTATCAAACCATTAGCTAACATTTGTTTTAAATTTTGATAATGAACCGTATATTTTTCTTTATTGTATAAAGTCGTCATTAATTTTGGCAATTTTGAGCCCGGAGGTACGCGTTGTTCGGCAGCAAATGGAAAATATTTGTGCACATCGTGTAGTGTTTGACGATATTCCAAATCCACCTGCAAAAATTAGGGCAGTCATAAAGGATATGCTCGATTGTCTCGTCTTCTTGTTCACAGTCCCTGCAGAGTGCGGTGTCTGACAGCCCCATGTTGTTGAGGTGTTTTCGTACTGGACAATGACCAGTCAGAATGCCGGTTAAAAGTTGCAGATTAAGCCTAGTGATAGACAAGTATTTGTTGGCTGCTGTGTTGTCAGGTTAACTTACCAGGTCCCTAGCAACTCTGCAGCTTCTTGTTTCATCCAATATTTCCTTGAATTTTATAAGGGAGTGATCCTTAATTAGGTTCGTCGCGACCGATGTCGTTTGTCCAATGAAGGAGCCAGGTCCAAATAAATTTGGTTGGCTGCCTTTCTGGTCAATGAGTCAGCAAGACGGTTACCTTTTGATGTGGCATGGCCTTTGATCCATTTTAGGGTGAAAACATTGTTGACCAATGCTTGGTGACATTGTAGTACTAACCCTGAGCAAATTCGTGCCCTGTCCAAGATGAGTAGTGTTTGTCTGCTATCTGGCTATTAGGATGCCAGTGGGCCCAGTTGAGCTACTCTGGCGCTTTTTCCCATAGCCCATTTTATGTTTAGGTTTAGGGATTTGGAGTATATCCCGCACCCTGAACCTTGTTTTGTTTTAGAGTCATCGGTATAGATATGAATCATATATGCCACATCCGGCTCTTCTGTATATTTTGTAGCGTGTCAAGTGCCTCCCGCCAGAAGCGACGTCTCACCTCTCTTGATCTTACATCCTATTCCAACTGAGCGGAGTTTTATCATAGTCGTCAGCGCGATCTCCCTGATATAAATATCAAGGGGTGGGACAGAGGATGACTTCCATCGCTTTCGTTGGTGTTGTTTTCATGGCTTCAGTTATGTTGAGATATGCTGTTCTTTGAATTTGTTCTAGTTTGCGGCAGTTGTCTGTTGTTGGGTTTTTGGTCCCTAGACGACCGCACCATATATTAGCATAGGTCTTATGATACGTTCATGAGACGACTATGGGGGAGAAACCTCAGTTGCACCCCACAGCTCGAAGGCATTGTTCATAAGCAATGTATGCTTTTTTAACTCTGTGTTCTAGGTGTGCGTTCCAGGTTAACATGCTGTCAAAGGTGAGACCTAGGTATTTCACCTCTGTTGCAAAGTTTAGTTTTGTTTTAAAAAGTTCTGGAGGTTTCAGTTCCAGTATCTTCCTTTTTCTTGTGAAAAGAACCACTTCTATCTTCTTGGGATTGATAGATAGTGAGAGGTCCTCGCACCACTTTTCTATTATTCTGAGAGCTACTTGCATTCTTTCGCGAGCAGTGGCGGCTCCTCGAAGGAGGCTAAGGAGGCTCAGCATCCTCACCAATATATCCAGCAAATAGCACCAGAAATATTTTGTTGATCATTCTTCATTTTATTTCATGCTTCTCTAATAATTTTTTAAATTATACAATGAATTCCTCGTTCTCAGTAGTTATTTTTGAATCTGACAACAGTACCCTGAGGCTAAATTCTGTAAACTGTGTATATATCTCAACACCTAACACGTGTTGATCAACGCAGTTGCCGTTTTTCGAACAGTCCAATAGCCTGTCGTCAGCCTTTTTCAGTTCAGTAGTAGGGACGGTGGTATCCGATACGTGCATGTTCCCCACAATGCCTGTCACGTCAGCATCGGTGGATAGATTTGAAACAAATTAAACCGTACATGCGAAATTCAATGGGCCAAAATCGTTGATATGATGTTAGTTTAATATCTGTTGAAAAAGATTTAGTAAAACACTTAAAACAAAATGATATATTTTATGATTATATTATTGATCATTTTTCGCAAACTAAAGACCGTAGAAATTCCCTTAATATATAAAAAAAGTTAATAAAAGAACCAAAATAAAACAAATTCCAAAAAAAAAAGAAAAAATATTAAAAATTCAAAAAAAAATAAAAACAAAATATGAAAAATTCCAAAAAAAAGAAAAATTCTTAAAAATCCAAGAAAAAATAAAAAAATGAACAAATAATTGTTTTGGCAAGAGGAACTCTATACCTCCACGTTGGTTCTTGCTGGGCAACAATTAATTTTGTCACTGAAGTAGCTGGTACGGCCCCTTTGCAAAAGGTTAAACTGATTAGCTGGTATATTTTTACAAAAAACATTTTATGCCAAGCCTCTTGTCTTAAAAAGTTCACGAGCCGCCACTGAATGCAAGTGCAGCAAAAACATTTTATTCCAACCGCCAATTGCATATTATTCCGTCTCAGTTTATTTATATTTTATCTTGCTCTCCATATAAAAAAAATGTTCTTCTTCTTTAACAATATATACGTGTACTTCATCACGTAGGCTTTGGTCTCGAATATTCTCTACCCTAATCATAGCGTAAGTCACAGCCAATAGCACAGATTATTTATAATAAGATGAGACAGTCATACGGAGGAAATAAAAATTGAGATAGAAGTGTATTGTCAAATTGACATAGATAAAAAGGAGGGATTTCTAATAAAATAATTTAGGTCTTTATGGTTACAGTATTGAATGAACAGTCTTAAGTGTACGCCTATGTTTCGGTCAACGATTGGTACGTGGTATTCGTTCAACAAAATAATGAATATATTCATATTGCGATCACAGCAACATTAGAATGGTCATCTTTGTCAGTCCTTTTCTGGGATATAGAAGAGGATCTATTATATTATTTTTAAAACAACAATTTTAGGATTTACTATAGAACAAACTGGTGCTACTCGTGTATAATAAATAGCACTCAAGGTCAATGAGGTTGAGGGTGTTTTTACAATAATCAATGTGAGTGTCCGGTCTTATTAAATTACTTGTATTTGCCAATAGAATAAAAGCATTTACATCACTACCAATAGAAAACCAGTAACTAAGCTAAAAGATTTTGTATCTCAGAGCGACTCAATAAATAAGATAGAAATGTGTATATCCTAAAATTTATTTTAAAGAATTTCTTTTTTATTTCAAGTAATTTTTTTTATATTATTTTAAATTTATTTGTTCAACATGTCTTATTTCAAAATTAATACATTTTAAGTTTATCGCTTTTAAATAGACCTTGAAGGCCCGATAAAAATTAATATATATTTTGTAAATTGTTTTCTTGGAGCACAATTAAAATACCATAAATAATATAACAGAAACAAATTCTGAACTAAAAAATTCCGTTGGTAATAATAAACCCAATTAAAAGAATAAATGAAATGAAACTCGAAATCATGTACATTTTTTTTAATCAACGGCAACTAGTTTCGGCTAAAGAGACATTTACAAGTCTAACAATATTCGAAAAGTTGATGTGAGTACAAAAAACAAACTATCTTAGCAAATATAAAATATACAAATGATAAATTAGTTGTTTTTTTGTACTCACATAAATTTTCCGAATACTGTTAACTTTTTAGACCTGAAGATGGCTCTGTATCTGAAACTAATAAACATTTTTTATTACATGATTTCGAGTTTCATTTCTTTTATTGAATACATTTGTGATATGGATAACATTTTGTATATAATTAAAATAATTATTTAACATATCCCTTACCTATTGACATTTTATTGGATACACTTTTGAGGGTGAGTGTACCAGATCCACAGTAGCCACTTGCGTCACTAAAAGACGTATCTCCAGTTAAAGACACTTTCAACTGATCTCCAGTACATCCTGGGCTCTGAAATTACAGTAAACAAAAATCGAGTATATTTGAAAGTTTGCTTCAAGTTGATACAGATTTATTGTAAATATAAAGCGGGGTTCCACTAAACTGGGCTAGCCCGGCGGCACTTGCGGCCTTCCGGAATTAAATTGGAATCCACCAAACTGAGCGGAGGGGAGGGAGTTTGAATTTTCTTTAGTGTTCCATAAATTACATTCTTTTCGGAATAATTCTATTTATAATAAGACGTTTTTTAGTCCCTTCAGTAGAAATATGGTCATCATCTTGGGTATTTTTCGTATTCGAATCATGGCTATCAACATCCACATTTGGTCGCTATTATGTTTTTTCTTTATATGTTTTTCTTTAATTTTTACTCCGGCGACACGTGCCCAGTTTGGTGGAGTCACCCCTTTAGGTTCGTAAAATATCACTTAAATACTTATTTTGCATTTCATATCTATAAAATCAGTAGATAATTCGGTTAAATTTAAAACAAATATTATTACTACACAGTTTTGTTTAACCTGCACTGTGTGAATGTAAAAATTTCCATTTTACCCAAATATCGGTAAATTCTTCTTATAAGAAGCAATATATTCTAGGAGGTTAAAAAAATAAATAAAATTAAATAAACGTAGAGAAATGAATTATGATGAGAGTCAGTAGAATAGCTATGACAGTTCTAGCCCACTTATGGAAATTAACAAGGGAAATCACTAAGGTCCATTCTGGTAATTTTTTGGCTCATTCAAGGTCATTCGTGACGTCATTAGACTTCACATTACTGCGCATTATTAGCAGAGTTGTGCAGTTACTTTTAATTTAAGTTACTTTTAGTAACTAAGTTACTGTAACTTAGTTACTTTTAAAATCTAGTAAAAGTAACTAGTAACTTAGTTACTTATTGAAAGTAACTAAGTTACTTTTAAGTAACTAAGTTACTTTTTTAAAAAAAGTTACTTTCAACAAAAATCAAGCCGATATATATTTGGGCCAGCACAGTACAGTACAATCCCTATAAAAAAATCCTTGCATAAAATCTATTTTCCGAAAATGTAATACTCCACTGCCTTCGTCTGCGCCTGTATAAACGCTATTTTATTTTGCTTCATTTGTGAATTCACCTCATAGACATAACGTATCCGATACAAATTTCGAACATTTGGTTTTACTGCGCGCTAATGTTCACTAAATAACAAAAAAAAGTTTCATATTTCTGTTTTGTTTAAAGAAAGTATTAACGGTTCGGTTTAGTAACGTTCTTCTTACCCCTTTATTCATTAGATCAGTTACTGTATCTTATTATTAGTTGTTAGCTTCCTGGTTGCTGTATTGTAAATAGCTATAGCTAAAGGCTACAGGCTACAGCTATGGAAGCTATGTTATAAAAATTGTCAATAAATAAAATTATTAGACTATTTTTATTTTTTATTTAATAGTTATGTAGGTATATAGACCAAAATTATAAAGCAAGCTTCAATTCAAGACTGTTTATTTTTTCTGCTGTTTTTTTTAAAGTAACTATAAAAAGTAACTATTTTAAATAAAAGTAACTTAGTTACTAGTAACTGTAACTATAGTTACTTTCTTCATAAAGTAACTAGTTACTAGAAGTAACTTTAGTTACTTTTACAAAAGTAACTATAAAAAGTAACTAGTTACTTTTTAGAAGTAACTATCCTAACTCTGATTATTAGCCACATGACCTTTGAATCATTTGTCAAATAAAAATTGATCTGCTTTTTATCTACTTTTGATCAGGTTTGAAACAGGTTTCGAACAGATCTCGAACAGCTTTAAGCAGCTCTCGAACAGCATTTGATCAGAAGCTAACAGAACAGTAACATTATCAAGTAGAAATGATGATTATGTAGATAGGACTAATAGGGCATTGGAAGTGATTGAGAATAAAGATGTTCGAGAGCTGTTTAAAGCTGTTCAAGAGCTGTTCGAGACCTGCTCGAAAGCTGTTTCAGACCTGATCAAAAGCAAATCAATTTTTATTTGACAAATGATTTCGCTAACGTCATAGACCACGTGGCTAATAATGCGCAGTAATGTGAGGTCTGATGACGTCACGAGTGACCTTGAATGAGCCAAAAAATTACCAGAATGGACATTGGCGATTTCCCATGTTAATTTCCATAAGAAGTTAGCTAGAACTGTCATAGATTCTACTAGCGTTCCACGCTTTTATTTTTAGTAATAATAATATATTGTTATATAATATTTTCGGATCACATTTAGGTGTAAGGAAAAAAAAAATTTAATCTAAATTATTTATATATACAGGGTGTTTTTTTAAAAGTTTCCACCCCCGATTTAGGCTTACTCAATAATTTTTGGCAAAAATGGCGAGATATGTCGATTTTTGATTTGAGGGGGACAAAATTTTTGATAACAAACATCACTCTAACGTCAACCCCCTTCACCCCTCGCCCCTCAACTTTAAAATTTAAATAGGGAACATACCATGTGTGGTACATCAAGGAAAAGTTAATTCAATGCAAAATTCAAATCACTAAGTTTAATTTTTTTACTGCCCCCCTGAACAGAAATACAGGCTGTTTTTTCCTACCCTCACTTTACTCTCGCACAATAATTTTTGAGAAAAATAGTGAGACACGTCGACTTTTGATTTAAAGGAAACGAAATTTTTGACAAAATTTGTCGCTCTAGCTTAACCCCCTTCACCCCCACCCCGTAACATGAAAATTTGAATGGGCGATACACCATGTGTGGCACATCAGAGGAAAGGTAATTCAATACAGAATTCAAATCATACCCTTTGTCCACTGCTAGGACAAAAAAACATTACATAATTTGTATCAATAATGTTATCAGTTTATTGTTAGGTATTTAAAAGAAGGTAAAAATAAAAAAAATTACAGCAATTGCTCAAAATGTTGTCCATCGTGTGCTAAACAAAAGTCAAGTCTATCTTGGAATTCTTGTCTAACATTCTGAAAAATTTCCGTAGTAATGGATTGACATTCTCTTACAATTCGTACCCGAAGGTCATCAATAGATGTAGGTTTAGTTTTGTAAATTACTGACTTTAGGTGACCCCAAAGCCAGAAATCGCAAGGAGTCAAATCTGGAGATCTCGCAGGCAATTCTACTGCTCCTCTTCTACCGATCCAATGTTGTGGGAAATGGTCATCTAGCCATTGTCTGACTGGTAAATGATAATGAGGACCAGCCCCATCTTGTTGAAAATGTAATAGATTTTCATCTAGAGCAGGATTTCTTACATCATCTACCTGATTTTCAAGCTCCTGAGTAATTATCGGGTCAATGGTCATTTATAGCATTTCTAGAAATGAACATTAAGTTTTTGAACATGTTTAGTATGCCCTTCAACAAAAACATGAGGGTTGTTGTCACTCCAGTAACGACAATTATGTTTATTCACAAAACCGTCAAGAAAAAATATGCACTCATCCGAAAAACAAATATTTGAACTATACGGGGTGTGTTATCAATCAATGTGAGCATTTCCTTACAAAATTGAACTCTTCTATCCGGATCATCTTCATGAAGTTGCTGATGGATTTGCATCTTGTGAGGTCGATATTTATTATTTTTTAATACTTGTCGAACTGATGAAACTGAAAGTCCAGTATTAGAGGCTACTTTGCGAAGAGAAGATGCTGGTTCCATTGCAAAATTTCCCAGAACTTCGACTTCTGTTACTTCGTCCAATACCCTAACTGCCGTCCTTTTTTTATTTACTACAGATCCAGTTTCCTCATACTTCATAACAAGTTTTCTAATGTAAGTATGACTTACTTGCAAACCAGGATGTTCTTCATTAAAAAGAGTAGCAGCTCTTCTCGAACATCAATTTTCTGATCTGCTCTAGTATAGATCATTTTCAATGTTTATTTGATAAATAATTTTAAACAAGTGAGTTTATAGGTTGGTTTTTGCCAAAGGTACTCTTATTTTTTGTAGAAACAAAAAGTGAATTGCTGATAATTCAGAAAAATAAACGAACAAGTTCCTGAAAAGTACCTTAATAGTGCCGACTAGCAAAAAATTTGAATTGTAAGAGAACCTCAATAAATTAATTCATAGGGAAATTTTTCAAAATGTTAGACAAGAATTTCAAGACAGACTTGACTTTTGTTTAGCACACGATGGACAACATTTTGAGCAATTGCTGTAATTTTTTTTTTATTTTTACCTTCTTTTAAATACCTAACAATAAACTGATAACATTATTGATACAAATTATGTAATGTTTTTTTGTCCTAGCAGTGGACACATGGTGTATCGCCCATTCAAATTTTCATGTTACGGGGTGGGGGTGAAGGGGATCTCTCTATTTTTCTCAAAAATTATTGTGCGAGAGTAAAGTAAGGGTAGGAAAAAACAGCCTGTATTTCTGTTCAGGGGGGTAGTAAAAAAATTAAACTTAGTGAATTACCTTTTCCCTGATGCGCCACACATGGTATGTTCCCTATTTAAAATTTAAAGTTGAGGGGCGTGGGGTGAAGGGGGTTGACGTTAGAGTGATGTTTGTTATCAAAAATTTTGTCCCCCTCAAATCAAAAATCGACGTGTCTCGCCATTTTTGCTAAAAATTATTGGGTAAGCCTAAATCGGGGGAGGAAACTTTAAAAAAAAAACACCCTGTATAATACATATTTTCACTTACCGTTGGTATTTGGACGTCGCTGCAAACTAAATTAATTCTTGATCCTACTGGTCCCGTAGCCACCCATATACAATCTGTATAAGCAGTATAATTACTAGGATAGTTAAGATTGTATATATAATATGGCGTATTTAGGGCTGCATTTTGTGAGTAATAACAACCAGCTGGGTAAACACACTCTGAATGCGATATCAATAAAACCAAAATACCCAAAAGTACTGACAATAACTTATCTGAAAGTATAAGAAAGAAATAAAATTAATTATGTCGACCAATCATTTAATTATAACTACTTTAATATTCCTTTTTGAAACGATATAAGAAAAGTTTTTTTATGAAGTGTGGATTTAAATGATAACAATATTATACGGATTAAAAACACATGTTTTTAGTAATTCACTTTAATATTAAACACAAGAACTGTACGCACCACAAAATTTATGTTGACATTTTCGTCTTTTAAATAACATATACGTAATCAAAATAACATTTTTCATGGTTTTAATAGGTGTAATAAAACTGCACAAAATAATTTTGCTTTTTTTTAGTATTCTATGAATGGGAGTACCAGAAATAATGAATGTACAGACCCCAAAATCAATAAAGTTTCTCTCCTAGACACGAAAAGACGATTGACGAAATAATCTTCCGTGTTGGTTTATACAGGAAGAAGAAAAAATTATTCTCTACCTGTCGGTCATCTTGTCTCAGCATCCGAAAAGTTGAGTTATTGAGTACCGAAAAAAAAAAATCGAAATCCTAAAAAACCAAAAATATTGAAAAAACAAAACTTATTGGAAAACGATTATAAATATCGGAAAAGAGATCAAAAACAATTGGAACAAAAATCGAAAAAAATCGGTTTGGCTTTTTTTAAATGTTTGTACTAGTTCAAATACAATTTTCAGGAAAGAAAAACTGGTAAAATTGACAGTCGAATTGGAAAACTGAAAATGCTTTTTTCTATGGATTTTTTGTATAAACTAAAAACCTTAATGTACGATTAAAACAATGTCTATATTCATTTTATTATAGGTATATTATTCATCTTTATCCTTATTTGCTATTTTGGTATTATTCCATCTTCCTTCTTTATATGGTTTATTATATTTCAGGTTTCATTATGAAAATCATGATATTTTTGTATTGGAAATTATGTGAAATTTAATACTTAAAACAAAATTATATTGTTTAAGATTTTCGAGTGATAATCCTACTGTTATTAAACTCTCAAAGCAACCTTTTATCAGATTAAATGAAGCTAGTTAAGACGCTTCTAATCTAATAATATATAACAATTATGATGGGATTTTTTTTATGATCGGTTTATGGCTGGATTATTTATTGATATTGTTTGTACTTCTAAACTAAAAATTTGTAAATTGAAGATTAAATCATAAAAATAATATAAGTTTTAAACAAAAAGTAAAATGATCAAATGCCAAATAATATTTAGAGATGGAAAAATTGGTTAGTTACAAAGAGTCCCAGATGATAAATGTGCAGAGTGTCACTAGGAAGGAAAAAGAATAACAAGGATATGCATAAAATAAGCGGCACACGTAAATAATGTGAATCTTTCGTCCCCGTCTTTATTAGTAGTATGTAAGACCTCTCACCATAGTAGAAACACAAACTACCTCTTTTATCCAGAAACAAGTAGTTCAAATACCAAGAATTGTATAATCCAACCGAATGTTAACAGAAATAACGCCATCTACGGCGGTTCGTTGCAAATTCCTCTTTCTGTTTACTTATTTTTTATACAGAATTTACGATTTATTCGTATTAGAGATGCTGCTACCTTTCAATGGTGACATGTAATACCCCAACGGCTTAGTAGATTTTGATCTCGTGGCTGTTGGATATCAATGCAGCACAGAACGAACCGCCGTAGATGGCGTTATTTCCGTTAAATCTCTGTAAGATTGACAGACATATAATTACAAATTTTATATCAGGATCTACTGGGTAATTATTGGTATCGTAAGAACTCAGTATTGTTCTTAATTTTCCTTTTAAGGTTAACCTATTGGACAGTTCGTTATGCATACAATTTATTTAAAAATAAATGCAAATGGTCTAGCATTTATCTGGTATAACAATGTGCAAAAATTGAGTTATCGAGAATATTTACAAAAGCAGCTTCTATATATTGATATGGTTTTTTTAATTATATGTAGTTTTAGTTCTGTTTTATATGTTTTGTAGTTGATGGGAGATTGAAAGGTTGGAAATGATTGTCAAATGTAAGTATGACAGTGGAAAAAAGGTTAGGATATGAACTTTAAGGTGCGCATGGATGTGTTTAAGATTTGTTAAGTGTGTTTTGTGTCGAATGATTATTTTTTAATTTTATAATGAGTTCTTTTATAATACTGATACAATTGTGGTACAAATTTAAGAAAAATCTTAGTATTTGAAATACATCAAATTAAATTAAAAAAAATGTAGTGGGAGAAAAAAACAAAAGTTTAAAAAAAAAGAAAAAAATGGAAAACAAGATAGGTGGTTGTCAACAATTTTTTAAAGATTGTCATTGATTTTTTAAAGATTGTCATTATATTATAATTTGTTAACATGTATATGGAATGGATTTAGAGGAGATAGAATTATATACAAAGTTAAAACATTTATACTTTAATTTATCAAAATAAGTATTTAAACAATAATTAAAAAGTATAAAAATATATGCAGAACTGTTTCGGATTATGGAGAGAATATAGATGGAATAGTATCAGAGGACATTTGGATTAAGAACATAATATAAAGTTTTAAAAGAAGAAGAAATCAATTTGTGTCGGAGTATTAAGAAGAAAAAGTAGAAAAGATATGGAATCATAAAAAAAGAAGAGGCGAAGAAATAATTTTATTAGGCGCTCAAAATTATATATTTTTTTTTGTAATGTTTATTTTTTTTTGAAAGGAACCCAACCAAAAGATAAGAGTTTCATCATAAAGAACAAGATATTCCAATATAATATATTGTAATTAAATACTTTGTATGAGTTTTTTTTAAAATCGTCAAAATTTTTGATAGCATAAATAATTTTTAAAGTTTTTGAATTTTATCGTTAAAAAAAGTTTGATTTTAAATAATTTATTGATAATAATTGGTATATAAGTCGTTCTTTTACAACAAATTTACCTTCATTTAAAAGGTGTTAAAACATACTATAGTTATGAATTTTCCTAAAATTTTTGAAAAACATTTGTGTATTTGATATAAGGAAGAGACAAAAATTGTGAGAATCAAAAACAAATCATTATTGTAGTCTCTCCCTTCCCCACCTCTACGATTTTTTTTCTAAAATTTTGAAAAAATTCTCAGTTTTAGAAAATTTTATTCCCTTTCAAACCACGTAAAACTTGTTTTGATATAGCTTATAGCATTATTATTACACGAGGTGGAAGTAATGAAAGCATAAATATAATTTTTTCTCACCCACATAACAAGAAAACTATATAATATTTTAAAACGAATTTAACGTCATTTCAAAGATGTTGAAACATACTATGGATTTGAATTTTTATATTTTTTTTAAAAAACATTTGTATGTTAGAGAAAAGGAAGAGACAAAAATTGTGAAAATCAAAAACAAATCAATATTGTAGTCTCTCCCTTCCCCCACCACCACAAATTTTTTTTCTAAAATTTTGAAAAAATTTTTAGTTATGGCAAATTTTATTCCCTTTCAAACCACGTAAAATTTGTTTTGATATATTGTACAATTTTTATTACGAGGGGTGGAAGTTATGAAACCATAAATATAAGTTTTTCTCACTCACATAATAAGAAAACTATATGATATTTTAAAACAAATTTAACGTCCTTTAAAAGGTGTTAAAACATACTATAGATATGAATTTTTCTAAAATTTTTGAAAAACATTTGTATATTTGAGAAAAGGTAGAGACAAAAATTGTGAAAATCACAAACAAATCATTATTGTAGTCTCTCCCTTCCCCCACCTCCACAATTTTTTTTCTAAAATTTTGAAAAAATTTTCAGTTATAGAAAATTTTATTCCCTTTCAAACCACGTAAAATTTGTTTGGATATATTGTACAATTTTTATTACGAGGGGGGGAAGTTATGAAAGTATAAATTTAAATTTTTCTCACCCACATAACCAGAAAAATATATGATATTTTAAAACAAATTTAACGTCATTTCAAAGATGTTAAAACAAATTATGGATATGAATTTTTCTACATTTTTTAAAAAACATTTGTATGTTTGGGAAAAGAAAGAGACAAAAATTGTGAAAATCAAAAACAAATCATTATTATAGTCTCTCCCTTCCCCCACCTCTACAATTTTTTTTCTAACATTTTCAAAAATTCCCAATTATAGAACATTTTATTCCCTTTCACACCACTTAAAATTTGTTTTCATATATCTTATTTTTTTTTTATTACGAGGGGTGGAAGTTATGAAAGCATAAATATAATTTTTTCTCGCCCACATAACAAGAAAATTATTTAATATTTTAAAACAAATTTAACGTCATTTAAAAGGCGTTAAAACATACTATGGATATGAATTTTTCTAAAATTTTTGAAAAACATTTGTATATTTGAGAAAAGGAAGAGACAAAAAATGTGAAAATCAAAAACAAACCATTATTGTAGTCTCTCCCGTTTCCCACCTCCACAATTTTTTTTCTAAAATTTTGAAAAAATGTACACGTATAGCAAATTTTATTCCCTTTTAAACCAGTTAAAATTTGTTTTGATATATCTTATAGTTTTTTATATGAGGGCGGAAGTTATGAAAGTATAAATTTAAGTTTTTCTCACCCACATAACAAGAAAAATATTTAATATTTTAAAACGAATTTAACGTCATTTAAATGTTGTTAAAACTTACTATAGATATGAATTTTTCTAATTTTTTAAAAAAACATTTGTATGTTTGAGAAAAGGAAGAAACAAAAATTGTGAAAATTAAAGACAAATCATTATTTTAGTCTCTCCCTTCCCCCACCTCCACAATTTTTCTTCTAAAATTTTGAAAAAATTTACACGTGTAGCAAATTTTATTCCCTTTCAAACCACTTAAAATTTGTTTTGGTATATGTTACAGATTTTTTTTACGAGGGGTGGAAGTAATGAAAGCATAAATATAATTTTTTCTCATCTACATAACAAGAAAACTATATAATATTTTAAAACGAATTTAATGCCTTTGAAAAGGAGTTAGGTTAGGTAAGGTTTTTCTAAAATTTTTGAAAAACATTTGTATGTGTGAGAAAAGGAAGAGGCAAAATTGTGAAAATCAAAAACAAATCATTATTGTAGTCTCTCCCTTACCCCATCACCACAATTTTCTTTCTAAAATTTTGAAAAAAATTTCAGTTGTAGAAAATTTTATTCCATTTCAATCCACGTAAAATTTGTTTTAATATATTGTACAATTATTATTACGAATGGTGGAAGTAATGAAAGCATAAATATAATTTTTTCTCAACCACATAATAAGAAAACCCACATAATAAGAAAACATACTATAGATATGAATTTTTCTAAAATTTTTGAAAAACATTTGTATATTTGAGAAAAGGAAGAGACAAAAATTGTGAAAATCAAAAATAAATCATTATTGTAGTCTCTCCCTTCCCCCACCTCCACAATTTTTTCTCTAAAATTTTGAAAAAAAATGCATTTGCAGCAAATTTTGTTCCCTTTCAAACCACTTAAAATCTATTTTGATATATCTTATAGTTTTTTTTACGAGGGGTGGAAGTTATGAAAGTATAAATTTAAGTTTTTCTCACCCACATAACAAGAAAACTATATAATATCTTAAAACAAATTTAACGTCGTTTAAAAGGTGTTAAAACATACTATAAATATGAATTTTTCTAAAATTTTGAAAAACATTTGTGTATTTGAGATAAGGAAGAGGCAAAAATTGTGAAAATCAAAAACAAATCATTATTTTAGTCTCTTCCTTCCCCCACCAGCACAATTTTTGTCTAAAATTTTGAAAAAATTTACACGTATAGCAAATTTTATTCCCTTTTAAACTACTTAAAATTTGTTTTGATATATCTTATAGTTTTTTTTACGAGGGGTAGAAGTTATGAAAGTATAAATTTAATTTTTTCTCACATACATAACAAGAAAACTATGTAATATTTTAAAACGAATTTAACGTCGTTTAAAAGGTGTTAAAACATACTATAGATATGAATTTTTCTAAAATTTTTGAAAAATATTTGTGTATTTGAGATAAGGAAGAGACAAAAATTGTGAAAATCAAAAACACATCATTATTATAGTCTCTCCCTTCCACCACCTCCACAATTTTTGTTCTAAAATTTTGAAAAAATTTACACGTGTAGCAAATTGTATTCCCTTTCAAACCACTTAAAATTTGTTTGATATATCTTATGTTTTTTTACGAGGGGTGAAAGTTATGAAGGTATAAATTTAATTTTTTCTCACCCACATAACAAGAAAACTATATAATATCTTAAAACAAATTTAACGTCGTTTAAAAGGTGTTAAAACATACTATAAATATGAATTTTTCTAAAATTTTGAAAAACATTTGTGTATTTGAGATAAGGAAGAGGCAAAAATTGTGAAAATCAAAAACAAATCATTATTTTAGTCTCTTCCTTCCCCCACCAGCACAATTTTTGTCTAAAATTTTGAAAAAATTTACACGTATAGCAAATTTTATTCCCTTTTAAACTACTTAAAATTTGTTTTGATATATCTTATAGTTTTTTTACGAGGGGTAGAAGTTATGAAAGTATAAATTTAATTTTTTCTCACATACATAACAAGAAAACTATGTAATATTTTAAAACGAATTTAACTTTGTTTAAAAGGTGTTAAAACATACTATAGATATGAATTTTTCTAAAATTTTTGAAAAATATTTGTGTATTTGAGATAAGGAAGAGACAAAAATTGTGAAAATCAAAAACACATCATTATTATAGTCTCTCCCTTCCACCACCTCCACAATTTTTGTTCTAAAATTTTGAAAAAATTTACACGTGTAGCAAATTGTATTCCCTTTCAAACCACTTAAAATTTGTTTGATATATCTTATGTTTTTTTACGAGGGGTGAAAGTTATGAAGGTATAAATTTAATTTTTTCTCACCCACATAACAAGAAAACTATATAATATCTTAAAACAAATTTAACGTCGTTTAAAAGGTATTAAAACGTACTATGGATATGAATTTTTCTAAAATTTTTAAAAAACTTTTTATTTTGAGTTGATTAAATTTCTTCCGTAATACTAGCAAAATATTTTCCAAAAATATTTGCTATGTCATTAGGGGCAGTATTAACTTTATTTATTATATTAGAGCCGCCATCAAAATATTGCACATATTTAAGTTTCAAAAAGCATGAGTGGTCTAGTGACCAATAGAGAAGCGATAAGAGCTGTTTTTCTAGGTGGAGTTGGGAGACAAATACTTACGTTTGTGCGCATGCATTGTTAATATTAGATTAGGTTTTTTCTGATTATTTATAATAAAAATAAAAAAAAACAAACTACTATCGGAATCTAATCTAATCATTAATAAAAAATTGTATTTATTTTTGCACTTATTTCCCCCAAAAAAAAATTGTCTCCAAATTGCGAGCATTTACCCCCCAATATCTCCTCCTGCTTTTCTAGTAGAAGCTGAATTTTTTTTCAATATTGGTAGCTTGACAAGGGCGATTTTATTTGGCTGGCCCTAAAATAATTTCAGTGACGCGATAGATTCAGTATTCACTCTGTATTTTTATTTTATATTAAAACCAACTAATAATTTTTATATAAAAATTTGTCTTACCCATATTTTGTAAAGATAATAACAAATAATATTTAACGCTTTCGAACGTTGGCAGTTACAACTTGATAAGGTAAAAAAAAAATTGTCGCCAATTATATTTGACGAAAATTTCATATTTTTTCTTATCGATTCATGGAAGGGTAATATACATTTATGTATAAAGAATTTTTATCTATGTTCGAAAATAATTTGTTTATTAGTTTTACCACAATTAAAATTTATAACAATGTCTATATAATTGTTGTATTATCCTTAAAATAAATATTGCGGGACATTGACTTTCATATAGATTTTTTAGCAATTATTATAGATTAAAAGCTGTCCCATTTGGAAGATAAGAAATGGTATCTTAAAATTTATTGCTATTTAAAAAATAATTAATAATTCGTTTTAACTTATTCAAGAAAATTAGTTAACGACCGACCGACCGAATCAATGCACAGAAAAATCTACTTAACCCAGAGGCTTGAAATTTTGAAAATAACATAGAGACCCAGTAAAAAAAGTTTTCGAATTATTGGTTTTAAGGGGTAGGAAAGGGCGAAAAATGGTGGTTTACATAAAATAAATATAAGGGAAAAAACAGGAAAAAAATTTGCAAAATAGGGAAATCAGGGAAAAATGAGGAAAATACGGCAAAATAGGGAAAAATAAATACAAAAGAGGACAAATATTGAAAAATAATGAACAACAGGAAAAACAGAATAAAATATGAAAAATAGAGAAAACTAGGAAAAATAGAAAAAATAAGAAAAATGGAAAAAATGGTTAAAAACAACGAAAAATAGAGAAAAATTGAGGATAGGGAAAAAATAAATAAAAACAGTGGACAATAGTGAAAAATTGGGAAAAATGAAAAAATAGGTCAAAATAAGGAAGAATAAGTACAAAAAGGACAAATATTGAAAAATAATGGAAAACAGGAAAAGCAGAAAAAAATAGGAAAAGTAGAGAAATCTAGAAAAAATATAAAAAATAAGAAAAATAGAAAAAAATAGGGAAAAATAAATAAAAACAGGGGAAAATGGTGGAAAATTGGGGAAAAACGAAAAAATAGAGCAAAAGTGAAAAATAGGGAAATTAGAGAATAATAGGTGAAACTAAGGAAAAATGGGGAAAATAGTAGAAAATAGAATTATAATAGGGAAAAAATGGAAAAATAATGAAAAAAACTGGAAAAATGGTAAAAACCAGGAAAAATATGAAGAAATATAAGAAAAATGTGTTAAACAGGGAAATAGAAAAAAATGGGCATTTTAGTTAAAAATGGAGAAAAAGTAAGGGAAACACTAGAAAAAAATACGCAAAAATTGGGAAAAATAGGACAAAATAAGTACAAATAAGAACAAAGAGGAAAAAAAGTGAAAAATTATGAAAAAATGCAAAAATAGGGCTTAATATAGAAAAAAAGGGAAAATTCCGAAAAATTGGGCAAAATAGTGCGAAATAGAGAAAAATTTGGCAAACTTAGAAAAATATAAATAAAACAGGAATACATATGGGAAAAAATAGTGAAAAATAAGGGAAATTAATGAAAAATAAGGAAAAAGGAAAAATAGATAATGAGAGGAGCAAATATGGACAAATACGGAATAGGAGGAAAAAATAATGAAAAACATGAAAAGTAGAAAGAAATAGAAAAAATAGGGAATTTAGAGAATAATTAAGAAAAATATGAAACACCAGGAAAAATAAATAAATATTAAGAAAATTGTAAAAAATAGGAAAACAGAGAAAAATAAGTACAAATAACGAAAATAGGAAAAAAATATAAAAAAAATAGGGCACAGTGAAAAATAGAACATAAAACAATAGTTGTATAGACAAAGGAGGAAAAGTGGGAAAAAAAATAATTGTAAAAAAAGGGGGGAAAACAGGGGCAAAAAATAAGTTTGATAAAGGAGGGAAAATGGAACCAAAAATAATAATCGCAAAAAAAGGAGAGAAAAATTGGGACAACAAAAAATAATTGTAAAAAAGACAGGAAAATGAGGCAAAAAAAGCTTTAAAATTTAAAAAAAAACCGTGCGAAATAGGGAAAAAACGGAAATTAGAGAAAAATAGGGAAACACGGGGAAAAATAGGAAAAATAGAGATAAATAGGAAAGCTCGGTCGTCCAGGTAATAATCTTAAAGCGACTCCATAGCAAAGCACGGGTATTTGGCTAGTAGTGGGATTTCAAAAATGAAGTAAAAAGTACAGGTCCGTATTAAAAAAGCAGTTATAAGAAATTCTTTAAACGCAAAACGACGTTTTAAAGCAACTTAATAATGTTTTGTATATCTAAAATAAATCTATTTAGCGAATGAAATTAAACTCGTTAATTTCGGTTGTTCCCAAAGAACCCCGCACAAACCTTATGGGAATGGGTCAAACTGGCTGAAATTTGAATATGTTATTTGTTTCGATATCCTGAACAAAAGTCTCAATGGGCACAAAGTTCAATTTTGCTTATTTTGGCTCCTACGGAGCTCCAAAGCTCCACGGATTTACCCTTATTTACTACTTAAAAGGGTAATCTCTTCGGCAGTTTAGTATTTGTTTTGTTGCTGAGTTCAAAACTGATGTTAAAAAGATAATATTGAAATTTGACAGCTGTAAACTAACTGTCAAACAACATGTGAACATCAAAATTGATAAAATCCACATGTAAATGTATGTTTTTGTCATTGCCGAGTTCAAAACTGATGTCAAAAAATCGATGTTGACAGTTTACAGCTGTCAGATAACGGTCAAACAAGCAATAATCAAAATTGATAAAATCCACATGTAAATATATGTTTTTGAAGTTGCTGAGTTCAAAACTGATGTTAAAAATCTATATTGACCGTTGACAGCTGTCAAATAACATGTAACACTCGAAATTGATAAAATTGACATGTAAGCATATGTCTTTAAGGTTGCCTAATTCTAATCTGATGCAAAAAAGAGGATATTGACAGTTGAGTACTATCGTTAATTAAATATTTGACTGTACATGATAATGTGTCAAGATAGATTATTGCTTGTTGTTTGACAGCTATTTGACAGCTGTCAACTGTCAATATTATTATATTGGCATTGGATTTGAATGCAGCGACCTTGAAAACATAAGAGGCTACAAAATGAGCAAAATTGAGCTTTGTGCCCAGTGAGATTTTTGTTCAGGATGCCAAAACGAACAACATATCTAAATTTCAGCCAATTTGACCGGGACCCAATTCCCATGAGGTTTGTACGGGGTTCTTTATCGGAAGTCGGATCTGATATTTTTACTGAAAAAAGCAAAAAAATTGTATTGAAAATACGTATTTATTTTCCTATTTGTATCTGTAGTGACATCCCAATATCTTTCAATTAAATTTTGTCACCTTGTATATCTTGGGAATATGTAGCAAGTAAGTGAAAAATTATTGATTAGGAAAAAAATAATTAAAGTTTTCTAGACACAAACTTGAAAAAAGCAACAATGCATTTTACCGTACACGAATTAAAAAAAGCAATAATGCATTTTTCTACATCAGAATTTATAAATAAACAATTAAAATTTAGAAAAAGCAACAATGCATTTTGCCATACATGAATTATGAGAAATTAAGCAAAACTGCATTTTTCAACACTCGAATTAAAAACTAATAATTAATTTTTTTACACACGAATTTCAAAAAAGTAACAATGCATTTTACCATATACGAATTAAGAAAAGCAATAATGCATTTTTCTACATCAGAATTTACAAATAAACAATTAAAATTTGGAAAAAGCAACAATGCATTTTGCCATACATGAATTAAGAAAAGCAATAATGCATTTTTCTACATCAGAATTTACAAATAAACAATTAAAATTTGGAAAAAGCAACAATGCATTTTGCCATACATGAATTAAGAGAAATTAAGCAAAACTGCATTTTTCAACACTCGAATTAAAAACTAATAATTAATTTTTTCACACACAAATTTGAAAAAAGTAACAATGCATTTTACTATATACGAATTAAGAAAAGCAATAATGCATTTTTCTACATCAGAATTTATAAATAAACAATTAAAATTTGAAAAAAGCAACAATGTATTTTATGCCATACATTTTTCAATACTAGAATTTAAAAATAAGAGCCAGCGTAATTAACCTGTGTATTTTAATTTATTTTATTAAAAGAAGTCTTGAATCTAAATCTAACCTGTGTATTTTAAATTATTTTATTTAAAAAAATCTTGACTATCTAAATCTAGCCTGTGTATTTAAAAAAAAAGTAGTAACTTCCATTTATTTCGTAAAAAAATAAATAAAAAAAGATACTCTCAGACGGATTGTAAAATAAAATGAAACACATAATTTTTTATATAGTTTTTTTTAATTTTATTTAAATAAATAATAATAATAATAATTATACTTATTTTATACAATACTTTGCATCTGAAAAAGAAAAATATATTAATAAATTAATTTACTCAAGTCAAAAAATTTCCGTTTAAATATTCAATAACTTAAACTTATAATAAATGTTAAGGCTAAAACAATACAAATTAAAATTAACAAAGAAATTTTGTGTATTGGATGAATTGTTTACCCAAAAAACAATTTATAGTAAGAAACTGTAAGATGTAAACAACTATTTCCATAATTTTCAGTGATCTAACAGCCAAAAATTATAGTCGACATAAAAAAACTTGCGAAGGACCACGCAATTTTAATATAACTGAAGATACAACTGATTTTAATTCTGAAGAGCTTTTACGAGCTCATTTAATCAACAATGATACCGAATTCTCTTTCATTCTAACTTAGTTTATCGGCATTGGATATGTTTATGGTAATCATTGCGCCATCTACAAAGGCGTTGATTAGTTTAATTGTAATATATAAAGCATTCTAACTAATCAAACGCGATTGATTCAGCAAATGATCCTGAAATAACATCCTTGTATGAAGGACTACAATTAAGGAAAATCTTCGTACAGTCCTTAAAAAAAAATCTAAAACATTCTTTTAAAATTATTAAAAATCTTAGTAAAATGAATAAGAAATCCTTTAATGATTCTTGATAAATCATCCAACAGTTTTGAAGAGTCTAAAAAAATTCGTAAAAAGCATCCTTGAAAAACAGTTGAACAATTTTAAGAAAATCCTTGAACAGATCTTAAAAAATTCTTAAATATTATTTTTGAAAAATTCGAAAAATTATTAAGAACAGTCCTGGAACAATCCTTGAAAAATCCGTAAAGAATCGTTGAAAAATACTTGAAAAATCCTAAAATCATCCTTGTACGAAGGACCACAATTCAATGAAACCTTTGTACAGTCCTTAAAAAAAATCCTAATACATCCATTTAAAATTATTAAAACCAGTTTTGAGGAGTTCTAGAAAAATCCGTAAAATGAATCCCATAAAAATACTTGATAAATCCCAATACATCCTTAAAAAAATGTCTGTTAAATTATTTAGTATTAGTTATTTTGGCTTGAAAAATAGTAATGAGAAAACTAATTAGAATTAAATTTTCTGGTATATTCTTGAACATGCAAATACCTTGACAATTTTACTAGTGATATGAAAATTGTTTACTAAAAAAATGATAATAAAAAAGTTCCAAACAAATGATTATAAATACCGAATATATTCAAGGTACTTGGATTATTTTAGTAGGACAAATGAAATCTGACGTAAAATAAAATTGACCCAGATTTATTTACGTCTCGACAGTTGACAAAATTATTACTTTAATTAAAGTGTGTTTAAGGGCAAAAATTTCATAAACAATTGCAAAAGTTATAAACAAATAAGATTCCAAAAAATTTGTATTGTTTTTTGCATGTATTTAAAAAAATGAAAAGCGTTATTAAAGAGGAAGAAATAAAAGGTTTGTGCGATCAAGTGACCCCCTGGAGTTATTTACGCGTTATTTTCGCTCTATAAGAGTTTCAATAGGTCTCTTCCAACACGGTGTTTTGAACTGGATGAGTTTGCGCAGTATGAACGTCGCATTTTAATCTCGATTAATTTTAATATATTTTTAAATATGTTGCCTTTTGGAAACAGTGGAACATGTTTGGTTTAAGTTTGAAACACAGAACATTCATCCAGTTCAAAACACCGTGTTGGAACAGACCTAGTATATCTCTTTCTCTCCCTCCCTTTTTTCTACTTTTTTCTATTTT
The DNA here is from genome assembly GCA_963243735.1 of Neocrepidodera transversa. Lineage (NCBI taxonomy): Eukaryota > Metazoa > Arthropoda > Insecta > Coleoptera > Chrysomelidae > Neocrepidodera > Neocrepidodera transversa. The sequence goes on from OY725350.1 coordinate 19,935,471, forward strand.
CTCTATTTTTTTCTATTATTCGCTATTTGTCCGTATATTTCGTATATCTCCCTATTTTTGCCCCTTTTCTCTATTTTTTATTATTATCCCCTATTTTTCCCTATTTGTCCCTGTTTGTATCTATTTTTCACTATTTCTCCCTATTTTCCGATTATTCCCTATTCTTCCTATCATTCCCTATTTGTTCCTATTTTGTCTATATTTCCCAATTTTTACCTATATTTCCCTTGTTTCCCTATATTTGCCGGTTTCCTCTATTTCTATTTGAATATATGTTGCTTAATTTTCTGTGTTCTTCGCAATATGTTTAGATTTTTTCTTATTTTTCAATATATTTTCCTAGTTCTTCCAATTTTTCATTATTTTTCTTTAATTTTGTACTATTTTACCTATTTCCCACGTTTTTTTCTTTTTTTCCCATTTGTTACAAATGTTTTCTTATTTTTCATATTTTTTCCTGTTTTACTTTATTTTTCCCTGTTTTTTCCGTTTTTCTCCAATTTTTTCCATTTTCCATTATTTTTTCCCGTTTTTTCCTATTTTTGACAATTTTTTCTTTGTATATTTCACTATTTTTCTGCAGTTTTCCATATTTTTTCTTTTTTACTTTCCCGGACCTATCAAAGGGAAAGTAAGGTGAACGAGCAAAAAAAATCGAGATATCGATGGAAATATCCATTTTGAGATCCCCCAAGAAGATTGAAACCATTTCCATCGTATGGTCTGTCTGTGTGTCTGTGTGTCTGTGTGTCTGTGTGTCTGTGTGTCTGTGTGTCTGTGCGTCTGTGCGTCTGTGTGTCTGTGTGTCTGTGTGTGTCTGTGTGTAATCTTCCACGATAACTGCCGAACCGTTTAACCAATCAAGCTGAAATTTGGTATAAAGAATCGGTGTGTGCCTCGAATGCGACCATTGGTTTTTGGCTTAAATTGGTACAGTACAAAGTCCTCAAGACCGACATTTATTGAATACACATCTAAGAATTTTTTACTTTTTTTAAATTTTAAGGACAAGCAATACACTTTAGTGCAAAATGTTATTATATAAAGTTTTAGAGCATAAAATTCCATACATCTTTTGTCTAAAGCTTTTTCTAGAATTTCCAATAGTTGCGCCACTAGAGGACTCGTAAAAAATGTGCATGTAGGTTTTCTCTAGTTTTTCTTGATTTTGAGGACAAACAATGCATTTTAGTGCAAAATTTTCTGGTGCAAAGTTGTAGAGAATCAAATTTTCTTTAACTTTTGTGTTTAACTTTCTATCGAATTCCTTATAGTTTCGCCGCTAGATGGCGATAAAAATACACATTTAGGATTTTCCATTTTTTTTAAATTGGAGGTAAGTTATGCTCTTTGGTGCAAAATGTTTTAGTGCAAAGTTGTAAAGCATAAAATTCCCTACAACTATTGTATGAAAATTTTTCCCGAATTCCCAAAAGTTCTCACACATGATTTTAGGAGATCGTAATTGTAGCGTGTGATATACAAGGTGCGCATGCGCAGCTTATGTTATTATCAACAATGAAATATCAATTCGGTAGACGTATTCACCATCGGCTCGCTATTTTTAAGGTGTACTGGGGTGATACAGCCGAATTTCTTTCTCCTGGTTTTCATTATTTTTTCAGTATTTCCTTTATTTTTCCCAATTTTCTTTATTTTTTCTTTTTTCCATATTTGTTCCTATTTTGCATTATTTTACCTATTTCACTTTATTTTTCCCTATTTTACTTTATGCAAAACACGCTTTTCTACACATATTTATATACGCAAAGCAGACATTTTCTTAATTTCTTTAATATCCGTTAGAAAAGTAATAATTTAGAGTGCGAAAAGTACACGCTATGGCACTTTTTCCCATGGAAATGTCAAAGACAGCTATGACCTGGTCAACTTTTTTTGACAAATTACTGTTTTTCTTTCATTAATAAATGTGGTTGTAAAAAAAATATTGTGTACAACTTGTATTTTGCCATTATAAAATTGCAATAATTTCGTTGAACGCGTCAGCGTCGTAATCAGTCTATTCAATTTGCGATTTTACTGACTGTGCAAAAAATAACCATAGTAATATAGGACCTTTTGGGCTACACAGAACAACCTTTTAAATAATAAAATATTGTAGTTCATTAAACTAGTTGTAATTTAAACAATATAAATGTTAAGACGTGATGTTATTATTTCATGCGGTAACGTGATATCGCAAGGTAACGATCGACGGTTCAAGTAATGTTTATTGTTGGATTTAGATATATAGGTTGTTGTCTCTTCGAGACGGGCTCATTATTCATTACAATTAATGGCTCATTACATTCAATTAAGAATACCGAGTTTGTGCCGCTAGTATTACAGGGCTGGCATGAGAACTCAAAAGATATATTAATTATATTATAGTAAAACATTAACCAGTGAATAAAAAATTAGTTGTTGATAACCCGAAGAAACCCTTGAGATACGTTACAGTAATCGAAAGTAGCTATTTACATTTTATATTAATAATCATTAAGAACGAATAGTTACTTTTTATCTTTATTTTTCGTTACGTTACAATTTCTGATTTTTAAATCCTACTGCCAATCCACGTTAAGGAACTTAGGTCCAAAAAAAGTTTTATAAGTTGAGCGATCGAATCTAACACTTTGGCACATGTATCCGGGGAATAATAATAATAATAATATTAAAAATCATACCACTAGTCTTAGAAACAATCCACGACAAATATGACGTTACTCTTGTATGAACTCCAGGTCTGTTAGTAGCACAGGCGTATCCATAAGATACTACGCCTATTTGATGGAGTCTATCTGCCATAGGATCCTTCCAAAGTAATGGACCTAAAAGTTTACTATACTAAAGAAAAAAAATGGCATTCATCATTCATCAGGTATTTGTATTGACAATTTAATTCATGTATAAAAAATCCGATAATCCGCGTGATTTTGTCATTATGAGAGCGAAAAAAGTTTGCCCTAACTTTTCCAGCGACAATAACGGAACCTAACCTATGAAAGCATGACAACCAGCATTTTTGATGACGTTATGTCAATTTTTCTCAAACTTGTCAGAAAAGTTTTCATTTTCCGACTCAAGCTATTTTTAATAATTGTGTTTTTAAAAATTGTACTTTTCCGTTAAATTAAATAAACTAATTTACATCTTATTTTTTAATCTATTGATTTACATATTCATTAAATTGTCTTACAGAATTACAATCTAGCTTTTTTTTGAGTCGAAATAAACTTGACATTTATAATTTGAATTTTGTTGCCATTAGGTAATTCAACTTAAAAAACTGCCAGAAAAAATTACTCGTCCTACGGACTCGCAATTTTTTCAGAGGCAGTTTTTTTTGTTAAATTGCCAGGCAACAAAATTCTTATTAATACACGTCACGTTTACTTCGATAATTATAATAATTATAAGTGAAAAATGAACTTGTGTTATAGCTTATATAAATTTGCCGGTCAAATTTAATTACGAAAAAATGTATTACCTCCGGAATCACTTTGACAGGCATCTTTTCCAGGCATGAAAGTACAAATTTGTGTACTTGTAATCGTATTAGATGGAAGCCTCTCTTGACAATACTGATTACTAACAACATCCACACTAACTTTTTGTAATGTATCCGATAGTGGTCCAGAAAAAAATAATTGACCCCAACCTAAAAAATAATATTTTTATACAATATTTACTCATTTTCTGCTTTAAGGGACTTACCTAGTATAGTTGTGTTTACTCCGGTAAAATCAAAAGTAGAAAATCGAAACGGCAGACAAATTGGATTTACTCTTAAAGAAAATATTATTTTTCTATCTGTTTTCACGATGGCAATATCATTGGTTTGTTGTGTTGCATCAAATTTAGGATGGACAGAAAATGTTATAGCTTTGTATAACATAGCAGCTGAAGTATCGGCTCCTGAAAAAAAAAATATTTCAGGAATGTTATAAGAATGTAAGAAGGAAAACAAAATGTAAAAGAAGAATCATGTGTAGGAGGAAATATAAATTCATACAATAATAATAATCAAGAATGTAAATGAAAAATTATAAAAATTGGACTACAGTTTCACAAATTTAATTATTGAAATAAAGAAAAATATTTAAGAAAAAAGAAATAATGAAGAAATACAGAAAAAATTAAAAAAAAATAATTCATCATAAAATATCTAATGTATACTCTACCTTCCCTCACCTCCACAATTTTTTTTATAAAATTTTGAAAAAATTCAAAATTATAGAAAATTTTATACCCTTTCAAACCACGTAAAATCTGTTTTGATATATCTTATATTTTTTCTATTACAAGGGGTGGAAGTTATGAAAGTATAAATTTAATTTTTTTTCACACACATAACAAGAAAACTATATAATATTTTAAAACAAATTAAACGTCATTTAAAAGTTGTTAAAACATACTTTAGAATTTTTCTAAAATTTTTAAAAATTATTTGTATATTTAAGAAAGAGATAAAAATTGTGAAAATCAAAAACAAATCATTATTGTAGTCTCTCCCTTCCCCCACTTCCACAATTTTTTTTCTAAAATTTTGAAAAAATTGACAATTTTAGCAAATTATATTGCTTTTCAAACCAGCTAAAATTTGTTTTGATATATCTTATAATTTTTTTATTACCAGGGATGGAATTTATGAAAGTATAAATTTATTTTTTCCCACCCCCATAACAAGAAAATTATTTAATATTTTAAAACAAATTTATTATCATTTAAAAGGTGTTAAAACATCTATAGATATGAATTTTTCTAAAATTTTTGAAAAACATTTGTATATTTGAGAAAAGGAAGAAACAAAAATTGTGAGAATCAAAAACAAATCAATATTGTAGTCTCTCCCTTCCCTCACCACCACAATTTTTTTTCTAAAATTTTTAAAAAATTCATAATTATAGAAAATTTTATACCCTTTCAAACCACGTAGAATCTGTTTTGATATCTTATAGATTTTTTATTACGAGGGGTGAAAATTATGAAAGTATAAATTTAATTTTTTCTCGCCCACATAACAAAAAAACTATATAATATTTTAAAACGAATTTTTGAAAAACTCTTCCTTCCCCCCCTCCATAATTTTTTTTCTAAAATTTTGAAAAAACTCAAAATTGTAGCAAATTGTATTCTCTTTTAAACCACCTAAAATTTGTTTTGATATGTCTTACAGATTTTTTATTACGAATGGAGGAAGTTATGAAAGTATAAATTTAATTTTTTCTCACCCACATAACAAGAAAACTATAAAATATTTCAAAACGAATTTAATGTCATTTAAAAGGTGTTAAAACATACTATGGATATGAATTTTTCTAAAGTTTTTAAAATACATTTGTATGTTTGAGAAAAGGAAGAAACAATTTTTGGGAAAATCAGAAACAAATCATTATTGTAGTCTCTCCCTTTCCCCACCTCCACAATTTTTTTTCTAAAATTTTGAAAAAATTCACAATTATAGCAAACTTTATTTTCTTTCTAAATACATTAAATTTGTTTTGATACCTTTAATATTTTTCTCGTTAAGATTATTTAAAGAAAAGTATAAATTTGTTATAATATTGTTAAAATACCAAATTAAAATAATATATTGATTTGGACCACCCGATATTTCAGATGTCCTATCTATCAATCTCAATCCGGGTTGGGTTCAATACACTATAAATTTTACAAAATTTAGAAAAAAAAATAAGAGAAATTAAATTTAAGTTTTATTTGAATAATATTCCAAATAAATTTAAAATAGAGAGAGAAAATAGTTATGAATGTTTAAAGTTGAATTTTGAGTGTTAAATGTTAGGAATGTTAAATTTTGAATTTTTATGATTGTTAAAATTTGAATTTTGAATAATAAAGTTACGATGTTATATGTTAATGGTTATTCTTTGAATTTTAAAGGAAAATCAACAATTTATGAGAGTAGGATGTGAGAAATTTGAAAATTGTATTGTATTCATAATATATTTGTATTATATATGAATACAAAATTTGGGGGATTTGATATGAAAATTTAAAATATGATGCCAGGTCATTTCAGATGTCATATCTAAGAAGATCAATCCTGGTTGATTTAGTATCTGGAAATAATTAAAAAAAAAATAATCAAGTGTGATAGAGAGAATTTTGGGAATTTGTCAATTATGGGTAATCAAAATAAAAAAAAAATAATTTAAAATTGTCAAAGATAAAAATTTTGTAAATAAATATTGGTTTATAAAAAAAATATTATAAGAAAAATAGAAATAAAATAGTTGATTATCAAGGTGAGAATATTTTATTATATCAAAATGAGAAATTAAATTAGACAAAGGATAAAAATAAAATATTATAATACAAGAGTAATAAGAGAAGGTGAAACCGAGAAGTTAGAGCAAGGTGAAGAACGATTAGATAAGACGGTAGACAGAAAGAAACAGGGACGGACAATATTAAGAAAATAGAAAAAGACTAGAAGGTGAAACAAAACAGACTGAGATAGGAACGATAGAAGAAACATAAACAGAAGAGCAAGACTGAAGAAAGTGAAGAGATAAGACATATTAACATGAACCCAACCCGGATTGAGATTTTTAGATAGGACATCTGAAGTATACCTGGTGGTCCGTATCAATATATACATAATTAGCATACCACTGGAAATATTCCAATCTCCAACTAAAATCCCCATGGTTTCTAATGGTATCACTCCCATACAATGAGCAGCAGTCAAAACATATCTATCGGTTATAATATTCGCTCCACAAATTATCTCAGGACTTGGGGCGCTGATTAAGCCTGCCATAGAAGGATACTCGTTGATTTTCGTTGCAGTACCACCAACAACTCTAGTCTAAAAATAAAATAAATCAGCAAGTGAAAAATGTAAAAGGCCATATACAGAAAAAAAAGAAGAACTTCAACAAAAAAATAATATATTATTAACTTACTCCTAGTTTTAATCCACATTCGCATGTTGTAGTGCTTTGAGGCACCTCTGTATTTTCCTCATAATCAAAACTTTCAATAGATGTTAAAGTACAAATAAATCTACCTCCAATAGAAGCAAAAGTTGAATAGAGTTCTAAAAATCAAAATACACGATTTACATAATTATAAAGTAAAAAAAAAACATTTTTTTAAATACCTATCGCCATTTTATTTTGTATTGACGACAACGAAACTGTTCCTCGTCCACAATAATTTTGAGAATCTTCTAAATTCCTGTTTCCACTTAAAGAAATTCTTAGTTTGTCTCCTCTACAATTCAAAGTCTACAAGAAATAAAATATAAATATAAAATATACAATCGTTTCCCAAACAATCTTTCCCGATTGTATTTTTTGGGCATTTTTTTTTAATACATAAAAATACTGTCTGATTTGTATTGTATTGGTGAGTATATGAGTGAAAAAAATAAGATTTTGCAGGAAGGATTCTCTGAGAAGGATTGTCCGGAAAGAATTATCAGGGAAGTATTGTTCAGGAAGGATTGTCCGGAAAAGATTATCAGAGAAATTTTATTTGGGAAGCATTGTCTGGGAAGGATTATCTGGGAAGGATTTTCCGGACAAGATTATCAGGGAAGCATTGTATGGGAAAGATTATCTGGAAAGGATTGTCCGGAAATGATTATAACTGAAGGATTATTTGGGAAGCATTGTCCGGGAAGGATTATCTGGGAGGGATTATCCGGAAAAGATTATCAGGGAAGGATTAATTGGGAAGCATTCTCTGGGAAGGATTATCCGGAAAGGATTATCAGGGAAGGATTATTTGGGAAGCATTGTCCGGGAAGGATTATCTGGGAGGGATTATCCGGAAAGGATTATCAGGGAAGGATTATTTGGAAAGCATTGCCCGGGAAAGATTATCTGGGAGGGATTATCCGGAAAGGATTATCAGAGAAGGATTATTTGGGAAGCATTCTCTGGGAAGGCTTATCCGGGAAGGATTGTCCGGGAAGAATTATCAGGGAAGGATTATTTGGGAAGCATTGTCTGGGATGGATTATCTTTGAGGGATTGTCCGGAAAGGATTATGAGGGAAGGATTATTTGGGAAGCATTGTCTGGGACGGATTATCTAGGAGGGATTGTCCGGAAAGGATTATCAGGGAAAGATTATTTGGGAAGCATTGTCCGGGAAGGATTATCTGGGAGGGATTATCCGGAAAGGATTATCAGGGAAGGATTATTTGGAAAGCATTGCCCGGGAAAGATTATCTGGGAGGGATTATCCGGAAAGGATTATCAGAGAAGGATTATTTTTGAAGCATTGTCTGGGTAGGATTATCTGGGAGGGATTGTCCGGGAAGAATTATCAGGGAAGGATTATTTGGGAAGCATTGTCTGGGACGGATTATCTGGGAGGGATTGTCCCGAAAGGATTATTAGGGAAGGAATATTTAGAAAGCATTGTCCGGGAAGGATTATCTGGGAGGGATTATCCGGAAAGGATTATCAGAGAAGGATTATTTTTGAAGCATTGTCTGGGTAGGATTATCTGGGAGGGATTGTCCGGAAAGAATTATCAGGGAAGGATTATTTGGGAAGCATTGTCTGGGAGGGATTGTCCGGAAAGGATTATTAGGGAAGGAATATTTAGAAAGCATTGTCCGGGAAGGATTATCTGGGAGGGATTATCCGGAAAGGATTATCAGAGAAGGATTATTTTCCAAGCATTCTCTGGGTAGGATTGTCTGGGAGGGATTGTCCGGAAAGGATTATCAGGGAAGGATTATTTGGGAAGCATTGTCTGGAACGGATAATCTTTGAGGGATTGTCCGGAAAGGATTATCAGGGAAGGATTATTTGGGAAGCATTGTCTGGGACGGATTATCTTTGAGGGATTGTCCGGAAGGGATTATCAGGGAAGGATTATTTGGGAAGCATTGTCTGGGACGGATTATCTAGGAGGGATTGTCCGGAAACGATTATCAGGGAAAGATTATTTGGAAAGCATTGTCCGGGAAGGATTATCTGGGAGGGATTATCCGGAAAGGATTATCAGAGAAGGATTATTTTCGAAGCATTGTCTGGGTAGGATTATCTGGGAGGGATTGTCCAGAAAGGATTATCAGAGAAGGATTATTTGGAAAGCATTGTCCGGGAAGGATTATCTGGGAGGGATTATCCGGAAAGGATTATCAGAGAAGGATTATTTTTGAAGCATTGTCTGGGTAGGATTATCTGGGAGGGATTGTCCAGAAAGGATTATCAGGGAAGGATTATTTGGGAAGCATTCTCTGGGAAGGCTTATCCGGGAAGGATTGTCCGGGAAGAATTATCAGGGAAGGATTATTTGGGAAGCATTGTCTGGGATGGATTATCTTTGAGGGATTGTCCGGAAAGGATTATGAGGGAAGGATTATTTGGGAAGCATTGTCTGGGACGGATTATCTAGGAGGGATTGTCTGGAAAGGATTATCAGGGAAAGATTATTTGGGAAGCATTGTCCGGGAAGGATTATCTGGGAGGGATTATCCGGAAAGGATTATCAGGGAAGGATTATTTGGAAAGCATTGTCCGGGAAAGATTATCTGGGATTGATTATCCGGAAAGGATTATCAGAGAAGGATTATTTTTGAAGCATTGTCTGGGTAGGATTATCTGGGAGGGATTGTCCGGGAAGAATTATCAGGGAAGGATTATTTGGGAAGCATTGTCTGGGGCGGATTATCTGGGAGGGATTATCCGGAAAGGATTATCAGGGAAGGATTATTTTTGAAGCATTGTCTGGGTAGGATTATCTGGGAGGGATTGTCCGGGAAGAATTATCAGGGAAGGATTATTTGGGAAGCATTGTCTGGGGCGGATTATCTGGGAGGGATTGTCCGGAAAGGATTATAAGGGAAGGATTATTTGGGAAGCATTATCTGGGAAGGATTATCTGGGAAGGTTTGTCCAAAAAGGATTATTAATTTATTTATTTATGAATAGAAACAAACAGGCATAAGCCTAATTACATGTTTCTTGATATATATAGAAAATACAAATTACCTATTAAAACTATATATATATATGTAAATAAGTATAAGTACACATGTAGAGAAAAAAAAGAAAAAACAAAATATTTGAATTACCTAAACTTTTTATACCAGGAGTTCCGAACCAAAATTGAATATCTTAAATTGTGCGTATGATATTATGAGTATTTGAATAATTGTCTTAATCGAAACCTGTAACCTTCAGGTGATGCACCGAACATATCACTATCTATATTTATGGAGTATTTGTTATATAAATGGCACATCCTTGCAATAGGCCCATCGTTAACTGATGTGCATAGAAACAAATCGCGCCGACGCATCCCTGCAATTGGTACACTTAGATTTATCTGTTCCAATAAATATTCGCAGTCTATTAAACCATTTATTAATTTACTAAGAAATGTGAGATTGGCCATGTAACGTCTAAATTCTAATTTCTCGATTTTAAAATCAGTTCTTAATGGTGCATAAGATTCGAGGGGAGGTGTTGAATGATATTTTTTGTAGTATAAATATTTAATAAATTTGTTCTGTACTGTCTCCAATATTTGAACATAATTTGAACATAACAGTTTTATTGTAAATATATCTGTAAATTCATGGGTACACCGTTTTAAAAAACCTAATAGTTTATTAGCTTCCTTGGATATATTAAATATGTGATTGGTAAATTTGAAATCTGTTTGGAAATGAATTCCTAAATCACATATTTCAGTAACTGTTTCTAATATGGAACCTTGCATTGTGTAAACAAAGTTCAGATAATTTTTTGTTTTACTAAATGTAATGATTTTGCATTTAGAAGTATTGAAAAATAACTTATTTTTAATTGACCATTCACAAATAGGATCTAAATCGTTTTGAAGTTCTAAGAAATCATTAATATTGTTTATACCCTTATATACTTTAAAATCATCTGCATATAAACTTCGCTCTGATTTAACATATGTAGGAAGGTCATTAACAAATATTAAAAAAAGTAAAGGCCCTAAGTTGGATCCCTGGGGTACCCCAAAACCCGCTAGTATTGTATAAGATTTCTCCCCCCCAAATGTTACATACTGAGGCATCAATTTTAGATATGATATAAAAAAATTTATTAAATGGTTGGTAAGTCCATAATGCTTCAACTTCGCCAGCAAAATATCATGGTTTACTTTATCAAAGGCTTTTTTAAAGTCAGTGTAAATGCAGTCAACTTGCGTTCGACTGTTTAAGATACCTATTGTTTTATTTGTGAAAGTTAGTAGATTCGTTTCTATTGATTTTTTTCGGCAAAAGCCGTGTTGGTAAGGTGAGATATATTTTTGAAGGTGAAGAGCGGAGGTACAAATTTCAGAAACTCTCGCACCGATTTGGCGATTGTATCCCACGTTAATTTTACTTCGAGCGAGAGCTGACGTAGATAACTACAACATATACAGCCAATATGCAACCGATGAGATTTAGAGTGAATGTTTGAATATTACAGTAACGTACCTACTCAATCTGTGTGGCGATATTATGTAGACAAATTGCAAAAACCCAAAATCGGAGTATAACTTTATAAGACATTAATATTATTGTCCATTACGAATTTATACATAATAAATCAAAATTTACGACATTCTCAATTGGTCGAGACAAAAAAATTAGGTTAAATTTTGTTTTTTTTTTTACGTTATGACCGTGCCATTTGGCTTCTATAATAAATAGAAACATCGTTTCTGTTTTATCTGAAAGCTCTGTTTTTTGTCTCTGTAATAGCAATTCAACATTGTTAATTTTTTTTTCTCAAAAAATTTAAAAGAACCAAAAAACTTGAGATGTACACAATTTAGTTCAATTTTTCAATTGTACGTACAATCTCCCTTATTTGATATATTAACCTACACTTTGTTTTACACCAAAAACTGCAGAATTTAATTGTCTTAATTTTGTGTGGATTACATACGGAAATCCGAAATACAGTTTTTGAGATTCAGCCATTTATACAGTTGCGCGCTTGATTTACGCAGAATGTTATTATTGCTAACTTTAGCCTAACTTTTTTGTCTCAGACATTTTATCGGATATTAGAAGATTGTTAATGGCAATATTTCATTCTAAATGCAGACTAATGTACGCGGTCAAAAAATTTTTAACGCGATTTTTCTATTAATTATGCACTAATTAACAAATTTTTCCTATACTTGAACTTGGACATTGTAAGTGCGACAATTGTTAAATAACAAATCTGAGATTTTTTCCTTTTTTGCACCTATTTTTGAAAGGTCTCAGAAAAGATTCCCGTTGGAAAAATTAAAAAATTGTTATTTTTCACTTCGTTATTTACTTGGGTTAAAAATTAAAAAGCTTGATTAATCATTGAAAAATTTTTTTTTTTCATATTACTATTGATCTGTTTTTTTATGATCAGAAACATAATCTTTGATGCAAATTTTGATTTTTTCAAAAAAAATCGTTCCTTCAAAAATTTTTTTAGTCCTTAAAAACATATTTGTTAATTAACAATTTTATTCTACCATATAAATAAATTATTTTTCTCAAAAAATAACACATGGTTGTTTTTGTTTCATTACCTATGTAGAAATAAAAATATATAGAAAAAATTTAATTATTTAAAACAAATTGTTTATTAAATAAACATTGAAAATATAAATAAAAACAATTTTTTTGTAGTTATCAAAGGGCAAGATAAATTATGATTAAAAAAAGTGATTCCTTAATAGTAATTACAGGGGGTAGAAAAAAATTTTTAATTAAAAAATACGTTTTTAAGCAACAAAAAATTTTTTCTAGGAACGATTTTTTTTAATTCATACTTTGCATTAAAGATTATGTTTCAAACAAAAATTTAAATTATCTTATAACAATTTTGTAAACAATGGGAAATAAATTTTTTTTAAATCATTTTCATGTGACTTCTGATCATAAATTTCACTTTCCGAACACACCTAGTTAAGTAATTAGTTTTTCTGCAACATCAAAATACAATAATAAAGTTAGTTTAAAAAAATTTAAAAAGTAAAATTTTTGTCAAAATTTTTTTTAACTTTCTATAATTTTGGCTATAACTTCTACAATATTATTTTAAAATTATAAAATATTTCACACATAATGTACTTTTTCGAATGTATTGTTAATTTTTTTCATTTGTTGTATCATTTTCGATTTAACAAAAGGACAAAAAAATTAAAAAAATTGGATAACAATTACAATTTTAAATTCGAAGAAACTAAAATATATTCTTAATTTAGAGCTTTGTATTACCTTTCGAATGGTACAAATACTATTTTAATAACTTTAATATTTTTAAAGTTATTCAATTTCTCTTTAAATTTATATTAAAATTCAAAAGTTTTTCGAAAGTTTTTTACGAATTCTGAAATTTTGAAAAAAATCAATATTATCGAATTTTTACTACAAATTTAATGGCGTTTTTTTTCCAAACTTTTAATATTTAATATTAACCTTAAAAAATAAAACCTTTTTTGAATAATTTTAAAATCAATAAATAATTAATATCCCATTGAATTTTATTCAAATTGGGTAACAGACCTTTTTTAGGGTTTTGGATCAAAATATATTAATAAAGTTAATTTAAAAAAGTTAAAAAAATCTTTTTTTACATTTTTGATCATAACTTTTACAAATATTATTTTAAAATTATGAAATAATTTACACATATAGTACTTTTCGATTCTTTTTAGATGTACTATTTACTTTTTCATTTATTTTATACTTTTTGATAACACAAAATTACAAAAAATTTAAAAAAATTCTTTATTTTGGCTATAATAATTACAATTCTAAATTCGAAGATAGTAAAATACATTGTGAATTTAGAATATTTTAAAAATTCATCATTTTTTTTAATAAAATTTTGAAAAAAATCGCAATTATAAAGTTTTTTAATACAAATTTAATCGTATCTTTTTTAAAATTTGTAATATTAAAATTTATCTAAACCAATTAATTTAATAAGATAAAAAATATTTAGAATTAAAATAAAAAATATCGGCTAAACCATGCGGAATTCCAAAACAAGGCGAGAACAAATTTTGTAGGAAATTTTGAATTCTACAATTTTGATTTCCTATAAGTTTTCAAAAAAAAAATCCGCTTGCCCACATTGTATATAACATACTGCTACAATTATGATCTCTTAAAATAATGTGTGAAATCTATACCCAGGTATCAAAAAATATTGGCAAAACATTGTTTTACAATATTTTTTTGGGTTGAAAATATTATCTGAATATTGAATTTTAATATTGGCTAGAAGTCGAAGTGTTAACATTTTGTAAAATTGGCCAAATATTGATTTAAAATAACTCCAAATATTGAAATTCAATGTGGGGGAGATATTGAATTTCAATATTAATTTTCCATATTGGGGAACTATTTATTTACCACAACAATATTATGGGTATCAAAAAATGATATTGATTTTTTACAGTAAATTGGTCTACATATTGGCAGAATATTGGCAAAATATATCTTACATATAAGTAAAATATTGATTATGCACATCTTGATATTGAAAATTACCATTACATTTATATTAAAAAAACATATCATTACCATATTTAATAGTAATGTTGGTCCAATATTGAAAAAATATATCATTACCATATTTAATAGTAACGTTGGTCCAATATTGAATTTCGTATTAAGTATCTTGCCAGTGATTTATTTCTTCACAATCTTTATAAAAAAAACATATGTAAGCTGAAAACACTTCACTTTAATAACAAATACGAAGAGAGGTCCAATCTCTAATGGACAAATATAAAAAAAGGTATCTGATACTTAGTACCAACAGTTATTTATACAATTAACGTACAGTGCTAACGCCATCTATGGGTAATATTTTTCAATATATTATAAATATTTAACATAAATTTCCTACCAATATTGTTTTATTATCTAAGCATTACATTTTGGTCTAATATCATTAGTATATTGAAAATATTTTTCCAATGTTGATTTTATGTGTAAATTCAATATATTATAAATATTGAATAGAAATGTACAACCAATATTATTTTATTATGTAATAATCGTATTATTTTCCAATATCATTAATAGATTGAAAATATTTGTCCAATATCGATGTTATACGGAAATTCAATATGTTATAAATGTTGAATATCAATATCTGACCAATATTCTTTAATTATTTGGGTATTATATTTTAGTAAAATATCATTAGTATATTGAAAATATTTTCCCAATATCAAATTTATATATTTTTTTAATATACTATAAATATGTTTAAACAATTTTTTACTTATATTGGTTTCAGATGGAAAATATTTGCCCTATATTAAAATTTTGAGCCAATATTTTGCCAATGCCTGACCAAGATTCATTGATACCTGGATTAGGAATTATGGAAAAATTATGATAAAAAACTTGTAAAGAATTTTATGCCCTACAACTTTGCACTGAAACATTTTGCACTAAAGTGCATAATTTATCTTCAAATTTAAAAAAAAAAGGTGAAAATCCTAAATGTGTATCTTTTCGCCTTCTAGCGGCGAAACTATGAGGAATTCGAAAAAAAGTTAAATACAAAAGTTAAAGAAAATTTGATGCTTTACAACTTTGCACCAGAACATTTTGCACTAAAATACATTGCTTGTACTCAAAATCAAGAAAAACCGGGGGAAACCTACATGCAAATTTTTTACGCGACCTCTAGTGACGCAACTACTGGAAATTATGGAAAAAGTTTAAGACAAAAGTTGTAGAGAATTTTATGCTCTAAAACTTTGTACTACAACATTTTGTACTAAAGTGTACTGTTTGTCCTTAAAATTTAAAAAATCTATTTTATGCACTTATGAAACAGAGAAAATACAAATATTTAATATCTTTTGTGTACATAAATTTGGGAGTTCCATTAAATGTTACAATATAATATTAGTAATTTTTTTTATTTATTTTCTTCCGTCATTTATTTATTCATGTTTATATTTCTTATGCAAGCTACCAAAGGAGTTAAAAAGATCCAAAATAATATGTAAACAAAAAGCCACTTCGTTTAAAATCTAATCTGATTTATTATGTTTATATTAATAACAAGATAAGCTCCATTAGAAAACTATAATGGGCACAAATTGGTCCTGAGTCCGTACAAACTGTTTATTTTAAACGACGTCGACGGCTATATTGTGCGAGGAAGAAAGCAAATCTCATCGGATAGCTGTTAGCGCTTCAAAAACACCAATTTTATAATCAAAATCCTGAAAAATCTACTGAATATTTTTGAATCAAATTTTTTTTAAATGATTTCTTAACCTGTTCTTAAGCTCGGAAAGTCCCTGAGATTGTATAAAAATATTCTGTTGGGTGTTTTTTACGAACTATCAATTTTCATTAATTTTCATATGCTAATATTTTCAAAAACTAAATATTTTCAGGATTCTTAATAACTTTCCTGCATCCGTAGTGACCTAAATTTTAACTGACCGTTTGAATTATTCAAAAATATTGTCCCGTTTTTCTGGGATTTTGTTTCTACGATTACATTGGAAAGGCATATGCTACAGAAAGTGTACCTCCGCTCTGAAACGTCATTTTTTCATAGATAATGAATTCAAATAATTTGGCTGCACAATTTAAAATAGCTATTGGTCGATAATTTTCAATTATATTTTTACCATTATTTTTGTAAATTGGAGTTAATCTGGTTAGTTTGAATTCGCTAGGAAATGTTGCTGTTTTTAGTGACTTGTTAAATATTACCAAGAGTGGGTACATTAAAAAATCTTTACACGCCTTAAAAACATAGCATGGAATGTTATCAGGACCCGCTGTCTTTTTCGGTTTTAACTTATGAAAAGCAGCGTCTAAATCCGACACAGTTACGTTAGTAAAATGTATACTTTGGAAAATAATTTCGTTCCAAGTATTTACTAGATTATCTATATCTTTTACGTCATAAGTTGAATCATTATCGTAGACTGAGCTAAAATAATCAGCAAACTCCCCAGAGATGATTTTTTTATCCTACACTTCTCTATTATTAATGATAAAATTGGAAGAGTTATCTTTTTCAAGTCTTCTATCTCTAATATAAGTCCAGAAAAGTGCGGGATCCTGTTTGACATTATTTTGCATATTTGCAATATAGAGACTATGGGCTGACTTTATTGTAACTTTTAGATCGGCTCTAATTATCAGGGAAGGATTATCAGGGAAGGATTATTTGGGAAGCATTTTCTGGGAATGATTATCTGGGAGGGATTGTTCGTAATGAATTGTCCGGAGAGAATTATTTGGGAAGCATTGTCCGGGAAAATTATGCGGGAACGATTGTCCGAAAAGGATTGTTCGGGAAGGATTCTTAGGGAAGGATTATGCGGAAACGATTATCCGAGATAAATTATTTGGGAAGGATTGTCAAGTATTCATACATTTAAATTATTATACGTAAAATTTAAGTAAAAAAAACTTACACTTGGAAGATCGATTTCCTCGCATGAAATGATAATATTAGTCCCTGGTGGACTAACGCCGTACCAAAAACAATTCGTTGACGGTTGATATTTCCCAGGATATCCCGGATTATAAATGTAATATTTTTGTCCAACTATAAAATTTTGCATGTAGTCGCAATCTGGAGGAGAAATTTGCTTCGAAAAAGGTAACATGACTACAGCGACAAAGAGGAAATAATATTTAGGGAAAGTACCTGAAAAGCATTAATTTGATTAAAATTAAAAGAAAATTTTATCATAATACACTTAAAATATGACACTTTGTATAAATTAAATAAATAATATTTGAAATTGGCTTACCCATTATTTTATATAAATTTGAAGTTCATTAAATGATTTTCTTTTACCTCTAGAACCTAGAATATAACAATGAATATGCTTATTAGTATTTTTTTTTATCGGTTATTGATGGGGTATAGGTATATTTTTTATCTGTTTGTTTAATAAAATCATTGCAAGGAAGTAATATTCATGAAAATTCGCTGAAATTAAAAAATATATATTTATGTATCACTTATGACATACCTAAAATGGGTTATTGTGATATTTAATCTAACCCATGATATGTTAAAATGAAAAGAAAATGTCTTGTTGTTTGGTACTACTATTTATTTTTATGTATTATTTTTAAATAATTTTTTTTTATTATAAATAAAACATAAAAAAAATTTCACTCACATGGGATTTAATTTTATTTAATTATTATAGTTATTTTTTTTTATTTTACATTTATAAGTTTTTAATTTTGATTTTAATAATTATCAACCATGAATATTTTTTATACTACATGTTAAATTTTGATACTATAATTCTCGTCATTTAGGTTTATATGAAAAAAAAATCCAAAAATACAAAAATTTCAAATTGTCCCATTACTGTTTGTATAAAAACCTGCCACTATATTTAACTACTCATTTGAAAATTCCTTTCTTTTTCCTTCTATCACTCAGTCTATCCACATCCTATATACACCTCTTTATACCATATGCCGTACCATACAACACCATGTATGAATAGTATTTCTTTCTTCACTGACGCTGCTCAGAGCAAGTGACCATCACACTATAAACCGAAGGTGGCGTCCGAGACAATTCGATACCTAGACGAATACTAGTTAAACTATTTCCAATATGAAAACTAGGTTTAGGTCTGTAATTTTCTTTTGAATTATCCTGAATTGCAATACTTTCCAATTCTGTTGGCTCGTTATTATAGCAAACTAGTCTTTGGATATTTCAATTATTAATCTTAGATTGTTGGTGGAACAGTTCTTTTATTTCAGGTAGCAACTTTATAAGTAGTGATTAGTCTCATTTTACAGGATTTTTGGGTTACATTACTATCTTTTTTCTTTAATGTTCCAGCACATTGTATTTTTGTGGTTTTTTTCATGTGTGTCCCAAAGAATTTTTGCTATAAAAAGCGAGTTCTAGATATTTAATTTCTGGTTTAAACACTTGAAGTTTTTCTTCCTCGTAAAGACTATTAAGGTTCGTTTTGGTAAGGATACTAGTTCCAGCGATTGGTATTTTTTTAACTTTGTCGCAGATGATATTTTGGAAATTGACATAGGTCATTATGAGTTTATCATTAGCCTATTTTTCCCAAGATATACTGTGTTTAATGACTTTAAATTCCCGCCATAGGGAACTATTTAACAACGTCGCATGTCTAGCTTTTTTTAGTTCTATGCTTAGAACAGTTTGGCAACGCTGTAGATGTCAGAGAGTGCTGCGCCACTCTGAATCATTCGAGAAGGAAACAGCCAAGCGTTGGCAGTCATCATTTTTACTCATTTTCAATTGTGTTTGCTGTTTGTATGTTTAGTTATATTATAATAAAAATATAACAAGTGAAGATTATCGAAGGTGTGCATTATTCAACCCTCAACCAGAATAAAAATAATTCCAACCCACATTTGGTTAACATACTGAGCTCAGCCAGATTCTAGATATTTAATTTCTGGTTTTCACACTTGAGGTTTTTCTTCCTCGTAAAGACTATTTAGGTGGGTTTTGGTAAGGATAATATTTTTCCCAAGATTATATATTATTGTGATACGAAGTGGTCCAGTGCTAGAGTGTATGCTTTACACATAAAACTTCCTGGTTCGAATCCCGAGGAATTTTTTATTTTTATTTTTTTAATACACAGGTAGATTTAGATAGTCAAGACTTCTTTTAATACAATAAATATTTTTTCTTTCGTCAATGAAACACTTAAACCTGGCAACAGCGGTGGGCACTCGAGTTGCAATTGGGATCTAGACGCTAGTAGATATACTGAGCTCAGTTGGGTTCTTAAAGGAGTTTTTCATTAGGTTCTACATACATGGAAGTCGTTCTGTCAACAGCTTTATTGTCTAATGCTCATATGATGGCTTCATGTGAAGTATGGTCAGAAGCTTCTTTTACATCTATAAATATTAGTAATTCCTGGATTCCATCAGTAGTATCGGTGCAGACTGCTGATATGCATACTGATTGGGCTCCAGAATCAATGTTCTCATAAAATTATATACAATTTTTTATTCTCTTTAAAATAAATTGCTAATTGCTTTTAAGGATTTATGTGCATTTGGACTGAAGGTTACTCTGGCCCTTTTTTAAACTTCTAGTACGTGTCTCAATCCTAAACTGCTCTGAATACTGAGGATAATATGGATCAGAATTTCCAACTGACTTTATTGCTACATATGTGTCAAATTAGCCTCGACAAATAGAGTTTTCTAAAAAAAGAACTCTTATAAAAAGGTTTTATCCGTCCGCCCATCTGTCTGTTAGCCTGATTCAACTCTTGAACTGCAATCGATTCGGCATCGTTAAAAACCCCAAAAATGACAGTAATATTTGATCTATTTTTACTTTCCCGCTATTGTAGTATATAAGGTATATTCCTATATAGAAATTTATTTTCGTAACTTTAAATTTTCGAAAACTCAAACTTACTGCAAAAATATTGCCGTCTTTCACTTGTATATTTTATGCATTAAATTAAATCCATTATAGTTCTGTGTCTTTTTTTAAAATTTTAAATTTAAAATTTTTATACAGGGTGTCCCTCAAATAGTATGAAAAATTAAAGGAGTAATAGTACTCCTAAAATTAATAAAAAAAGTTCCTCTAAGCATAGGTTGTTAAATGAACATTAAGGGAGTTAGAGGCTTTAAAAGAGTAAATTTTGAATTATAAGTTTAAAAAACAAGAAAAAATTTCGATTTACATGATTAGTTTAACACGTCACAATTTTCATAAAATTGTATTAACCTGTGTGCAACCAAAATAATTTATCCGTAAATGCGTTGTAAAAAAAACCATAAAAAAGTTCGCTATAAATTAACCCTCTACCCTTGCAAAAACTACCCTTTCTGATTATAAAAATAATTTTTCGATATCACCGTTGGATTTACGGTTATATTTTATGTCTCCTAGTTTTTTTTTCGAAATTTTATCTTCTTTTTAAACTTATAATTAAAAAAAAAAAAATTTAAATTTACTCTTTTAAAGCCCCTAACTCCCTTAACATGCATTTAACGATCTACGCTTACAGGAACGTTTTCTATTAATTTTATTAGTACTATCACCACTTGAATATTTTTACACTATTTGAGTATTTCATACCAAAAAATTGTTTAGTCGTTAACCTAATTCTAACCCCATATAATTGATTAAATCTTTTATAGGTAAAAGGATAACAGTAGAAACGTCTTAAGCGTGTGGAACTCCTTAGTTACAACACCTTTGTTTATTCAATATCTAACAGGTTATATTTGCTCTAAATTCATAAATGCAGATAGTAACTTTATTTTTAGCACGGTTTTCGTGAAAATCAGGGCCCGTTGTAGGGACGGGAAGCCGGAAAATATCTAAAAGACAAAATATTGATAAAATGGACATCCAATTAATTGATAATTATGCTATTTATTTTCTAATATTCAATTTGGAACCAGCTGAACCAAAACTTGTCACTAATCTACATACCAAGTATGAAAACCACCAAAATACTCCCTCTGTTGCGTATTGACGCACTTATTTTTAATATTTAATACTTGATATTTAATTTAATTCTTAAAGTTGGAATTCTACTTTTTGTACCTTTTTTTTGGTGAAGACCATGAGTATCGTTTTGTATCGGAACACGATAAGACGCATGTTCGTCCACGATTACCTATTTCTGTTAAAAAACACGCTGCGGTGTTATATGTTAAAGCCGAGATATTTTGGTGTTATTCATATCCAGACCAAAAGTTTAGTGGGGTTCGTTGGCTTTAGTAATAACTTTTTTGAAAAGCACATGTCCACAATAATACAAAATTTAAAATACAGTCCATTTATCCTTCTCTCTAATTGAAATATTAATTAAAATAAGGGAAACTAAAACATTGGATAAATAATTTCAAAAGTCAAAATTATTGAATGTTGCAAAAAAAATTAAACAAAAGGGCACTAGATCGGATGAGAGCGATGACGGTTAGACGGAAATAACATGTTTCTTTAACAATTTGGAGAAATATAAGATGAAACATATTCTTGAACAACAAAGTATTTACAATGTATAGACCAGACTAGTCCCAGAAGAAAAAAATCGCGTTGGAGCTGTTACAACATGGGAAAGAGATATGGATCTTTTATTCCTCCTCTTTTCATTTTTCCTCCACGTCACTTATCACAGCTGTAAACAAATATAAAATCAGGAGCTGCCATAACGTTTGGACAAACGAAAATATATTTAAACTTGATGAGGAGCGTACTAATGTGTAAAGTAAAGACAATTTAGTAAACGAATAATAAAAACTCTAAGTCGTAAGATGGTGCAAAGAAAATGGTTTAATGATTAATATTGGGAAAACACAACTCATATATTTCCACTCCAATAATGTCCTTAATAATTCCTATTCTTTAACTGCAAATATTGAAAAGATTCAAATTTCATCAACAGCAACTACAAAGTTTTTGGGATTATACATTGATTGTAATCTCCGTTGGACAGATCATATAACTTCAGTAAATAAAAAATTAAACCAATCGTTCTATGCAATATCCAGGTTAAGAAACAACATGCCAACCAATTCACTTTTAAATGTATATTACAGTCTTGTTTACAGCCACCTAAGTTATAATATAATTTTATGGGGAAACTCAACAGAGAATAATAAAGTATTTGTTACGCAGAAAAAGATTTTAAGAAAAATATTTTTTATGGATTTCAGGGAAAGCTGTAAACCAATTTTCATAAAGAACAAAATCATGTCTTTTCATTGCATATATATCTATCACTGCCTTCTTTATGTAAAACAACATATTGACTCATATGAGCTAAATTCAATAAATCACACTTATTCGACAAGAAACTCGAATAATATTAGAATTCCTCTACATAAAACCACAAAAATTCAACATAGCTTTAGATACATGAGCCTAAAACTCTATAATCGCTTACCAATAGATATCAAAAACTTAAGTTCCTTTACTGTATTTAAAAAAACCATAAAAGATTTAATGATACGTAAATGTTACTACTCAGTGCAGGAGTTTTTAGATGAATTTGAATAGATGCCTTTCAGTATCCACCTTTTGATTTTCAATTTATTTTTTTTTCTCTTCTTTTTCTATTTTGTTTGTAATGCAATCCATATTGGAAATTTTTAGTATGTGCATATATTGTATTTTCTGTATTTTATGTATTTTTGTATTTTCGGTATTATTTGTATTTTTTGTATTTTATGCAACTTATGTACTTTTAATTAGGTTAGTCTTTGTTTCTTTTTATCCATTTATAACGCATTTTATGACCTGTCCTATACATTATAAAATGTCAAAAAGGATTAATAAAGATTATTATTATTATTATTATTATTATTATAACATGTTTCGGCCACAAAGATGGCCATCATCAGAAAATGAGAATAATGTGGATCAGAATTTCCAACTGACTTTATTGCTACATATGTGTCAAATTAGCCTCGACAAAATTTCTTACTTTTAGAGTTGTCAAAGAAAAAAGACGATTTTGTCCGTCCATCTGCCTGTCTGTCTGTTAGCCTGATTCAACTCGAAAACGGTGAGAGATAGACACAAGCGGACAACAGGTAATCGATTCAGCTTCGTTAAAAACCCCAAAAATGACATTATTCTTTGATCTATTTTTACTTTCCCGCTACCATATATATTGTAGTATATAAGATATATTTCCATGTAGAAATTTATTTACAGTGTGACTTGTTTAATTTTTATACCAATTTTTAATATCATGTTCTTCGTTTTTTTGCGACAGTTAATAGTGAATGACAATTGACAGAAGACAAATTGATGATGATGGCCATCATTGTGGCCGAAACATGTTTTTTATTTGTTGATTAATTTACCACATTTGAGCTATGGATAATCTTGCGTTTTTGAAATAATTTAGTAGACCTGATTGAAAACTAATCGAAACCTGATCAAAATCTGACCTCATTTCCTCTTTCGATCCGCTTTTGATCGAGTTTCGATCCACTTTGATCAGGTCTCGATCCGCTTCTCAGAATTAATCGCAATTTTGCCAGAACGGACCCTGGCGTTTTCTTATGGGATTTAACATGGAGAATGCGGAGGAACTCTTGCTGATCATTTACTAATGACGATATGGAATGATTAGGCCCGATGAGAGGGTGTTGAATGAGGTACAAAATATCGGGGCCCGTAGCTTACGGGGCCCGGGTCCAGCGCAGAAGGCAACTTATTATTTTGTACAAATAAAAATTCACTCTTTCGATTAATGTGATAAAACAACTCTGATTTTGCATATATATAATGACAACAACGAGTATTTACGATTAAGCATTTACCATGGCTTGGGTCTGCATCTGGACCTTTAAGTCCCATACTCAGTAGTTCATATCGGCAAAACGATGACCATCTTCGGGATAGAAAAATATCAAATATAATTAATATCAAGCAAGATATATCTCGATCACGTACTTCATTTTGATATAGGAAATTTAAAAATGGACCCAACCATCACCGATGTAGAAAAAGCTGCGAGAAAAGAGCCTGAACCATTAGACGTTCCTTTTATAGCAATGGAATGTAACTTTCCAAATACTTATTAAATATACACATGAAGAATGAAGAAGTTGTTTCAAGATACTGGCTAACTTGGAGATCCATGAGGCAATCGTTATTGTTTTCCTTGTCGATTATAATAAATTACCAAATGCGCACATATTGACATATCTTCCTTTTTTGTTATTTAAATGGTTGGGGCAATACAGATGGCTACGATTGATTATATAACAGAATACCTGAATATGAAATTAGTATCAGTTATCACTTATCATACCTAGAATGGCAAAGTATAAAACAGCATACTTTTACTAAAAAAACTAGTAACAGTCTGATCTTTAAATATATAGAAAAAGAAAAAAAAAGTGGAAACAACTATTACAAAGATTTCTTAATTTTATTTAATTTGTATCTGAAAGGGAACTAGCATTAGGTAATTGGGAATCCAAAGAAATTATGATACATTATTAGCAGACTATTTAGAAGATGTTAGAGTTTCACAAGAAACTAAAAAGCGTTTGCAAGTTCATTACCTTCTGGCTGGCATCCAAAATGAATGTATTATGCGTTGTGCTGAATACGTCATGGAAAAAAATTTAAAAAAAAAGTGGATACTGGCAAAATATGCCATAATTGTCGGTGCTACTCCAACTATTTTTGAAATTTGTTAACTGCAATAAAAAAACTAGAGAAATAATAGCTAATATAATTTTGGAAACTTCGGAAAAATGCAATATTGGCATAAAATATTGCCGTGGACAAAATGGGAGCCACATGAGCGGACAATATCAGGGCGAGCAGGCAAGCATTCTCCTTGCGATTGTCGTCATAGCCTGAACTTATTTGGTGTCAGACAGCAATGTTACTCTCAGGCTGTAACTTTTTTGGAGTAATTCAGAAGCTTTATACTATTTTTAGTGCTAGCCTTTCCTTTTCTACGACTCGCTGGCCAGCTGAGTAGAAAGTGTTTAACCAGTCAGCGAAAAGTTAACCAGAATAACAGACGCCATTGGAGCTTAATTTAACACCAGAGGTAAGAGTTGAATTAAATAGTATTGTAAAATAGAATGGCTTCAAAGTGGCAAAATATACTTACCGCTATTATTTTTAGAAGTGTTATTCTTCAAGCAGTATCCGTTACTTTTGACGTCGAGATTAAAAATTTATAGCTCGAAGATCTGAATATTATTCAAATAATAGGCAGGTTCGACATTTTTCTTATTTTTTTTATTTTAACTTAAATCGAGAGGTTTTATTATTTAAAAACGATCAAAAAAATTTGAGCGCAAAATATATATATTTACGTCTGCTGTAAGCATTTTAAAACCAAGGATCGGCGAGAGGCTGAAAAACGTACCTGTGCGCGAGACTAGACCGTGTGACGTCAGTAGCCATGAACGCTTCGCTCCTTGCCCGCTGCTGCGCTATATTCACACACATTTTACAGGGTTAGCGTTTTTAGTAAACCTACTGTTTAGTACAATTTTAATAAAATTGATAATAGGCAGGTTCGACATTTTTTTTAAGTGAAATTGATATATTTTTTTATTAAAAAACGATCAATCGCTATTTATCTATGGTATGGTATATTTAAGACGAGTGTCTCATCGCAGAAAAAATATTTTGTATCATCCAAAAGTGACACGTGATTCGCTTAAATAATAAGTTTGAACAAATGTAAGTATGAGCTCTAGTAGCAGCGTGGAATAATGCTGGTTAGTGGTGCATGATATACCCTTGTGCGACGGGGCAGAGACGGCGTTGTACGCTGATGACACTTGTTTGTACAAGAAATCCCATGTAGCCCAGATAGCGAGTAAAAGGGTTGAGATCCATATAAATAGGACAATAGTCCCCTATCAGGATGAAAACAGGATAGAGATTAACCCAGAGAAGACGGAAATCCTAGTTCTTACAAGAAAACACACAAACAATACATTGACGACACAACTCAAGATAAAAGACAAAAACATCGACGAAAAAAGGGTTATAAAGTATCTGGGTTTTCATCTAGATAGGCCACTTAGCTACTACAACCACATCAAAAACCTGACTTGTAGAGCAAGTGGCTGCATCAAGTCGATGCACCCACTCTTAAAAAAGAACAGCGTGCTATCGACGGATAATAAGCTGCTTCTCTACAAGCAGATAATAAGACCGACATTGACATATGGATGTCAAGTCTTTTGCTCGGCTTCAACGTCACTAATATTGAAATTGCAACGTGTCCAAAACAAGTGTCTGAGAATGGCTCTTGGAGAGAGCCGGTACACGAGAATAGCGGAGCTCCATGAAAAAGCAAAGGTAGAGACTATTAACGACTTTATAAAGAACACGGCACAAAAATTCTACATATACCAACTACAATCAGAACTACTGCAAGATGTCATGGAAGCAAGGGACTATAATAATCCCAACATGAAACATGGTTGGCTGCATGAAAAGCTACCGCTATTCTTCGAGTAACCTCGAAGTTGTGCGGTTCAGATGTATGACCTGTGTTTTGTATTTTCACGGGGGGTACAACGACAAATAAGCACAACGATAAATATGTATACTTATTAAATATCATACGAAAGCAACATACCGACGAGAAGCCTTGATAAAAACCAAGGTTTAGGGGCAAGGGATAAAAACTGAAATAAAAATCAGAGACTCCTACAGCGCACCTCATTGGCCACAACATCGGCCACCCGCTCGAGACCTCCGACAGTCTGGAGAAGGGGAGAGGGGGAGCACAAGCATCAAGCAATGCAATAAACACAATATAAATTAAATGTACTGTAAATAGTGTCTGAGATGTAAATATTGTATAAAAATTGTAAATAAATGACTTTGGAATTGGAATTTCAATTGGAAATTGGTTAGTGGTGCGATAGGTCCGGGATCGAATCCCACACACAGCATATCTATTTTTTTTTGCTTTTTATCGTTATATTTTACTTTTGAACGTTATTAAATATTTGTTTTTAATACACAGGCTAGTTTAGTTTATCAAGACTTCTTTTAATAAAAAAAATACATATCCCCGGGCAGGTAAAAAGTATGTACAAAATATTTTTACTGCCATGAGACACTCGTGATTTTGGTAGTTTATTATTGAAATGTTGGTAGAATACGGTTTATTGAAAAATATTTAATATGGTTGAAAAGTAAAATATAACGATAAAAGCAAAAAAATATATGCTGTGTACGGGATGCGATTCCCGGACCAATCGCACCACTAAATAAATTTCCAAATTCCAAACTTTTTATTTACATTGTTACTATTTACATTGCAAACTTGTTACTATATACAGACTACAACACTATATGTACAATCTAAGCTTCTTTTCCCCTTACGCCTTCTCCAGGGTGCCGGAGGTCTCGGAAGGGTATGCCGTTGTTGTGGCAGTGGCTGTAGCTTTACTAGTGTGGGATTGCTTAGGTTGGAGGCCCTCGTTCCTTGATACAAAGTACCATTACCGAGGCTTTTTTCGTTATTTTGCTTACGTACAGTAGTTAATCGCTAAGTATATAATTTGAGCTTTTTATTTTTAGTTATTTCGTCCTGGTTAAAACAAACTGAAACATTCCAGGTTACACGCCGGTGCCGCCCAACTTCAAAGCTACTCGAAGAATAGCGGTAGTTTCTCATGTAGCCAACCGTGTTTACGGTTGGGGTTGTTGTGGTGTCTTGCTTGTGTGATGTTGTGTAAGAGTGGTGATGTTAGTTTGTGTCTGTAGAATGTGTCTGAAATTTTTGTGAGGTGTTCTTGTATGGTTTCGATATGTGCTTTGTCGTGTAGTACCGCTATCCTCGTGTATCGGCCCTCTCCAAGAGCCATCCTCAGACACTTGTTCTGTACCCTTTGTAGCTTGAGGAGCTGAGACGCGGAGGTGGAGCAAAAGACTTGACATCGATATATTAGCGTGGGGCGAATTGTTTGCTTGTAGAGCAGTAACTTGTTATCAATGGTGAGCACGCTGTCTTTTGACAACAGCGGGAGCAGCACCTTGATACAACCACTGGCTCTGCAAGTTGGTGTTTTAATGTGTTCGTGATAACTTAGTCTCCTATCTAGATAGAAACCTAGATATTTTATGACCCTCTTTTCTTCGATGTCGTTGTCCCTCACTCTGAAGTGAGATGTTAGTCTGTTATTTGTGTGTTTTCTCGTGAGGATCATAATTTCCGTTTTTTCCGGATTTATTTCTATCCTGTTTCTATCTAGATAGGGCAGTATGGTTCTATTTATATGGATCTCAAGTCCCTTGCTTGCTATTTGCGCTATATGTGATTTTTTGTACAGACAAGTGTCGTCTGCGTACAACGCTGTCTCCATTCCATTCCGCAAGGGTATATCATGCGTCAGTATGGAATAGAGATGCGGAGATACTGCTGACCCCTGGGGAACACCAGCCTCTGCATTGTACGGCTCCGACGTGCAGCCATTTATTTTTACGTTGAATGTTCTCGACTGTAGGTATGAGTACGTCATTTTCGCTAGGTACAGGGGATAACGTGCCTGGACCATTTTGTGTACTAGTCCCTCTATCCAGACTGAGTCGAAGGCTTTCTTTATATCCAAGGTCACCACCACCGTGTTCTCCTTGGCTCTATACGCTTCTTTCGCATAGTGAACTATTCTCACCAGTTGCCCCACGGTGGAGTGACCTTGCCTGAATCCGAACTGTTGGTGGGGAATTATTTTTAACCTCTCTTCTTCTTTCAGCAACCGGTCCAATAGAATTTTATCTACCACATTGGCCAGTATGCTTAGTAACGAGATGGCGCCGTAGCTGTCTATGTATTTCGGGTTCTTCCTTGGCTTTAGTATCGGAATGATATTAGCAATCTTCAGGCTGCTTGGATAATATTGCAGTCTGAAGATTGCGTTTATTATCTGTACTAGCTTCGCCATCATTTTCTTTGACAGGTTTTTTAACATTCTTGTGTCGATTTCGTCGTATCCTGGGGCCTTGTTGTTGGGAAGGCTTTTTATTAATACCTGGATCTTTTTTGTGGATGTAAGCAGGCTTTCTGGAACATCCACATTTGCGTTCTTCAGAGTTTCTTCGATGTTTCGTTCTAAGTCTTCAAAATCCTTATTGCTTCTGCCGTTAGGTTTGAACGTGCCTTCAAAGTGTCTTCCGAACGCTTCTCCCTTCTCCGGGTCATCCATGCATTCTCTATCCCCCTGCACTATGGTGGGGATGGGTTTATAAGCTTTCTTAAGTCTTTTTGTAACCTTCCAGATCGAATTGTCTGTAGGGGTTAGGTTTTCCAACAGCCTCGTCCATTCACTATTCCTATGTTCTTTGATCAGCTGTGTAATATCCCTTCCCATGGCCAACATTAGTTCCCTGTCTCTTGTTTCTCTAGTCCTCTGCCAAATGGACCTTTGCTTATTTTTGTCCTTTATCATTGTCTTGATAATGTCTGGCAGGTCATCGTTAGTATGTTTTAGTCCTTTTGTCTTAATCGCTTTTTTAGCACTATCCTGTATACATTTTATGTATTTTTTGACTTCGTCCTCCAAAATGTCAATCTCCCCTATTGCAATTGTCATGTCTGTGCGTACGTCTGTCTCTTTTCGGAACTGTTCCCAGTTCGCTGTCCGACCACTAACCATCACTATTCCACGCTGCTACTAGAGCTCATACTTACGTTTGTTCAAACTACTTATTTAAGCGATCACGTGTCAACGTTTGGATGATACAAAATATTTTTTTTGCAATGAGACACTTGTCTTAAATATACCATAAATAGATAGCGATAAAATATAGTTTTAAATTCAAATCTGAAAATCTACTGAATTTTACAGCGGATGTAAATATTAATATTTTGACCTCTATTTTTTTTGATAGTTTTAATATAAAAAAACATATCGATTTCAGTTTCAAAAAATGTCGAACCTGTCTAAAATTCTAACAAACACCCTCATTTTTCTTAAAAATCTACTAATTTAGTAGGAAATTTACTAAGAACGGTAACCCTGTAAAATGTGTGTGAATTGTTGATTTTAAAATGCTTATAGCGGACGTAAATTATAATATTTTGCTCTGAAATTTTTTTTGATCGTTTTTAAATAACAAAATCTCTCGATTTCAGTTAAAAAACAAAAATGTCGAACCTGCCTATTGGCCTAACATTTAGAATGAGTGTAAACTAGTGGCTAATAATTTTTGAATGTCAACAAAAATAGAAAGAAGACTGTTTTTCGACGAAACATTTTCAAATGATTCATTAGAAGAACTTGATGGGGAGGAACACTTTAAAGTAAAAATATTTTGTATAATTGTTGATGCTGTTATTTTAAATTTATCAACAAGATTTGATGTAGCTAAAAAAATTGTTAACATGTTTAATGTATGTTTAGAAGATGTTTTTATGTTTAGAAGATATAGAAATTGAAGTACAAGCCAATCGTTTTCAAAATCATTACTATTCTGCAAATTTTCAGGAAATTGACATTACCCCATTTAATCTTTTAAATAAAATTCAGAAATGAAAATTAGATTCTTTGTTTCAAAATATAGTTATAGCAATAAGACTTTTTGTCATCTTTCCAGAATTAAAAATACTTTTAGATCTACTATAACTCAGGAACGATTGAGTGCTCTTGGCTATTAGATATTGTGTCTAGATTAGCTAGAAAGTGCGACTTTTCTAAAATTATTAAAAATTTCGTGTCTGCAAAAAGTCGTAAAGCAGCTTTAAAATAATTTGTACATATTATTATACGAATAGTAGTAGTAGTTTGTGTTTGTAGCAGTCACAAACGTGTTTTGTAGATTTTAATCGTTTTGGTTTTTTATACCGAAAAAAAAGCTTTTTATTTAACGAGTTTGACTGTAAATCTTTTTACATCGTTATAGCAATTTTTTTCACCATTTTAGGGTGCCCTTGATTTTTATGTATACACCAGGGCCCGTTACAGCTTTCGGCGGCCCTGGGAAAATACCGATGAAGAATGAATGAAATACTGTTAGTATTATTATCCGTGTAATGTTCGCTTTAATGGATGGAATGCAAAAACTATGTAATAAGTCTACTTTTACGAAATAATCTATTATACCTGGCCTACAACGGTAAAACATGTGTATGACATCGCCGTTTCCGTAGTAACCAATCATAACAACCAAACACCGTTTTGTCAGCGTGTTGTGTTTTGTGTGCAATGTGTCAGTGGGAGGTTCTTTTTATTATTTGAAAGTTATGTTCAATGGTACAACAAAAGTTTTTAGTTAGAAATCACGTAAGTACCAGTTTTTTTAAATAAATTAAATTTTGTAGATGCCAGATTAATTTACAGTGGATATACAAATATTAAATAAAAATTATAATGATCATTCCTGTTACTACATTATTATTACAATTACAGTGCAAAAGTTACTTTTTAAAATGTTGTTGAATATTTAAAATTAAAAATATGGGTTTTGACCAATACAACATTTTTCTTTCTGTTTATGTATCTATAGCATTTTCGTCTTTTTTTAGACTACTTAAATATTCATACGATAATTATATGAAAGAATAACTCAACATTATAAAA
Organism: Neocrepidodera transversa; assembly: GCA_963243735.1. NCBI lineage: Eukaryota > Metazoa > Arthropoda > Insecta > Coleoptera > Chrysomelidae > Neocrepidodera > Neocrepidodera transversa. The sequence continues at coordinate 19,967,514 of OY725350.1, forward strand.
ATTTATTTAAAAAAAAGAGAAACTAAAAAAACTGACCTATTGAGTCCTTTTCCTTACATGGTTCTGCTGTTGCGCCACACTGACATATAGAGCTTATTAAATATTTTACTCCCAAGGGAGTAAAAGTGACACTTTAGTCCCTATATATAGATTATTAAATATTATAGTCTTAAGGGGTAAAAGTACTACTTTATTTTCTAAAATAAGGAAGTAAAATACATGTTTTAGTTCCAAGAAATAGATAATTCCATAATAGGGTAACACCGCACTGGAATACTCAAATATTTTATTTCTTGCCATATAATACCTATTGTAAAGCACCCCGCACTAATGAGAAATGGCTTATTGTAAGATTATTTTGAAATTCACATATGTTATAGAGGTCGATATCCTGAGTAAAAAATACCATTGCCTCAACTTTCTATCATCAACCGTTTAGATAATACAGGGTGTTGAATGTGAAATTTTTGATATTGGACTCAAATCGGTGTACACCTCTCCTATAGTGTCCAATTAAAGAAGACCATGCTTTTTTGTAATTATAAATATCCAAATGTATTCTCTTTAATATTTGGTACTTATTTTTTCAAAACTATCATTTTCTTGTATACAGAGTGCTAAAATATATTTTGTCTAACTTAAAAAAAATCCATTTCTATTCAAAATGAAATTCCGAAGAACGTGTCGTCAATTTTTTTTTAATTTTTTTATGAATTGTATAAGAGACCGTCTTTTTTCAGAGTGTGTAGAAAAAATATATCTTTTCTTGATACAGGGTGGTCAACTTAGAGAAAAGTATTTTGTCACATATCTATTTTAGTTCTTCTTCCAAAATGACTAAAGTTTTCAATTTTACTAATAAACAAAATAACAAATACATTGCCAATATACAGAGTGTTTTTTATTTGGCATTAAAAATAATAACATTTGTTTCATAGTTCAGCTCATTTTTCAACACTGTTAAAATTAGGGTGCACCCCTGTATTTATGTATTTATGAAATATTTTTAACTGAGATTGGAATTAATTGTGAAATGCCTGCTAATTTACCTCGTGGCCAAACGCAATTAACAACCGAGGAGGCCAACAAATCACGATTGGTTACAAAGACCAGGTGGATTATTGAATCCCGCAACGGCTATCTAAAAACAATTTTTAAATTTTTCGACAAGAATATTGAGAGTGCTTACATTTACCATCTTAAAAATTTCTTGTTGATCGCTGGAGCTATTATAAAGAAATACCTTGAACCCATCGAAATGGTTGGAGCGATTGAACAAGAAGCCAGACGATTGCTTCAAAAAGCTCAAGAGGTTAACGTTGTTTAAGCTCGGGTTGAAGCTGAGCACCTTAATCGTAGAGATGGTAGATGGGAGAGGATAAATAGTCAAAAGGTATTGAATTTTTCACGTCTTACCATAGAAAACTTAGGTCGGAATTTATCAGTTCAGTTTATCACCTGGATATATCCAGGACAAATTACAAAGAGAAGAGGACGAAGAACTTCAACTAGACTTATTTTTAAATGAACCGGATTTTATGAGAGAGCGTTTATTGTCGCGTTTTAGGAATGCTGCTAAATACCTGTGCTATATATCATACAACAATGAAATACAAATAAATAATGAAATTCCTATATTTGGATACTATTGTACTACCAAATGAAGTGCAAGAAAATTGGGATCGTGTGGTCACGTAGCCAGTATCTTATGGTTCTTTGGTTATGCTCGACACTAGCAAGATACCCATTTTCGTGGAAATAAATTGTTGAACTTTATTTCGGACGCAAATGATCGGCCACCTCAGATCAACATCGAAGTATTATAAATAAGTTGTTTTGGATGTTTCATCTAGATACTTGTATATGTACGAATAATATTTTATTTTGATTTTTCTTAATTTACGTGTACTTTTGATAGCTCTTTTGCCCAAAGACCTGTCTTATGATGGCTGACAGTGTTTCGAGTTGTTTTTTGCTACTAATAATAAAAACTTTTTATTTTTTTTTACTATTTATGATTCAGGTAGATCTTCGAAACTGGTCTGGGGACAGAGTTAGCTCCGGCTGCACTTGATTCCGGCCTATACTAACTGCCCCACGGAACTACCTGTACACCTTAATCCCAAGTACTTACTGCCCCATCAGCAAGAAGGTTGGGGATTAAGTTTTAATTACCGGAAATTTAAAAACAAATATTCATCTAAATATTTTTGTCAGATGTTCACTATGCATGGCTACAAAAATGGATTTTATGTTCCTCTAGTGTTTTGTTTGTTAAAAAATAAATCACAGAAATCGTACAAAAATACTTTTGATAAATTAATAACAATATGTACAAATTTTAATTTGAATTTCAAACCGAAGCGAATTATTTCTGATTTTGAAATAGCCATTCAAAATGCAGCCAAGTTAGTGTGGCCAGACATTATTATTTTTTGTTGCAAATTTCATCTATAACAAAATTGGTTTAGGAAAATTTAAAATTTAGGTTTGTACTCGGAATATAAAAATCAAACTGATATTGGAAAATATTTAAAATTGTTTTTCCGCATTCCTTATTTAGATCCAAATGAAGTTGGTGACTTTTTTCTGATGAACTTTTTGATATTATGCCAGAAGATGACAGAGTTTTGCAATTTTGTGATTATCTAGTCGATAATTATTTAACGGAAGAATCTACATTTCCACCTTACATGTGGGCTTCAAATTCATCTCTTGTATATACCACAAACGCATGTGAATCATTTCACTCGAAATTTAATGAATGTTTTTATAAATCACATCCAGACATATTTAAATTTACAGACATTTTGTTAAATTTTCAAGCAGATATATATGTGAAAATTAACACTGCACATAGATTCGAAAAAAAACTTGATAAAACGGAAAAAATAAAAGTCGATTTTATTGAAAATAGCCTAATTGAATATTACGTTAATCAAAACATTGGTAAATTAGACTTTATTAAGTCAGTTTGCAATTATTATGCAGCTAAGTTTTAATGAACAAAAATATAGTGTATACTGTATTCATACTATTTTAATCACTATAGTCATATATTAGAATTAAGCGTTGTTATTCTTTAGGTAGTTATTGTTTTGTAATTATTGTTATTGTATATAAGTTAATTTAGATTTATAAATAAACTTTATTGTTGTAATAAATTGTGATAGTTTCATTATTTAATAATTTCAAATTTTCGCTCTCAGGTAGCGTGGGGCAGTTCGTAGTTGCCCCTTGATTCTTGTTTCATTTAATTTTGGATATTTAAATGTTGATAGGTAAAGGTATAGAAAACAAACGAATCTAAAATGAAAAATTCTATGTTCAAAATAAGTTTAAAGAATACGTGTATTTTATTGTAATTTTGTGATAATAACAAAAATATTCCGTAAATACATAAATAAAGGGGTGCACCCTAATTTTAGAAGTGTTGAAAAATGAGCTGAACAATTAAACAAATGTTATTATTTTTAATGCCAAATAAAAAATAATCTGTATATTGGCAATGTATTTACTATTTTGTATATGAGTAAAATTGAAAACTTAGTCATTTTGGAAGAAGAACTAAAATAGATATGTGACAAAATACTTTTCTCTAAGTTGACCACCCTGTATCAAGAAAAGATATTTTTTCTACACAATCTGAAAAAACACGGTCTTTTATACAATTCATAAAAAAATTAAAAAAAAATTGACGACACGTTCTTTGAAATTTCATTTTGAATATAAATGGATTTTTTTTAAGTTAGACAAAATATATTTTAGCACTCTGTATACAAGAAAATGATAGTTTTGAAAAAATAAGTACCAGATATTAAAGAGAATACATTTGGATATTTATAATTGCAAAAAAGCATGGTCTTCTTTAATTGAACACTATAGGAGAGGCGTACACCGATTTGAGTCCAATATCAAAAAGTTCACATTCAACACCCTGTATTATCTAAACGGTTGATGATAGAAAGTTGAGGCAATGGTATTTTTTACTCAGGATATCGAATTCTATAAGATATGTGAATTTCAAAATATTCTCACAATAGGCCATTTCTCGTAAGATTAGTGCGGAGTCCTTTCAAATATTAAATTTAGTGTATAAAGGATAGGGTAGTGCAAACTAAATGAGGATTTTCTTAACGACGTTGCCACTTCACGGCAGCAACCGTACGACTCAAGTGCCACCATGTTGATTACAACAAAATTAGACGGAACTTTTTATAAGTTTCCGAAGATAGGAACGCTGAAATATGGCAAGCCCGCCTGCCACTTAAACCTACACTGAATTCAATGTTTATTATCCACACTATTTTTTTAGGAAGTACTTACAGTTGTTAAAATGAAATTAAATTCAAGATGCTTCCAATATTTCAAGTGATGTCATCAAATTTTTCAAAACGAAATATGTCGTTAATAGATCTGTCTGGAAAACCACCAAGGCGGAAAAAAGTTAACGTTCCTGTTCATAGAATTGTCAGTGATGGCATGGAAGCCAAAAAGACTTTTTCCGCAAATTTTAATTCGAGAAAATACGGTGTTAGCGACAATAAAGTAAGTCCAATAGGTTATCCATATCTTAAATGTGGTCCAAGGGAAATAAAAGAGCTATCATCATTCCAAATAATATGAAGAAATTATCAAAAAAAAAATATATAAACACATAAACTGTCCTGTCGAAACTAGCCTATTCATCAATGATTTGTAATACTGAGTTGGCGTTTTATTTTCTTTTTTGTAATAAAATAAGTTCTGAAATTTGTAATTTTTTCTACTACATTTAAACGTACAGACCGTCATAATCATTCCGGGGATTCACAGTCTTTCAAAAAATGGATTAGTGAAAAGCTGATAATATTAATACTGGAGGGACAATATTTAATTATCATAGATAATTTATTTTTGTATGAAATATTAATCCCTTATCAATAAATAGATGTAATTTATTTTTAGTATTTATTTAAATTTTAGTCAACAACAATTTTCGAAAATAATGAACCAGTTCACACCGAAATAATAGTGGAAACAATAGAACAAGATACAAAAACTACAAAAAAATATTTGGTAAAGGAAAATTTAAAACTGAGCGAAGAAAATAGACTCCTGTCTACGAAATTCCACGAATTAGAAGATCTCTCTGTTAGAAAAATCACGAAATTAAAAGAAAAAATAAACGTCCTCCAATTGGCTAATAGTCACTTCCAAAAAGATATCGAAGAATTGGAGGGAAATTTCCAACATTTACTTTACGAAAACGAAAATTTGAAAAAAGAATTAGAAAAATTGAAAATTTGTACAAAATGTCAAGAATATGAAATTCTTATTGAAAAATGCAATGTTACTAATGAAAGATACCAAAAAGAAAATGACGTAGCTAGAAATAAATATAGAGAAATACATGAAGATTTGGATATGCTCAAAACTGTTGTATTTAGGTAAAAAAAAATTTTTTACTTAAATCATAAATAATTTTTTTTCTACAATTATATTTCTAATATTTTAAAAAAATTATGTACTATTTTAGATACTATTATTTAAGTTTTTTATTAACGTTGAAGTTGACCTAAATTATTATATTTTTTGAACGCAACATGGCTCAATACGAGAAATATCGTTTAACTTTTAGTCATGCAGAATACTATTCTGGATCCGAAAATCTGTCGCTAAAGATCACTAGATGGTGTGCTCAAAATAAAAATTCTCGCTTTGCGGCATTGCCACGTTTTAATTTCATATGATCAGAAATTGTTTTTGTCTGCGTTACTGCCTAACAGTGTTGTTTGTGTTGTTTACACCACGTTTTGGATATCTGAAGACAAAAGTGTATTTATCTGAGATAAATAGCGCAGTGAAGAACTTTATGACCGTATTCAAAATGTTTCTTTAATTATCTTTTAATTGATTAATAAATTTTATTTACATGACCCCGTTAATTTTTTTGGTACTTTATTTGATTTTGTCTCCATTTGAATTCGTTTCTTGCAAACTTGTGATTTTGCCACTTTCTGTCAAAAAAAAACTTCGCTTGGGTTATAAACCGATTTCGAGAGGACATATTTTAGTCAGAAACTTAAATGTTTTTTGTTTTTTTTTCTACTATATTTGGACTATAGTCTTGTGGATTGTTTTTGTGAATCATAAATTTGTCCTTTATTTATCATCACCAAATAACGATTATTTTGCACTTGTTTTAATATTTAATTAATGTTTTAGATACCAAAAACCTAAAAATCAGTTTTCTTTGATACTAAAATAGCTATTTATGCAACCAGTTACGAAATGCCTAATTTCGTGTCGTGAGTTCCGCAAAAGTTCACAAGTTACACAAAATTGCGTTTCGTAACGTATTTCATACAACATTTTTTCTAATTTTGAAGTAATAAAAAAAAATAATAAAATATAATTGATAAAAATTGTGAAAACATAAATCTAGTCTCTTTGCTGCCGTCACTTCATGTCAGTTGTCATTTTGACATTTTGTAAATAAGCCTGAAATATTTGGTGAAACATCTAATGCAATGTGCGCCGCCCTCCCAAATAACAACAAGTACCAGCAATAAAACAAGTATGTCGTCGGAAATTAATTTAAATAATTGCAATAATTATGTTATCAATATTTATAATAATTAATTAATTTATAAGTTATGTCCTTATATTGTGTTATAACAGTTAAATAAGTAGCATTCTTTTTGTCACTAATTTTGAAATCTGTCAGTTTTAAAAAGTGTCACTTTATATGTCAAAATTAGAAAAAAGAATTATGTTGAAAACTATGAGCATTATCACTAAAAAACAATTTCTAATGATGAACCCAATTATGCACGTATTCCACGAAAACTAATAAATGTTAAGTTTGCTTTTTAATGAATTATGCAGCATCAAGAAATATGTATTTCCACTCAACTTTTTACGCTCTTTTCGAACTTGAAATCCATTTTTTTCAAATTTTGATATACAGGGTATTGTTCTGGAGCAAACTTATTTCGATAATTTTTTTTGAAGCCGGACCTGATATTTCAATTTGATAACTATGTATGTTGATTATCCTAGAACAAGCTTGCAAAATATCAGAAGAATACACGGGATGCTTCCTAATATACGAGGGGTGAGCAAAATAGACAAAACACTCAGTAACGTATTAATGAAGCAAACTAGATCCGTCATATATAATTTTTTTGGATTCAACTAAGTGTCCTTTATCCACTGTTAGCGTATATACCTTTACCTGTATATTTATTTTGTCCATTCACGAGAAAGACCCGAAATTAAAAAAAAAATCAATAAACAGAAGTTTGTGCGGTACATGTATTCCCAATGTTTTTAAATATTTTTACTTTCCTCAATTCCTATTTAGTACGTTTTAAAAGTGGGATTACAATTTTTCATGAAAGTCCAGATAATAAAGTAATAACATCGAACCGGCAACGCCGAACAGTCCGTTAACTAACCGTTAGGGGCATCTGTGTTTAGGTATCCGAGTGTTTTAAAAAGATCCTGTGTCTCAGCTAGAGGGCACTCCGCAAATAAATCTAGACCGAGAATTTGAAACAATATTACTATTTTATTCGTTTTTTTTTTAGACGATGCTAACCGAATCGTATATTTTTTTATTAATTATTTATAAATTGATTCTTTCAAATAGATTTCAACCCAAGTTTTATATAAATATAAAGAAATAAATGATTTAGAACTGATTTAAAAAATCTTTTTTCTTTTAGACCAAAACCGTAATTCAAAAATTTGTAAAAAATCTGTGATGTTTATTTCAGCAAAATAAATTTTTTAACAAAAAATAGTTAATATCGAGAAAGTACTTCTTTACAGTTATACTTGGGGAAATAGCTATTTGTATTACTGGGAGGAAAGTGCCACTTTTCGTCCAGAAGTAAACATTCAAGGGAGGAAAAGGCACTTTACTCCTGTGTAATACATATGATTTTTCCTCCTACAAAATTATTAAACCTTTTTTTTTGAAAATTTATTTACGGCACAAATAACGAATGTATCAATATATGCGATATAATTAAGGGTGTCCGGTAAATTCACCGTCATCAATTCACCGCCATCAGTTCATCGCCTCAGCAATTCATCGCCATTAATTCACCGCCAACTCAATACACCGCTGAAAAATTTAATACTTGATACACTGATACTACAAACAAAATTTGGCAAATTTTTTAAAAAATAATGATTTTCACCAACACAAACCAAACAATATAATAATAAACGCAACACAAATTAGGATTAAAATAACGTAACCTCAATCTTCTATATAATGTTCTAGTGGCATTCCGAAAATCCCTAAATGTACTCAACGTTTTTAGCTTATTTTGAAAGGTTAGTATAAAAGCATAAAGAATACCCCTAATAGCACAAAGACGTTTAAAAAACATCTTAAAAACGTACACGACCGACCATCGGGTCGTTTTAAAAACGTTCGTTAAAGTACCCGAGAACGTTTATAAGGCGTTTTTCTATAGTGCAAATGTCACAACTTCCAACGTCATACAGACGTCGAAAAAGAACGTTTTAAAGACGTTTCACTAAATAAATAGTTCGACAAAGGACGTTTTTTGGACGTCTTTTAAAACGTCCACTGGACGTCCTTTAAAGTACCCGAGAACGTTTATAAGACGTTTTTCTATAGTGCAAATGTCACAACTTCCAACGTCATACAGACGTCGAAAAAGAACGTTTTAAAGACGTTTCACTAAATAAATAGTTCGACAAAGGACGTTTTTTGGACGTCTTTTAAAACGTCCACTGGACGTCCTTTGAAGTACCTAAGAACGTTTATAAAACGTTTTTTTATAGTGCAAATGTCACAACTTCTAACGTCATATAGACGTCGAAAAAGGATGTTTTAAAAACGTTTCAAAATGGACTAAATAAATTGTTCGACAAAAGACGTTCATACAAGCAAAAAAAAATACATATTTATTAATAAAATATTGATACTTATATACAATCTGTACAATAAAATAATTTTCATTTACACAATAAGTCAAGTTAAAAAAAATTATTTTTTAAGTATGAAAATATATACCAAAAATAAAATAATATTCATTTCTGTAACTAAAATACAGTTGGTCACACATAAACAAAGTTAGCCATCATTTCGGCTGGTGCTGAGCAGGTGTCTTCAACGAAATATGTAGGAGTATTTCTTGTATATGCTTATGAGACTGGAATCATCAGAATTGGAAGAACTAGAATAATTATGTTGAACACATGATTTTCGACATTTTCAAATAAATCCTTTGATAAATTCAAAGTCTTGTTGATATTCCTGTACTTTTGATGCTTCGAAACTTTCTTTTCTTTATACATTTCACAACAAACAAGTAGATTTACAGAGTCAAAAATCTTGAAAAATCACTAATTACATGACAAAAATGAATCACAAAATATACCTATATCAGGGCTTAAAGTACCTACCTAATATACATGTTAAATGTTCAACCACAGCTATAAGACATAAACACAAACACAATTCACTTAATATATCACTCCTCGGAAACCGAAAAACAAAAGAAACAAAATAAGTATAACAAAATAGATAATTTTAAAGATATAAGATTTGCTAGGTTTATCTTCACTAGTTGCAGAGAAAATAAACATGAAATTACCGAGAGTCACGCCATATTTTTATCGTCCACTATGCAACAACTGTAGACAACAGCCACGCAGTGCGAAGTGCGAGTGCGCGGTCTCTCTCCCAAACCGACCGTTAGCGAGCTAAATTCGTGATTGGTTGGAATCAGACACAGACAGAGAGAGCAAACAAAACGTCTTTAGAACGTTTTTTACACTAGTTATGAAAACGACTAACAAAGACGTTTAAAAAACGTCATTTTTAGGACTTTTTATGGAAACATACTTTTGGGAACCCAACGAAAACGTTTTTACTTGTGGTTGTAAAAACGACTAAAATAAAACGTTTAGAAAACGTCCCTTTTATGATCATTTCCCAAAATAACATACTTTTGCAGACCCAAAATCAACGCCTTTTGGATGTTTATGAAGTGGTAATAAAAACAACTTACAAAAACGTTTAAAAAACGTAACTTTCTGACTTTTCTCAAAAAATTCTTTTGAGGACCCAAACAAAAAGTTTTATGAACGTTTATACTGGTGGTTTTAAAAACGACTAAAATAAATCGTTTAAAAAATGTCCCATTTATGATTTTTTCTCAAAACATACTTTTGACCTAAAAACAACGTTTTTTGGACGTTTTTTTTACAGTGGTTATAAAAACAACTTACAAAAACGTTTAAAAAACGTAAATTTCTGACTTTTTTCAAAACATTCTTTTGAGGACCGAAACAAAACGTTTTCTGGACATTTTTACTGATCGTTTTAAAAACTACTGAAACGAAACGTTTAAAAAACGTCCCTTTTATGATTTTTTCTCAAAACATACTTTTGCAGACCTAAAAACAACGTTTTTTGGACGTTTTTTATAGTGGTTATAAAAACAACTTACAAAAACGTCTAAAAAACGTAACTTTTTACCTTTTTCTCAAAACATGCTTTTGAGGACCTAAACAAAACGTTTTTTGAACGTTTTTACGGGTGGTTTTAAAAACGACTCATATAAAACGTTTTAAAAGCGTCCCTATTGTGACTTTATAAAAAACCTTTTGATATAAACGTTAAAAAACCATTTAAGTACTAGGTGTTTTTTTATCGTAGGTTTTAAAAACGTCTGAGTAGTGGAGCTTAGACAACGTTTTTTTTTATTTATCACTTCGGACGTTTTGACGACATATTTTGGACGTTTCTTTAGGTTCATTTTAAAAACGTTCTTGCACAAACGTTTATAAAACGTTTTATTTTGGTCCTCGGACGTTCTGACGTTAAATGGACCATAAAAAAACGTCAATCGGACCTTTTGTGCTATTAGGGACCGAACGTTTCCGATGGGTCATAGAGAAGTCCATCGGCGGTGCGCTTTAACGAAATATAGAAATTTTTTTCTATCTCTATTTCTTGCGCTATTCTATTTTTATAAAGTTAGGCGGTACCTCTGCTGACCTTGAAATTTTTATTTAAATATCTAACGTTGAAGTAACATTTAAGTTTAATTTTTACCAAAATACACGATATACAAGATACAAGATGTTCTAGAAATTATGGAAACAATTTGAATATAATAGATTCACAAGTTTCATCATTTAAAACATACTTAAAATGAGAGGGAGGGAAAGTACTTTCCTCCCTAGCGAGGGAAGTATGACTAATGTGAGGGAGGAAAGTGTGTACTTTCTATAGGGGTATGAGGAAAAAGTGTTTTTCATATTTTTCTCGATAACCGATTTTACTAAAAATTTAGAAAAATAATAGTCTGGATATTCATGATTTTGTTTTGTAATTTTTGAATTTATATTTATTTTTTCCGGGATCAAATTAATTAAAAAAATATGTTATTTTAGATTAAATAGTCAGTTAGAAAGGTACCAAGAATTACTCAGAATAAATAACATATCAAAACCATCTGTAGATTATTTTCATAAACGATCTATCGAAACCGGTATTGACATAAGTAAAGATATCCTTTCAGAAGTCCATAAAGATCACAAACACATCCCAATATCCTGGGGAAACGTCAATAAACACACTCTAGGTACGTAATTAAATTAATATATATATAAATTATTTATTATTATTATTTCTTTCAGGTCCCCTACTTGATGCTTATGAAGACTCAATTAAAGAAAAAGAGGAAATAATCCAAGAATATGAATATGAATTGAACAAATTTACCGGTAAAATGCATGATGTAATTGATGAAAACGAGAGTTTATATAAAAAGTTGACTGAAGATGAAACTTGTAGTTCGAAACTTATCTTGGAATTGGAAAATGCTAAAAGGGAATTGAAAAATACCAGAGATCAAAACGATGCGCTTATTAAGAAATGTTCTTTAAAACAGGATAAGCTCGAGGAAGTTTTAAGAATATATGAAACTAAAGGTATTTTTTTTTATTAAAAAGTAATAAAAGAATAAAAAATAAATTTCAGTAATAAATACTAAATAATAAAAGAAAGGAGTTATAAAAATTAAAAACCGAAAACGCTACTATACAAATTTTACAAATTCTTTTTTAATAACTTATATAATAATAAATATAACTATAATAGAATATATTATTTTTTAGCTGATTAAAAAATTTATAAAAACTGGTTTGCTTTGTTCAGTAAAAATTTTTTTTTGAATTTTTTCTAGTTGAATAGCAAGTAAAGAAAATAATTGACATTAGTTATGTTATAAATTAATTTGAATTTATTTTTTAAATAAATTTCAATAAAAAAAATAATTGTAGCAATTGAGAAAAATACTTACCGATTTGTTTTTTTTTGGGTAAAATAAAATCGATTTACGAATTTCATACCAATTTAACATAATTTTTACACCTAATAAAATAATTTTATTACAATGATATAAATCGATATTAAAAACAAAATTGATTTTTTTTATTGCAATAAAAAATTTTCGTTTAGTATTAACTCCGAATTACTTTCGAAACACACCCAAAAAATAAAATAAACTTAAATAGGGAAAAATAAAGTAATAGATATAATAAAGCAAAATGGAGATAGACAGGGAAAATGCAGAAAAATAAAGAACAATGGAGAAAAATAAAGAAAATAGAGAAAAAAAAAACGAAAAAAGCAGAAAAATAGTGAAAAAAACAAAGAAAAAAATAGGAAATAAATGGAAAAATGGGGAAAAATATGGAAAATAAAAGCAGAAAATAAAAAGAAAAATAAGAAAAAACGGGAAAAATGCGAGGAGAATGAAATAAAATAGGATAAAATAATGAATAACAGGAAACATTGGGAAAAATAGGAAAAAATACGAAAAACAGAAAAAATATGGAAAAATAGAAAACAATTGTGAATAAGGAAAAGTTGAGAAAAATAACGAAAAACAAAGAAAAATAATGAAAAATTAGAAAAACTGGGAAATAATATTGAAGAATATCGTCACTACTACTTAAAACTACATTTTTTTATCATTCTACGTACGTTTCGCTAACTATGTTAGCATCATCAGGAGTTGATGATATAATTATCGAAACGTACGTAGAGTGATAAAAAAGTGTAGTTTTGGTTAGTGGTGACGATATTTTTCAACCTTGGTGAAAACCAAATGTTCCAAATTCCCAATTAAAGTAGGAAATAGTAATGAAAAATAAGAAAAAATAGTGAAAAATACATACAAATAGAGACAAATATTGAAAAATATGGGAAAATAAGAATAAGAAATGAAGAAAAATGGGAAAAACATGGGCGAAATCGAAAAAATAGGCAAACATGAGGAGATATAGGGAAAAATAGTGAAAAATTTGGAAATATATAAAAAATAGAGACAAATAGAGAATTATTGGAAAATGTGGGGAAAATCGTGAAAAATAAATACAAATAGGGACAAATAGGGAAAAATAGGAAAAAACAATGAAAAATAGGGAAAAATGAGAAAAATAAGAAAAATAGAGAATACAGACAAAAATGGGAAAAAATAGGGACAAATAGAGAATAATAGCAAAAATGAGGAAAATAGAAAAAATAAGTAAAAACTGGTGAAAAAATAGGAAAACCTAGTGAAAAAAATAGGAAAAAATAGGAAAAACAGTAAAAAATTATAAAAAACAGAAAAAATAGAAAAAAGTAGTAAAAAAGGATAAAAAAGAAAATAAAGAGAGAGAGATTAAAACACGTTTAGAGTTAAAAATATAAAAGAAACTCCGTTCCTGACGGGGGTCCCCCGACCGCACAAACATTTTTTTTTGGAAATCAAGTTGTTTTTATTCTTTTTGGGCCTCGAATAAATACAAGTTCGATAGGTAAATTACAAAAAAGCAAGGAACATAACTTACCAAACTACAATAATGTTAAGATTAAACCTTAATAAGCATATTACTTAAATTAATTAAGGGTACCGCTACTGAGAAGGGTAGGAGGGTAGTGCAATGAAAAATACGATAAGTAATAGTAAAAAAATTAAAAAATAACTGATAGTGTGACTTATATCACAAATATTATTCTAGTCCTGAAGATGACTTTTTAGTCGAAACTAATTAGGTGAACCAGGGGTGGAACGGACCGGCGGGGCAGAATGAGATTCATGTTTTTCTCTGACTGCAAAGCGCCGCCATCTATGATGATATTCAAGAAGTAACATCTCAAGTCGGCCATTCATAAGCGCTAGTAATCATTTATGTTTACAAAGGGATTGGTCCGTTTGTATAGTTTTTGCTATTTTTACGTATTACAGTGTAATTTTTGTCTATTTATTAACCAAAGGTAAGCAATAATATTTTATCTTTAGATCCAAAAAAAATCGTACTATAACCTCACCATATCTTTTAGCTCAAATCAATTCGCTTGGGGCAGAATGAGACCAATAACACGGGGCAGAACGAAACGCGTCTCGATCTGCCCCGTATATTAAAATTCTTTTTAAAAGAGAAAATAACTGTGATGTTTTTGTTGTTACAGATGGTTTGCAATTACGTTCGCAAAACAAATAGACAAAATTGGTCTGTGGACTCTATGAAACGGGCCATAGTAGAGGTAATTGATAATAATTTAAGCTTAAACAAAGCTTCAACCCAGTTTGGTGTACCAAAGGCAACATTGGCCAGATATGTCAACAGAAAACGAAGAGTTGCAAATTTTCAAATAAATAAAAAGGCAGGAATTGGAACTTTCTAGTTATGTAAAAGATATGGAGAAAAGGTTATTTGGGTTGTCAATAAAAGATTTACGTAGCATTTCATATCAATTAGCAGAACGCAATAAAATAGTTAACAATTTTAACAAAAATTCTGAACTGGCTGGACAAGATTTATGTGAAGTTATCCACAGATTTCCAGCCACAATTCTGACGACAGGGATAGCCGAATTACACAAACGTTCACAGTGTTGCCATATTTTCAACTATTTTATACTATTTTTTGTTCGTAATGTCAAAGGGTAGAGAATAAAAATAGTTATTTGTGTACGATCGAAATAAATATGACATTTTTAACAGTTTTCAAAAAAATAAAATTTGAACTGACAATTTGAAATTAATTGCAGAAACTTTCACAATCAATCTGACAGTGACAGTTCAGGCCACATCCATAGGTCAAATCGGTAGACATGAAACGATTTTGATTAATCAGACGGATTTCTATTTATAAAATAACCACTAAAATTTGCTTGTTGATCGTTTGTGATCTCAATTTGAGATTGAATCCATTGAATCACGGATAATTTAAATAATTTAGGTAATATTATTATAAGTACCTATATAGATACTTCGCTTTATGTAAATTCATCAAAACAAAATGTATTCCTGAGAGTCCCTATGGTCTAGTGGCGCAGATACCGGGCTCCAACCCAGGCGATTCGGATTCGAATCCCGGCGGCGGCGTCGAATTTTTTTTTTTATTTCTTTTATTTTTATTTACTAAGAAATTGACAATTCAAAGCACTCTAAAATTTACTTTTATGCACTAGTGCACAAAAGATTTACTTTTATGCACTAGTGCACAAAAGTTATACTTTTAACACGGTAGATAGTGCAAAAAGTGGCCACTTTTTGCACGATCGTAGAAAAAAGATTTTTTTGTGGAGAATATCTATATAGGTATATATTCAGAATATTTCTGCAAAAAATCATATGTTTGTTATTTATTTTAATTGCTTTATGTTTAATGTTACACCCACAAAATTCGTTTATGTGTCTAAAATTTTGTTCATGGATATTATTTATACGTGTCCAAAGAATATTTCTGCCTAATCAAAATCATTTGCCTCCCAGTCGAATATTGTGCAAAAGGGGTGTTTGTTACTTATTTTAATTATTTAATTTTTTATTTCCAAACTAGATGCCATGCAAATTTCTTTTCTACTTAAAGTTATTTTAATATCTTAGAACATTTTTGGCCAATCATACTTTTTTCATATACAGGCGAAAGGGATGAAAAAGGGTGATTTGTATTTTATTTTCTAGTTTCTAACTCCGTTGGTGTGCACAAAATTTCTTTTTTGCATATTGTTTTTACTTATAATTAAAATATTTCTGAATGATCAGATTATTTTGCCTCTCCGTAAAAAGGGATGAAAACGGGTGTTTTATGTATAATTTTATACCCTCATAATCAGTTGATGTGCCAAAAATTTTGTTGATGGATATTATTTGTACGTGTCGATAGAATATTTCTGAAAAATTAAATCATTTGCTTCCCCGTCGAAGAGGGTGAAAAAGGGGTGTTTGTTACTTATTTTAATTATTTAAATTTTTTATTTCCAAACCACATGCCGTGCAAATTTCTTTTCTGCTTAAAGTTATTTTTATACCATCTTAGAACATTTTTGGCCTATCAAACTTTTTTCATATACAGGCGAAAGGGATGAAAAAGGGTGATTTATATTTTATTTTCTAGTTTCCAACTCATTTGGTGTGCCCAAAATTTGTTGTCTGCATATTGTTTTTACTTATAATTGGAATATTTTTGAATGATCAGATTCTTTTGCCTCTCCGTAGAAAGGGATGAAAAGGGGTGTTTTATGTATAATTTTATACCCTCATAATTAGTTGATGTGCCAAAAATTTTGTTGATGGATATTATTTGTACGTGTCCATAGAATATTTCTGCCTAATCAAAATCATTTGCCTCCCCGTCGAAGAGGGTGAAAAAGGGGTGTTTGTTACTTATTTTAATTATTTAAATTTTTTATTTCCAAACTAGATGCCTTGCAAATTTCTTTTCTACTTAAAGTTATTTTAATATCTTAGAACATTTTTGGCCAATCATACTTTTTTCATATACAGGCGAAAGGGATGAAAAAGGGTGATTTGTATTTTATTTTCCAGTTTCTAACTCCGTTGGTGTGCACAAAATTTCTTTTTTGCATATTGTTTTTACTTATAATTAAAATATTTCTGAATGATCAGATTTGTTTGCCTCTCCGTAAAAAGGGAGGATATAAAATTATACATAAAACACCCCTTTCCATTCCTTTTTACGGAGAGGCAAAAAAATCTGATCATTCAGAAATATTTTAATTATAAGTAAAAACAATATGCAAAAAACAAATTTTGGGCACATCAACGGAGTTGGAACCTAGAAAATAAAATATAAATCACCCTTTTTCATCCCTTTCGCCTGTATATGAAAAAAGTATGATTGGCCAAAAATGTTCAAAGATATTAAAATAACTTTAAGTAGAAAAGAAATTTTGCACGGCTTCTAGTTTGGAAATAAAAAATTTAAATATTTAAAATAAGTAACAAACACCCCTTGTTCACCCTCTTCGACGGGGAGGCAAATGATTTTGATTAGGCAGAAATATTCTTTGGACACGTATAAATAATATCCATGAACAAAATTTTAGGCACATAAACGAATTTTATGGGTGTAACATTAAACATAAAGCAATTAAAATAAATAACAAACACATGATTTTTTGCAGAAATATTCTGAAAATATATATAGATATTCTCCACAAAAAAATCTTTTTTTATTCTCTACCCTTTGATAATACGAAGAAAAAATAGTATAAAATAGTTGAAAATATGGCAACACTGTGAACGTTTGTGTCATTCGGCTATCCCTGTCGCCAGAATTGTGGCTGGAAATCTGTGGATAACTTCACATAAATCTGGACAAGACTGGATAAATGGCTTTTTAAAAAGGCATCCTGACTTAAGTGTGAGGAAACCAGAGGCAACCTCAGGAGCTGGTGCCATGGGGTTTAACCTGGTGGCCGTAACACAATTTCAGACAAATACAAATTGTCCCCTGAGAGAATCTACAACTGCGATGAGACCGGTATTACCGTAAATCCTAAAGGACATTCTAAAATAATTGCGACGAAAGAAAACGGCAAGTTGGGACACTAACATCATGTGAGAGAGGTCAGACTGTGACTGTAGAGTTATGTTTTTCTGGCAGTCTAGCATACATGCCCCCATGTTGATATTTCCTAGAAAAAGGAAACAAAAGGAATTTGAGGATGGGCAGAAGTGTCAGATTCAGGGTGGGTTACATCCGAAATTTTCCTTATTTGGTTTGAAAAATTTATATCTTTTTCTAAAGCCACAAAGGAAGACCCTGTCCTGCTCTTGTTCAACGGACATTCTACTCATACTAAAAAGATTAAGCTACTTGATCTTACCCGAGCTAATGGTGTTTGCTCCCTACCCATTGCTCACACCGTCTTCAACCATTAGATGTTTCGCTGATGAAATCAATTAGTGTTTATTACGAAGAAGAAGTCCGAAAATGGCTACGATGTAACCCTGGAAAAGTAGTAACATTATTTCAAATTTCAACGCTATTTGGAGTTGCATTTATCAATTCAGCTACAATGAAAACAGCCGTAAATGGATTCAAAATATCGGGAGTATGGCCTGCAGATATTACTATTTTTACTGATGACGATTTCCTGCCATCTGCACCAACAGACATTCAATTAGCTCAGAGTTCAAATTCCAATAATGTTAATACATTGTCAATAACACAGGAAGTAGCTACAAATAATCAGGAGCAAACTAGTCAAAATGATGATAAAACATCGGGATCCATTGAAACAATTTCTAAAACGTTTTTACCAAATAATGAACCAGAATACATTTTACCTCAGTGTTCATGGATGCCAGACAATACTCCAGAGCCTTCAGAACCAGCTAATATCTCAATATTTCTCAGTTGATTTTACCCATACCTAAAGTTCAACAGGATCAGAAAAGACGTTCTCGAAAACAAAGGGAAAACAGCAATTTTGACGTCATCTCCTTACTTGGAAGAATTGAAAAGGGCCAAAGAAGAAGCAAGAATCAAGGAAAATAATGAAATTGAACGTGCAAAGAGGAAAATAAGTTCTCCGAAAGAGAGTGATGGAGCTGTAACTGCAACTATGTTAAAACAGAAAAAATTGCTAATAAAGAAAAAGATTCAAAAGAAAAAGATCAGAATTAGTTGACCATGATATTGATAGTGACAGTGATGCAGAATGTTTATATTGCCAGGAGTTTTATTCAACTTCCAATGAAGGATGGATATCGTGTTCATCATGTCACAAATGGGCACATAATTCTTACGCTGATATTGATAGCGATGATGATGAAAGCATTTTCAAATGTGAATTATGTATCAATTAGGCCAAATAAAATATTTTTTTGTAAAAATATCATTTAATTATTTTTTTCTTTTTCTTTTACCTTTCTTGCAATTTTGTGTATCTTAAATTAATAAAATAATAATATCCTATTCTGCTCCCTCCACGGGGCAGAATGAGAAAAATGACAATTTTTTCAAAAAAATCAAAAATTTATAAACTAATTTTTTTTAGTTTTTTTATATGTTTATTTATTTTGTTTAATGAATTAAGACATCTATTACATAAGTTTATTTTAACTTTTTTTTACTTTTTAGTATTTTAAAACTACCTTTAAAATAAGGCGTGTCGTTCCGCCCCCAGTTCCCCTACCTTTTTTGATAATTAAATGTATGGTGGTACATGATCGAGTTTCATTTAAGATTAAAACTATATATGTTAAAAATTTTATTATTTCAGTGGAACAAATAACACGTGACTATGACGTACTTCATAGTGAATACGTAAAAGCCAAGACGGAAAACGCTGCATTAAAAGAAAAATCGAAATCGTGCTTGGATTCACAAGAAGAGCTCAAGAATCAATTACAGAATTTCATTCCGCTTTCAGTACATAATACAAGTGTAAACGAATGCAAAAAGTAAGTGCATTTTTTAATTTTTCTATAAAACAGAATTTATAGGACATGAAAATAAATAAATATAAATCAAAAATGTACCCTTTAAGTGTTATTAGTTTTCATCTTTCAAATAAAGTATAAACAATATTAATAATTTTCTAGTAATAATAATTTTTTTGCTTTAAATTAAACTTTGAATAGGCTGCAATAACTAAATAATGCTATAAAAAACTTTTTTAAAAAATATGCTTTGAAGGTGCACTAAAAAGTAGAAAATAATTGTTTCTTTGCTGCTAAATGTGACGCAAAATCTTTATGACTAAAAATAAAAGCGTGGGGCGCTCACCATAATCCATTTCTCTACCACATATATAAATGTATTTCTAGATACAATAACAATGCAAGTTTTACTGTAGTTACGTGTTTAAATTGCAAAATTGTTAGAAAACATTAAGAAACGAGAAGGTTATCATGACTTTTATAATCACAAGAGATAAATGTTCATTCAAAATTTAAACAAGCACAAAACCTATTTTTTCTATATAATACTTTACTCTTGAGTAAAATTTATATTTTTTTACAAACCTCGTATATAATACTGGAAAAAATTGTTTGTATTTTAGATTTTAGAACATGCAGAACTTTTTATGAAGAATAAGTTTTTTTCCTAAAATTAATAATAAAAAAGTTTTTAAAATGGTTCCAACTGATTGAGAGATACTGTATAAAAAGTTATAGCCGACCAATAATAAATTGTAGTATAAAGTAGAACATAATTTACAGGTAGGAGTAGTCAAGGAGGTGGTTGGGTCGATAGTCACCCACCTCGATAGAAAATTACTTCAATTTACTGTGTTTTTTAAGAAAACAAATCGCAAATCACCCACTAAAATTACAACTATGTATGTGATAGATAAATGGATTATGATTAGCGCCCCACGCTTTTTTTTAGTCATAAAGATTTTAGATCACATTTAGCAGCAAAGAAAAAATTATTTTATATTTTTTAGTGCACTTTCTACACATAAATAAAAAACACGTTTTTTATATAGTATTAATTTATACTTTTTATTGCTGTCAAGTATTTAAATCGATTTTTCGACCATATTATACTCTTAAAGTTTTGGTGGTGGTACAAAGATGACCATACATCTAAAATTTTAAACCAAATCTGCTACTGCAACTCTTAATTTCATTTGACTATATCTACACATTTTCGAATGTCCAACAAAAAAAATTGTGAAATTCACTCAGCACCTTATTGATTACGTCGTCCGCCATCTTTTAGCCACCACATTCATAATCTCGGATCCCAAAAACCCTCACATACCAATTTTAAATACAATCTGACCATAATCATACATCCAGTTCGCCATCTTGGAACCGCCATTTTGAATTTATTAATTTTGACAAAAAAATCTTAATATCCGACCTCAAAAACCCTCATATACCAATTTTGAATAAAATCGGGCCATAGTCATAAATCTCGCCCGCAATCTGAGATCCACCATTTTGAATTTAATAATTTTGACAAAAAAATCATAATCTACGAACTCAGAATCCCTTATACAATATGTCTCAGTAAGTTGGAACCATATGGGAAACTTTTTTATTATTAATTTTAGGAAAAAAATGTATTCTTCATAAAAAGTTCTGCATGTTCTAAAATCTAAAATACAATCAACAGATATCAAATTTTTTCAGTCGTGTATGAGGTATGCCAAAAATATGAATTTTAGTCACGAGTAAAGTACCTTTAAATTTGACAATATCGAAAAATGTTATTAAAAAAAAGTTTATCAGTACCAAAAACTATGTTCAAATATGAAATTACATTCATTTATTTTTAAAAAATAGGTTTTGTGCTTCGGTTAGGTTAGGTTTATCTCTTGTGATTGTAAAAGTCATGATAACCTCGTTTCTTAATGTTTTCTAACTATTTTGCAATTTAAACACGTGTTGAATGCATATGCATTTAGAATCAACTTTTTATAATAACAATTGTCAATATTCAGAAAAATAAAGGTACTTTACTCTCGAGTAAAATTCATATTTTTGACATACCTCGTACACGACTGAAAAAAATTGATATCTGTTGATTGTATTTCAGATTTTAGGACATGCAGAACTTTTTATGAAGAATACATTTTTTTCCTGAAATTAATAATAAAAAAGTTTCCCATATGGTTCCAACTTACTGAGACATATTGTATACCAATTTTGAATAAAATTATACCATAATCACAAATCTCTTCCTCCATCTTTGGTGCCGCCATTTTGAATTTAATAATTTTGACAAAAAAATCATAATCTACGAACTCAAAATCTCTTATATACCAATTTTGAATAAAATTGGACCATAATCACAAATCTCTTCCTCCATCTTTGGTGCCGCCATTTTGAATTTAATAATTTTGACAAAAAAATCATAATCTACGAACTCAAAATCCCTCATATACCAAATTTGAATAAAATCGGACAATAATCACAAATATCTTCCGCCATCTTGGTGCCGCCATTTTGAATTTAATACTTTTGACAAAAGAATCATAATATCCAACTCCAAAAACCCTCACATAACAATTTTAAATAGAATCTGATCATAATCATACATCTAGAGTTCGCCATCTTGTAACCGAAATTTTGAATTTATTAATTTTGACAAAAAAAATCATAATCTCCAACCAATTTTAAATAGAAACTAACCATAATCATACATCCCGTTCGCCATCTTGAAGCCGCCATTTTGATTTTTTTAATTTTGACACAAAATTCATAATTTCCGACCTTAAAAACCCCTACGCTAAAATTTTGAACAGAATCCGATCATAATCACAAATATCATCCTCCATCTTGGTGGCGCCATTTTGAATTTAATAATTTAGACAAAAAAATCATAATCTCCAACTCCAAAAATACTCACATACCAATTTTAAATGGAATCTAACCATAATCATACATCCAGTTTCGCCATCTTGGAACCGCCATTTTGAATTTATTAATTTTGACAAAAAAATCCTAATATCCGACCTCAAAAACCCTCATATACCAATTTTGAATAAAATCGGAACATAGTCATAAATCTCGCCCACCATCTTAGAGCCGCCATTTTGAATTTAATAATTTTGATAAAAAAATCACAATCTCCAACCAATTTTAAATAGAAACTGACCATAATCATACATCCCGTTCGCCATCTTGAAGTCGCCATTTTGATTTTATTAATTTTGACACAAAATTCATAATTTCCGACCTTGAAACCCTTACGCTTCCAATTTTGAACAGAATCGGACCATAATCACAAATATCGTCCGCCAAATTTTGAATAAAATTGGACCGTAATCACAAATCTCGTCCTCCATCTTGGTGGCGCCATTTTGAATGTAATAATTTAGACAAAAAAATCATAAACTCCGACTAAAAAAATAAACACATACCAATTTTAAATGGAATCTAACCATAATCATACATCCAGTTTCGCCATCTTGGAACCGCCATTTTGAATTTATTAATTTTGACAAAAAAATCCTAATATCCGACCTCAAAAACCCTCATATACCAATTTTGAATAAAATCGGACCATAGTCATAAATCTCGCCCACTATCTTAGAGCTGCCATTTTGAATTTAATAATTTTGATAAAAAAAATCACAATCTCCAACCAATTTTAAATAGAAACTGACCATAATCATACATCCCGTTCGCCATCTTGAAGCGGCCATTTTTAATTTATTAATTTTGACACAAAATTCATAATTTCCGACCTTAAAACCCTTGCGCTCCAATTTTGAACAGAATCGAACCATAATCACAAATATAGTCCGCCATCTTCGAGCTGCCATTTTGAATTTAATAATAATTTTGACAAAAAAATTATAATCTTCGACCCCAAAAATTTCCACACTCTAATTTTGAATAGAATCGGGAGCATAATCACAAATCTTGTCCGCCATCTTGGAGCCACCATTTGGTTTTTTGTCAAATAAAAATTTCTAAATTCATTGCCACCGGGACTGTGAACATCTGAAAAAATTTAATTTAATCAGACGTCTGTAACCAGTCGAATAATGTATTACAAAATTTGAAGCAAACATACATACAAACATACAAAACCGTGAGTTAAATAAAAGCATGTAAATATATATTTCCAGATGGTATGAAGAATTAAAATCACAATACGAAGCGGAAAAAGTTAAATTGATGAAAAATATCGAAAGTTATGTCAAAACGATAGAAGAATTAAACAAAGAAATCGGAACTATGGCAAGCGTAAAACAAAAATTAGAAAATAATGTTGCTCACTTAGAAAAACACATCAAGTAAGTATATTTTTTAAAAATTAATTTATTAGATACCAATGACAAGAATATCCGGTTCGAATGACCATAACAATATTTGTATTGTCGTTATTAGTGGTTTCAAGAATATCCGGATCGAATGACCATAACAACATCTTTATTGTCGTTATTAGTGTTTTCAAGAATATCCGGCTCGAATAACCATAAAAAAATCTTTCTTGTCATTATTATTTTACTTTTATATAGAAAAATGGAAGCCAAACATTTAGAGTTGGAACACAATTTAAATGGAGTACAACTATCGAGAAGTGCTTTAAAAAAACAACTTCATAAAGCCATGGAATTTGCAAGGGACATGGTAGCTGAACAAGAATTGTTGCAAAAAGCATTAAACCAAAGGCAATTAGAGAACAAGGCTGTTAAAAGGATCAAATCTGATATGGCTTCTAAAATGGATTCTTTAAAAATTCAACTAAAGGTAAATACACCAAAAAAAAACTTATACCGCTTCCCATTTTACCAATTTTTTTTATATAAAGAATTGATCTACTTTGTTACTTTTTTTTTGGGACTTGGCAACGGACGTGTTAAGACTTCGTTGATTTTTTTAGGATGTTCAGAAAAATGCGTGGCAAGAATTTGCTACGGTGGAACAAACGATTCAAGATCAAGCAAAAACGATAGAAACGTTAAAAGATCAATACGAAAAGGAGATAGAAGAATTGAAAAAAATTATTGCTGGTTACAAAGAAATTAATTTAAAACCGGAAAATTTACCAATGAGTCATTATTTTCTTTTAAAAAATAAGTACAAGTAAGTATCGAATATTTATTATTGTTTTTTGTACTGTTTATAAAGAATTTGATCGTAAGAAAAACTTTGTAATAAATAAAATAAAAATGTTTTGGATCTAAAATGGCGTTTACTTTATATCGCCATCTCTCGGGATTACAGTACAGTAATAAGTTATTAGTTTTACCAATAGATGTCACGACATACTAAGGTTGTTTTATTTTTAAATAAATTAAATAAAATGCAAATAATTAACAAATTTTTACTAATATCAAAAAACAATCGGAACCCAGTTTTAATTCGAGTAAGACAATAAACGTGTGTCGCGCAGAATGTTATAAAGCAGTTACTAGACGCAAATAATAAAGTAGGATTGGCCACAATTAAATAAACAAGAAGAGTAAAGACACATGACATTATAACCAAGGTTATGAAAGACGACGGAAGCATAAAACATAACACACAAGAGGGACACTGTCAAGGTGACACATTGGAGATCATATAAAATGCGACACTCCGCCCACTTTCTTTGTTCTCCTGTCAAAATGTATTTAACCTCTTCATTGAAATTGGTATCTACATGACGTTGCCAAACTGTAGAAGACTTTCTTAAAAATTACCTAATACTATGTTGCCATAACAGTATCAAGTGGACAATATGTAAATTTCATTAAAGAATAATTAGGAAATATGCCTGTTAATAGCACATATAATAAGAAACCAAGCTAAATTTGACATCCACAATCTAGAAATCAATCTGACAATTGACATATCCAAAACAAACTATACTGAAATAACCACTGTGACCAACTTAAAGTGATCATTTTAAGGCCATTTGGTTAATGAGATATAAAATGTGTGAGATTGACCAATCATATTGCAATTCAAATCATATTTGTATCAATGACTAGTTTTAATGTTTAGAAACAGAAAATCTGGAAAAAGAAGGAAAAATAAGGAAAAATAGTAAAAATAGGCAAAATTGATAATAATGACAAATACGGGCAAAAGGGGAAAAACAGGACAAAATAATGAAAAACAAGAAAAATTCGAAAAAAAATTGGAAAAATTGGAAAAAATATGGAAAATAGGAAAAATATGACATAAATAGTAGAAGTGATAATTTTTATATGGAAAAATATGCATTTGAAATTCTAAATTTTTTTAATGCCATTTTTGTTTAAAGAAATCTAAAAATTTACTCATTTAGCTATTTAGGAATTCAAAATGGCGTTCCATTCATACTTTTGTTAATCAATGAGATGACACGACCAATCAAATATTTTTCTAGTAATTTTAATTAAGTTGGAGAAATAGGATAAAAAAATTGGAAAAAATAGGAAAAATTAGGGAAAAATAAGAAAAGCATGATATAAATAGCAGATGTGATAATTTTTATAGGGAAAAATATACATTTGAATTTCTAATTTATTTATAAAATCATTTTTATTTAAATGAATCCAAAAATTTACTCATTAAATATTATAATCGTACAAGTAGCGGGAAAGTAAAAATAACGGTTTTATTAAAATACCATATTATTTAATAGCTATAACAGTTTTCTTATTTATTTTTATTTTTTACATTTAATTTTTTCTAATTTATTTATAAATTATAAATAATCCGGACCTGGTGTACAAACAAGGTCATACTCACTTACTATGTAGCATACGCTACTTAGGAATTAATCACATATTTTTCTAGTAATTTTAATTAAGTTGGGGAAATAGAATAAAGAAATTGGAAAAAATAGGAAAAATTAGCGAAAAATAAAAAAAAATTTGATATAAATAGCAGATGTGATAATTTTTATAGGGAAAAATATACATTTGAATTTCTAATTTATTTATAAAATCATTTTTATTTAAATAAATCCAAAAATGTCAAAATCAAATATTTTTCTGGGAAATTTAATTAATTTGGGAAAATGGGATAAAAAAAATTGAAAAAATTAGAAAAAATAGGGAAAAATAATAAAAACATAATATAATTAGTAGAAGTGATAATTTTTATAGGGAAAAATATACATTTGAATTTCTAATTTTTTTATAAAATCATTTTTATTTAAATAAATCAAAAAATTTACTCATCAAATATTATAATCGTACAAGTAGCGGGAAAGTAAAAATAACGGTTTTATTAAAATACCATATTATTTAATAGTTATCACAGTTTTCTTATTTATTTTTATTTTTTTTTATTTAATTTTTTCTAATTTATTTATAAATTATAAATAATCCGGACCTGGTGTACAAGGTCATACTCACTTATTACGTAACGTACACTACTTAGGAATTCAAAATGGCGATCCATTCATTAATTTTGTTTATCAATGGGATGACACGACCGAGCGAATATTTTTCTGGGAAATTAAGTTGGTAACTGTGTAAGTTGGTAGAATTGCACTAGTCGCTTTAAATTTTTTTGACAGCTTAGTAACAAGTTTCTTGAGACGTGTTAAGTTTTTGCGATTTACTTTATTAATCAGACGTGTTAGATCCTAAATTATATATTAAATTAATGATCGAAGATTATATTTTACTATAAAAACTGTGATTAGTTCTGATTAGTTATGAAACGGAAATTATTTGGTGTTTGAAACATGCATGTAACAAGGTAGGTTTATTTTTTAAAATTATGAATTATATCAAATTGGATTTTCTATTATTTTAGTTTTATAACAACCTGAAGGTAGTGAAATAAATATAAAACATATTAATTGTAAACTAACTACGATTTATTGATAACAAAATAACCTAACCTAAAAAAATAAATCGGTGAAAAAATACGTTTATACTAGTATAATATTTAAAATTCATAATTACAGTTGATATGTGTGATTTTTCTTATTTATTTTCTGTCAAAAATGCGAAATCGAGTTATAAAATTTTTAATACCCTGTATGTAAAAACTAGTTCAATTCAATTTTTAGAAAATTCTCCTCCCAGAGCTTTAGAAATTATTCTAGAATATAATAAATATTGAACATACCAATATTATTTTATATTCTGGTCCAGTAAGAATCGTATTCTTTTCGAATATCATCAACGATTTAAAAATTTACCTAAATTGGATATAAAATGTCAGCCTACCATTGTGTCGCCATCTATACGAATTATACATAAGATGACTGATAGATTGCCATCTACGGTAATTACTATACACTAATAAGTTTTAGTTTCTCTAACAGATGGCAGAATATTTCCAGAATACTTGTATTTTATTTAATTTTTATTTTCCCGTTTAGACATATTTGAAGGATAAAAACTAATCTCTTATTAAAATAAGTGAGTTTTAAAATGATAGTAATAATATTGTTGCTGATTAAATTAGTGATAAACGTTTATTTTAACAAGCCGAGCAAAGGCTTAAATAAACCGGTCATTATTTCCAATAAAATTCCAATTTATGGCAAACTATAATAAATAGAATAATTAACAGATTTTTGAATATGTATAGGAATGTCGGCCGAAAGGTCAAATTATTTATTGTCTTTTATTACGCCATCACTTTAATTTCAACTAAAAATTATTCTAATTAATTTAAATTAATAGTTTTTTCTACGCCTATGTCTGCGAAGTTTATATATATTATTACTTTTTTAACATTTGTATTGATAAAATTTTTACTTATGGTTGATAAAATTTTATTCGCTTTTTTTTATTAGAAACTTTGATACTAAAATAGAGAAATCATAAAAAAAATTATATAGGTATTCGACATGTAAAATTTATTATAATTTTATTTTTTAATGACTTATATTCATAAATAACATTTAAAGCAATTACGTTGCAATGCCAATAATTATAGGTATAGATAACAACGATTTTTAATATATTTAATTACTACGACTTTATCGACGTGGAAGTCTTATATCCGTTCTAATAATAATCGTGCCAAAACACCTGACTACCTATTTGGTTGAAGGGTTGTAATAGTTGGAAGAGGGGAAAAAGCAATGTTTCGTATCATGTTTTCTCTTTCTTTTACTGTTTAGATTCATTAATTAATTAGAGTACGCATCCTAGAAAATAATGTCGATATTACGAGGACTATCTACCTACTCTTTTAGAAATATATTTAGCTTATCTTGACTTTTTGATAGGTATAACTAATTTGAAATTTTATAGATGACGTTTAGAGATTGTTTATTATAAATTAGAGAAGTAAGAAAATTTTAATTAAGTATATTTTAATTATAATTATACAGGGTGGCGCTAAATTGTAGACAATTTTTAAACTTTAAACTTGTTGTTCTTAAAGGATTTATTGGCGTACCAATTTTTGTTCCGTTTTATACACGTTAAAATATACAGGGTGTACTATTTGAAATTGTCAAGTTGGAATAGTTTCCGATGAACACATATTTTAAACACTACGCACAAACCAATATTTGGTAAATATTCGATATTTGTTAACCGTGTAGTATAATTTTTCTGAACTATTTGATCTTAAATGTCTAAAATTGCAACTGTCTACCCTTTCCCTCTTTAAAATCCATTCACTATTTCACCACAAAAGGAGTAAAATCGCCCCCACCCATATAACGGGTACTTACCAGACAAATTAATTGTAAATAAAACAATTTGTTCAGGCAAACTCAGGCCTATTCTCAGAGGTAGTAAATGTACTTTTTTAAACCGAAATAAAGATAGGGCTGCTTTATTACCTAGAAGCAAAATATGATTTAAAATCATGTCAACAACGAAAAGTTTGGTTAGAAACCACTGTACAACATTGACGTTATGTTACGTTGTAAAACAAGTCGTGCTTTAAGTCTTTTTAATGGTACAATTTTTCTAAGACGTAACCCCGATACGTTAAGTTATACGTGATTAAGATGCGTTTACGTTGTGTGTTGGCTTTAACTCTCTATTAGATGTACATGAAAGACCTACAATGGACATTCAAATGGTCCGATGAATGTATAGACGTCCAAATGACCAGGTAAGGTACCCACACGTTCATATACGTACAATGGATGTCCATTCGTAACGTCCAATGGATGGATGTTCGTTCGAGACGTACAATGGATGTACTTATTCAACGCATCCAACGGATGTCCATTCGAGACGTCCAATGGATATCCGTTCGAGACGTCCAATGAATGTCCTTATTGAACACACCCAATGGATGTTCATTCAAGACGTCCAGTGGATGTCTATTCAATACATCCAATGGATGTCCATTCGAGACGTCCAATGGGTCCGATTGGGTGTCTCCTGGACATTCAATGATACCCAACTACCTACCTGATTGAATAAAAAAATACTAGTTATACAAAAATATAGAAAATAAAATATATTACATATATAAATATAAAAAATTTTTTCATAGTTGTGCGTAATCTTAAAAAAAATAATCTAAATAAGGAACATATGTTATATATTGTTATGAAATTTGATATACCCGGTAATTTTGGGTAAGTGTTAGGAAATTTATATGATTTGTTATAAAATATTATAAATAATAAGTAAGGGTTGGTTGAGTTAAAAAAAAAAATGAATAGTAATTGCAAGTAAAATTAACAGTATTCTTTATTTTTAACATTAAAGAGAAAAATCTAAATTAAAAAGAAATTTTGGGTAACTGGTATTAAAACTATAAACTAATTTTTTTTTTTGTAATCTGAATAGGGCTTAAGACATTTGAAATTTGAAATTCCTGTGACAGGTTGGATGGCATTTCTTAGCAGGTGAAATGATTTGTCATTGGGTTGGTGTCAAATCAAAATTTCAGTTAAAAATTATGTTAAAAAAAATTGTATGTAAAAGTTTTGGTTGAAAAAAAATTGAAGGGAAAAAATAAATCAAAAGTCAGAAGGTTGTCAAAAATTTAAAAAAAAGCTAAAAAAGAAATAATTCTATAAAATGTAATATTATATGTATAAAGGAATGTTTTATATATAATGAAAAATAATTATTGAATGAAGAAATAAAAGTAAAAAAAAAGTAAGCAATATTATTTATACAAGTTGAGGAACAATGATTTAAAAAAAAATAATTGGTGACTAGTTAAAAGACGCAAACAAACAATTTCAAAAGTGAATAAGGAGTAGTAGTAAAAAAAGTGCGGAGACAACAAAAATTATTAGGAGAGCTGAAGAAGTAGAAGAGGAAGAAAATAAAAAGAAGATCATTAATTTTATTAATTTTCATTATATTTTGTAATTTTTTTATTTAGGCGTTTTGAACCCAGCCCAGTGAGAAGGAGTTCTCCAGTTTGGAAATGAAATCCACCCTAGTATCCAATGGATTTTACATTTCAATATATTATACCTATAATATATAACCAAGATTTATATTATATCAAAGAAACATGATCATAAAAAATCACTTTGCAGGTACATCTTTTAATTTATATGCATTTCATTATTTGGCTCCAGTTACATATTTTTGATAGCGTCCATCACTGATTTTATATCCGTATTCGTATATGTTTTTGTTGTCTGCTGCTTCTAAATAATCATAAGTTTATTAATTATTTTATTCGAAACCCATAATTCTTAAAATTCCTAACATATGTAAGTAAAAATTCTGAAATAGCCAGAGAAGCTTTTTCTTGACTATTTATCTTACCATTTTTAATAAACCGCTTGTAACTGAATTTTCTTTCACAATGATTAATAATACAAATTAAAACACGTAGATTGTATACGTAATAACTAAAAAAAAAATGATAGGAAATAGGTACTTACCCAAATTTGGCAAAATAATACCATTTCAAGTCTCAGATAATCAATTACACACTATTAATGTTTACTGTGATGCTAAGCTGATGAACATCAAAATTATAATGGCGTTCGGCGTTCCCTTATATCTGCTTCCAAAACAAAAGGATATTCACTGACATCACGTCACGTAATGTATGTACAAATTTCGATGCCCATTGTACATCCACAAGATGGATATCCAATGGATGTCCATGGATATCCGGCTACCTAATGGGTACAATATGGACTTTTAATGGATGTACTTGTATTTCCCCAGTATGGATAATTGACATTGATCCAATGTTTTACATCCAGTGGACATACACAAATGTAAAATTTCTGACTGTACAAATAAGATTCAGTTCTCTACATCCTATGGACATACAGGAATGTACAAATATGGATAATCCACAATGATTTAATATTTTACATCCAGTGGACATACACAAATGTATAATTTCTGACTGAACAAATAAGATTCAGTTCTCTACATTATATGGACATACAGGAATGTACAAATATGGATAATCCATATTGATCCAATATTTTACATCCAGTGGACATACACAAATGTACAATTTCTGACTGTACAAATAAGATTCAGTTCTCTACATCCTATGGACATACAGGAATGTACAAATATGGATAATCCACAATGATTCAATATTTTATATCCAGTGGACATATACACAAACGTACAATTTCTAAATGTACAAATAATACACAATTCTTTATATCCTTTGGATATATACAGAGATGTACAAAAATGGATAATCCATATTGGTCCAATATTTTACATCCAGTGGACGTACACAAATGTATAATTTCTGACTGTACAAATAAGATCCAGTTCTCTACATCCTATGGACATACAGGAATGTACAAATATGGATAATTGACAATGATCCAATATTTTACATCCAGTGGACATACACAAACGTATAATATCTGAATGTACAATTAAGATCCAGTTATTTATATGTACAAAAATGGATAATCCATATTGGTCCAATATTTTACATCCAGTGGACATACACAAATGTACAATTTTTGAATGTACAAATAATACGCAATTCTTTACATCTTATGGACATACAGAGATATACAAAAATGGATAATTCATATTGATCCAATATTTTACATCCAGTGGACATACACAAACGTCTGAATAGATAAATGAGATCCAGTCCTGTACATTCATTGGACGTCCATTTAAGGTCCATGGACGTTTGGACTTCATTCGGATCTTAAATGGACATCCATTGGACGTCGTGTGCTATATGGGCATATTGTGACATTAATTTTCTTCTTACAATTGATCAAAAATATAAAATGTTGGTTAAAATATGACTAAAATCTAATTACCAATAATCCATCAAAAATTATATCCTCAAAAATAATATATTTTGTAACGGCATGCCTTTAACCCCTTAGTTCAACCCTGTCCATCTTCATCAAGGCTAAAATGGACATTCGACATTAGTATAACCACAGTAAAATGATTATATATATAATCATTTTACTGTGGTGTAACGTGGTCCGAAATAATAGACAAAGACGTTGCCATACAACACTGCACCGTAACGTATCATATCATAAAGGCGAGTATTGTGTGACTTCACAGTAGTTCGTTAATTCCTGCATATATGTTTTTAAACAATTTAAACATCTTGTGAGTGTTACCGTTTGAACAAATATGATTAAGAATCGATATGAGTTTGGAATTATTTACTACGGCAGACAGCGTGTTAACGCTGCTTAAAATTTTCGAAGGACCACCTTAATACAGAGTGTAAGGAATAAGTGATACCACAAAATAAATCAAATTATTTAAGTGAACTGTAAAGGATATTTACTCACCCATTTATTAGAAAACCAAAATTATTAATTATTACATTTTATTACATTATTATTATTAGAGCAACTAAATATAATCTGTGTATTTTAATTATTTTTTATTAAAAGAAATCTTTGACTATCTAAATCTAACCGGTGTTAAAAAAAAGAAAATATAACATTATTTATATTAAGTTTATTAAAAGATGTCTTGACTATCTAAATCTAACCTGTGTATTTAAAACAAAAAGAAAATACAACTTTCCCTTTCCCCTTAAAATTTTTCTTCACTTCCTTCCCTATTGTTTTTCACTTTCCCCTATTTTTTTCACTTTTTCCCCAATTTTTTTATTCCACTCTAAACTGTTTTTTTCCACTTTTTTTCCTACATTCTTTCCTAATTTCTTTGTGACAAACTTTTTTGTTCCACTTTTTCCCCTTAAAACTTTTTTTCTACTTCTTTTCCCGATTTTTTTTTCACTTTTCCCCTACTTTTTTCCACATTTTCCCTACTTTTTCACTAATTTTTTTATATTTCAAACTTTTTTCCACTT
Organism: Neocrepidodera transversa; assembly: GCA_963243735.1. Lineage (NCBI taxonomy): Eukaryota > Metazoa > Arthropoda > Insecta > Coleoptera > Chrysomelidae > Neocrepidodera > Neocrepidodera transversa. Next base: position 20,001,437 of record OY725350.1, read on the forward strand.
TTTCCCCGACTCATTTTTTCTCCTATTTTTTTTATTTCAATTTTTTTCCGCAATCCTTTTTTCCTCTACTTTTTTACCGTTTTTTTATATTTCATATTTTTTTCCATTTTTCTCCCCTTTTTTTGTTTTAGACATTTTTTTACCCTTTTATCCCTACATTTTTTAGGAATTTTTAGTTTCAAACTTTTTTCCTCTTTTTCCTAACTTATTTTTTCTCCAGTTTTTTCACTAATTTTTGTATGTTTCCAACTTTTTTCCCATTATTCCCCTACCCTCTTTCCCCTACTTTTTTAATAATTTCTTTACGTTAAACTTTTTCTCCTCGAAACTTTTTCCACTTTCCCTATTTTTTTTTCATTTTTTTCCCTACTTCATTAAATGCTTTTTTATTCCACCCTTTCCTCTACTTTTTTAGACTTTTTCTCACAGTTTTTTACTAATTTCTTTGTTTCACTTTTTTCCCTTAAAGCTTTTTCCATTTCTTCCTCTATTTTTTTCACTTTTCCCCTACTTTTTTATTCTATCCTTTCCCCATACTTTTTTATTCTATCCTTTCCCCTACTTTTTTATTCTATCCTCCCCTACTTTTTCCACTTTTTCTCATACATTTTTTATTAATTTTTTTTGTTCCATTTTTTCTCCTTTAAACTTCTTTCCACTTATTTCCCTATTTTTTTCATTTTTCTAATACCTTCTTCTACTTTTCCCTAATTGTGAATTCCACCCTTTCCCTTACTTTTTTCCACTTTTTCTCCTACATTTTTTTACTAATTTCGTATTTCTTTGTGTCAAAAACTTTTTTCCACTTTTTCGCTCACCTTTTATAATTTAAAATTGGAAACTTTTTCTTTATCAATTTTTCCTCTACTTTATTTTTTCCATTTTTCGCCGCAGCCTTTTTCCCCCTATTTTTTTAGTTTCAAACTTTATCCCCAATTTTTTATATGTAAATCTTTGTCCCAACTTTTTAATTCCAATTTTCTTCCTCTCCCTTTCTATCATTACCAATGGAGTGGTAAGGGGGGCAAGAAAAAAATAATTACTCAAAAAAGTGTTTTTTTCGTAAAAAAAGTGGAAATTTGACAATAATGAGAAAAAATGAGTACTTTGGGAAAAAGGGGAAAACAGGGAAATTTCAAGAAAAAAGTGCCAAAATTTGAAAGAAAAGAGGGGAAATTTGAGACAACAAGTGACAGTATTTGAGAGAAAAGGGGGGACATATTGAAGGAAGAGAAAAAATATGACAAGAAAATAAGGGGTAACTTTGAGAAAAAAGGGGCTAATTTAAAAAAAAGGGGGTATTTTCAGAAAAAAAGTGACAAAGTGAACAGAGGAAAAATTTCAGACAAAAAAATTAACAGCATTTGAGAGAAAAGAGGGAACATTTATTTCGTAAAAAAAATATATATCAGGATTCGAACCTGGAACTTTCATATGTAACGTCTACACTCTACCACTAGACCACATCGTTCACAGTGATGAATAATCAAACTTTCAAGTTAACGTACAATAAAAACCGATTATGGTGAAACAAATAATGCGCAATAGTTTTAAATACAAAACCAAATAATCTACTAAAATCTACCAAAATTATCAATTCTACCAAACACCCTCATTTTTCTTAAAAATCTACTAATTTAGTAGGAAATCTACTGAAAACGGTAATCCTGCATCTTAATTTTAATTACAGTATAACCCTCCAATTCCTTAAAATTTTAATTATATAATTGAAGTCCAACGTCTATATCGATACGGTAGCATTAGGTACATCCGCTGTTGGAAGCCCGCCGGCAACGTTGCAATTCAAAACAAACGACAGTTCTCGTCAGTTCCTTACGTTCGTTTCGTGATGAGAACGAATTCCATGCCTGCAGATTGCGGCATCTTGTAAACAAAATTGCAAGACTGTTAAGCCTTTTGTTAAAATAAAACAATGAGAACTGGTTCGGTGTCCGTCTAAGCTTGCATGAAAGTGAAAATTACGTTCGGTTAATCCTGAAGTGTGTAAAGTATTATCGATTTTTCCCGACATAACCTAAAAACTGGTGAATCACCCCTTTAATTCTGGGTTAAGTTACATTTCCCAACCCCCTGACAGTGTTTTGGTTTTATTTTAGAGCGTTCATCTGGAATGTTGTGCAGTACGTAACAACTCGGTTGTGTACATTGTTATCGTATTTTCAATTTAAAAAAAACCGATATATAAGTTCAAAAGATTAAGTTTTAGATTTATGAAATGATAATTATTGTGTTGCGGATAATTTTCGTGTGATTATTTTTTCTGAAGAAGCGATTTTACGTGAGTATATTCATATTATGCAATTAATACAATGCCAATAGGTTTTTTCCACATCAAAATATATTCATACGTTATCGGACATTATTATTATCCATGTAAAGGGGACAATTACATTTTATTGGTATTAATGTATTAACATTTAAAAACATGTCGTAAAATTATAATCAAATATGTAGAAATTTAAATAATTTATTTGGACATTAATATTACTATTTATTGTAAAATATAGCACCTATACTACGTTAATAATATAAAAATTATACATACTTTTCAGCCGTCACATGTCATTCATTCAATTGTTTAGGGTAAAATATTATAAAACTAAAAAAGACAGGGTTGGATTCAGGAATTGTATTACAAATTATTTATTTGCCTACTTCCTTCGAATTTTTTTATCATATTCACAACTTGTAAATATATTGCTTTCAGTCTTGTTTATCTTGTTTGTGAAGCTCTAAAATAGATTTATAATTATATTGAATTAAAAAACAATGGTACGTTAAAATTGAATATTTTATTAACAAAATTAATTTAAATCTTTGTTATTTTTGATAAAAATCAAATAAGATAATTTTTGTATAAAGTAGTCTATTATGTAGGTACTTGCTACTATTTTTGGAAATGTTATAATAATCTCTTTTATTTTATCTAGTACATCGGATGAAGTCATTTTTATTTAGTTTGACAACATAAATGAGTACCTATGACATCTAATCTAATCTAATCCTACAATAATACATACATAACTAAAGTTATAAATGATATTTGTATAAAATATACACATTTTTTAAGGATTACTAAGAGAGATTAGATTTATAATAAGGATAAAAAATTTAAATCAAAAATATTGACTCCCGAATTTAAAGGTGAATAATAAATAAAAAAATTTGTCTAAAATATATGTTGTTTATTTACAATTTTTCTGTATAATTTAATAGTCTCATAATTAAAATTTTTAATTTTTTTAAAATTTTCAAACTTTTTGCGTCAATTCTTTATTATTTTACTTCAATTAAGTTTCCGACTTAGCAACAGTGGAACGTTGTTATATAAATGCATGGGAAATACCTACGTTCTAACAATTAAAATGTTAAATACATCTGGTTATCCATGTCTCAAATGTGGTCAACCAATGAGTAATGAAACACACAAAGTCCAGTACCACAATATATATTTTATGCCAAGTTGTTTTAGTGAAATTGGCAACTAGTTTCGGCTTCCGCCATCATCAGGCCTACAATAGCTCGTTAATACAACAGGTACAAAATTATAATAAGCGGAGCTTACCATCAACATCATGGGGTAAGAGGTAGATATAATTAAGTTCAACAGTTAAAATGTAAACATACTGGTACTGATAAATTTACAAATAATTAGTTAAAATATAAAATTAAAACGAATACGTTCGTTGCGAGGACACAAAGAGTGTCTGGGAAATAAAAAGTATCACCTTCGTTACGAATACTTTTGAACTTTAATTATATCTACCTCTTACCCCATGATGTTGATGGTAAGCCCCTCTTATTATAATTTTGTACCTGTTGTATTAACGAGCGCTATTGTAGGCCTGATGATGGCGGAAGCCGAAACTAGTTGCTAATTTCACCAAAACAACTTGGTATAAAATATATATTGTGGTACTGGACTTTGTGTGTTTCATTACTCAATTAAAATGTTATTTAAGAAATGACTGAGTGTATTAGCAAAATATTATCGAATGTCCCAAAGACATTCAAATTCTGTATATTTAACAAGTTTCTGTTCAATGCAAAAAAAAATTGTACACTTTTCGATGTATGAAAATATGACGTCTATCAAATTAGCAAGACAACTTCGGAAAATTACAACGGTATCTTATTAGTAATTTGCCGCTAATTAGTTGTGGGAAAATAAATATTGCCGATCTTTTTTTTATTAAAAATTAAACATCTTGTTAACTTGATATCAAGTTAGCAAAACAAATACGTAAATAATGACGATATCAAAAAATTTAAAACAGGTGAATTTGTTGCATTTTTGCCGTAAATTAGTTGTGGAAAAAAATTTGCCGCTTTTTGTTTATTAAACATCTTGCTACCTTGATATCAGACAACTGTGTAAATAATGACGATATCAAAAAAATAAAACCTGGAGAATTTGTCGCTTTTTTAGCGCATTTTCCTCTGTCGTTTGATAGATTATGACTCAAATATAACGATCCAGTACTTCAACCCCGAAACTGTGGCTCCCTCTTTTTACCCACCTCTCTTATTAAATTTAATTTTTTTTAGATTTTGAATAAACTTTATTCACTTTTATGAAAAATTGCAGGGGATCAAAGTTGTAGAATATAAAATTTCATAAATATTGTTTCAAAAATTTTTAACTCGTAAAAATGAGACACTACATATATTAAAAATCGGACTGTGAGAGTATCAAAAAATATTTGATCAAAATTTGAATCTTCACACACATGCCTTTGACGTATAGTAGCATAAATTTTAAATGTAACATCAGGTTATCCATATCCCAAATGTGGTCAAGTGTTCAATAAAAGTAATGAAACTCAAAGTCATGTACCACAATGATTTAATAAAAAACGGCAACTAGTTTCGGCTAATTAGCCATCATCAGGCCTAAAAATGTTACAATTCGACAATAAAATTTATAACATCTAATTTACAACACAAACTAACTTACCATGTAAGTAAAACAAAGTAATTGAATTATAAATTGCAAAAATGCATAAAGTTGATGCGCATCAGAAAAGGTAGTGGAGTTTTGAAAGAATAAAATTTTGGAAAGGAAAATTTTTTTAGGGGTACATGAAATAAAATGATGGGTTCAAAAGGGGGAATGGTAAAAAAGGTTGAAAACTGGTGTTTGAAACACAATTAACCGAGTATAAAACTCAACATAATGATGGTGGGGCCTGAGCCGGGCCCCATTTTCGGCAAGTGTTGACTCACCGCATACTCAACACCCTCGAAAGGTCTCCGGAGTGTAAAAAGAAAGGAAATTGTTTGGTGCCCCCTGGGACAACAAAATCGAAAATGGGTCATAAAACCTGCCAAACGTTAAAAATAATTTTAATTATCGGCGAAAATGTGACACCGTCAAAACCAATTGACGGCTGAAGTATCACAAAGTGGTGGTACTTAGACGTTGATGAGTGACAGGTGAGGAGTAGGAGGCAGGGGAATGGTATTAGCATTGGACATTTAACAATGTAAAAGTGAAGTTAATAACAAAAATTGATTACATGACCGGACCAACTATTCAAAATAATTGCCTAATTAGAAATTGTGATAGTAAACAGAACTGTACAAAAAATTTTTGAGAATAAGTATATGATCATGAAATGTGTGTGCAGGCCACAGGACGTATATTATAAAAATAAGACTACCAAGAATTGACAGTGACGTATTTCAATAATGACAGTAAAAGAAAAGTAGGGTTAGGTCGAACTTAAAGAACAAACCAAAACAAGAGTACTTACACAGTACATATATTCTATCAGTATGGCGACTCTCAGGCGGTCCGTTTGATCTTTTTAGGCACAGAAATTTAACCTTGACGCCATTTTAGCCGTACTAATTTTCAGGTTTGTCAAATGTAGTACAGTGGTGCCAAAAGTGGCTCCAGCGCACTCACTACTGAAAAATAGACAAAACTAGCACTATTTAGTTCTATAACGTTTTGTTTTGTTATTGAATATATTTCTTTATCTGAGTATGTCCAGAAAATACTGTATTTAAAACAAAAACTCCCAAATTTGTAAAATTAAGCGCGCACACCATCTATGGGTCGAATATAAAATGCAAGTTACTACAGTCAAATGGAATCTGCTATTTTTTGACCGTCATAAACCACGCCTCTTTTATTCTACGAATAAATAAAACTAAAGTAGTAATATCAACAAATTTTAAATAAATAATTATTGGATACAGCAATGGCGAAAAAAAATAACTATAAACTATAACTTATATCTTATATATGAAAATAACACAAATACACAACAGCTGACTGTCAAGTGTCAACTAAAATCATGTGACTGTGATCGGTCACACCATTGGAGATTCAATGACAAGTACAGAGAAGATGGCGACGATGCCTGCGCGAAGGAAAAACGCGAACTTTGGCGCCAACCGAGAGTCGCTTTACTAGGTTGTACTATGGTACTTATAAGGTAAATAAGGGTAGAAAAATAAGGCAGGAGCAAATGAAAAAGAAAGAAAAGGAAAAGGAACGATGACAGAAAGGAACAATGACAGTATACACTAAGAAATGATGTTAACATAGAAATTGATTGAATTGATCAAATAGAAAGAATTGGTTCTTCTTCGGTCTTAATTGTTCATTGAGCCAAGAAGTATTTGTGTTCTTGAAACAGACTTAATCTGTTGCTTTTATTACAATTATGTAGAAGAACAACATCTGACATTGAAAAGGAATGGTTATATGTGAGGATGTGATTAGCATAAATTTTGTTATAAAAATTAGAGAAAAACTACATTTCGCTGAGACAAATTTTTCGTATGGCTTGACTGATATATGTTTCCACAACAATTTGGCCGAAAAAGTGGCAAATTCTCCAGCTTTTGATATTGTCATTATTTACTCAGATGTTTAATTTTTAATAAAAAAAGGGCGGCAAAATTTTTTCCAGAACTAATTTACGACAAGAAAGCGGCAAATTCACCAGCTTTTAGTTTTTTCTGAAGTTGTCTTGCTAAGTTGATAGACGTTAAAATATGGAAACATTTGCCTAAGCTGATTAAATATACTTGGCAATCTCCCATTCGTTCAGCTCTTCCGTATTCTTTTGCAATTGACACCACATTATACCCATAATTTTGACGTGGAACCTCTGTCTTCTTATTTTTGTAAACATTTATTAAATTTATTATGGACTTTTTAAATTTTCCAATATTAAGTCACATTTAATATTTAAGATAATATATCGGTATCGCCAACTAAAATATCGGTATCGGCCGATTATCGATATCGGAAAAAAAATCCCTATCGGCCGATCATTACCTCTTATGTGTCCGTTAAGTTGACCCCGCCATTTTCGAATTTAAAAAAACATAAATTGTATATTGTGCTAAGTTTTTTTTTCTATTTTTTTTTAAATTTTTTTATTTTTCGCCGTTAAGTTGCCCCGCCATTTTCTCCGATTTAAAAAAGGGCCATGCTGAGTTGTGCTATTGTGCCGTTTTTTTAATTAAATTAGCCGAGAAAATTAATTTTTAAAAATATTAAAGAAAAATGACTTTTTCTCCTAAAAAATTTGAGTAGCTGGGACAATTGAAAATATATTTTCAGAGACATTAAAATTTTTTTTTTTCGGTAATACCATTTGTTCTGTTGAATTGGGCTAGACTCAAATTGTATTTATGTTTTCTAACTTTTACTTAAATAGATAAAATACACTTTTCTTGTAGTTTTTTTCATCCAAACATTAAATTAGTTGAGATTTGAAATTTATTTTTCAAAAAGAAAAGTTACTAGCACCAAAGAAATCTAACATTACCAAGATGGTTGAATAAATATGACTCATACATACCGCCCGGAAGTTGGCACCCCAATTGAATATTCTGGCGTAAAATTAGCGACAAAAATCGGAACTTTGTAGCACCCCTTAAAAATATCTATTTTCATAATTTTCAATATTTTTTCGAGTCACAACTCAGGGGTACTGTAATTAAAACCAGCCCTAAGTGACCAAAACTGCCCAGTAAATAAAAAATTGAATATTCTGGCGTAAAAGTAGCGACAAAAATCGGAATTTTGTAGCACCCCTTAAAAATATCTATTTTCATAATTTTCAGTATATTTTCGTGTCAGAACTCAGGGGTGCTGTATTTAAAACCAGCCCCAAGTGACCAAAACTGCCCAATAAATAAAAAATTGAATATTCTGGCGAAAAATTAGCGACAAAAATCGGAACTTTGTAGCACCCCTTGAAAATATCTATTTTCATAATTTTCAGTATATTTTCGTGTCAGAACTCAGGGGTGCTGTATTTAAAACCCGGCCAAAGTGACTAAAACTACCCAGTAAATAAAAAAGGGTACGGCATGAAGTTAGCATCCCAAAATTTATTTTTTTTTTGTAATTTCCGAAAATTCCCAGAATCCCGAGAACTCTAGAACTCTTTATTTCTGAGATATATATTCACCCAGAACTCTTTTTTCTCACAAAAGGGGTGCGGTATGATGTTAGCATTCCAAAATTTGTTTTATAAAAATTGCAGAACTCTCGAGAGTACCCCCTCGAGAACTCTAGAACTCTTCGAGACGAGTCCAGAACTCCAAAAAAATCAAAGGGTTTTCCGGCAATTGGGGTGTCAACTTCCGGGCGGTCAAATATAGTACATTTTTTTTTTAAATTCTAAAATGACGGGGCCAACTTAACGGACATACCTCTTATGCTTATGCAATAAAAAAATGTAAAATTTTTGTGTATTTATATCAAGAAATTCACTTTTATTATTAAATGATTTCATGTGAAAAGAAAGAGCTGATTATAAAAACTAAAACTTCTTAATTTTTTTTGTACAAAAATTTTGATCAAAAATAAAACACACATTTTAATTATAATTGAGAACACACCCTTGAAGTAATTTACGACCACGCTAGTCATAACTGTAACAAGGATTATTTATATTTCAGGTGAAAATGCTCTGAATAATGGATTTTGATAAGGACCCGACACTACAGGAGTGGACTAGGGAACAACCGTTAGCCGTTCTTGCTCTAGATAGCGCTGACAGGGCAGTTTTACGAATTGCAGGTTAGTTATTAAATTCACGCCTTAACTATAAATTATTATTTACCAAAAACAGTAGATTATTCATAACTCAAATGTGGTAAAATTATTCAACGAATAATTAAAATTCCCCAGTCATACCACAATTTTTTTTTGTGGTATGACTTGGAGTTTTAATTATTCGTTGTTTATTATTTACCAATAAGATTTCGAAAAAATACATTTCAGCGAGAATTTCAATAGTCAAAATGTGTAGTTTTTGTTTTAATTTTTTAAAACTCGGTCTCGTAATAGTAATATTTTTTTTAAATTCACCATTACATAAGGTTTGTTCCAATTTTAATCAAATAGCATGTGTTATGTGATATAAATTATGACTCCTTGTCATCTATATTAGATAAGTCAAATCAACATATTTTCTTTATACCGCAATATTGATAATTACATTGTATGTTATATACTATTATTCTATAAATTAAATATGCGCTTATATGATATATTTTAAATTTATTTATATTGTTCCATAAATGCTTTTTAGTTGGGTAATAAATAAAAATGAAAAATAAAAAAAAGTTAGGAGAAAACGCTTTAATTATTCTCGATATTAACTTTTTGTGCAATTTCGAATAGAACAACTATTATTATTATATTGAATTATCTGCATGTATACGTTTTTGATGTCAATAAATTTTCCTTAATTATGTATATTTTACGCCATAAACGTAAATAATTCGATTTATAATTATACATCAGTTCCCCTACCAATTTAGAAATAGAAAAATAATATAATTAGTATTTAAATACTGTTTTATTGTCGATGGACAATATTAATTTTTTTAATTTAAATAATGGTAAAATCTTTTTTTTATGTTTCTTAACGCTTATAATTTTTGCGACATTTGCATAAATCTAGACCCCATTTTTTAATCACCCATAAGAGTTACAATGAAATTTCCATTGCACGTCATCATTTTACGAAAGCAAACGTTGCCACTGTGTTTCACAATTCTAATATTAGAAGAAATTATTCTGTATTGGCATTTTTCAACATTAAAATATCAGGACAGGTTTCCGAATATTTGGAGAAAACCGAAATTGTCCAATTTTTTATTGAAGGCTTATATGGCTTAACCAATTGTTTCGTCTTTTAAGGACCACTTTCAACTCTGTGCACACGAATTGCAAAAATACTAATGCTTAATGATGACCGGCTAATGCCGGACTCGAACTACTAAAAGTAATTAAAGGTAAATTTTAATCCTATACTCGAACTGCACAAAGTCGATATGTGGAGCAAGCATGCAAAACGGGTTAACTCCACTTTTTGCATTTTTGAGTAATCGCCAAAAAACATTGTCACTTTACAGCCGCTTTAAATTTTTTGATTATCATAAGATATTAGTGATTATGTTTTTAAGCACTTGCAATTACCATATTTTAGTTAATTTATATAAAGCCATTCGGCCATTATTAAAAAAAACAGTTTGGATTTAATCCGGTTTGATTGATTTATTTGGATTTATTACGGTTTGATTGCTTAATTATTAAGGATTTATATCAGTTCGTTGGGAAATAAATATCGCTGGTAAAGTTTTATACCCTTTATTAAGTAAATTAAAGAACATTGAAAGAAATTACAAATCAAACGAAATTAAGTAACGAATATAAAAAAATTAAAAATCAAGTGAAAATAAAATTTAAAAACAAAAGCATATTAGATTATGTCAAATGTGAGTCCCAATGTCATCTTCTAAGCAGTCACATTCTTGTTCGTTATGGCTCTCCTCATTATCGCTCTCCTCACCCTCGGCTCCAGGGATTTCATATTCAAGGATATCTCTGTACCACTGAAAAGTTTGGTGAGTTTCCCATCCATTTCCAAACTGTTGAGATAGTAAATGTTTCAAGGATTTTTTCTTTTTTTCAGGAAAAGGGCGCCCCAAGGCCCCTACTTGAAGTTTCAAGTTGGAATCAGTTTTACCCCTTTTGACAATGCTTTTTGCAATTTCTTCAAGGCCATCATAACGAAAATTTTTGTGGCATTTTAACATTATTTTTTGTGATTTTTTCTTTTGCCTGTCAGTCGTAGTTTTCTTTTGAATGCAAATTCGTTTATATTCGGATATACCATCAATTTTGTTTAAATTATTTTCCAAACTTTTGATGTTGTATAGCTTCCAGTCTTCTCCAAGGACCTTCATAACACCGAATTTTCGGTAGATATTAGCATATTCTTCAGTAGTCAATAAAGTAGGGTTTTTTCGTAATTCTTTCTCGACCCAACCAAAGACTCTATCTGCTGGGAGGTAGCTATGCCCTCGAACGGGGAAATGCATTCTGATTTCTAAAAGAGTTGGGGGAGATTTTACTTTAAGCCAATAATATAGAGCATGCACAATATGCTTATTTTTATTTTGGCCCCCGCACCCATCGCAAAATAATCTTAAAACTTTTATATTATTCGCGAGATCTAAAGAATCTAAGTAATTTAAAAGTGCTGATCCTATCTCTTCAGAACCTCGTCCAGCCTGATTTTCCGTCCAAGAGTAAAACGTTGGATTTTTGGAGTTCATATTGACAACACAAAATAGGTAATAACTTACCTGATGTGAATAAAAAGCGTCATTGATTGGAGTTCGCGGCAGAGGCTGCACCTGTTGAAGATCAAAGCAAAAAGATATACACTCTGGTGGATCTTCTTTGGCCAACACATAAAATGCTTTGGCCCTCTGTTTATGTATTCTAAGTTGAACCATTGCATCAGTCTTCTTGCTTTTGTCTTTTTCTGTCTTAATAGCAAACTTTAATCTTGTGCATAATGCACAGCAATCTGCAGCTGGAGATGAAAATCCAATGTTATATTCATTTGTAAAGATTCTTGAAAACATAGAGAGGCTTGTTCTAAAACTCTCCTCAGACTGTGAGTTATATGCCTTGTACAATTTTGATATATTTAAATCAGCAGCTAAATAAATACGTCTTGATTTCTTACGATTGTAATGGCTTTCTCTTCCTTTCAGATTGTTAATAAATTCTCTAATTTTATTTTTCTTTGCTTCACTTTTTTTTGAAATTCTGTCACCACCTCTACGTTCCGTAGGTACTTTACCCTCATTTATTAACTTTGCAACGTGCGAAACTCGCCTCTTTGATATCCCTAAAGTTGCAGTCAAGAAAGCTAAGCAAACCCTAACAGAATGTCGACGTTCTGGGCGTTTTAAGAAATAAGCAGTGCTAAACTGACGGATTCTCGGTGTATCTTTAACTGGACGTTTCCTCTTAATAGGAATAACAGAAACCACATAGGAAAGTCTAATTTCTTGATCTATTTTATTGTCAGTTTCATAGAAACATTTCCTGATCATCTTAACATCTCTTAATGTTATCGTGTTGCATGCATAAGATTTTCCATTATGATTACACGGTCTCACAAATTCGTCTAAAGTCATAGTTAGTTTATACCTGAAATTATATCTCATTAGTTTACAAAATTATTTATTAACCTAACTTTTAACCTTACCTTTCATCTTTTGCTAATTTTCTTCTTGATGGATTGACTTTCCTCTTTCTTGTTCCAGAATTCTCTTGCAACACTGAGACATCCATTAGATACTAGTTTTTTTAATTTATGAACACACTATCTTCCGTATCTTATTTTAACCACTGAGTTTGCACTGTAAACAACGTCTCTAAATCGTAAACAATGTTTTGGACAGCTGCTGGCATCTATTAAAATAAGCAATAACTGAATAAGAATATTAAAATAGAACACTGCTCTGGTAGCCACCTAATATGGATTTAATACAGTTTGCTTGAGTAAAACTTAATTTTTGGATTTAACGCATTTTGATTGATTTCGTTGTTTTCGACATATAAATTCAATGGGATTTAACACAGATAGCTTGATACTGACTTCACCAATGGATTTAAATCATATCAAAAAATATACACAACACCATAAACCTGAATATGCCAAAAATGGAGTTAACCCGTTTTGCATGCTTGCTCCACATATATCGATATTATTAATTTATTTTTGTTATGGGATTTAAAATGCATTTTTGTATTTAAATTTTTAGTTTTCATATCGTTTAACCCCTGTAACATAAAAACTATCAACGTTATTAAAACTTGCTGACTGTTGATAGAAAGAGAAAACAATATTCTATATTAACGAAATTTTTCAAAATTTTAGATCAAATATTGTGGCCGAAAAAATAACTCGGAGGATTTTTTAATTTTCCTTCCTTTGGTCTCTCCCTTTTCTCAAGGTCACAATTCTTGCTAAAAAATTTTGAAAAAATTATTTGTATTATTTTTTATTCCCCTTTCAATCTTTCAATGGTATATATTTCATTTTAATATACTATTTATTTATTTTTGTTATGAGATATAGAATGTATTTTTGTCTTTAAATTTTTAGTTTTCATATCGTTTAACCCCTGTAGCATAAAAACTATCAACGTTATTAAAACTTGCTGACTGTTGATGGAAAGAGAAAACCATATTCTATATTTAAGAATTTTTTCAAAATTTTACATAATAAACTGTGGTTGTGAGAATAGGGAGAGACCACAACTATAACGATTTTTTAATTCCCCTCTTTTGGTTTCTCCCTTTTCTCAAGGTCACGATTTATGCTGAAAAATTTTGAAAAAGTTCTCATTTATAGTATTTTTTATTCCCTTTCAGTGGTATTAATTTCAATTTAATATGTTATTTATTTACTTTTGTTATGGAATAAAAAGTGCATTTTTGTCTATAAATTTATAGTTTTCATATCGTTTAACTCCTGTAACATAAAAACGATCGACGTTATTAAAACGTGCTGACTGTTCGTAGAAAGAGACAACAATATTCTATATTTAAGAATTTTTTCAAAATTTTAGATAAAATATTGTGGTTGTGAGAATAGGGAGAGACCACAACTATAACGATTTTTTAATTTCCCTCTTTTGGTTTCTCCCTTTCCTCAAGGTTACAATTTTAAAAATTTTGAAAAAATTCTCATTTATAGTATTTTTTATTCCCTTTTCAGTGGTATTAATTTCAATTTAATATGTTATTTATTTACTTTCGTTATGGAATCAAAAATGCATTTTTGTCATTAAATTTTTAGTTTTCATAAGGTTTAACCCTTGTCACAATAAACTATCGTCATTATTAAAATGTGCTGACTGTTGATAGAAATATAAAGCAATATTCTAAATTTACGAATTTTTTCAAAATTTTAGATAAAAAATTGTGACCTTGAAAATAAGGCGAGTCCATAACTCTGAGGATTTTTTAATTTTCCCTCCTTTGGTCTCTCCCTTTTCTCAAGGTCACAATTCTTACTAAAAAATTTGAAAAAATTCTTATTTGTATTATTTTTTATTCCCCTTTCAATGGTATACATTTTATTTTAATATACTATTTATTTATTTTTTTTATGAGATATAAAATGTATCTTTGTCTTTAAATTTTTAGTTTTCATATCCTTTAACCCCTTGTAACATAAAAACTATCAACGTTATTTAAACTTGCTAGAAAGAGAAAACCATATTCTATATTTAACAATTTTTTCAAAATTTTAGATAAAAAATTGTGGTTGTGAGAATAGGGAGAGACCACAACTATAACGATTTTTTAGTTCCCCCCTTCTGGTTTCTCCCTTTTCAATTTATGCTGAAAAAATAAAATTCTCTTTTATAGTATTTTTTATTCCCTTTTCAGTGGTATTAATTTCAATTTAATATGTTATTTATTTACTTTTGTTAAGGAATAAAAAATGCATTTTTGTCTATAAATTTATAGTTTTCAAATTAGATAAAAAATTTGGCACTAAAGACTCACTTTTGAAATTTTGGGGACTGATAGAAAAATTGTGTAGATTCTGAAACCATCATCAAATGTAATGTACACTCTGAGGAAATAGTAATTATACTGAAAAGTTCGAACCAATGACCGTAAGTCGAATATATCCCAAAAAATAGTTACGAATTTCATTTTCAAAGTTGGATAAAAACTAACCAATAGAGAGGCAGATTTGAAATTTTACACATAGAAAGAAAAAATACTATAGATTCTGAAACTTAGTTTTTTTATAGCATCTGTGCAAATTGGTGATATTCATAAAAGTTCGAACCAATATCCGTAAAATATGGAGATTTGGAATCTCAAATTTTAAAGTTGGAAATTTTCAAAAGAATACAATAAAAAATTATGCAAATATCGAAAATAGTACAGAAACTAGTGTAACTATTGAGAAAAAAAATTAAAAATTTTTTTAAAAAAATGTTTGAAAATTTTCCAAGTCGAATATACCCCAAAAATATTTACGAAGGTCATTTTCAAAGTTGGATAAAAAATTAAGCGCAAAAGATTACGTTTTGAAATTTTTTGGGACTGATAGAATAAATTGTGTAGATTCTGAAACCATCATCAAAATTACTGTACAATCTCAGGAAATAGTAATTATACTGAAAAGTTCGAACCAATGTCCGTAAAATATGGAATAACTCCTGTAACATAAAAACGATCGACGTTATTAAAACGTGGTAGAAAAAGACAACAATATTCTATATTTAAGAATTTTTTTAAAATTTTAGATAAATATTGGGAATAGGGAGAGTTTCTGATTATTTGGTACAAAATTGTATCGAAGATGACTCGCTTTTTCCACCAAAAATCTGGGCATCCGATTCCGTATGTACTCTAAGAACAACAAATACGTGTGAATCCTTTCACAGCAAGTTTAATTCATATTGTACATCACCTTATCCAAATATTCATGTGTTTTTAAATACTTTAATCAATATACAAACAGGTTCATATATAAAAATTAATAGTGCGATTTCTGAACTACAATTTCAAACTCCCGGTAAGCATATTCGAGATCGCCAAATATATCTTCAAAATAAATTGCAACAGTATAAAAATAAACAAATTTCAAGAGCCGACTTTGTTAAATGCTGTTCCCATAAAATCGCTGTGTAATGTATATATGTAAATATTTTCATTTATTTCGTAAATATTTTTTGTACATGTCTTTGACGGACTAAAAATTTTAGAAATACATATATTTACCTAGTGTCTATTTATTTACTTCTCGGAAATATTAATGAGTTGATGCAGTTCGTGTATTATATTAATTCAGTATTTAAATTCATTTTTGCAGTTCGAGTACCTACTTATGATTAAAATTTTTGCAGTTCGAGTGCGCTCTTTCAACTATTATGGTATTATCATTGCTTAATCGATTTACCTGCAGCAAAAATATATTTTTTTTATATGATATAATTAGTCCAACTTGTTCTTATTTCTAGCACCTTATATTAGTGTACCTTATTTACCACCTGTTTGAAAATTACATCCTGCGTTCAAGAACTAATCTATTATTTCATTCACCTTAAGTAGAATCATCGTAAACGTACAACAGTAGCTAAAATAGTCTATAAAATATAGTACATATACGGCTACAAATAGCCTACAACAAATTTCTATGGGAGTTACTAGATTGCGTTTTTTTACGCTCTGATGCATAACTTTTCCCGGCTATTATACTATCTTGAACATTTGTGTGCGTTAAAAATTAATAAATAATTAGTTTTTAATGTTTAAACAGTTCACTTATTTACATTCCTTACACTAAAACATCTAAAATGAATATACAAGGTATTTCATTAATATTTATACATATTAACTTGATATTTTCACCTGAAACATATTTCTCATAAAAATGTTTATTTTTCATAATTTTGAACTCCTCACTATCCCTAATTTTGCATGACATTGTTTAAATATTAATTTTGGCAGTAATTTTTTAGATTTTATTTTATCGAAACAATTCGTTTTTTTAATTTGTTTAAACAAATTATCGTTGAAAATTAACTAATTAGAAAAAAACGGAAGGAACTAGAAGATTAGAGGGTATCAAAATACAAATTTTAATTCCATTATTTTTTACTACTAATTATTACTTCCAAGTGTTATCACTTTTATTCGTATTTGCTGGAATAATAATCTTTCTTGTCTCAAATTATTTTTTTTTTTTAAATTAATAAACAAATTCAATAATATCCACGTCGTTTTATCAGAAAATAACTAACATCGTCACTGATAATAATTTTTAATTACGGTCCTGTCGTACTTCTTTTGTAAATTCGTTTTAATTTCGTCAAAACAAATATAACAAAAAAATTTCGAAATCACTGAAATAAAAAAAATTATCAAAATAGTAGAAAATAAACAAGCAGAAAATAATCGACCTGCGTCGTGATTAAAAAATATTGATAGAGAATTTACAGATAAATTCAATAATGTATCATATACATTTTCTACGTTTTGTATCGATATCTATTAATACGGAACTGGATCTTATCTTATGCAAAAAATAATTAAAATAATGAATAATTTAATTTAAGAAATAACAAAAATATTCAACCAATAAATTTAAAGTATTACTAGGTACATGATAAAAAATTCTGTATGGCTTAAAACTCAAAATTAAATAATCAGAAATCAATTTTTTACAATCGTGTACTAGGTTCGTAAAAAAAATATAAATGTTGCACTCCTATACCAAATTCATATTTTTTGACAAACCTCGTATATTGCTAATACATTTTAAGATTTATTTCAAATTAGGTTTTAGAACTTTTTATAATGAATAATAATAACTTATTTCATAATACAAAAATTAAAAAAGTTTTCCGTACGTCGCCTAATTAAATTAGACACAATATACAGGGTGGGCCAATTATTTTCCCGTGTAGTATCGAAAAAACGAGAAAATAGTTTTATTTACATGGGCAAAAAATGTAAAAAAAGCTTGTGACATTTTTAAACAATATACCGGGTGTCCCAGCGGATATCTAGGTTGTTTGATGCCATAAAATTCTGAAAAAAATCATAATGTATGCCGTGAAGCCTTTAAATGTGTACTAGGCATTAAAACACCATTATCATCAAAAATTATCAAAAGTACGAAAACTTTTATCACCTTGTATAATTTTTATTCTAACGCAATTTCCGGTAGGTAACAGAAACATTACAGTTGAAAATTCTACATAAATACAAACAAATCAATCTAAATAGATGAACAAGGTCACCCTTCAACTTGTGATTGATGCATCTGAACTCTCAGGTAGCTGTTTCTAACGATAAAATCCGTATAAAATTGTTTTCTAGCCCTTGTAAGTCTTCAATAATGATCTCATCCAAGCCCAGAAGCTCTACCTAACTTAATCACTTAATTAAGTAAATAAATATATATATAAAAAATTTGTTATGCAAGAGCCTTTTAAGTTTTTTATGCACCGTAAATAATAGGTTGGGAGATAATTTGGAAAATAATAGGATTAAATAATAGTTAATTATTTTTTTTCCCACATAAATTTGGCTAAATATTAAATAATTATTGGGCGTTATTTTTAACTTTTTAGCTTTGTCGAAATAAAAAAAAATTGAAATAGCTACGGAAAATATTAATAGCTGTTCCTTCCCTGTACAAGTCTTGGTTTTTATAAGATTCACTCATAAGAAAGAGTATTATTATATTTGAGTATTTTGAATAAAAAGTGAAATATATTTTTTTCATTTATTAAATATAATTTTTTTTTATTATTAAATAAGTATTAGATAGAGATTACTCACTGTAGTGAGACTCTACATGTGTCACTTTAACTATCAAATCAAAGGCTTATTTCCTCTTTAGACAGGTTTAAAAACAAGTTAGAAGCGTCTGCGCGTTAGCAGGCACGTGACGACTTCTAAACACGCATCCTCTCATGAACCATAAAAGATATCTCAAATCTGTTTTCAAATATCGATTTAGCGTTAAATTTTACGTCGGAATGCTATATTTTGAAATCGGTAGTAGGTATCACTTCCAGATCCGGTTCGTGAAACCAGTTTTGAAACCGGAAGTCATATAAATCTGAAAATCTATTTGGGAGCTATTCAAGGTATGCTGAGTTTTTTCCTGTTGACCGTTTGTCTCTATCTCTTTTCGTTTTTGAGTTATAAATTCGGACAGACAGACAGCCGTATTATAGGACTTTGGGGTTTAGAAGTCTAAAAGTTAAAACGAACGCAATCGTAGATCAAACGCTGATTGGGTAGTCAAAAGAAGTTCATATGATTGCTCGGTCGTTTGTTTTCTTGCTGTGATTATACCCCAAAATGAAAAAAATAAAAATGACCTGTACTTCTTAACGTATAAACGAAAGAAAGGAGAAAATGATATTTTTTCTTATTTTATACACAGATTTAAAAAAATCATCAAGAATAATACTTGGCAATTTAAGATTTAAACTAAATCGATTATACTTGAATAACGAAAGTGAGGATAAAACAGCGCGGTCAGGAACAAAGTTTCTTACGTGATTTAACGTGATTTAATCTCTTTTTGTCTCTCTCTCCACCCCCATTTTCCCTATTTTACTTATTTGTCCCTATTTTTTCCCTATGTTTCTCTATTTTTCCCTGTTTGTTCATATTTTCTCCTATTTTTTTTATTTTTCCAGTATAAAATTGCAATAATTTCGTCGTATGCAATGTTCATCCAATCTACGATTCTACCGACCATGAAAAAATGACCATAATAATCAAAGTATTCACATTTTAAATTAATAGTCGTTACTAAAGAACGAATAGTAACTTTTTCAATATCTCTAATTTGCATTTTGCGTTACGTTACAATATCTGCCAGATAATTCGTACCGCAAGCCGTGTTAAGGAACTTGGTTCCAATGGGGGAGTTCCCTCAAAGTTGCCTACTGAGAAAAAGGCCTACCAATGGGGAAAGATCAAAATCTACTTTTCGCAATGATAAAATATGTGTACAAAATTCTCTTGAGCTTTCTAGAATGTATCATTAGCTCAATATATTATTTTTAATAAACTCCATTTCTGATTGGTTGAAATTAAAGCAGGTCTTAAAACTTGAGTTATCGGGAGACAAGTATTCCATACATATAGCGCTCATGCTTCGTTAAAATCAGATTAGGTTTCTACCGATTATTTAGAATAAAAATGAATAAAAACCACTATTCAATTCAAATCAATTATTAAACAAATTTATTTTTATGGAATATTTGACTATCGAAGTAGATAAACAATGACAACTCTGGCACACTCCTTATGGGAAATAACATGGGAAACAGCAAAGGTCCCTTTTGTTAATTTTTTGTCACACTCAAGGACACTACCAATTAGGTCTCGATACAGGTAGGTAGGTAGGTTCAATGTGAGTGGAGCGTTTGTTCGCCCCTCCACTGCGGACAACAGAGGCCTATTGTGGCTCACCCCTATGGGCTATAATTCACCATACAATCCACACCTTCTTACGAAGTCTATGGTTGATTTAGGTGAAGCTTCCTTGAAGTCGGTAGGCTCCAGCTGTACAAAACCAAACGTACGAAGCCTATTCATTTCCAGGGCAGGGCAGGAGCATAAAATATGCTCCGCTGTTTCGTCTTCCACACTGCAGAAGCTACAGTCCGATGTTTGACTCAGACCTAGCTTCTTCAGATGGTACCGCAGACGACAGTGCCCTGTAAGCAGTCCAATTAGGATGCGTAGATCTCTTCTACTCCATTCTAGGATCTGCGATAGGGTGCTACCTGAGGGTTTGACTATAAACGCCTTAGAGTCAGCTAACCCAGGAATATCTTTCCAGTGCTGGAGAGTTTTCCTCTCGGCCCATTTCCAGATAGTGTCTTTGGCACTGCTTTTGGCGATGCCGAAAAATGGTTCCGGTCCAATGAACTCGGATTCTGCACCTCTTTTCGCAAGGGTGTCGGCTTTCTCATTGCCCTCCACCCCTTCATGCCCAGGTACCCAGAGTAGTGTTACCATGTTACTGGTAGCAATGCGATCCAGGGATTCGATGCAGTTCCACACCAGCTTCGAGTCCAGCCGGTTGGAGCTCAGTGCTATTAAAGCTGCCTGGCTGTCTGATAAAATGTAAATGCTTTTGTTGACAAGATGATGGTTTACCAACTCTCTTGCACACAATTCTATAGCGAAAACCTCCGCCTGAAAGATGGTAGCATACTTGCCGAGGCTTACTGTGATGTCAACTCTCGGTTTTCTGCTGTACACTCCGGCTCCAACACCACTTGGGGTCTTTGAACCATCTGTATACAGTACATAAGCCGTCCCTGGAAAGAGGATCTCCCCCTTTTCCCATTCGTCTCTTCTCGGAAGAAGGACGTTGAAGGACTTCTGTATGTGAGTTCTGGGAGAGAGCACATCCGAAACCATTCCGAGAGTGTGGTGAGTACTCATCTCTCGCAGCAGTCCAGAGTGGTCCCATAGCCTCTCCCCCTCAATTTGACTAGCCACCGACATGGCTCTATAGGAAGTCATTCTGGCCTCCTGCTCTAGTAATATATGGAGAGGAGTAAGACCCAGAAATCTTTCCATTGCTGCTGTCGGGGTAGATGACATAGTGCCTGTAATAGCCACACAAGCTAATCTCTAGAGTCCAGATAATTTAGTCGCCGCAATAGACTGGAGCCCCTTCGTCCACCAGGCCATTGCGCCATATGTGACCATTGGTTTTATCACCGTTTGATAAATCCAGTAAATCTGTTTATTGATTGTTCTTTCCAGGTAAGTTTTCTATCAAGGATAATCCCTAGATATTTTACCTCCTCCGCAAACGGAATGATTACGCCTTCCAAAATTGGATGACGTAGCGTATCAAGCTTCCTCCTTTTTGTAAAAGGAACTACTACCGTTTTGTGGGGGTTCACAGACATCTGTTCCTCCTCACACCATCTGTATACGATGTTAAGAGCTTCCTGAAGGATATTCGAATAGGTCTCGAACATGTTTATTAGGATTGGTCCGCGCGCTAAATGGGCCATTGGTCCGCGCGCGAAATGTGCCAGAACTGTCATTGCTTATCTACTTTTCGATATGGAATATTTGTCTCCCAATAGCCGCTTATGGAATATTTGACTCTCGAAGTAGATAAACAATGACAGCTCTGGCACACTTCTCATGGGAAATCGATAAGATCCCTTGTGTTAAATTTTTGTCATTCTCAAGGACACTGCCGGTTCACAGTATCTCGAACAGTTTTAATCAGGTCTCGAACAGGTTTTATTAGTATTGGTCTGCGCGTGGAGTGTACCAGGACTGTCATTGCATATCTACTTCTCGATATGGAATATTTATCTCCAAATAGCTGCTTATGGAATATTTGACTCGAAGTAGATAAACAATGACAACTCTAGCGCACTCCTTATGGGAAATAACATGGGAAACCGCAAAGGTCCCTTTTGTTAATTTTTTGTCACATTCAAGGACACTGCCGGTTCTGCACCACATCGTCTCGAACAGCTTTAATCAGGTCTCGAATAGGTTTTATTAGGATTGGTTCGCGCGCGAAATGTGCCAGAACTGTCATTGCTTATCTACTTCTCGATATGGAATATTTGTCTCCCAATAGCCGCTTCTCAAAACTTGAGGTATCAGTTAACATATTTCGTTGTCAAATGTCATTTTACGGCGGTAGAATCTTTTTTCTGCGGATTTGATATGATTGGTTGAAAATATTCAAAACGTGAATGGCGCGAAAGTTTTGCGGATATTTTAACATTTTGCAATGTCTCATTTCGTATTAGATACTTTTTAACGGTTTTTAATGATTTGGCGGTTTATTACTATTTTTGACATTTGAAAAGTGGGGTTATTTCATGTTAGGGATGTAGAGACATCGTTTTGAAGATAAATAATTGTATATGTTTCTTGCGATACAGATGTATGTGATAGAAAAAGAGTTTTGATGAAGAAGAACAGATAATTTATTATCAATTTAATTTTATAATCAGTTAAACAGTAGATATAGAGATAATTGTATAAAATAAAATGTTACTAGAATTTACTAATATGCACCGCGTTTTTGAAAACTTATAAAGGGGGTCGAGATCATCCTCTACGCGAAATATAATTGCGCCATCCGCAATCCGCTATTGTCAAAACTTACCTTTAGACTTATTTTTTTTAATTCTCTTTTTGATACCATTGCATTTTACCATACTAAAAGACTTTTCTCGAAAATTGTTTTCAAATCATCATTTACCAGTTATCTAAAACAGTGGAAAAATGATTCTCGGAAAAATAAAACTAATGTTTCGTCTCAAAATGAAAAGATACCCATAAAAGTACAATGGATAAAGCTAAGTAGGAACGAAAAAATAACATCTTTCAGACGCAAAGAAGTAATTTGAGAATGCTATAGAAAAATATCTGGGTCTAACCATAGCTGTCAAAAAAAGAAGAAATAATAACAATTCAAAAGTGGAGAAGTACTTAATTCATACTTCATTTGGTAGTAAAGTGACTTCAGAAGACAATTCTTAGAGGAACACCTTATCTTATTTCACCGTTCTAGACCCCTATTCTTCAATATCGGAGAGTAGAAATCATGAAGAGAAAGTGAGCCATGACTCCCTAAAACTGAAAATACTGTATTCTTCAAAATATTTCTCTCAAATATTGAGAGAACAATTTCTCCCTAAGGTAGCTGCGAATTTTACTGGTTCTAAGAGAAAATGAAAATGACAATGGAAATAACAAAACATAACCTAAAATTAAGTCGAAACCGTGTTTTTTGTGAGTGATTTTTTTGTATAAAATGGATGTAAACAATTTTGCTTTGCTATTTTTGTATGTCAATCCAGGTCTACAAAAAAACAAATGTGGGAATAGCTTTTTAAGAGTCCCTAAAATGCAAAAAATTATTTATTTAACGTAGACATAAATAGGTATATTCTATAATTTACCTTACGCTAAGCACCCCACTCTTTTTGGCCCCATTGGGATGAGCATTTAGAATTGTTGCAAGTTCTTGTCATAAGTCTCCAGATTGTTTTTTTGTAAAATCTGGTGAAAATTTTCCGGTATAAAATTTTGGTCTGACCTTCATGAACTCTAACATTACTTCTTTTTGTGCCATTCTTGTTTTTTTTATATAATTATATACAAGGTGGACCAAAATTGTCGAGCAATACTTCTAGGGGTGATAGATCACCTTAAAATAATATTAATAATATTTGTCCAAAACCGCTTATTAAGGGTGCGACAATCCCTCAGAAAGGACTTAACGATAATTGGTTTTTCATGAATATCATTCGAGAGGGGTCCCATGCAATATTCAAATTTGAGATATTTTGTCTTGATTTTTAAAATTTACCAAGGGTAGATTTCAAGGGGTGAGTTACACTTTTTAGACATTTTTTTTTGTTATCAACTGTTTTGGAAAATGCATATATCAGCAGTTTTTTCTTGAAAAAAGGTACTTTGAAAAACACACTTCGTGAATTCGAAGAATCAAGACAAAATACGTCAAAAGCGTAACATTTGAATATTATATGGTACCCCTCTCGAAAGATATTCATGAAAAACCAATTATCGTTACGCCCTTTCTAGGGGTTGTCGCACCCTAAATAAGTGGTTTTGGACATAGGTTCATTGGACAAACATTACTTATTTTTAGGTGTTCTATCATCCCTAGAAGTATTGTGGACGCAATATTTTTCACAAAACAAAAATGGGGTTAGAGCACAAAAATATAACAATTTTTGACCTTGGTTAATTGTCTATCAAAAGGGGTAATTTTTTGCATTTTTGATTGGTCAGAATTTTCTACTGACATTTGGCATCAATGTTCGTGTTTTCTCTCACTCCTTTCTACTCCCTAGTTTCAAGAATACGACTTTTTAATATCCAGAGAAATTTTGAAGGAGTTGAAAAGTCAGAGAGCTCCACGGGGAGTAAAATTTTCTTTCGATTCAAGAATAAAGGTCCTTAATAGATGACACAATGATGATTTTCGAACAATTATCGATAAAAGTCTACTGCTTTGATAAAATGAAATTATATAAAAGCAAAGCGTAACAAAAACTAAACATAATGGCTAATGATGTCTATACAATGACATTTGACAACCAAATATGTCAATTGTCACCTCGAATCTTGATACCAACATTAATTTCAACCAATCAGAAGTGGAGTTTATTAAAATTATTATATTTTGCTAACAATATATTCTAGAAAGCTCAGTAAAATTTTGTATACATATTGTATCATTGCGAAAATAATGAAGTAGATTTTGACCAAAAATACTGCTTCTCCGTTGTTAGACTTTTTTCTAGGTTGGCAATATTAAATAATTGAAAAAATATCTATTTATGTAAAAACTACACATTTAAGTATCAAATAATTGTGTATATTTAATGACCAATTAGAAAATTACAATACCACTGTCCTTAACAATACCCATCAATCTCTGATTAACGATTTAATTACACGCCTTTCAAGTTGTATTTACAATTTTTTCTAATCTTAGATTTTCATTATTCTACCAATTTTTTTTCCAATCTCTAATTGTTTCACAGTCAATTTACCCTCGACTTGCAATCAAACCGTTAGAAAATTTACTTTCTATGGTTTAATTAAAATCGGCCTTACTTGCTTATTGCCGGTTTATTGCAGTGGAACATGCGAACACAAAATGGCGTACCATGATACTAGCTTTTGTCGCCTTTTAATAGGATTAAATAGTACAAAAAAGTTTGTCATTTATTTGGTTGATGTTATTTAAGGCTGTAATAATGTTAAGTGGTTATTAAGTAGTTTATTTATAAAGATGATTACTTAATGTTTTATATTGTAAATTTCACTTTTTATATGAAACGAGAATTTATTTCTGTTCAGAAAATAACACATAGACTAGAAAATAATGTAAACAAATATTGCATTAAAAAAAACAGGATGACAAAAAACTGTACACAAATAAAGATTACTACATAGCAACAAAAAATAGAAAGAGAAGATCAAAGACAATTTTTAAAAATTGGAACATTAAAAAAGAACAAGGGAAAAATACTAAATGATACAACAGATGGAAAATGAGCATAATATAAAAACACTGTTTTAATAAATTTACAGTACAGTGAAGTGAAAACGT